>CM018681.1:74092810-75465685 GCA_009363875.1 Mikania micrantha | reverse complement strand
CGAACCCCAACTGAAATACGTCAATTCTTAGGACTGGCAGGATATTATCGTCGATTTATCAAGAAATTTTCAAAGATAGCCTTGCCATTGACCACATTGACACAGAAAAATCAACCGTTTATATGGAGTTCTCAACAGGAGAAGGCATTCCAACTGTTAAAACACAAACTCTACAATGCACCTATCATGGCATTACCCAAAGGTACGGATAATTTCACAGTGTACTTTGATGCTTCTCGTCAAGGTCTTGGGTGTGTGTTGATGCAGAATGATAAGGTAATTGCTTACGCTTCTCGACAACTGAAAGTACTTGAAAAGAACTATACCACTCATGATCTAGAACTTGGTGCAGTGGTGTTTGCACTCAAGATTTGGAGACATTATCTATACGGAACGAAGTGTATTGTATACACTGATCACAAAAGTCTTCAACACATTCTAGATCAGAAAATGTTGAACATGCGACAAAGGCGATGGGTAGAACTTTTGAATGACTATGATTGTGAAATTCGTTATCACCCAGGTAAAGCGAATGTCGTAGCCGATGCCTTAAGTCGCAAGGAACGAGTCAAACCTTTACGTGTGAAAGCATTAGGGATGACCATTCAAACGAGTTTAATTCCTCAAATCAGAGAAGCTCAGCAACAAGCTTTACAAGCAATGAACTACCCTATTGAGGAACTAAGGGGACTAGACAACCTACTCGAAACCAAAGCTGACAAAATGTTGTATTTCAAAAGCCGAATTTGGGTTTCTTTATACGGTAACTCTAGAACAATCATCTTGGATGAGGCGGCACTCAAATCCAGGTATTCTATTCATCCAGGTGCTGATAAAATGTATAAAGATCTTAGAGATTTTTACTGGTGGCCTGGAATGAAGAAACAAATAGCTGAATACGTGGATCGATGTTTAACATGTCTCAAAGTTAAGGCTGAACAACAACGACCTTCTGGGTTATTACAACAACCTGAGATTCCCATGTGGAAATGGGATCAGATCTCCATGGATTTCATTACCAAACTACCCGGAACATCACGTAATCATGACTCTATATGGGTTATTGTTGATCGCCTTACTAAATCTGCGCATTTCTTGCCCATCCGAGAAGAGTACTCCATGGATAGACTCGCTAAACTATATGTTAATGAGATTGTATCTCGACATGGAGTACCAATCTCTATCATTTCTGACAGAGATAGTTGATTTATGTCACAATTTTGGCAAACTCTTCAATATGCTCTGGGCACACAAATCAATATGAGCACAGGTTATCATCCACAAACGGACGAACAAACTGAACGAACAAATCAAATTCTAGAAGACATGCTCAAAAGCTGTGTGATTGATTTTGGAGGTAGCTGGGATATTCATCTTCTGCTTGTTGAATTTTCATACAATAACAGCTTCCATACTAGTATTCAATGCGCTCCATTCGAAGCACTTTATGGACGCACATGTAGATCACCTATGTGTTGGTCAGAGGTAGGTGAAGTCAAATCATAGGCCCAGAATTCATTCAAGAAACTTCTAATAAGATTGCACTTATCCAAGAACGAATTAAAGCTGTCCGTGATTGACAAAAGAGTTATGCCGATAATCGTCGTAGACCTTTAGAATTCCAAATAGGTGATCGAGTAATGTTAAAAGTTTCACCTTGGAAGGGCATTTACAGATTTGGGAAGAGAGGTAAGCCCTCACCAAGATTTGTAGGACCATTCAAAATTCTTGAACGAATTTGATTAGTAGCCTACAGACTTGAGTTACCTCTTGAACTCAGTAACATTCATGACGTTTTTCATGTATCAAATCTGAAGAAATGCTTAAATGACAAATCATTAATTGTACCTCTTGAGGAGATTCAAATTGATGAAAAACTTCAGTTCAGTGAAGAACCGTGCGCGAAACGGAGTTCCGGATTGTCCGGAATAGAAAAACGAAGGAAAATTTAGAAGTATTGAACTCCCGGAGTCTTCGCGGTACGCCAAGACCGAATTAAGCATCCTTGGCGGTACGCGAGGAGTCCAAAATATCTTTTGGACTTCGGATTTCTTCGCGGTACGCCGAGCTCCAATTTGTCTTCCTTGGCGGTACGCGACGAGTAGGGCAGTGTAATGGATCAGATTTTTATTCAGAATTCATGCAGATTGATTTCATTTTCTATCTTCTCGAATTCAATCCTTCCACAGACGTAAAACTTCGACTTTGAAGGATCCAATATGAATAATAAGACCATCAGATCGTGTGTTTGAAGCCAGGGAACATATCTACGAGTCCTGATCGTTGTTTTGCAGTCGAAAATCCGTCTGATTAGGTAACAGTTCATTTTAACCTTCTAGTTTGATAATGGTTGATTAGATCTTGATTTTGAACATAATGGTATAGTTAGGGTTGTTGATTATTGCCTAGATGATGGCTATGATTGATTAGAAATGAAGAACTTTATGTTTCAACGGGTAAATCCTTTTTTTGATCCGTTGTAATGCCTGGTTTTCATGAAATCATAAAAATGGTTATAATGGTTTAAACCATTTGATTGTGACAAATGTAGGTGATTAGTTTGATTAATCTTTGAAATGCAAGGTCAAATCCAAATGTTTCAAACTAATCAAAATCATTAACATACTCATTGGAACGATTATCTAATGTTTGTGATAACAGTCAGATTAGTATGTTAAACATGGTTATTAAACCTATTCTAATGTCACATTGTGATATTTCTTGATACTTGGGTAATCAATAACAAGGATTGATCATTCCTAAGTCATAAATTCATCGAGAAACTGTTTTAGCATTATAATCAACAACATTAACTATCTGGATTATCTGAGATTATTTTGATTAATCAGACGTGTCGTCAACCTTGTATTAGGTACTTGAATCAGTATAGGTTCTTGCATTATCATACATTGTATGTGATGTGTTGTAAAACACATCTGTTTTTCCATTTGTTTTGTTTGCTTTTTGTACAGTTTTGTTTAATTTTAGAATCGATTTTAGCTGGTGCTTCACAATTTGGTAATTTCATGTAACAAACTTGGATTGGATTATTGGATGTTTATGTGTGTCTATGATTGTTTATGGATTGATGATTTACTCCTTGTGTGCCTTGGTGAATGTCTTTCATGTAATATGTGCACGCTAGGTCAATTACTGTGTGTTTTTGATTATTGGATGGTTTACTACGTACGAGTTTACCATAGGAGTTATTATCTTGATATAGATATATTAGATGTGCAACCAATCTTGATAGCCGTGAGGTGAGAGATTGTCGGTTTGTCTAGGGTGTTAGATTTACTAGTTTAAAAGCTTTGTGAGAAGATCTTTCTAGTTCATCTTATATTTTTGTTTACCGAATCCAATAGGAAAACCCAAGTCATCCCTAGCATTTAAGAAAACTGTGCCTTTCGCGCTGTGAGGTAGATTGTTCAACAGTTACTTCTTAGGTGTTTTGAGATTATCGTGCCGTGAGGTAGATTGTCTAGCGGATACATTTTGAGTATAATTGGATGGCCTGTGAGGGAAATCCATTTAACCGGTGGTTTCACGGCTTTTAGGACTCTTAGTTGATAATCCTTGAGAAGGGTCGAGGGTGCTCTATGTTTCCTTAGAGTTTAGTATTCTAAGATCCCGGTATCACATAGTTTCCATTAACCGATAGATTCTTTGTTGAGCATGCGTAGGATTCATGCCTAGGTAGTGTTCTGTCTTCGTCTGATCTTCGTTTCTATCTTCGTTCATTTTGGTGTCTTCTCATTAGTCTTTATTTAAGTTTTTCTTAGTTCTGTTAGCAAACCCCCCTTCCTTAATATTATTTTATTTAAGTGCAAATTTTGTATAGATAAGTCATAGAGTCTAGTTAGTACAGTCTGTAGAAGTCTGTGGGTTCGATATCCGGACTTGCTTTGCTCTGCTACATACGATAGGTACACTTGCCTGTCGGTAGCTTAGATTTTAGAGAGTCTAGATTTATTACTTTGTGTCTATTTTAGAGTCGGTTTTTAGTTAGTTTATTAGCTAAGCTCCATCGACATCAGTATGATAGGACATTAGATTAATTATCAAAAACCTAATATCGGTTTGATGACCTTCAAGGCAATGTCTCTAACATTGAGTTCAAGAAGATCTATAACATCAGTTCCGGACGCGTTGCCGGAACAGTGATCTCTACAGTAACTTGCACAGTAACTCAGGTACACACTACGTGAAACTATGTATATGCTATTGAAACTTGACGCATGACACTAAACTATTATGTTATTGTTCTGAAATCTGATTTAAACCTCATGGTTTAATAGTCGGAAACACATCAGACAACACTGAACTGACACACAGATACTCGATTTAATGCTATTATGTATAAACGTATGCGAGGTTAAACAAAACAAAACCAGAACAAATATCGTTGTAGAATGCTAAACCGACGGATTATTCGTATAGGTGACGATCTGTACGAATAAATCCGAAAGTTTAATGTTTTGAAATGATGACTGAAAAGTAGGAAACAAGAATCAGAAAGTGAAACCAACGCAGTGTTTGGGTGACGATTCGAACGAATACGCGCGAAGGTGACACGTTCTGACGAAACGAAAATGAACTACGAAACGAACGAAAATAAATTAAGAAAAATTAACATTTAACATTTATTGGGAATCACAATCTTTTAGAAATATTACAAATAAACCCATTTTAATTACATAGAATACGCGCAAGTTAACGAAAAGTTTAAAATAATCAACCACGATAAATAATTCAAGAAAAATGGATTTAAAACATTTACTAGAAATAACCACCTTATAAACATTCGAAAATAAATCCTTTTTAATTAGTTTTACAAAAACACGCGCGTAGCGTGCCGGAAACACGACGAAAACGAGAACCGAGAAACTGAAACGAACACGAACACCTACGGGGTATATAAACCCTAAATGGAACCCTTTTCTTCATTAATTGCACCTCCTCTCTCTCTCTACAAGCTCCAAACCGTCCCTTTCTCTCTCTCTAAAATTTCCACCTTCAAACATCAAGATCTTGCTCATTTGGTGGTGAAATCATGAGTTCTTGGTGTCCACGCGTAGCTACAATTATCCTCTACCATAAAGTACAACCGATCTGAGTATTTGTCCAGCCATTTTCTAGGTATGAAGCTTTGAAAGTCTGAAAAACTAGGGTTTTGTACCCCTTTAGTTCGACACACTCACTATAAATCGGTCCTAGACCCAACTCCTTTCAAGTTCATGCTTTAGGAACTTTCTGTAGTATAACTTTAACCTCGGATACATCCTGAGACTGATTTGGTTCGAAGAAGAAGATGGGTTGAACTAGGGTTCGTGAGCCACAGCCATGGCCAAACCTTGGTACAGCTGGGAAAAAGGTTGTAGCCGAACCTGCATGGCCACCATTATCACCCGCGAACGTCAACACAACCTGGCCGAACCCCCCCCCCACCATCGAACCTTGCATGATTCACGAACCATTGGGAGCCGCGAACCCATGCATGGCGAACCTCCAGGACCAACGAACCTTGATGTTCCATCCACGAGCCGTGAGAACCGAACCTAACATCATTAGGGCTGCGAACCTCCAAGTGCATGGGCCAAACCTTTTTGCTACGAACCTCCATGCGAACCTAAACTAGGGACGAACCTAAGCTGGAGTAAACTTTGGCCGAACCTTGCTCATCACTAACGAACCTAGCATTCATCTAAGCTGAACCTATGGTCACTTGGTTGATAGGTTCGCCAGCATTCATCTAACCCGATCAGTTTAACTCCATGGTTGACCCACATGATTCTTTCGGCCCATTAAACTATCCTAGCCCAACTATTGACATTCGGCCCCTGAACCAACGGTTGGCCTATGGCCATTTGCTCGGCCCAACACAACCATTGTGATCTAACAAGCATTTTGGCCCAACTAGTTAACTCAAACCCTTATCTCGACCCATACATATTATTGGGCTCACATACCTAACGTTCGGCCCAAGATTCATAAATCGGCCCAATGAGTAAAATGCAACCAAACATTTGGGTTAATGTGTTAAGAATGGCATGCATGGGAAAGGGGATTAGTAAATATATGTTTTAATACAAAGATGGTGACAAGTGTAGACAAATTAAAGAAAATCTAGAAAACTGTCATTTCGAGTATAAATTTATTATATAAATGAAACTAGATTTAGACAATTATTGTCACACCCCGAGCCGGCGGGACGGATCGACTTCCCCGCCGGGCGGAAGGTTCTTGGGGTGCGATATCGTGAGTGATAATCATGAGGATCAGATTGTTTACATAGCATCAATGTTAAGAATAACTACAGCACAATAAAGCATTTAAATAGGATTACAAAGTTAAATTACAATGTCAATGTTCAGTAATTTAACTAGGTAAACCTAACAAAAGAATCAATGTTTTCTATCTTGTAATCTATACAAGACAACCAAAAATGATTCGTATGATTAACAAAATATGTGCTTCCAAAATCAACTAGGTCCTCTATCTAGGCCGCCTAGCATGCAATCCAACGCCTTAGCTTAAACCTGTTCATCACCTGAGCAAGCATGTAAGAAAAACAAGGTCAACACAATGGTTGGTGAGTTCATGTAGTTTATAAGTTTAAAAATATCTTTAGCAAACCTCTTTCGGTAAAACCTTAACCTTCTTAACTCCACATGTGATATCCGAATCGGTATGCTTATATATAGGGCATACCCCTGAGTCGAGCCTACGACCCGCCCAGACGCCATCCCACCACATACTAATTCGCATATGACACTGTTGTTAATAATAATTAAGCCTTTTACCTACCATCCGTTCCCATTCCCATCATAGATTTAGCATTTTTTTTGTAAGTCTCAACACGCATACAATAGCGTCTGCAAGTCTAGCTTTGTGAGTTACCTTTATGGACAACTGAACACCCTAAGAAATCCAGTATCAATCCATATCGGATCACATTATGATTAGCAACACCAGAGTTATGATAAAGGATTTCTAAGATGACACAAAGTCAACTAAAGAAGTCCAAAATCATCCTAGTCACATATCATAACAATGAGTGGACAATGAGGAATCACTGTATGGCAAGCACTGAGAGACCAACAGTCTGTTCCTCTAGTCCAGACTATGAAGGTCAATCTATGGCAAGCACTGAGAGACCGGCGGTCTGTTCCTTCAAGTCCCGACTATGGAGAACACCCTATGGCAAGCACTGAGAGACCAAAACGGTATGTTCTACCATAGCCGATAGCTTTAGCATACAAGATTATAGCATTCATATAGCATAGTGTTTACGTATCTTGTGCACAAGTACTAGCTTCACAACCGGTAAGGCAAGCACTGAGAGGCCAAACCGTTGTTTTAGCAGGGCAAGCATATAAAGCATACAAGGTTCAAAGCATTCTAAGCATTTCAAGCATTCAGTATGTAGGTATATAGCATTTGTATTAGCATAACATCATTAGCTTTTAGCATTAGCATTAGCAATAAACCTTAACATTAGTGTGTAGCATTAACCCATAGCATTAGCATTTAGCATTAATCCGTAGCCTTACCATTTAGCGTTATCTCGTAGCATTAGCATTTAGCATAAATCCATAGCATTAGCTTTTAGCATTAGTATTTTGAATAAGTATAAAAGCATATTTGCAACAGTTAAACATTTATTTAAAAAGTTTAACATAATCCTCAGTCCCGAAGTAAAAACTCAAAATAATTTGAAAAGGGACAATGAACTCACCTATAGTTGTTGTAGTTGACTTAGCCTAAAACAAGAATGCACGTGCTCTTTATTGTAATTGTTGTTGAATTCGCGATCCTATATTGATTTCACATTGGTTGCAACTTGTAAGTATGTGTTGTAAAAGTTGTGTATGTATACATGTAGGTGTTAGTCCTAAAATTGGCTAACACTTGTGTGTCTCGGTCATTATTCGGACCTTGCGCAATTGTCATTGGTTTTACAACCCTTACTTCATTTAGGTTGAGTTTAACATAACATTTTAGTTGTGATAAATAACTTGGTATTTATCACTTTAATTTTGCTTATGATCATTATTGAGAACCCAACATATTGTTATAATATGATGGTTAGTTGTGTTATTAGGAATCTTGCAATTAAACCTAAGTATAAACTTAGGTTTATAATTTAAGATCATATATGATGCCATTGTTAACCTTGAAACAATTTCCACCTTATTACAAGATAATTATGTGACAACTTTGTAAAACTTAGGTTTTTATGGGATGTAAAATACATTAACCCCAAAACACAACGTTTTTAAGCTTTATGACACAAAACACCAAATTATTGTCACCTTTGTAGTAAATTAGGTTAGTAATTCCATGCATTTTATTATAAGTAAGTTTGTTTAAAATGTTAGATTAGCTCATGAACTTTGTGGACCGAAATTCATTGGGCCGAAGGTGGTTGTGTGGGCCAAACCACTATTGGGCCGAATGTGATGATATGGGCCAATTTAGTATACTGGGCTGGATGATGTAATTGGGCCATGTATGTGTCCGGCCATGTGTGGGTCGAAATAGCCTCTTGGCCACACCATCTGGACCAAATGAATTACATGGGCCCATTCAGTAAAGTCCAAATCACATGTTGTTGGCCCAATTGATGGTCTGCTTAACAAATGGCTTTATGATCGAATAAGGGTTACGTGGGATGAGTTATATGAGCCGGTCGAGTGAAGTCAGGACCAAGTCGGTGTCCACAAATGGGGATGGCCGAATAAGGACCAGCTGGCGAAGGTGAGCTGGTTCGGGCGAATGGGGTGGCGAAGGGGTGACAGTCACAGCCGGTCGAATGAGTGATGGTTTCGGGCGAATGTGAGCAGGGCGAATGGAGTTGGTTGGCCGAGAGAATGGGGGTGGCGAAGGAGGTGGCAACCGAATAGCATGAGCACACGAATGAGCAGGGTGCAGGAGGCCATTCGGCCGAATGTCTAGTGATACTCCTTCGGTCCAAAGCCATTCGCCGGTCTGTGGGTGTTGCTTCGGCCAACCGCCGCCCAGATGGCTCCCAAGGTCATGGTGGTATAGATGGTGATGTTCCACGGTGGTAGCACTCAAGGGTTCAGTTTCGAGAGTGAGGGTCGAAAGGAACTAGGTTTAGAACCGGCTAGAGTTCTAAGTTGACCAAGGGTGTAGAAAACCCTATTTTTCGCTACTTTCTTTCACTGATTACCTCGTTTCATATGGTTTCAAACCCAGATCGGTTATACTTCGTGTAGAGGGTGATGAGAGCTTCAATTTGGTTCAAGAACCACTTGATTTCGTTGAGATTTGAGGGAGATATGGTGATTTGAAGCTTGAAAATGGTGGTGGGAGCTCCAAAACCGGGATTAGGGTTTATGTGTGAGAAAGATGAAGTAAAAATGAGGGAAAGCCTCATTTTAAGGCTTTAAATACCCCGTGGGTATTCGGGTTCGTTTCGGTTGCTCGGTTCAAGTTTTAGTTGTATTTCTGGAACGTGACGCGCGTGTTTCGTAATTTAAATAAAAAGGATTATTTTAGGATGTTTAAAATACAATTATTGTTAGAAATCATTTTAAATATCGTTGTATTAATTTATTTATCGAATTATATTATTTTTACGCGTTTAGTTAATTTGTTCGCGATTTATTAAATAGTTTTGTTTAATTTCATTTGTAATGAGTTTCAAAATTGTAAAACAGGAAATATTTTATTTTCTTAAATTTATTATTGTTGGTATCGTTTTCGTTTTCGGTTCGTCAGAACGCGTCACCATCGCGCGTATTCGTTCGAATCGTCATTCGAACGATCATGACGATGGTTTGGCTTTCTGATTCTCGTTTTCTACTTTCCAGTCATCATTTCAGAATATTAAACTTTCAGATTTATTCGTACAGATCGTCATCTATACGAATAATTCGTCGGTTTAGCATTCTGCAACAACAACCGTTATAGTTTGTTTTGTTTAAACCTCGCATGCATTTATACATAATAGCATATCAATAAGCATTTGTGTCACAGTTCAATGTTGTCTGATAGGTTTCTGACCGCTAAACTGTTAAGTTTAATCGGATTTCAGAAACAATAGCTTAATAGTTTGCAGTCAAGCATTAACATGTTAATAGCATACAGATAGATCACGTAGTTTGTACCTGAGTTACTGTGCGTTTACTGTTCAGCTCACTGTTCCGGTAACGATTCCGGCACAGATGTTACAGTCTCCCCTTGTTAGAGAAATTTCGTCTCGAAATTTAAGCATTATTATCAGGTACGGTTTCCTCTGTAAACAGTTGGGGATATTTGTGCTTCATGTGATCTTCACGTTCCCAAGTAAACTCAGGACCGCGCTTGGAGTTCCAACGAACCTTGACAATAGGGATACGGCTTCGCCTAAGTTGTTTAACTTTGCGATCCATAATCTCCAAAGGTTCTTCAACAAAACGTAAGTGTTCATCCAACTGAATTTCTTCAACCGGTATGATAAGAGTTTCATCAGCAAGGCATTTCTTCAAGTTTGAGACGTGAAAAACGTCATGTACACCACTAAGTTCATCAGGTAGTCTAAGTCTGTACGCCATAGGACCAATACGTTCAACAATTTCGACCGGTCCCACGTACCGTGGTATTAGTTTGCCTTTCTTTGCAAAACGAACTACACCTTTCCATGGGGATACTTTTAACATAACATGGTCTCCCACTTGGAATTCTAACGGCTTGCGCCGTTTATCAGCATAGCTCTTTTGTCTGCTTCGAGTTGCTTGTAGTCTTTGTTGTATCTAAGCGATTTTGTCTGTAGTTTCTTGAATGAGTTCTGGCCCAGTAATACGATAATCTCCCACTTCTGACCAACAGATCGGCGATCGACACTTGCGACCATAGAGAGCCTCGAACGGTGCACATCTGATGCTACTATGATAGCTGTTGTTGTAGGAGAATTCAATGAGTGGCAAATAGGAGTCCCAATTTCCACCGAAGTCTAGATAACAAGTTCTTAACATCTCCTCCAGGGTTTGTATAGTACGTTCGCTTTGACCATTCCTTTGTGGATGATAAGCTGTACTCAGGTTTAATTGCGTCCCCAGAGATTTCTACAACGACTGCCAGAACCTTGATGTGAATCTGCTATCACGATCTGAAATGATAGACAATGGCACACCATGACGTACCACTATCTCATTGATGTAAAGCTTCGCTAGTTTATCCATTGTATAAGTTTCTCGCATCGGCAAGAAATGAGCAGATTTGGTTAATCGATCAACGATAACCCATATAGTGTCATATCCACTGGAAGTGCGGGGTAGTTTAGTGACAAAGTCCATAGCTATCTGTTCCCACTTCCAAAGTGGAATTTCAGGCTGTTCCAGTAAACCTGATGGTTTCTGGTGTTCTGCCTTCACCTTAGCACATGTGAGACATCTACCAACATACTCAGCTATGTCTTTTTTCATACCCGGCCACCAATAAAATGCATGTAAGTATTGGTACATTTTATCAGCCCCAGGATGCACAGAGTACTTGGTCTTGTGTGCTTCATCGAATATAAGTTTCCTTAACTCATCTACTGCAGGGATCCATACACGATCCTTGTAGTAAACGAGTCCATCAGGTTTCGTTTCCAAATGTTTTTCCACTCCACAGTCTAAGTCTTTCTTCAAGTTTCCTCATTCAACTGCCTTTTGTTGTGCTTGCATAATGTTACCGTGTAAGCTTGTCTGCACAGTCATTCCCATTGCTTTGACGCGCAAGGGTTTGACACGTTCCTTCTGGCTCAAGGCATCAGCTACAACGTTTGCCTTGCCCGGATGGTACTTAATTACACAGTCGTAATCATTCAGAAGCTCAACCCAACGTCGCTGTCACATGTTGAGTTCTTTCTGATCAAATATGTGTTGCAGACTCTTGTGATCAGTGAATATGGTACACTTGGTGCCATATAAATAATGTCTCCAGATCTTTAAGGCGAATATCACAGATCTCAGTTCCAAATCATGAGTAGTGTAGTTCTTCTCATGAATCTTCAGTTGTCTCGAAGCATAAGCAATAACTTTGTCTCGCTGCATAAGCACACAGCCAAGTCCCTGATGGGATGCATCACAGTAGACTACAAAGTCATCACAACCGTCTGGGAGAGATAAGATCGGAGCATCACATAATCTTTGCTTCAAAGTCTGAAAGGCTTCCTCTTGCTTTTGTTCCCGAACAAACGGTTCGTTTTTCTATGTTAGCTTCGTGAATGGCAGGGCTATCTTAGAAAAGTTCGAGATGAACCTTCGGTAATAGCCTGCCAAGCCTAGAAAAGAACGTATCTCCGTCGGTGTCTTCGGAGTGTCCCAATCTTTTATTGCCTTGATCTTGGCAGGATCAGCGTGTATTCCCTCACTGTTAACTACGTGCCCTAGGAATTGAACCTCTTTTAACCAAAACTCACACTTAGAGAATTTGGCATAGAGCTTCTCTTCCTTTAACAGCTCCAAGATTATTCTGAGGTGTTGCTCGTGCTCAGCTTTGCTTTTGGAATAGATCAATATGTCATCAATGAAGACAATAACAAATTGATCTAGATACGGCTTGCACACTCGGTTCATAAGATCCATGAAAACCGCGGGGGCATTCGTCAACCGAAAAGGCATCACCATGAACTCGTAATGCCCGTATCTGGTACGAAATGCCGTCTTTGGTATGTCTTCATCTTGCACTCTGAGCTGGTGGTATCCGGACCGTAAGTCAATCTTCGAAAAATATTGTGCTCCTTGTAGTTGGTCAAACAAATCATCGATTCTCGGTAATGGATACCGATTCTTAATGGTTAGTTTGTTTAGTTCTCTGTAGTCTATGCACATCCGAAAAGATCCATCCTTCTTCTTTATAAACAAAACCGGAGCTCCCCAAGGTGAGTAGCTCGGTCGGATAAAGCCTTTGTCAAGTAACTCCTGTAGTTGGTTCGACAATTACTGCATCTCCGACAGTGCTAACCTGTAAGGAGATTTAGCAACAGGTGTTGCTCCAGGAAACAAGTCAATACGAAACTTTACCGGTCGCACAGGTGGCAAACCAGGTAGGTCCTCAGGAAATACTTCAGGGTATTCCTTTACTATTGGCATGTCTTGAATTGTCTTCTTGTCTTTCTGTTTCTCCACCACATGAGCCAAGAAAGCTACACACTTCTTCTGTAGACACTTACACGCTTTGATGCAAGATATGATTTTGACACTATGCTTTGTTTGGTCCCCACGAACTTCCAATACACGATCACTCGTCACTGGAATCCGAAGTAGCTTTTCAGAACAGATGACCTCAACTCTATTGAGTGATAGCCAATCCATCCCCACAATGATGTCAAAACTGCCCAACTCCATCGGCAACAAGTCGATGGTAAATGTGTGATCTGTGAGTGTAAGTGGGCAGTTCCTAAGTATAGTGCTAACTGTAATTTGCTTCCCATTCGCTACTTCGATGATATAAGGGAGTCTAAAGTTTCCTCAGAAAGATTAAGTTGGCGTGCAAAGTCAGATGAAATAAAACTCTGATCTGCACCAGTGTCAAATAAAATAGATGCATAAGAGTCATGTATAAGAAATGTACCAGTGCCCACGTTAGGGTCTTGGCATGCTGCATTGGCTCCAATCACAAAAGCCCTTCCACGTGGTGCTTGGGCTCCTTGTTGCACTCGCTTTGGGCAATCTCTGGAGAAATGGCCAAATTCCCCACAGTTATAGCATCCCCTGTTGTTGTTGTTGTGATTGCCAGGTCCTGGTGGTGGAGGAAGTGCTACAGCAGCATTGTTTGCAGCTTGAGTTGTTGGAGCACGGCATTGTTGAGCACGGTGACCTAGTCGGTCACAATTGTTGCACTTCCTGCATTGCGCCGTAGCAGGATGATGAAATTTGCATTGTGCACACGGGGGATGCATTCCCACATAGCTCTTGGGTGCAACCTGAGCAGGTGCTGCAGTAACTTGTTGCAGTGGAGTGGCCATCACATAATTTCTGACGACCTTTTGCTTTTTCTTCTGGTGGTGCTCGGGATTCTTTGACTGTTCTTCCTTAGCTTTGCCCGTGTCTTTCTTTAAAACTCCTGATTTCACCATCACATCGGTGAGTTTAGCTGACAAGGAGATGGCTGACTCTAAAGTAGCAGGGTTCGCAGCCAATACGATGCTTTGTATGCAGGAGGGTAATCCTACCACATATCTGTCTATCAGCTTTTCCAGAGTTGGCACCATTTCTGGCACCAAAGCTACCAGTTCGTGATAGCGGGTGGTAAAATCCATGTGATCAGCTCCTTTCATTACATGGTTGGAAAGCTCAACTTCAAGCTTCTGTAGCTCATGTTTTGGGCAGAATTCATTCCTCAGAAGGATTTTGAAATCCGCCCAAGGCATAGTCATTGCTTCATCTCTGCCTCTTGCTCGGATTTGGGAGTTCCACCAGGTTAAAGCCCGTTTGCTGAAAGAGCCAGCAGCATATCGGACCTTGTGGTGTTTCGGACAACTGCTTATGTCCAGGGTGGTCTCCATCTTTTCTAGCCATTGGATCAGTCCAACAGCTCCTTCAGCACCAGTGAAGCTTGGTGGCTTGCATCCTACAATGGATTTGTAGGAGCAATCTGAAGTGTGGCTAGTGTTTCCACTAGCTTCCCCCGTAGCGTGGCCAGAGTTGTTGTCGTGGCCTTGAATCCTGTTTATCATCTTCGGGATGACATCTTTAAGTTGGCTTGTCAGTTGACTGCTCAGAAGTGTGGCCAGAGCAATAGTAGTAGCATCTAGTGCCTGAGTAGTGCTTGCGCCTGGTGGTGGAGAGTGTGGAGGGGGAGGAGGAGGCGGTGGTGAATCTGGTGGTGTAGGAGTAGATGAGTGAGGTGCAGAGACTTGCGAGGTTGGTTGTTTTCCTGGCGGCATTCTGATCATAACCAAAAGAATTTGGTTCGTGTAGTGATCGAATGCAGAAAACATAATGCAAACATAATCCTAAGTTCTCTACATGAGGGTCCCTAAATTATAGTCTAGGCCAAACCATTTAAGTACATGACCTATTATTCTCAATAACCTTGAGCTCTGATACCAATCTGTCACACCCCGAGCCGGTGGGACGGATCGACTTCCCCGCCAGGCGGAAGATTCTCGGGGCGTGATATCGTGAGTGATAATCATGAGGATCATATTGTTTACATAGCATCAAT
Organism: Mikania micrantha; assembly: GCA_009363875.1. Lineage (NCBI taxonomy): Eukaryota > Viridiplantae > Streptophyta > Magnoliopsida > Asterales > Asteraceae > Mikania > Mikania micrantha. Next base: position 75,450,523 of record CM018681.1, on the reverse strand, counting down.
GTTAAGAATAACTACAGCACAATAAAGCATTTAAATAGGATTACAAAGTTAAATTACAATGTCAATGTTCAGTAATTTAACTAGGTAAACCCAACAAAAGAATCAATGTTTTCTATCTTGTAATCTGTATAAGACAACCAAAAATGATTCATATGATTAACAAAATATGTGCTTCCAAAATCAACTAGGTACTCTATCTAGGCCGCCTAGCATGCAATCCAACGCCTTAGCTTAAACCTGTTCATCACCTGAGCAAGCATGTAAGAAAAACAAGGTCAACGTAATGGTTGGTGAGTTCATGTAGTTTATAAGTTTAAAAATAGCTTTAGCAAACCTCTTTCGGTAAAACCTTAACCTTCTTAACTCCACATGTGATATCCGAATCGGTATGCTTATATATAGGAGTCGAGCCTACGACCCGCCCAGATGCCATCCCACCACATACTAATTCGCATATGACACTGTTGTTAATAATAATTAAGCCTTTTACCTACCATCCATTCCCATTCCCATCATAGATTTAGCATTTTGTTTGTAAGTTTCAACACGCATACAATAGCGTCTGCAAGTCTAGCTTTGTGAGTTACCTTTATGGACAACTGAACACCCTAAGAAATCCAGTATCAATCCATATCGGATCACATTATGATTAGCAACACCGGAGTTATGATAAAGGATTTCTAAGATGACACAAAGTCAACTAAAGAAGTCCAAAATCATCCTAGTCACATATCATAACAATGAGTGGACAATGAGGAATCACTGTATGGCAAGCACTGAGAGACCAACAGTCTGTTCCTCTAGTCCAGACTATGAAGGTCAACCTATGGCAAGCACTGAGAGACCGACGGTCTGTTCCTTCAAGTCCCGACTATGGAGAACACCCTATGGCAAGCACTGAGAGACCAAAACGGTATGTTCTACCATAGCCGATAGCTTTAGCATACAAGTTTATAGCATTCATATAGCATAGCGTTTACGTATCTTGTGCACAAGTACTAGCTTCACAACCGGTAAGGCAAGCACTGAGAGGCCAAACCGTTGTTTTAGCATGGCAAGCATATAAAGCATACAAGGTTCAAAGCATTCTAAGCATTTCAAGCATTCAGTATGTAGGTATATAGCATTTGTATTAGCATAACATCATTATCTTTTAGCATTAGCATTAGCATTAGCAATAAACCTTAACATTAGTGTGTAGCATTAACCCATAGCATTAGCATTTAGCATTAATCCGTAGCATTACCATTTAGCATTATCTCGTAGCATTAGCATTTAGCATAAATCCATAGCATTAGCTTTTAGCATTAGTATTTTGAATAAGTATAAAAGCATATTTGCAACAGTTAAACATTTATTTAAAAAGTTTAACATGCTCCTCAGTCCCGAAGTAAAAACTCAAAATAATTTGAAAAGGGACAATGAACTCACCTGTAGTTGTTGTAGTTGACTTAGCCTAAAACAAGAATGCACACGCTCTTTATTGTAATTGTTGTTGAATTCACGATCCTATATTGATTTCACATTTGTTGCAACTTTAAGTATGTGTTGTAAAAGTTGTGTATGTATACATGTAGGTGTTAGTCCTAAAATTGGCTAACACTTGTGTGTCTCGATCATTATTCGACCCTTGTGCAATTGTCATTGGTTTTACAACCCTTACTTCATTTAGGTTGAGTTTAACATAACATTTTAGTTGTGATAAATAACTTGGTATTTATCACTTTAATTTAGCTTATGATCATTATTGAGAACCCAACATATTGTTATAATATGATGGTTAGTTGTGTTGTTAGGAATCTTGCAATTTAACCTAAGTATAAACTTAGGTTTATAATTTAAGATCATATATGATGCCATTGTTAACCTTGAAACAATTTCCACCTTATTACAAGATAATTATGTGACAACTTTGTAAAACTTAGGTTTTTATGGGATGTAAAATACATTAACCCCAAAACACAACGTTTTTAAGCTTTATGACACTAAACACCAAATTTTTGTCACCTTTGTAGTAAATTAGGTTAGTAATTTCAAGCATTTTATTATAAGTAAGTTTGTTTAAAATGTTAGATTAGCTCATGAACTTTGTGGACCGAAATTCATTGGGCCGAAGGTGGTTGTGTGGGCCAAACCACTATTGGGCCGAATGTGATGATATGGGCCAATTTAGTATACTGGGCTGGATGATGTAATTGGGCCATGTATGTGTCCGGCCATGTGTGGGTCGAAATAGCCTCTTGGCCACACCATCTGGACCAAATGAATTACATGGTCCTATTCAGTAAAGTCCAAATCACATGTTGTTGGCCCAATTGATGGTCTGCTTAACAAATGGCTTTATGATCGAATAAGGGTTACGTGGGATGAGTTATATGAGCCGGTCGAGTGAAGTCATGACCAATTCGGTGTTCACAAATGGGGATGGCCGAATAAGGACCAGCTGGCGAAGGTGAGCTGGTTCGGGCGAATGGGGTGGCGAAGGGGTGACAGTCACATCCGGTCGAATGAGTGATGGTTTCGGGCGAATGTGAGCAGGGCGAATGGAGTTGGTTGGCCGAGAGAATGGGGGTGGCGAAGGAGGTGGCAACCGAATAGCATGAGCACACGAATGAGCAGGGTGCAGGAGGCCATTCGGCCGAATGTCTGGTGATACTCCTTCGGTCCAAAGCCATTCGCCGGTCTGTGGGTGTTGCTTCGGCCAACTGCCGCCCAGATGGCTCCCAAGGTCATGGTGGTATAGATGGTAATGTTCCATGGTGGTAGCACTCAAGGGTTCAATTTCGAGAGTGGAACTAGGTTTAGAACCGGCTAGAGTTCTAAGTTGACCAAGGGTGTAGAAAACTCTATTTTTCGCTACTTTCTTTCACTGATTACCTCGTTTCAGATGGTTTCCAACCTAGATCGGTTGTACTTTCGTGTAGAGGGTGATGAGAGCTTCAATTTGGTTCAAGAACCACTTGATTTCGTTGAGATTTGAGGGAGATATGGTGATTTGAAGCTTGAAAATTGTGGTGGGAGCTCCAAAACCGGGATTAGGGTTTATGTGTGAGAAAGATGAAGTAAAAATGAGGGAAAGCCTCATTTTAAGGCTTTAAATACCCCGTGGGTATTCGGGTTCGTTTCGGTTGCTCGGTTCAAGTTTTCGTTGTATTTCTGGCACGTGATGCGCGTGTTTCGTAATTTAAATAAAAAGAATTATTTTTGGATGTTTAAAATACAATTATTGTTAGAAATCATTTTAAATATCGTTGTATTAATTTATTTATCGAATTATATTATTTTTACGCGTTTAGTTAATTTGTTCGCGATTTATTAAATAGTTTTGTTTAATTTCATTTGTGATGAGTTTCAAAATTGTAAAACATGAAATATTTTATTTCCTTAAATTTATTATTGTTCGTATCGTTTTCGTTTTCGTTTCGTCAGAACGCGTCACCATCGCGCGTATTCGTTCGAATCGTCATTCGAACGAACATGTCGATGGTTTGGCTTTCTGAATCTTGTTTTCTACTTTCCAGTCATCATTTCAGAATATTAAACTTTCAGATTTATTCGTACAGATCGTCACCTATACGAATAATTCGTCGGTTTAGCATTCTGCAACAACAACCGTTATAGTTTGTTTTGTTTAAACCTCGCATGCGTTTATACATAATAGCATATCAATAAGCATTTGTGTCACAGTTCAATGTTGTCTGATAGGTTTCTGACCGCTAAACTGTTAAGTTTAATCGGATTTCAGAAACAATAGCTTAATAGTTTGCAGTCAAGCATTAACATGTTAATAGCATACAGATAGATCACGTAGTTTGTACATGAGTTACTGTGCGTTTACTGTTCAGCTCACTGTTCCGGTAACGATTCCGGCACAGATGTTACATTTATCATCCTCTTGGAGGTCAACTCGCTAAATGCATTATGAGTAAGGCAAGTGAAACATGAAATCAATGGCATTACGTGCTAACTTAGCTTAATTGGATTAAGTGTTAGCCTAAACAATAACAAGTAACTTAGGGCCGAATAAAGACCGAGACTCACAAGTGTTAGCCAACCTTAGGGCTAACACCTACATACACACAAATCACTGCGAATTATACTTATGAGTTGCAAACAACATGAAATCAATACAGGATCGTGAATACTACCAACACAACAACGAGCGCGCGTATTCTTGTTTATACTTAGTCAACCACTTCAAACACAAGGTGAGTTCATTGTCCCTTTTCAAACATATTTGTTTTACCTCGGGACTGAGAAGCATGTTATACATTTTAAACAATTATTGAAATGTTTATTAAATGCTTTTACACTTATTCATGATGCTAATGCTTAAGCTTGTAACTCTCATTCAAGAAGCTAGGGACTAAAACTTAAACTATATGCTTGATGCTTATGCTATAAACTAAATGCTTAAACTATATGCTTGAGGCTTATGCTGTAAACCCTACGCTCAGAATATATGCTCGATGCTTATGCTATAAACTCTATGATAAGACTATATGCTCAAGACTTATGCTATAAACTCTATGCTTAAACTATATGCGCGATGCTAATGTTACAGACTATATGTTCAAACTATATGCTAATACTTGAAACTAAATGCTCAAAGCTATGATTGTATGCTAAATGCTAAGCTTGTATCTATTCATGGGCTACGTAATTGCTAAACATTGCTAGAGCAAAGCTTGTACCCATGCATTGAGATACGTGGAAGCTAAACTACGAGAACACTAAGCTTTTATCTATATATGAGACACGTAAATGCCAAACATTGCTAAAGCAAAGCTTGTGTCTGCATATATGAGATATGTAAATGCTAAACTATGTGTGTGCACAGCTTGTGTCTATATATGAGATACCTAATTGCCAAACATTGCTAGAGCAAAGCTTGTATCTGCATATATGAGATACGTAAATGCTAAACTATTCGGATGCTAAGCCCAAACCAATTCATGAGATACGTAATGGCTAAACATTGCTAGAGCAAAGCTTGTATCTAGTCGTGGGCTACGTAAGTGCTAAACATTGCTAGAGCAAAGCTTGTACCCACGCATGAGATTGGTGAAAGCTAAACTATGATGTGTGAAACAATGATGCTTGTCCAACTTACTTTAAAGCTAATCTACATGTATGCTATAAGCTTTTAAGCTTTTAAACAGTACACTAAAGCTATGATGGAGACGGTATTGGTAGGTAAAATGCTTAATTATCATTAACAACAATGTCATATGTGGTTTAGTATGTGGTGGGATGGCGTCTGGGCGGGTTGTAGGCTCGACCCTTTCGTATGCCCTATATATAAGCATACCGAATTGGATATTACATGTGATGTTAATGAGATTAAGGTTGTTACCGAAAGAGGTTTGTTAAAGCTATTTTAAACTTTTAAACTATATGAACTCACAAACCATTGTGTTGACTTTGTTTTTCTTACATGCTTTCTAAGGTGATGCACAGGTTTAAGCTAAGGCTCAGGATTTCATGCTAGGATGCCCAGATAGAGGACCTAGTAGACTTTTGAAAATCACATATTTTGTCATTGATACAAGTCATTTTTGGATATCTTGTAAAGATACAAGATAGAAACATTTAATTCTTTTGATAGGTTTACTTAGTTAAATTACCGAACATTGACATTTGTAATTTAACTTTGTAATCCTAGTTTAATGTTTCATTGTGCTTTAGTTATTCTCAATGTTGATGCTATGTAAACAATCTGATCATCACGATTATCACTCTCGATATCGCGCCCCGAGAACCTTCCGCCCGGCGGGGAAGTCGATCCGTCCCGCCGGCTCGGGGTGTGACAAGATCTAATCAGTAAATTAAAAAATAAATAATCAATGGAATAAAAAATAATGCAGAATCACCTTATTACTACCAGCTGTGTGATATTCTGCTACTAGTGAGATATCAGGTTAGTTTCGTACAACCCCTTTTCTTTTTAATGTTTTATAAACATCGGGGTATCACTATGGAACTTTTATTGAACATATGATATGTGTCACTGTTATCTAGGTGATTTCATGTGATTTGTGGAGAACTTATGGATTTCATGGGATTTTTCCTGTAGAACAGAACCCTATCACAGAACTTAAAAGTCCTCATTCCTTGAACTGTATCTAGTGAACCCATGTGGGGCCGAACAGAAAATAATGATAATACTATCGGCTGACAACTTATTTGCCGGGAGCTTGTAACTCCCCTTGGAGTAAATGTTTGTTATCTGTTTCCATAACTTCTTAATGTACTGATAGACATTAAGACAATGAGGCACTAAGATAAGTACCGACGGGTAGTATCTTTATAGAACGAGAACGGAGTAGTCCGAAAGGAACTAGATATAGGTCCCATGGTTATCTTGAACTGAACATTTTGAGAACTTACATATCATATCATATTGTTGAACTTGAACTTTACGATCTCACCAGCTTTGTGCTGACTTTTTAAACTTAAAACTTTTGCAGGAAGACCGTGACCACCGGGTGAGGATGCACTTCATACACTTGTAATTAAATAAATCAGATTGTGTAATAAACTTAGCTGCAATGTTAGTTGTAATTAATTACGAAACCCTTATAAAATATTTACTTTAAGTTAATCTGGGTGCTATGATATCGGATCAAGTAAGTCACACCTCATCTCTGAGACATCACCACTATGCTTCCGCAATCTTCTCAAAACGACGAATGATATCATTTCAGGTGACAAGAGGTGGGGGTGTGACACAAACTGTTAACAACACATTATATACTGTGATAACAACAAAATCATAGCCAATGTACTTATAACCTAGTAACAACACGAAGTAGCACAATGGTTTATAGAAAGCCGAATATCAACACATAACAATACATAATAGCACATGATATTTCCGTAACGGTTACATTCAGCCATTAGCACAACGTATAATCCGGTAACAACACATTGTAACACATGATTTTGGAGTAATCGCATATGTTTAAGAAGGTTGAATTGCGATAAAAAGTTAATTTGAGTAACTGAATCCCATTTATTTCGAATCATCCGTATTATTAGCAAGTTAAAAAAAATCCTAAATCCCAAATTTGCCCTTTTATTAATTGTCAACACCTATAAAATAAATACTTTTGTCATTTTCAATTTCAAACACTTGATGATAGCACATCAACGGTCCATATCATTTCTCACACTTTTTACAAAACTAGTATTTTGTACAATAACCCCACTCTATACATATAATATGTGTATATATAATTATATATATATATATCTATGTATGTATGGATGTATATGTTGGATATTGTATGTTCGATTAACGATAAGTTCAACGTTATTATAAATGCATGATCCAAAGAGTTACACTTTGGAAGACAACAACTTTATGTGTAATTGTTAAACACAATATACGATCATGAATTGTCGGTTTTATTTAATTGACTATTATTAATAATTTAGTGGAAATTAATTATTGAGATAATTAATAGATTGGCCGGATGAATAAAGTTTTTAAGTTTATTAAAGGTTATTAATTACATGTTAATTAATATAAGAGAAAGAGATGATTGATTAATTAAATAAATGATGTTTACTTAGTTAAACATTAGTTATTTAATAATAATTAACTAGTTAGTTGTTCATTAAAGTGTAAATACTTCTAATATAAATAAAGTATTTCACCTCATAATTAACTAACCCTAATTGGAGATTCAAAAACCTCAATTCCTCTCTTTCTCTCGCTTGTGGCCATCACATAACATCACCATTTTGGGGTCATTGCTGCCTTATACCACCACCACCGGAGCCATCCCAAGCTCGGCCGCAAGCCAGGCCACACACCAGCCGCAAGGGGCTGCCACCTCGAGCCAACCGTGAGCCACCCCTGAGCTGAAGCCACAGGGTTGTTCCAGCCGAGCCGTGGGCTGAGCCGAGAGTAGTCAAAATCAGTTTTAGATCATTCCAGTGATTCGTAGGATGAGATCTAGACTCGGGAGATCGTATTGAGTCAACTAGCGAGACTGTTGCCCGATCCATTGTGCAGATTTGGAATATCTTCGTAAATGTCGATTTCTAAACACCCTATGGCTGTGTTGTAATGGATTTGTTATTTTAAATCGTTTGTATGGGATCCTGATTTGGGAATTGTTTTGAATGCGAATCGAAAATTTATAATAACCTAAAAGCTTCCGCTGTGTCATATCTGATCTCACTGATTAATCAGGTTTTGAGAAAACTGATTTTATCAATTAATATGATTAATTGACTTTTATTAATTGGAAAGGTTACATAAAATTCCCAACAGTATATATGTATAAATGTATGTATGCATATGACAAAAGTAAAATTGCACTAAATTTAACGTTATTTTACTTAATTTTTGTAAAAATAATGTTAAAAGTGTTTGGTTAATTGGTTAATCAGGCATCATGAGCCTGGTCTTATTGTAACAAGGCTCTCTATTCCTACAGGGTAGAGGTAAGGTTGTCTACGTCTTACCTTCCTCAAACCATACCTTAGCTTTGCTAATGGTGGATATACTGAGTACGATGATGATGTATATATTAGGGGTGTGCATGGGTCAGTTTGGGTTAGTTTTTTGCTTAGTTCAAACCCAAAACCGAAATTTCATTTTTTTTCGGTTATTAGACCCGTTAGGGTTCGGTTTTTATCTTTTTAAAACCCATTTGGGTTTCGGTTTTTTTGGTTTTTCAACTTAAGCCTAAAATTATGCTTATAAAAAAATAAACCAAAATATTGTATTTGTACTAAAAATATATGAAGTAAAACACTACTAAACATTTAAAATTATATATAAAAAACATTAAATTTAGTACAAATCATATGTGTTTTTAGTATCTTAACCTTAAAAATTGATAAAATATGCTATCTTATATGACTAGTGGTATCAAGAGCAAATAAAATAAAAATAGATGGTTTATAAATTATTGAAATTTTGAAAGTTAATATATATATATATACACACATACATACGCATGCATTCGGTTTTTATTTTAGGTAAAACCAAATGCAAACCCAAACCCAAACTTTTGGTTTTTTAGAAAACTTATACCAAACCCATCAGTTTCTATTTGGGTTCGGTTATTTCGGTTTGAATTTTTCGGTTTTTAGATTTTGGGTCGGTTTTATGCACACCTCTAGTATGTATGCATAGGGAAATGATAAATTAAAAACTCACTTAAATTGAGAAAACCTGATGTAATGCTCATTATTTTTTTTCATTTCTAGATTTAGTATTTACTATATATGTTGTTATAAGAAAGTAAAAAATAAAATAAAAATTAAAAAATTATATATCTTATATGTTAAATTTTTGGTTTTTATTGTTACCAAAAGTAAAAACGTCATTATGTAATATAGATGTAACAAATACTTATATATATATATATATTTTATAACAACATATATTACATATCCAAACAAAAAAAACAAAAAAAAGAAAGGAAGAAAATTGAATTTTACACTGTGTTTTACGAGTCTTTTCAACTAAGTGAGTTTTCAATTTATCTTTTCCACACACACTCACACACACAGATATGTGTGTATGTATGCATATTATATATACATGTGTTTGTGTGTAAAGTATGTGAAAAACCATTTTACCCTCCTCAGACCTACCTTAACTTTGCTAATTGTGGGATATACTGAGTAAGATGATGATGATGTATGCATTAGGGGTGTGCGTGGGTCGGTTTGAGTCAGTTTTTTCTTAGATCAAACCCAAAACCAAAAATTCGTTTTATTCGGTTTTTAAACCCGTTTGGGTTCGATTTTTATCTTTTTAAAACCCATTTGGGTTTTGGTTTTTCAACTTAAGCCTAAAATTATGCTTATAAAAAAATAAACCAAAATATTGTATTTGTACTAAAAATATTTGAAGTATAACACTACTAAACATGTAAAATTATATATAAAAATCTTTAAGTTTAGTATAAATCATATGTGTTTTTAGTATCATAACCCTAAAAATTAATAAACTATGCAATCTTATATGAATATTTGTATCAAGAACCAAGTAAATAAAAATAGATGGTTTATAGATTATTGAAATTTTGAGAGTTAATATATATAATACATGTACATGCATTCGGTTTTTTCGGATTTTAGGTAAAACCAAACCCAAACTCAAACCAAAACTTTTGGTTTTTTATAAAACTTATACCAAACACATCGGTTTCTATTTGGGTTCGGTTATTTCAGTTTGGACCTTCACTTTTTGGATTTTGGATCGGTTTTTATGCACACCCCTAGGCTATGTATGCATAGGGAAATGATAAATTAAAAATTCACTTAAATTGAGAAACCGATGTAATATTCATTATTTTTTCTCATTTCTAGATTTAGTATTTACTATTTATGTTGTTATATGAAAATAAGAAAAAAGTTATATATGTTATATGTTAAATGTTTGGTTTTTATTGTTACAAAATGTAAAAACGTCATTATGTAGTATATGTGTAATAAATACTTGTATTTTTTTGTTTTTTTATAACAAGATATATTACATATCCAAAAAAAGAAAACAAAAAAAGAAAGAAAGAATATTGAATTTTACACCGGGTTTTACAAGTCTTTTCAACTAAGTGAGTTTTCAATTTATCTTTTCCACACATACATAATACACACAAACATGTGTGTGTGCGTGCACATATAATATATACATGTGTTCGTGTGTAAAGTAGGTAAAAAACCAAAACAAGTTGGCCTGTGGCTAGAGATTTTTTACAAGCTTTAATTTTTGGCTAGATAAAATTTTCAGCTTGGCTTATTAGAGCCCTTCAAGATTAGGTTATTCTATTATTAAAGTTGCATTTTTCTTTGCTTATGTGTTTAAATTTAGATTTTTCGACCAACATTTTAATAAAGAAGTATACTTTTAACTTTTATATTAGATTAACAATCACTTTCCAACTTCTAGTTTTCACATTTTAATATTTAACTAGTAGATGTGACCCGCGCGTTGCGGCGGGCATTTCGTCACGATTTCGCATACCAAAACGCATATATGTGTTTCTGTCGTAAACGTGTCTGCTATCCCGATATAAGTATTCGATCATGACATCGATAACAACATCATGGATATTAAAATGCATAAAAAAAACGGTTGCAACAATAAATCAAGTATTAATTTTAATGAATACGAACTCAACATAAGCACGAATTGTTTTATCATATAAACTAAATTAAAAAAAAACTTTATATTTCTAATTATTAATATTATTTAGTTATTATTACATATATAGTTTGTGAAGTAAAAAAAAGAAATATGATATAAACGATACAAATATTTGATAATGAAGGAAATGTCGTAAGTTTGTGAATAATACAAAATTTCTGAAACTGTTTGGGTTCAAAATTTACATAAACATTCGTAATGTAATTAAAGTAATATAACTATGACTATTATTCAATAATGTAAGAACATGTTAAAAATATTTAAAGTTTAAAAATATGTGAATAAGTGAGAGCAAGATTTAACACTTTTATGGTTTTTTTTCTTCTTCATAGAGGGGGCTTTTTCAGGTGCCTCTTAATTTTCAACATATTAACCAACTTACCTGGCATAGTTCACCCATTCTGAAAATCATCTTTATCTCAAAGAAAAATGCCAAAAACCTAACAAAAACAACAAACATGCAACAATTTATCCTTTTTCTTTTGCTTATCCTTCCACTGCCATCAATATATTATTTATTTTGAACTTTCATTACCCAGTAACAATCTAAGATATATGATAAAAGCAAACTCTTACTTTCATATCAAAGTAGCAATTCTCATGCAATAAAATTGGGACATACTTTATTACCAGAAACGATCACAATAAGTCAACATATTCTCCAAAAATTGAAATCCATAGTCACACCAGTCTATTTTAAAGTTGAAATGGACAAACAAACATACGTATAGGTTAACTTCCCTAACAGGAGAACATATTTAGCATGCATCTTGACAAAAATAGAAAACAGAAGAATGAAGATGCTAGATCAACCGAAACTGAAACAAACAAATCATGAAAACTCATAAGTAGGCCAAAATTATACAGGAAATAATCATAATTGTTGAAGAAACAACTCACACAATCGTCAATCAATTGATATATTAGGATACTAAACCGCAAATTTCTGGCGATATTCACAGAACGGAATCCAAATTAGGATTAGCACTTTGATGAGTAACTTGAACGGGTAGTCTTCTCCAGCTTCTACTTCCATCATTTTTATACATATACATGCTCTCATTCGAGTAATTTATGAAGTTGATGTTCAAAAATGGAGACCTGTATCTCATTTCCTTCAATGTTAACCGGCAATGGTAAAATATGAATGATTCAGATACTATGTTTTGGACATCCTGTTGAAATCTATTTTAGAAGAAAGGGACAACAAAATAAACCCTCATCATGGAACGTAACCTGAAACCCTAGAAACGACAGATACTCCTCTGTAAAATTAGGGCTCAAGTTAGAGGAATCGAAGTCAAGATTAGGATTTTAGCATAGCGATTATGAACCAATCCTTTCTTGTTGTAAGAGGAATCCTCAACAAAGATGGTTTCAATCAAAATGAGAAGATAAACAGATTTAGTATGAGAAGACATACATAAAGATTTAATCAACAAAACTACATAAAGAAGAATGAAATCAAACCTGAATCACATTTGGTGGGACGATTTGATGCAAAAGACGAATTCTAGGGTTTCAAATAGAAACCACGCTGATAGAGAGGACATTAAGTGAATACTGTGAATGAGAGAAAGAGGGTGAGGTGAAGCATGCATTGATTGACCTGTACCATACGTATAAAAAGTTATATAAAAATGAATAGTGATATATACTCACAAACCAAACTTTGCTTTTTAATCTATATAATAATATCATGACGATGTTAATGACTAATGGAGGTAACATGCATAAAAAAATATTCTACTTTCTATAACATGTCTTAATAATATTTGTTTGCTTCATTTTACTTTAACTAAGAATATTAATACCAATGATCGTTAGTTCAAGTGGTTAAGAAGATGTATCATGTGTTTTCAATATTGAAGAGATTACAAGTTCAAGTTATTACATGTACAAAATAAAGGTTTCATGTTACAGTAAGTGTTCATGAGTTTACTAAATGAGAGAATAAAAAGGAAAAAAAAAAGATATGAGAGAAAATGAAAAGAAATGAATGGAATTCTTTCTTTCCATTTCCATTTCCTTCTAAATCAGAAGGAAAAAAAACAGTATAATTTAACCCAGTTTTCCTTCCACTTCTCTCCATTTCTCTCGTTAAATGAAACTCGAGAACACAAACAAGTTTTTTTCATTCCTTTCATTTCCCTTCTTAAATGAACTCAGAAACATAGTGTAAGGGTTTCTCTCTCACCTACGATGAGTTTTCTTCTATTGAATATAAATATAATCGGATGAAACTAAGACCCGCCAGTGATTCAAATTACCGTTATAAAAAAATGTTAATGATTCTTACGTTTTAACTTCTAATATAAGCACGACGGATGAATTTTAGAAATGAAAAAAAAATCAAAATCCACAGAGAAGCTTCCACGTGGCAAATCTCCAACCACAATGGGAAAATAGCTGTATGGACAACTTGGACTTGAAAAGACCGTACCAATATTATATTTCTTTCTCTTTCTCTCTCTTTAGTCTTTTCTTTGTAGAACTCCAAAGACGCATGCATTCCATTTCTGGTAAACGGATTGAATTTTTAAACGCTTGGATCAATTCCGATTTTGGTAAGCAATTCGTCTTCTCTTTCCATGAATTCTTGAATTTTTTTATTGTTTTAGTTAATTATATATGAATTTGGATTTCAATTCGTAGTTGCTGGATTTGATACATCTAATACCAAATAATTACTTAAATATTTACAGTTTTTTTCTTGATGTTTTGATGCGCAAGAAATAAGAACACTAGGGTTTGTTATCTTTTTTTTTTGAACGGCTTGGTACAACGACACCCAAGACGGGATTTCAACCGTCCCCTCGGATTTGACGCTCTGGGGCGTATGCCCGAGCCCACCCCAGGAGGAACCCCATAACTGGGTAAACCCCCTGACCTTGCTTCAGCAAATATGCCTCAGCCCGGATTCGAACCCAAGACCTCCCATAGGGAAGTCAAGGGGTAACCATTAGGCTAGAAGCCCTTGGTTACTAGGGTTTGTTATCTAATTCAAAAATTTCATATCTATGTATGTATGTGTGTGTGTATGTGTGTGTGTATTTTTGAAGTTGAATAAATAATCTTAATTTGTTAGTTTTGATGGAATTATAGACTGGTTGTTTTATTCTGCTAGATTTCATTTGTAGAAGTTGATGTTCTATCGAGAAAACAAAAAAGTGAAAAAAAAAAGTGATTTATTAACATTTTAATGTCAAACAAGAGTTTTAACCGGTGGGTTTGTGTTCCATCAGGTTCATGTTCTGTAAGTTTTGTTTTACAGGATACTTTTTTTCATTTAATGATGCCCTTCTCCCACCCAATTTGGTCAACTACAACACACACAAACATATACATATACATATATATATATATATATATAGGGGAGGTTCCATTGAAAGCCTTCATATTTAAGAAAACTTAGAAAACTAATCACAATTGTTATTAATCAATTTCATTTTTCGTTTTTTATTTTATATTTTGTTTTATTATAAGGTTATATTTGTTAACAAAAAGAAAAAAAGAAAAAAATGTATGTAATTCATGTTGTTACATATATGTAACTCATTGATTACATATATGTAACTTGTAAACTGCATATATGAGTTACATATACAACAACCTTACCCAGTATATTCCCACTTTTAGTAGGGTCTAGGGGGAAGGATAGATACAAACCTTACCCCTATCCCAATTGGGATAGAGAGGCTGCTCCGAAATAGTCCCCGGCTCAAAGTTATCGTTGAAGTAGATCATCTCAATGATTTTAACGTTATTTTCACAAAATAATTGAAATAACGTTAAAATTAGTGCACTTTTACTTTTGCCCGTTAAGGGCCCACACATATATATACATTATATGCGTGCACCACAAATGGGGCGTATATATGAGTTATATATACGTAACTTTATTGGTTACATATACGTAATTTCGTGATCTACATATTTTTATTAAAAAATTTTGTTTGTTTATTACATTTCTAAGCTAATAATAAAAAATCATGAAAAAAAAAATTTAAAAATTAATTGGTTAGTAGGAGTTTTCTTGGTTTTCTCCAAAGTGAGGAGTTTTTATTTGAACCCTCCCCTATATATATATATATATTCAAACACATCAAATAAGTTAGAGAAAACTAAAAAAATCATTTATATATGTAACCTATAAATTTACATATATGTAGTTTACAAGTTACATATACATAATCAATGAGTTACATATGTGTAATAACATGAATTACATATATTTTTTCTTTTTGTTAGCAAATCTAAGCTTATATAATTATAAAACAAAATGTAAAACAAAAAACGAAATCGATTGATAACAAGTGTGATTAGTTTTCTAAGGTTTCTCAAAAATGAAGATTTTTATTGGAACCCTCCCCTCCCCTACACACACACATATATATATGGTAAGGTTCCATTGTTATATATATAGGGTAAGGTTTCATTGTTAACCCACTCTTATTGCATTAACCCGTATAACTCCGACAAGATCAATCCAAATCTTTGTTTTCTTTTTTTGAATATCATTATTACACATAAATAATACTTTCTTCTTTTATGTGTATGTAAATTCATCACCGTTTAAGATTTAAAATGAATGTAAGTTTTGGTTACATTAACATGATTTATAATTTTCGGTACAATGTAATTCAAACTTATACTGATTTTAAATCTTAAACGGTGTTGAATTTACGCATACATGTAAAAGAAGAAAGTGTTATTTATGTGTAATAATGATATTTAGAAAAAGAAAACAAAGATTTGGATTAATCTTGGCTGAGTTATACGGGTTACCGCAATAAGAGTGGGTTAACAATTGATCCTTCACACACACACACAATAAGAACTAATATTATTTTAGTACTAAAATAATCATTTATATCAATATATTTAAAGGGTATAAAAATAACTTTTTTGACTGTAAAAGAAAGTACTTTTATATCTCTCAAATCGTTCTTTTAGTTCTTTACAATTTGTTGGTTTTGTTTGAATGCATCCCTGACTATAGTTTGATGATTTTGAGTGATTCAATATCCTTGAGAATGAATCATGAATGTTCATGATGGTCCGGGTGTGCCACATATGTCATCGAGGGTTAGCAAGACGGGTGATCCGACGTAAAATGCTTATGTTTTAGAGGGCTCAACATGTTTTTCATCCTTTAAGAACCGTAGGTTCATTAACGCGTATAAAAATGTTACAAACTTATTTTCTTTCGCACTGCAAATATATCATATTGCCACTCCTAAACTATAAATTAAATTACATTATGCCCTCCGAGGTGAACACATGACTTCTCTATCTAAGAGGCAAAACTTTTAACAAGTTTACAAGTAGGTTAGTCCTACATTAGCAATAACAAACATATAAGTAGTTAAATGTTGTAGAAAGGGTCTAATAACTATGGAAGATAAGTCAATTTGCTATGACATTGTTTATTGTTATAACAATCATCGTCGTATAAATAGATATTTTTTATATATAAGCGTATATAATAGGGGCTCATTTTTCTTACTTGCACTAAACATTCAAAATCTGAAGGACTTTCATGGGTGTTGTTTGTACCTTCCACTTTTCTAAAAAAACCTTAAGATGTACTATTTATGATATTTATCCAGCATAGCATCGATGGAGAGCGTGAAAAACAATGGAATCGATTTAAGGCTTGCTCTTGGCGTTGCAAACCAACAAGGTGAGATGTTTAGCGACAAAGATGCAGGTGCAAATGCGAACTCAAGGTCAAAAACAGACACCATAATGAGGCCCCATCCCTTATCTGAGTTAGTTTGGTCTACTCAGAATGGTTTAAGCATCAAGTGTGGTGGCTGTTTTGCTGGCATGAACCCCTGTGGTGTTGTAGCCTTACCCTCTCAACATGATGAAAAGTGTATGTTTTGGGTTAAATTCCCTCTTGAAATGAATTCTTTATGCCCTGCATTATATAATATGAGTGATACCATAAGATACTATTTTTTTTCTTTTATTCTTTTTTCTAAAATTAGACTTTGAAACACAAAGCAGGCGAAAATGATGGTGAGGTGAAGTGTGAGCATTTGATTGAAATGAAAGCTCAAAATACATGCAAAGGAAAGGAGTGCATGAGCATTCAAGTTGGCAATGTGACAGGAACCAGTGAAGGTGCAATTACAAAAAGCTTTTCATACTTTATATGTTTCATGATACCACTTATCCTATTTCATGACAGTTAGTTTCTAGTGTCCAAATAATCTACTTCTGCTTAACTTTTACTTGATTATTTTACGGTTAAATAATCAGTTTTTATGGTCCGGACTCTCAACACAAATCTTAACATAGCAAGTGATCAATTACAATTTCAAGCACAATCAAACTATAAACAATGATATTCTCAATGATAGATTTCATTCACAGATTGCCAAAATATATGTATATAGAGAATACCTAAACTCTAGGAGCTAAACTAGGAATGGATACATTTGAATATATAAAAGTAAACACTATCAAATACAACAATATAATGTATTCCGAATATATATATATATTTCTATATATGTGTATATGTATATATGTGTATATATATGTATATATATATAGGGGATGTTCAATTGAGAACTATTTTTTACTTTAGAACTGAAAGAACCAATTCTAGGCACAAGTTTACTAGGGTATAAAATTAACTTCTCCTATTTTAAAAGAAAATTACTTTTATGCCCCTTAAAACATGTAATTCAAAATAGTTCGTATGGTTCCTTCATATTTAATGGTTCTTAATGAAATAAGTCCATATATATATATATATATATATAAGTTAATACTCCCCCACCCCCACTAAAAGCAATAGATGAACGGAGGTAGACACTGGACTTGAAACGATTACATAAATGACTAGGAAGGCCCTTGATGAATATATCAACATATTGGTAGTCTGTTGGGATATGAAGAGTGCGAAGGGCGCCAATGCGGAATTTTTCCCAAACGAAATTGATGTCAATCTCTATGTGTTTGGTTCATGGTGTTTCTAGAAAATAACAGTGGCTTCATGCGTAGGGACATGCAATTCAAGAAGAAGATTGTGAAGCCAACTAGTTTCAATTGCTACATTGGGGACACCTCAATATTCAGCTTAAGCACTAGACTGTGGTATTGTGTTTTGAGGGTGTTGTTTTAAGTCATATAAAAATATCTTTAGACATGAGAAGGTGTTGTTTATCCACAAATTGTGGGCGTTGATGACCTCATTTATATGGCCATGTAAAATAGTGTTTTTGACATCTAACTGATGCATCGACCAATGACGAGAGGTGGCAAGACTAAGAACATTCCGGATAGTTCTAGGTTTCACTATAGGACTGAATGTGTCGAAAAATCAATGCCCACCTGTTGAGATTTCCCATTAATAACGATATGTGTCTTGTATCTTTGTAGAGTACCATCAAAGAAAATTGTTGCAAAATTGCCACATATAACGATTAGTATGTGTATTAGCACTTCTTGGAACTGACTCTCATGTGTTATTCATCATTCATGGCTTTATGCCAATTTGGATCGAAGAGGGATGTGATGTGGGATTTTGATGTAGGGGAAATGGGTTGGGATGTTGTTTGTGGTGGCGAGAGCAGTTCATGAGACATGGGCAGGAGGTTGACGACCTCATATTTGATACGGGATGATGACCGGTGACAAAGGCTGCATACCAAGGGCTTAACTTGCAAACTCAATAGGGGAGGTAGGGGCTAGAGGTGAATGTTATGGGCTAGAGATTGGGCATTGACCAGGGGAGAGGAAGGTAGTTGAATTAGGGAGGAAGTAGGTTTAGGCAGTGTTGTAAACGTTAGTTGACAATTTCTCATTTCGAATCTATAAAATCAAAAGTTTGGTCAAATCACACACCGCAGTATACTAGGTCTTCTAATTCGTTAAGAGGACACTCTAAGATCCTTTTTCAACCCTGCTCCCATTTCGAGTCAAGAGATAGATAAATATACACATCCCATTTGATTTCAGCTTTCTCTAGACCTTGGGGAAAAGCATGAAAAAAAAAAAGGCTCGAATGGCATGATCCCTCCGTCACCCCACAATGAAAGGGGTGATCTCGTAGTTCCTGGTGTGTGAAGATGCGTTGTTAGGTGCTCCATTTTATTTTCCCATTGAGGCCGAACCTAAACCTGTGCTCGAGAGATAGCTGCGCATACACTGATAAGGGATGTATGGATTCTCGAGAAGAGAGGAGCCAAGGTGGTCCCCCAGTGGATTTTATTGATCCTCTCCCAATTGGTTGGACCGTAGGTGCGATGATTTACTTCACGGGTAAGGTCTTTGGTTCAAGTCCAGGATGGCCTAGCTGCGTCGGGGAAAAGAATAGAGGAATCGTCGGACTCCTTCATGCATGCTCCATTTGGCTTGGGGGATATAGCTCAGTTGGTAGGACGGTGGAGAACCGAACCAAGAACTCTCTTTTTTCATCATCAATCGAATCACTGTTTGCAACCTAGTATTATATTTTATCATCAATCCAGTCTTAGTCCTCATTCACATTTTTTTCTTTTTCTTATCAATGAATAGATCTCTTTATTTGTATGACTTAGATTTCTCGTATTTCTCGAAGAAGTGATTCAATTGATGGGATTTGGTATGATACTTATGAGATCGATGAGATTGATATTCAAATATTTCTTCTACGAGCGTATTGATTTTACCCCATAAGCGGGACCACCACCCAATAGCATGTTGCCACCTAGAGAATCTTCTAATTATTTCAAAGCAGCTAGAAAGGTATTCTTTAACCATATACAATTCGGTTTAGATGTAGGATACCTATCCAAAATTTTTCGCAACTCAACCATAACCCTCCAACCGTGTCGATTTAGCACTAGGCGGGGCTAGGCGGCCTAGTCGTTTTTTTTTTCGGGTTAAAAGGACCAGATCCGTGATTATTCAAGACATATCTCAACCCAAAATCCTTAATACGTCTCTAAAACACCGAATCCAGCCACTGAACATCGAAATCCATCTCTAAACTTTGAACTCAGCGTTTAAGTTTGAACTTTGAAGTACTTGACTTAGTATGTTTAAGTTTAAAATTTTTTTTAAATTATTTAAAGTATTATATTGAATTATTGATATTGATGTGCATATATAATATATTTTTGTAAAATTACATATAAAAATTCCAATCCGCCTAGCGCCGATTAATCAAGATTAATCTGTAACGGTACCTCGCAGCCGACTAACGTCTTGCACCTTCTACAACCGTGGGTCTAGGTATGAAACTGGAGTAGCTTAATTTGTAAAATGGTGGGGGACAATTCAATGTCCTTAAAGGTGTAATAATATGAAGGTGTGAATATAGAATTTGGGAAATAAGATACATCAAAGATGAGATTTATGAAAAAAGCAACTATCCTAGCAGAGAGCTCCAAACACCATCATTCACGACAGTTAGAAGGGTACCCAAGAAAGATGTTAAATGAAAAGTGGGTGGCAAGCTTGTGTTATCGAATGACAGTTTGGTTTGGTTAGCAAGCACATCTGAATACATTGAGGTTTCATAGGGTGGGTTGCAAAGGTAGAGCGCAACAGTGGAGGTTCGGTAATTTAGGACTTTAGTGGGTAGGATATTATGCGAAAAGACATAAGTACGTAAGGCTTCAACTCAAAAGGTTAGTGGAAAAGAGGCATGAACAAGGAAGGAAAGGTTGTATTCATTGAGTCTTCAAATCATGTGTTTCGCCTTTCTGTTTTGTAAGGATGTGTGAAGATATGAAAAGCAAAATTGAATGTTATGAGTGGCTGCAAATTGTTTTGAATTTGATTGTTATCAAAGTCGCCACCATTATCACATTGTTATCAAAGACTCTCCCAGATGTCTGTCCCACTCAAGCTTTCGTGGCAGCCAAGTCTTCTCTTCCACAACCAATCCCGAACAATATTCCTTCTACGGGCACAACCGATCCAATTACCTCTTTGCAAAAACTTGTTTCTCAACTCACCAACCAACTACCGTCAATCACCACAACCAACTGCCGTCAATCACCACAGGATCAGCCCCTCAAGCCTTTTACACCAACTGCAGCACAAATAACCGTAGCCGAGGACGTGGTCACAACTGTGGGGGACAAAACAATGGAAACAACTATCATACTCAAACGGGTGGGGGTGATCGAAACCAATTCACTTGGGCTTCAAAACAGAACACTATACATGGCTCGTGCAACAGATGTGGAATAGGTCATCTTCCATCATAGTGTCCGAACCAAGATCCATCTACCATTTGAGGGTAAAGACAAGCACCCACGACTAACTATACTGATTTTAGATCATAGGCATGGCATCAAGCTACACTTGAGTTCCAAACACGGGTTCTACCAATCATGTTGCTAAACATTTTTCAGGTTTTGAGACTTCTGAGCCATACTATGGTGAGGATAATTTACATGTTGGTAATGGTAAGGCCCTTTCGATTCTTCATATTGGTTCTACCAAACGTTACTCCCCTTCCAAAACCTTTTCAATAAACAATATTCTTCATGTTTCTGCTATTAAAACCAAACTCTTATGTGTTCAACATTTTTGTCAAGATAATAATGTATTCTTTGAATTTCATGCTATTTTTTTGTTGTGAAGAACAAGGTTACCTGCACTACCTTCTTCATGTGTCTAAGTAATGGAGGGTTTTACTCCTTTCATATGCCTCAAGCGTCTCCGATCAACAAAATATCTTTTCAACAACCCATGCGTCTTCAACAATTTGGCATCATAGCCTGGGTCACCTGCATTTACAACTTTTTTAATAACTGTTATCTAAATACAATTTATAAATCACGAATAATGATTTTCTTTCTCATTGTAATGTTTGTTCTATCAGCAAATCATCTAAACTTCATTTATTTTCGTCTGATTATCAAAGTTCTTGTGTTTTAGATCTTGTATTTTGTGATATTTGGGCCAGCGCATGCTACTTCTTTTGATGGGCATACTTATTTTCTACTTTGTGTTGACCACTTTACTCGATATATGTGGTTTTTCCCTTAATACTAAAATCTGATGTGTGTGAAATTTTCAAACAATCTATAATTATGGCATAATGACAATTTAATACAAAACTCAAATCGGTACAACCTGATTTTGGGGGGGGGGGGGGGGGGGGGGGGAGCTCTGAAAATTATCCCCTTTCTTTACCACACTTGGTATCATCCACTGTTTATCTTGTCCACACACAAGTGAGCAGAACGGTATTGTTGAGCGACGTCATAGACACGTTGTTGAAACAGGTCTTACTCTTTTTGCACATTCCATAACTCCTTCTCATTTCTGGCATTTCGCTTTTGACACTGCCACCTATCTAATAAATCAAATGCCCTCCCGCAACGCAAACGAGAAGTCACCTTTTTAACATCTTTTCAATCAAAAACCTGAATTTTCTTTTCTTCGTGTCTGCGGGTGTCAATGCTACCCTCACATTCGACCATATAACAAGCACAAAATGTAGTTTCGTTCCATCTCCTTTTTCTTTCTCGGTTATAGCACCTCTCATCATGGTTACGGGTGTTTCGATCCATCCTCTTCCCGAATCTACATTGCTTGACATGTCCGGTCAATGAATCCTCTCATTCGTTTCATCAATCTTCTTCTTCTGACCTCCCAACTACACTTTTCTCAACATATTCCATCCCACCACCTCCAAACACTACCGCCTCAAACACACATTCTCCACCTCAATCTTTAGCTACAAACCTCGCCCAACAACCGCCTACACCAACCCAACACAACACAATCCAACCCAACACAACACAATCCAACCCATCAACCAACTTCTCAACCCACACCCACATCCACCACGACCATCAAACCTACAACCCAATCCAAAACAAACAAAGCCCTATACTCCTCATTCATTTCACACCACACCCACCGAACCAACCACTTTTACCATTGCCAACAAATATACTCTTTGGCAAAAAGCTATGGCTGAGGAGTACATGGCCCTTTTAAGAAATGACACCTGGTATCTAGTTCCTCGTACACCAGGACTTAATATTGTGGACTGTAAGTGGGTTTATCGCCTTAAGACAGATCAAACCGGTGCTATTACACGTTACAAAGCATGTTTGATTGCAAAAGGGTTTCTTCAGCATCCCGGTATTGATTACACTGAAACATTTAGTCCAGTTGTTAAAGCTACAACTATTCGTGCGTGTTGTCCATTGCGGTTACACAATGATGTCCTCTTCGCCAACTGGATGTTCAAAACGCGTTTCTTCATGGGGATCTCCATGAAATAGTTTTCATGTCCCAACCTTAGTGATTTGTTGATCCACTTCACCTTGATTATGTGTGTAAGTTTCACAAGTCACTTTATGGTCTTAAGCAGGCACCACGAGCTTGGTTTCAACGTCTCAGCTCGGCTTTATTAGCTCTTGGCTTTCATGCCTCACACATGAATCCACCTCTTTTTGTCTTTTCTTCGTAGAACATGCTATTATATATGCTTGTGTATGGCGATGACATAATTTGACAGATAACAATTCCACAGAAATTGACAGGGTGGTTAAAAGCCTCAGTAACAACTTTCCACTTCAGGATATGGGTTCTCTTTCATATTTTCTAGGTATTGAGATTCTTCAACAGTTCAACAGGGCTCGTAAATGGTTCTGTCACAATAAAAATACATTCAGGACCTTCTGACACGTGTCGGGTTGTGCTCTGTTAACCCCATTTCCTCACCAATGTCCACTTCTGCTAAGCTCTCTCTTGGTGATAGTGTTCCTTTTGACAATCTAGTTAAGTATCGCCAAATGGTAGGTGCCTTCCAGTATGTTACTCTATCCAGATTAGACATCACCTTTGCGGTTAACAAAGTCTGTTAGTTTATGCATTCTCCAACTGAAAATCACTGGTTTGCTGTAAAACGTATACTTCGGTATCTTTGCGGGACTTCTGATCACGGTTTACTTCTTTCTCACAACTCCACCTCACTGTTGCATGCTTATACAGACGTCATTCATGCTTCAACTGATGCCGATTGGGTTGGGTGCCCCAATGACCGTCGATCCATTCGGGGGTTTTGCTATCTATCTTGGCTTTAATCTAGTCTCATGATCTGCTCGTAAACAAAAGACAGTCTCAAATTACATGGCTTGGAACGCTTCTACGTGAACTTCATGTTCCAATGTCGTCTACTCCAACTTTTTGGTGTGATAATCCTGATGTTTATCTGTCTGCGAATCCAGTTTTTCATGCACGTACCAAACATGTTGAGGTTGACTTTCACTTTGTGAGAGAGCAGGTTGCTAAAGGGAAACTTCGGGTTCAGTACATTTCCACTCATGATCAGATTGGTGATATGTTCACAAAGCCGTTATCCACAGAACGATTTAATCTTTTGAAGTCCAAGCTATAGGTCATCTCCAGGCCTTAGCTTGAGGGGAAATATTAGACAGTTATATTATATAAGAGGGTTGCTATGTAAATATGTGTATTATATATACACTTCATGCATTCAATTATTATAATATACAAACACAATTACAATTTACGTTTAATATATGGTAAGACATTTGCGATCAAACTCCATTATGTTTAGTTAACAATGAAACAATTGAAATACATTGAACATTAACCTACTAGCGAGTTTCTCATAAGCCCTAACTAGGGTAAACTTCCATTGTATTGACTGTGCTTATATATAGGATATATCTAAAGCGAACCTAGCTGCCAATCCACCACACTTTCAATATATGGAAGTCTACCTTTGTCGGGTCAACCAACAATTCCAACATTTTCAATACCCTAAGCAATCAAATCACCAATGTAAACATTGTAAAGTCAAATTATAACAATTATCTCATTATAATGTGTAAAAACATTTCGGTCAAAAGTCAAAGCAATGTTCGAAATTACGCATGCATACTAGCCTTAAAACGGTAAAACATTCAAAAGAGGGTTGCGAAGAACTCACCTTTGCTTAAGCAATGCTCTACCAGCCGAATCAATGCAAACTCTGTGAATCCCACGATCACAGTCGATATCCTATATCTATATACCTTAGCGGGTTACTATCACATTAAAATCATAAGTTAATCCTATTTGTGCACATCCTTGGTGTTTTAAATGGTTTACCTAGGGTTTTTGCAAATATAATGCCATAATGGACACAAAGCTCTTTGTAGCACCCAAGTCAAATAAATCAATAGCTGGTAAGAATGTAAGCAGCATAGTGTACGCACGACTCCTAACCTTCGGTGCTTCAACCTTCCATCGTGATTTGGATCGATGTCGCCTTTTGTTGACCTATCATATATTTGTTCCACTTATGCCCATCCTTGCAACATCTAAAACATTTGCTCATACTTGGGCACATGCCAACATAGTGCCCATCCTTATCACAATGATGACAAGTGAATTTTCCTGGTTTGTATTCAACTATTCACCTTTGTGAGATTTGTGGCACTTTTTGCGGTTAGCCGTATTTTTTCCACTAATTGTTTACTTGAACTACAATCAAATCTTTAGGAGCTACCCACAAGATCATCACCCTTCTTTTCCTTGCCACCATTAGGTTGTTTACCCTTGCGAATAAGATCTATTTCCATTTCGTACCTTGGACTAAAAGTTTCTTGAAAGTTACTAGGCTTAATAGCTCTAACCAACTCTCGCATTCCAGCAGGTAAACCATAGAGGTACCTACTAACCTGTTTCTTTTCCGTACTTACTTTATGAGACACAAGTCAGGCTAGCTAGTTAAACCTCGTTACATGCTCTTATGTTTCATGTTTATGTCTCGAGTGTCAAAAGTTCTTGTTGAACTTTGTCGAGCTCCTTTTCAGGGCAAAATTTTTCCATAACAATTTCTTTAAATTCTCTCAGAGTCAATTGATTCATCAACACCAAGTTCACCACCTCCATCACCACCAATAGCAAAATCATTAAGTTGGTGGTGTTTGGGTTGCATTCACAATAACTGGCATGGTCTCTTGTAATGCTTGTACAACATGCTTAGCAATGGTAGCCCTAACTTATGCTTTGGTAATTTGAGCAACATCAGTGTCAGACCCAATTTCTTCATTGCGATTGGCTTGAGTTTGTCTACGATTGACAGGTTGTCTGCTGCGATCTTTACCATGACCTTTACCGCGAGCTCTCCTATCATTGCTTTGAATCTACAATTAAAGTGACAAATGAATCATTAAAACTTGGTGGTTAGGTTGCTATTAGGCATTTACTGGTCATTGTTTTCTAAACTACCTTCCATCATGCTTTCTACCAAAGCACATAAACTTATTTAATTCGATTAACAGTTGCCATGGGTTGTCATTGTCATCAGGCATTTCCATTGGAACTATGCCCTTTAGAGTTAATAACCATTCAACAAGAAACTAAGGTGATCGTCAACACCGCACATTCCTTACTTAAGCCACCGTTGTGGAGGTCGCATACCCTGCTAAGGTGATCGTCACCACCTAATAAACAACTATTAGATCTAACGATTCTCATCAGTCTTATTCATGGTAATGCACAATACACAACCATTATTTGTTTAGATATGGTTTCCAAGCACTGTTGTACTAAAAGTGCTTATACAAATCTCAAACATTTTAAACTTGCGCCGTAGTGTCAAGCAACTTCTATAGTGCTGAATCTATCCGAAAACGTATTTGCTTGTTAAAACCAAAATTATTTGCAACACAGTGCCAAAAAGTTTTCCAATTGACTTTATCATTCATGCTGGAATCTGTACATTCATTTGAAAACACAAAACCTTTATACTTGTAGCATAGGGCTAAGCCACTTCCATAGTGTTTGCTAATTCATTAAACTTACACTATGGTGTTAAGCCACCCCCATAGTTTTTATATGATAGTTAAACTCGCGTTGTAGTCGTAAGCAATTCCGTAGTGTATGCCAGGGCATTAAACTTATACTAAAGTGCTAAGCCACTTTCCAAGTGTCTACTAAGATATTTTCAATCAGACCCCATAATGTTTAGTGTTAGTCTCAATATAAAGATCTTAACAATTCGATATCAAATAATATAATTAACAGGCGGAAATTAGTTAATTATATGAATAAAGAACACAACTGATCAAATATTGCATATGAGCTTTTGATTGAACTCGTAAAAAACTTGAGAAGAAAATTACAATGTTCACCACCACTTACGAAATTGTGAAAGAAGAATATTTATACTACCTATTAACTGAAAACAACTAATAGCCGCTGAGAACCAATTTATCTATCAAGAATCCGTCAAGAACTCTCATCGAGAATCTATTTTCCATCCAAGAAACCACTATTTTACCGAAAATCACCAAGAACTCGTCAAGCAAGGGCGCATCTTTGTTGAGACTAGGGTCGGCCCCCCTGTTTTTCCGTCCGTTGTGTTAATTTTTTGGCCGAAATGCGATTTTTAGTTAAAAATTAAGGTTTCGCCCCCCCTCGATTCAAAAAATTAACATGTATTTTGGGTCGCCAAAATTTTCGCCCCCCTCTCATATCGACCAAGCTCCGCCACTGTCGTCAAGAACACCAATAACTAACAACAACAGCAACAACAATAATACATAATACTTAATGAGCTATACCTTACATTTAGTTAATGAAATAGTTTAAAGACAATAAACATTGACCTATTGGCGGGTTTCTCATAAGTCTTAGCTAGGGTAAGCTTCTATTGTATTGACTGCGCTTCTATATAGGGTACATCTAGGACAAATCTGGCTACCAACCCATCACACTTTCAATATATGGAAGTCTACCTTTGTTGGGTCAAGCAACATTCCTTAACACTGTCAATACCCAAAGCAATCATATCACTGGTACAATCATTATAAAGTCAAATTGTAACAAGTATCTCATAACATACGTGTAAAAACATTTCAGTCAAAACAATGTTCGAAACTATGCATGCATACCAACCCTAAAATGATAAAACATTTAAAAGAGGGCTAGAAAGAACTCACCTTAGCTTAAGCAATGCTCTACACGCCGAATCAAAATGGGTGACCGAAAATATGTTTAAAATTCAACTCTCCAATGTTGGGTTATCATAGTATACAAGTCCTAAAAGTATATATATCAATTAATATAAACAATGTTTGTTAAAGCACCATGTTTCGGATTTTTTTAAGAAATTGTGCTAAAACTAAAGCATACATCACAAGAGAGGCTGGTTTGGAATCTGTTTGTCAAAAGGAGATGTCTTGATGTTTTTTGATATAAAACATCAAAGCATCTTACATGAGATTTCTCTTGGCTAGGAAGATATTTGACACATTCCTATGGCAAGCATTACCTCCCTCTTTTGCGAAACAGATTAAAACCCAATTCCCCCTTGTGATGCTCGCATGAAATAGAGCACTATTACACCTAAATTCGATCTTTTTAAAACTTCATATATTGAAATTTGGTTTTTTATATCAATACCAAATATCTGCTTATCTATTGCAACTTTATTTGCTAATGATCCAATAATCCCAGGAAATATTGGATTAATGCAAGACATTAGTGAAAGCACTAGTTGTGAGCCCTCTTCTCTTGAAAAGATTGAAGAAACGGCTGAAAATGATGTGATTGTTAAAGCGGCAGAGAAGGTACGCGAAGATTCATCAGGGGAGAGCTTGGAAAGCTGCAACAGTGGATCAAAAAAGAATAGGAGAAAGGGTTTTGAACACCAGTTGACTAGTGGAAGTAAAAGACTCAAGAAACAAAGTCAAGAATGTGGTGTGGCTAAAAAACAAGATAGTTCTTTCATGAGTTGGATCTCAAACATGGTGAAACCTAATCAACAAGACGAGGCTCATCATCAAGTTGACCACAAAACCGTAGATAATGTTGTGAGCAATATATTCGGATTTCGGTCTGTTTTTCAGTCTCTTTATTCACGACGACTTGAAGAAACAAAAACACAAGGGAAGAGTTCTAAAGAAGAAGGTGGAGGCTTACAGATAAAAGAATCACATGATTGCTTACCAATAAACGAAAGCAAAGATCTCTTACTCAAGAAGACGATGGATGTATCAAACTTAAATCAATTTGCTTCAACCTCTGAAAACAACAAATTGCAGAATCAAGACAAGATTCTTAAAATTCCAAAAGACATTTTTGACACCATAAGGAGGCTTAGGTTGTCTCGAACAGAAATCCTCAAGTAAGACTACTCACTTTCTGTTCACTGTTTATTTTACCAATTCTACATAATATATTCACTGACGGAGCTTTGGAACAATTTGAGGGTGATTCCCTCCGTATCTTTTCCTTATTTGGCCACTGTAGTACAAAAAAAAGAGCCTACCCGGTGCTTGACTTAGCCCCCACTTTGCACAGTTAGGGGCCGGATTGCTTTGCTATTTGAAATTTAATAATATAAACATTATAATTTAATAGTTTTCAGTTGTATTCGTTTTAATTGATTTCTATTATGTATTCAGATGGATGAATTCGCGTTCATCAGTCGCAAATTTGGATGGATATTTTTTACGACTGCGTCTTGCAAAATGGGAAGAGGGAGTAGGGGAAGCAGGTTACTATGTTGCTTCCATAACTGGTATGTTCTCATGCTCTATTTCTTCATACCACACACCTTAAAAATAGTATAAAGTTTTGACCTTTCACAAGTCAACCAATTTCCATCTTCCAAAATAATTTGAATCTATTTTTTTTTTGTCTGAAAAAAAAATTAAAGTAACTGGATCCAAAACTGTAAGATTTCTATATCAGTTTTTCATATGAAAAACTGATAGTTGGACTTTAATGCCAAAGGATCTTTCTCCATCTAAATGAGAGGGAAGTGTAGTCAAATTATGTTGACATCAATTTCTAGCAGCTGGTAATGATTCAAGTGTTTTATGATGATGTTGAAGATGAAAATCCATCAAAAGGGTTTAAGCAGCCTATCCGTGTCAACATCGGAGGTGTACAATGCTTGGTTGAATGTCGTTACATCTCTAACTGTGATTTTCTTGAGGTAAAGTTTTTATTTTGTATTTTTCTGCAGTTTTAAAAGGCTGGAAGAATAGTTTTAGTTGAGCATAAAGATTACTGCTTTATATCCTCTCTTTCTAAAGTGTAAAGGAGAGCATCAATATTCATTTTTTCAACCCAAAAAAAAAAAAAAACTACATTGATCCTGGTTCATGTGATGTAAAACCTTTGTTTACAGGATGAACTCGTAGCTTGGTGGCGGACAACGCTGAAAAGTGGGCAGGCTCCAATGGAAGCAGACTTGACCTCCAAGTTGGAGGAGAAAAAGAAATTGGGGCTTAGTTTTTCATAAAACCAACTGCAAAAGCAATAAGCATCCTTTGAATCAACATGCATATATTTATGCTTTCTTTGTTTTTTTTTAGGATTATATAAGCAAGCAGAGTGAGTTTCTCAGCTAAAGGTCTTGATTACTTGTGTTTTATAGAATAATAAACAAAAGTTTTGTCTCCTGTTTAAACATTCACCTGAGAGCTTCAGGCAAGATGTGCGCACGCTTGTGTGTGTGAATGATAAGATGCAGTGCGCGAATTGTTCATCTTGGCTAGCAATTAGTAAATATTTTCAGAAGTGATTAGCATAAATGTACTTTTGTTTACACCCTAGACATGATTATATGTACTGGATTTGGGTAAATAAGCCTTGGAAAGCAAATTTAAAGTTTGGGATTAAGTGTTAGATATACTTAACATATAATCTGAAGAGTAAACTACAATTTGCGTCCTTTAATTAAGTTTACTCAGAACATCAACTTGTGTAGAAAAATTGCTACTTGCGTCCTCAAACTTCTGCTCATATATTTCCGTCCCATTAACATATATTTGTTCACTATAGAGTTGTGACAATCCCTTTGTATGAATGAATATCCAACTACCCTCTGCCACTTGCATTTGATATAGCTTCTTGTTACACAACTTGTGCTTCGTTTTAAGATCTTTATAATCACAACCTCTATTATGTCCATTGATATTAGCATATGCACCACTGATTGTTGCTGTGGGATCATCATTGGTTCCGACGTCAGTTCCACCACTGGCCTCATTTTTTGTACCACCAACGGATCCACTGCTGGTTCTAACACCTATGGTTCCCGTTGCCAGCCCACCACCGGTTCTTGTGTCGACCCCTAGAAGCTCAAGCATTAAAGTAGGTAGAGTGTCATTTAAAGCTCACTACCAGGACAATTTTCGTCTACTGTTGTTGATTGAACTGAGTCGTTCCATCAGTCCATACTGTGCTAATGATTAATAATATTCCATCACATTCACACGGCGTTTCACTATCTTAGTTCTAACCAACAACGATGAACTATGCGACACGAGTCCCCTTTTGCCTATTCAAGCATTCCCAAATGCCATTCAGACATTTAATGATATTGTTAACATGTTCACCAACAACTTAACTATACTCTTTGTCCAAAGATTCTTCCATCATTATTAGCATCCAAACCACACCATGGTTGAATATCGAGCATTATTAGCATAATTGTAACAAACAATTTAACTATACTCTTTGTCCAAAGATTCTTCCATCATGCACTTAATGCATCACAACTTGACACGAGACTCGTGTATTAGGCATTTAACCATTGGTATCTACACTTGTCCTACTAGCATTATTTAACATACTTACATCAATTTTCTTTGATAACCGTGGGAACCTACTTGCGTGTTAAACGCTTTGGTCTCCCCAATACCTGAATAACGTGGAGGAACAGGTAAAGCGTGGCCGCCAACAACCGGGTCGGTGGCCTCCAAGAAAAATTGCTCTAAGTGAGGATTGAACTTGAGATCAATATGTTGTCTCTCCTCCACTCTAACCACTACACCATTTCCTTGAAAGTTAACTACATCAAATTTGAGCATTACTATAAGTGCTCATTGCTCAAATATCTTAAATGAAACTGATATAAACTTGTGACGCCTGTCTCACAAGACACACCACTACGTCATATTTATAAAAGAACACATGACAGAACAAAGATATGTGGTGGTAATAATTTACCACACAAACATAAATACACACACAAAGGTTAAAGTTTTACATCAAAATGCTAGTTTATAGGTAGTGATGCACAAATCGGTTAACCGGTCCAAACCGGTTTCTAAATTACCCGAACCGGTTAACCGGTGTAGAGGGTTTACCGGTTTTTCCTAAAAACCGGTTCGGTTACTAACCGGTTTTTTTAACCTACATATGCTAACCGATGGAACCGAACCGGTTATTAACCGGACCGGTTAACCGCCCAAACCGGTTCAAAAACGGGTTTTTAGACCTTTTTTTTAATCCGTTAATCCGTTTGATCCGTCCGTTAGACTTAGAGTGTTGAACTGTAACCGTATTGAACCGTTTTTTTGTATTATACGTTTTCAACCTTAAAGTTAAATTAATAAAATCATAATAAAAAACTTAACAAAATCAAATCTAAAACTAATAACTAATAATTACTAAACCCTAATAAACCTTAAACTAATCAAACTAATATTAAACTAATAACTAATAAACCTTAAAACCTTAAACTAATAATTACTAAACCCTAATAAACCTTAAACTAATCAAACTAATATTAAACTAATAACTAATAAACCTTAAAACCTTAAACTCATAATTACTAAACCCTAATAAAACATTAAACTAATCAAACTAATATTAATCTAATAACTAATAAATCTTAAAACCTTAAACTCATAACTACTAAACCCTAATAAAACCTTAAACTAATCAAACTAATATTAATCTAATATCTAATAAATCTTAAAACCTTAAACTCATAATTACTAAACCCTAATAAAACCTTAAACTAATCAAACTAATTATGAGTTTAAGGTTTTAAGATTTATTAGTTATTAGATTAATATTAGTTTGATTAGTTTAAGGTTTATTAGGGTTTGGTAATTATGAGTTGATTATTTTAAGGTTTATTAGTTATTAGATTAATATTAAGTTTGATTAGTTTAAGGTTTTATTAGGGTTTAGTAATTACGAGTTTAAGGTTTTAAGATTTATTAGTTGTTAGCTTAATATTAGTTTGATTAGTTTAAGGTTTTATTAGGGTTTAGTAATTATGAGTTTAAGGTTTATTAGTTATTAGATCAATATTAGTTTGATTAGTTTAAGGTTTATTAGGGTTTAGTAATTATGAGTTTAAGGTTTTAAGATTTATTAGTTATTAGATTAATATTAGTTTGATTAGTTTAAGGTTTATTAGGGTTTAGTAATTATGAGTTGATTATTTTAAGGTTTATTAGTTATTAGATTTGAGTTTAAGGTTTTAAGATTTATTAGTTATTAGTTTAATATTAGTTTGATTAGTTTAAGGTTTTATTAGGGTTTAGTAATTATGAGTTTAAGGTTTATTAGTTATTAAATTAATATTAGTTTGATTAGTTTAAGGTTTATTAGGGTTTAGTAATTATTAGTTTAAGGTTTTAAGATTTATTAGTTATTAGTTTAATATTAGTTTGATTAGTTTAAGGTTTATTAGGGTTTAGTAATTACGAGTTGATTATTTTAAGGTTTATTAGTTATTAGATTAATATTAAGTTTGATTAGTTTAAGGTTTTATTAGGGTTTAGTAATTATGAGTTTAAGGTTTTAAGATTTATTAGTTATTAGTTTAATATTAGTTTGATTAGTTTAAGGTTTTATTAGGGTTTAGTAATTATGAGTTTAAGGTTTATTAGTTATTAGATTAATATTAGTTTGATTGGTTTAAGGTTTATTAGGGTTTAGTAATTATGAGTTTAAGGTTTTAAGATTTATTAGTTATTACATTAATATTAGTTTGATTAGTTTAAGGTTTATTAGGGTTTAGTAATTATGAGTTGATTATTTTAAGGTTTATTAGTTATTGGATTAATATTAAGTTTGATTAGTTTAAGGTTTTATTAGGGTTTAGTAATTATGAGTTTAAGGTTTTAAGATTTATTAGTTATTAGTTTAATATTAGTTTGATTAGTTTAAGGTTTTATTAGGGTTTAGTAATTATGAGTTTAAGGTTTATTAGTTATTAGATTAATATTAGTTTGATTAGTTTAAGGTTTATTAGGGTTTAGTAATTATGAGTTTAAGGTTTTAAGATTTATTAGTTATTACATTAATATTAGTTTGATTAGTTTAAGGTTTATTAGGGTTTAGTAATTATGAGTTGATTATTTTAAGGTTTATTAGTTATTAGATTAATATTAAGTTTGATTTGTTTAAGGTTTTATAAGGGTTTAGTAATTATGAGTTTAAGGTTTTAAGATTTATTAGTTATTAGTTTAATATTATTTTGATTAGTTTAAGGTTTTATTAGGGTTTAATAATTATGAGTTTTAGGTTTATTAGTTATTAGATTAATATTAGTTTGATTATTTTAAGGTTTATTAGGGTTTAGTAATTATTAGTTTAAGGTTTTAAGATTTATTAGTTATTAGTTTAATATTAGTTTGATTAGTTTAAGGTTTATTAGGGTTTAGTAATTATGAGTTGATTATTTTAAGGTTTATTAGTTATTAGATTAATATTAGTTTGATTAGTTTAAGGTTTTATTAGGGTTTAGTGATTATGAGTTTGAGTTTAAGGTTTTGATTAAATAAAATTTAATGAACTTTATTAAGTAAGGATTTCAAATAGCATATTTCATTAAAATAAATTAATTACACAAGCTTTAAAGTTACAAAATTAAATATAAAATCGAAAATAGAAATTAGTCTTCGCTTGGTGCTTCGGATTGTAGTTCCGGACTATTGGTCCGCATCCATTCATCCATTGCTTGTTCTTTGTCGGAAAGTGGGAAAGTCATTCCTTCCTCAACTTCAACATCGTGTACTGTCTCTTCTATGTCAAGCTCGCCTTCAAGTAGTGTGTGGTCTTGTACACGTTCCATTGCGTCAAAATGGTCTTTCAAGCAAATGCACATCTCCAATGATGCAGGAGTAAGCCTCGTCCTTCGTATCGATAAAACCCTGCCATTAAGAGAAAAGGCAGACTCCGAAGCTACCGTAGAAGCTTGGACGCTTAGTAAACATGGGCCATGGCAGATAGAATCGGAAATTGGGTTTCCTTTTGTTTCCACCAGGCCAAAATATCAAAGTTTTCAAATTCTTCCTACGTAAGACCGGAAATCCAATCTGTCCCTAGGTACCTTCCTAGTTCGCTACTTGCGTTAGTACCTCGGGCTCGTTTAGTTACATTTTGTCTTAAGGTGTTAAATAAATCAAAGTTAACATCTTGTCTTCTACTCGAACTAGAAGCCGCATACATTGTTTGTTGTATGTTAGATGTTTCACCATATTTTTGTAAATAATGATCAAACATATTTTAAAAAAATATGTTAAAGTTATTTTTAGTGTTTGTTGAAAAGTTTGGGTCTTCCAAATCCAAACCCAAAGCACCAACTATTTCATCAATTAATGTTTCAACACCGGCACCATTGAAACATGGGTTTAATGCCGTCGCACAAGTAAATACGGCCGGCATTTCTTGAAAGTATTTCAATAGTTTTAATTTCATTGGAAGTAACATTCCCGTATATATCTCATTATTTTCACCCGTCGATGGAAAATCGTTAATTTTTCTTGTCATTATAAATAATTGTTGAAGAACCAAACAAAACGTGGGATAATAAACCCCCGATAAAATTGTTGTTGAATTTTTAAAAACTCCAAATAAACTAGTAAATTCTCCTATGGCGTCCCAACATCGGCTATTAAATTTTTTAGCCTTACGTTCTTGCTCTAAATTGTTATGAAATACTTCCAAGGTTTCCCTTTGTCGTAAGGCGTTGTTAAACATACACCAAGTCGAATTCCATCTTGTTGGTACGTCCCAAGAAGGACCTAAAAAGAGGGAGTTAGTATGAAAAAAAGAGGGACCTAAAAACATGTCCCAAGTCGAATTCCATCTTGTTTGTATCCTCACATAATTTTTGATATTCCAAATATCTTCTATGGCTTTTCATAAAAACATCCTTTAACATTTTTTTAAATTTTTCTTTTAACATATTCATTCCCGGAATCGCAAGAGCATCACTCACAACCGAGTTAATAATGTGAGCAACGCATCTTGTATGAAAAAAAAACACTGTTACATATCGGTTTATATTTAAGTTTTAATTTTTGAACAGCAGTCGTATTATTTGAAGTGTTATCAAAACTTATGGAAAGTATTTTATCTTGTAAATGGAATGTTTGTATTATTCCATCTAACATGTAAAACAAATTATCCCCCGTGTGAGGATACGGAAACATTTCGAACGCAATCGTACGTTTCATCATTTGCCATGAATCGGGATCAATCCAATGCGCGGTAACGCAAAGGTACGATTCGGGCAAACCGTGAGGTGCCGACCAAACGTCCGTTGGTAGGTTAACACCGGTTTTTAAGTTTTGAAAACCTAAAATTAATTCTTGTTTGGCTTGATGCCAACGTTTCGAACAATCACGTCTAATAGTAGTTCGACTTACTTGATGATAACGTGGTTGTAGCGCCTTTTGAATCATCTTCGTCAAGAGTGGGTTGTCAAAATGATTGAATGACAAACTTTCTTGAATCACCAAGTTCCCCATCATTTCACGAACCGTCGGGATCGAAATTCCAAACCCCGCACTCTTGAGACATTTGTGCTTGATCGTTTGCGGGATTATTTTTGACAACAACACAATGCTTCGTCAAATGGCTTCTTAAAGTAGAATTAGATTCCGGTTTAAGAAAAGTACCGCAACCTTTGCACCGTGCCTTATCGACACCATTCGACATTTCGCATAAGTCGAAATGTTGAAATAGCTATTTGTTCCTCGTTGTACTTTTTATTCTAACAACGGTTGGTTCGGTTGAAGTGGATGCACCAACACCAACGGAACTTTGAGCACTTCGTGAGCTTGCCATGGATCAAATAAAGGTTGAATTAAGAATTACGAACGTAATAGAAGAAGAGATTGAATCGAGAAGAAGTAGGAGATCGTTTTTTTGAGCGTATTTGATCGTTTTCGAGCGTTTAATAAGAAGAGATGTTGTAAGATGTTGTGTGATCAAACCAAAACAATCCCCATCTATTTATACTAACGTTTAGGGGCAAAATTGTCCAAAAAAATGTTAAAAACGGCTATAAACGGCTAGTTTTTTTTGTTCTATCGGTTAACCGGTGTCAACGGCTAATTTTTGTCTCCAACGGCTAGTAACGACTACTTTTTTAAACACCTAACCGGTCAAAAAAACCGGTTTTGCTTTAACCGGTTCATACCCGGTTTTGCCTAGAAATGTGGAAACCGGTTTGGAACCGGCGGTTCTTTGTGTTACCCCAAACCGGTAGGAAAAACCGGTCTGGAAACCGGTTCGGGTCGGTTAACCGGTTAAAATGTGCACCACTGTTTATAGGTGCCTGATTCGATCGCTCTGTGTAACTGAACCCACAATCTTCCCCATGGGCACACCCCTTTTGCCCAACAGGTTTTAAATCTTCTGTTTGTAGGTAATTGAACCGTGAGATGAGACACGTCCCTCGTGCCCTACGGGTTTTTAACTTGTTGTGTGTGGGTAATTGTTACGGATCGAAACCATTGCAAGGTATGAGACTTGTCCCACATCGGTTGTATGGGCAATTGATGTGGGGTTTATAAGTCAAATGGGCTCTCTCACCCATCAGACTAGTCTTTTGGGTTGAGCTCTCATGTTTGGCTTGTAACAATGGTATCAGAGCCAGGTATCAGAGCCAAATCGGAGTGGTGGCCCACGGAGTGGTTGCCTGGAAGGAGCCAGCCGTGACCAACGAGGACGTTGGCCCTTAAGGGGGGTCGATTGTTACGGATCGAAACCATTGCAATGTATGAGACTTGTCCCACATCGGTTGTATGGGCAATTGATGTGGGGTTTATAAGCCAAATGGACTCTCTCACCCATCAGACTAGTCTTTTGGGTTGAGTTCTCCTGTTTGGCTTGTAACAGTAATCGACCTATTGTGAGATGGGTAAGTCATCTGCATTGCACGTCACACGCTCGAACAGACCGCTCCTCACACGAACCAACACTACGCATGCTAACGGATCAAGAATTAAATTCTAGTCACCAAATAGCTTCTAGCCTAATGATAGCCACTTGACTTCTCTTATAAGAGGTCTTGGGTTGGAGTCTCACTTAAAGCAAATATTGATTTGTGTTGAGCCATGGGGTTTTTCTAGTTGTAGGTTTCTTTCTAGGTGGATAAGTCAGGTCACCACTATTTGTTATTTGGACGGAAGAGTGATAATTTGCTACGGTGATCCCGGGTAACCGGATGTTTGCTGCTAAAAAAACAAAATAAATTCTAGTCATTCTCTCTAAAAATTCTAAAGATAATCTCACTTCAGCAAAGATTGAGAGGGGGAGCACCTTTTTTTAATTGGTTGGCTGATGGGTGTCCCATATAGGCCACCAAAAAGCCCATATGGGGGCTTTCAGTCGTTTTGTGCTATAGGCTCCCACATGCCGGCCTTGTATGCTCTAAGGCGTTTCACCTCAAACAGGTAGTCCTATGGTTTTTGGGGCCAGGCAGCCAGGCCAGGTAGAATATATGAATTTGAATTCGTGATTCCCGCTTTATTACAACTCCATGTCTCCGTTTCACGTTGTTTTCATTTACGCTCATTTTCCATCCCATATCATTTCCATTTGGTTTCACCCATTGACATATCTCCAACTCTTGGGACCGTTGTACACATTCGAAAGTCCAAACTGAAGACTTCATCTCCTCATTTCTTGAGCGTTGCACTTCGATGCTCGTTTTGATTTTGCGATCAGTGGTTCATTCGTAAATCTTTAGATTTGGAACAATTTAAACCAAAGCTTTGACCAATGTATCGTCAAAAACATAAATAATAAGGAAATATATTTTAAACGATATGTAAGCAAATATAGTTTTTGTTATTTTGCAGGCCGTCTCAAGCTTTTTGACGGCTCAAAACGGGGATAAAAATCGGGGCCCTCTTTTGACCGTAAATAAAAACTCACCTAAAGTTTTTTTTAAAAAAATATAGATTATCATGAAAGAAAAAACTACAAAAAGCATAAATCGCAAACAAAACGAGTACATTAATTACAAATATTAAAAGAATCAAAAATTTATCACAATCAAAATTCGTGACAACGAAAAGGTTGATTACCCGAAAAATTTGAGACCCTTTTCATATTTAAGGCCATAAGCAACTTTTAATTAAGATCAACCGTAACTTTTGGGCGTATAGATTTGTAACTTTTTTAATAATTACTACTTCCATCGTTGTATCGTAAAAGAAAAACAGAAA
The DNA here is from genome assembly GCA_009363875.1 of Mikania micrantha. Classification (NCBI taxonomy): domain Eukaryota; kingdom Viridiplantae; phylum Streptophyta; class Magnoliopsida; order Asterales; family Asteraceae; genus Mikania; species Mikania micrantha. Next base: position 75,411,136 of record CM018681.1, on the reverse strand, counting down.
ATTACAAAAATATGTTTAATGTAAAAACATAAGCAAATATAGTTTTACGAGTTTTCATCCTTTGAGTTTGTTGCTTTACTAATTTCCACGTTTAATGGTAATGATCAAATAAAAAGTCTATTTTGCCTAAGAAAGCTAAAAAGGATTCTAAAAATCTCTAAAACCGACCCAAACGAACTCCGATTGAACTCATTTCGATGTCATTTGAACCGTCTCAACGAACCCTGCAATATTTGCTTTTTGGTTTTAGCTTTAACAACTATTTTAGAGTTTGGATTTTATGATATGTTATTTTAGCTTTTAGGTTTTATCTTTAGGTTTATGGTTTGTTTTTATAATTTTGGTTTTATTATTAGGGTTATTTTTTATGATTTAAGGCTTACGTTTTAGGGAATTACAAGCCGGTTCCAATGGTGTAAAAATAATTTCAATCAGAGTTTGTTTGGGTTGGTTTTCGAGTTTTTAAAAAACCTTATCTTTTTTAGGCAAAAAAGATAAGGATTTTTAAAAACTCGAAAACCAACCCAAACAAACTCTGATTGAAATTAGGGGAACCTTCCCTTTATACATAAGTTGGGTCTATGTTATATTAAGTTATTAATTCCTGAAATTTTGTTAATAAAATTTTAAGTAAGTTTTTCTCTTAGATCTTGAGTTTATATATTCTAGTTATTTATCATTTATATTCAGGACCTGTTATATTTTGTTATTTTAGAAAGGGACATGATATTTGTATATGATCCCTATTATCTATGCATCATATCTTTACAAAATCAAGTCTTGGGTTCAAATTCAGGCCAAAACATATTTGTTGAGGCAATGTTAATGGGTTTATTTAGTTGTGGGGTTTCTTCATTGGGCGAGCTCAGTTGTATGCAACATAGCATCAAATCCAAAGGGACAATTGAAATCTCGTCTTGGGTATCTGAGTTTCAAGTCGTTTAAAAAATAAGTCACAATACACGCATAATATATAGGGGTGTTTAGAATAATTGAAAATCGCTATCCAAACCATATCCGTAGCCGAAACAACCCGAATCGAATTGAGAATTCGGTTTTCGGGTTGGTTTATGGTCAATATTTTTTGAAATTTGGTTTATTCGATTATTCGTTTTAAACCACTTAAACCAGATTAATATTTAAATATATTATTTTTTATATATTTTGAGTGATACCAGATTAATACAACTAAGAAGTACGAAGCGAAAACCATATATAATTTTACTCTTCTAGCCTTGATCCTTTCATGTGTCACAAGACACCAGTCGATAACCGACACCCTGACGACCCTCCGGACCCCACTTCAGTTGTTGATCACGGATCTCTCCTTAATCCGTAGCCAGCTAGCCACTCCGCATGCCGCTCTAGAACTCAATATATCTACACTCGGGTCGCAAACCTAATTCCTTTTGACTTTCATGATCAGCATGAATTTTATTATTTGATAATTTCTTCAAGAGTTCGAGTAGGTTATTTAATTGTGCTAATTAACCGAATCGAACCGATTTGAACTCGGTTCAATTTACCTCTTCTCGAATAAGGTTCGGTTCGGTTCAGTTTTCGGTTGGGGTATAATAATTGCAGAATCATTTAAACCAAGCCAAATAAACCGTAAACTGAACACCCTTACATAATACATTTATTCATATATATTTTTTGAAATATATTTTAATATAAAACACTAAAATAATTTTATTAATACAACGTTACAAATAACCTATGTGTTATTCTTTTTTTTTTTCTCTCTTTTCTAATTGCCAATGATTTGGTAATTTAATTTTTATAATGGGCTTGAGTCACGCTCTCAGATGCACACACCTACAGGTGAAAAAAAAATGTTTGATAACCAGCCTTAAGTAAATGCCTGCGATTAAAACTAAGTCTATTTAAATCAGCAGTGGGTGCATGCATATATAATTTTTCAAAGAAATCATAACCTAACGGTAATTACAAAAGTGGCAAGAATTAGAACCAAAACGACCAAAAAACTGAACCTAACCAGAATCGGTTTTTATCTCTTTCTGGTTTTGAAAATCATGGTTTGTACACCTCTACACACCTCCCTAATTTATCAATGTTTTAATTTTCATTTGTTTTGTTTTGTTTTGTTGTATCGCACACACCTCTCTATTTTATTGTTTTATTTTCTAAATAATTAACAATGCCTTAATACTTAACTTAATAGTTTTACTTTTTAATAAACTCAATTTTTTAATATTAATTTAGGTTTTTGATGGTTTACAAACGATTTTTAAAGTTGACTTTTGTGACTTTTAATGCTTCATTTTAACAATAACGTAATTTTTAGCGATTCTTGATTGCAACATCTTCGTGTTTTTTTTATGGATACTAGGTGAGAGGATAAATCTTGATCTTAATCTCGAGTTCTGAATCAATAGGGGGCAATGATTTACCTATTACGTGAGGTTTCCACGCATCAAGGGGTACGGTCTCACGGTCAGCGATCGAGGAATCGATCTTAGTTATTAACCGACAGAATAACCGAAGATAGTACGACATCATCCTCTCCTGTTCAAAAATATCTATTTTGATTTGGTTAATTTTTGCTTGTGAAACAAGTGGCACAAACTTCCAAACCACCAGCCTCATCCCCAGTTTTTTTTTCCTCCTGTTGAATCACACAATTTTTATATCCCTTTTATTTATGAATGAAAGGTCTTTATTTTTTTATAGTTTGGTTTTATATTTATATAATATATGAAAACAAATTGAAATAATAGCTTGCTATCTTCCAAATGCACTTCTCCCCAAAACACCCAACTCAAATTCGAATCTTACTGTGCTCTAAATAGTTTTAAGCTTGTTTTTATTTTGGTAAATTTTTATAAATTAACCATACCCTTACACAAGGACTATACGTGCTATAATGTTTAAAGTTTGAGACCGTACAAATAATTTATGAAACTTAGAGATTAAGAATGAAATATTAGTAAACCAGAAGGACCATCACTATGTAAAATAGGTTTTTTTTTTCTTTGCATCTTGAGTTTATTGTTTTATGTTGGTTCCAATTTTTACCGGAGTTTGATTCGTTTTGGTTTGTTGTTTCAGAAATCTGAATTAAAGAGTTTTGAGTTCATTTTATTGCAGCTGATTTGGTGATTGAATTCTCTTTTACAAATGGATTTGGTGATTAAAATAAAAAATAAAAATACGTGCCCGGTGCTCGACTTAGCTACCGCTTTATGTAGGGTCTAATGAGGACCGGATACTTTACGATCTGATATATGCAGCCTTACATTACATGTTTGGTACTATAGAAAATGATTTGGCGTGATTTAAAGTTTTCCTAAATCCATATATTTAAGTTACACTTTACAATTTGATGTATGCAATCTTACCTTACGCATTTTGTTTTATAGAAAATGATTTGATGAGAGTTAAAGCTTCTCTTAAATTCATAGATTTACTATCTTTATAAAAACCATACTCTCTTAAACTATAGACTCAGAACCTTTTATTAACAATCATAAGTACGACATTGACCATTGTATCATAAGACCAAACGTAACGCAGCTGATCAGGGCGTGAGGCTTGTCATCTCACTCGGTCATACTCATAAACACCCCTTTGTGAGTTGAGTGTTAATATTTTCATGATCATGGACGTTGCCCCTTTTGTAATTTCTTTACCTTTTTTGTTCTTATAAAGAAATCAAAACTATACACCTCCACTTGTTACATGATGTCACTTTTTAACAACCGAGTATTGTGGAGATGTCTTGAGAGAAAACTGTGAGCAATAGTGGAATTTGTTTCGCATTGAAATTAAACTCTTAGTGATAATAATTGGAGTAATAATGGAAGTCTTCTATTGATCTTCTGTATATGCATAAGTTAGAAACTGTTTGATAGCCTTAGAGTTTAAATGATTCAAATCTATTACTATTAAGAAATCACATTTAAATTAATCAACTGTTTGTTTGAGTAAAAAAGTATCTATGAAGGGATCAACCAAACTTCTAACCATTAAGCTTTAAACAGAATTTGAATGACTCACAATTATTACTGATTCAACACTTAATAAACCAATCAATCCCTTACTTTTGTTATATTATTAAGTTATTAACTTTATATATTTAACCAAGGGTTTTTAGCCTAATGGTTACCCCTTTGGCTTCCATGTGGGAGGTCACGTGTTCAAATCCCTCTCAAGACGAAATATGGGTCCTTGGAAGGTCAGGGGGTTTTCCGGTACGCTTTCCTCCTGGGTGGTGGTGGGGTCTCAACGGAGGTCATGGTAACTAGACCTTGGTAACGTGGCCTGAAAATCAGTGGTTCACACGTTGAGATCAAATGTCGTTAAAAAAAATTAACTTTATATATTTTGTTAAGAGTTAATTAGGCCTTGTTTGGGATTCCATTCAAAACCAACTTATTAACTTATTGACTTTTTAAAAAAGTTAATAAGTTAAAATAGTGTTTGTTAATCTCAAAAGCACTTTTCATTTTAACTTTTTGGTTAGTCTTGAAAAGTTGTTTTCAAGAAGCTAAAAATTCTAGCTTTTGGAAATAGCTCTTAACTTTTTGACAGAAAGTCATAAGTTAATCCAAACACTTTTTTAAAAACTCTATTTCAAAAAGTCATAAGTTAATAAGCACTTTTGACAAAAAGTCCTTTTGAAGTTAAATAAGCAATCCCAAACAGCCCCTTAATTACACAGATGATCCCTATGGTATGTTGGTTTTGCACTGTTGGTCCCTAACTTTCAAAATCTACGATGCAAAATGTAACATCGGCGGACATGTGATCATTGCTAAAAGATTAGTTTTTTGCTTGGATTGGATTATTGGAACACTTCCGATAACGAGTTGAAGAAATGCCATAATGAAGATCTGATGACCGAAACTCCAAAGAATTTCACAATGAAGCAAGAAACATGACCTTCATCTGTTGAGTTAATAACACAATCATTTTCATCCAAAAAACATGGTTGGAATCCTCGCCGGAGAAGGAAGGGCTGGGCCGGAATCCTCACCGGAGGAGGGGGTGGGCCGTAATCCATGCTGGAGAAGAAAGGGGTGGGTCGTAAACTCGTAATGGAAAGACGAAGGGGAAGTGTGGGCTATTTAAGAAAAAGGGGTATTTTAGTCATTTTTTAGAATTTAACGAAAAATACTAACGCCAGAGACCACCGGTGTTATGTTTTGCAAACTGTTTGGACCACCGATATAGTTTTTACAAGTTAACGACCAACAATGCAAACCGACATACCACATAAACCATCCTTGTAATTAACTCTTTTAACAATAATAAAAACAACCATAACCCATACAAGATATTACAAACATATAAACACCAAAATCTAAGAAAATAAAATCTAACAACATAAATTCTGAAATTACTAATCCCTTCATTTCAATTCGATTTACTGTTCACGTAATTGACACTTAAATAAAAAAAAAAAAAAAAAAAAACCTTCTGGTACAATCCGGCAAATCAACGGTCAGGAAATGAATCGATCTGAGATCTTGGCTGAAGAAACGTTACCGGCGGCCGGATGAACTTTTGACTCCGACGGTTTTTTCTTCAGATTGGAAGTTTGAACCGGTTGTGATGACTTCACCGTCATCATCTTCTTCTTCAGGCGTTGCTGCTGCAGGCTCACCTGAGCATAACTGAAACCAACCGACGACATTATTTTTTAATTTTTAATTTTATTTTAATTTTGAGAAAAATTGGGTGGGTGTGTTTTCAATCCGAATATTGTCGAGCGGTTTTTATAGCGAAAGATATTTGGACACCTCCTAAGTCCTAATCTGTAAAGGAAATCCATGGGCCGACAATAGTTATTTATTTTTTAATTAATTCGATAAATAAACTAAAATAAAAACCCCCATTATTAAGCAAACTATAAACTGCTGCTAAATAGTTTAAAAAATATATTTATTATATATATTGGTTAAGAAAATTAGATAGTAATTGGTAATAATTTATTTAATGAAATAATAACTACTTATAACTGGATTCATTTTATATATCTAAAAATATATCTTTCTATATTATTATTTAATAAAAAATAGAAAAATAAGAATGAGGGTCATGTTATTCGTTATTGTTATGCACACCTCTCAAACTTCACACCTTTTATACGTCTCGTTTACGCCTATACGAAGCATATAGAGGGTCAGTCATTATTTATTTGAATTTATGAGTGTTAATACTTAGTCTCGTGCCCTTGTATAGGGCTATATGAGATATATAGGTCCTATACCAGGTTAATCTTGTTAAATTAGTGAGTGTCAGAGAGAGCTATACGTCTCGTGTAAGCTTATTCGAGACGCATAGTGTCGATAAAGTGTCAAATAAAAGTGCTTAATAAAAGCGCATAAATAATCAGTCTCATAAAAAATTTTCAATGCAGATACTAGTCATATAGGCTTTACTAAGCTAAAATCAATTAAATCCCACTAACACCAAGTTGGTACGTCCCATTTTTCAAGCATAGTTTTATTTATAATATATAATAAAAAAAATTTTGGGTGAGACACATGTTAGTTATTTAAAATTTTTTTTCGTCTCTCTTATTAAAATTTATTAAATAGTAAATTAAAAATATGGTCCTTGTGTTTTGTTATTATTTCACTTTTAGTTCTTCAGTTTCATAAATTACTTATATGGTTTCAAACTTTATGGTTTCAAACTTTAGACATTTGTTACACATATAGTCCTTAGGTCACCAAATTACTCTCACATAATGGATCAAATTACCCTTAAATAATGACTATATGTGTTACAAATGTTTAAAGACCGGGACCATATGTGTAATTTATGAAAGCTAGGGACCAAAAGTAAAATATTAGTAAACTACAAGGATCATCTCAGTAATTTACTCTTTATTAAATTTTGATTTCTCACATCTTTCTCCAATTAAATATTAATGATTTTATTTTATTTGAAAATAATATGATTACATCATAAATTAATTTTTTGTTTTTTTTTATAAAACATATTTGAAAAATATATATTATGATATTTAAAGTAAATATTTTTAAAACTTATTTATTTATTTATTTAATATGTGCAATACATACTTTAACCTAGTTAGATATATACATACTCAAGAAGGGCCCAAACCCATAAAATTCAAACCGTATACTAAACATGATCCCAATCATTGATAACGGTTTGGTTTTTATTTTTAATAGTTCGGTTTTGATTTTTATTATTTAAAAACTGTTATTAACAACTTGTTTATGATTCTAACTAAAAAACGGTAAAAATTAGACCGTAAACACTTGAAATGTTGGAGTGAACCACAAAAGTTTGGGGTTAACAACTCACAAACTAGTCTCTGACAAACTCTCCAAAGCCAAAGTGTCTCCTAACTCGTCATATAGCCTTAATTGCCCCATTTGGTTAAGTTGGTTTTAGCTTTTCGTAACTTTTTGGAGTAAATTGTTAAGACCATCCATGTGAATTTGTTAGTATTTCATATTTGGTTACTATGTTTCATATATTACTCTATGGTCCAAAACTCTAAACATTTGTAACACATACAATCCTTAATTGAGAGTAATTTGACATGTAAAGGTAATTTGGTGACTTAAGGATTGTATATGTTACAAATGTTTAAAGTTTGGGACTACATGAGTAATTTATTAAACATAAGGGCCAAAAATGAAATACTAGCAAACGACAGGAAACATTTCAGCAATTTAGTGCATGTTTGGGATTTTATTTGAAAATAACTTGTTGACTTGTTGACTTTATAAAGAAATCAATAAGTTAAAAAAAGTGTTTTTAAGAAGTTAAAATTTGCATCTTTTAGAAAAACTTTTTAACTTTTTGATGGATTATATTGAAAACTAATCAAAACATTTTTTTAGAAGCTAGTCCAAACAACTTATTAACTTAATGCTTATTCATATATCAAAAGCTAGTTCAAACATTTTTTTTAAAAAAACTTCATTTTAAAAAGTAATAAGTTAATAAACACTTTTAATACAAAGTTTTTTAAAAAAATAAATAAATAAGCAATCTTAAACATGCTCTAAACTCTACTTTTTCAAATATAGCTTTTACTCAATTGAGTTATCCATATAATAATTATAAATCTATTAACTTTAATTATATTATGATACTTAAATTTCCTTTAAATTATAATTACGTGACATAAATAGATATGAAACGTCCAACAATCTAAAAAAATATAATTTAACATGTTAATAAAAGTTTGAAATAAAACATCGCGTTAAAAAAAAAATTAAGGTGAGTATTTGCCAATTAAAATGGGAGAAGAAAAAAATGACATCCGTGAATATGAAATTTTGTTAGTCAAGCAATTAAAATACGACTTTAACGTACAGGAGTACAGCCGTACAGGACAGATCAACTTTAGAGTTGATAATTTAAATTAAGATTGCCTGTCAATCGCATAGAGGGAATCAACTCTTTTTTTTTTTTTTTTTAATCTTTATTATTTAAGTCCCTCTCAATTAAACAGTTTATTATTTATGTTGAATACTGATAATTAACACTTTAATCATATACTTATATTTTAACATATTATTAAACTTAATATTTGAATGTCCTGTATACACACACACATATAATGATATATAATTAAAAATTAATATCAGTTAAAAATTTAAAGAAACATTTATAGTGGCAACTCCTTTTATTTTAAAATTAAAGTAAAAGTGTGTTACTCTTGTGTTTAAATCATGTAATTAAAAATCATTTTTTTGTTTTTTTTATAATTTGTTTATTTACATTTGAATACATACATACATACATACATACATACATACATACATACATACATACATACATACATACATACATACATACATACATACATACATATATAGGGGATATATATTCTACAGAGGATGAAAACTTTAAAAAATGTAAGAAACAACAAGAAAAAGACATGTCTACATTAGGTTAAAAGGTATATATGTCAAAATAAAAAAAGAGATTGCACATGCAACTTCCACCGTTTTTTTAAACGTTTGTAACTATTTTATACATTAACATTTTTTTTTAAAAAAATTACCTATAAAATCAAGTGTTTTTTACCTTTCAAACAAGTATAATATTGCTATATTAAAAAAACCAATAATATGTGTTCATGAAACTTGCATTTTTATGATGTTTTTGTAGTTTTATGGTGTTTTTGAATATTAACAGAACATAAAACACCACAACACATTTTATGGTGTTTTTTAACACCAAAAACACTATAAACATTTAAGTTTATGCCTGGTGTTTTTCAATCTTATTTTATGTTGTTCACGAATAAACATATTGAACACTAAAAACAATAAAAACATTTAATTTTGTGACGCATCTGTACGTTTTGTGACGTTTACGTTTTATGATGTTCACGTTTTATTGTATTTTTCGAGTTATTTTATGGCGTTTATTGTGTTCAAATACTATTGAAACTAAAAGAGAGCATTTTGTAGTGTTTTTGACCACTAAAAACACCATAAACACTTTTATGGTGTATTTTATGTGACACATCCATAAGTTTTATGGTGTTTTCCCAAGTTATAGTGTAAACATTTTATGGTGTTAATAATGTTTGGATATAAATGAGAAGTTGTTAAAAAAAGTCAACAGTAATCACAATACCTATTATACCCCTCCAGCTATTTAGGGTTTCCCCTTAATTCTATCTAATGATGTGACAAAATTACAACCATCCATCTCAAAAATCAATGGTCCAAATCTCTTCCTACACTTTTAAAAGTTTTTCTTCTTTTTAGTCCAAACATTTTATGGTGTTAATAATGTTTGGATATTCATGAAACTTAAGCCGGACAATTTATGGTGTTTTTTAGTTCAGACATATAAACATCCGAAAACACCATAAAACGTAAAATTCATATACGAAAATTCAGGCTGATTTTTTTATATAGCAATATTATACTCGTTGAAAAGATAAAAAAAATGCTCAATTTTATGGTGTAATTTTTTTTAAATAATAATAACATACAAAAAAGTTATAAATGTTTAGAAATAAATGAGAAGTTGTTAAAAAAAGTCAACAGTAATCACAATACCTATTATACCCCTCCAGCTATTTAGGGTTTCCCCTTAATTCTATCTAATGATGTGACAAAATTACAACCATCCATCTCAAAAATCAATGGTCCAAATCTCTTCCTACACTTTTAAAAGTTTTTCTTCTTTTTAGTCTAACTATATATATATATATATATATAGGATTGGGATCAAATAATAACCCACTCTTATGGCGATAACCCATTAACTTTGCCAAAACGAAGCCGAATCTTGAATTTTTTTTTTGAACATCATTGTAACACAATTAGAACACTATGTTCTTTTTTGAGTTTGGGCTAATTCATCACCGTTTAAAAAATATCATCGTTGTAAGTTTTTTGCTACAATACTGTAAGTTTTAAATATTTAAACACCTACAGTACCGTAAGAGCCCAAACGGTAATGAATTAGCCCAAACTCATAAAAGAACATGGTGTTCAAATTGTGTTACAATGATGTTTAAAAAAAATTCAAGATTCGGCTATTTTTTGGCAAAGTTAATGGGTTATCGCCGTAAGAGAGGGTTAGTATTAGAACATTACCCTATATATATATAGGAGATGGTTAACACACATATTAGTATTAACATGCTAAACGTAGGAAGGCACAGGAACGCGCCATGTGTCATTAGGGTAAGGGGTATTATCGTCCATATAAAATTACATACTGTGATTTACAAAATTACAGACTGACATTTAACACCCATAATCAAGAACCATCGGGATAATCACAGACCAATAATTACGGACCATATTATATAACAACCACAGATCGTATTTTAGCACACATAATCAAGGACAAAATGTATAATCACGGACCAATAATCACGGACTACGTTATATGAAAATCACGGACCGTCATTTTACATGCATTATCAAAGGATCAACTATATAATCACGTACCAATAATTATGTACCAAGCATAAAAATCACGGACCACCTAAAAAACACTATAACAATACTATATTCAAATTAAATAGAATAAAATTCTCAATTTTATGGTGTAATTTTTTAAAAAAAATAATAAAGCATGTAAAAGTTATTTAATTTTTAAAAAACGAGTGCAATTTATTGTGATATACAAAATGTGGTTATTCCTCTTTTGCCCTTCCAGCTATTTTTTACGCTTATTTTGTGGAGAAATTTGTATAAAGTTACGCTTGTTTTGTGGAGAAATTTGTATAAAGTGGGGACCACTAGATCTCACCCATTGATTAGTTTGATCAGAGGGTCCATATTTCATCCTAAGTTTTGTACTTTAAGCACCATATGTATTTGATCCAGCTCCTATATATATATATAGAGAGGGCGGTTATAATACAAAAGGTATGGAACGTACTAAGCGTAGGAAGCAATCTTGATCGTCGATCCGTGATTTTGGATGGCCAGGATTAACGCGGTGGCATTTTAGTAAAAATTTTGTTTTTTAATTGTTTTCTTATTACGGTTTTGACAAAAAAGGGTAAAAACGTCATTTTGAAAATACGTCATTTAAACTTAATCCTAAAAAAAGGAATTTCAATTTAAAAAACGCTTACCGTAATTATCACCGTCTTCTTCGAAAAAATTATACTTTTTGCGCCTTCATCAATAATCAAGAATAAGGACTAATATGGAGAAGAAAACCATTGTCGTCAACAAGGGTAATTAAATACAATACTCATTACGTTATCTTAACTTGAATTTTGTTATTTGTTTTAATTTTTTTAATATAAACAACTGCAATGTGTGTACAGGAAATGTTTCTGAATCCCTAAACTCAGAATCGATCAAAGAACAAAAGAAAGACGATCTAAATCAAATAACGACAGAAAATCTGCTCAGAAGAAGGGAGGTGATTATAGTAATCTTCATCATTCCGTGATTGTTCTTCGTTGTTATTAATTTACTATTATGAAATAAGATGTATAAATAGTTAATGTATTTCTCTTCATTTTATAATTTTAGTTGTAATGTAAAATTTTTCGATTATGCATGTTATGTAGTTATACTTTATTGAACGGAACGTGATTTTCAATGTTGGTACGTTATTATGCATTATATTCCTTTTCTTAACATTGTTATCCAATTGTTTAATAATATAGTACGTTATTATGCATGATAAACCTATTGAACATTTTTAATCAAAATATATTGCATTTGGTACGTTATTATAGGTGAGCTACTTTATAAACCAGTTCAAATTAATGTCGTTGATGATGATAATGATGATGATGATTTTGTACAACCACCTAAACGTCAAAAAGTATCTATTGCATCAATACAAACTCCAACTATACCACCTACAAAACCATTTGTTGACTACATGGAGAAAAAATTGAAAGCAAGAGTAGGGGTTGTTAATTTGAAAAACAGCATCAGTGGGTTATCAAAGCAACAAAGGAAAGCAATTATTTCAATGGGGTTTAAACCTTTTCTGTCATTGGAGGTAGACAGTCCCAACAAGACTTTCACAGTGGCTGCTCTCAAACTATGATAGTGATACTAATGAGCTAAATGCAGGAAACCATACAATTAAGGTTACTCCTTCCACTGTCAAAGTTGCTTTGGGAATACCATTAGGGAGGTTACCTGTTAATGAGAAGAATAAACCAAGGCTTGGTTCATCAAACACCTTAAATGTCTGGAAAGCTCAATATCAAAATAAATCACGGATCACAGTTAAAGATGTTCTTGATAAGATAAAATCCAATGAGAATGGTGACTGGATGTTTAAACTCAACTGGCTGGTAGTTTACAACACTGTACTAGGATGGACAACTAAAAGCACAACAGTCAACCAACGGTTCCTGAATTCTATTATCAGAGACAGTGACATTCCCAACATGAACTGGTGCGAATATCTTATAACTTGTTTGCAAAGGACGAAGAGAGAGTGTTGTTCCTTGCGGTATGATACATTTTGTTTATCTGTATAAAATAGGTTTGTATTTACATGTGTTAACTTGTTATTATTTTCTTCAGTTACTCTACGTTCATGGTAAATGCACAAGATATTTATCAACCCTTCCACCTGGCCCAACAATTGAAAACATCACAAATAACTACCTCATCGAACTTGATTCTCACATATATGAGAACAGTCCATTTACTGATTATGAAACTGGTAGTCCGGAAGAAGCGTGTGATTTTGAAGATGATGAAAGTGAACATCCCTTGGATGCAAATGTTGGTGATGATGAAGAACGTAGTGATAGAGTTTGTGATGATCCTGTTGTCAAAGAAGAAGATGTTGATGTCGTTGTTGATGACTCTCATCTAGATGATGTACAAGATATTGATCATAACAAGCAATCCTCTGATGATAAACAACAGGATGATGAAGATGGTAAGATGGATGACTACATTATACCATGTCCAGATGAATTGTTGTTCCCAATTGGCTCTTATACTCAAAGAGTTATTGAAGATACATACACTCCTTTGTCACTTTCTGTAATGTCTCCTTATATTCAAAGAATCCAGACCCCACAACAACCACAACAGAACAAGTAAGATGTTTCTTTATAATCACGTACCATTTATTATTTTACCCTAAACATGTTTTTCTTACACCTTGCATTTAAATACTAGGAATGGTTAACTCAATTGGATGAAAAAATAGAAGAGTTCAAAAAATTGGGGAGTGAGATTGATGGTATTATATCCTCAACTACCACTCAATACCCGTCTCATAATGATTTCTAATTAAGGAAGGAATTTTGGTCTAAAATGGTTTGGGATCCACAACCAATTGAAACAGAAGTAGCTACATCTGTAGAATGCCATGTGGACCATCCATTAGACGTAACCCCAACTTTTTTTCAAGAAATGGTTAAAGCATGTGAGGTTGTAGAGCTGCAAATTTCTAGTTCAAAAGGAAAGGAAAAGAAAAATATTGATGAAGATGGACACCCTGTTGATCATGATGATGCTGCTGTTGATTTAGATAATGTTATTACAACAATCCCTTTCTTGCAAACTCAACCTGAACCTACTGAACCTGTTTTGAGGACACCTAATGTTGTCAACACACCTTCAAGAGAGATCAAGATCAAGTATGAGAGAAAGCGCAGGTCTAAGATAATTGGAGAACAACTAAGGTCACCATATGTTGAAAGATCAGTTGTATTGGGTACAAAGCTGTCCAAAGAAGAAAGGATGATATGTCAATATGTATTTCATCCTAAAAACGACCCACAGTAAGTTTCACATACTAAAAACAAAAAAAATTAAACTAACATGTGTTATTATGTTAATTATTTTTATTTTATTTATGCAGTACTCTCCTCTTCATCACAAACAGTGATACAGAGTTTTACAAGGTCATTATGGAAAGCCTTTTTCCAGAAGTATACATACACACCGGTGTCCTTGAAGCTTTTGTTCATGTTCTTAATGCTGATGAAAAACAAAGAGGGCCTGGTTCTCCTTTTAGATTATTTTTGCCTCCAAATATCTTGGTATGTTGTAAACAACCACTAATCATATTCCTTTTTGTTAAAATATAACACTAACATAGTATTAAACACACATAATTGCAGCCATTGCCATTGCTGGAAAAAGGTGTTTCAGATAATACAAAAAAAAAATCTTTTTGCTGAAAACATAGGTGTAACATACGATACAAAAGCAGGTATTCAAATATTAAACCCTTGTTATCATGATATAAATTTAAATCATCCTTGCGTATATTAAAGTATGAACAATCAAGTTACCCATGATAGATAAAAAATAACCATAAAATAAATAACTATGAGGAGTGTATAAGATTATTATTATTATTTTTTTTACTTTTCTCGGCCGATCGGGATCCCTAACCCAGAACCAAGCCAGATAGATAATTAATGAACCAACCAAACATAAGCATAATATATGAACTACACCAGTGTAAGTATATATACACGAATATGGCATCATAAAAACCTTGTTCCTAATTCCATGCATTAATCAAACACATAAGGTTTAATCTAAACAAGGTGGTTTATTCTTAGTTCTATTTCAAGTAAGAAATGTCACACCCCGGGCCGGCGGGAACGGATCGGGTTTTCCCGTCGGGCGGAAGGTTCCCGGGGCGCGATATCTTGTGTGATAATCGAAATGATCAGATTGTTTACATGGCACATGATAAATAATGAGAAATGCTAACATGACATATAATATAGAATTACAAAGTTAAATTACACAGTGCGTGTTCATAATTTAACTAAGTAAATCTAATCCAAAAAGAATCGTGTAGTTTCTATCTTGTAGCTGTACAAGATATGCAAAAGTGATTCACTGTGTCATCCCACAAGTATGCAATCAAAAATAAGCTAGGTCTTCTAAAAGTCCCTTAGCTTAATACTTGCATCTATGTATCTACACCTGTCCGTCACCTGAGAAAACATGCATTTAAAACAAAGTCAACACTAGGTTGGTGAGTTCATAAGTTTTGTAATTGAAAGCCATTGAATTTATGTCAATTATGTTCATAATGTTTCACACAAATTGTATTGATAATTGAATCCCATGTTCACACAATGTCCTCTCCATGGTTGGATGTACAGATAATGTCTCATCCAGTCAAGCATGCTTATATATAGGGGCATACGAAAAGGTCAAGCCCAGACGCCACCCCACCACATGTTTAACTGCACTCGACACTACCTGTAATACAACGATGGGTACCCATTTCCTTTCACCCATGATTTCCCGGTATGTTTATCTACTCAGTAGTAGGAAAGAGATATAATTATCTCTGTTAACCATTCCTTATGGAACGGCCGGCATGTAAAGTAACCCAACGAATAAAATAAGAGATGTAATCATCCCTGTTAACTAATCCTTACGAATTAGCCGATATGTAAATAAACCAATGATGGAATAAAGAGACATAAAATCTCTGTTAGCTATTCCTTACGGATTAGCCCGGCAGGTATGATATAGACCCACAAACAAAGTAAGAGACATAGTTGTCTCTGTTAGCTATTCCTTACGGATTAGCCCGGCATGTATGATAGCACCTCTCGTGCCCGGTAAGTAAGATAGCACTTCTTGTGCCCAGTAAATAAGATAAATCAACAACATAGTAAGAGACATAATCGTCTCTGTTAGCTATTCCTTACGGATTAGCCCGGCAGGTATGATAAACCAGTAACAAGTAAGAGACATAATCGTCTCTGTTAGCTATTCCTTACGGATTAGCCCGGCAGGTATGATAGCACCGCTCGTGCCCGGTAGGTATGATAGCACCTCTCGTGCCCGGTAGGTATGATAGCACCGCTCGTGCCCGGTAGGTATGATAGCACCGCTCGTGCCCGGTAGGTATGATAGCACCGCTCGTGCCCGGTAGGTATGATAGCACCGCTCGTGCCCGGTAGGTATGATAGCACCGCTCGTGCCCGGTAGGTTCATTAAATTACCCCTAGCCCTAATGATTAGAGTTCATGATTTACCCAACTGACCTATGGTTAATGTAACCGGCACACTCTGACGGTTATAGGATGTACTCTAAATAGAGTACCAATAGGCAATAGTAGTACATGTAGGGATTGCCACCCCTAAGGTGTGTGCATGCGATATCATCCTCGATATCACAAGTAAATGTCTCAACTGTTATCTCAAGGTTACGTGTTCTAGTGATCTCGAACAAAGTGTCATAAGAACAAGTCTTATACACGATGTTAGTACTGTGTGAATGATCCTGTTATCATGAAATTACCTTATCATGATGATCATTCATGTCATCAGTAATTGTTATTGGCATGCTATCCCATGGTTTTCCCCGTTATCCTATCGTGTAAGAATAATAATCAGACGTAAGATATGTTCTTAACAACTTATATTATTCTATGGTGTTAATGGATCCTGATTCTAAGATAGCATGTAACATCCTAGCTATTTCGGTTATGATAAAGTCAATCAATCAAGCATGTAATGATAAATGATAATAACGATAAACAATTATTATCTAAATCATAAAATAAGCAATATGTTTAATGAAGACTTTTAAGTAAATAAAAGTTTAGCATGTTTCTCAGCCCCGAGCTTTGAAATCAGTAAAGATTAAAAGAAAAGGGGCATATGAAACTCACCTTATTGTTGTAGGGTTGACTTAGCTTAAAAGAAAGGATGCACGCGCTCTTTGTTATTCTTGTAGTAGTTTTCACGTTCCTGTATTGATTTCACGGTGGATGTAACCTATGAGTTTAGGTTATACGAATTTGCGCATGTGCATGTGTTAACCCTAAAATGGGTTAACACTCGTGAGTCTCGGTTGTCTTCATTCGGCCCTATGTATTTGTTGCGGTTTTACTTGTTCCTTTGTTTACTTGACTTAACACTTGAAATCAATTGTAAGTGTACTCAAACTAAGATGTTTTGGGATTTATGAATTCAATTCCAAAATCTTATCATCCTTGTAACAATTTAGTTGAATAGTTACAAATATGTATCATAATTTAATTTAATTTAATGTGTTAACTTTCTCATTAATCGTGTGACCGAATGTGGAATTCATCGTGGGCCGAATGATGTGTGGGCTTGATGGGCCTTCATGATGGACCGTGGAAGTATGCGTGGGTCAACACATGGGCCAATTAGGCCAACATGGGTCAATTTAATCTTATGGGCCACTTGGGATTTATTGGGCTGTTTCGAACTCATTGGGTCTAATCCCTTGAGTCTAAGCCGGTTGGGCCATGGTGTCGGCTAGAAAGGGTGGTTGTTTTGGGCCTATGACACACATTCAGACCCTAGTCCTCGTGTAACACTTCCAATGGGCCCAACTGATAATTATAATATATGGGCTTAAAGATTAGTCATGGGCCCAACTAGTTTAGTATTGGGCGGTGTATAGGTCGTGGGCTGCCCCAATGGACCGAAAAATATGCAAAATGTGGGGGTGGGCTGTTATTGGGCCTAAACCGGTTGAGAAAATGGGTGTGGGCTGAGATGGCTACTTGGGCCCAACAAAAATATCTATAGGCAATGTATATAGAATCGGGCTGCATAGATTTTAAATGGGCCGAAGCTGTATCCTAGCTAGAAGTTCGCTGTGGGCCTGATCTGATTTTTCTTTTTTTACGTGATGTCGTGGGTATTTGGTTTGATATTGTGATGATTGGCCAGCATGGGGTACCATTCACAACCAGCGACCTACTGGTTATTTCAGCCGAGGGTTCGTCCAAGGGAAAAGAAGCAGGGTTCGGCTAATCTGACAAGGGGTACACGAGGTTAGAGGGTTCGCTGCATCACACCTAGGGTTCGTCTCATGTGTTCATGGGTTCGTGAGCACCATGGTTCGCCGGAGCTGGGTTCGTGGGACTCGAAGGTTCGCTGGGCAAGTAGCAAGCTTCGGCTATGAGAGTTTGTAGCCCAAAGCTTCGTCTGATGACCGGTAGGTTCGTTCAAGGGAAATGGTTCGTGACAGCCAACAGGTTTGGTTCTCATGTGATGGTTCGGCCGGTGCATCAAGTGGTGCGGCCAGATCTGGTTCTCCCACGAACCTGTACCCACTTCATCATCATCCTTGACCTCACATCATGGTTTCTCGAGCTGTTTCACATGGTTCCATGATGCGAAGTCAGCTCCCAGACATGTGAAGTGTGGGTGTATATGGGTTTTAAATCGGTGGTGGGTGTGAGGGTCGAACGAGGTGTTAGAAAACCCTAATTCCGTGCTCTCCTTTTGCTCATACCTTGATTTCGGCTGAAGAAATCCTTAGATCCCTTGTACTTCTGTGTAGAGCTCGTCAAGAGCTTCGCGTGGACACCAAGAACACGAGAATTGGCCAAGAATCGAGCAAGATATTTGAACTTGAAGCTTGAAAATGGTTATTTTCTTCAAGAGAGAGAGAGAAACGAATTTAGGGTTAGAGAGAGAGAGTTGGTGATGTAAAAATGAGGCTTTCAAGATTTATTTGTGGGTTATATACCCCGAGGGTGTTCGGGTTCGTTTCGGTTGCTCGGTTCGTAATTCGGTCGCGCATCCGGAAAATTACGCGTAATTTAATTGTAAATAATCAAAGAAATTTATTTAAATTAATTGATGAGTTTCAAAATTGTAAAATGTTAATTATTTTATTTTATTAAATTTATTATCTTTCGTGTCGTGTTTCGTTTTCGTTTCGTCAGATCGCGTCACTTACGCGCGTCTTCGTACAGAGCGCTAACTGTACGAACACGATCGTACGTTTCACTTTCTGATTTGGTTTTCTACTTACCAGTCATCATTTCAGAATGTTAAACTCACAGATATGTTTGTGTGAATCGTCACCCACGCAAACACGCTGTCAGTTTATTATTCTTAAAACAACACTGTAATTAAACTGTGAATTGTATTTCCTCACTGTCGGACTCAACTAAACCTCCTGATAACACATTGTTTTCTCACTGATTTGTCGGCCATCTGATTCCTGTCATCTATGGACATCAGATCGCAACCGATTTGTTTTCATTGTTTGTTTGTACTCTGTTGTTTCTCTTGAGTTGTTGTATTTACCGTATTTAAGTTTTTACTTAAACAGATACAACGGTGGTTTGTTTTCTGAGTTATGTTATCGTACGACTGTTCCTGTACTGTATTTACACACAGTATAAGGTGAAAGTACACACACCGTACGGACTTGCCGGACGGTTCGGTACTAGTTGTCACAAGAAATATCCTAGCCTTAATCAAAGATCCCACCAAATGATCAAGTATCATAACAATACATCTATCATACACTCTTATATGGACACACCTCAATTGCTCTTGAAAAGGAAAATAGGATATCACGTCCCAAACCTCAACCTCCTAACAGATATGGTTTCAAATTTATTGAGTGCTCCTGAGATGTTAGGGTCGACGAGCCGTACACCATATTATGGGAAATTTAACATGGCAGCCCTTTCCACTAACTATGACAGCCATTAAGGCTCCATTTCAGCCGTGAATCTTCACCCATAACACTAGGAAAGCTGTAAAAATCTTGGACTTAAGATACTAGCACATTAACCCTAGTATTTCCTTCTAGATTATGACAAAATCAAACCACTAGGGCTGTACCAAGTACAACTATACTACTCTTTTGGCTGCTGCCACCCAGCAGAGAATACCCAATCAGTCATCTCAAGACTCCTCTAAGCCTAGGAAATCACATCCACCCATGCCTCATCTTCCATGCTAAAAATCGGTACTTTTCCCTCCTTTTCCTCTCACACGACAGCCTTGAACAGAAGGTGATGGGTAATGTGCAGCTAAAGTGAAGATGCTCAAGTCTAATCCACCAAAAACAATGGTTGTATTACAACTAAATTTGCTAAGTAACCCTTCATACCTTCCTAACTAAAGGAACTAAAATCCTTCATACAGTAGCAGCCCCATCCCTCTATAAATACCACATCTAAACCATTCTAAATTCACACCAACTCACTCCCCTTTCTCCTCCCATTTCTCAGACAAACCATACCCGAGCCACAACCCAGAAGTTTTCCAACAACCTCGGTCGATCGAGCACTAACCAGCCTTCCAAATCTATCTAGGTATCTCACTTACATGACCAGCTCACTGGAGTACACCAGCCCACACAGGTGTCCGATTGTAGCTCGTTTGGGGGTTCGAGTCACTTCCTTGCAGCCGTGAACAAGCCGCAACAAGCCACCTTTCTGATCCCAGCTTGCTATACGTAAGTTCCTATCTATAACTAAATTAGAGTCATGACTAAAGAACACATTTACTATACACATAGATACCAAGCCTTATATACAAAAGAAGGAAAACGTATTTCATGCATATAAACTTAAAACTAACTAATATAATACTTGCAACCAACCCATTATTAACCAACAAGAATAGGGATAGCAATTACCCACCCACAAGTGCAAACAATAGCCTATCGCACATATGTATGACTCCATGCATACGTAGGTGAGAGCTGGGGACTCAAAGAAAAAAAAATGGTTATGTTAAGTAATCAGATGAGGATAACGAGGTAAGAAATATGGGCTAGTAATCCTACAAACTAAAAGTATAAAAATTTAAAAACAAAATAATGAGACTAAGAAGTCGGTTGAATGAGTATAATCTATATACGTATACTAACGTATTAGAAAGGTAAAAGATTTAAAATGTGTAGAAGATGTGATTAAAATATAAAAAGCTAACATCTTTACAAATAAATAAACTTAAATTTACTAAGTAATTACTTGGTTACATGTATTTAAAAGTCGAAAGTATGTCATATTGACTTATCAAATTAATAATAATTATGATAAAAGTATTAATAAAAATAAAAAGAAAATAAATAAATAAATAAATAATAATAATAATAATAGCAACAACAACTTACTTAATTGTAATCTTGGGCGGTATCGTAAGTCCCCTATTTAAATTTGGGCAAATGAGTAAGACCCCTCAATTTAACTATAAACAAAACGAACACTTAAAAATTAACAAACATTAAAATAAAGATGCATTTCGATATCGTAAGGGTTATTCCATAAATCTCATAAAGCGCCATACTTTTGTAGGGCTCGAGAAGGACACTGAACCCTAAATTCATAGTTACTTGGAACCGCCTGATCACTGCTCAAGTGAGTTTCGTAGCCCCCTTTTATTTAAATATTTATACTATTCGGGGTGAAATACTTGCTACCTTACTTATCCATACGTGTTTATTAAAATGATACTTGTTTGAATGTTTATTTCATGAGTACTTATTTCAAAGTCCCCATTGATATATATGTATGAATGTATGTATTATATCGGTAATTCTGCAACCATTTAGCTCAATTGACGAGCCGTGGATTAATATGGATAGTGCTATCGGGCTGACGACCCCATTCATTTCGAGATTTTGGTCGCACCAAATCGTTCCCAAGTGCCTGGGCTTAAATGAATGTATATTTCCATTTACTATATATTTGATTGATTGTTGGCATTATGGGGCGAAAAGTCATAGGTTTGGTTGTGGGCTCATGGTTAAATAATCATTCACTTGTGCTAATTTTAATTTAAACATTATATGGATAAATTTTATAAATACTTTTCTTCAATATTTTATCGAGTCGTAAACCTACGGACTCACCAACTATTTTAGTTGACCGTTTTTATGCATGTATTTCAGGAAATAACTAAGCTTGGAATATGCATGCTCTTTTGTGATACAACCGAAGATTTGGACAATATTGTTTTGATAGTTAGACAATATGAAGAATCTTTATATGTTGTATTTATTTTGGAATATTGTAACTGACATTATGTATCGTTTATGGACCATGAATGCATGCTAGTAGTTTCTTTAAACACAATGCGTTCAGAGATCCGATTTCGTGACACCCTCGTGTTTCCGCTCTAAGCGGGGGTGTGACAGATTGGTATCAGAGCCATTGGTTATATAGAATTAGGTTTTACTATTAGTGAGACCTAGACTATGGCCTTTAGCTTATCCTAGGACTTATGTGCATTTACATAATACATAATGATTAATTGTCTTTAGCTACGAAATAAGAATACTGTATATGTGTATAGAAGATGCCGCCAAAAAGGAGAGGGAGGAAGCCGAAGCAATCTACCGAAACTGAAAACGCAAATCCCGAGAACACAACTCTCAACTCCAATGACATCGCTGAAATAGTGGATAAGCGTATCGAAGCTGCCATACCTAAGATCGTGGCTCAAATCAATTCAACTTCAGGGAACAAGACCAATAATAACGGCGGTCACAACGGCTCTGCAAGCAACAATGTAGACCTCGGAGAGGGAACTGCCAACAAGGGGTGCACCTACAAAACCTTTGTAGCATGTAAACCTAAGGAGTTTTATGGAAATGATGGGGCAGTTGGAGTGTTGAAATGGCTTGAGAAGATGGAGGCAGTTATTCGCATCAGTGATTGTCTTCCTAGCCAAAAGGTGAAGTATGCGGTGTCTTCACTCCAAGGTAAAGCCTTAACGTGGTGGAACACCCAGATTCAAGCTCATGGAATTGATGAGGCTGAGGCACTAGAATGGAATGAATTCAAGGCATTGATCACTGAAGAATACTGCCCTATTAACGAACTGCAAAAGTTAGAAGCTGAGTTTTGGAATCTCTCTATGGTTGGTGCTGAAATTCAAGCATACACTAATCGTTTTCATGAGCTATCATGCTTACTTCCACACATGGTTAACTCGGAAGCTAAGAAGGTGGAAAGGTATGTCTGGGGTTTGGCACCTCAAATTCGGGGCTTGGTCACTTCCTCTCGACCAACCACATTGAAAAGTGCCATCCTCCTGGCGGGACAATTGACTGATGAGATGATCAGAACTGGAACACTGACAAAGAAAGGTGTAGGGGAAAAGCGAAAGTTTGAAAGCTCACGCCCGGCAAACGCACCAAGCAAGAAGACCACTACTGCCCGCAACTATGGGGCAGCCACACATGAAAAGAAACCACCTCCACCATCAAAATGCAACAAGTGTAACTTGTACCACCAAGGGGAATGTCCCATCTGCTCACAATGTAAGAAGACAGGGCACTTTGCTCGAAACTGCCGAAACAGTCAAAGAGTCTGTTATGAATGTGGAAGTTTGGAACACTTGAGAAATGTGTGTCCAAAATTACAGCGTGGACCAACAAATGGAGGCAATCAGAGTAGGGGAAGAGCTTTCGTTCTTGGAGCAAAGGAAGCTCGTCAGGATCCCAACGTAGTGACAGGTACATACCTTATCAATAATAACTATGCATCTGTTTTATTCGATACGGGTGCTGATAAGTGCTTTATATCCCCTGAATTTGAATGTTTGATCACACAAAAACCTATTCCTCTAAATGAACCCTACACAATTGAATTGGCCAACGGAAAATTGTTAAAAGCCCAAACAATCCTTAAAGGATGCAAAATAAGTTTAGAGAATCACTCATTCGACATTGACCTTATTCCAATTCAACTTGGAAGCTTTGATGTAGTTGTAGGGATGGATTGGTTATCTAAAAATCAAGCTGAGATTAAGTGTTTCGATAAAATTATTCGCATTCCACTCACGAATGACGAAACACTTGAAATCAAAGGTGAAACTCCCGAAAGAAGTTTTCACATCATATCATCCATGAAAGCCCAAAAATATCTAAGGAAGGAGTACCAAGCGTTCTTAGCTCATGTGAAGGTAAAGGAGATTAAGGAGAGAAAGATCGATGATATACCAGTTGTTAGAGACTTTCCTGAAGTCTTTCCGGAAGACCTTCCTGGTTTACCACCTGTTCGACAAGTCGAGTTTCGCATCGACTTGGTCCCTGGAGCAGCACCAATTGCTAGATCTCCTTATCGTTTAGCACCATCTGAGATGCAGGAGTTATCCAATCAATTACAAGAACTATTGGATCGTGGATTCATTAGACCAAGTTTCTCTCCTTGGGGAGCACCGGTGCTGTTCGTGAAAAAGAAGGACGGCACATTCCGAATGTGTATTGATTACAGAGAACTGAATAAAGTGACGATCAAAAACCGTTATCCTCTTCCTCGTATTGATGATCTATTCGACCAATTACAGGGGTCAACTTATTTTTCAAAGATTGACCTTCGGTCAGGTTATCATCAACTACGAATTCAGGAGGAAGACATTCCTAAAACGGCTTTCAGAACTCGGTACGGGCACTACGAATTTCTAGTAATGCCTTTTGGGCTTACTAATGCCCCTGCTGTATTCATGGACTTAATGAATCGAGTTTGCAAGCCATATCTCGATAAATTCGTGATCGTGTTTATCGATGATATATTAATATATTCTCAAAATCAACAAGACCACGAGCAACACTTAAGGTTGGTTTTGGAACTACTCGCTAAGGAAAAGTTGTACGCTAAATTTTCTAAGTGTGAGTTCTGGTTAAGAGAAGTTCACTTTCTCGGTCATGTAATTAATCAAAAAGGAATTCACGTGGACCCAAGCAAGATAGAAGCGGTAAAACAATGGGAAGCACCAAAGACTCCGACGGAGATCCGACGGTTCTTAGGGTTGGCCGGTTATTACCGAAGATTTATCGAAAATTTCTCCAAAATAGCCCAACCCCTAACTGCTCTGACACAGAAGGATAGAAAATATGATTGGGGAAAAGAACAGGAGGATGCCTTCCAACTGTTGAAACATAAGCTGTGCAATGCACCTATCCTATCTCTTCCGGAGGGTACTGATAACTTTGTTGTATTCTGTGACGCATCACACCAAGGTCTTGGTTGTGTGCTAATGCAAAAAGACAAGGTTATTGCGTATGCCTCTCGACAACTCAAGGTTCATGAAAAGAATTACACCACTCATGATCTTGAGTTAGGAGCAGTCATTTTTGCACTAAAAATCTGGAGACATTACCTATATGGTACAAAGTGTCTCATTTATACCGATCATAAAAGTCTCCAACACATTCTTGACCAGAAAATGCTCAATATGAGACAAAGGCGATGGGTGGAATTATTAAATGATTATGAGTGCGAAATACGCTACCACCCAGGTAAGGCTAACGTAGTTGCAGATGCATTGAGTAGAAAGGAAAGAGTCAAGCCCATACGCGTGCGAGCTCTGGGAATGACAATTCAAACGACTCTTAAGACCCAAATTCTGAATGCACAACAAGAGGTCTTAAGGAACAAAGAGTTAAAAGACGAACTGTTATGTGGAGCAGAGAAAAAGATAGAATCAAAAGATGATGAAGTGTTGTATTTTCAAGAAAGAATATGGGTCCCTGATCTGAACCACTTGCGGGAACTAATCCTTGATGAAGCCCACAAGTCTAAGTACTCGATTCATCCTGGTGCTGACAAAATGTACAAAGATCTTAAAGAATTCTATTGGTGGCCTGGGATGAAAAAGGATATAGCTGTATATGTTGGAAAGTGCTTAACGTGCTCTAAAGTCAAGGCTGAACACCAGAAGCCCTCAGGGTTGTTACAACAACCAGAAATCCCTCAGTGGAAATGGGAACAAATTTCTATGGATTTTATAACCAAGCTACCACGTACCTCAAGTGGTCATGACTCCATATGGGTTATAGTTGATCGCTTAACAAAATCCGCGCATTTCCTGCCAATTAGAGAAGATTTCAAGATGGAGAAGTTGGCTCGACTCTACATTAATGAAGTTGTAACTCGACATGGAGTGCCTATCTCGATTATATCTGATAGAGACAGTCGATTTACCTCTCGATTTTGGCAATCCCTGCAGAAATCTATGGGAACACGTCTAGATCTAAGCACTGCTTATCACCCTCAGACTGATGGCCAAACAGAAAGAACAATTCAAACATTGGAGGATATGCTTAGATGTTGTGTGATAGATTTCGGTGGAAATTGGGATGCTCACCTTCCATTAATTGAATTCTCTTACAATAATAGCTATCACACGAGCATTCAATGTGCTCCATTTGAAGCCTTGTATGGCAGAAAATGTAGATCACCGGTCTGCTGGGCAGAAATTGGGGAAAGTCAACTAATTGGGCCAGAGATAATTCAAGAAACATCCGACAAAATCACACAAATAAAAGAAAGGATCAAAGCCGCCAGAGACCGACAAAAGAGCTACGCCGATCACCGGAGGAAGCCACTAGAGTTTTCAATTGGCGATAAAGTAATGTTGAAAGTGTCTCCGTGGAAAGGTGTGGTGCGATTTGGCAAAAAGGGAAAACTGGCACCAAGATACGTTGGACCTTTTGAAATCCTCGATAGGATTGGTCCTGTAGCTTATAAGCTTAAATTACCCCAAGAACTCGGTGGGGTGCATGACGTATTCCACGTGTCAAATCTTAAGAAGTGTTTATCGGATGAATCATTAATAATCCCTCTTGATGAAGTTCGGCTTGATGACAAGCTACACTTTATCGAAGAACCCATTGAAATTATGGATCGTGAAATGAAAAAGCTAAAGAGGAGTCGAATACCGATTGTTAAGGTTAGATGGAACTCTAAACGAGGTCCTGAGTTTACATGGGAACGAGAGGATCAAATAAAACAAAAAATATCCTCATCTATTTACAAAGGTGCCGGCTCCTGACCGTAACTAAATTTCGGGACGAAATTCTCCTAACCGGGGGAGACTGTAACATACGATACAAAAGCAGGTATTCAAATATTAAACCCTTGTTATCATGATATAAATTTAAATCATCCTTGCGTATATTAAAGTATGAACAATCAAGTTACCCATGATAGATAAAAAATAACCATAAAATAAATAACTATGAGGAGTGTATAAGATTATTATTATTATTATTATTTTTTTTTTTTTACTTTTCTCGGCCGATCGGGATCCCTAACCCAGAACCAAGCCAGATAGATAATTAATGAACCAACCAAACATAAGCATAATATATGAACTACACCAGTGTAAGTATATATACACGAATATGGCATCATAAAAACCTTGTTCCTAATTCCATGCATTAATCAAACACATAAGGTTTAATCTAAACAAGGTGGTTTATTCTTAGTTCTATTTCAAGTAAGAAATATCCTAGCCTTAATCAAAGATCCCACCAAATGATCAAGTATCATAACAATACATCTATCATACACTCTTATATGGACACACCTCAATTGCTCTTGAAAAGGAAAATAGGATATCACGTCCCAAACCTCATCCTCCTAACAGATATGGTTTCAAATTTATTGAGTGCTCCTGAGATGTTAGGGTCGACGAGCCGTACACCATATTATGGGAAATTTAACATGGCAGCCCTTTCCACTAACTATGACAGCCATTAAGGCTCCATTTCAGCCGTGAATCTTCACCCATAACACTAGGAAAGCTGTAAAAATCTTGGACTTAAGATACTAGCACATTAACCCTAGTATTTCCTTCTAGATTATGACAAAATCAAACCACTAGGGCTGTACCAAGTACAACTATACTACTCTTTTGGCTGCTGCCACCCAGCAGAGAATACCCAATCAGTCATCTCAAGACTCCTCTAAGCCTAGGAAATCACATCCACCCATGCCTCATCTTCCATGCTAAAAATCGGTACTTTTCCCTCCTTTTCCTCTCACACGACAGCCTTGAACAGAAGGTGATGGGTAATGTGCAGCTAAAGTGAAGATGCTCAAGTCTAATCCACCAAAAACAATGGTTGTATTACAACTAAATTTGCTAAGTAACCCTTCATACCTTCCTAACTAAAGGAACTAAAATCCTTCATACAGTAGCAGCCCCATCCCTCTATAAATACCACATCTAAACCATTCTAAATTCACACCAACTCACTCCCCTTTCTCCTCCCATTTCTCAGACAAACCATACCCGAGCCACAACCCAGAAGTTTTCCAACAACCTCGGTCGATCGAGCACTAACCAGCCTTCCAAATCTATCTAGGTATCTCACTTACATGACCAGCTCACTGGAGTACACCAGCCCACACAGGTGTCCGATTGTAGCTCGTTTGGGGGTTCGAGTCACTTCCTTGCAGCCGTGAACAAGCCGCAACAAGCCACCTTTCTGATCCCAGCTTGCTATACGTAAGTTCCTATCTATAACTAAATTAGAGTCATGACTAAAGAACACATTTACTATACACATAGATACCAAGCCTTATATACAAAAGAAGGAAAACGTATTTCATGCATATAAACTTAAAACTAACTAATATAATACTTGCAACCAACCCATTATTAACCAACAAGAATAGGGATAGCAATTACCCACCCACAAGTGCAAACAATAGCCTATCGCACATATGTATGACTCCATGCATACGTAGGTGAGAGCTGGGGACTCAAAGAAAAAAAAATGGTTATGTTAAGTAATCAGATGAGGATAACGAGGTAAGAAATATGGGCTAGTAATCCTACAAACTAAAAGTATAAAAATTTAAAAACAAAATAATGAGACTAAGAAGTCGGTTGAATGAGTATAATCTATATACGTATACTAACGTATTAGAAAGGTAAAAGATTTAAAATGTGTAGAAGATGTGATTAAAATATAAAAAGCTAACATCTTTACAAATAAATAAACTTAAATTTACTAAGTAATTACTTGGTTACATGTATTTAAAAGTCGAAAGTATGTCATATTGACTTATCAAATTAATAATAATTATGATAAAAGTATTAATAAAAATAAAAAGAAAATAAATAAATAAATAAATAAATAAATAAATAAATAATAATAATAATAATAGCAACAACAACTTACTTAATTGTAATCTTGGGCGGTATCGTAAGTCCCCTATTTAAATTTGGGCAAATGAGTAAGACCCCTCAATTTAACTATAAACAAAACGAACACTTAAAAATTAACAAACATTAAAATAAAGATGCATTTCGATATCGTAAGGGTTATTCCATAAATCTCATAAAGCGCCATACTTTTGTAGGGCTCGAGAAGGACACTGAACCCTAAATTCATAGTTACTTGGAACCGCCTGATCACTGCTCAAGTGAGTTTCGTAGCCCCCTTTTATTTAAATATTTATACTATTCGGGGTGAAATACTTGCTACCTTACTTATCCATACGTGTTTATTAAAATGATACTTGTTTGAATGTTTATTTCATGAGTACTTATTTCAAAGTCCCCATTGATATATATGTATGAATGTATGTATTATATCGGTAATTCTGCAACCATTTAGCTCAATTGACGAGCCGTGGATTAATATGGATAGTGCTATCGGGCTGACGACCCCATTCATTTCGAGATTTTGGTCGCACCAAATCGTTCCCAAGTGCCTGGGCTTAAATGAATGTATATTTCCATTTACTATATATTTGATTGATTGTTGGCATTATGGGGCGAAAAGTCATAGGTTTGGTTGTGGGCTCATGGTTAAATAATCATTCACTTGTGCTAATTTTAATTTAAACATTATATGGATAAATTTTATAAATACTTTTCTTCAATATTTTATCGAGTCGTAAACCTACGGACTCACCAACTATTTTAGTTGACCGTTTTTATGCATGTATTTCAAGAAATAACTAAGCTTGGAATATGCATGCTCTTTTGTGATACAACCGAAGATTTGGACAATATTGTTTTGATAGTTAGACAATATGAAGAATCTTTATATGTTGTATTTATTTTGGAATATTGTAACTGACATTATGTATCGTTTATGGACCATGAATGCATGCTAGTAGTTTCTTTAAACACAATGCGTTCAGAGATCCGATTTCGTGACACCCTCGTGTTTCCGCTCTAAGCGGGGGTGTGACAATAGGGATGCTGCTGACCAACTTGCACATAAAAAACTTAAACAAAATTGATTTGGTCTTCATACCCATCATACATAATGAACATGTCTTCGTCTTGGTGTTTGATTTGAAAAATCCAATTTTAGAAGTTATAGACAACATGTCAACTGATGTGATAAAGCTTGAAAGATACTCTCATATTCCTGCAACAATGGTAAATTTATTCAACCCCGTCTAATTGTCATATATATAATGTGCCATTATCACGTACTATAATCACGTTCTATATTTAAATTGCTTTTTATGATCTTATTAATTATGGTTCTTTCTTGTATATTTAAAATGTCATACTGAAAATAACTTAATCACGTACCAAAATCACGTTCTACATCTATCTATACCTTTATTCTTGCTTAACCATACCATGTTAAACCACGTTCTAAAATTACTGACCGTATTTGTCCTTTTTAACTTTATATGCTAATTGTATTCAATTAATTATGTGTTTATTCAAACTATGTTTAAGTTCTTGCTTTATTTGTTGCACATGTATGTACATTCTTTGTTTGCTGTTCTTTAGTCCATATTTACATATTTTTTTATCACGTACTTAAATTACGTTCTATATTTAAATTGCTTTTTATGATCTTATTAATTCAGGTTCTTTCTTGTATATTTAAAATGTCTTACTAAAAATAACGTATATCAAGTACTATCATTATTATGTTCTATATATAATAACTTTTTAATTAACTTATGACTAAAAATTTAACTTAATGCTTAATCACATACCAAAATCACGTTCTACATCTATATACACCTTTATTCTTGCTTAACAATACCATGTTAAACCACGTTCTAAAATTACTGACCATATTTTCCCTTTTTAACTTTATATGCTAATTGTATTGAATTAATAATGTGTTTATTGCACATGTATGTACATTCTTTGTTTGTTGTTCTTTAGTCCATATTTACATATTTTTTTATCACATACTTAAATTACGTTCTATATTTAAATTGCTTTTTATGATCTTATTAATTCTGGTTCTTTCTTGTATATTTAAAATGTCTTACTAAAAATAACATATATCAAGTACTATTATTATTATGTTCTATATATAATAATTTTTTAATTAACTTATGACTAAAAATTTAACTTAATGCTTAATCACGTACCAAAATCACGTTCTACATTACTGACCATATTTTACATATCCCGAAAGAAGTTTTTGCCAACTATCTACTAAACAAGGACCATCCAAATACATTGAAGATCTATAATCTAACACCAACTCTACTTGATCTTCCGTGGAAAACAACAAAAAATGGAGTTGATTGTGGTGTATTCTCCATGAGGCATATGGAGACTTACATGGGTGGAGGTCTGAAAAAATGGAATACTGGATTAAATTCAGAATCTGATGCTCAATGTAGACAAATAAACCAATTGCGCTTCAAATACCTATGTAAGATACTCCTGTCAAATATAAACATTCTTAGAGATGATGTTCTACTTCAGGCAAGGGATCATGATTCCCTTGATCAAAAAAAGAAACAATGGCCTAAAACAGTACTAAATCAGATTAAATCTAGGCAGAAGAAGCACTTGTAAACAAATTTAATAGTTTGTGTAATATTTTGTTTACTTATCTATATATCTTATCACGTTTTGGTTCGTTTCATTTTGCTTTTAATATTGTTGTTTATGATATAACTTTAATCTTGTGTGAAAAAACAACATGTAATGCATTGTTTCTAGGAGATTAACAAATATTTAAACCCCAACGAAAAACATAATTATATATATATATGTAAAGATCCTATAATAACCCTCTCTTATTGCATAACCCGAAATAACCCTGCAAGATGAACCCGAATCTTTGGTTTTTTTTTTCAAAATCTTAGTTTTACATGTACAAAAATATGTTCTTTTATGTGTTTGAGCAAATTCTTTTTCGTTTGTGATCCTACATCAATGTAATTTACACTGCTGTAAGGCAAATTACATTGATGTAGGATCACAAACGAAAAAGAATTTTCTCAAACACATAAAAGAACATATTTTTGTACATGTAAAACTAAGATTTTGAAAAAAAAACCAAAGATTCGGGTTCATCTTGCAGGGTTATTTCGGGTTATGCAATAAGAGAGGGTTATTATAGGATGCGGATCCTCTATATATATATATATATATATATATATATATATATATATATATGTATATATATGCATCATACCAAAACAAAAAATTTACATAGTTATCCAACACAAAAACACCTGCCACCTCCCCCTCCTCCCCTACATATAGCAAAACAACTAAAACTTTTTAATCTCATCCACACCATCCCTCTTTTTCTTCATTTTGTCAATGGTGACCTTCAGTAGTTATGTACTCCTTCGCCGCCTCAGCACCTTCACCATTATCATCCAACAACTCGCTCAGGTTTGAAATGTTAGACCTGATGTCAGCAATAAGGAGCCCATTCAGCATCCCAATAGAGTTCCTCATGATCATGTCATCCTTCTTCTCATCAGAAGAGCTTTTTTCAAGAATTTTAATAGCTTTTTCATCCTTCTGGTATTTGTAGTTTGATGAAGATGCCATTTTGCTCAAAATGTGTGAGGCCCCGAAACCGGGCACCTCGCAGAGGTTGGTTTTCATCATAACACATAGCTCTTAAACTAAAAACTTTCATAATCATGAAGCGGAAATGTAAACATAGTTTGATAAACAGAAATCAGTAAAGTGTATGTATCAAAAACATATCGGATTGCCAAAACCATCGAATTCTCTATCTTGATGCCCCGAGCTCCATAACTTCTTTCGCCTTAGCCTTAACCTGACATACAAGCTAAATCAAGTCAGCTTACGCTGGTGAGTTCTAGTTTTCATAAAACAACATTAAACATACTTAACATAAACCTCATTTCATACACATAGTCCATAACCTTAGCACATAACATCCTTAACATCATCATCATACGTTCCACTGCTACCATACGAGCAGTGGACTTATGCCGGCACAAG
This sequence comes from Mikania micrantha, assembly GCA_009363875.1. NCBI lineage: Eukaryota > Viridiplantae > Streptophyta > Magnoliopsida > Asterales > Asteraceae > Mikania > Mikania micrantha. The sequence continues at coordinate 75,377,975 of CM018681.1, read as the reverse complement.
GCTCCATACCCAGTTACAGTCGTGGTTGACTTATCATACCCAGTTATAGTCGTGGTTGACTATCATACCCAGTTATAGTCGTGGTTGACTATCATACCCAGTTATAGTCGTGGTTGACTATCATACCCAGTTATAGTCGTGGTTGACTATCATACCCAATTATAGTCGTGGTTGACTATCATACCCAGTTATAGTCGTGGTTGACTATCATACCCAGCACAAGAACTGGTACATCTTTCATACATATCCTATAACACGTATAGGAACATCGTTCGTTCGTCATACATGATATACTAGCATTATATCATCTTTTATCATAATCATCATAACATTTACTGCTAGCATCATAACATCATTCATTGCAGTCATCATGGCATCTTAGGCATGTCATACTAGCATCGTTTCATCATACCATCACAGCATACTGGCATCATGCACAGTTCATCATAACATACTAGCATCATTATCATATCATAACATCATGTCATCATGCCTACATATCATACTTCCATCCTAGCAACCTAGGACCTTGTCATACTCCTATAACTATTCTCATAGTTATCATCATGAAGCATGTTATCATAAAGTCATCGTCATATCATATGCTAGCATTGTTATCATGTCATGTTATTCATTATCGTAACTCATTTATCATACATTCATCATACTGATCATATTTTCATGCATAGATCATTCTAACACATAAACATGCATACATAGTCAGGCCATATCATCATTCATTCATCATCATCATAAGCACATAACATCGTAACAATAAGCATGTATGCCAGCCCAAAACCTTGAACATAAAATAGGGCGTCTAGAACTCACCTGATAGTAGACTCCTGTTATCCTTAGCCGAACTCCTTAGCTAGGGCCTTAAGGACCTACATCAGTTACGGCGTCTCGTTACATTCCATCACATCACATTCTTAGACTTAGAAATTATTCTAGGTCCTCATAGCCTACTAGTCCCCATTATGAACTCAAGTTCCCGAACCTTAGCTAAGTATCCGAAACACTTGAGGTTCGTTAAACATCCCATACTCGAAACCCATGTACACGAAATTCCTGGAGTTCACGAAATGGCTGGTACTCGAAACCATCATCTGTATTCGAAATAAATTGTGTATTCGAAATAACCTTGTACTCGAAATGGCCATGTACTCGAAATGGCCATGTACTCGAAATGGCCATGTACTCGAAATTCTAGGTATGATTTCGAGTACCCTTTGTGCAGGATTTTGTGTACTCATCACCTTAGTCATTAAGCATCTCAGAAATTCATCTAAGGCTTTGGGGAGCTAGTTCTAGGTTCCTCATGTTGTTACCAACATGCTGGAACCTCAAAGTTCCGAACTTTATGCATAAAGGTGCAAGCTTTATGCACAAGTTCACCTTTCATAAAAATCCTAACTTTTGCATAAAAATCCTAGCTTTTTGATTTAGAACACTTACTTGAAGTTAGGTGATCACCCCTGTAGATTCCCGTGCATTTCCTCCTTCGTTTGGTCAATCAAAAGCTTGATCCTTGAAGTTTCTTGGTTCCGACTTCGTGTACTCGAGAGAGAGCGTGCTCAGCGAAAGGTTCGCACATATCCCAAGGCACTGGTATTTATAGGGAGGGTCCCTGTATTCGAAATCTCCTGTACACGAAATATGGTGTACTCGAAATCTCCCTCATTTCGAGTACACGATCCCTAAGACCCTTATCGATTATTTTTCATCTGATTTCCCACAAGTTACTTATCCGTTACACATACGTAGGATTCAAATAACTTGTATTAGAAAATTTGGGATGTTACAAAATGTTTATAAAAAGTGTTTACTATATTATTTGTTTTTTGATATGCAACACTCGTGCATGCACTCAATATATACACTCAAAAAACGTATACATAAGGCATATTAACAGTCTATTTACATATTCCCGGTTGGTGTGCTATAATAAATACGTTCCATTAATATCGGTAGTTGAACATGTGGGATCCTATTAATGAATATTTACTACTATTAAATACATTCAGCCTATAAATATAGATGACTCTTCATAGTAATCAAGCACCCCTACAACCAAATAAAAAAAATGGCTTCATCATCATCATCGCCATCCAATGACAAAAAATCAAGACTCACTGCAAATATTATGAAGTAATACAATAAAGATGCACTTTATATGAATGTCTTGAAAAAAAACTTTCAAAGCCTTAGGAATGTGATCTAATAATAACCCATGTTTAAAGCATTAACCCATTAACTCAATTCATCCAATAAGATTTGAACATGTGGCTTTTGGATGTATTATCAGTTGAGGGTATATTAGTCATTTGATAATTGCACTTCTAGTATAATTAATCAGGTTTGCTGGATTAATGATTACGTCTAGTATATGGGTTTCTTTGTATTTGCTCATATCACTTCTTCATCTTCCAAATTTCATTTTTCTCATGGATGGTGTTGAAATTGATTTTCTAATTTCTGTTATTGAAGAGATGGACGACGATTTCATATCACATATTCATCTTCCAGATTTCATTTTTCTCATGGGTGGTGGTGAAAGGGATTTTCTAATTTTCGTTTTTGAAGAGATGGGAGACGATTTCACATGTGGTTATGGAGATTTCGAAGATAGTATTGTTGAAGCTATGGACGATTTCACACGTCGCTCTGGAGATTTCGGACACCAGTGGTTTTCCTGATTTAATTGACATTGTTGATGACACCATGGACCATAGATAGCTTACCGACGTTGAAATGGTTAGACGTTGAAATGGTTAGTTCTTTGTATCATGATAGATTTGACTTGCTTTTTGGTAAAACCCCTTTGAAATATCTTGGAACTGATATGAAAGGTATGTTTCAATTTACAGTTATTTATGTTTGATTTTACAGACCATTCATTTTTTTATCATCAACAAGAGTCTTTTCTGACTAGGGTTTTTTTATGGATCGTGCTGAGTGTTGATAGTCTAATGGATTTTTTTTCCTAGATAGCAATTACAGGTTGTTTAATTTTATTGATCTTACACAAGAGTTTTGATCGTCGAGCAAGTCTATTGTGTTTAGGTTTTTGTGCCATTTTTTTCATTTTATTGATTGTGTTACAGGGGTTGATAGCTAATATGTTCTTACATTGATGTAAAAACATACTTATTTGTCTTGTGGATTTTATTTTTGATTGTTTATGGTTTTTTGTGATGTAATTGTTCTTATATGTCCTTACATTGGTGTAAAAACATACTAATTTTTTGTGTGATGTAATTGTTCTTATACATCCTTACATTGATGTAAAAACATACCTTATCTGCATCAAAGAATGTTTTGATATTTAAATTATGGATTAGGTTGTCACAAGGATTAGGTTATCACTTATGTATTTTACAATATTTTTTTTGTTTTTATCTAGGTTCTCACTAGAGTCTTATTTATCAAACTCTCAATAAAACACGTTCTTGGTGCCCAAATGTTAACATAGACCAGAAACCTTAAGTTGGAAAGGTTTATAGCACATGAAATGAAGTTGTCAGCATTTATGAATCAAATGCTCACTTATCAGGCTTTGGTGTTTGCTTGCTGAATATAAAAAATAGAAGGGTGAAATCACAGACAGGGTTTTGTCATGAAATTGACCAACAAAGATACCCTAATATGCTGACTTATCAAGCTTTGGTGTTCGGATGCCTCTTTTAAAGTAAGCTCTACCTTTATAAATACACTAGTCCAGTTTAAAGTAAGCTCTACCTTTAACACCAACACCACTTCCTTTATCTGCTTTAAGAAATCAAGTAATGGATTGTGTAAATGTATGTGTTATTTTTTATGTACTATATTGATGATTTGTTATGTTTTTCTAAAAAGATAAAGGAAATAAAGAAAGAAGCCTTACATGACCATCGAGCAGTGTCCTTCTCAATAAATTAGAAACAAAGGTTGTGGTCTTGTTTTAAGATGTCTTATCATGACTCTCGCAACTCTAAAGAGAAGAACAATGCCATACCATCTTCCAGTGGTCGTCTTCTGCCTAGTATAGTTAATGTTACCTTACAGTGGCATAACATGGCTCAATATGTTGAATTTTTACTTGCTCTGTTTAGTTGAATTTTACACATTTACAGTAATGTAAAAACATACGTAACATGGCTCAATATGTTGAATTTTACCTTATAGTGGCATAGCAAGGATATATAAGTATGTTTTGTGAGTTAGTTTATTTATCATTATGTTTTATTACTGATAAATTCGTGTTTATTATATATCCACATACTATAAAATTTGTGTTTGCTTTGTGTGCAAGTTTTTTTTTCTTCTATTTTTGTTATGTGTTTTAGATAACTATTGAACCAACATGTTTTATTTTTTTTCAAAAGCCCTGATGTCTTTCTTGTATTTTGTTTTAATATACAATAGTGAATTATCTGCTTCAAAGAATGAAGTTATGTATTATGTAAATGTGTTCATGAACCATTTACGTGATCGTGCTGATGGTTTGTATTGTTTTGTTAAGAAGCTTAAAGGAAATCAAGAGGTATGTCTTTAATGACCACCTGCTATGTCATATGGGAAGAGACGTGCTACTGTGATAGAGCAATTGGTTGGTCATTTGTGCAGTTTGCTGTCCAAATAGATATGTTTCTAAGCATTGGCGAAGAGAGGTTCTCCTAAGTCTTGTTTACATTATTTCAAACCATCTCTTTATTGACTACAGTGAATATCTGCTTTGAGAATGAAGTAATGAATTGTGTAAATATATGTGTTGATCATTTATGCACTCGTGGTGATTAATACAGTAGTGTAAAGTTTTAATACAATACTGTAAACTAACACAATATAAATTGTAATTATTATAATTTTACTTGTAGTTGACATTTTCACATAATTGCAACATATAAACGGAGTTATAATACTGTAAATATTAATTGTAGTTGACATTTTCAAGTGCTTACTACAATATTGTAAAGTTCTATTTACAATAGTGTAAACTAACACATTTCAATGATGTATTTTTAAATTATTTTGTAAGTGTTTAATATAACTTGATTTGCATGTGGCATAAATGTTATAATTTAAGTTATTACATCAAATAAATTTAGTTACACTACTGTAAATTTTTTTTGGGGTAAGATTTAAAAGTCTTTAGTTTCTTTTTTACTCATTTACTTCTCTTCTTTAGATACATAGTTTATTAAATATATCGTTTTTGTATATGCTTATTTATATATATTATATTATTATAATGCAAATCCTCTACTTTTATTTTAATATGTTACTCTATGTTTTAATATATTAGTCTAAAATTTTAATACATTTCAATGGTACTTTTTAAAGTTAATTTATGGTTATTACAATAGTGTAAGCTTTTAATACAATACTATACACTAATACAATAGTGTAAGTTTTTAATACAATATATGATAATTTACAATTTTAACATGCATTTGACATTTTCACATAATTGGGTTATATGAATGTAACTACAAGACTGTGCTTTTTTTTTTTCATTTTAAAAAACTTTATTATTTTCTATTTTAAGTTTTCTTCTTTTAACAAGTAGTTTGATCGCAAATTAAATTATTTAGAGCACAACAACGTCTTCTATAATAATTTTCATCAGCCTAATAAATATCAATTTTTGTTAAATGTTTCAGAAGATCAACATTCTTATCTCATGATTAATTGTCCACATAACCAAACTACCAAGCATAGTATGCTTCATTTATATTGTTCTGAGCATAGAAATTCTAAAATATCTTGATCCATCCACTTTTAGCAAAAAAATGACCATGTTACAAACATGCAAACCCTAGCACATTTTTCCTTAGATTTTTGATGTTTGAAAGGATGATTCTAGTGTCATACTTTTTCCTCATAGCTACTATCTGACTTCTTCAATTCATCTTACATAGGATGTTTTCACTTGCCAAAGTGGTCTACTATGACATGTTTCTGTCATGATTCCCTCTTGTTGCCCATTTATGCTCCAGTCTTACGATCATATCTTTCTTCAATTCATCTAACATAGGATGCTTCCAATTGCCAAGGTAGTCTACAATGAGATGTTTCTGTCATGATATTAAACTTTTCAAAATCAAAAACACTTTTTGGCTTTACATACCTTTGGTATAATACCTACATTTACAATGATGTAATACCACTGCATTTGTGATCACACTATTCAACAAAATACATATCTTTAAGTAAACCAAGTTTAATTACTTCATACACCATTATTTTTTTACCTGACTTTTTATCTGATCTCAAACAATGTTTCTTTATGTATGAAGCAAACTAACCTTTAAGATTTACAATGCTTGCATCTTTGTTCTTCATGAGGTTATTCAATTGCTTCAGCTTCTATAATTTGAAGCGTTTTTAACATGATTTTTGATTATACAGTTTTTATGTTTACAGTGATTTGTGACCACATCATTCAATTGATGTACTATGAAAGGAATTATGGTTACATCACTCTATAAAATATACATTTTTAAGTAAATAAAATTTATATAGGAACCTAACTAAACTTTACCATCCATAATAGCCCACTCTTGTGTGAGACCTAAGCTATAACCCAGGCATAACATACTGCAAGGCACCATGTCATGAATGTCCATATAAATAAATTGACTTGTGTTAAAAAAACATACTTACATTGTGCCAACCTAAACTTTAAATATTCATATATAAGAAACCAAACTAACCTTTAACATAATGATCCTCCCAGAAAACTATAATCTACAAATGAACCCAAGCTACTTCTTACGCTACTATTCACAATATGAACTATAACACCCCGAGAAATCCCGTCCCTTCCGGGGCGCGAGCGGCGGCAGATTGTCAGGATCGCAGTCTCCGGTCACACAACATGCGAGACCTATATGTCTGATTTCGTACGTACATCCAGTAATTTGGATAAAACAGTTTAGTAATATCAGAGTTGCGGAAATAAAGTATAAGTTGACAAAGTGGTTTACTCATACATAGTTTGCGGAAACGTTAAATTAAAACAGTTTTCAAAACATCACAAGTTAAATGTTGCGGAAGCGATTAAAGGTGATTAACATTACACAACATATCAAATGATAATCAATGTTTAGTAAACTAAGACACTTAAATGGATGCATGCGACTCCGGCCTAGCATCCTATTCCTGGTGCGCGTGCCTTAATTACCTAAGAAAACATGCGAGTAAAAGGTCAACACAAAGGTTGGTGAGAGCACAGGTTTGTAATCAGCAGTAAACATCAAGTGTTTAAAGTAAATGTTTAGCAGGTCTATTTTTCAATACAATGCAATATCAATTGATAGCTAGTCAATATGTGTTATATCATATGCGGGTTCGCAACCGAAGCTAACATGCTGCCTCCCGCCATATCCATCCAAGATATGGCAAATGTTGTTTGGTCAATTATGCACTGTTCCGACCTCCAGTCGGGGTGGCCATACGGCTCACAACAGTGGGGCTTGTCAGGCCCAAATAGTACTATTCAGAATTACCACGCTGAGCGCTACGCGCTATTAACGGTTCGATGTGTGTTTAATGAGGACTTATCAGTTTTGTGGATGAATGCCACACATATGCATATACGATATTAGCATGTACAAAAATAACCAAAAGTGTGTAAGTTGTTCAAAAACAGTTGTTTGCAATGTTTTCTCCCCCAAAGGTAGAAAATAGAAAAAGGGGCCGTGAACTCACCTGTTACAGCAGTTCCGGTGTGTATATGAGTTCGCGTCTTGCGAGAGCTAGCACCTGCTAGTATGCACCTATAACCATATAGGTGTGAGTATGTGTTCTGTGTTGTGTTGTATCCCATACAACTCCAAGTGTCGGTGTGCTCAACCGAGTGCGTGTGTTAACTAGTGAGACTTGACGAATCGTTGGTGACACGATTGTTGTGTTTATGTGCCTTGATGCACATAAGACACCAATATGCGTCCTATGACTCTGATCACATAAGTTACCATTTTTTAGAAAGTTTCCAATTTAGGAAAGTGTGGTTATGAAATCCCATTTCATAAAACTAATAACTCACAATATGTTTATAAAACACGATCAAACTCTTAAAACACGTCGTTTGCGCATAAATCACCATTTATGTCATTTTGCCCAAATAAAGTTTCCTTATTTGGAAAGTATCCGTTTAAAAACTCGTTTTTACAAATCCAAGTTTCCAAATATGTTAAAAACCATTTCTAAACATATTTCAATAATCCAAATTCATCAAATCTTTCAAAAACATCGAAAGCCCTTTTTAGATTTACAAAAGTTTATATTTATAGTAAGTTTCTACAAAACCAAGTTTTTGACAAAAATCAAATATCCCAATGTGTTTCTAAACACTCCAATACACATTTAACAACATCTAGACATGTCTAAATCATCATCAAACCAAATCATCATCAAACCAAGACTTGCACATAAAAGTTTCCTTTTATGGCAAGTTTGTCCAAATCATCATCAAACCAAACCTAACTTACCCAAAACTCAATTCTAACATTTCTAAGCATCAAAATCAGTAAAGCTACAACAAGTACTCATCAAATCACCAACGATTTCAAGCACAATAATCATATGGAGTTGCATGTGGGTTTTAACCCATTGCATGTACGATCTAACTATAAGAAATCATGTAAAACTACCTTAGAATGCAAAATCCAGTGAAAACAATGGCTGGGAATGAAGGTCTAGTGGTTGATGGTCGTTCTAAGCTCCTTAGCTTCTTCTCCAAGTTTCCAAGAGCTCCAATGGTTCACAAATACAAGGAATGGCTCCACCAATGTTTCCAGAAGGTTTGAAAGCTTGTTTTCAGTGGTTTTGGTCGAGAATGAACGAAGAAACTCGGAGAAATGGTGAAGGAATCCGACTGAAATGATATGGGTTTGTATTTAAAAGAATTTTGATCTGCATGGCCTTCGCGTACCGCGGAGGCCGATCAAAATTGTTTGCCGCGTACCGCGATGGAATTCGGGAGTTCGACTCCCGGTTTGCTTCGCGTACCGCGAAGAACTTCGATGAGGGACTTGTCGCGTACCGCGACGGGTCCATATTCTTGTTTTTCGATTTTGTTGATACGATTTCGCTCGTACACGATTCCTAACGTTTATCCAAGCATCTAATAGCACATTCAAGCACATAATACAAGTAGCACATAAGTTTGATTGATCACCAACGTTCGTGAGACTCGTGTGTGTTTCGATAATTCCTTGAATTATCTTTGATAGTTTGTGTTCGTGACTAACGAAGTGTTCGCACGCTTGATTAATCCTAATCAACGTGTGATGCACAATTCAATAATTCCCCGAACTATTGTTTTGTGTTAGTGTTGTGGTTGCCACACTTGGTTTCCAAAACCAATGCGCAATGTACGATTCGATAGTTCCACGAACTATCGTTTCGTAGTTGTTTGTGTTCAACTCATCTAATTAAACATAACTAGATGAAATGCAACAAGTATGAATGTGAAATGTAAAGAATGTAAGAGTTGCGATTTACCTGAAATTGCCGGGTGTCACATGAAACCTGTCAATGTGCCACACAATACTTCTCTTTATGGATTCGAATTAACCTTTAAGACATACACTGGCACTGATGTAACTATAAACTTCTAAAAGTATGGGTAAATTTTTTTGGATTTATAAGCAGTTCTCAGGACACTCCTCCCTGTTGAAGCAAAATTAACTTTTATAACATACACTTACAATGACTTTCACAATACTTCTATATTTAGACATATACTTACACCAATGTAATTGGCCATTTACTTGGGAATGACATGCCAAAAAATGTGATGCTCTACGTAAATAAAGTTTTATCAATACAACAATAAGTAGCTTTATGAAATTGGCTGACAATCCAAATTTACAATGATGCAGTTAGTCAGAATCACTAATACACTACCATTAATATTGTTTTTAAAAAACAAAATATCATTAGTCCTTATAAATGGTTGTGCTGCAACAATTTATACAATATTGTAGTTTAAATAACATATACCAATTTGTTGTATTTTTTTTTGTTTTTAAGTATCAAAACCGAAAATTCTTACAACATTTCTCTTCTTCAATTTCTTCATCAGTAACTACATCCACATGATTTTCCATTGTATTTTTGAACCTGCTAAGTGATTTATTTGCTATTCTTGGGCTTTTGCGTTCTAAAGACAAAGGAAAATCCAAAAATTTAAAGTAATATTTTTATAATTCAATCTTATGAATATCATAATCAAATATTTACATATACAAGCCAATAGGTTACCTACAACCGTCTTCATTGACTTCAATGATGTAAGTATACAATTTTGGTTACACCTAAACCGTAAGCTATAAAATAGCGTTATTACAATGATGTAACTAAAGCAATGTTAGTCTGCTCTGGATTTAACCTTAAAAACATCTACATACAATAACTCTTTCTTTTATAATAACATGAGTTGTGTTGAAAAATTCACTTACTTTTAACATCAATGACATCCTGCCTTTGCTGTTCACATGTTTTAGTTGTGACATCCGCTTTAACACGCTCACCTTGCATCAAACAAAACATTGTTGATCATGTTTACAATAGCTCTTTCTTTTATAAATTATCCACTCACCTTGCATCAAACAAAACATTGTCAATCAATTACTGTCAAAAGTTGACAAAGTATACAAGGCTGATCTTGGCTACAATTTATGGCGCACACACAATCCTATGTAATCCACTTGCATTAACTAATACTAGGTAATCCTATCAGCAAGCTACAATATTGCATCAACAATAACTACAATATTGTTATCATACCAAATAAATAATAATTGCATCAACAACAACTACATTATTGATCATGAGAGAAGCAGGCATCCAAAAACAACAAATTCACACAAAATTGGGTATACACAAACTAACAACCTCAAAATTTCCCAAACTGCTATTATCAAACTTCATGTTGTCTCACTCCTTAAACCTGTAGAATCCTAGAACTAGATAGGAGAAACGTCATTCATCCCAATAATTTTCACATTGCCCACATACAAAAGCTAGCAATCAGAACATTATCTTCTTACTAAGCACTAAGCGACTAAATCTACTTCAACTCAACCAAATTTCAACTTCTAGTAATCATAAACAACTTCTAAACTAAGCAACATTTTAAAATGTTCAAGGTTATTTACAAACCATAATTTCCACAACCACATTAAGAAATGAACAAATTATGCAACTTACACCAATTTTGCACACAAAATTGGATATACACATACAAAAGCTAGCAAATAGAACATGTTAGGGTTTGTTGTTTTATTCAGTCATTACAATATTGTATCTTATAAAAATTACAACATTGTAATATAGGAGTTCAAGGTGATTTACACAAATTAATAACCTCAAAATTTCCCAAACTACTATCATAAAACTCCATGTTTTCTCACTCCTTAAGCATGTAGAATCATAAAACAAGATAGGAAAAACTTCATTCATCCCAATAATTTTCACATTGCCCACATACAAAAGCTAGGAAACAGAACATGTTAGGATTTCTCGTATTATTCAGTCATTACAATATTGCATCTTTTACAAAAACCAGTTGACAAAAACCAGGTTCAATAAATCGGGATTTCAAAAACAAAACAAACGAAATTCAAATTGACCTAGCTACGACATTTTCCCCAAAAAATTGGGTTTAATCAGGATTCTCGTAACCTAATTAGCAAAAAAAACACAAAAAACCCAAATTTACACAAAGAAATTCATCGGCAAACCTGCATGTGGTCGACCTTTCCCTAAAAAAGATTATTCGATTCGAAGCTCCCTTTTCTTCGATTTCTATATCTAAATAGTTGAACATTTTATCCCGTCGTCTAATTTGAAATCGATTTTTGGAAAAAAAACGATTGCGGTGGATTTACCTTCAGATGCCTTACCTTTCGATTGTGGTGGATTCACCTCTCGACGCCTCACTACTACACAATCTGCTTATTCCCTCGGTCAAATCCGTGGGAAATCCGTGGGAAAACCGTGTTTTCCCACGGATTTCCCACGGATTTTGGCCGTCACTAAAAAGGGCGTGGGAAATTTTTTCCCACGGATTTTCCCACGGCCACTTAATTCTTCCCACGGTTTTCCCACGAGACAATAATTCGTGGGAAATATTCCCACGGATTTTCCCACGACATTATTAACGGATTTCCCACGGCTTTTCAACGGAATATTTTTGTGTTTTTCCCACGGATCTTTAACTTCCCACGGATTTCCCACGGACTTTATTTCCCATGAATTTCCCACGGACTTTGTTTCCCACGGATTGTTTCCCGCGGATTTCCCACGGATATGTTAGATTGTTTCCCACAGATTTTCAACGGATTAGTTTCCCACGGACTTTTCCACGGGTTGATTTTCCACGATTTTCCCACGGATATGATTTCTTTTTTCCCACGGATTTCCCGCGGATTTTTCCATTTTTAATTAAAAAAGATTTTTCTGTTTTAATATTCCATTTTCACCTGTAAATATAAAAAACGCTAATTCAACCACAAAAGTAATCGATAACTACTGATATTACTAATTTGCATAATAATCCAAATAAAAGTACATCAACCAACAATATTCATACACACTCCAAAGTTACAAGTTTTCAAAGTCATTCAAAATAAGTTTTTAATAAGTCTTAAAGATTTAGGACGGTGGCGTCATATTCGGTAAGTACTTTATCAGATTGGCGATGGTCGCTTTCATTTCTTGCGTTTCGGATTCATTTTTTGCTTTCAAATCCTCCAGCTCCTTTCTTTGCTCCTCTTCACGCTTTTTCATCTCTTCAATCTCCCTTTGTTGAATTTCATGTTTTTTTTTCATCTCGTCCACAGTTTGGGTCAACATTTGTACCTACAAATAGAAATACTATTATATATTATAATCGGGTTATGTTATTCGGGTTTCGGGTTAAAAGACAGAAAAAAAGTCTAGCTTTTGTGTAACATATATAATTACACATATATACAATCAATACACATTTACGTTTATTGTTTGTATTGGTAGAGAGCCATGTTCCTTTTTTTTAACAAACTAGGAATAACGGCCCGCGCGTTGCGCCGGGCTGGTTATAAAGATTCGTGTAACAAATTAAAAGTTCAAATTTCTATAACTATAAAGCAAGTAAACAAATTAAGTGACCTATCCGGTTAGACTCAAAACAAATAGTGTAGGCAGATATGTTCACAGTCATTTAAACAACTTTGTTCACAAAGTGAATCAAAACATGCATAAGAAATCGTTATCAATTAAAAAAAGGCGACAACAGTTACATAAAAAAAACCCAAGATCTAAAATTCAATTGATGTGTCTTTTATCACTCTAAAACCACCTCCCATTTTACCAAATCAGAACCGCAAACCAGCTGTTTCAGGCCATTTAAAAAAAATAATAATTACAAGAAACAAGCAAACAATCATTGTAGCATTAATGCATAATGAGGCATAAGTAAGCAGAATTAAAAAGTTGAACGAAAAACGTCTAAATAAACAAATGTATCAAGCATAAAACAAATCTTTAGAGGCTATAAAACTGGATTTCCAACAAGAACTTATATCTAGAATCTATAGTTAAATCTAAATAGGTTCAATAAAACCCCCTTGCGCTGGTTGCTAAACTTGCAAATATATCCACAGGCCCCAACAAGAATGTTTTAGCACGGTATGATTTCTTAAACATCAGTTCACCAAGATCCAACAAATCCACCTGTTACTTTCAATTACTTCACATTACAATCTAAAAAAACTTGATTTTTGCACTTTCAATCTTCTGTAATCATCGACATGCAAATCATATAGGCAAAAAAACAACGATAAACGACAATTTGTAATTCAATCAAAGCATCATCGGGCTACCAGAATCGAGCGATCTCTAATTACACATGAAACGCATACATGCATTGATATTCCCAGATCCAGAACACACAAACAAAAGATATAAAACACAAATAACTGTATATGAGCTTTATAACACAATTAGACGTTCAATTTAAGAAATTATTATAGATCGGGTAGCATGAAAGCTGAATCCAAAATGAATATGCTTAGAGATGACAAACAAATAAGTCTGCGTGCTTCAGAAATAAAGTAAAACCTTTTCTATTTACAAATGAAAACTAAGAGCACTTCACAAATAAAATAAAACCTTTTCTACCTTCAAATGAAAACTATAAAATCTGCATAGCAATTACCTAAGCCGATTTGACAAACAGTAAGGATAACAAAAGAATGAATGTGCATCATTGACCAAAAAAAAGTCAAAAACATCATTGGCAGTTCATATAATAAAAAACTAAACACATTTGTAACTTCAAATCAATGAATATGTAACGTAAAATATTAAAAAGTTCAAATAATAAAATTTAATGGTCCGGTCGGTTTTATACGGTTTGAAATATTTGAAACCGACCGACCGAAAGTTGATAAAGAAAACCAACCGTGAAACCAAACCGATTACCGGTTTGGACGGTTTCACGGTTTGAGACCGAACCGTGAACACCCCTATTACTAAGCAATCCTAAGCATCGAGCAAGTATCAACCGAGCAAACTAGGACTTCACTAATTAACAAAAAAATGAGCATGAAAACTGATAATAAAAAAAAAATAAAAAAAAAAACTAGAACCGATTAACAATATTCGATCATTCCTATTTGCAACAATCAAATTCAACTGAAATTCCATATCATAACTAAGGATGTATGTGTGTGAGTTAATAAACAAACCTGTGGTTGTTGTGTAGCATATGAGCTACAAGTGCTGAGTGAAGATGGTGAACCCGTCAGCACATAACAAGGATCTTGTGAAGTACTCGACCCATAGAATTTCCCCTTCTTTTTCCCGCCAGTGCACTCATCCCATATCTTTGGATCAAAATCTGGATAGTCATCTTCATTAGGGCCATGCTTCTCACTTAACAACCCTTTTACCTTTTCCTATTACATAAAGTATCAAAAAAAATAAAGTCAGATTATAAAGGATGTTGCTTTACTTGATGCCTTATCGTTTAACTCTAGTTGAATACAAAATAATCTAGAGTAGTCTCATGCTAAGTACTAACAAAACTTACAGCAAATAAACGTGACTTCTCATCAACAAACTCCATTTGTGAAGAGCTCCCTGACGCATCCAACTCAAAAGGATTTGTCCCTTTCTTCACATGGTTGTAAATAAAGGCTTCATGTGCTTTTGGCGCACGACCCAGGATTGTTTCCTACAAATGTCAAATTTAAGAGTAATATAAGCAATTAATAAGTCTCCTTTTAGTAAAACAAAAACTGAAGATATGTATTTCTTACCAATTTTCTTCTAGCCCTAAGAAAGCCACCTGATCCTGTAGTATGACTTCCACCTTCTCGTTTCTCGGTGTTTTTTTTATTGACGACCGATAGATTTTTCCATTCTGGCTTATTCCAATGGCTAATAAGTGATAACCATAAATCTTGATTGATCCATGCCGGGTTATAGCTACTAATGTCTGGATTTGCAATTCCAACTTGTTCTGCTTTTGCCATACTTGCTGCCTTATCACGAGCAGTTCTCAACATTTCTCTTAGCCTCCTTGCACAAACCTTATAAAATACTTTCTTCATTGAACCATCATATTCACTATCCCAAAAAAAATCTTTCTGCAATTATTGCACATCAGTAAGGTACAAGTAGTATAAGTTATAAGTAGTATGAACAAATTATGAAACATTATTAAATTATAAACAATAACCTTAAATTGGTCAAACATTTGCCCTTTATGAACAGTTGGAATAGTTGTCCAAGTCGGCCAAACTCCGCGATACATGTTCTTAATAATATCCGTGACTGCACCACTAGCTGAACCATCATCATCAAAGCTACACAACCAAAACAATGTAACACCATTTTAGCATTAAGTTCTAGGTTTTTAAAAATATATAGAATACTCAAATAAAATATACATACTATTCCAAATCAGGAGTAAAATGAACCGGTTTCTTAAGTGTGGAATTTGAAGCATTGGATTCTATGACATTGGGTGCTACGTTTGAGATCTCCACATCATTAGACACGTGAGCACTATCAAACCCCTCCTGATGTTCATGTTCCTCAATTAGATGATCATTAATGTCATCATCACGTAAAGTCCCATAACTGCTACCAGATCCATTACCACCACCTCGACCCGTCTCTTTACCGCCTCTGCCTCTGCCTCTGCCTCTGCCTCTAATGCTACCTCGACTACTAGCCAAACTACGTCCCGTCATGATACCTACAAAGTAAAGAATAATAATTAGCATAAGAAATATCCAACATATAAATCGACAAGATATAAATATCCAACATATAAATCGACAAATAGATACCGATTAGTATAAGAAATATAATGATCTGATATAAATAATAATTATAATTAGCATCAAAATATCCAACATATAAATATAAGAAACTAATTAACTAGATACCTACTAGTCGGAATGATAATGATCTGATAACTCAAAATCAGTATCCTCGGACTCATTTGAATACACATCTACTTCTGCTCCTTCCTCGCCATCAACATCATCCTCATATGTATCATTACTAATTACCTCTACTTCTCCTTGTTCAAGACAAATGGGTCCATTATCATCATTTGTATCTGCCACACATATTAACCTCTCATTCTCCTGATAGAATTGCTCCTCTTCCACATTCTCATCATCTACCTGTGTAACACGTTCTGCTAGTTCATAAACCCCCCTTGCCTTTGTCTTGACAACAGCCGACCAATCTTTGAAATCCCTTGTCGTTGAAGGATATGGTGTGTAATACACTTGTTGTGCTTGTGATGCAATGATAAACGGATCGTCAACGCATCCCTTAGACTTGTGTTTTATATCAACCATATTATGCTTATGATTCACCCTTACCCCTCGAACAGGATCAAACCAATGACACTTGAACATCACAACCACACACCTTTCAGAAGCATCATGATATTCGACCTCTAGAATCTCTTCCAACAACCCATAGTAGTCACTTTCATGTTCATCATAACATGCACCCTTGACACATACACCACTATTTTGTGTGACTCGCCCATCACAATGCGTAACGGTGTGGAACTTGTAACCATTGACAAAATAGCCATGATATGATTTAACTTTATTTAGTGGTCCAAAAGCTAAAACTTTCAATTGTTCATTCACACAAGAGGAAAGCATAACCTACATTCACAAGAGTACATTTTATGTTTATAATGAAACTAAGGTATTATGTATCATAATAAAGTTCTATTTATTTTTTATTCTACCTCTTTTTCGAACCACTTAGCAAATGATGTCTCTCTTTTTTTATCCAGTTCTTCATCTTCAATATTTGGCTCTGTTTCTCTAACCCACTCATCAAACTTCCATATCATATCACAAACCTCATTCGTGTTAAGCAGAATATATGTATGAAGCTTGTGCCTCTCAATTGCACTCAACATTCTTTCTGTTCCACTTTTCTCATATAATCTTCGAGATGGAAATTTGAAAATGCTTAAACGAGAATCGGTAGTCAAAGAGCTCGAAATTTCAGGAGCAAAATTTCGAGGCTCCCGATTAAGCCGTGTTTGAATTGTGGAGTCAAGATGTAGGGAACAATACGTGGAAAGCTCATGTACAATATAGGACTCTACAATAGACCCCTCCACCCTTGCATTGTTTCTAATTGTTCTTTTCAAAAAGCCCAACTTCCTACAAAGGTGTTAGAAATAATGAAAAAACGATGTTAGTTATAATTAATTATATTTATACCTAAATTTATACTAGGGAAATTGATGTAGACGTAATTAACTACCTCTCATAAAGATACATCCATCTGTATTGCACTGGACCTCCATAAATAGCTTCGCGTGCCAAATGAACAACAAGGTGTTCCATTGAGTCAAAAAATCCAGGTGGGAAGAATTTTTCTAACTTACAAATGGTTACAATGATACTTTTTTCAAGATTTTGTAAGTCCTCTATGTGTAACACTCTTGAGCAAATTACACGAAAGAATGTGCACAACTCTGTTATTGCATCCCAAATTGCTTCTGGTATCATACCTCTTAAAGCAATAGGCAACAATCTTTGCATAAACACATGGCAATCATGACTTTTGAAACTATAAAAGGTACAATCATTAGCATTTACACACGCTCCTATGTTTGACGCATATCCATCAGGAAATTTTACCTTCTTCAACCAATCACACACTTTCTGTAATTGAGGCTTGGTTAAACTATATGATGCTTTTGGTTTCATTACTTTCTCATTATTCCCAAGATAAGTATGCAAAGTTGGACGATCACAATACATTTCAATATCCTTTCTTGCATTGATATTGTCTTTACTTTTGCGAGTGTCCATGACAATGTTAAAGAGATTCTCAAAAACATTCTTCTCGATGTGCATCACATCAAGGTTGTGTCTGATTAACAAAGTGTGCCAATATGGAAGCTCCCAAAATATGCTTTTTTTTACCCAATTATGGGTATCTCCAAATCCGTCTGGTTTTGGATTCTTTGGAGAGTGTGGATGACCTTTATAAACAGTTGGAATATCAAATACTTCATCCAGGATATCTTCACCGGTCAACTCTGGCGGTATTCTAGATGACTCTCGAGATACCCCTTTCCTAAACCCTTTTTTATCACGCCGAAATGGGTGTCCTTCGGGTAAAAATCTTCTATGACAATCAAACCAACATGGCTTCCTCCCGACATTTAGTTGAAAGGAATGTGTGGTACCCATGCAATGTGGGCACGCTAGTCTCCCATGTGTACTCCATCCCGACAACATTGCATATGCTGGGAAGTCACTTACCGTCCATAAAAGCATAGCTCTCATCGTGAAATTTTGTTTTTTATATGCATCATAGGTTTCCAACCCAACATTCCACAAATCTTTCAACTCGCGTATTAACGGCTGGAGAAATACATCCAAGTTTTGACCTGGGCTCTTTCTTCCGGGAATGACCAAGCATAACTTGACATACGAGTCTTTCAAACTCATCCAAGGAGGTAAGTTATAGATCGTAAGAAAGACGGGCCATAGTGAATAAGGATTAGAATTCGAGTTATTAGGGCTGAAACCGTCGGTGCATAACCCAAGACGAACATTTCGAATCTCATCTGCAAATAATGGATGCTTTACATCGAAATGCTTCCAGGCTAGACCGTCACGTGGATGCACCATGCTACCATCCTTTGTTTTGTTATCGAAGTGCCAAATCATATCTTTGGCAGTCTTTTTTGACATATATAACCTTTGAAGTCTAGGACCAATGGGCATGTATGTCATAACCAGATTTGGAACCTTATTTTTTTTGTAACGAGGCTCTTTACAATATCGACAATGGGTTAACGACAAGTCTTCATCCTTGTCGAATAACATGCAATGATTTTTGCAAACATCGATCCTTTTTTTGGGGAGAGTAAGTTCCTTCAAAATAACCTTTGTTTCATAGAAGTTAGCTGGTAGTTTATTACCGTTAGGTAACATACTTTTAAAGATAGGAAGTATAAGATTAAAGGTAGATGTTGGTACATTACAATCCGACTTCCAATTCAATAAGCTTGTCGCGGCTTGTAGTTTTGACCAATCTTCGCACCCATTATACAAAGGCTCATCGGAAGATTCTAACATTTCATAGAATCTCTTGGCTTCAGTATTTGGTACATGTTCTTCATGTTGTTCTTCCAAAGTAGACGACTCTGGAATGCTTTGAAGAGTGGGGTTAATTCCAGCTGCACACATGTTCTCAAAAACCATGCGTGTCATGCCATCATATTGCTCATCATCAACTTCCATGGGAGTAGAGCATTGTCCTACCTCTTGCACTTTTGTTTCGCCATGCTCATACCATGTTTCATAACCATATACGAACCCTCTCGAAACCAAGTGATGCAAAACATCGTCTCTTGTTCTATAGTAAGTATTTTTGCAATCGATACAAGGACATTTGATTCGATGTACTATCCCACCTTCTCTTGTAAGCTTATTTTCAACAGTCGCCTCGTTCGAGTATGCAAAGTCCAAAAATTGTTCAACTTTGCTAACATAATGCATACAAAGATATCCAAGACTATCTTGCCTCTTATACATCCATCCTCGATCAATACTCGTCGTCATTGTCAAGCAAACGTAAAAAGCAGGCCTCTAAAAGTCAAAATCTGCCACTTAAAATCATACATAAACAGTTTCAAGTGTAGGTGGCCTAGAACATGGATCATCTTTTATTGAATTAACTTATAAGATGTTATATGTAACATAACTTTCATACAAACTATTACTACCCTCAAAATCAACATTCAAATAAACATTCAAATAAACATTCAAATAAACAAAACTCCAATTTCATACTGAACAACATTCAAATAAACATTTACATGGGTTATAGTATACTGCTATGGACTGATTACAACTCATCTCAGTTATCCACTTCATTTTAATTTTATTTTAATTATTCTTTATTTGAAATCTAACCATTCTCATTAATTGAGTTTGTTCCTAACAGTATATTGACTTGACGATTTTCATTTCATAGGTGTAGCAGCTAGTTGTGTGCATTATTGATAAATTAAACACAAGATCATTATCACCAAAAGAACCAAAACTAAGGGTTGTCAATGTGTGTAAATCACGCAGACTAGATTTACATGCTGAAACAAAAAAAAAAAAAGACCTAATATAATTACTGAATTTTTTATCATGCTTATCCTCGTCATAAGTTGAGTTCCAGAATTTATTACGGTTTTGTCACCGAAACAGTCACGAACACAACCATTTTTTAACGACATTGACAATCATACAGTCAGATTCGGTTGAAATTGTGCAGAATGATACCTTAGTCGTCCAGCAAGACGGCAAAACTCAAGGAATCGTGATCGGTTAATAAGCAAACTGAAACAGATCAGAGTGTTGCAGCAAAGACGTGCTGTAAAATTGAAGGGAACTAAATCAGTATCCTCAACCTAAACTTGCATAATATGATTTCCAGCAAAAACGAACTGACTTAAGTACCGGGTAGTGCAAAACGCAGCAGAGATGCAACGACAAAGAGGCTGAATTTGTAGTGGTGTAGTGGTGGTAGATCGAGCACAACAAAGGACTGAATGGCTACTGCGATTGAGGGTTTTCTACGGTTTCTGCTTCTCGGCGCCGCTGGGAGACTGAACTCGTCGGCGATGGAGACTGAACCCGACCCCGTCGGCGATGCTGGGAGAAGAAGAGAGGGGGGGCGACGGGTCTGCTAGGGTTTCTGTGTTTGTGTCGTGGTATGTGGTTTTGAGAATGTTAAAGGCAGAAAAACAAAATGAGGATTTTTAATGGGCATGGTGAGCTTGTACCTCATTGCACTCATAAGGCTTTAGTGACTTGTACCCTCGTATTAAATCTTAAATTTTAGCATTAAGTGAGCGGTTTTTAATTAAGTGAGCGGTTTTTAATTAGTATAACAAAATTGTTTTCTCGAGAAAGGGTCGGGTTAGTCGGGTGCGTTGCTCGATTTCTTGAGTAAAGTGATGTTTTACTCGAGTGGCCTATTTTATACAAGTGTTGAACTTATTGGGCCCAATAGGCCCAATTAAGCTCTTGAATTATATAAGACAACCAAACATCCATATATACATACATACATATATATACATACATTCATACTTATCGATAAGCATATTGGGCCTTTTAGGCCTAATAAGATAACGAACGAGTAGTGAAAAACGAACACACGCAACCTAATTGGCCTATTTATACAAGTGGTGAACATATTGGGCCCAATAGGCCCAATTAAGTTTTTGAATTATATAAGACATTAAAACATCCATATATACATACATACATATATATAGATACATCGATACTTATCTATAAGCATATTAGGCCTTTTAGGCCCAATGAGATAATAAACGAGGTTTAAGGGGCAACAGGCCTATTCTAGTGAAAAACGAACACACACAACCCATTTGGCCTATTTATACAAGTGGTGAACGTATTGGGCCCAATAGGGCCAATTAAGCTCTTGAATTATATAAGACATTAAAACATCCATATATACATACATACATATATATAGATACATCGATACTTATCTATAAGCATATTAGGCCTTTTAGGCCCAATGAGATAATAAACGAGGTTTAAGGGGCAACAGGCCTATTCTAGTGAAAAACGAACACACACAACCCATTTGGCCTATTTATACAAGTGGTGAACGTATTGGGCCCAATAGGGCCAATTAAGCTCTTGAATTATATAAGACAACCAAACATCCATATATACATACATATATATATATATACATACATTCATACTTATCGATGAGCATATTGGGCCTTTTAGGCCCAATGATATAACAAACGAGTAGTGAAAAACGAACACACACAACCCATTTGGCCTATTTATACAAGTGGTGAACGTATTGGGCCCAATAGGCCCAATTAAGCTCTTGAATTATATAAGACAACCAAACATCCATATATACATACATACATATATATATACATACATTCATACTTATCGATGAGCATATTGGGCCTTTTAGGCCCAATGAGATAACAAACGAGTAGTGTAAAACGAACACTCACAACCCAATTGGCCTATTTATACAAGTGGTGAACGTATTGGGCCTAATAGGCCCAATTAAGTTTTTGAATTATGTAAGACATTAAAACATCCATATATAGATACATACATATATATATACATACATTCATACTTATCGATGAGCATATTGGGCCTTTTAGGCCCAATGAGATAACAAACGAGTAGTGTAAAACGAACACTCACAACCCAATTGGCCTATTTATACAAGTGGTGAACGTATTGGGCCTAATAGGCCCAATTAAGTTTTTGAATTATGTAAGACATTAAAACATCCATATATAGATACATCGATACTTATGATGAGCATATTGGGCCTATTTATACAGGTGGTGAACGTATTGGGCCCAATTAAGCTTTTGAATTATATAAGATAGTCAAACATCTATATATACATACCTACATATATATACATACATTCATACTTATTGAGGAGCATATTGGCCCTTTTAGGCCCAATGAGATAACAAACGAAGTTTAACGCTCAATAGGCCATTCTAGTGAATAACGAACACATACAACTCAAACGAGCATATTAGCTACTTCTAATATATTATGTATATGTATGACATGTACTATGTATGGATACATATACAAGAGTATATATGTATGAACACATACAGCTCAAACGAGCATATTAGCTACTCTTATATGTATGTATGTGTGTGTGTATATATATGTTTAGGTATTACAATGTACTTATATATAATGTATATCCATACATACACTATATTAACTAAAAAAATAATAAATTATACGAATTTTTCACAAATTTCCCATAGATTTCCCACAAATTACCCACGGAATAATATAATCTAAGGGAAATCCGTGGGTAATACTGCCCACGGAATACACAAAGATTTCCTTAAACCTCTATTTGTAAAATATTTCTCATAGATTTCCCACGGATTACCCACGGAAATAGGTTAGTCCATGGGAAATCGGTGGGAAATCCGTGGAAAAATCCTTCCCACGGATTATCTACGGAAATCTAAGCTTTTTTTGGTAAAATATTCCCACAGATTTCCCTCAGATTCCCACGGAAAAAATAGTCTGTGGGAAATCCGTGGAAAACCCTTCCCACGGATTATCCACGGAAAAGCTAAAACATTTTTTGTAAAATATTCCCACAGATTTCCCACGGAATAAATATAGTCCGTGGGAAATCCGTGGAAAACATTTCCCACGGATTATCCACGAAAAACCTAAACATTGTGTGTAAAAATATTCCCACAGATTTCCCACGAACATGACATCATTCCGTGGGTAATCTGTGGGTAATCCGTGGGAAATATTTCCCACGGATTACCCACGGAAGTTACTTAAAGTTTGTTCTAGGGCATTTCCCACGACTTCTTTTTTGTGGGAAATCCGTGGGAAATTGTTGGAATACTTTTTTATTTTCCTTGGATTTCCCACGGATTTCCCACGGATATTGTTTTGTGGGAAATCCGTGGGAAATCCGTGGCAAAATTTGAAGATAATTTGATTCTTTAAATTCAATTCCAATCCGTGGGTAATCCGTGGGAAATTTTCCCACGGATTTTCCGCCGTGGGAAAATCCGTGGGTATATCCAGATTTTCTAGTAGTGCCTACCTTTCAACGCCTAATTCCCGTCGCCTAATTTGAAGCCTCCTTTTCATTGCATGTTTAATCTGAGAAGTTGAAAAAACGAAAATGGTGGAACGAAAATGGTGGATTCAGTGATTTAAGTTTACAGGAGAGATGTGAAATGTTCTGCAAAATTGCAGATTAAAGGATACATAGCAAATTACGTATATAACCTTTTAAACTTATCTTTCAAATAAAGTACAATATAATATTATAATCAAATAACAACCATTGGATCAGCATCTTTTTAATTGATCATTGAACATGGTTGGGTTAATGGGTTATTGCTATAAGTGAGGGTTAGTAATTGATCACTTCCCTATATATATATAGGGTAATGTTCTAATACTAACCCTCTCTTACGGCGATAACCCATTAACTTTGCCAAAAAATAGCCGAATCTTGAATTTTTTTTTAAACATCATTGTAACACAATTTGAACACCATGTTCTTTTATGAGTTTGGGCTAATTCATTACCGTTTGGGCTCTTACAGTACTGTAGTTGTTTAAATATTTAAAACTTACAGTACTGTAGCAAAAAACTTACAACGATGATATTTTTTAAACGGTGATGAATTAGCCCAAACTCAAAAAACAACATAGTGTTCTAATTGTGTTACAATGATGTTCAAAAAAAAATTTCAAGATTCGGCTTCGTTTTGGCAAAGTTAATGGGTTATCGCCGTAAGAGTGGGTTATTATTTGATCCCAATCCTATATATATATATATATATATATATAGGGATTGTATAATTTGAAAAAAACGATCTTGTAGTGAAAACCCTTTCATTATTTACTGTGATGTTGTAAATGCACTCCATTTGTAAGAGCTTGGTATTGTACACATACAAAGAGTTTTCCTTTCATTGTTTATTGTCACATATGTTAAGTGTTTAGGAGTTAATTCGACTAGCGACGTCTCTTATAACCATGTCTAGAAAACCTGTTATGTGTTTACTAGTTCATGGGTTGGGACATGGTTCAAGTTTTAATTTGGTACATGTTATGCACTGGGTCAAGGTTTGGTTATGAGTCGGTTCATGGTTCAAACCAACGGTCAATCATGGATTGGGTCGGATAGTGGTTCGGTTCATGGGTCGAGTCATGGTTTTAGTCATGGGTAGAGTCATGGATTGGGTCAAAATATTTGTAAAAAAATAAGATTGAATTAAAAAAATTATATTCCTTGAAGGGAAAAAAACACTATTTACATAAGGGATGAAAATCATTAGAAGCGAAATGATCAAAATCCTTACAGAATTACACATTCCATTTCTTTGGGATTACCAAACATGTTTTTTTTCTTCCAGCGTATTGATTCATTCTATTTCTTTTTGCATTCATGTATAATAAACATTATCTATGATTTTTGAGTGAAGACACAAAACTAAAAGGATTTATGTCTCTATTGCCACTCAAGTCGTTCAAAAAAAAAAGGATTTATGTTGATAAATTATCACGCAGTTAAGTTGTTCTTATGAAGTAAATAAGGTTTAGAACACCAATGAGTAACTTAATGTGACAAAGGTCATTAATAGCTACTCATGAGTTTTTTTTTTATTATTTATTTTTTGATGACCAACGAATACTTTAAACTTGTTCACTCACGTAAAACCAATTTTGAAAGGCCATATGGACACCCTGCGAAACGCAGACAATGGTGATGACCTAACACATACCATTCCAAAGAAAACATGACGTCAGATGATTCATTGGAATATATTATCTAAAGTAAGACTTGAATAAATGACTTTTAGATTAAAAAAAAATCATGAATTACCTCATTCTAAATCAATTGATATAGGCTCGTTGGGATGAATTTTATTTACTTTGTGAAGTATTAAATGTTTTCATTTTAAAAAAAAAAGTGAAAAACTTCAAGATTTCTGTTAATAAATTTTATTTTCTTTCATCATAAAGTTTTAAGCATATCTTTAAAATGTTTCAACGAAAAAAGATTAAACTGAAATTTGAAGTTAGTTAAAATCTTATAGAGTATATTACCGAGGTGGCCCATGTAGTTTATTAGCATTTCATTCTGAGTCTTTAGGTGTCATAAATTACACATATGGTCCATGTAGTTTCCTAGAGTCACTCTTGGTCCTTATATTTTATAAATTACACATATAACTCCTAACTTTAAACATTTGTAACACATATAGTTCTTATGGTGGTGATTTAAGGACTATATATGTTATAAATGTATAATGTTTGAGACCATATAAGTATTTTATGAGACCTAAAAACCAAAAGTAAAATACTAGAAAACCATGCAAACTATGTTAGTGATTTACTCAATATTATATGATAAGCTAAAGTTTATTTTTCAATTTTTGGTATCTTTATCATGGGACCAAGTATTTAATTTGCATACACACAATTGTGAATATATATCTTTGTGCCTTTTCTATGTTGTCTATATACAACTGTTTTTCTTCACGTGAAATAATGAGTGTTGCTATTATTATGTATATCAAAACAGAAGTAGGCGAATAATGTTTGTTTTCTTCTTGTAGCGATTTTATTTTCTTTCTTGGGTTTTTTTTGTTCTTTTTTTGTTTTTATGCATTTTAATAAATGTGTTGCTTTTATGGTTGAGTATGCTTTCAGGTTTTGTAATGAAGTTGTACTTGTTTTTACGGAGGAGTATACTTTAGGGTTGTGTTGTATAATATCAATCGTTATGACATTTTTTATTAGTGTTTATATATCCAAGAACGTGTTGATTGTCACAAACACACGAATGATAAGCTGTTATTTTTATGAAAAATGTCACATTCATTGTAGGAAAATTGGAGTGGTAACTAATAGATTTTTTATATATAGTTTTTTTTTCATAGGTTTAGAATAATAAATTTAGATTGTTGAACCCTTTTGATATATTAGTATGTAAATGGTATTTGTGTTGATTGATATAATTGGTAATGTTAGTGGCATCAAGGTTATTTTAGATTATTTTGATTTAGTTAAATTTATTAAACATCAATGAGAAATAAAATTAAAGAATAACAAGAGAGATGTTAAATGGATGCTAAAATGAAACTATTTTAATATAATAATTTCTTATGAAACCTTAATTGTTCTAAAGGGCAAAATCACTAGGCCATTGGGAGGTTTCAAGGAACACTTTCCTATTATGGGGTTCAGCTTATTCAATGTTATACTAATGATAACGTTCACTATTTTTTTTTATTCACTGTTATAATTCAGTTAGTATATAAAAGATTTATTAACTTGTTTTTACTACGAAAGTTTAAAAAAAAATTACACTGTTTTTACAAAATGTTGTCTTATCCAAATCAATATTAATTTATTATACCCAAAAATAAAATAAAAAAAAACACATTTTAATCTGAAGGTGTTGTACACAATTTTGAAAGGTATTTAAATGATATGAATTCCAAAAATTATATACATTAGTCTTAATTACGTAGATGAGATACCTTCCTATTTGAAGGTGGGTTGTTACATACTTTTCCAAATAGAGTAGTGTGTAGACCACCTTTGAGTATAAACGAAAAATATAAATTTAAGTGGTCATGACTTTATGAGTTGATGAAATAACAAAAGTGCTAATCAAGCAACACAAATTAAAAAAAATATATATTCAAGAAATCAATAAAAGAATTAACTAAAAAAAAAATTCTTCTTATTAGATGATAGTCAACCAAGGACTAACTTTACGGTCAACTTCTGTGACGAAGGATAGTAGGGGCCCGAGGGCATCACTCCCTCTCTTTTTTCCGTCCGTAGTGTTAATTTTTTGGTCGAAAGGTTATTTTTAGTTCTAAGAATCGGATTCGCCCCTTCTCGCTTCAAAAAATTAACATGTATTGTGGGTCTCGTAAATTTCCGCCCCTCCTTTTAACACGTTCAAGTTTCGTGACTAGTCAAATTAGAATGCAAAAACTACCTAGAGATAGATTTCAAGAAATCCAAGTAATGGGGCACTTTCATAATTTGGATGATGGTTTTATCTCAAAACATCACTTTTACAAGAGTGAGTTGAGGGTTCCATTATATCTACCGCTAAAGAGAAAAGTTTGTGGGTTCTCTCTCCCACTAAAGAGAGGCGTTGTTGCTAGTTTGTGTTAATAGAGAGATTAATCATAGTAAAGAAAAACTCTATATTAATGTATAAAACTAGTGGGTTACCCGCGCGCTGCTGCGGGTATTCCGCCATAATTACGTATATCAAAACATAAATATGTGTTGTCACTCTTAGCCAACTATTGTAAATGTGTCTGTTCGGCCGACATGACATAAAGATACAAGTACTTTATAATATGCGGACAAGTTATAAGCATGTGAATAACGCATAAAATATAAAAATAAAAATTGACCTAAAACTCGTCTTATAAAATACCGGCCAATTTATGATTATTAATATAGTTAACTATTATATTTATTTAATCAATATCAGTATTTTATAACTATTATCGTTAATTAATTATATTAATTAATGTTACCTAATAATGATAATTATTATTGCCGGGCTCCATGACTTTTTTACAGCGGTTCTAGATTTCCTTACCATTTTTTGAAGCGGTTTGCCTCTAATATATTAATTAACTATGGAATACTTTTGAAGCGGTTGTGTTAATTCTTTTACTCTTTCCGAGATTGCTTTTTGAAGCTGTTTCAATAATATATTATTATTACTGTTCATTCGATGCGCCGACACTTCCAATTCCAAATGTATATATAGTAATATCCCATTTTCAATTTTATAATTTTGAAGTAGGTTGAGACACTTTTTGAGGATTAAATCAAGAATTATATATGTTTATATCATAACATTATACGTGACCCGAAAAACTGTAACACCCCATATTTTAATTTCATCTTACTTAAAAAACCATTATAGCTTACATGTCATCAAGTTGAAATCTTTATTAGGAAATGAGTTTTAACATTTGACACAAACCACCAATATTTATCATGCTAAACCCAATTGTTGTTTACACCAACAATGGATTCCCAAAAATGTTACTTGATCCTCAGTAAGCCTTCAAGCACCCCTCCTTGCACCATGAAACAACAAAACAACAAAACCAGGTTTAGATGTATTGCTCAGGCGTATGGCAAACCCTGTTGGGCATACTATACTCCTGGGCAACACATGGTATACCCAACCTAGCATACCATGTGACCCTTTTGCATATGATTTTAAGACTTTAAATCCACCATGTAAAATTTACACCTATAAATTATTCACCATAATAGTATACTACTCACAATGATACATGATATCATAACTCATGAAATATAAGCATTAAAAACTATATGAATGATATTCAATTTTAAGATTGGGTAGCTAACACGTTAAGAATAATCCTACCTCGGGAGTGTAGTTTACTGATCTTTGCTTATAGGAAAGTTTAGAACATGAAATTCCTTTTCAGTCGTCTAGATTTATTTTTCACTGTCGTTTCTAAGAAAAATAATATGGCACACTCACAAATCATCCTATGATTCACCAATCAACATTTTGCATACAAAAGCCAAAGGCTTCTAGTTGAAACATATATTTGTGTTCCTTCATGGATCTTAGAATTCAACATGTTCTTAAGACATATGTACAAGTTGAAACACAAAATATAATAATGAGTAATTGAAATGAATCTGGATTTGGAAGTGTAAAATTGCATTTCACTAGTAAACAAAAATTACAATTGAATGATTACAATAATTTGAGCTCAAATCAATCCTTGGTGAGCTCATCTAGGTTGGTGATATACAAAATAGAAACACACAAACACAAAGGTATTATAGCTTCAAACAAATGCAAATAAAAACTAAGTGTGCTATTTATAGAGTTATTGGTATTCACAAGCCATCACTAGGAAATGACCAAACTTTGACTTTAACTATCAACAACACTTGAAACTTGAATTTGACTTAAATATACACTCCATCTTCACAATCTCACTAAATGTTGGAAGGACATGAATTCAACTAGTCTACATCATAAGTCATAACAATGATAAATGTTGAACACTTGATAGTACGAAATAACGAATGTACGATTCAAACTATTGTAACAAAAACAAAAAGTTTACTTTCAAACTTTTGTGATTAAATAAAAAAAGATAAAATATTGTGGCCATCCTTAGTTAGAGCTTGTGTAGTGAGGTGTGAGGAGAGGCTTGACCACCCTCCATCACGTCCTCACCCCTCACAATATCACTACTAGATGTGTAAACAAACCAAGGCAGCTCGTGAAATACTCGGGATCAGATCGATAAAAACTCGAACTAGCCGACCCTTAACGAGCCCGAGCTCGAGCTAGCTCGCGGGCCTTAACGGGCTTTTTGTTTGTATATTTTTTATTTATTATATTAAGTGTTTAGTTATAAATTAATTATTTTTATATATAAAATTATGATAAATACATTTAAATCAAATATTTTATGTTAAATTTAGAAAATATAATTAAATTAGTAATTAAAGTAAATAAATTAAATAAATAAAATCTAAACGAGCCGAGCCGAGCTGAGCCTAAAAATATTCTAACGAACCGAACTCGAACTCGAGCCCTAATTCATCTAAACGAGCCGAGCTACCTTAACGATCTCGGGATCGGCTCGGCTCGTTTACACCCCTAACCACTACACACACATTGGAGCGTGACCACCCTGTGGATTCAAATTCGTGACCATGGTCACGACGTGCAGGATGAAGAAAGTGGAAAAAGGAGATGGTGATACGGGCTTGATGAGCGATAATGATAACACATGTGGTGATGACATGAAGTGATGAGGGATTGGTGATGTTGGTTGTTTATGTGACGTATACGTGACGCCTACGTGAAGTGATGCGTATTTGATCACGACTCATAGCCTTATAATAATCAAGCTTTTGCAACGAAAACAAAAGAGCAAAAAGTTTCTATTTCAAGTTTTGTGGTAAAAAAATAAAAGTTTCATATTTAAATCAAAATCAAAGAAATAAGAGTTTCTTAATTCAAACTTTACGACCAAAATGAAGGGAAAAAAAAAGTATTCACTTAAAATCACAAGAGTCCTTTATTTAAACTTCTGTAAACAAAACAAAAGAAAAAAAATTGTTTACTGTTCTCCTGTTAAAATGCCATACTTTTACAACATAAACGAATAAAGGAGATTATATTTAAACAGAAAGAAAAGTATACTATTTATAAATTTTTTTTATATAATATAATAATAATAACAACAACAATAATTAAATAATTCGTAGAATCGATTATAGAGTCGATTATGATGTAGGTTGAAAAAGCAAATCCCACTAGTTTTCTCTTTTTGCCATTACAAGTTTCAAGAAGTCTTTTTCTACCTTGTGGTAGGGTATTTAATAAGTGGAGGTCAACTTAAACCAGTAGATATGATTGATTTCGTATAATTTGATTGCCAAAAACACAAGATTTTTGTTTCACTTCAAGAAAGTGCTTCAATTTTAATAGATATAAAGGTCTCTATGTACAAATCTGCCTACATTTATGTAAATAGCTTCAATCATAAATTAATATAAAATTATTTATATCAAAACATAAGGTTGAGTGGGAAGTCGTCTCTAAGACAGAGAGATCGACTGGGTTCAGTTTGTTCATCGGTGTTGCCAAGGAACACCGACAAAAGCCATGCGGGTTATCTTGGAAGGTTGGAATTTTGGTTCATGAACCTGTGGTTGAAGCTGGTGAATGAAACATTACGAACACCTCTTGTTAGTTGGAAACATGGAATAAAGTGGATCGAAGCCAGTTTGAATAGGTTTGGTGCCCTGTCTCTTGTTGGTTGAAGTGGGTTTGGTGCCTCGTCTTCTCTGTGTTGAGGTGGTTTTAAATGATGTGACAAACTTTGATTGGATGACGAAGTTAAAAGAGATATATACTCCTCCCATGTTTTCTTTGTAAAAAAAAGATATGTAAATAAAGTAGAAAATATATTTAGATTTAAAAGAAAAAGAAAAAAAATATATAATTATTTTACAACAAAAATTTGTTTTATAAATCAGGAAATTATTTAATCCTAGTGTAAATTATTATTTATATAGTTGATAAATATGTTGTCAATGTCATAGACTATTGATTTTGTATATATGATTACTATTAAACAAATAGCATCCATGATGCTCAATTTCACATGGAGTGTGGGTCTAGTCTTGATACATAAATCTTCTCCTCCACCTTATCCATAAAGTTCCACATACTAAATTGTGAAGCTAAGGAAAATTGTCCCCTCGCCACCCAAAAGAGCATAGATAAACACGTTTATTCTACATGTAACCCTGATTTTTAATTATTCAAATAATTCATTTATTTATTGTTGTACTAATTTTTCTTCCAAAAAATATTACCACTCTAATCTACCCAAAACCAGGCTCATTTCAAATGAAATACTTATAACACCACTATTGAAAAGTTTGTTTCATGTTACTTATAGAAATTAACAATTTCATTAATATTTAGTTTCATTTCAGTCTTGTAACATTAAAATACCCATGCCTACTCATATGTGAAAAAAAAAATTAGGCTATTACTTAGGTAATCTTATAAAAATTAACAATTTCATTAATATTTAGTTTTATTTCAGTCTTGTAACATTAAAATACCCATGCCTACCCATATGTGAAAAAAAAAAAATAGGCTATTACTTAGGTGATCTTAAAACTTGAGGTCTTGAATTCTAAAAAAATGTTTTGTATCTTCTATTTCTAACTTGTAAGTCTTCACTTTGAAATTCAATTTGGCCAAACTTGTTTACTAGTTTGGTGTTAGTTTAGTTAACTAAAAAGGTACTAATTTGAATCATATTTGTGTTGGAAATCTGAGTTATTTGTTTAATTATCAAATTTAATTTGAATTAAAATCAAGACTTTGTATCTTACTCAATTAAATCAAAATTTTTCAAATTACACGTATTGATTATATGTGTTAATTCAAGACCCTTGAATCACCATCTTGTAGTGTAAATACAAGACAGTTGGTGTCTTGTTTTTTTTTTTCTGTTAAAAAGGATACTACATGCAACCTACAACATAGTTTGTACCCTGGGAGACAAACGTGTTTGTCTTAAGAAGAGGAGTGAAGTCTGTTTTAAGGGTAATGTATTGAATACGTGCGTCAACTAAAATCATCAACATGTTTATTCTATGTCAATAAAGAATATGTGGAAGGCATAAGTGAAAATTATTATATTTCCTTGAAATTTCTGATGAGAACTCTCATCAATATATACAGAGAAAAGCTCATAGCTGTCCTAGAGCTAAAGAAGGAAACAAATCAATACTAGGCTAAAATACAGAAATTACAATAAAATACATAAATAAATACATAAATAATGCTTTGACTAATACACCCCGTCAGTTTGAGCATGGGGAAGAATGCGCAAACTGGATTTGAATCGTTGGAAGAGAGCTTTGGGAAGGCCTTTTGTGAATATGTCAGCATATTGGTAGTCTGACGGAACATGTAGAACTCGAATGGCACCCATGCGAACTTTTTCACGCACAAAATGTATATCAATTTCAACGTGTTTGGTGCGTTGATGTTGAACGGGATTACCAGTGAGGTATACCGCTGAAATATTGTCACAAAAAATGACACTAGCATCACGAACAGGTACATATAACTCAAGCAGGAGGTTTCGCAGCCAGGTTACT
The DNA here is from genome assembly GCA_009363875.1 of Mikania micrantha. Taxonomy (NCBI): domain Eukaryota; kingdom Viridiplantae; phylum Streptophyta; class Magnoliopsida; order Asterales; family Asteraceae; genus Mikania; species Mikania micrantha. The sequence continues at coordinate 75,344,146 of CM018681.1, read as the reverse complement.
TCAGCAGTGGCATTGGCCACTCCACGGTATTCGGCTTCAGCGCTGGAACGGGAGACCGTGTGTTGTCTTTTCGAGGACCAAGATACAAGATTGTCTCCCATAAATACACAGTTACCTGACGTTGAGCGCCTGGAATCAGGGCAGCCCCCCCAGTCAGCATCAGAGTATGCAGTGAGATTGTTGGATTTGGAGGGGTGATGAGAAGGCCGTGATTCAGTGTGCCTTGCAGATATCTGAGAATTCGCTTTAAGAACTGAGAGTGGGGTTCACGAGGAGCATGCATAAAGAGGCAGACTTGTTGAACTGCATAGGCTATGTCGGGTCTGGTAAAAGTCAGGTATTGAAGCGCACCAGCAAGGCTGCGGTAGAGAGTGCCGTCCAAAAGACGTTCACCTGTGGTGGCACTAAGTTTAGAATCTGTGTCACATGGGGTAGAGCTGGGTTTGCAGTGTTGCATATTAGCACGGGATAGAATGTCAGCAGCATATGAAGCTTGTGACAAAAATAAACCACCGCATTTTGGAGTCACAGTAATCCCAAGGAAGTGATTTAGCCGACCCAGATCTGTCATTGCAAACTCTTTTGAAAGGGATGAAATGATGTCAGTAAGAAGAGAGTTGTCAGATGCTGTTAGAATGATGTCATCAACGTAGAGAAGTAGGTAAGCGATTTTGGAGCCATGCTTGTAGATAAAGAGGGAAGTGTCACACGAGGAGCTGTGAAAACCACATGAAGTAATGTAATCAGCAAACCTTTGATACCAGGCTCGAGGTGCCTGTTTTAGGCCATAAAGTGATTTGCGAAGTCGGCAAACAAAAGATGGATGTGACTTGTTTGCAAAACCAGGAGGCTGGTGCATATATATTGTTTCATGTAAGTCCCCATGAAGAAAAGCGTTCTTAACATCCAACTGATTAATAGGCCAAGCACGGGACACAGCCAAACTGAGGACAGTCCTGATTGTGACAGGTTTTACAACAGGACTAAATGTCTCTTGGCAATCCAGACCTACCCGTTGAGTTTTACCGTTGACAACTAATCTGGCTTTATAATGTTCAAGTGATCCATTTGCATGAAATTTGTGTTTATACAGCCACATGCAGTTGATTATGTGTGTATCTGCAGGTCGAGGGACTAGTTCCCACGTGTTATTTTCCATTAAAGCCTTAAATTCATTTGTCATGGCTGTATGCCAATGCGGATCAGAAAGGGCCTGGGTGAGGGATTTAGGAACTGGGGATATAGAGGCGGGCGGGTTTGGGTTGGTATGAAGATTGGCTGATCCAGACTTTTGTGGGGCTCGGTTTTTGGAGCGAGTTTGCATAGGATGAGTGGAGGTAGGGAGCTGGACAGTTGTGGTTGGTAAGACTGGAGGTGGGCCTGATTGGGAAGAAGTGCTGCTGTTTTGGTAGGTGTTGAAGGCTGGAACAGGTGTTGTTTGACCAGCATCTTGTGTAGTAGAATGTTTTGGGCGACGAGAATAGGTAAGGGGGTAGTGTTGAGCAGTTTGAGCTGGCTGAGGAGGACTGTTGGATGAGGATGGGAATTGACAGGTCTGAAACAGTAGCGGTGAGGGTGAATCTTGAAGAAAAGAGTAATCATGATTGGAAGGTAAAGAATGAGTTTGAAATGGGAAAGAATTTTCATCAAATGTGACATGACGAGATAGAATGATTTTGCCAGATGTGAGGTCAAGGCAACGATAGCCCCGATAGTCTGGGGAGTATCCCAGGAAGACACATCTAGTGGAGCGAAGGCTAAGCTTGTGTGTACGAGTGGCAGTTTGATTTGGATAGCAAGTGCAACCAAATACCCGGAGATGGTCATAGGTGGGATGTTTTAGATAAAGGGCTGAAAGAGGAGTTCTGTTATGAAGAACTTTTGTTGGAAGGATATTGTGGAGGTAAGCGGAAGTGTGTAGAGCTTCTACCCAATATGTGGGGGGTATGGATGCATGCGTTAAGAGACATAGCATAATTTCATTAAGTCTCTTAATCATGCGCTCGGCTTTCCCATTTTGTTGTGAGGTTTGAGGGCAGGAGAAACGAAATTGAAGACCTTTACTAATTGCAAATGTTTTGAAAGATGTATTGTCAAACTCACCACCCATATCACATTGAAAAGACTTGATTGTGTAATGAAATTGGGTTTTAACAAAGTTATGAAATTGTGTGAATTTGAGAAATGTTTCAGATTTGAGCTTCAGTGGAAACACCCAAACATAGTTGGTGAAATCATCTATCAAAACCATATAATATTTATAACCATTATTGCTTAAAATGGGAGAAGTCCATAAATCACAATGTACAATATCAAAAGGCATAAGAGTATTAGACAGAGATGAATGAAAGGGTAAACGTTTATGTTTAGATAATTGACAAGAATTACAAACATTCAAAGAGTTTGTTTTATTACAAGAAATAAAATTTGAAGATTGCAGAAAATTTAAAACATGGGATCCCGGGTGTCCAAGACGGTCATGCCAAGGATCAAGTGTTGTGGAGGCAAGCAAAGCAGAACTGGAATTATTGAAGCTGTTGGTCACTGGGTACAGATGGCTGGAGCTATTGTGGCGGCTCAAGGTCCTCCCAGTCTTTTAGTCCTTCACAGAAAAACCAAAGGGATCAAAGCTCACAGAAACAGAATTATCGGTAGTAAAACGACGAACAGAGATAAGATTTTTAATTATGTTTGGAGAGTACAAGACATTTTTAAGGTGAAGGTTTTGTGAGACACCAGGTAATTTTACGCTTCCTGATCCGTGTATTGGGAGAGATTTGAACCATGACCTTCCATTTGGAAAGCCAATGGGTACCGCTAGGACAAAGCCCCTTCGGTACAAAAGGATTGTCAAAAGCCCCTTGAAATCTTCAAGGATGATACAAGTCTTTATTTAGTTTCATTTATAAAACACTTGTTTGTTAATCAAGGATTGTCAAACTGGCTAACGACAAACGTCGTCATTCAATCTCGAACCATATCTACGTGGTAATGAATATGCCACCTTCATTATCAATTTGTGTTTGTCAGGACTCGGGATCTTTCTTCAATGCTTTGCAAAAAGGTTTGCTAATGTGACTTTTTAAACTCGAGTTCAACTCCTTTGCTAAAAGTAGACCACAAAACTCGCAACAAGTCTTTAGAGACTCGTCACTCCATTCAACCAAATACCAATTGTACCAAGTTCTATGTTAATACTGAGCAAAATATCATGAACAATGGCTCGCTTGGTGTTGGAACCTTGACCAATGGGAAATGTAAAGTGAGTCATTGTTAATTTAGTATTAAGAATAATAAAGTAAAGAGTAACAATTGTAAGAGAGATTAGAGCGTAATGATAGCGTTTTTTTTTCATTTGGTTTCCTAATTTCAAGTGTTATGCTCAATCAATTGATCCCATAACATATTTACACTAACTAGAGGATCAAAATACACAAAAAGACAAAACAAAAAACAAAAACAAAAACAAAAACAAAATGTAGAGAAATTCCAGAAAGCAAACAATCGGATGAAATCAAAAGTCGTGGATCGCACTTTCAGATCAAACTATTTGCGGTTCACCCAAATATTTGATCGGATAAAATTCGATTTCGTTCAAGAACAAGTATGAAGATTTTGTTGCGAATTTGATACAATGAACCAGAATGTAATCATCGATGAATTTCTGGGCGCAGAAGTTTGGAAACTGCCTCCAGGCAGTTTTCTAACTTTCGTTTTTCACGATTTTGCCACAAAAGTTGTAAACCAAATTTTTATGTAAAATTTGTAAAATCAAATTTTCTATTGATTTTTCAACATAACAACTTAGGCTAGAAAAAGCCAGGGGCTCTGCCCCTTGGACCCCGCTAAACGGGGGCTCTGCCCCCGGACCCCCGCCAAGGGGGCGTTGCCCCCTTGGAACCCCCATTGAATTTATAAAATATTAAACAAGCGTGCACCCATACCCAACTTGTTTAATGATTTCATAATTCATATTGATCGATAAAATTAACCCCAATTACACTAAAATATCTAACAATCCTCCCCTATTTTAGTGTAACCCTTGATTAATTTAAAACAAAATCACAACAATTTCAAACTTATGCATAAATGAAATATCGTGATGATTGAATTTCATCTTAGTATATTACACATTTCAAATATTCGAATTTATTAGGTATCTCTAAGGATTGAACCCAATCTATTCAACATTGAATACATGAAGATAATATACACACAAGTTTACATACTTATAAGTTCTTACATGACACTATTTTTACTAGCTTATGTCCATATCCTTCATAAACATATCAAAGCCAAGTCCCAGCTTCTTGAAGCAGCTAAACTTCATGTTCATATAGGTAGTTCTTTTTATCTCGCACCTGCATATGCAATTTTTCAAAAGAACTATTAAGAATTATAAATTCAATCTCTTCAACTTGCAGGTCTGAACACATACCTTGGATGAATCTACTAATGTGTTCCAATCTTTAGATGTTAAGCTTTCCACATTGAATTCTACATCTAATGTATGTTAGATGTGAATTGGGTATCTCAACAGTAAAGATTTCAAATGGACTTTAATCCCATCCCTTTAGCTGATTTGTGCACAAGATCTCTACATAATCCTTTGGTTAAATGATCAGCTAAATTTTGTTGAGTTTTCACAAACTCCAATGATATTACACCATTTGTAATTAGATCACGCATCATGCTCTGTCTAACACCTAAGTGTCTAGACTTCCCATTATACACTTGACTATAGGCTTTAGCCAAAGTTGCAGCACTATCACATCTAATTGATATTGGTGATATCGGTTTGGGCCACAATGGAATCTCATAAATCAAGTTCTTTAGCCATTCAGCTTCTTTACCAGCTGCGGCTAATGCTACAAACTCAGATTCCATTGTTGAATTAGTAATGCAAGTTTGTTTTTTAGATGCCCAACTGATAGCTCCTCCACCAAGAAGAAATACGCATCCACTTGTGGAAGAATGATCTTCCATATTAGTGATCCAACTTGCATCAGAATATCCTTCTAAAATTGAAGGAAATCTTGTATAATTCAAACCATAATTCATGGTTCCTTTCAAGTACCTAAGTACTCGGTTTAATGCTTGCCAATGATTTGAACTAGGATTACTAGTATATCTACTTAGTTTCCCAACAGCAAAAGCTATATCTGGCCTAGTGCTAATCATGGCATACATGAGAGAACCAATAACCCTTGAATATTCAAGTTGTGATACTGCAACACATTTATTAGGTAACAACTTGATATTATGATCCATTGGAGTACTAGATGAAAAACAATCTTGAAAATTAAACTTTTTCAATATTTTCTCAATGTAATGAGATTGAGTAATACAAATTCCATTGTTTTCACGCTTGATTCTAATACCAAGTATCACCTCAGCTTCTCCCATGTCTTTCATAGAAAATTTAGATGACAAAAATTGTTTTGTTTTATCAACCTGATCTTGGCTTGTACCAAATATCAACATGTCATCTACATACAAACAAATTATAACTCCTTTACCAGAATTATCAAATTTGCTGTATACACATTTATCAGATTGGTTAAGCACATAACCACTTGACAACACAACATCATCAAACTTTTGATGCCATTGTTTAGGTGCTTGTTTTAAACCATACAGTGACTTAACAAGTTTACACACCTTATGCTCATTACCAGGCAAAACAAAACCTTCAGGTTGTTTCATATATATTTCCTCATCCAAATCACCATTCAAGAAAGCAGTTTTTACATCCATTTGATGAATCACTAGATTGTGTATAGCTCCTAAAGCAATCAACAATCTAATAGTGGATATCCTTGCTACTGGAGCATACGTATCAAAATAGTCAATACCTTCATTTTGTCTAAAGCCTTGAATGACCAATCTAGCTTTAAACTTATCAATGGAACCATCCACTTTCATCTTTTTCTTGAATATCCATTTACAACCTAATGGTTTACAACCAGGAGGTAAATCTGTCAATCTCCAAGTATTATTTTGCATAATAGAGTCCATCTCATCATTAATTGCCTCTTTCCAGAAAGCAACATCCCGAGATGCCATAGCCTCATTATAAGTTTTTGGATCTTCCTCAATATTGAAACAATATTCATATTTAGCTTGAATCTCATCTCTAGATCCTTCAACTAAATATAGCTGAAAATCAGAACCAAAATCTTTGGCTATTCTTGCTCTTTTACTTCTTCTAGGTTCAGTTGAAGTAGAAGGAATTTCTTTATGATTAATTTCTTCAGAGTTACTTGAACTCACAATCATATCCTTTGGTCTAGGTATTGATGAAAATCTCTCCTCATCAAATATTGCATCTCTTGACTCAACAACAGTATTTACTGAAACATAATCATTAGGTTCTATAACATAGAACCTATATGCCTTGGAATGTTCTGCATATCCAATAAAGATGCAATCTATGCCTCTTTCTCCCAAATTTTTCCTTTTGGGTTCATTAAGCCTTACTACAGCTCTGCAACCCCAAATCCTTAAATAGTTCAAATTTGGAGGCTTGCCATACCAAAGTTTATATGGGGTTATCTTGTTCCTTTTATTTGGAACTCTATTTAATAAATAGCAGGCTGTTAACATAGCCTCACCCCAAAAACCTTCACTTAAACCAGAATATGATAACATAGAATTAACCATTTCTTTTAAAACTCTATTTTTCCTCTCAAACACTCTATTTTGCTGTGGAGTGTAAGGAGCAGTGGTTTGATGTATAATCCCCACTGATTGAAAATAACTTGGATCATAATATTCACCTCCCCTATCAGTGCGTAATGGCTTAATTAATTCATTTCTTTGCAACTCTACTTCAGTTTTATATATTTTAAATTTATCTAATGCTTCATTTTTAGAGTATAAAAGATATACATAGCAAAATCTAGAGGCATCATCAATAAATGTAACAATATATTTTTTATTTCCTATAGATGGAGTTGCATGAAAATCACATAAGTCACTATGTATTAATTCTAGCACCTTAGATTCTCTTTGAACATCAGTGAACGGTAATCTAGTTATCTTTGTTAGCATGCAAGTTTTACATTTTTCATTATTCATTTCAAATGCGGGTATCATACTCATTTTTGACATTTCTTTTAGCCTTTTATAATGTACATGTCCTAGTCTAGCATGCCATAATTCTGATTTATTTAAATTACTACTAGAACTTGTAGAAGTCATGCACACAGATTCATTACTAAAAGAAACATCAAGATTCAACTTAAACATGCCATTACAAAGATAACCAAAACCTACAAAAGTACCATGTCTTGACAAGATAAACTTGTCACTTTCCAAACTTCTGCGCCCAGAAATTCATCGATGATTACATTCTGGTTCATTGTATCAAATTCGCAACAAAAACTTCATACTTGTTCTTGAACGAAATCGAATTTTATCCGATCAAATATTTGGGTGAACCGCAAATAGTTTGATCTGAAAGTGCGATCCACGACTTTCGATTTCATCCGATTGTTTGCTTTCTGGAATTTCTCTACACAAAACGTACAACGCTCCCAAATAGTCAAAAAATGGCTTGCAATGACAAGAACTTGATCCAATAGTCGGAACCTATTTGGGTTTCTACCGGTTAGGAACCACTTGAAAATTTTAACATAGGAACCCAGTAGGGAGTAGGGACATATGGGTTCTAATGGGTCAGGACCGATTTTTTCAGAGCTAGTTCAGATGCAGTTCTTGACCGAACCCCTAATTTTGGTTCTGAAACCTGATGTTTTGTCCACCTTTGTGTGAAACATGTATCAATTAAATTTTATACAAACCGTATAGGTGTAGTAAACACAAGAGCACCTCTTATTTCAACCGATAAAGTTTCTCTTTTGTAACATGTGGAAATCTAATAAAAAAATAAACTATGTGTAAAACTAAAAAGTAAAAAAAAAATCATAAATTATTAATAAAATCTAGCAAAAACCAGATCGGTTGAATACAAGAGTTAAAGTGGAAAATAAATCAAAACTCTTACAATTATGGAAACATCATATGCAGCGAACAAAACCTATAATCAGATAATGATGTTCAAATACCAAACCAAAATCAAATTGATTTAAGGATCAAGACGATAAACACAAAATCGTACACAAATTTAACACGAAAGGCTGAAAATGTTAGGATGAAACTTCAAATATGTCATATCTTTGAATTTATATACGGTTCATAAAGTTGATTAATCTCTTCTAAACTTTAAGTTATGGAATGTTAGCATCGAAAAACTTTATTGGCTTAGTGCGATTGATGAGATTATGATCTTTTTTTAATAACGGGCTTTTACATATTTAGAGAGAATTTAAAATATAAAGAGTTTTTTTTTTTTGCATGCAAAGTATATGAAGTCTTCGCCTGAATTTATCACACAAGTGTTGATTGTTTTTACCTAATATAATCATATGGTTAATTACACAAAAAATCCAAGTAATAGTCCATTTGTGTGGAGTGTATATTTATATAAATGGGTGTGTGTGTGTATAGGAGGCTAGTTTTTTTGGTAAAAATGATATGAAGAATTTTGGAACATTTTGAAATTTATAAGTATTGCACTTAGAAGGGCAAAAAAAGAATAACCTACATTTTGTTAACCTTTTTTTTTTGTGGGGAATCAAGTTCCAACAACTTTTTTTAAAATTGTATAACTATTAAACGGTTAATTATTTTCTAAAAAAATCACCATTACATAAAGAATTTTATTATCTTTAATTTGAGTATAATGTTGTTATAGTTTTTTTCGTTATTTTACGTGGTTCGTGATTATTGGTCCGGAATTATCAAGCGTTTCGTGATTATGACACTTGATCCGTGATAATTGGTTCGTGATTATCCAGTTTTTCTTTGATTATTTCATTTTTTACATGGTCCGTGATTTTTTACACTTAGTCCGTAATCATTGGTTGTAACTATCCAGTTAGTACTTTATTGGGTGTGTAAAATGACGCTTTGTGATTTTATATAATATGGTACATGATTTTATATGACGATAATACCCTCCCTAGATGACACGTTTAAGTTCCTTCCAACTCTTCACACCGTTTCTCCTCTTCGTAAAAGCCACCCCAAACCATTTATAAAGTTGGGCTCAATCCTAGCACCGCTAGCACCATAGGAAAAGCCCACCACAAACAATTTATAAAGTTGGTGGACCGTAACCCAAAAGCAGCATCAAGACGGGTAATGGTATCACCTGATGTAGAGGTGGGTAGAAAACCCATAACTGACAACCCGAACAGAAACTGGTCATACCTAAACTGGTGGGTATAAACTATAGACGGTTCAGGATTATATGAGAAATCAGAACCGGAACCAGAAAAACCGAACCGGTTTCACCTCTACCCGGCTAAACCTAAACCGACCAAAACACAGTTGGAACCGGTCAAAACCAAAAGCGGAATTGGTTATTAACTTTGTTGACCGAACCAGAACCGTTTAGAACCGGTTCCAAAAAAACCCGGTTTGCCCACCTCTAACCTGACAGCCTGAAGGAGATGAACCCAAATGATTTATGGGCCAGGACCTTAAGTATCATCCATCCAGGGCTGGTGGTAACATAATTATAAACATTCCAGGCTTCCAGCCTTGGGTCAAATGTAACCCCATTTTGGTAGAATGGAAAGAATTGGAGACCCACATGGAATGAATGGTTCGTGTTCGTTGATAACCTTTTAAATGTACTAGAGGAGAAGCCCTTAGCCCTACTAAAAAAGACACAGTCAAAGTAACTATTTATGGGGGAAAGTCCGTTAGATTGAGAAAACTCTGTAATCATGTTTCTTTATCTTCTCTCGAAAATGTAGCCAGTTATCAAATTCGTTTTCAACTAACAAGTTTTGTTTTACCACGTTAAACTCATAGATAGAATTATTAAACATATAAGAGAGGAATCCGTTATTAACCCACCTTTATCGTATTAATCCAAATAACTCCATTAACTCAAAACTTTAGTTTTTTTTTTTTTTTTCATAACCTATATTGTACATGTATAACAAAATTTATGTACAATAAAAATCATGAAAAAATCTAAAGATTACAGTTAGTACAGATTTATAGCTAACCCTCCATTTCTAAAACGTGTGTTACAGTAATGAAAGATTGGTTTTTCATAATTCAGTTATTATGATAAAATGAAAAATAAAAAACAAATCAAGACTTGTGTTAGTTTTGGCCATGACTCTTCATTTGGGTCAATATTAGTATATTACTGGCTGCAGCCTGCACAGGAAGGCATACGTTTTGATGTATATACAGAAAACCAGATAGAAATATTTACATCTTTATATGCAAGAAAAGAAAATAAAAGGAAACAAAGAAAGCACGAGTTTAACAATAATAGTAATATTAATAATAATTACTGGTTAACTAAACTAGACTAGATTAGACTTAGATTGCATGGTGTATCAACCTCAAATGCGCATAGCACTCATCACTGCTATCAAAACTGTCAAGACACACCCAGCAAATATGAACCCCACACCTGCACTCGATATGGTTACAACCATCAACCTTCTCGATGGTAAACATGCAAACAGGACATTGCCTTGCTTCCCCCTCCTTCCCCTTGATCCACTCCTTGAACGACACATCCGGGTCTATCTTGAACTCCTTGTACTTTTCACACGACAGAAACGGATGGTATTCCAGGTGGCATTGAGTGCAAGTCTCCACCCCACACGCCCCACATGCAAACGCTCTCCCAATCCCATCACTTGCCACTTGGTAAACCGAAGGGCAGTCCGGTGAAGGGCAAAATCGGTATTTCCCACGACCAGCTCCTACAAACGACCCCAAGGATGCCCGGAAGAGCTCATCTATTTTATTGTTTAACAGAAGAGATTTAAGGTCCACCACTAAGATCAACGCCCCACATCCCTCATGGGCACAGCGCAGCGGGAAACTGTTGACAGGGTTCTTGATTGCTGACTCACATTGTTCAACCAAACACGACCTACAAAACTCGTGGCTGCACTTTTCCAAACGGTACCCGTCCTCAATATCACAGAGACATATGGAACAACAGGTCTGGCTAGGAGTGGAAGCTGTTGTTAGTACAATCTCGTGTATGGCTTCTTCCACATTTTGTTTTAACTCCCTCGAACCACGAACAGAGATTGTATGGTGGCGTGTGTTTAATGTGAGGTCTGAACCTGGGAATCTTTCTTTGAGGCCATGAAGGCCAGGCCCGAAAGTTTCAACCACCTTTTTCATAAAATCTGGAGGGAAAGAGGGACCCCGAAGATGAACATCGAGCTGTTTGTTCTCATGTAGTGCCACAAGGGAATGGATCAATTTGTTCTGTGCTAGATCAAGCTTGTTTAAAGGACCAAATACTTTGAAGCTATGGTTATGTCGGTCAAGCAGGAAATAAGTCCCGGTCTCACGCTGAATTGACTTCTGAAGAGCAAATCCTTCTCGAGAAAAGATAAGTTGCATAACAGGCAGAGTCAGCTGATCATCCACTATGGTTCTTCCATTCATAAGCTGTTCCAGAGGTCTTCTTGATTCTGCCATTATTTTTGTAGCCTTGGCAGATATCCTGACACGATATGTTCCGTTCTCATTCTTGTCAAAAAAGAACTCCGCTCCTACAAGCAAGATAGTCATGATTACAAAAAGAAAAAGAAAGAACGTTATTTTGATCAATAGCTAGGGAGAAACAAACAATGGCAACATTATTTGACCAAATGAACCAATCAGGTTTTTACAACCCTTGCAATGAAAATTCAGGTCTATTCGATAAAGGTGGCAATTTGACACGTTTACTTATAAACGACATCACTAGCATTATGACGTTTTATCTCTTAACAGATCAAAAAAGTAAATTTTAAGAAAGAGATTAAATGAAAACAAACAAAAGTCACCAAGAGTGTATTTTTAATCTTTTTTATCTAAAAAATTTAATCTTGAAAAATGAAATTTCTATACTTAGACTAAACCAAATGCTCATCAATAATTTTTTCAATAAGAATCTGGACACAAAGTGACTACAAAATCAAACCAAACCAACAGTTACCTAACCCACCGTCTCTACTTCAAAGGCAATATTTTTGCAGTTACTTTGCCAATTCAAGAAAAAGGAGCATTCAAGCAAATGCAGGGGGCACTCTACAATTAGCATACAAACAGAAACATAATAACAGAAACACAGAAGGCACCAAAAGCAACAAGAATAGGAAGTAATGAACAAAGTGAGTGCACAAAAACTTGTGGGATAAGCAATTTTAAACATTTTTGCCCAAACTTTGTTCTTTTTTTCAATCACCAACTGGCTTGACTTACAAGCTCCTTTTTTTCATCATCAACACCCTCAACTTAGAATATTTAAAGAAAGCAGCAGAGAATATTTAAAGAAAGCAGCAGATAAATAAAGTTCAATAATTTATGAACAAGAAAAGGAATACTAACAACTTGATATGAGGTCGCTAGAGGTTGGGGTTAAGCATGTTTGTGTAGAAACCATAGTTGTCAAAGGTGCCTAAGCCGCACCTGGAGCCTAGGAGCAAAAAAAACGAGGGTTTTTTTTAAACTAGGCGTATAGTATTAACTTATCATTTTTTGAGTCTTGACATGTTTTAGGCATAAATTTTTTTAAAAAAAAATATAAAGTCTAACTATAGAACAATTAATAATCTAGTTATATAGAGTTTTTAAAACATAAAAACCTTTTTATGGTTGTTTTAGATTGGTTTATAGTTGGATTTTATTGAACTTGGCCGGATTTTCCAAAATTTTGCCGTATTGTCAGAATTTTGCCAGAATCTTTGCCGGAGAGTCACCAGAGCGTGCCTAGGCTGCCACCAGGTGCCTTTCATGCACCTGGGTTTTTTTTTTTTTTTTTACGCGTAGGTGAGCACCCAAGGGATTTTGACAGCCAAGGTAGAAACTAGAAACAAGTGACCTTTTAGTACAATTTCACTTTTTATATTGTTACAATTCAATCTAAATAATCAGAAAATGATTTCAGGCACATAAACCATATACACAGAAGCCTGAAAAATATACCTTTCTGAAGCTGGAGGTGTTTCAATAAAGAATGCAGTTGGTCCTTGATAACCATATATACAGAAGCAGGACATGAAACACTGCTATTAAATTGCTGCTGACATTTAATCTTCTGCCATGCCTGGCAACCAGGCAAAGCTTTCCCGTCAATCTGTTCCAAAGCTTTTGCTGCCTCCAAATGCAAACTTCCATCAAAACATATCTCCGCTTTCATGTAATTAGCTGTCGGTTCACATGGAAAAATATGAACACGGACACATTCATTCTTGGAGTTCCCTGCTGGCATGAAGGAGCTCACCTCTCTGAGAAGTGCTTCTTCAAGAACCACAAGGGGCGGATTCTCTACAGCTGCAGCTCGTGGAAGGGAAAAATTGAGAATTTTCCTACTGGCTACTTTGTTTAAAACCTCAGAAAGTTCCTCCTCAAAGACACCAGCATCAATTCCTGACAGCATAACACAGTCAGTTGACTTCATGCTCTTTCTACAGCTTATAAACTTGCCCGCGATAAAAACATTTGAAAAATCTTCAACCATGGCTGATACATCATCAGGTTTACATTGAACAAATGCAAAGCCCCGATTCCGTCGGCGTGGCCAGAATACTTTTGCTTTGACAGCAGGAAATGACAGAAATTTGTTATCCCCTCCAGTTATGCTTCTTGAGGGAGCAATTTTCAGTTTACAACCATTGAAATCAACTGGAGATAACTTTATAGCTTTCTCAACAGCTTCAGGGGTAAGAAATGTCACCCGACCCCACTTTTCATTATCTTGGCCAACCGCATTAAGCTTATGGATCGCACAAATATTTCCAGATGTATGTTTCTCCAAAAAAGATAAAAGCTCCTTCTCCTCAACATCGTGTGGGCCGTGAACATATATATCAACCGTGAGACATCTCTTTTCAAGTTCCAGATGCTTTATCTCACCACCTGAACCCAATAGAGCTACAGGAGGTGATACATGTCTACCTGGAAACAAACACTTTTCAAGGCATTCATTCTGTATCCACTTTTCTTCGCGCTCCAATACAGAGTTTACAATCTCTGACACTCGTCTCATGTGTTCGGAAGATGCAAATAAGTTAACTTCATTGTGGTCTACAGAAACTTCAAGGCGAATTCGGTCATCATTAACAGTATCCTTGATGTTTGAAACAAGATGTTTCAAACTGGAATTTGACTTCCCACAGAATCTTTTCAGTAATGTCGTTCCGAAGCCCGTTAACACCTTTAATTGCAATTTCCGACGGTCAATCTGTGAAATATCAAAAGGGGCAGGAGAAAGTGTCTGCAAAGAGTCAAAGTTAACAGAAGTGACACACACCAAGTACTGATTCGGCATTGCAATAATTTCGCCAAAAACTACCCAACTTGGTCTCTCCCCAAAAATCAATAAAGAACACGAAGGATGCAACTGAACATGAATTCCCGTTGATGCCACTTCATATCCAAGTTTATCATTTCCTGAATACAATGCTATGTTATCTGCTAAAGCCGAGAGTATGACATCTTTAAGAATTTGATCATATTGGGTGTTCACAGCAGGATCCCAACGCCAATAAGTTGGGATAATGATATTGAGCTCATGTTGAAGACAACTTTCCATTTCCTGCACTGCTTCTTGGCATCTTCTCATAGATTTTGCATTAATGCTATTATCCCAACACCATTGATTCCTCTTATCACGAGGAACACATTCCCATTTTCTGTAAACAGATAACAAAGTAAATAAATCGCCACCTGGATGACAGAATTGTACTTTTAAACAATCTGATTTGTGTTTTTCTTCCTCTCTGCCAACTCTGCAAAATATGCTGCTAGAATTTATCATAACTGCAGCAAGAACAAGCCCTTCCCTGCCCAATTGTTTTTCAAAGCATTTCAAAATCATTATACCAAGCCGGGGCTCAATACCTAATTTCACCAACATTCGGCCATCTTTAGTTAACTTATGAATACCATTTTCAAATACAATGGCTCCCAGTTGGATCAGATTCTTTATCGCAGACTCGATAGCTTTATTGCATGGAGCATCAATGAAATCAAACTCCTCAATTTTATAAACCCCAAGAGCTAGAATTCTGAGAACTGCAGTTCCAAGATTAACCCTGCGGATTTCAGGTTCCTGATGAGAAGGCATGGTCTGGAAATCACTCTCTCCATAAATCCGATAACACTTACCAGGCTCGGTTCTTCCAGCCCGGCCCGCACGTTGGTTAGCCGAACTTTGACTAATTTTGCACACTTTAAGAACATTCATCCCCGTCCCAGGTTCAAACCAATTCTCTTTGACCATACCAGAGTCAACAACATATTTGACTCCTGGAATAGTCAATGATGTCTCCGCAAGATTAGTTGAGAAAATGACTTTGCGCTTGTTGGGATAATTTAAATACACACGGTATTGTTCTTCATGGGATAGTCTTCCATGCAAAGGTAATGAAACTGCAGATGGTGCGTTAAATTGTTCACAAGCCCATTCTACCTCCATTTGAGAAGTGAGGAAAGCAAGTATTGTCCCTTGTTCCTCCATTCTATGGATCTCACCCACCTGCCTCAACACATCAGAAACATAAGAGGCAACAAAATCACAGCGAACATTAGATGATGATACTTCGGGAACGTATCTAATATCAACTGGGAATGTTCTGCCCACCACATGATACATACCGCAGCCAAAAAAATATTTAGACAGTTGTTCTGCATCAGCTGTTGCAGACATTATGATGAACCTTAGATCAGACCTTTGATGGAGTACATCTTTTATCAATGCTAAAAGAAGATCAGTGTTCAAGCTTCTTTCATGTGCCTCATCAACAATGATGCAAGATGCCCAGGAAAAAATCTTATCACTCATGTAGTGCTGAAGTAAGCAGTGATCTGTCATGTATATCACCTTTGAATTCAATTGGTGAAGAGATGAGTAGGCTGATGAACAAATGATTGAGTTATCCTCACAACACCCTCGGCTTTCTTCCTTAACTCTGTTTGCTAATGATATGGCTGCAAGCTTACGCGGTTGAGTGCAAACTATAGACTTGTCACCAGCCACACCTGAATCAGCAAGGAACTGAACCAGCTGTGTGCTTTTCCCCGAACCAGTTTCTCCAATCAATACCAGTACCTGCACCATCAGCCAATCCCATAAAATGAGTCCACGTAACCAACAAAGATCCACTTGACAGACAAATATGTGAAGTCTTGTAACCCAGTTAATATAGTGCATCTATTACCCTTTAATATGGACAAACATAAGTAAGAGTTTCCAAAGTTGTGACATTATAAATTAATACTAGTTGTCACAAGCTAAAACAAAATGCATCCATGACATGGTTTGAAAATCTGAAGCATATAACCAGCATAGCCATATACAAAACAAATGACAAAACAATTGATGACATCACTTTCAAACAAAATTTTAGGTCATGAATGAACAAAATATGCATATTTTTATGTCATCAAATGTTTTCATATTTAAATGTTAATTGGTTACCCTAGGAGCCTCAAGGATAGGCTACAAATACTAACCAACATTAGAATTGCAAACATGCTGATTTGACTCTATCCCTCATGAGATAAAACAACATTAGAATTGCAAGTTTGAATGCTCAGATGAAATAAACTACCTGCTGGCAGTGTATCTGCCAAAGAACGTCCTTACGATCAGCATAAATAGGCAATCCATCATCAAGTCTCCGGCACTCCCTCTTGATCAACCAATAAATCTTGTTCCAATCAAAAGCGCCTTTCAACATTAACACCTTAACATTCGAGCTGTCAAAGGCCTTCCCTTCAAGATAATCAAGTAAACATTCCATTGCAGAATTGAACTCTTTAATCCTCCTCTCAATCAGTTCTTTCTCACGTACATGCCCTTCCTTCTTGTTTGATAACTCCCTGTGTATAGCAAGCCTCTTGGGCTTCTTTAACAATAAATCAACCCTAGCAATCTCCCGGGAGAGTTCCTCCACCTTATTCCCCAATTTCTTCACCAATTCCCCTTCCATAAGCCCCATAATTCGATCGGTAAACAAAGCCCTAAGCCGAGAATTGAACTCATCTGTATCAGAAGGAACCAGCAAGTTCTGCACAAGCCTCGGCATAAAGGACAGGCGTCCGTCCAGTAAAACTTCCCACAGATACACGATCGTGTCAAGCGCACTGGACCACTGCTGGTAGAAGAACCTGCCAGCAACGGCGCCTGATTGGTAAAGGAAAAAATCGTCAGGACAGCACTGGAACTTCCCCATCAGAGTTACAATTTCATGACGGTTGTAGCTGTTTTGTTGATCATTGTTCTGCGAACGGAGCTCTATTACGAAATTGGAACCGCGTCTGGAGGACGGTGGGGACCGATCGCGCCTCCGGTGGTGGTGCGGGTGGTCGTATGACCGGTGGTTCGCCGGAAAAGCTCTGTTCCGATACATCGGCAGTGTTTGGTGAGTGCGAGGGTTTCTCAGGTTGATTAATAAAAAGCGCAAAAAAGAAAAAGATGAAAAAAAAAAAGATGAATAATGCAAAAGATGTCGAAGGCTTATTTTGATTTTTGGTTAAGAAACCGAGACGACTACTGTTTAACAAAACGTGATGCCCAATCAAAGAATTGGAAGTTGGAACACAATTTAATAAAGTCTTTTTTTTAATTAATAAATATAAACAGTTAGAAAGGTGAGTTTTAGAAGGGAATCAAGGGATGAAATATTTTTTTTATTAAAAAATTAATTTGTCGGATAAATACCACTGAATTTATTTTTTTTTATTTTTTTTATTTTTCTACATGATTAGATGTGATGAAGTTTTTAATGATTTAAAAATTATAATTAACTAAAATTTTTAAATTCTGTCAAAATTATTATTAACTCCTTATGATATAAATCAAAACCGGCCGGTTCAACCGATTGCCGGTTACGAAACACTCTAGTATTATGCAGGTTCCTTCGATCGATTGTGCCGCCAGTATAATCCGGTTTTACAGGTAAAACCGGTATTTCCGGTTTAAAAAAACACAAAATTTCGGCTTTTAAGCGATCGTGAACTTGATGTGTTTAACACGCCAATGTCATAATCCTATTATGCACTTCTATTTAAAAAAATTATTAGAATTTGAGTATTTTTAAATTGTTTTGAATGAATTTGAGTACTTTTTGAACTGTTTTTGGATGGATTTGTATACTTTTTGAAAACTTATTTGAGTATAAGTTGTATTTTATAAAATTCTATGGTTTATTAGTGTGTCCGGTTGAACCATCCGGTACAATCCAGTTCAACCGGTTGAACCATTTTTTAGCCAAATCCGGTACACCTAAAATACTGGTTTTTAAAACATTGATATAAATTATAAGGGTTTGATCCACTAAGATGAGATTTTTTGCCTAAAAAGAGTAAAAATCAATAAAAATTTGGCATGTAACATCATGAAAACAAAAATATAGTACATAAAACAAAATATAGTACATAAAGAAACAAAATCCAGTCAAAAGAAACAAATTCCAGTACAAAAAATCAAAAATCTAGTACAAAAAATAAAAATCCGGTACAAAAAATAAATGTAGTACAAAAAATAAATGTAGTACAAAAAACGCAAAAATACAGTAAAAAAAATATAAAACAAATCTAGTACAAAAAAATTAGACTTTATATCTAAATTATGATGACACATGTTATATTTTTATTAGTTATCATTTTTCTTAGGCAAAAAAATTCTTCTTATTTGATCTTTCCCTATAAATTATAATATAATATAGATTATCACAACCAATATCACGATATTAAAAATGAGGGATGAATACATCAACCCAACGATGGGTCACTCAAGATCGTTTTTTTAAAAACTCAAATTTAGTTGAGATTAGACAAGTTTGCTGATATCTTGGTTTATTTTTTATTGGTAAGACCCTCACCATGGTTGGCCAACTTGAATGAGCACTAACACTAGCAAAACTTTGATAACTTGAGCATGCCATTTGAGTGTTTTGAGTCTCAAGGACTTGTGTTTTTTTAGCGTTTTTGTGTTTTTGAGAGTTAAGGTGTTGTAATAAGACCATTTTTAAAAACACTCTTTAAGCAAATTGAACTTTTTAAGATAACCTCTGTATGTGTGTGCATTGATTGTATCCTGTGAAAATCCAATCTTAAAGATAAAACCTTTAAATTTTATCTGGGCTATTGATTTGAAATCTTGAAAATAAATATGTGGTTCAAATTAAAACCGAATAAAAAAATTAGGTTTTGAATAAACAAATCAATTTTAATGTGTGTTAATATGAACTACATATTTATTTTCAATATTTCAAATGATGGTCCAAATAAGGTTTAAGAGTTTTCTTTTTAAAATCAGATTTTCACATGATAGAATCCCTCTTTATTGCGATAACCCATAAAACTCCGCCAAGATCAAACCAAGTCTCAGATTTTTTTAACATCATTGTACGACATTTAGACCAATTTCTTCTTTTATGAGTTTGTGTAAATTCATCACTGTTTAAGCGATAACATTGTTTTAAGTTCTGGGTCTAAAACAGTTACATTGATGTAACAAAAAAACTAACAACAATGTTATCGTTATTATGATATTGGTTATTCCGCATTTTAATGGTTTATTAGTTCTGCATTCTTTGATAAAAATAATTCAACTTCTTAGCAGTTTGAAAAACTTCTTTGGTGTATTCGAAACGAATTCATTTGAATTCTATCTGAAGTCGTATTTTGAATAATCAAATCAATTTAAATGGGAGGCGAATTAGAATAAATTAAATTGAATCCAATCGTTTGAACCTATTTTAAATTCAAAACGAATTGGAATCCTGGTTTAAAATTTCAAAATTCAAATAATTCGAGTTATTAAAAATTCAATTCGTTTAACACCCAGTTCTTTGTAAAAAGAGTCTAGAAGAATTGTTCTATCATATTATAAAACAATGACCAACTTGGGTACAATAATTACAACTTACAAGCAAATGGACATGCAGAAGAAGTTAACATTTCTTTTTCTAAACAAACATCTCTGATAGCGATTACTTCTGCGAGCATAGTGGAAATGCAGTCATCTTCCTATTTAGCAACTGCCTTTTGTAGCAACTCTTCCAAGGCTTTTAATCTGAACAAGCAAAAAAGTTTAACCGCATAAGACTACAAGAAAAACGGAATAACACAACCCCACAAATCCCCAATGATCATCATCCATCATCGTACTCAGGATACCCCACCATTAGCAAAGCTAAGGTAAGGTCTCAGGAGGGTAAGATGTAGACAGCCTTAGCTCTACCCCGTAAAAATATAGAGGCTGCTTCCAATAAGACCAACTAACTCAACGCTTTTAACGTTATTTTTACAAAAATTAAGTAAAATAACGTTAAAATTAGTGCAATTTTACTTTTTCCCCTCGAGGGTCGATACATATATACATTATATGAGCGCACCGCACACGGGAGCTTCAAATCCCCAATGATATGAACAACAAAAGTATACGTTTGACTTTTTGGTCAAATTGATTATTGAAAGCTCTATATACAGCAGGTTTGGTTGATACAATCCAAAAAATTCAGGTCAATCCCCAAGTTAGTAATTGGCTTAGAAGGAAATGGGACAAAGTATTTTTTGCGCATAAAACCTCACACATTATTTTTTTTAATAATTAGATTATTGAAATAATATGACTTTTAGTAGTCATTTTACGCTAATTATTTTACTGAAAACTTAAATATTTTTTATGAAACTGTCTCCAATTGCCAAAAACTTAAAGGAATCCATTCCGATCTATTACCAAACCGCCCCCAAAATAAGTATCGAAAGTCAGCCCATACCGTACGCCATTTAAATCAGGGAATTTCGCAATTGCATCAGAAAAATCTTGGTTTGCCGTTGAAGATGTGTAGGTAATCACACAAGACATTCCAGCTTTTGTTGCTGCCTGCATAGTTATTTGATTTGATTACATAGTTCAATGAGAAAATGGATACCAAAAAACAAGAGTAAATAAAACAGAGGTTTATGTTGTAATATGGCTTCTAAAATTCTTTGTGGTATATTGCACTTCTGGATATGACAAAGTGACAAACGGTCAACCTGTAGGCCAATAACACTATCCTCCACCACCAAGCAGGCTTTCTCTGAAACGCCTAATATCTGAAAAGGCAAGAAAATTAAAATCAATCTCATGGAAGCATAAATATTAAGTCATGAACTTGCTTCGGTGTCCTTTTAAACTAGGTTGATTTGGGTATATGTTTTATCTTTATAATGTCAAATGGGTGAAATTAGAAAAAGAACGCACACACACATATATTACACCCATATATTCCTAGTCATTCCCCAGACCCCACTCTAAGTGGGATTCTACTGGGTACGCTTGTTGTTGTATATTCCTAGTCATTATAATATGATATTTGTAATCATATTATTTGCTAAAACAGATAAAAAACCTGTTACAGGTCAACCAGATATTCCCAATACAATTTTGACCAAACATGTTTTAACCCGCCACTCAATTTGTTCAACTTGTCCATTTTTCACCTCCACAAATATATGACAAATTTTAATGTCAGGAACCCATCGTATTGAATGAAGGCAGTTATTGATTATTACCTTAGAGGCTGTGATATATATAGAAGGGTCAGGCTTCTTTTCCTTGACGTCATCACCTACAAAACATAGTGTTCTGAAAACCTATATAATAATTGATTCACTTGTAGTTATAAACTGTAAACATTCAATGGTGCTCAACTAGATTGATTAATACTGTCATTCTTGAATCAGCATGTATGATTACCTTTATTTTAAAATAATATCAAGTAATTACCATTACACATGTAAGATATTCAAGCCCAGAATTGATAAGCAGAAACAAGAACACAAAAAACCAATGGAATAACTCTCCAAATTTTATTTAGTGCAACAAGAAAAATAACTCAAAAACTTGTCACAAATTTTGCTGATAAATCTAAATCCTAACTTGGTTGGTTTATATAGAACTCTCCACCTTGACTTGCACTCAAAGTAGATTCATTGTCAGTCATTTTTAAGGATTCAAACTCAGTGTGAAGAGTTTGAAGTCTCGCTCTGGAATTGCTTGGTACAATAAGGTGACCACTGTGTCATCTTTCTCTTCACTGTTGCCCCAGTTTTGAATTCGATTGCCACAAATATTCCATGTGCATGAAACAAGGCCCTGATCTTTACTTCCCATACATTGTAATTTGTGAATTGTGGGAGTTAAGCTTGGGGACCTGAATTGTTTTCGGACTGTGATCATTGGTTGTTGACTTGTTACTCGATCGTTCCTTATCTCCCATGATTGGTTTCTTTCTTCGGCTGTAGGTGATAGGTGTCTGTCCTTGGTAGCCTTCTTGATCTAATCTAGTCTTTAGCACACACGACTGATTTGTGAATCCTCACTCTGATACCAATTCAAGTCACTCAAGCCCGTAACTGATATGCAGAAACAAGAACACAAAAAACCAACAGAATAACACTCCAAATTTTATTAAGGCAACAAGAAAAAAAAAACTCAAAAGTTGTCATAAACTTTGGTGATAAATCTAAACCCTAACTCGGTTGGTTTGTATAGAACTCTCTACCTTGATGTGCACTCAAAAATTCTATCTAAACAGGATTTTAAACACCCTTAAACTTAGGAATCGACTTGTTCATAAGTTGTCGTCGCTGCAGTCGCTCAAACTTGGTTTTGCATTACCACCACTAGGGATTGCATTGCCACCAATTAGTCGCCGCCGGTTTTGGCCGTCACACTTGGTGATTCTTGCCGCAGAAGGGTCGTTCGCAGGCTAGGATTTCCGCACCTAGTCATTGACAATGTTTTAGATGATATGAACTGTTCAACAGAACCGCAAAAACCATTCGACCATCAGCATAACCTACTAGTAGCCGCTAGTACCACATTCATAGATTAGAGGCATTAGTCGGCAGTCCTGCAAATCCGTTTTGTTGGGGTTTTGATTAAGTATGTCCCTGCAATTGTTCCGATCAGCGATTACAAGTCGAACCAGTTTTATTTTGCAGAGAACAATTGAGTGAGTTCGAAGAGACAGATTACCAGGACCAGGAACCATTTCCAATCTTATTGTAAAGTTTAGATAATGCCTAAGTCATTGTTGTGTCTGTCTCTGTTTGTCAATCAGATTCGTTTTAGCTATTGTCATGCAGAAGATGAAAAGGTCACGACAGAGAAGTTTGACAAAAACGAATTTGGTTGGTGGAAGATGCAGATTGAGTTGCTACTATGCCAAAAAGACTTGGGCGTAGTATTGGA
This sequence comes from Mikania micrantha, assembly GCA_009363875.1. NCBI lineage: Eukaryota > Viridiplantae > Streptophyta > Magnoliopsida > Asterales > Asteraceae > Mikania > Mikania micrantha. The sequence goes on along the minus strand of CM018681.1, from coordinate 75,320,847 downwards.
GGGTAAGAGACCAGAAAAGATTTTACAAATAGATTGGGAGAAGATGGATAAAAAGGATAGTTCAGTGATGATGTTATCATTATCGAAAAATACGGTCCTTAACATCATGAAGTAAACCACAACCTATGGTATGAAGTAGGCACTATCCAACAACGAATAAGGTCTTTCTTGTGACAACTAGTACCTGACCGCCCGGCAAGTCCGTACGGTATGTGTACTTGCATACAGTAACTATGTGTACATACGTATTTGTAAACAGTTTTTGTATTAACAGGATTCTAAATACAAGAACAGTTGTACGTATTTTCGTGTAAACTTAAATACATTAAGTACAACGTACATTTGAAACATTAGTTGTGTTTATTAAGTGAAAACTTAATTACAGTTAACACAACAAATCATGAGAAACAACGGTGTTCAAACAATTATCAGAAACAAATCGGTTGCGATCTGAGGTCCATAGATGACAGGAATCAGATGGCCGACAATTCAATGTGAAAACAAGATGAAAACAGGATGTTTAGTTGAGTCCGGCAGTGAGGAAACGCAATTTAAACATAAACTGCAGTGTCGTTTCTGAATAACGAACTGACAGTGTGTTTGCGTGGGTGACGATTCACACAAACATATCTGTGAGTTTAACGTTCTGAAATGATGACTGGAAGGTAGAAAACAAAAGTCGGAAAGCAAAACCATCGTCGTGTTCGTTCGAATGACGATTCGAACGAATACGCGCGATGGTGACGCGATTCGACGAAACGAAAACGAATTACGACACGAAACGAATTTAAATTTAATAAAATAAAATAATAAACATTTTTACAATTTTGAAACTCATCAAATTAATTAAATTAACAATTTTAATTATTTATTATTAATTACGCGTAAAAATCCGGTTACGCGACGAAAATGCGAACCGAGTAACCGAAACGGACCCGAACACCACTTAGGGTATAAAAACCCTAAATAAAGAGTTTCTTTCACTTTTGATGCACACTCCCTCTCTCTTCGAAATTTCCGGCCAAGAAGATCACCACCATCAACCCACCTTCAATCCACCATATCTAGCTCGTTTCTTAACCGATTTGGGTGATTTTCGCGTCCACGCGTAGCTCTTGAAGCCCTCTACATAAAAGTACAACAGATCTGAAGAGATAGCCACTGAATCTTGAGGTATTGAGCTTGAATAATCACGAAAAAAATAGGGTTTTCTAAGTCTTCAACACACACACACAACCGGCCAACCACCTTGTTCTGATGAACCACACGATCATGAAACCCTCTACCTTCATCATCATTGAACCATTTGAGTCTTGATCGAAGCTACATCCACACGAACCAGCTGTTGGCGACCACCATGACGAACCCATGTTGTTCAAGCCACCATCGCCGAACCCCACCTGCTTCACGAACCTATCAACATCACCGAACCATCATGCACCTGGCCGGACCCTCACCTGACCACGAACCTTACGCGCGACGAACCTGTGCATCTCATCAAGTCCGAACCTTTAATGTTCAGACCCAGCCGAACCATGCTCACACATCAACAAACCTGCAAGAAGCATGGGCGTCGAACCTTCTGTGAAACAATAGTGACCGAACCCTCCTGCCTCTCACATGGGACTCACGAGCCCACGCAGACGAACCCTACTGGGTTAACGAACCTTGACTGCAACACCAGTCACGAACCAGGTGAAAGGTTCGCTGACCTGAGGTCTGTGCAACATCTTCGACCACCTGATTTAGTTCGACTAGGTTTAAACTATATGGCCCAATACTTTATTTCATCCAAGACAATCACATATGGCTCACGACACTTACTTCAGCCCACTTTCAGTTGCATAGGCCCACTAAGTTTTGTTGGATATATCATCAGTAATCATTTTCGTTGAAACCATGCAGAAACTGTAATTGGCACAACCACATACATCTGGTCCAAATTTTTTTTTACCCTGGGCTCACATTTGATGCAGGCCCAACTCACGAAGCTCAATCCACATAACCTTAATCGGCCCAAGGCATGGTGTATTGGCCCAAATTAAACTGTCCAAGCCCACAATATTTTGCCCTAGGCCCACCTTCCTTGGAATCGGCTCAGACACTTCCCACGAGCCCAATAGCACAATACGGCCGCCCATGATCATTTAATGTTAATCGAGGCCTAATAACAAATAGTTAAGCCCAATAGAAACCATTGGACTCAATGAGCTAAATGTGATCCAAAACACGTGTGATGGATCCATGGCGATTAAATGGGCTCAAGTATAAACAAATTGGTCTATGTGGATATCATTCGGCTCACTTGGTTAAAGGTGTAATATAACACGTAAATGAATTAGTAATCACAAGTAACATATACTAAATTGTATACTAGGTATAATTGCTATGATGTCAAAAGAAAAATCTAAGTGTTACACTTAGGAATTTTAACAACACTTCATGATGTACATTGAGCATAAAATCATTAACAATTACACCGAGCCGAATGAAGAACAAAGACTAAGACATGCGAGTATTTACCAACTTTAGGGTTAACACGTACACGCGCACAAAAACCTACGAATTTATACTTATAAGTTAAACATGACGTGAATTCAATACAGGACTGTGAAACCAACTCAAGTGTAATCAAGAGCGCGTGTCTTCTCTCTTTTAAGATAAGTCAACCCTACAACTACAAGGTGAGTTCATATGCCCCTTTTACTTTAATCTTAACTGATTTTAACTCTCGGGGCTGAGAAACATGTTTACTTTTATTTATTTAAAAGTTTTGCTTAACATGTTATTTATACTTTGATTTTGATAATATTAAATTGTTTATTATCGCTTATCATTGTATGCATGCTTGTATGATCATGAGATAACAGGGAAACTCAAAAGATTATGATAATATACCTTCATAATCATCAAAACATTGGGATAACACCGTTGTAAGATTTATCTTATAACACTTGGTTATTCCTACAGAAATGAACATTGAGACAATTCATACACAAACGAACAATGAGAACAATTACAGTGATACATGATGACACTTCACAGCACATGAATGATCAGAAGATAAAGTATCTTCTGAATATCGTTCCACGTCATAAATGATCAAGTGTGATAAGTCAATTTCTTATAACATTTGATCAACACCCTAAAAACATACTACTAGGTAGTATGATCGCATTGATTATCCACCACCTGCGTCACTTAAGGGTACTAAGACTTGTTCTTACTACGGCTTAAGGATTACATGGTGACCATATGGATTACTGTGAACGGCGACCATGATAACGTAACTTCATGCCTATCACTGCCAATCACACATAATTAACATAATGTAATAAGACTAGTTCTTATTCGACCTTGTTAATTACATGAGACAATCCCCGTAAAGGCCTTGGGATCACACGGTGGGATAGGAGAGACTGGAATGCATTTTAATCTGATTATGTGAGGATTAAAATGGATTCCATTCGGATCCTATACACTACATTTGAGATACATGATGAACAGTTAACTAACACTTTTAATTAATTAAAAGTGTAACATAAAAGTTAACACACAGACAATAGAATAATACAAGGAACAGATTTATTAAATCTAACATCCTTATTATACAAATGGTTGTCAATACTTCGGTTTGATAACTACAACGCTATCATTATATTATTCTATTCATGGGAACACAGATGATCAAGAAACAAGTAAACATGAGAATGGAAATCTATAGTTGTATTGCAAGTAGTGTGAACTTTGTTTGAGCATGTGGTGGGATAGCGTCTGGGCTTGTCCCTTATGTGATTCCCTATATATAAGCATGTTTGATCAGGGATCACAACATTTGCAAATACAACTAGGGAGAAGCCATTGGGTGACAGATGATACACAATATACAAGCAACATAACAAAACATTATGATTATGCATGTGATTGAATCAGGGTTTTCAATTAAATTACTCATGAACTCACCAACCTAGTGTTGACTTTGTTTAAATACATGTTTTTCTCAGGTGACGAACAGGTGTAGAGACTTACATGCAAGGTTTAAGCTAGAGGACTTTTAGAAGACCTAGCTTATTTTGTGTTGCATGCTTTTGGTGCCTAAACATTGAATCATCTTTTGTATATCTTGTACATATACAAGATATAGCTATATTGATTCTTTTGGTAGATTTACTTGATTAAATTATGAACGATACATTGTAATTTAATCTTGTAATTCTATATCATTGATGTGTTAGCATTTCTCATTTTGATTATCATGTGCTATGTAACAATCTGATCATTTGATTATCACTCAAAGATATCGCGCCCCGGGAACCTTCCGCCCGACGGGAAAACCCGATCCGTTCCCGCCGGCCCGGGGTGTGACAGATTGGTATCAGAGCCATGGTTATAGAGAAATATAGGTCATATTACATAACGGTTTGGCCTAGACTATAACCTAGGGACCCTCATGTAGAGATCATATGATATAGGATTCTAATTGCATATGTCTTCTGCTTCTGATCACTGCACTAACCGATTTTCCTTCGGTTATGATCAGAATGCCGCCCAGGAAGCAACCAACCACGCAGACTTCAGCACCACACTCCTCGACACCAACACCACCTGACTCTCCTCCACATTCACCACCGCCTCCACCTCCTCCACCACCGCCACCACCCAACCATCAGCTGGACCCTGCTACGGTAGCACTGGCCACACTGTTGACCAGTCAACTGAAGGAAGTGATTCCTGACATGATGATCAGGATCAACAGCAACAACAGCAACAACGTTGCCAACTCATCTGGAGAAGGCAGCGGTAACACTCGGCTTCATCAGGATTACTCCTACAAGAACTTTGTAGGATGCAAGCCACCCAGCTTTAGTGGCAGTGAAGGTGCCGTCGGCTTAATCCAATGGATTGAGAAGATGGAAACTACTTTGGACATCAGTGGTTGTCCTGATCAGCACAGGGTGAGATATGCTGCTGGATCATTCAACAAAAGAGCGTTGACTTGGTGGAACGCTCAGATTCAAACTAGGGGCAGGGATGAGGCTCTGTCAATGTCTTGGGATGACTTCAAGACGATGCTGAGGACAGAGTTCTGTCCGAGAAATGAAGTAAAGAAGATTGAGACTGAACTACTCAATCTTGTCATGATTGGTGCTGGACATCTGGCCTACACCACCAGATTTCACGAGCTTGCTACCTTGGCACCGGACGTGGTGCCAACTTTAGAAAAGAGAATCGAGAGGTACGTTGGTGGACTGCCTCCCTGCATGCAAGGGCACGTGATTTCTGCTCGCCCTACTACTATGGAGTCTGCTGTCTCTCTATCAGCTACTCTAACTGATGTGATGGTCGCCTCTGGGGCACTTAAAAAGGAGGTTGACTCGAACAAAGCTGGAACTTCAAAGAAGCAGGATAAAAGGCCTGCAAAGAAACAGAAAGTGGTTAGAAATTTTGCTGCAACCACTCAAGCCCCTATGCTTCATCAACCACCACCACTACAGATCAGAAAGCCATATACTGGCACTGCACCTTTGTGCAACTCATGCCAGTATCATCACCTACCGAACGTCCCGTGCAGACATTGTACTAACTGTGGGAGGTTTGGTCACTTGGTGACTCACTGCAGGAGTCCGAAGACTCAAAACAGAAACAACAACGCAGCTACTACTGCTGCTGCTGCTGCAGATCCCCGGTCTTGCTACAACTGTGGCGAACCAGGACATTTCTCTCGGGATTGTCCCAGGAGAAACCAACAAGGGGCTCAAGCACCAAGAGGAAGAGCCTTTCAGATAGGAGCTGCTGCCGCACGACAGGACCCATACATTTCTCTTATCTGACTTCTATGCATCAATATTATTTGATACTGGTGCGGATCAGAGTTTCATCTCATCCGATTTTGCATGCCATCTTAATTATGATAAAGAATTGTTAGACTCCCCTTACACTATTGAGATAGCAAACAGCAAACAGATCACAGTAGACACTATATTTAGGAATTGCCCACTAACACTTGGCGATCACACGTTTTCCATCGACTTGATACCGATGGAGCTGGGCAGTTTCGACATCATCATCGGAATGGATTGGCTATCTCTTAACAGAGTTGAATTCATCTGTTCCGATAAACTACTACGTATTCCTATGGAGAACAATGAGGTCTTGGAGATTCGTGGAGACCAAGCGAAACGCAGTGTCAAGATAATATCGTGCATGAAGGCTCGCAAGTACTTACGAAAACAATGCGTTGCATTTCTAGCTCACGTGATTCAGAAAGACAAGAAGACGATCAAGATTCAGGATGTACCAGTCGTGAGAGATTTTGCAGAAGTCTTTCCGGATGACTTACCGGGACTGCCACCCGAGAGATCGGTGCAGTTTCGAATTGATTTGATTCCAGGAGCAACTCCGGTAGCTAAGTCTCCTTATAGACTTGCACCATCTGAGATGCAGGAGTTGTCTAATCAGTTACAAGAACTTCTCGATAAAGGATTCATCCGACCGAGCTTTTCCCCGTGGGGAGCTCCGGTTCTTTTTGTCAAAAAGAAGGATGGAACTTTCAGAATGTGCATTGACTATCGAGAACTCAACAAACTCACCATCAAGAATCGGTACCCGTTACCGAGGATTGATGATTTGTTTGATCAGTTACAGGGAGCACAGTACTTTTCAAAGATAGACCTGAGATCAGGCTATCATCAGCTCCGAATTCAAGAGGAAGACATACCAAAGACGGCTTTTCGTACTCGATATGGTCATTACGAATTCATGGTAATGCCATTCGGATTGACGAACGCACCGGCGGTGTTCATGGACTTAATGAACCGGGTGTGCAAGCCGTATCTTGATCAGTTCGTCATTGTCTTTATTGACGATATACTGATTTATTCAAAGAACGAGAAGGAACACGAACAACACCTCAAGACAGTTTTGGAGCTTCTGAAAGAGGAACAACTCTATGCCAAATTCTCCAAGTGTGAATTTTGGTTGAGAGAAGTTCAGTTTTTGGGTCACGTGATTAACAGTGATGGTATTCACGTGGATCCTGCCAAGATAGAAGCAATCAAGAACTGGGAGGTGCCTACGACACCAACAGAGATCCGATCATTCTTGGGATTGGCGGGTTATTACAGGAGATTCATCTCGAATTTCTCTAAGATAGCCTTGCCTCTCACCAAGCTCACACAGAAGTCTGAACCTTTTGTGTGGACACATAAGCAAGAGGAGGCATTCCAGACATTGAAACAAAGATTGTGCAATGCTCCAATCTTAACACTCCCAGAAGGCAATGATGACTTTGTAGTTTATTGTGATGCTTCCCATCAGGGACTCGGATCTGTTTTAATGCAACGAGACAAAGTCATTGCTTATGCCTCACGACAGCTAAAGATACATGAGAAGAATTACACAACACACGATCTTGAACTGGGAGCTGTTGTATTTGCATTAAAGATTTGGAGACACTACCTGTATGGTACCAAATGCACTATCTTCACAGATCACAAGAGCCTACAACACATATTTGATCAGAAGGAGCTTAACATGAGACAAAGACGTTGGGTTGAGCTCCTAAACGATTACGATTGTGTAATCAAATACCACCCGGGCAAAGCAAATGTTGTTGCAGATGCTTTGAGCCGAAAGGAAAGAGTCAAACCCTTACGCGTTCGCGCAATGGGAATGACCGTGCAAACAAGTTTGAGAGATCACATTTTACAAGCACAACAAGAAGCAATGGCAAGAGACAATCTGAAACGCGAGCTCGATTGTGGAGCCGAGAAACACTTCAAGACAAAAGAAGATGGAGTTATCTATTATCTGGATCGTGTTTGGATTCCAGCAGTAGATGAACTTCGAACACTCATTTTTGACGAGGCACACAAGACACGTTACTCAGTTCATCCTGGTGCCGATAAGATGTACCAAGATCTTAGGTCGTTTTATTGGTGGCCGGGCATGAAGAAAGACATTGCCACTTATGTCGGCAAATGCCTCACATGTGCCAAAGTCAAAGCCGAACACCAGAAACCTTCGGGTTTGCTGGAACAACCGGAAATACCACAATGGAAGTGGGAACAAATAGCTATGGATTTCATTACCAAGCTACCCCGCACTTCCAGCGGATATGATTCTATTTGGGTCATCATTGATCGATTGACCAAGTCCGCGCACTTCTTGCCGATCAGAGAGACATACAAGATGGAGAAACTAGCGAGACTATACATTGATGAAATAGTAGTTAGGCACGGGGTGCCATTGTCTATTATTTCTGACCGGGACAGTCGATTTACTTCGCGGTTCTGGCAATCATTGCAACAATCCTTAGGGACAAGTGTTAACTTGAGCACTGCTTATCATCCACAAACGGATGGACAAAGCGAGCGCACCATTCAAACCCTAGAGGATATGTTGAGAACATGCATCCTAGACTTCGGTGGAAGTTGGGATACGCACTTACCACTCATTGAGTTCTCCTACAACAATAGCTACCACAGCAGCATCGGATGTGCTCCTTTCGAAGCACTCTATGGTAGAAAATGTCGGTCTCCAATTTGTTGGACCGAAGTGGGAGACAACAGAATCACTGGGCCTGAACTTATTCAGGAAACGACTGATAAGATTGCCCAGATACAACAACGATTACAAGCAACACGTAGCCGCCAAAAGAGTTACGCAGACAAACGGCGCAAGCCTTTGGAATTCGATGTGGGTGACCGAGTCATGTTGAAAGTGTCCCCATGGAAAGGCGTAGTTCGTTTTGGGGCTAAAGGCAAGCTAGCACCTAGGTATGTCGGACCGTTTGAGATTACTCAACGTATAGGTCCTGTGGCATACAAACTCAGACTCCCTGATGAGCTCAGTGGAGTACACGATGTGTTTCATGTATCAAATCTCAAAAGGTGCTTAGCAGACGAGTCATTGATCATACCATTGGAGGAAATACAAGTTGATGAGCAACTACACTTCATTGAAGAACCCGTAGAGATTATGGAACGTGAAGTTAAGAAACTGAAACGTAGCCGTATTCCTATTGTAAAGGTTCGATGGAACTCCAAGCGTGGACCAGAATTTACTTGGGAGCGCGAGGACAACATGAAAGCAAAGTATCCCCACCTGTTCGAGAAGTAAAGACCGATCTTTATGCTTAAATTTCGGGACGAAATTTCTTTAACAAGGGGAGACTGTGACAACTAGTACCTGACCGCCCGGCAAGTCCGTACGGTATGTGTACTTGCATACAGTAACTATGTGTACATACGTATTTGTAAACAGTTTTTGTATTAACAGGATTCTAAATACAAGAACAGTTGTACGTATTTTCGTGTAAACTTAAATACATTAAGTACAACGTACATTTGAAACATTAGTTGTGTTTATTAAGTGAAAACTTAATTACAGTTAACACAACAAATCATGAGAAACAACGGTGTTCAAACAATTATCAGAAACAAATCGGTTGCGATCTGAGGTCCATAGATGACAGGAATCAGATGGCCGACAATTCAATGTGAAAACAAGATGAAAACAGGATGTTTAGTTGAGTCCGGCAGTGAGGAAACGCAATTTAAACATAAACTGCAGTGTCGTTTCTGAATAAGTACAACGTACATTTGAAACATTAGTTGTGTTTATTAAGTGAAAACTTAATTACAGTTAACACAACAAATCATGAGAAACAACGGTGTTCAAACAATTATCAGAAACAAATCGGTTGCGATCTGAGGTCCATAGATGACAGGAATCAGATGGCCGACAATTCAATGTGAAAACAAGATGAAAACAGGATGTTTAGTTGAGTCCGGCAGTGAGGAAACGCAATTTAAACATAAACTGCAGTGTCGTTTCTGAATAACGAACTGACAGTGTGTTTGCGTGGGTGACGATTCACACAAACATATCTGTGAGTTTAACGTTCTGAAATGATGACTGGAAGGTAGAAAACAAAAGTCGGAAAGCAAAACCATCGTCGTGTTCGTTCGAATGACGATTCGAACGAATACGCGCGATGGTGACGCGATTCGACGAAACGAAAACGAATTACGACACGAAACGAATTTAAATTTAATAAAATAAAATAATAAACATTTTTACAATTTTGAAACTCATCAAATTAATTAAATTAACAATTTTAATTATTTATTATTAATTACGCGTAAAAATCCGGTTACGCGACGAAAATGCGAACCGAGTAACCGAAACGGACCCGAACACCACTTAGGGTATAAAAACCCTAAATAAAGAGTTTCTTTCACTTTTGATGCACACTCCCTCTCTCTCTTCGAAATTTCCGGCCAAGAAGATCACCACCATCAACCCACCTTCAATCCACCATATCTAGCTCGTTTCTTAACCGATTTGGGTGATTTTCGCGTCCACGCGTAGCTCTTGAAGCCCTCTACATAAAAGTACAACAGATCTGAAGAGATAGCCACTGAATCTTGAGGTATTGAGCTTGAATAATCACGAAAAAAATAGGGTTTTCTAAGTCTTCAACACACACACACAACCGGCCAACCACCTTGTTCTGATGAACCACACGATCATGAAACCCTCTACCTTCATCATCATTGAACCATTTGAGTCTTGATCGAAGCTACATCCACACGAACCAGCTGTTGGCGACCACCATGACGAACCCATGTTGTTCAAGCCACCATCGCCGAACCCCACCTGCTTCACGAACCTATCAACATCACCGAACCATCATGCACCTGGCCGGACCCTCACCTGACCACGAACCTTACGCGCGACGAACCTGTGCATCTCATCAAGTCCGAACCTTTAATGTTCAGACCCAGCCGAACCATGCTCACACATCAACAAACCTGCAAGAAGCATGGGCGTCGAACCTTCTGTGAAACAATAGTGACCGAACCCTCCTGCCTCTCACATGGGACTCACGAGCCCACGCAGACGAACCCTACTGGGTTAACGAACCTTGACTGCAACACCAGTCACGAACCAGGTGAAAGGTTCGCTGACCTGAGGTCTGTGCAACATCTTCGACCACCTGATTTAGTTCGACTAGGTTTAAACTATATGGCCCAATACTTTATTTCATCCAAGACAATCACATATGGCTCACGACACTTACTTCAGCCCACTTTCAGTTGCATAGGCCCACTAAGTTTTGTTGGATATATCATCAGTAATCATTTTCGTTGAAACCATGCAGAAACTGTAATTGGCACAACCACATACATCTGGTCCAAATTTTTTTTTACCCTGGGCTCACATTTGATGCAGGCCCAACTCACGAAGCTCAATCCACATAACCTTAATCGGCCCAAGGCATGGTGTATTGGCCCAAATTAAACTGTCCAAGCCCACAATATTTTGCCCTAGGCCCACCTTCCTTGGAATCGGCTCAGACACTTCCCACGAGCCCAATAGCACAATACGGCCGCCCATGATCATTTAATGTTAATCGAGGCCTAATAACAAATAGTTAAGCCCAATAGAAACCATTGGACTCAATGAGCTAAATGTGATCCAAAACACGTGTGATGGATCCATGGCGATTAAATGGGCTCAAGTATAAACAAATTGGTCTATGTGGATATCATTTGGCTCACTTGGTTAAAGGTGTAATATAACACGTAAATGAATTAGTAATCACAAGTAACATATACTAAATTGTATACTAGGTATAATTGCTATGATGTCAAAAGAAAAATCTAAGTGTTACACTTAGGAATTTTAACAACACTTCATGATGTACATTGAGCATAAAATCATTAACAATTACACCGAGCCGAATGAAGAACAAAGACTAAGACATGCGAGTATTTACCAACTTTAGGGTTAACACGTACACGCGCACAAAAACCTACGAATTTATACTTATAAGTTAAACATGACGTGAATTCAATACAGGACTGTGAAACCAACTCAAGTGTAATCAAGAGCGCGTGTCTTCTCTCTTTTAAGATAAGTCAACCCTACAACTACAAGGTGAGTTCATATGCCCCTTTTACTTTAATCTTAACTGATTTTAACTCTCGGGGCTGAGAAACATGTTTACTTTTATTTATTTAAAAGTTTTGCTTAACATGTTATTTATACTTTGATTTTGATAATATTAAATTGTTTATTATCGCTTATCATTGTATGCATGCTTGTATGATCATGAGATAACAGGGAAACTCAAAAGATTATGATAATATACCTTCATAATCATCAAAACATTGGGATAACACCGTTGTAAGATTTATCTTATAACACTTGGTTATTCCTACAGAAATGAACATTGAGACAATTCATACACAAACGAACAATGAGAACAATTACAGTGATACATGATGACACTTCACAGCACATGAATGATCAGAAGATAAAGTATCTTCTGAATATCGTTCCACGTCATAAATGATCAAGTGTGATAAGTCAATTTCTTATAACATTTGATCAACACCCTAAAAACATACTACTAGGTAGTATGATCGCATTGATTATCCACCACCTGCGTCACTTAAGGGTACTAAGACTTGTTCTTACTACGGCTTAAGGATTACATGGTGACCATATGGATTACTGTGAACGGCGACCATGATAACGTAACTTCATGCCTATCACTGCCAATCACACATAATTAACATAATGTAATAAGACTAGTTCTTATTCGACCTTGTTAATTACATGAGACAATCCCCGTAAAGGCCTTGGGATCACACGGTGGGATAGGAGAGACTGGAATGCATTTTAATCTGATTATGTGAGGATTAAAATGGATTCCATTCGGATCCTATACACTACATTTGAGATACATGATGAACAGTTAACTAACACTTTTAATTAATTAAAAGTGTAACATAAAAGTTAACACACAGACAATAGAATAATACAAGGAACAGATTTATTAAATCTAACATCCTTATTATACAAATGGTTGTCAATACTTCGGTTTGATAACTACAACGCTATCATTATATTATTCTATTCATGGGAACACAGATGATCAAGAAACAAGTAAACATGAGAATGGAAATCTATAGTTGTATTGCAAGTAGTGTGAACTTTGTTTGAGCATGTGGTGGGATAGCGTCTGGGCTTGTCCCTTATGTGATTCCCTATATATAAGCATGTTTGATCAGGGATCACAACATTTGCAAATACAACTAGGGAGAAGCCATTGGGTGACAGATGATACACAATATACAAGCAACATAACAAAACATTATGATTATGCATGTGATTGAATCAGGGTTTTCAATTAAATTACTCATGAACTCACCAACCTAGTGTTGACTTTGTTTAAATACATGTTTTTCTCAGGTGACGAACAGGTGTAGAGACTTACATGCAAGGTTTAAGCTAGAGGACTTTTAGAAGACCTAGCTTATTTTGTGTTGCATGCTTTTGGTGCCTAAACATTGAATCATCTTTTGTATATCTTGTACATATACAAGATATAGTTATATTGATTCTTTTGGTAGATTTACTTGATTAAATTATGAACGATACATTGTAATTTAATCTTGTAATTCTATATCATTGATGTGTTAGCATTTCTCATTTTGATTATCATGTGCTATGTAACAATCTGATCATTTGATTATCACTCAAAGATATCGCGCCCCGGGAACCTTCCGCCCGACGGGAAAACCCGATCCGTTCCCGCCGGCCCGGGGTGTGACATTTCTAATCCAGAAGCTTGTGAACACTAGGATGAGAAAAGGTGATTCAGTAAAAGGATGCGTCAATAACCTCAATTCGATCTCATCTTGTTTTATGTACGTAAACATTAAGTTCGATGATGAGATACAAACCCTCATTGCCTGAGAGTTGGTCCAGAACCATAACTACATTTAGCTGCTCAACAAAAACTTGTAAGTTTACATTCGAGAAAATTTGGGAACTTATTTTAGGAGAGGATGTAAGATGCAAAGGTTTAAGGGAATCTTCAAGTTCTTTGTTGAGTGCAGAGTGCAGGGGAAGAAAGAATGAATAATGAAGTTTTTAGAGAAAGAGGAGTCAGCCTAAGACTCAGAAGAATGCGGTATGTTGGAATTATAAGGAAGCAGAGCCTTTAGAAATTAGTGTCCTAATTCAAAGGAAGAAGTTAACATTTCAGTACACAACAGAGATGATGATGCTTTCATTTTTCATATTGAAATCAATGTGGATTACTGGGTTATCGGTTCCGTTACCCATAGCATTGATATAACCATGGTTGTAGAAGTCGCTAGGCGCTAGTCGGGCGGCGAGGTACCGCCTAGGGATTAATCGGGATTAATCGGCGCTAGGCGGATTGGAATTTTTATATGTAATTTTACAAATATATATTATATACACACATCAATATCAATAATTTAATATAATACTTCAAATAATTTTAAAAAATATACTTAAATATATTAAAAAAAGTACTTTAAAGTGCAAACTTAAACACTGAGTTTAAAGTTTAGAGATAAATTTCGATGTTAACTACCTGGATTCGATGTTTCAGAGACATATTAAAGATTTTTTGTTGAGAAATGTCTAAATAATCATGAAATTGGTCCCTTTTTACCATAAAAAAGTCAAAAAAAGTCAAAAAAGTGAAAAAAAAAAATAAAAATTTGATTGGGCCGCCTAGGCCCCGCCTAGGCTAAAAATTAGACAGTAGATGGGCGCCTAGCGCCTAGGCAGGCGGCCGCCTAGGCCGATTTTTACAACATTGGATATAACTGCTACCCATAGCATTGATATAACAGCTACCCATATCATTGAAGCATTAGAGAATATGAAATTAGGAGACTTTGAAAAAGTAAGATTGGCTAACAATGAAGTGCTTGATGTCACACACATAATTGACATTGATTAGAAGACTTTAGTAGTTTCGTGGACTTTAGAGAATGACAAGGTAAATTCAAGCTTGAAAAGAAGGTTAATTTAGATAAAAAAAGGGCATGAAGTTAAGTTCTGGAACACGTAGTGGAAAGTTGCTAAAGGAAATATGATCATAGCTTGAGGAAAGAAGAATGTTCATTATATTTGGTCAAGATTCCGCAATAAGGAGTGACTACTGGTTCAAAAAGATAAATTATGGTTCACAAAATCTCGTGAGCAGAAGAAGGTTTGCTATAAAAGAGAGGAACCTAGAACCAGAGTGCATATTTAAGATGAATGAACATGGAAGGGTTCAACTTTCAAGTAAACCAGTCAAAGGATTTCATGGCAGTGGGAGCACATGTTATGCCTCAACTAGGGTTCCTAACTGGCAGTGGGTTAAAAGAAACAGTGTTCGTGTCGTTAAAGTCTCTCTAGATGAATTCTTACTTAAAAAGGAAAGTGCATGTTTTTATAGCGTCTCAGGATCTAGCAGTTTGTTAAGTAGGAGCCGGTAGGGACAGAGAACGAGTTGAGGGCTATTCCAACTGTGAGTTTGGTGGGAGCTTCAACATGTCTTCAATTAAATTGATGAGAAGGTGATGGCAATAAGAAGAGCATAAAGTTCTATTGACTTATTACAGAAGTACGATCTAGAAAGCAGACGAAAGTATTCAAGGCTTTTGAGTGGGAAATTGTTGAGTGTGTGTAGGCCTTGGGCTAGAACCACTGACATAAGCGGGTGGGAAGGAAAGGGGCAGCTGCCCTAACCCTAATGGATACCCATTCTATTTTTGTCAACCCTTGTTTTCATTATCTATATATTGATCTTGTGCTTGTAATTTTTTGTAGCACCTAATAAATAATATCCTAGTTACCACTGTAGGTGTAGGTCATTTTATACCGAACCACACGGTCCACATTAAATCCTCATGTTATTTACTCGTTTTCGTGTGTGTGTATGTTTGAGTTTTGTGTGTAATACCTAACAATTGTTATATGATTTGAGACACATTAGACACATTATATGTTCAACTTGTAAATTGGTGATGTAATAATGGTATTGAGAGTAAGGAACTGTTTTCTAAACAAAAACCAATATTGATTTGGACAAGGCATTGTAAATTCATACAACTCCATGATCAAAACCAACAAAGAATTGATTACAATACCTGCGAGAAAGCAATCAAGACTTTGAAAACGCTCCTGGATGGCCACAATGAACAAAGCTTGTGATTGAAGTGGAATGAAAGTAAATAATCAGATAAAAGCCCAAAGCATGTAGAGGAGTGGGTTTACCATTCCAATAAGATTTTCTAGACATAGGACAACTGAGCTTTTAGTTGCAGCAGAACATACAGCAAGTTTTTTACCCTGTGGTGATATACAGAGTCATTTTTAGAACAAGCACATGTAAAATTTCATCCTATGCCAACATCAATATTACAATACACAATTTATTATGAGTATTCAAATGATCCCCTTTGTTTACACACCACATAGCCAGAAAAGATTCACATACATTAGCAGAACAAGTTATGTAAAATTGTTGAATTGTAGTATAGAAATTTAGATATCTTACAGAAGCCTTGGCCTCATCCATCAACTGAAGGACACCTGGTCTGGGCTCAACCTGCAAAATTCTCACCAGCCAACCAACCAGTTTGGTTCGTCAAACAAAACAATCAAATTAAATAAAAAATATTACTTCTTACACTTCCTGACTTGAGTATATCCTTGTACTTCTCGGTCTTCCAATCCTTAAAACATTAAAATAAAGTTTTTAAGAACTATGGGTAACTCAAGGGTAATAGAAATGAAGCTAGGGCTCTGGTCCCTACTTTAATGGGGCCCTCATTTTTTCAAAAAAACTTTTATACTTAATTATAGACATCGCTAGACACTAGGGAAGCGGTTGGGTCTGACTAGGGATTAATTGAGGTTAATCAGGATTAATCGGATTGGAAATTAATATGTAAATTTTCAAAATTACACACTCACACACAAAAAAAATTATATATAGTTTTTCAATACTTCAAAGATTTTCACAAGTTAAAAAATCTAAAAATATATTTAGTTGTCAAAACCCATTTAAAAACCTCCATTAAAAGACCCAAATATGTTTAAAAGCTCCCAAACTAAAATGAGTCAACCTAAAAAAAGGTTGATAAATTCAAGGTGTGTTAGGTTTAAATTAAATCAACCAACAGCCACCACCATTTTACATATGAAAGGTGATCTTCTATCTCCTAGTCGCAACCCATCCATCTAGCTATAGCAACCCTACAACAACCACCATCCTGAATCGCAAAAGCAACACCGGAATTTAGCAATATCATAGGTGAGTTGTTCCATTTTGGTTTTCATTAGTGTAGATCGAAGGGTTTGACCAGAAATTTAAGGGTTCGGTCTGAATTTGGCAGAATCGCCGGAATTTGACCGATTTATACCTCCTACGTCTGCCTTTGACCGTCATTGTTAATTACTCGATTAGATGAAAATTCCTAGGTGAACCTCCAATTTGCGATTACTCCCCGATTAATCAGCCACCTAGGTCGTTTTTTACAACACTTCTTTTATATATGTTTTATATTGTTTAGGCTTTTCAATCTAACAAAGATAAGAGGCCCACACTATTAAGGGTTATATCCTCATTGTTTGCAAACACATACGAGTGCAGGCTATTAGTGCTGGTGCTCAGTGTATGAAACTTAAAAGGAATCTAACACAATTTGATTCATCTGGTAACTGGAGCTCTTGATTATCATTTGTGCAATTAGACGTACAATCAATTTTCCCTGATAAATCATGACATTTTGTTAAAAAAAAAAACTGTATATGTAATTGTCTTGCTGAATAATTGAATATGTGAATTTGTTTTAGTTTGTGAATAGATTCTAATTTGTGATAAAACTCTCTCTTTTTATCAAATTGAAGTTAACAGTATGAGATTAATCATTCTAAAAAAAAAAAAACTAAAAGCTTAATGGAAGAACAAAAAGGTTCTATGCTGGATAGGGGCCCCAAAACGGTTGCACCGACTAACCAAAGCAAGAAAGCAAAGAACGTATCATATACATAAGAACACACACCTGAAGAGTGTCAATCAGTTTTGCCCTATCGATATCACTTTCAGGAGGAGTGACGAAGAGGGTTGAAGAAGGCCAGCCAAACTCCTTAAAATACCTGATCACACGTATAATTTATTGATCAACAACAATTACAAAACAAATTCAGAGAAAATAGATGGATAGACAGGGGTAGAACCAGCGCATTTTAGGTTTACCACCGCCAACTTGATTCTGAAGAACATCGTAGAACTCAGTGTCCCAATTGAGAGGCTCAGAGAAGGGAGGACAACGGACATTGAAGTGCTCGAAAGCCAGATTGTAAGCCTGGCGATGCAGGTCTTCCGATTCGAGAATAACCCCGTCGCAATCGAATATAAGAGCTTCCATTGCACGTGAATTTGCGGAAACTGATAATGATCTGGTGGAAAAAGAACAGGAAGAGAATCGACGGAGACCGGGAGTGGTGGACAGGTTTTGGTGGGTAGGGATGCGGTGGCGGGTGGCGTTGGGAGGACGGAGAAGAAACATGGTGGTGGTGGTGGTGGCCATTGCTGCACACCACAGACTTTGGGTGTAGATTGTGTTGGTTGTCTGGTGGGTTACGTTCTTGTGGCGGCGGACTGTTTATAGCAAATGTTTCCATAAAACTGAAAACTTTGTATTTGTAATTAAACAAAAAAATGATCCAACGGTCACTAGCCCTGCATTCGACGTCGTAGTTGCGGTTAAGTTAACAGCTTTGACTTCAGTCTTTCTAAAAGCAATTGTTACTTACACCAGCAGCAATGTTTTACTCGGTTGTGGATTTCCTCCAGAATTGATGAAATCCAGGTTATGTGATTGATGCACGAGCTTTACTTCAGGGACGTGTCAGCCAATCGATTGTCGTTCAAAAAAGTTTTATAAAAAATTAACCCGAATTTTTAATTTAGGTTTTGGTTCGGTTCCTAACCTATTCAGTTTTCGGTTCCATAATCAATTTCATGAATTTGTTAATTTGATTGGTTCGGTTATTTGCTTAACAGATTAAACCGGATTTTTATATAAATTTATTTTATTTTATTAACAATATACAAGATTGAATTTGATTTAGTTGGTTGAATTAACTTTATTTGGTTTGGTTTAACCGAGTTATTTTGTTTTTAATCGGTTTATTCAGTTGAATTTGGTTTTTTTAGTTTTTAGACAAGATCGAACAAAATTGAATTCGGTTTGGTTAAAGATTTTTCAAATCCGGTTTTCATTTGCGGATAAAAAAAATTTCAAAACTGAATAAACCAATAACCGAATCGATGAACATGTGTAAAAGGTATAAAAGTAATTTTCATAAACTTTAAAGAAAAATTACTTTTATATCTTTTAAATTGTGTGGTCATAGCTGGTTTTTTTTTACTTTTACAATTTGTTTTTTTCATTTAAATGCATCCATTTGTATATATAAGTGTGTGTGCATATAAGGCATGAATCTACTGTTAACCACGTTAATTGTGGCAACTCAACCAACTTTGACAATATCAACCTAAACCTTTGATTTTTTTTCATCACATTTAGTATATATGTATAAGACTATCTTGTTTTATATATATGTGCTAATTCACAAGTGTTTATGATTTAAAACAAGTGTAAGTTTGCATTACACTGTAAATATTTATTTAATGTGATGACAACTTACATTGGTGTAAGATCTTAAACGAAGATGAATTTGCACAAACTCATAAAAAGAAAGTAGTTAGTACATATGTATAATAAATATCATGAACACAAAAAACTAAATAGTTGGGTTGATCTTGACAGAGTTAGTTGGGTTGCCAAATTAAAGTAGATTATTATTTAATCTCAATCCTATATGTGTGTGTGTGTATAGGTGTGTGTGTCAGTGTTTGTATTACTAAATAACATAATAAAAATAGATCAAAAAAAAGAAAACTATACTACATGATTACATGTATGTAATCATTTATATGCATCACAACCATTATATAGTGCTAAATTAACAAACAGATAAAAATAAACAAACAAGCATACTCAGTATATTCCCACTTTTCAGTAGGGTATAGGGGAATGATGGTGCACAAACCTTACGGGGCTGTTTGTTTTTTAGAAAGACGTCTGCGAATGTCTGCGAGACCTCTTTTGTCTGCACCCCGCAGACCAAGGAAAGATGTAGGGTGTTTGTTTTCTCGCAGACATTTCATTAAAAAACGTCTGCGAGACCTCTTCTTGGAAAAGAGGTGGACCATCATCTTCAAACCTCTTCTCAGTTTCTCACCCCCATTTCATGCTCACCGATAGCCCCTCATCTCCTGCTCACCACCGGCGGCCCACCACCAGACGCATGGACAACAGCTCCCCCACCGCCGGTCTCCTCCACAGCCGGCTCCCCCACCGCCGTCGCCTCCAACCGCCATCACCCCCACCGGTTCATCTAGGGTTCGCCCCTTTCCAGTCGCGCCTCCCACTGCCGTCGCCCCCACCGGTTCGATCTAGGGTTCGCCCCTTTTCAGTCGCGCCTCCCACCGCCGTCGCCCCCACCGGTTCGATCTAGGGTTCTAGGGTTCGCCCTCCTCGACGGTTCATCCTCTCGATCTAGGGTTCTAGGGTTCGCCCTCCTTGATCGGAGCTGGCCTTCTGCGGTCGGAGCTGCCTCATCGACGGTCGACGGTCGGTGGAGGGGGACGATCGGAGGTGATGGTGACAGTGGTGGACGATCGAAGGTGATGGCTGGTGATCAGAGCAGACGGTGGGGTTGGGGGACGGTGGGTTGGGTTTTCATATGAAGAGGTTTTCTAGTTTGAAGAGGTTTTTGGAAAACAAACACCCTCAAAACCTCTTCTTGCAGAGGTTTGGTCCACCTCTTCTGCAAAAGAGGTTTGCAGATGTGGTCCACAGACTGCAGATGTTTTACCTCTTCAAAAACAAACAACACCTACCTCTATCCCATTTAGGATAGAGAGGCTGCTCCGAATGACTCCCCGGCTCATAGTTGTCATTTGAAGTTAATCACCCCAACACTTTTAACGTTATTTTCACATAACTAGTAAAATAACGTTAAAATTAGTGCAATTTTACTTTAGCCCCTTAATAACAAACATATTAATTTCATATATACCCACAAACAAGAAAATCAATAAAACGAGCACAAAGCTAACATTTTTAATTGAAAGATCAAATTACATACAATCAAAGAAGAAGAAAATAGTGTCATTTCTTGTTCCATTATTAGAAAAATCAACTATCTTCCTCACATCTATAACATTTGGAAACAAAAACCAAGTAGGCAAGATTATTGGTATCCACATACTTACATGATGAAGCTAATGAAAAAGAAGATGAAATTCTTGAAATTCATGGGCTAATAAACAAATTGGATTCATATTTAAATCTTAGAATCAGGTATCACCAAAAAACTATGAATATCTCCCTCACCGCCGACAATTCCACCGTAATCAACAACCACACCTCTTATGCACTTCTTCTTTTGATTCCTTTTGATTCAAAACACCAACTGAAATGGAATCCGACCGACCCATTTTCCCCAAAAAAAGAACATGTGAAAGAACTGGGATTCTTTTATTAAGTAGTCTATCAGTGGTGCAAAGCTAATTGCCCCTTTTCAGTAGGGGCGAAAGGTTAGACCTTAGAAAGTCAGCGATAAAAAGAAGTCAGTGGTGCATTTAATCAAAATCTGAGTTTCTTCAACCAAACCATCTACGGATTGTATCTTTTGAAAATCTAATATTAGACCAAATGCAGCGCGCATTTTGACAGCCTACGTGGTTGATCATTTGTCTGGCGGATGCATTGGAGGGAAGGAGTAGGCACCATTTAAAATTTTTTTGCACGTTGTGACGTGCGTAGAAAAAGAGAAAAGGAGGTGGGCCACCTCTTTAAAATCATTTTTTAAAAAAAAAGAAGGTAACGGTTATATTTTGAAAAAAAAAGTTTTTAATTTTTTTAAAATTCTAATAGCTATATTTAAAAAAACAGCTAGTTTTTTCCCTTATAAATACCCACTCAAAGTTGCTCATTTTTCACTCAAAAATCTTATACAACTTCTCTCAAAATTTTCAACTTTCACACTCTCAAAATGGATCCAAGAGCCCTATTTTCGTTCACTCAATTCTTAAACGATGACGATGATGTCCAGCTAAACCCACTGCAACAACCTTTATTCCCTCCGTTCTCACAAACACAACAGTTTTCTCAGTATTCACAACCATTTCCCCAGTTTCACCAATGTAACATCTAGCATTTAACAGGTATTCAATTATCCAACATCTAATATTATCATTCAACTATCGATTACTCTTGCATATGAACGAACAAAGAGGTCTAAAGGGGACTTAAAACATTAATGAAACTAAACAAAATTTAAACAAAATATAAACACAATATGTGAATGTGTACAAATATGATGATGCACGGGTAGGGCATCAACTTAATGAATTCAAACACTTAGAAATCCATTTATGGTAAAACATAAACATCTTTTGAACTTCTAATCGATTTAAATAAACCAAACCAAATTTGGCTCTTGAACCCATAACTAAACCCAATTACCCTGCTTTAGTTACAATCTAAACAAGATGTTGGATTATAAAGAGTTAGGAAATCATCACCCTCATATCATATCATAACTTAATACATCAAACTCAAAAGTACCTATCTTAACCTCTTATAATCGGCTCCTTGGCAGAACCTCCAACTCATCTCATTTGTTATCATGAAGTAAACCATACCTTAGGATAAAAAAAAAATAAATAAATAAAATCCATTATTTCTATGGGAACCTACGGCCAAAACTCAAAAACCAATAAAAGGAATTTATCAACTTTCTTTTAAAAATAGAACAAGCACACCCACCTTTCCCTGACACTGCTGTGAACAGCTCCTCCTTTACTTGGCAGCTGGAAAAAAAAAAAAATCAGAAAAAGACACCCCTTACTTCCTTGGAAGCTGCTGAAAGGACCTAACCCTGAAATATCACAAGTTGCGTATGATGTTGAACTATACTATGATGATAAAAGTGATGGTGGTACTGGGAATCACTTTCAAGATTTGGAGCAGCTTAAAAAAAAATTAAATAAATAAATAAATAAAAATCATATCACCATACCCTCATAGCTGAATCTATCCCTACTTATTTCCTATCAGCCATTACCTATTCCATCAGCATTTTTACCTCTTTTGCAGAGAAAAACGTGGGAAACAAACCCCAAAATAACAACCATATCTGTGTATAAATAGAGGATATGTGAAGCCACCTAATCCCACACCAAAACCCATTTCTATTCTCCTCTCGACAGAACCATCATCATCTTCTTCTCTCAGCTGAAGAAACCAACTCCAAGTCCCTTGTCTTCTTGGTAGAACCTCATCAAAACCACCAACAGCTTGCGGCCATCAACCGGTTGCAGCCAAGTAACAGACCCAGCAACCAGGCAGCTGTTCACGCCCACATTAGCCTGCTGCCCAGCTATCGGCCAGCATCCATCGGTTGTCCCAGCAGCTCTCGGCGACCCAGCAGCTCCCGGTCACCCAGCAGCTCTAGCCAGCATCCCTCGTTACACGCTGCAGTTCTTGTTCAACCACCAGTTCACGACTAAGAAACAAGTCACGAACCAGCAACAACCTTCAAACAGCCTTTTTCTTTCCTTGCTGAAGGTATGAATTCGAACATCTAAGAATTTTCCTTCTAGACCAACCAAAGCTTGGTATACTCAATATAAAAAAAAAAATAACCAAAAAAAAAAACCAACCAGCAACTCAATGCCAATTTAAAGGAAACTGACGCAGCAACCACCCAGCCCCATTCATTGTTTTTTAACCGTAAGTTTCATTTAACAATGTAAGTATCGGTAATCGGTTGAGCTATCTTCAGAGTTGGTGGTAAGATCACCGTGCATGTGGGATGTAAAACCCACCAGGCATGCGATCAACCACCCTCAACCCAAGAGAAATTGCCAGGAACCGGTCGGTTAAGTGACAATAACAAGTTCTTTTTGTAGCATTCAAAAGTAATGGTTTTTATCATAAATAGATTAACAAAACACTTTTTATACAATAACGCGTGTAAAACATAATGGTCATATAAATCGTGAGCATGAGCAAATAATATACAACTTGAAAATCCTAGTAACTACCTATGTTTCGAGTCCAAATAAATTGCATAAGTTTGAGTTGGTATCTAGATGTATGCATGTGTTCGAGTAGGTGGGTAGAAACGCGTATATAGGTGCTGGGATTCATACATATATATGAATACATATATACATATTCTGAATACCCACAATATATACATAGGTTTGAGATAAATGTATATATATAATCAAACCTATATTTTTTAATATCATGGGTGTTGAATATAATAATAATAATAATAATAATAATAATAATAATAATAACAATAATAATAATAGTAGTATGAGTAGTAGTAGTAGTAGTAACAACTACAACAAGATTGATAATACTAATAATAAATATTATTTATTATAATTTTTGGGCGATATCATATGCCTTCTATTTAAATTAGGGCAAATAATTAAGATCCCTCAATTTAACTATAGATAAAACGAACCCTTAAAAATTAACGAACATTAAGATAAGAATGTGTTTCGATGTCATAAGGGTTATTCCATGAATCTCATGAAGTGCCATACTCTTGTAGGGCCCGAGAAGGACACTGAACCCTAAATTCACGGTTCCTTGGAACCGCCTGATCACTGCTCAAGTGAGTTTCGTAGCCCCCTTTTTTTAAATATTTATTCTATTCTCTTCGGGGTGAAATACTTGCTATCTTACTTATCCATACGTGTTTATTAAAATGATACTTGTTTGAATGTTTATTGCATGAGTACTAATTTCAAAGTCCCCATTGATATATATGTATGAATGTATGTATTATATCGGTAATTCCACAACTATTTAGCTCAATTGACGAGCCGTGGATTAATATGGATAGTGCTATCGGGCTGACGACCCCATTCATTTTGAGATTTTGGTCGCACCAAATCGTTCCCAAGTGCCTGGGCTTAAATGAATGTATATTTCCATTTACTATATATTTGATTGATTGTTGGCATTATGGGGCGAAAAGTCATAGGTTTGGTTGTGGGCTCATGATAAAGTAATCATTCACTCGTGCTAATTTTAATTTAAACATTATATGGATAACTTTTATAAATACTTTCCTTCAACATTTTGTCGAGTCGTAAACCTGCGAACTCACCAACTATTTTAGTTGACCCTTTTTATGCATGTATTTCAGGAAATAATTAAGCTTGGATTATGCATGCTCTTTTTGTGATACAACTGAAGATTTGGAGAATATTGTTTTGATAGTTAGACAATATGAAGAATCTTTATATGTTGTATTTATTTTGGAATATTGTAACCTATATTATGTATTTCTTATGGACATGAATGCATGCTAGAAGTTTCTTTAGAAACAATGTGTTCAAGATCCGATTTCGTGACACCCTCGTGTTTCCGCTCTAGCGGGGGTGTGACAGATTGGTATCAGAGCCATTGGTTATAGGGAATTAGGTTTTTCTCTTAAGGAAACCTAGACTATGACCTTTAGCTTATCCTAGGACTTATGTGCATTTACATGATATGTAATGATTAATTGCCTTTAGTTGTGAAATAAGAATACTATATGTGTGTATAGAAGATGCCGCCAAAAAGGAGAGGGAGGAAGCCGAAGCAAACTACCGAAACTGAAAATGCAAATCCCGAAAACACAACTCTCAACTCCAATGACATTGCTGAAATTGTGGATAAGCGTATCGAAGCTGCCATACCTAAGATCGTTGCTCAAATCAATTCAACATCAGGGAACAAGACCAATAATAATGGTGGTCACAACGGCTCTGCAAGCAACAATGTAGACCTCGGAGAGGGAACTGCCAACAAGGGGTGCACCTACAAAACCTTTGTAGCATGTAAACCTAAGGAGTTTTATGGAAATGATGGGGCCGTTGGAGTGTTGAAATGGATTGAGAAGATGGAGGCGGTTATTCGCATCAGTGATTGTCTTCCTAGCCAAAAGGTGAAGTATGCGGTGTGTTCACTCCAAGGTAAAGCCTTAACGTGGTGGAACACCCAGATTCAAGCTCGTGGAATTGACGAGGCTGAGGCACTAGAATGGAATGAATTCAAGGCATTGATCACTGAAGAATACTGCCCTATTAACGAACTGCAAAAGTTAGAAGCTGAGTTTTGGAATCTCTCTATGATTGGTGCTGAAATTCAAGCATACACTAATCGCTTTCATGAGCTGTCATGCTTACTTCCACATATGGTTAACACGGAAGCCAAGAAGGTGGAAAGGTATGTCTGGGGTTTGGCACCTCAAATTCGGGGCTTGGTCACTTCCTCTCGACCAACCACATTGAAAAGTGCCATCCTCCTGGCAGGACAATTGACTGATGAGATGATCAGAACTGGAACACTGACAAAGAAAGGTGCAGGGGAAAAGCGAAAGTTTGAGAGCTCACGCCCGGCGAACGCACCAAGCAAGAAGACCACAACTGCCCGCAACTATGGGGCAGTCACACATGAAAAGAAACCACCTCCACCATCAAAATGCAACAAGTGTAACTTGTATCACCAAGGAGAATGTCCCATCTGCTCACAATGTAAGAAGACAGGGCACTTTGCTCGAAACTGCCGAAACAATCAAAGAGTTTGTTATGAGTGTGGAAGTTTGGAACACTTGAGAAATGTGTGTCCAAAATTACAACGTGGACCAACAAATGGAGGCAATCAGGGCAGGGGAAGAGCTTTCGTACTTGGAGCAAAGGAAGCTCGTCAGGATCCCAATGTAGTGACAGGTACATATCTCATCAATAATAACTATGCATCTGTTTTATTCGATACGGGAGCTGATAAGTGCTTTATATCCCCTGAATTTGAATGCTTGATCACACAAAAACCTATTCCTCTAAATGAACCTTACACAATTGAACTGGCCAACGGAAAATTGTTAAAAGCTCAAACAGTCCTTAAAGGATGCAAAATAAGTTTAGAGAATCACTCATTTGACATTGACCTTATTCCAATTCAACTTGGGAGCTTTGATGTAGTTGTAGGGATGGATTGGTTATCTAAAAATCAAGCCGAGATTAAGTGTTTCGATAAAATTATTCGCATTCCACTCACGAATGACGAAACACTTGAAATCAAAGGTGAAACTCCCGAAAGAAGTTTTCACATCATATCATCCATGAAAGCCCAAAAATATCTAAGGAAGGAGTACCAAGCATTCTTAGCTCATGTGAAGGTAAAGGAGATTAAAGAGAGGAAGATTGATGATATACCAGTTGTTAGAAACTTCCCTGAAGTCTTTCCGGAAGACCTTCCTGGTCTACCACCTGTTCGACAAGTCGAGTTTCGCATCGACTTGGTCCCTGGAGCCGCACCAATTGCTAGAGCTCCTTATCGCTTAGCACCATCGGAGATGCAGGAGTTATCCAATCAATTACAAGAACTATTGGATCGAGGATTCATTAGACCAAGTTTCTCTCCTTGGGGAGCACCGGTGCTGTTCGTGAAAAAGAAAGACGGTACATTTCGAATGTGTATTGATTACAGAGAACTGAACAAAGTAACGATCAAGAACCGTTATCCTCTTCCCCGTATTGATGATCTGTTCGACCAATTACAAGGGTCAACTTATTTTTCAAAGATTGACCTTCGGTCGGGTTATCATCAACTACGAATTCAGGAGGAAGACATTCCTAAAACGGCTTTCAGAACTCGGTACGGGCACTACGAATTTCTAGTAATGCCTTTTGGGCTGACTAATGCCCCTGCCGTGTTCATGGACTTAATGAATCGAGTCTGCAAGCCATACCTCGATAAATTTGTGATTGTATTCATTGATGATATATTAATATATTCTCAAAATCAACAAGACCACGAACAACACTTAAGGTTAGTCTTGGAACTACTCGCTAAGGAAAAGTTGTACGCTAAACTTTCCAAGTGTGAGTTCTGGCTAAGAGAAGTTCACTTTCTCGGTCATGTAATTAATCAAAAAGGAATTCACGTGGACCCAAGCAAGATAGAAGCGGTAAAACAATGGGAAGCACCAAAGACTCCGACGGAGATCCGACAGTTCTTAGGGTTGGCTGGTTATTACCGAAGATTTATCGAAAATTTTTCCAAGATAGCCCAACCCTTAACCGCTCTGACACAGAAGGATAGAAAATATGATTGGGGAAAAGAACAGGAGGATGCCTTCCAACTGTTGAAACATAAGCTGTGCAATGCACCTATCCTATCTCTCCCGGAGGGTACCGATAACTTTGTAGTATTCTGTGACGCATCGCACCAAGGTCTTGGTTGTGTGCTAATGCAAAAAGACAAGGTTATTGCGTACGCCTCTCGACAACTCAAGGTTCATGAAAAGAATTACACCACTCATGATCTTGAGTTAGGAGCAGTCATTTTTGCACTAAAAATATGGAGACATTACCTATATGGTACAAAGTGTCTCATCTATACCGATCACAAAAGTCTGCAACACATTCTTGACCAGAAAATGCTCAATATGCGACAACGGCGATGGGTAGAATTATTAAACGATTACGATTGTGAAATCCGTTACCACCCAGGTAAGGCCAACGTAGTTGCAGATGCATTAAGTAGAAAAGAGAGAGTCAAGCCCATACGCATACGAGCTCTGGGAATGACAATTCAAACGACTCTTAAGACCCAAATTCTGAATGCACAAAAAGAGGTCTTAAGGAACAAAGAGTTAAAAGATGAACTTTTATGTGGAGCAGAGAAAAAGCTAGAACCAAAAGATGATGAGGTGCTGTATTTTCAAGAAAGAATATGGGTCCCTGATCTGAACCACTTGCGGGAATTAATCCTTGATGAAGCCCACAAGTCTAGATACTCGATTCATCCTGGTGCCGACAAAATGTACAAAGATCTCAAAGAATTCTATTGGTGGCCTGGGATGAAAAAGGATATAGCTGTATATGTCGAAAAGTGCTTAACGTGTTCCAAAGTCAAAGCCGAACACCAGAAACCCTCAGGTTTATTACAACAACCAGAAATCCCTCAGTGGAAATGGGAACAAATTTCTATGGATTTTATAACCAAGCTTCCACGTACCTCGAGTGGTCATGACTCCATATGGGTTATAGTTGATCGCTTGACGAAATCTGCCCATTTCCTGCCAATTAGAGAAGACTTCAAGATGGAGAAGTTGGCTCGACTTTACATTAATGAAGTTGTAACTCGACATGGAGTGCCTATCTCGATTATATCTGATAGAGACAGTCGATTCACCTCTCGGTTTTGGCAATCCTTGCAAAGATCTATGGGAACACGTTTAGATCTAAGCACTGCTTATCACCCTCAGACCGATGGTCAAACAGAAAGAACAATTCAAACATTGGAGGATATGCTTAGATGTTGTGTGGTAGACTTTGGTGGAAATTGGGATGCTCATCTTCCATTAATCGAATTCTCTTATAATAATAGTTACCATACTAGCATTCAGTGTGCTCCATTTGAAGCCTTGTATGGAAGAAAATGTCGATCACCCGTCTGCTGGGCAGAAATTGGGGAAAGTCAACTAATTGGGCCAGAGATAATTCAAGAAACAACCGACAAAATCGCACAAATAAAAGAAAGGATCAAAGCCGCCAGAGACCGACAAAAGAGCTACGCCGATCACCGAAGGAAACCCCTAGAGTTCTCAATTGGTGATAAAGTAATGTTGAAAGTGTCTCCGTGGAAAGGCGTGGTGCGATTTGGCAAAAAGGGAAAACTGGCACCAAGATACGTTGGACCTTTTGAAATCCTCGATAGGATTGGTCCTGTAGCTTATAAACTTAAATTACCCCAGGAACTCGGTGGGGTGCATGACGTATTCCATGTGTCAAATCTTAAGAAGTGTTTATCGGATGAATCATTAATAATCCCTCTTGATGAAGTTCGGCTCGATGACAAGCTACACTTTATCGAGGAACCCATTGAAATTATGGATCGTGAAATGAAAAAGCTAAAGAGGAGTCGAATACCGATTGTTAAAGTTAGATGGAACTCTAAACGAGGTCCTGAGTTTACATGGGAACAAGAGGATCAAATGAAACAAAAATATCCTCATCTATTTACAAATGTGCCAGCTCCTGACCGTAACTAAATTTCGGGACGAAATTCTCCTAACCGGGGGAGACTGTAACATCTAGCATTTAACAGGTATTCAATTATCCAACATCTAATATTATCATTCAACTATCGATTACTCTTGCATATGAACGAACAAAGAGGTCTAAAGGGGACTTAAAACATTAATGAAACTAAACAAAATTTAAACAAAATATAAACACAATATGTGATTGTGTACAAATATGATGATGCACGGGTAGGGCATCAACTTAATGAATTCAAACACTTAGAAATCCATTTATGGTAAAACATAAACATCTTTTGAACTTCTAATCGATTTAAATAAACCAAACCAAATTTGGCTCTTGAACCCATAACTAAACCCAATTACCCTGCTTTAGTTACAATCTAAACAAGATGTTGGATTATAAAGAGTTAGGAAATCATCACCCTCATATCATATCATAACTTAATACATCAAACTCAAAAGTACCTATCTTAACCTCTTATAATCGGCTCCTTGGCAGAACCTCCAACTCATCTCATTTGTTATCATGAAGTAAACCATACCTTAGGATAAAAAAAAAGTAAACCATACCTTAGGATAAAAATAAATCCATTATTTCTATGGGAACCTACGGCCAAAACTCAAAAACCAATAAAAGGAATTTATCAACTTTCTTTTAAAAATAGAACAAGCACACCCACCTTTCCCTGACACTGCTGTGAACAGCTCCTCCTTTACTTGGCAGCTGGAAAAAAAAAAAAATCAGAAAAAGACACCCCTTACTTCCTTGGAAGCTGCTGAAAGGACCTAACCCTGAAATATCACAAGTTGCGTATGATGTTGAACTATACTATGATGATAAAAGTGATGGTGGTACTGGGAATCACTTTCAAGATTTGGAGCAGCTTAAAAAAAAAATTAAATAAATAAATAAATAAAAATCATATCACCATACCCTCATAGCTGAATCTATCCCTACTTATTTCCTATCAGCCATTACCTATTCCATCAGCATTTTTACCTCTTTTGCAGAGAAAAACGTGGGAAACAAACCCCAAAATAACAACCATATCTGTGTATAAATAGAGGATATGTGAAGCCACCTAATCCCACACCAAAACCCATTTCTATTCTCCTCTCGACAGAACCATCATCATCTTCTTCTCTCAGCTGAAGAAACCAACTCCAAGTCCCTTGTCTTCTTGGTAGAACCTCATCAAAACCACCAACAGCTTGCGGCCATCAACCGGTTGCAGCCAAGTAACAGACCCAGCAACCAGGCAGCTGTTCACGCCCACATTAGCCTGCTGCCCAGCTATCGGCCAGCATCCATCGGTTGTCCCAGCAGCTCTCGGCGACCCAGCAGCTCCCGGTCACCCAGCAGCTCTAGCCAGCATCCCTCGTTACACGCTGCAGTTCTTGTTCAACCACCAGTTCACGACTAAGAAACAAGTCACGAACCAGCAACAACCTTCAAACAGCCTTTTTCTTTCCTTGCTGAAGGTATGAATTCGAACATCTAAGAATTTTCCTTCTAGACCAACCAAAGCTTGGTATACTCAATATAAAAAAAAAAAAATAACCAAAAAAAAAACCAACCAGCAACTCAATGCCAATTTAAAGGAAACTGACGCAGCAACCACCCAGCCCCATTCATTGTTTTTTAACCGTAAGTTTCATTTAACAATGTAAGTATCGGTAATCGGTTGAGCTATCTTCAGAGTTGGTGGTAAGATCACCGTGCATGTGGGATGTAAAACCCACCAGGCATGCGATCAACCACCCTCAACCCAAGAGAAATTGCCAGGAACCGGTCGGTTAAGTGACAATAACAAGTTCTTTTTGTAGCATTCAAAAGTAATGGTTTTTATCATAAATAGATTAACAAAACACTTTTTATACAATAACGCGTGTAAAACATAATGGTCATATAAATCGTGAGCATGAGCAAATAATATACAACTTGAAAATCCTAGTAACTACCTATGTTTCGAGTCCAAATAAATTGCATAAGTTTGAGTTGGTATCTAGATGTATGCATGTGTTCGAGTAGGTGGGTAGAAACGCGTATATAGGTGCTGGGATTCATACATATATATGAATACATATATACATATTCTGAATACCCACAATATATACATAGGTTTGAGATAAATGTATATATATAATCAAACCTATATTTTTTAATATCATGGGTGTTGAATATAATAATAATAATAATAATAATAATAATAACAATAATAATAATAGTAGTATGAGTAGTAGTAGTAGTAGTAGTAACAACTACAACAAGATTGATAATACTAATAATAAATATTATTTATTATAATTTTTGGGCGATATCATATGCCTTCTATTTAAATTAGGGCAAATAATTAAGATCCCTCAATTTAACTATAGATAAAACGAACCCTTAAAAATTAACGAACATTAAGATAAGAATGTGTTTCGATGTCATAAGGGTTATTCCATGAATCTCATGAAGTGCCATACTCTTGTAGGGCCCGAGAAGGACACTGAACCCTAAATTCACGGTTACTTGGAACCGCCTGATCACTGCTCAAGTGAGTTTCGTAGCCCCCTTTTTATTTAAATATTTATTCTCTTCGGGGTGAAATACTTGCTATCTTACTTATCCATACGTGTTTATTAAAATGATACTTGTTTGAATGTTTATTGCATGAGTACTAATTTCAAAGTCCCCATTGATATATATGTATGAATGTATGTATTATATCGGTAATTCCACAACTATTTAGCTCAATTGACGAGCCGTGGATTAATATGGATAGTGCTATCGGGCTGACGACCCCATTCATTTTGAGATTTTGGTCGCACCAAATCGTTCCCAAGTGCCTGGGCTTAAATGAATGTATATTTCCATTTACTATATATTTGATTGATTGTTGGCATTATGGGGCGAAAAGTCATAGGTTTGGTTGTGGGCTCATGATAAAGTAATCATTCACTCGTGCTAATTTTAATTTAAACATTATATGGATAACTTTTATAAATACTTTCCTTCAACATTTTATCGAGTCGTAAACCTGCGAACTCACCAACTATTTTAGTTGACCCTTTTTATGCATGTATTTCAGGAAATAATTAAGCTTGGATTATGCATGCTCTTTTTGTGATACAACTGAAGATTTGGAGAATATTGTTTTGATAGTTAGACAATATGAAGAATCTTTATATGTTGTATTTATTTTGGAATATTGTAACCTATATTATGTATTTCTTATGGACATGAATGCATGCTAGAAGTTTCTTTAGAAACAATGTGTTCAAGATCCGATTTCGTGACACCCTCGTGTTTCCGCTCTAGCGGGGGTGTGACAACCAACAAGGACATTCATTCCCCCAATTTGGTCAATGTCCTGCCCTGCCATAGTTTTGTCTACCACAACCAGCTTTTGATGCTCAACAATGGCAACAATTTATTTAATGGCAAGAATATCAAAAAAACCTCCAAAATGCAACAAACTCAATTTCAACAAACTCAGAAACATGTGGAATTAAAAGAAAAGGCCGCAAAAAAGAAGAAGAAACCAACCAAGATGGTGACTGAGAATGACGAGCAACCAACCAAGATGAGTCGTCAAAAGTGGCCGCAAAGTGATGAGGTGTTGCTTGCACAAACTCAGAAACATGTGGAATCACCATCAAAAGAAAAGGCCGCAAAAAAGAAGAAGAAACCAACCAAGATGGTGACTGAGAATGACGAGCAACCAATCAAGATGAGTCGTCAAAAGTGGCCGCAAAGTGATGAGGTGTTGCTTGCACAAGCTATTATTTCAACTTCTGAGAATCCAATGACTAGCAACAACCAAAATGTAGATGCTTTTTGGAGCAAGATTGAAAAATACTACAATGAAAGTCAACCTTCAATTCTAATCGATGCTCATAATCTAAGAAGTCATTGGCATATGTTTAAATCAAAGTTGAATAGATTTAATGAGTTGTTCTTACAAGTCAAATCTCGTTACAGAAGTGGTCGGTCAGACGACCAGTACATCCAATGTCACGCGCGAGCTTGACTGTTCATTAGCTCATGGTGCTATTATACGTTTCAATATTTAATGCATCATCATTTAAACATTACAACATGTCATTCATTAAATTCAAATAACATTACATGAAATGAATACAAAACAATTACAATTGAATGCTAAAACATTGTTTATAATTTAACTAGGTCTAATAAGTCTTATCATATGTCTTCATCATGCTTCCTTATCCTGTTACACATGTAAAATAGAGTTTGTCAACTATTTGCATAGTTGGTGATTTCACACACTAAGTTTAAATAATAAGTATAAAAAGGATGCAAACTATAGCCTAACTAGATATGTATCATAAGCAAAGCATGAATACAAGTTTGAATAAATTGAATGAATGAATGAATAACAATTGCTTGTGTCCAAACAAGTATCCTTGCAACATGTTAATTCAAGTATGGCCATACTATAAATTAACATTTATAATTCAACCAGTTTGCTAGGTGTACTTTTCACATTTTTCACACAAAGGCAAAAGCCTTTGCGAAGATAGTATCTAACCATCTTAGGCTACTAAGTACTAGATTGCTTGACTGGCAACACACATAGAATCAACATATTGTATAAGTCTAGCCTCTAACATATAAAGCTAACTAGTCTAAGGTTTGCATCATAGATTGAATAAATAATAGATTGAATAAATTTTGAATAAGACACGTGTAACATCCCAAAAACAAAATGTAAAAGGGAGTGTGAAGAAACTCACCTGTTAGAATGCTACTAGTTCCAAGTCCTTGATTTAAACAATGAGGAAGTAAGGCTATCTACTCACATATAATTTGAGTAATTCAAGTCTTAGCAAATCCTATAGTTCAAGTTCAAGGATCCTAGAAACTATGGCAATCATAATGGAAGTCCTAGTTTGAACGAATCTATGTTTTTGAATGAATACTTAGAATAATTAATCTTATAATATTGATTTAATAAAATAGAATATCAAATGTATTCTTTTTATTTATCAATATTATTTGTATGAATAAATTAAACTTAATATTGATTTAAATAAAATAGAATATCAAATATATTCTTCTTATTTATCAATATTATTTATATAACTAGACTAATTGTTTAAGAATATTTAATAATATTCTTATAATAAATAAAAATAGAATATTAAATATTACTTTTTATTTATTATTTTGGAATTGAATTTCTAATTGGGTTACATGAATTAATTTCCATCCATTTAATCATCTATTTGTATTTAAAGACTTGCATGTTTGAATTATAAGTTTTATAAAATTTAGTTAACCTTTTAAAAATAATTATTTGAAGTATATTGATTAAAACAATTATTCCATTGATTGAAAACATATTTAACATTTACTAATTTAAATCATTGTAATATGCTTATGTTTGATATAACATGTTTTTAAATGTGAATAATAAATTGTATTAAAAGAATAAATAATTAAATAATCGTTTTTGAACAGAATGTTTGTTTCTAAACAAATTTTGATATTAAAATCTTCATTATAGTTTTTAAATCAAATTTAATAAGAGATTAATTTAAATCCTATTTAAAACCTTCTTATTTAAATTAAATACCTTTAAAGAAATAATTTATTTGAAAATATTTGGATGTAGATTTAAACAGAAT
Organism: Mikania micrantha; assembly: GCA_009363875.1. Classification (NCBI taxonomy): domain Eukaryota; kingdom Viridiplantae; phylum Streptophyta; class Magnoliopsida; order Asterales; family Asteraceae; genus Mikania; species Mikania micrantha. The sequence goes on along the minus strand of CM018681.1, from coordinate 75,285,177 downwards.
GTTTAAGAAGAAATTTAATCCTTTCATCTTAGAATTTAAATACAACAATATAGTTCTTTTAAATCCATTATTAAATTAGTTTTCATTTTATTATAAACAAATAAAAATTGGGTGTAATATAAACTGAAATTCTACAGAATTTTAAAAAAATAAAATAAATAATTTTTAATATTTTTAATAAAATTTTTACATAAGAGATATGCTTTAGAATGGATGGGATTTGAAAAAAAAAACCCGTTTCTAGGCTGGCCAGTGGATTCGAACCCGAGCCTATTCCCCCTCAGCCGGCGGTCTTAACCGCTGGGCTGGGGGGTGATCCCTTGAATGATTTCGTTTCTAATAAGTGTTATAAAGACTTCTAAATCAAACTCAGAAACCTATAAACCCTAGTTTGTTCTTCGTTCGAATCCATTTGATTCGGGGGTTGTTAGCCTCTACAATGTTAGGGCTTTTAATCTCCTTGAAATTCTGAATAGAATGGTATAGGAAATCACCTAAATGGTGTTCGTTTGAGTAGGCGTCGAGTGAGCAGGAGGTCCGGCCGTTTTCTTGAGCTTGAACCGCGACTAGAGCGATGGTGTGCTCGGTTTTCTTGCTCAGACTTATTCGGAATTGACAAAGGAACGAAAATGAATGGTTTGATTGAGTTTTTATACGCGTTCGAGTTGAATTCAAATTTTGGTCTGAACGAGTAGATTAGGAATGTTATAAATCTTATGATTTCGTATTAAATGGATTAATTTTTGATATGAAAGATTAAACGCGTTCGAATCATTGCTATATGTGGAATCAGTGAGTTGTAATGAGCTGGAATCGAACGGAATTGAAGTTCGGGTCGAGATTGGGTCGTTGGAGTATCCGACGGGTTGGATGGGTTGAGAAGGAGATGTAGTTTGGGGATGTGGCAGGTTTGGCCCCTACATTCTTTTATTGTTATATTTTTTGTTTTAAACTTATCCCTCTCACATTTTAGTTTTATGAAATGTTCATTTTAGTCTTTTCACCTAACAAATCTGATATTTTATGTTTTATAAGCTTAAAAATTAATAAAATGAACTTTTATTAACTTTTTTATAAATTATGTTTTATATACTTATAATAACCTTAAGATTAATAATAATTTGTATAAGACATAATTATTTTAGAAAATAAACCTTTTATAAATTTAATGTCTTATTATTATTATTATTATTATTATTATTATTAAATAGGTTATTTACTAAATAAAATGTTTTTATTTTATTATAACCTATTACGACTTTTAAAATTATAATTCTTTTGTAAATGAATTTATAAAGACTTAGATAATATATTGTGTATATTTGTTAGTATTTGTTTTATTAATAAACATTTAATTAACTATAAATTCATGGATTTAATGTTCAAAGAATATCCCAAACTTTTTATTTATTTCGAATTTGATACGATTAAAAGGCTTGAATGAAAATCGAAAATAGTAGGGATTATAGAGAAAACCTGGGGATTACATCCAAGAGGCTAGACAGTTGTACATTAACGATCCATCCAACAAGAATTCTGCTGCTTTCACATATGAACATGTATGGAATGTTGTGAAAGAGCATGGTAAGTACAACTCTGCTACTCATATTCATGGCTTTCAACCCCCTAAAAGAACAAAAACTAGCAGCTCGTGGGTGTATACAAGCTCAACTTCTGATGCCAACTTTGGTGAGAATCCTGAAATCACAATATCACTTGAAGATATTGATAAAGAAGACTTTGAAGTTCAATTTCAACAGGTTACTACAACACGTCCAATTGGGAGGGACAAGGCCAAAGCAGAAGCCAAAGGTAAAGCTAAGTTAAAAGGCAAAGCAGGAATAGAGCTGTCTGAATACGACCTAACGAAGATCAAGCTCATTGATGAGATATCTTCAACCAATCGTGCTAAGAGTGAAGCAATTGAAAATTTCTAGAATCGAAAAATTCTATGAAATTGAGAAAAAGAAGATCGAGATGAAACAAAAAAAAAATTTGAGATGCAAGAGCGGCAAATACTCTTCCTTGACACCACTAACATGAATCCATTTCAATGAGCTGAACACGAAGCAATGTGCGAGCAAATCCGCGAGAAATACGGCTACAATTGTCATGTTTAGAATAATTTTAGGAAAGTCTTTAGATTAATTTATTGTTACGTCTATTATGATTTATGCATTTTTATTTTTAATTTTAATTTTAGGAAAATGTAATTTCTTTTAGTGCAATGGAAGATTAATTTTTAGGAAAGTGTAGCACAACAGCTGGTTTTCCTAACGGCTAGTTTTCCCAACGGGTAGTTTTCCCACCACTATAAATACCTATCTTGACCAGCAATTTTCAACACACACAAATTCCTTTTCCTCAAACACTTATCTATACAATTCAAAATGAGTTCAGATGATGAACAAGTCCCACAAAACATCCCGATGATTTTGTTAGAAGACTTTCAAAATCTCATTTTCGATGATGTTGAAGAAATGACGACGCAGTTATTTGCACTTGATGTTGAAGATGATGTTGAAGTTATTCTAGACAGAAGGGCAAACGAAAATACATAAATAGAGGCCGGAAGGATGGAAACACTTGTTTGTGGAATGATTACTTTGCTCCAGAGCCAGTGTACGATGAAAGCTTCTTTCGACGAAGGTTCAGGATGAGCCTATGTCTTTTTAATCACATTGTTGAAGAAATCTCTAAACAAGGAAGCTGTCAACATTTTAAATATTTCAAACAACGATATGATGCCATTGGTGTAAAAGGTCTTTCACCATGACAAAAATGTACAAGTGCAATTCGTCAGTTGGCTTATGGTGCATCAGCTGACCAATGTGATGAGTACATACACATAGGTGAAAGCACTTCCATCGAATGCCTACACAAGTTCTGTAGGTCTATTGTTGACTTTTTTGGACCACGATATCTTAAAAGGCCTAACGAAGATGACATTCGACGGTTGCTACAACTGCATTCTGAAAAACATGGGTTTGTTGGAATGCTTGGAAGCATAGATTGTATGCATTGGGGTTGGAGAAACTGCCCAACGGCTTGGAAAGGGCAATATACTCGAGGTGATCATGGTTATCCAACCATCATGCTAGAGGCTGTGGCATCACACGACCTTTGGATTTGGCATGCATTCTTTGGAGTGGCAGGTTCAAACAATGATATCAATGTTCTTAATCAATCACCGATATTCAATCAAATCATGGAAGGGAATGCACCACAATGTAACTTTACAGTGAACGGGCATGAGTACATGTGACACCCGACAATTTCAGGTAAATTGCAACTCTTACAACTTTACATTTCACATTCATACTTGTTGCATTTCATTTAATTATGGTTAATTAGATGAACTAGACACAAACACAAAACAATAATTCGGAGAATTACTGAATTGTGCATTACACGTTGATTAGGATTAATCAAACGTGCAAACACTTCGTAAGACACAAACACAAACTATCGAAGATAATTCGAGGAATTATCAAAACACACACACGAGTCTCACGAACGTTGGTGATCAATCAAACTATGTGTTATTATTGTATTATGTGCTAAACATGCATTAGATGTTTAGGATAAACATTGGGAATCGAGTACGAGCGAAATCGAAAAACATGAAAATGGACCCATCGTGGTACGCGAAGACCCCCTGGCGAAAGGCTTGGCGGTACGCGAAGTAAAGCGGGAGTCGAGACTCCCGAATTCCTTAGCGGTACGCGAAGAAGGTTCTGATCGACCTCGGCGGTACGCGAAGACCATGCAGATCAAAATTTTCATAAAGACCAACCCCAATTCATTTGTTCGGTCTTTACCCCAAATTACCGAGCATTTCCTCTGCATCTCTACCAAAATCCTCTGAAACCAAACCTCTAAGCCTCTGGAATCATCATTGGGACCATCTTGGAGCATCTTGAAGCCATTAAAGCTCAAAAGGAATCCTTGGAAGCCATCCACAAGTGAAGATTCCGTCATCAGCCTTCATCCCGGTTCCAGGAGCTGTTCTAGCACAGATTTACACTCTAAGGTAGTTTTACATGTCTATTAGTGGTTAGATCGTACGTGCATGATGTGAATACGCACATGCAACTCCATGTGGCTATCGAGCACGAATTTGTTGGTGATTTGATGTATTATTAGATTTAGATCTACTGATTTTAGCATAAGATTGATTGGATTTGAGTTTGGTTGAGTTAATGATCGATTTGATGATGTTTTTGTGAAACTTGCCATAAAAGGAAAATTTCATGTGCATGTCTTAGATTTGTAATGATCTAGACATGTTAGACATGTCTAGATGTTGTCAAATGTATATTGGAGTGTTTAGAAGCACATTTGGATATTTGATTTTATCAAAAACATGATTTTGTAAGAACTTGCTAAATAAGGAAACTTTTGTAAATCAAAAGAGAGCTTTTGATGTTTACGAATGTTTTGATGATTTGTTATCATTGTGATATGTTTAAAAATGATTTCTAAACATATTGGAAACTTGGATTTGTGAAAACGAGTTTTTAAACGGATACTTTCCAAATAAGGAAACTTTATTTGGGCGAAATGGCATAAATGGCGATTTATGCACAAACGACTTATTTCAAGTGTTTACATATGTTTTTACAAACATACCAGAGTGATTTGTTTTATGAAATGGGATTTCATAACCATACTTTACAAAAATAGAAACTTTCTAAATATAGAAAGTTTCCCGAAATGGGAATGTTATGATTTTCAAAACTTGATTTCGTGAAAGCATCATGATTAGAGTCATAGGAATGCGTGTTGGTGTCTTGTTTGCATTAAGACACATAAACACAACAAACGTGTCACCAACGATTCGTCGAGTCAACACAAGTGAACACCCACACACTCGGTTGAGCACACCGACACTTGGAGTTGTATGGGATACAACACACCACAAAACACATACTCACACCTATATGGTTATAGGTGCATACTAGCAAGTGCTAGCTTTCGCAAGACGCGAACACACACATACCGGAACCGCTAATCAGGTGAGTTCACGACCCCTTTTACATTTTCTACCTTTGGGGGAGAAAACATTGCATACAACTGTTTTTGAACAACAACTGTCACACCCCAAGCCGGCGGGGTTGGATCGAAGTCCCCGTCGGGCGGAAGGTTCTCGGGGCGCGATATCATGAGTGATAATCATGATGATCAGATTGTTTACATAGCATCAATGTTAAGAATAACTAAAGCACAATCAAACATTAAAATAGGATTACAAAGTTAAATTACAATATCAATGTTCAGTAATTTAACTCGGTAAACCTAACAAAAGAATCATATGTTTCCTATCTTGTATCCGTACAAGATATCAAAAATGATTCGTGTCCATAGCAAAATATGTGCTTCTCCAAAAGTCTACTAGGTCTGCTAACTGGCACCCTAGTATGCAATCCAAAAGCTTAAGCCTATTCCTGCGCGTCACCTGAGAAGCATGTAAGAAAAGCAAGGTCAACACAATGGTTGGTGAGTTCATGTAGTTTTAGTATTTGTAAAATAGCTTTTGCAAACCTCTTCGGTAAAACCTTAACCTCATTAACAACACATGTATAATCCAACTCGGTATGCTTATATATAGGGCATACCCCTGAGTCGGGCCTATGACCCGCCCAGACGCCGTCCCACCACATACTAAGTTGCATAGGACATTGCTGTTGATGATAATTAAGCATTTTACCTACCATTCGATTCATTCTTCATCGTAGCTTTAGTTTACTGTTTCAAAGTTTACAAGTCTGTAGCATTCGTATGTATTAGCTTCAATATAAGTTTAACAAGCATAGTGTTTAAAAGTTTATGATATTGACCCAAAAGCATTTATGTATCCCCTCGTTAAACCTTAATCTCATTAACACCACCTGTATCATCCAACTCGGTATGCTTATATATAGGGCATACCCCTGAGTCGAGCCTACGACCCGCCCAGACGCCGTCCCACCACATACTAAGTCGCATAGGACATTGCTGTTAATGATAATTAAGCGTCTTACCTACCATCCATTTCGTTTATAACTTTAGCATTTTGTTAAGTTTGCAACATGAGTAGAAAATGAGGAATCACTATATGGCAAGCACTGAGAGGCCATAAGTCTACTCCTTAGAATCCCGACTAAGTAGAACACCTGTTTGGCAAGCACTGAGAGGCCAAACGACCTGATTTACAATAGTCATAGCTACAAGAACACCCCCTGGAGAGCACTGAGAGACCAGGTGGTCCATTCTAAATAGCCAATAGCTTTAGCATTATGTTTAAGTTTATAGCATGAGTGAACATTGAGGAATCACTGTATGGCAAGCACTGAGAGGCCATCAGTCTACTCCTCAAGTCATGACTATGAAGGTCACCCTATGGCAAGCACTTAGAGGCCGACGGTCTGTTCCTTCAAGTCCCAACTATGAATAACACCCCATGGCAAGCACTGAGAGGCCAATTTGGTATGTTCTACCATAGTTGATAGTTTTAGCATTCAAAGCATATAAGCATATAAGTGTTTAAAGCATCCGTAGTTTTAAGAAATTTGTATGTATGTATGTAGCATCATCCTAGAATCATAAGCTTGTAGCATCAATTTGTAGCTTTAGCATATGGTGTTAGCATGTAGCATTAGCATCCGGTGTTAGCATGTAGCATTAGTATTTAGTATTAGCACATAGCATTAGCATATAGCATTAGCATTCAGCATTAGCATTTAGCAATTTAGCAATTTAGCATTAGCATTAGTATTTAGCATTAGCATTGTCTTTATTATAAGCATTTAGCATTCAACACTTAGCATCAATCCATAGCATTAGCATTTAGTATATAGCTTCAAGCTTCAAGTTTATAGCATAAGCATTAAACACTTAGTTTAAGCATCGAGATTGTAGCATAAGCATCGAGTGTAAAGTTTAAGCCTAAAGTTTCATAGCATAAGTATCAAGCATAAAGTATAATGTGACACCCTAATCTCACACGGATCATAAAAGACTTGTTTAGACATAAAACACGTTACGGAATTTGGTCCCAAAAAAAATTTTTTTTGCAAGGGTTTGTTTGAAAACTCAATAAACAACCCTGTATAACCTGTCACATTCAAAAACCGACACAAACTTATTTACAACATTTACACATCAACAAAACATAGTAAGTTTAAGTTACAACCACAAAAAAAAAAACCAACATAACGAGTGATTCCGCTCCAACAATGTGTATGCAGATATCGAGTTAAGGAGGAAAGTACCTGTCACCACATCCGATGTGACTTTGGCTTCCTCTGCCGATATCTGAAAGGCTCTTCCTTTTGGTTTTGGTATTTCGGGCTTTTTCCTTGAACTCTATGTCGCAAACGCTCGACCTCCACCACTACTCTGACTTGTTCCCTTCAATTCAGGACATTCATCTCTCCTATGTCCGGGTTTGTAGCAGTTATAACATAAGCTAATAGGACTCGTGCACTGAGTAGCAAAATGCCCTGGTTTGCCACATTTATAGCATATGGTGGTTCTTGCACGACATTCCCCAGTATGTAGCTTTCCACAATTCGAACAGGGTTTAATAAAACTGGTTTTCTTAGGCGGCTTAACAAACTTCGCCTTCTTTGAAGAACCCACCTCAACAACTGCCTTTCTTTTTTCCCCACGATCATCTTGTCTTTTCAACTCCAACTCTCTTTCTCTAGCACAATCTATTAGCTCCATCAATGTATCACACCTAGAAGGTGTGAGGAACTCCCGATACTTAGCATTCAGCATGGTATGATATCAGTTGATCCACATCCTTTCCGTCTGAAGCAAATCCGGACAAAACCTTGCTTTATCATAGAAAATAGCAGTGATGGTGTCAATACTCTCCTCCTTTTGCCTCAACTGTAAAAACTCCTCAGTTATACGATCAATCGCAGCTTGAGGACAAAAGCGTTTCAAGAAGAGTTCTTTGAACTGAGTCCAGTTCAACCCTTTCATGCCTTGTGCACCTCTCTCCTTTCGTAACAGCTCCCACCAATCTTTTGCTCTGTCTTTGAGTTGATTACCAGCAAACATGACTTGATCAGAAGAGTCACAATGACTGGTTTCAAACGCACTTTCTATATCAGCAATCCACCTCTGACTCATCAAAGGATCCACCTCTCCCTTGAACTCCGCTGGCTTACAAGCCATAAAATCTTTATAAGTAACCTTCTTGGCAGGTTGTTCTACCTCAGCCCCAACTTTGAAATCAGATAACTCTTCATGAAGGAAATATTTCAAAGATGATTTAATTTCTTCAATATAAGTAGGCAAAGCAGCTTCAAGAGCTCTTGCCACCTCCTCCTTGATCATACGTTGACTCTCTGTAAATCTTTCCTCCACATGACTACTCCCACCGGAGTTATGTTCTTCAGCCATTTGTGACTGAAATTGTATAGCTCACATGTTAATTTTACACACAACAGTATTTATATAGTTAGCACTATATATAACTCCAATTCTTAGTGATTCTACAATCACTTTTCATGCAACTCTTAACACCTTACCTAATTTCAATGGCCTAAATATAAGATGATCTCCATAAGAACTTGCTCATACCATGTTTGCACTAGTAAGTTGGCCAGACGTACTAGTCCATTCATTATATGCCCAATTTCTTACTTCCTTCATTTCATACTCAAGACATTGATTTCGGTTTCACATAATCACATAATCACATTTCATATGTAATGATTCACAATACATTTAACAATTATAATACAGGAAGTAGATATGCTAACCTCATACATTCGGCTTCATGATCGGGTCTTTGAATCAAACGTTATGTTTTCATATCAAGAGCACACGAGTTTGAGATCAAGTGTTCGCAACGCACTTGATTCACTCAAACCATTGCTCTGATACCAACTTGTGACACCCTGATCTCACACGGATCATAAAAGACTTGTTTAGACATAAAACACGTTGCGGAATTTGGTCCCAAAAAAAAAATTTTTTTGCAAGGGTTTGTTTGAAAACTCAATAAACAACCCTGTATAACCTGTCACATTCAAAAACCGACACAAACTTATTTACAACATTTACACATCAACAAAACATAGTAAGTTTAAGTTATAACCACAAAAAAAACCAACATAACGAGTGATTCCGCTCCAAAACGTGCCCGATCTGAACGCCCAATGCATATCTATTTTTGACGTGTAAACATCACATATAAATTCACAGTTAGTTCATGCATATGAACTAAATAAGCAACCCTCAAAGTTCCCAAAACTCATTCTAACACATCCACATACATATCATATGGATGTTTATCATGTTTAGATCATAATATATCATATTCAAACATCTAATTGCACATAACTCACCATTGTGCATTAATTTCCCTTAACGGGTCATTTTCACAAATAGGATTATATGATCTATTTTCAACTCCATTACCAGCACCTCTAGTTAATCATCAATTAAATTCACTATCTTGAATCATTCAATTACCCACACTCTAGTGGGTTTTTATCAACTAAACTCCCGGCTCATCCGGTTATCCACACTCTAGTGGTTTATCACATTATCTACCGACTCATTCGGTTATCCACTCTCTAGTGGTCCAATTGATCAATTTTACCGGCTCATCCGGCTATCCACACTCATGTGGTATCATGAACTCATCTACCGGCTCATCCGGCTAATTTTATGCCATTTATATCAAACATACAACTCAAACATAACATTTATATTGAAACTAAAAATGCCTTCTCATAGGTCTTTTAACTCAATTAGTTTCATTAGTCAAGTTATGCACAATCAATAAATAAACACCAACAATAAAGTAGAATCTTTCTACTATTTATATGTAATGTTATAGTAAGTTGGGTAACTTACCTTGTTCAAATAGTTGGTCACCTCCTACAACCTCTTTTCCACTTCTATGACTTATTCCTTGACTTCCACCACCAACACCTAGTTGCAATTCACATATATATACAACTAGTTTTAATACACACAACACATATACATATTGATTCAAACTAATTTGAATCTCAATTATCAATATATAGTGTTTAGAAGTCAAGTTACTACTTATAATCACATGTTTATGTTAAAAAAACATTGACTTTCAAATTTCAATTTTGTGCAACAACTTTCTGAGTTGCTGCTGTAATCAACACTTTTGACACATTTACAATATGTTTTAGCTCTTCATGTTCAAAGATGGTTTGTAGTAGACTCTTATACCTTTCCAGGAATATAAAATACGCCTCAAACGGATACACGGTTGATTTTATACACAATTTACAAAATCAGACCTGCACCTTCATTTTCTCAATTCAGCTTGCTGAATTTTTCAATGTTGCTGCTGTAATTGCCATTTTAACCCATCTTAAGTTTGTTTTCAGATTTTTATGTCAAAAGATGGATTGTAGCCCTTTCAAATAGCTTTTCAACCATATAAGCCTCATTTTCTCATGATTTTTCTACGATTTTATACGAATTTTTGAAAACAGTACAGCAACATATTTTCATTCAATTCAGCAACTAATCTCTTTTGGTTCAAGCATTTCACCAAGCATCTTATGTACATAACTTATAGGCACATTCATTCAGAAAGTTTACTTACTAATTAACCCATTCATGTTTCATTAACATCAAAGTTCATAACTTTATGCAATCACACACAATAACTAGTAGTTTGATTGTCTCAAACACTTAATAAGCATCTATTCGTGGTTTCTAACCCATTTAAACAACCAATTTCAAGATTAGAAACAAACCCTAACTTTGTTCATATCAAGAACTTCTAATCAACATCAATTAAGAGGAATCTAAATCACTTACAAGTTGTTAGTAATCACTAAGGATAGTGATTAAGACTTCAATCTCAGATTTTGAACAAGAACTCAACACAATTAGAAGCTAGGGCTTGAAATTCTTCCATTTCTCCTTTGGTTTCTTCTCTGGTCGAACAAACACACACATACATATGAACTTTCTGGATTTTGACCAAGTATATAGTCATATCCTCTTTAAACCAACTTTGCCTAATTGGCAATTTCAGCCCCTCAAACTTCTAAACTAGTTAACTCACTTAACCAACCTAATCAAGTTAGTTACTAGTTGACTATAATACCCCAATTGTTATTATATTATTATCACAACATAATTTAAAATATAATAAAGTTTATTTATTAACACACGTAACCGTTAAAATCGGTCGTTACAAATTCTCCTCCCCTTACAAAGGTTTCGTCCCCGAAACCGTTTATACATCAAAAAGGAATGGATAAAACTTTCTCATTTCATCTTCTGACTCCCACGTGGCGTCAGATCCCCTTCTATTCTTCCATTGAACCTTCACCTGGTTCAATGACTTGTTTCTCAACTGTTTGACCTTTCTATCTAGTATAGCTACCGGCTTTTCCACATAGTTCAACTTGTCATCAATTTCCAAGTCTTCTAATGGCACATAAGCCGATTCATCAGCCAAACATTTTCTCAAATAAGATACGTGAAATGTGTTATGAATTCCACTCAACTCGTCTGGTAGCTCAAGGCGATAAGCAACCTCGCCAATTCGAGCTATAATCTTAAATGGCCCAATGAAACGTGGGCTTAACTTCCCTCGCTTTCTAAAACGTATAACAACTTTCCAAGGAGAGACCTTTAACAATACAAAGTCTCCCACCTGGAACTCAATAGGCCTTCTACGCTTATCAGCATAAGATTTCTGACGGTCTTGTGCCGCCTTCAAATGAGCTCGAATCTGATCTATACGTTCATTTGTTACATTAACTACCTTTTTATTCGCCAGTTCTCGTTGCCCAACTTCTCCCCAACACACAGGAGTACGACATTTCCTCCCATACAACATTTCTTATGGAGGCATTCCAATACTGGAATGATAACTGTTATTGTATGAGAACTCGGCTAAAGGTAGATAATCATCCCAACTACCTCCAAAATCAATTATGCACGCTCGTAACATATCCTCTAACGTTTGAATGGTTCTTTCACTCTGGCCATCAGTCTGAGGATGATACGCCGTGCTTACCAACAATTTTGTACCTAATTCTTCCTGAAAATTTCTCCAGAAATGAGAAGTAAATCGAGTGTCTCGATCAGAAACAATTGTTACAGGCACACCATGCCTAGACACGATTTCTCTAACATATGTTTCAGCCATTTTCTCAGAAGAATAGGATTCACGAATAGGTAAGAAATGAGCACTCTTCGTCAACCTATCCACGATGACCCATATCGTATCATAACCCTTTCTAGTTTTAGGAAGTTTAGTTATCAAGTCCGTCGTGATATGCTCCCATTTCCACAACGGAATTTCCAACGGTTGTAACTTACCATATGGTTTTTGATGCTCAGCTTTCACCTGCATACAAGTCAAACATTTCTCCACATGCTTAACCACATCTCGCTTCATACCAGGCCACCAATAGTTTACCCGAAGGTCACGATACATTTTAGTAGCTCCTGGATGAATTGAGTATTTAGACTTGTGTGCTTCCTCCAATAGTGTAGACTTAAGTGGACAAGTGGGAGGTATCCACACTCGACCCCACCTGGTCTTTAAACCACGATTGTCTTCATCTAGATTATACGCTTGCCCTTTTATTCTATCTCGTTTCCAGTTTTCTTCTTTTAAAGCTTCCTTTTGAGCCTCCTTAATTTGCTCAATTAATCCAGAAGTAATCACAAGCTTCATGACTTTCACTTTGATTGGTTCGCACTCTTCTTTTCTACTCAAGGCATCCGCCACCACATTCGCTTTACCCGGATGATAAAGGATTTCACAATCATAATCCTTGAGCAATTCCAGCCATCGTCTTTGCCTCATATTCAATTCCTTCTGAGTGAAGAAATATTTCAAACTCTTATGATCGGTGTAAATAGTACACTTTACACCATAGAGATAATGCCTCCAGATTTTTAAGGCAAACACGACTGCTGCAAGTTCCAAATCACGAATTGGATAATTGATCTCGTGGGTTTTTAATTGTCTTGAGGCATAGGCAATTACCTTTCCTCTTTGCATTAGAACACAACCCAGACCAAGATAAGAAGCATCCGAATACACAACGAAATCATTAGGTCCATCTGGTAACGTCAACACCGGTGCTTGAGTTAATTTTGTCTTTAACTCACTAAATGATTTATCTTGATCTGCACCCCAAACAAATTTAGTATTCTTCCTTGTTAGTTTAGTCAAGGGAGATGCAATCTTGGCAAAGTCTTGAATAAATCTATGATAATATCCAGCTAAGCCAAGAAAGCTTCTGATTTCAGTAGGAGTCTTGGGTGGACTCCACCTTGTCACCGTTTGAATTTTAGAAGAATCAACTAAAATGCCATCTGCATTAATCACATGTCCAAGAAATTGGACTTCACGTAGCCAAAAGGCACACTTAGAAAATTTAGCATACAATTTCTCCCTACGGAGAGTTTCAAGTACCTCACTTAAATGACAAGCATGATCGGCTTCATTTTTGGAATAGATTAGAATGTCATCTATGAAAACTATGACAGACCTATCCAACATTGGGCGACACACGCGGTTCATCAGATCCATAAACGCAGCTGGTGCATTTGTCAGCCCAAAAGACATCACCAGAAATTCATAATGACCGTATCGGGTACGAAAGGCCGTTTTGGGAACATCTTCTTCCCTAACCTTAAGTTGATGATACCCCGAACGAAGATCGATTTTTGAAAACCAAGAAGCCCCTTGTAACTGATCAAACAAATCATCTATACGAGGCAAAGGATATTTGTTCTTCACCGTCACCATATTCAATTCTCGATAATCGATACACATTCGTAGACTCCCATCCTTCTTTTTAACAAAAAGGACTGGTGCACCCCACGGTGAGATGCTAGGGCGTATAAATCCCTTGTCGAGAAGGTCTTGCAGTTGAGTCATCAACTCGTGCAATTCAGACGGTGCCAAACGGTATGGAGCTTTAGCTATAGGCTTAGCTCCTGGAATAAGATCAATCCTAAACTTAACATCTCTATCAAAAGGAATTCCCGGTAAATCATCCGGAAACACATCAGGGAATTCTCTAACAATTGGAACATCCTCTAACTTCTGTACCACCTTTTCATTATCAATAACATAAGCTAAGAAGGATTGACCCCCGTGGTTCATATACTTCATAGCTTTCACCAATGAACACAAAACAACACCACCCCTCTTTTCACCCTGAATAGACACCTCATAGCCACTCGGAGCTATTAATTGTATACTTTTACGATCACAAACAATATTGGCTCGATAACTAGATAGCCAATCCATCCCTATAACCACATCAAACTCTCCTAATACCATAGGAATCAAGTCAACACTATAATCCTCACCCTCGATGGTAAGTTTACGATTTCGATAGATATCAAATGCTAAGAAACTTTTGGAATCAGCTACCTCCACTTCTAATGGCGCAGGTAGCTTTTCTAAAACGAACGAGGGATGATGCACAAATTTTGCAGATATAAAAGATCTACTAGCTCCAGAATCAAACAATATGTATGCAGATATCGAGTTAAGGAGGAAAGTACCTGTCACCACATCCGATGTGACTTTGGCTTCCTCTGCCGATATCTGAAAGGCTCTTCCTTTTGGTTTTGGTATTTCGGGCTTTTTCCTTGAACTATGTGTCGCAAACGCTCGACCTCCACCACTACTCTGACTTGTTCCCTTCAATTCAGGACATTCATCTCTCCTATGTCCGGGTTTGTAGCAGTTATAACATAAGCTAATAGGACTCGTGCACTGAGTAGCAAAATGCCCTGGTTTGCCACATTTATAGCATATGGTGGTTCTTGCACGACATTCCCCAGTATGTAGCTTTCCACAATTCGAACAGGGTTTAATAAAACTGGTTTTCTTAGGCGGCTTAACAAACTTCGCCTTCTTTGAAGAACCCACCTCAACAACTGCCTTTCTTTTTTCCCCACGATCATCTTGTCTTTTCAACTCCAACTCTCTTTCTCTAGCACAATCTATTAGCTCCATCAATGTATCACACCTAGAAGGTGTGAGGAACTCCCGATACTTAGCATTCAGCATGGTATGATATCAGTTGATCCACATCCTTTCCGTCTGAAGCAAATCCGGACAAAACCTTGCTTTATCATAGAAAATAGCAGTGATGGTGTCAATACTCTCCTCCTTTTGCCTCAACTGTAAAAACTCCTCAGTTATACGATCAATCGCAGCTTGAGGACAAAAGCGTTTCAAGAAGAGTTCTTTGAACTGAGTCCAGTTCAACCCTTTCATGCCTTGTGCACCTCTCTCCTTTCGTAACAGCTCCCACCAATCTTTTGCTCTGTCTTTGAGTTGATTACCAGCAAACATGACTTGATCAGAAGAGTCACAATGACTGGTTTCAAACGCACTTTCTATATCAGCAATCCACCTCTGACTCATCAAAGGATCCACCTCTCCCTTGAACTCCGCTGGCTTACAAGCCATAAAATCTTTATAAGTAACCTTCTTGGCAGGTTGTTCTACCTCAGCCCCAACTTTGAAATCAGATAACTCTTCGTGAAGGAAATATTTCAAAGATGATTTAATTTCTTCAATATAAGTAGGCAAAGCAGCTTCAAGAGCTCTTGCCACCTCCTCCTTGATCATACGTTGACTCTCTGTAAATCTTTCCTCCACATGACTACTCCCACCGGAGTTATGTTCTTCAGCCATTTGTGACTGAAATTGTATAGCTCACATGTTAATTTTACACACAACAGTATTTATATAGTTATCACTATATATAACTCCAATTCTTAGTGATTCTACAATCACTTTTCATGCAACTCTTAACACCTTACCTAATTTCAATGGCCTAAATATAAGATGATCTCCATAAGAACTTGCTCATACCATGTTTGCACTAGTAAGTTGGCCAGACGTACTAGTCCATTCATTATATGCCCAATTTCTTACTTCCTTCATTTCATACTCAAGACATTGATTTCGGTTTCACATAATCACATAATCACATTTCATATGTAATGATTCACAATACATTTAACAATTATAATACAGGAAGTAGATATGCTAACCTCATACATTCGGCTTCATGATCGGGTCTTTGAATCAAACGTTATGTTTTCATATCAAGAGCACACGAGTTTGAGATCAAGTGTTCGCAACGCACTTGATTCACTCAAATCATTGCTCTGATACCAACTTGTGACACCCTGATCTCACACGGATCATAAAAGACTTGTTTAGACATAAAACACGTTGCGGAATTTGGTCCCAAAAAAAAAATTTTTTGCAAGGGTTTGTTTGAAAACTCAATAAACAACCCTGTATAACCTGTCACATTCAAAAACCGACACAAACTTATTTACAACATTTACACATCAACAAAACATAGTAAGTTTAAGTTATAACCACAAAAAAAACCAACATAACGAGTGATTCCGCTCCAAAACGTGCCCGATCTGAACGCCCAATGCATATCTATTTTTGACGTGTAAACATCACATATAAATTCACAGTTAGTTCATGCATATGAACTAAATAAGCAACCCTCAAAGTTCCCAAAACTCATTCTAACACATCCACATACATATCATATGGATGTTTATCATGTTTAGATCATAATATATCATATTCAAACATCTAATTGCACATAACTCACCATTGTGCATTAATTTCCCTTAACGGGTCATTTTCACAAATAGGATTATATGATCTATTTTCAACTCCATTACCAGCACCTCTAGTTAATCATCAATTAAATTCACTATCTTGAATCATTCAATTACCCACACTCTAGTGGGTTTTTATCAACTAAACTCCCGGCTCATCCGGTTATCCACACTCTAGTGGTTTATCACATTATCTACCGACTCATTCGGTTATCCACTCTCTAGTGGTCCAATTGATCAATTTTACCGGCTCATCCGGCTATCCACACTCATGTGGTATCATGAACTCATCTACCGGCTCATCCGGCTAATTTTATGCCATTTATATCAAACATACAACTCAAACATAACATTTATATTGAAACTAAAAATGCCTTCTCATAGGTCTTTTAACTCAATTAGTTTCATTAGTCAAGTTATGCACAATCAATAAATAAACACCAACAATAAAGTAGACTCTTTCTACTATTTATATGTAATGTTATAGTAAGTTGGGTAACTTACCTTGTTCAAATAGTTGGTCACCTCCTACAACCTCTTTTCCACTTCTATGACTTATTCCTTGACTTCCACCACCAACACCTAGTTGCAATTCACATATATATACAACTAGTTTTAATACACACAACACATATACATATTGATTCAAACTAATTTGAATCTCAATTATCAATATATAGTGTTTAGAAGTCAAGTTACTACTTATAATCACATGTTTATGTTAAAAAAACATTGACTTTCAAATTTCAATTTTGTGCAACAACTTTCTGAGTTGCTGCTGTAATCAACACTTTTGACACATTTACAATATGTTTTAGCTCTTCATGTTCAAAGATGGTTTGTAGTAGACTCTTATACCTTTCCAGGCATATAAAATACGCCTCAAACGGATACACGGTTGATTTTATACACAATTTACAAAATCAGACCTGCACCTTCATTTTCTCAATTCAGCTTGCTGAATTTTTCAATGTTGCTGCTGTAATTGCCATTTTAACCCATCTTAAGTTTGTTTTCAGATTTTCATGTCAAAAGATGGATTGTAGCCCTTTCAAATAGCTTTTCAACCATATAAGCCTCATTTTCTCATGATTTTTCTACGATTTTATACGAATTTTTGAAAACAGTACAGCAACATATTTTCATTCAATTCAGCAACTAATCTCTTTTGGTTCAAGCATTTCACCAAGCATCTTATGTGCATATCTTATAGGCACATTCATTCAGAAAGTTTACTTACTAATTAACCCATTCATGTTTCATTAACATCAAAGTTCATAACTTTATGCAATCACACACAATAACTAGTAGTTTGATTGTCTCAAACACTTAATAAGCATCTATTCGTGGTTTCTAACCCATTTAAACAACCAATTTCAAGATTAGAAACAAACCCTAACTTTGTTCATCTCAAGAACTTCTAATCAACATCAATTAAGAGGAATCTAAATCACTTACAAGTTGTTAGTAATCACTAAGGATAGTGATTAAGACTTCAATCTCAGATTTTGAACAAGAACTCAACACAATTAGAAGCTAGGGCTTGAAATTCTTCCATTTCTCCTTTGGTTTCTTCTCTGGTCGAACAAACACACACATACATATGAACTTTCTGGATTTTGACCAAGTATATAGTCATATCCTCTTTAAACCAACTTTGCCTAATTGGCAATTTCAGCCCCTCAAACTTCTAAACTAGTTAACTCACTTAACCAACCTAATCAAGTTAGTTACTAGTTGACTATAATACCCCAATTGTTATTATATTATTATCACAACATAATTTAAAATATAATAAAGTTTATTTATTAACACACGTAACCGTTAAAATCGGTCGTTACAAATTCTCCTCCCCTTACAAAGGTTTCGTCCCCGAAACCGTTTATACATCAAAAAGGAATGGATAAAACTTTCTCATTTCATCTTCTGACTCCCACGTGGCGTCAGATCCCCTTCTATTCTTCCATTGAACCTTCACCTGGTTCAATGACTTGTTTCTCAACTGTTTGACCTTTCTATCTAGTATAGCTACCGGCTTTTCCACATAGTTCAACTTGTCATCAATTTCCAAGTCTTCTAATGGCACATAAGCCGATTCATCAGCCAAACATTTTCTCAAATAAGATACGTGAAATGTGTTATGAATTCCACTCAACTCGTCTGGTAGCTCAAGGCGATAAGCAACCTCGCCAATTCGAGCTATAATCTTAAATGGCCCAATGAAACGTGGGCTTAACTTCCCTCGCTTTCTAAAACGTATAACACCTTTCCAAGGAGAGACCTTTAACAATACAAAGTCTCCCACCTGGAACTCAATAGGCCTTCTACGCTTATCAGCATAAGATTTCTGAC
Source organism: Mikania micrantha (assembly GCA_009363875.1). NCBI lineage: Eukaryota > Viridiplantae > Streptophyta > Magnoliopsida > Asterales > Asteraceae > Mikania > Mikania micrantha. The sequence continues at coordinate 75,266,178 of CM018681.1, read as the reverse complement.
GGTCTTGTGCCGCCTTCAAATGAGCTCGAATCTGATCTATACGTTCATTTGTTACTTTAACTACCTTTTTATTCGCCAGTTCTCGTTGCCCAACTTCTCCCCAACACACAGGAGTACGACATTTCCTCCCATACAACATTTCTTATGGAGGCATTCCAATACTGGAATGATAACTGTTATTGTATGAGAACTCGGCTAAAGGTAGATAATCATCCCAACTACCTCCAAAATCAATTATGCACGCTCGTAACATATCCTCTAACGTTTGAATGGTTCTTTCACTCTGGCCATCAGTCTGAGGATGATACGCCGTGCTTACCAACAATTTTGTACCTAATTCTTCCTGAAAATTTCTCCAGAAATGAGAAGTAAATCGAGTGTCTCGATCAGAAACAATTGTTACAGGCACACCATGCCTAGACACGATTTCTCTAACATATGTTTCAGCCATTTTCTCAGAAGAATAGGATTCACGAATAGGTAAGAAATGAGCACTCTTCGTCAACCTATCCACGATGACCCATATCGTATCATAACCCTTTCTAGTTTTAGGAAGTTTAGTTATCAAGTCCGTCGTGATATGCTCCCATTTCCACAACGGAATTTCCAACGGTTGTAACTTACCATATGGTTTTTGATGCTCAGCTTTCACCTGCATACAAGTCAAACATTTCTCCACATGCTTAACCACATCTCGCTTCATACCAGGCCACCAATAGTTTACCCGAAGGTCACGATACATTTTAGTAGCTCCTGGATGAATTGAGTATTTAGACTTGTGTGCTTCCTCCAATAGTGTAGACTTAAGTGGACAAGTGGGAGGTATCCACACTCGACCCCACCTGGTCATTAAACCACGATTGTCTTCATCTAGATTATACGCTTGCCCTTTTATTCTATCTCGTTTCCAGTTTTCTTCTTTTAAAGCTTCCTTTTGAGCCTCCTTAATTTGCTCAATTAATCCAGAAGTAATCACAAGCTTCATGACTTTCACTTTGATTGGTTCGCACTCTTCTTTTCTACTCAAGGCATCCGCCACCACATTCGCTTTACCCGGATGATAAAGGATTTCACAATCATAATCCTTGAGCAATTCCAGCCATCGTCTTTGCCTCATATTCAATTCCTTCTGAGTGAAGAAATATTTCAAACTCTTATGATCGGTGTAAATAGTACACTTTACACCATAGAGATAATGCCTCCAGATTTTTAAGGCAAACACGACTGCTGCAAGTTCCAAATCACGAATTGGATAATTGATCTCGTGGGTTTTTAATTGTCTTGAGGCATAGGCAATTACCTTTCCTCTTTGCATTAGAACACAACCCAGACCAAGATAAGAAGCATCCGAATACACAACGAAATCATTAGGTCCATCTGGTAACGTCAACACCGGTGCTTGAGTTAATTTTGTCTTTAACTCACTAAATGATTTATCTTGATCTGCACCCCAAACAAATTTAGTATTCTTCCTTGTTAGTTTAGTCAAGGGAGATGCAATCTTGGCAAAGTCTTGAATAAATCTATGATAATATCCAGCTAAGCCAAGAAAGCTTCTGATTTCAGTAGGAGTCTTGGGTGGACTCCACCTTGTCACCGTTTGAATTTTAGAAGAATCAACTAAAATGCCATCTGCATTAATCACATGTCCAAGAAATTGGACTTCACGTAGCCAAAAGGCACACTTAGAAAATTTAGCATACAATTTCTCCCTACGGAGAGTTTCAAGTACCTCACTTAAATGACAAGCATGATCGGCTTCATTTTTGGAATAGATTAGAATGTCATCTATGAAAACTATGACAGACCTATCCAACATTGGGCGACACATGCGGTTCATCAGATCCATAAACGCAGCTGGTGCATTTGTCAGCCCAAAAGACATCACCAGAAATTCATAATGACCGTATCGGGTATGAAAGGCCGTTTTGGGAACATCTTCTTCCCTAACCTTAAGTTGATGATACCCCGAACGAAGATCGATTTTTGAAAACCAAGAAGCCCCTTGTAACTGATCAAACAAATCATCTATACGAGGCAAAGGATATTTGTTCTTCACCGTCACCATATTCAATTCTCGATAATCGATACACATTCGTAGACTCCCATCCTTCTTTTTAACAAAAAGGACTGGTGCACCCCACGGTGAGATGCTAGGGCGTATAAATCCCTTGTCGAGAAGGTCTTGCAGTTGAGTCATCAACTCGTGCAATTCAGACGGTGCCAAACGGTATGGAGCTTTAGCTATAGGCTTAGCTCCTGGAATAAGATCAATCCTAAACTTAACATCTCTATCAAAAGGAATTCCCGGTAAATCATCCGGAAACACATCAGGGAATTCTCTAACAATTGGAACATCCTCTAACTTCTGTACCACCTTTTCATTATCAATAACATAAGCTAAGAAGGATTGACCCCCATGGTTCATATACTTCATAGCTTTCACCAATGAACACAAAACAACACCACCCCTCTTTTCACCCTGAATAGACACCTCATAGCCACTCGGAGCTATTAATTGTATACTTTTACGATCACAAACAATATTGGCTCGATAACTAGATAGCCAATCCATCCCTATAACCACATCAAACTCTCCTAATACCATAGGAATCAAGTCAACACTATAATCCTCACCCTCGATGGTAAGTTTACGATTTCGATAGATATCAAATGCTAAGAAACTTTTGGAATCAGCTACCTCCACTTCTAATGGCGCAAGTAGCTTTTCTAAAACGAACGAGGGATGATGCACAAATTTTGCAGATATAAAAGATCTACTAGCTCCAGAATCAAACAATATGTATGCAGATATCGAGTTAAGGAGGAAAGTACCTGTCACCACATCCGATGTGACTTTGGCTTCCTCTGCCGATATCTGAAAGGCTCTTCCTTTTGGTTTTGGTATTTCGGGCTTTTTCCTTGAACTATGTGTCGCAAACGCTCGACCTCCACCACTACTCTGACTTGTTCCCTTCAATTCAGGACATTCATCTCTCCTATGTCCGGGTTTGTAGCAGTTATAACATAAGCTAATAGGACTCGTGCACTGAGTAGCAAAATGCCCTGGTTTGCCACATTTATAGCATATGGTGGTTCTTGCACGACATTCCCCAGTATGTAGCTTTCCACAATTCGAACAGGGTTTAATAAAACTGGTTTTCTTAGGCGGCTTAACAAACTTCGCCTTCTTTGAAGAACCCACCTCAACAACTGCCTTTCTTTTTTCCTCACGATCATCTTGTCTTTTCAACTCCAACTCTCTTTCTCTAGCACAATCTATTAGCTCCATCAATGTATCACACCTAGAAGGTGTGAGGAACTCCCGATACTTAGCATTCAGCATGGTATGATATCAGTTGATCCACATCCTTTCCGTCTGAAGCAAATCCGGACAAAACCTTGCTTTATCATAGAAAATAGCAGTGATGGTGTCAATACTCTCCTCCTTTTGCCTCAACTGTAAAAACTCCTCAGTTATACGATCAATCGCAGCTTGAGGACAAAAGCGTTTCAAGAAGAGTTCTTTGAACTGAGTCCAGTTCAACCCTTTCATGCCTTGTGCACCTCTCTCCTTTCGTAACAGCTCCCACCAATCTTTTGCTCTGTCTTTGAGTTGATTACCAGCAAACATGACTTGATCAGAAGAGTCACAATGACTGGTTTCAAACGCACTTTCTATATCAGCAATCCACCTCTGACTCATCAAAGGATCCACCTCTCCCTTGAACTCCGCTGGCTTACAAGCCATAAAATCTTTATAAGTAACCTTCTTGGAAGGTTGTTCTACCTCAGCCCCAACTTTGAAATCAGATAACTCTTCGTGAAGGAAATCTTTCAAAGATGATTTAATTTCTTCAATATAAGTAGGCAAAGCAGCTTCAAGAGCTCTTGCCACCTCCTCCTTGATCATACGTTGACTCTCTGTAAATCTTTCCTCCACATGACTACTCCCACCGGAGTTATGTTCTTCAGCCATTTGTGACTGAAATTGTATAGCTCACATGTTAATTTTACACACAACAGTATTTATATAGTTATCACTATATATAACTCCAATTCTTAGTGATTCTACAATCACTTTTCATGCAACTCTTAACACCTTACCTAATTTCAATGGCCTAAATATAAGATGATCTCCATAAGAACTTGCTCATACCATGTTTGCACTAGTAAGTTGGCCAGACGTACTAGTCCATTCATTATATGCCCAATTTCTTACTTCCTTCATTTCATACTCAAGACATTGATTTCGGTTTCACATAATCACATAATCACATTTCATATGTAATGATTCACAATACATTTAACAATTATAACACAGGAAGTAGATATGCTAACCTCATACATTCGGCTTCATGATCGGGTCTTTGAATCAAACGTTATGTTTTCATATCAAGAGCACACGAGTTTGAGATCAAGTGTTCGCAACGCACTTGATTCATTCAAACCATTGCTCTGATACCAACTTGTGACACCCTGATCTCACACGGATCATAAAAGACTTGTTTAGACATAAAACACGTTGCGGAATTTGGTCCCAAAAAAAAAAATTTTTTGCAAGGGTTTGTTTGAAAACTCAATAAACAACCCTGTATAACCTGTCACATTCAAAAACCGACACAAACTTATTTACAACATTTACACATCAACAAAACATAGTAAGTTTAAGTTACAACCACAAAAAAAAACCAACATAACGAGTGATTCCGCTCCAAAACGTGCCCGATCTGAACGCCCAATGCATATCTATTTTTGACGTGTAAACATCACATATAAATTCACAGTTAGTTCATGCATATGAACTAAATAAGCAACCCTCAAAGTTCCCAAAACTCATTCTAACACATCCACATACATATCATATGGATGTTTATCATGTTTAGATCATAATATATCATATTCAAACATCTAATTGCACATAACTCACCATTGTGCATTAATTTCCCTTAACGGGTCATTTTCACAAATAGGATTATATGATCTATTTTCAACTCCATTACCAGCACCTCTAGTTAATCATCAATTAAATTCACTATCTTGAATCATTCAATTACCCACACTCTAGTGGGTTTTTATCAACTAAACTCCCGGCTCATCCGGTTATCCACACTCTAGTGGTTTATCACATTATCTACCGACTCATTCGGTTATCCACTCTCTAGTGGTCCAATTGATCAATTTTACCGGCTCATTCGGCTATCCACACTCATGTGGTATCATGAACTCATCTACCGGCTCATCCGGCTAATTTTATGCCATTTATATCAAACATACAACTCAAACATAACATTTATATTGAAACTAAAAATGCCTTCTCATAGGTCTTTTAACTCAATTAGTTTCATTAGTCAAGTTATGCACAATCAATAAATAAACACCAACAATAAAGTAGACTCTTTCTACTATTTATATGTAATGTTATAGTAAGTTGGGTAACTTACCTTGTTCAAATAGTTGGTCACCTCCTACAACCTCTTTTCCACTTCTATGACTTATTCCTTAACTTCCACCACCAACACCTAGTTGCAATTCACATATATATACAACTAGTTTTAATACACACAACACATATACATATTGATTCAAACTAATTTGAATCTCAATTATCAATATATAGTGTTTAGAAGTCAAGTTACTACTTATAATCACATGTTTATGTTAAAAAAACATTGACTTTCAAATTTCAATTTTGTGCAACAACTTTCTGAGTTGCTGCTGTAATCAACACTTTTGACACATTTACAATATGTTTTAGCTCTTCATGTTCAAAGATGGTTTGTAGTAGACTCTTATACCTTTCCAGGCATATAAAATACGCCTCAAACGGATACACGGTTGATTTTATACACAATTTACAAAATCAGACCTGCACCTTCATTTTCTCAATTCAGCTTGCTAAATTTTTCAATGTTGCTGCTGTAATTGCCATTTTAACCCATCTTAAGTTTGTTTTCAGATTTTCATGTCAAAAGATGGATTGTAGCCCTTTCAAATAGCTTTTCAACCATATAAGCCTCATTTTCTCATGATTTTTCTACGATTTTATACGAATTTTTGAAAACAGTACAGCAACATATTTTCATTCAATTCAGCAACTAATCTCTTTTGGTTCAAGCATTTCACCAAGCATCTTATGTGCATAACTTATAGGCACATTCATTCAGAAAGTTTACTTACTAATTAACCCATTCATGTTTCATTAACATCAAAGTTCATAACTTTATGCAATCACACACAATAACTAGTAGTTTGATTGTCTCAAACACTTAATAAGCATCTATTCGTGGTTTCTAACCCATTTAAACAACCAATTTCAAGATTAGAAACAAACCCTAACTTTGTTCATCTCAAGAACTTCTAATCAACATCAATTAAGAGGAATCTAAATCACTTACAAGTTGTTAGTAATCACTAAGGATAGTGATTAAGACTTCAATCTCAGATTTTGAACAAGAACTCAACACAATTAGAAGCTAGGGCTTGAAATTCTTCCATTTCTCCTTTGGTTTCTTCTCTGGTCGAACAAACACACACATACATATGAACTTTCTGGATTTTGACCAAGTATATAGTCATATCCTCTTTAAACCAACTTTGCCTAATTGGCAATTTCAGCCCCTCAAACTTTTAAACTAGTTAACTCACTTAACCAACCTAATCAAGTTAGTTACTAGTTGACTATAATACCCCAATTGTTATTATATTATTATCACAACATAATTTAAAATATAATAAAGTTTATTTATTAACACACGTAACCGTTAAAATCGGTCGTTACATATAAGCATCAAGAATAAGTTTAAGGGCATTTTTATAAATCATTTGTTTAAAATGTATAACATACTTCTCAGTCCCGAAGTAAAATCAAAATAGTTAGAAAAGGGACAAATGAACTCACCTTGTGTCCGTAGCGGTTGACTAAGTAAAATAAGAATGCACGCTCTCTTTGTTTATACTTGTTGTGATGTTCACGCTCCTGTATTGATTTCATAGTGTTGTAGTTTATAAGTATGTGTTGTAGTAATTTGTGTACGTGTAAGTATTAGTGTTAGCCCTAAAGTTGGCTAACACTAATGAGTCATGGTCTCTATTCGGCCTCGGTTTTTACGTTTCACTTGCATTAACCATGACAACTTGTGAAATTTTATAACTCAAGGAAATTCCTTAATATAACTTAGGTTTTTGTATTAAACTTACTATGTTCCCTTTGTAATCCTTTGCTATACTGTTTAATTTATCATAAAGTGTACCATATTATGAAAGTTGGTACTCAAATTTATTTCTAGTAGTTCATTTCTCCATTTTTGGGGTAACCTAATGATCATCATATTAGCTATCTCATTTAGTTAGTTTACTTGTTTTGCTTCCCCAACTTAATCATATGGGCCGAATAAGGGTATGGGCCCAATGTGGGTGACCGGTTAGATAAATTGGGTCGAAACAATTTCCATGGGCCGTGGGTTAATTTGCTTGGACCAAGGTCACTTCATAGACCACATAGAAAAAAGGTGGTCATATTAGTCCCTTGGGCCGAAAGGTTTGTGTTGGACGAGAGTGTGTGTATGTTGGGCCGTTTCCAGATCAGCAAACCCCTTTAGTGATCAAAACTGGGTTCGGCCAACAGTGTAGGGGGTTCGGCTCCCTATGGTTCGTCGGCCAAAAAGGGTTCGTAGCTACATGCATGGTTCGCCATTGCTATAACAGGTTCGGTGGTGGTTGAAACTCAACAAGGTTCGTGGCCATGCAAAAGGGTTCGGCCCATGGTTAGGTGTGTGAAGGTTCGGCTGGCTGGAGTTGTTAACAGGTTCGTAGCATGCCATAGCAAGGTTCGGTCCCTTAAACAAAGGTTCGGGTCCTGGCAGGGGTTCGTGACTCATGCCACATCGACACAGGTTCGGCCAGAATCTTGGAAGGTTCGTGGAAATCCCCTGGGTTCGTCTGACTGGAAAAACTTTGCCTAGGGTTCGTTGCATGTGAAGCTCTCATGGTCGAGAGTTCGGGAGGGCTGGAAGGTTCGTCTAAAGGTAGAAGGTTCGCAAGGTGATGAGCTAACAAGTTCGGCCCTCACGAACCTGTTCATTCAGCCGCTCCATCTCAAACTCATCATCGGATCTATGAGTTCCTAGGTTGTTCTATGGCTAGATTAGATGCTAAAGGATCGACCGGTGTGTGTGGTTAAGTCGTGAGGGTTCTTAACCGGTCAAGGGTTTTGTTTAACAACTTCAAGGTGAAAAACCCTAAATTTATGAACTTTCCAAGATCATTACCTCGATTTTCAGTGATCAAATCCTTAGATCCGTTGTACTTCTATGTAAAGGGCTTCAAGATGGTCGTCTAGATCCAAGAATCACACGATTTCATCAACAAATGAAGAAGTTATGGTGATTTTTGGTTGGAAACTCTTAGAGAGAGAGATGAACGGTTTTGAGTCTAGAGAGAGGGAGGGTTTGCATAGAAATGAATTAAATGCTAGCATTTGATGTTTAAATACCCCGAGGGTATTCGGGTTCGTTTCGGTTGCTCAGTTCTCGTTTTCGTCGTGTTTCCGGATCGTTACGCGCGTTTCTCGTAAATTAAATAAAAAGGATTATTTTAATATATTTAGAACACGATTATTATAAAAAAAATCATTTTAAATATCGTTCTATTAATTTATTTATCGAATTATATATTTTTACGCGTTTAGTCTATTTGTTCGCGAATTAACAAAATAGTTGCATGTAAATTCATTTATGATGACTTTCAAAATTGTAACACAGGAAATATTTTATTTCCTTAAAATTATGATCGTTCTTATCGTTTTCGTGTTCGTTTTCGTTTCGTCAGAACGCGTCGCCATCTCGCGTATTCGTTCGAATCGTCATTCGAACGAACACGACGATGGTTTGGCTTTCTGATTTTTGTTCTCTACTGTTCAGTCATTATTTCATAACGTTAAACTCTCATAATCATTCGTACAGATCGTCACCTATACGAATAATTCGTCGGTTTAGCATTCTATAACAACAACCGTTATGGTTTTGTTTTGTTTAACCTCACATACGTTTATACACAATAGCATCAAATCAAGTATCTGTGTTTCCATACTGTGTTGTCTAATATGTTTCTGGCTGTTAAACCCTAAGGTTTTAATCAGATTCAGACAATTGCATATCAGTTTAGTGTCAAGCATTATGTGTCAATAGCATAAACATAGATTCTCGTAGTGTGTACCTGAATTACTATGCATGTTACTGTGCAACTTACTGTTCGGGTAACGATTCCGGCACAGATGTTACAACAACATACTTTTGGTTACTTTTGTACATTCTAATATCGCATATATGCATATGTGTGGCATTCATCCACAAATCTGATAAGTCCTCATTAAACACACCTCGAACCGTTAATAGCGCGTTGCGCTTAGCGTGGTAATTCTGAATAGTACTATTTGGGCATGACAAACCCCACTGTTGCGCGACGTATGGCCCCCCCGACTGGAGGTCGGAACAGTGCAAAATTGACCAAACAACATTGCCATATCTTGTTGGATGGATATGGCGGGAGGCAGCATGTTAGCTTCGGTTGCGAACCCGCATATGGTATAACTCATATTGACTAGCTATCAATGGATATTGCATTGTATTGAAATGTTGACTTACAAAACACTTACTTTAAACATTTGATGTTTATTGCTGATATAAAACCTGTGCTCTCACCAACCTTTGTGTTGACCCTTTTACTCGCATGTTTTCTCAGGTAACTAAGGCACGCACACAAGGATAAGATGCTAGGATGGAGTCTCATGCATCAGCTTTAGTGTCTTAAGCCATTTGATAACAAATAACATTTGTCTTGTTATGTAATGTTACATACTTAAACCGCTTCCGCACTATTACTCTTTATGATTTGAAAACTGTTTAAAACTTATGCTTCCGCAACTTATATTTACAATGTTGTTTTGACAACTTAAACTTTACTTCCGCAATTCTGATTTTACTAAATTGTTTTATCCAAGTTTTTGGATGTACGTATGCAACCAGACATGTAGGTCTCGCAACAGTGTTACCGAAGACTGCGATCCTGACAGTCTGTCGCGTTCGCGCCCCGGAAGGGACGGGATTTTTCGGGGTGCGACAGATTGGTATCAGAGACTCCGGTTATTGCGAATTAGGTTTGCATTTAGTGAACTTAGTCTATAACCACTAGTCTCCACACACATAGTGTAAGTAGTAATAGTACTAACATGCATGATCAAATTGCATACATGATTGTACGCACCCTTGTTACGCGCATTTTAGATATGGCGTCAGTGTCATCACCATCTACGCTCACATTCGACGAGAAGGACTAGATTGTTCCTACACCTTCAGTATCAACACTACCAGCAGCATATGAGTTACCAAAACGAACATCAACTATCACCCGAAGGCAGCACGTCTGAGCCATTGGAGGAGGAGCAGCCGGTGCCCGAATCAAAGAGGCCCCGGAAGGGACGGGATTTTTCGGGGTGCGACAGTACACGCAAGGATACTATCTTGCAGATGGCATTTACCTAGAATGGTCAACACTGGTAAAGAGTTTCGTTTATCCTCCAAACAATAAACTTAAAATGCAATACTATAAGCGACGACAAGAGTCTTGTCAAAAGGATGTTGAACGAGCATTTGGTGTGCTCCAAGCAAGGTGGACAATGATACGAGGCCCTGGAAGATCTACCAGCATACCAGTGTTGGGTGATATAATGCATGCATGTATTATTCTACATAATATGATTGTAGAAGATGAAGGTCATGCGATAACCAATTAATCCCCTGAAGAACACGAGCCTGAACCATCAAGTTATAATGAAGGTGCATCGGCTGAATTTGCAAACTATCTGCAGAGATTTAAATCCTTACGAAGCAAAAATACTCATATCGCACTACCAATGATCTTATGGAATATCTTTGGAGTCTTAGGCAAGCTAATCAAGAGTAGATTTTCTAGGAAAACTTAATTTTCGGTCTTGTTTTCTTTAAGTTTTTTTTTAATTTTAGGTGTAGTTTAATTTTAAGTATTTATATTTTATTTTTTAGGAAAATGTAATTTCTATTTATGTAATGTCATTTTAATTTTTATTTATTTATTTTTTATTTTTTTAATTATTTAATTATATTTTATATTTATTTATTAAATATGTTTTTACATTAAAAAATCATTTGTTTAAAAGAAAAATAGAAATGAAATGGTGATGTGGAAGAGAGAGAATGCATTTGGGAATGATGTTTTGAGTTAAAAAGAGGAGAGATAATGCATTTGAAAAGAAAGAATAAAATGTTGATGTGACAGTGATGACTAGGACGCATGTAATAAATGCAGTCTTAGCATTGCAGGTAGTCTTAGAGAGAAAACCTTTAAACTCTATCTCGGTCATCAATTTGAAATCTTGAAAATAAACATGTGGTTTACATTAAATTGAATAAAAATTTGAGATCTGAATAAAAAAATATATGGTTTAATGTACACTGCATATTTATTTTCAAGATTCCAAATTGACGACCCATATATGATTTTCTCTATGATATCGAGTTTTCACAGGATACAATCTATACACACACACATATATTAAAACCCGATTAATCTCTCGTCCTTACTTCACCACCCGACTAACGCCTCACAATTTCTACAATAATGACAAAGAAGCAATAAAAAAAACAACAATCGATAAACAATTATAGAAAGTAGCACCATCGTGTATTATTAAAATCTAAAAGGTTCCACCCTCACCGGAGATTCGGATTTAAGATCTAATAAAACAAAAGGTAAATTTTTTTAAAAATAAATTAGCGTACCTGTAAAGGGTATAACTGACATGCAATAAAATATTATTAAGAGAGGATATATATCTGATTAAAGTTTTAATTTGGACATATTTGACATTTAATAGGATTTGTAAAGATATGTTTAACATTAATCTTATTCTATGATTAGTTAAGGAGAAATATTAAATGATTCAAATAAATCATTTTTTAGTTATTGAATCATATATATTCAGAAAATTACAACTTATATAATTCAAGCTTATATGAATATGTAAAATTTACATGGATTATCTTTATGAAAAGGATAATAATATTTTATGTCCATTCCACTAGGGATGCCAATATGGGTTTTGGTAATCCTACCCAATGTTTTTCAGAATTGAATCGGACGTCGCACCGGGCGTCTTACTGGTTACTGGTCGGACCGGATTTAAGAATCAGATAACATAATAAATATATAATATATTCCAAAAAAAAATTATACAGTTATAAGCACATTTAAACAAACAAGCATAATCATGTTAAAAAAATATAGGATTTTGTTTTAACGTTTTATTCTTTGGATTTTCGTTTAAAAAAAAACCGAAACCCGGTCCGACCGGTGAACCGGCTCAACCGGCCGGTTAGTTTGAATCCGGTTCCCATGCCTATTTTGAGCTGGCCGACCCTTTGGTTCCCTGTCCAACCGGTCCGGTTCTGACAACACTGATCCAACTCTATATCCACTCACAAAAGTTGTTTCATACCCAACCCAAAACCTTGTAATTAATCGTCGGGAGACAGGTACTTGGTCATATAATAATACAATGTCATATAATACAATGCTCTATATCTGATTACAAAAGTTGTTTCATTGCCACATGTTTCAACTATTATTTTATTAAAAATAATACAATGTCATATAATACAATGCTCAGTTTTAACTTTTAACCACGCTAGAAATCTGATTTTATAGTACAATAGAAACTTTGTGGAAATGAATACATAACAGAGAAGCTAGGGAGCTCGGGTGAACGAGAGTGTACTTGGTGAGTCAATTCGGACAATATGTTCATCCTCACCACCAGACTCGTCACTCGAGTAATCCATCGCATGACTATGAGTTGCGTCGTCTAAGCCTACAAGAGATTCAGTTCCGACGTTCACGTTTTTATTCACCGTAGCATACCCTTCTGATCTCACAGTAGTAAGGCCCCGTTTCTCTGTTGGTGAGATCCTTGGATAAGACTTGCTATGTGATGACTTCTTAGGAGAAGTAGCTGGACTCTGTCTTTCATTGGATATCTGATCGTTATCAAATGTAACGGAGTCAATCAACAATAACAACCATACATTATCATCATCGTACTCAGTATATCCCATCATTAGCAAAGCTAAGGTAGAGTCTGAGGAGGGTAAAATGTAGACAACCTTACATCTATCCTATAGGAATAGAGAGGTTGTTTCCAATGAGACCCCCAACTCATGAATCATGATGCATAATTAACCGACCAACCCAATGGTTTTAACGTTATTTTCACAAAAATAAAGTAAAATAACGTTAAAATTAGTGCAACTTTACTTTTGTCCCTTAAGGGTCGACACATATATACATTATATGTGCGCACCGCAAACGCGGCCTAATAACAACCATACATAAAATATTAAAATTTCACTTATAGCATGGTTATTTGTAAGGTATGTGGGACAGTGGGAGTAGGGCTGTTCAAAATGCTCGCGGCTCGAGGCTCGCTCGAATAAGGCTCAGATCGAAAAAGCTCGTTAAAAACGAGTCGAGCCGGAGTCAGGGTTGGCTCGGCTCGAGCACGGCTCGTTGGCTCGGCTCTTGGCTCGGCTCGATTTATATATATATATATATATATAATTATAAACACACATATATATTATATTACACACACATACATATATATTATACATAATATATATACAATATATATATATTTATATATACAATATCTTATACACATATTGGATTTTATATATATTAGATTTTATATATTAGATTATATATATGTAAAGTGGAGGAAAAAACAAAAAAAATGAGCTGGCTCGTGGCTTGACATTTTGTACGAGCTGAGTTGGAGCCAGAATTTTTGGCTCGAAAAAAATTTCGGATCGGCTCGGGCTAGGCTCGAAAATCCACGAGCCGAGCTGGAGCAAGGCCTGGCTCGGCTCAGCTCGACTCGATTACAGCCCTATGTGGTAGTCAATCAAGTAGTTTTATTCAAAAGATGAGCAAGAAAAATGCTTCGTACCATGCTTCCGTACATGCTTAGTTGCATTGCTCGGGCCGAAAAATTGTTTCCATGGTGATCAATCTCATGTCGAGACTTAAAAGATCCCTGTGGCCAACTCATTAGGCCACTATGTTCTTTGGCTGGCGAAGGGTTATCCCCATGTGATATTAGCGAAGAAGCCCGCCTCTGAAGGGTTCCATTCCCTTCAAATCCACTAATCTCAAACATTATCACCCTTGTCCTTGACTCGACTATGTACGAGGATGCATGGTGACAAAAGCTTCCATCTTAGATCATCAAAAACAATAATCGCATTATTCGTCTTTCTTTATGTTATACAACAAGAACAACAAAAACTTTTTACCTGACCCTAGGAAACTGCGGTCTCCATATGAAGGGAACAATGCAGCTGGGGCAGTAATAAGTTCTAAAGGAACCTGGGTTTTGACGAATCCTTCTAATAAAAAACCAATCATATTCTGAGGTAACTCAAAACTCTCCCCATCTATATATATACTCATAGTTGATCTTTCTGCCACAAGAGTTCTTAGGTCATGCATGGTCATTTTTTCAAAGATTTGAGGAACCAGCAGTTTCGAGAGTACGATTGAGCTTTCCTGTTAGAGCCATAGTGAAATATTATCAAACTTTCTTTTAATATAAAAAAAATCTTTAATAATGCCACATTAAGTGTATTTTAAAGCTACCTGCCACAAAAAATCATCAACCGCATCATTAGCTCCAACGACAGATGATATTTTTTCGGCTTCAATGAAGAAACCAAGAACCACAGAATCAGTAATCATGTCACATAGGTAACGCTTTCCTGTGAGTACTTCATATAAGCCCAATGTACTTCCATGTGCAAATGTTGGATGCAATGAGTACCTTTTTTTAATTTTCTTGCTATCCCACTGTTGAAAGAATTATAATTTATCAAAAAATGAACCACAATTGACAAATGTTTCTTCACCAACTCTTTTAACTTACCTTGACCACACCATTAGAAATCAGCCAAACACCATTTGCTTTGGATTCCTCTCTATAGAGCGTCACAGCACGTAGTTTCATCGTCTCCTTGGTAGACCCCACAATTTTCTCACGCACAGATGATGGAAGGGCTCCCAATAATGGATTCGCGCTAATCAGATCATGTGCTTTGGGAATCTTAACCAAAGGAGGATTTCTTAGAAATTTCTTCAAGTCGGTCTGCATTAAAATTAACATAATTATATATATTTGGACTCTTAAGCTGCCTAAGGATAAAACTCAAGACATCGAATACCTGAACAGCATCATGAAGATGAACCAATTCCTTCTCCTCTAACAATCCAGACTTCTCAAGATCTTGAACGTATTCAATTACATGACTGAGCACCGAGTAAGTCACTTGCCTTGTTTTTAAAACACGTAAAACCTAGAAAACCCATCATAACAAACTATGAAGTTAGCTGCTTTTGTAAATAGCAAGTCATAATTATGAATGTATTTAAAGATTGCTGCGAGCAACTATTGGGAGAAGCAAATATGAATAGTTCTAAGTCATGTTAGAACATTACATATATGTGAGTAGTATGATGTTCATTCACATATGAAAATACTTACGTATGAAGGAATCTAGGTTAGTTTTGCATGGTATTTGTTGCATGTGTAGTTTACAAGTCAGGATGTAAGAATGAGAGTTTGTAATTTATAACTAACCTGTGGAAAAGTAGTGCGAACGTCTTCCAAGAACTTTTTTGCCTCCTCCCCTTGTGTCTCGCTCTCATTAATTACTGCCAAAGCAATTTCACTATCCCCTACAGCAAGAGTTGGAGGAATAATAATATCAGTACTTGTAGAAGCATAAATCAGTAATGAAATAATATATATTTCCTCACGGTTACACAACCGGTAATTAGGACTCAATCTTCTAGGGTTACAGTAGCATTGACAAAACCACAGGTCATGCCTAATTTAGAAAGCTCGACATGCTGTTTGATCCCACCTATAAGAACTAACAGTATGATGAACTTTCATGTCAAATAAAGAAGATGTGTGCTATAATGAAGCCCCAAAGTAAGCAAAATTTTAATATATTTTTTTCTTTTTTCTTTTGAATTCTATTAAATATAAGCTGCAGTTGTACACTTTAAGCATCATAAACTTTCGTACAAAGATTATCATTACGTTACCTTTTAAAAGAAAAATGCTTAACATGCAGTTGTACACTTTAAGCATCATAAACATATGAGCTTCCAATTTATACAAAGATTATCGTTACGTTACCTATAAAGTCAAGTAGCTGCTGTCGTGCAATCCTATGGGCACGGAGAAAGGCAGCAGATATGTAACATGCAGATTCCAACCTTTCAACTGTGAAGTAGGTTACAACCTTGCGTGGAAACCTGGTTGTTTGCAGAAACTTATAATAATTAGGGAAATGAACATTAGCTTTCAACCCATTCCAGTCACATAGTGCTTGTGATTGCACCAAGTCAATTGCTTCATCCACGGATTGCATCAAGATGTTTGCTGTTAACTGTGTGATCCTACCTTCCTCTAGCATCACCCAATAAGCAGCTTGCACACCTTTATATCATGGAACAGAATCCAGCATTAACAATGAGAGAATAATTAACTTGCTCTCATTTAAATAGCCTGCCTGCTGCCCTTCAAGGAATCACATAGCTGGCCTTACAACTATGCTATTACCATTACAAAGCTAACTTACATAATCCTGATACAGGATATTAAGAAGCTTTACTTGTTAGGAATTTACAATGTAACAAAAATTCATATAACTTTTTACAAGAAATAAAAAATTCAATTAATTCTTAAACATCAAATCAACAATTCCAGTTATCGAGTTTGGAGTGGAAAGAAAGAAAGTAAAAAGGAAGGAGAGAAAAGAATGATAATTTATTTATTGTGTTTTCAAATATGAAAGTAAGAAATGCTTAAACTTTTTATTTGCGTTGGAGAGAAAAGGAAAGAAAAGTATCAATTTTACCAATATACAGTTGAAGTGCAAAACATGTTATTTTGAATGGGTGATAATTGGTAATTAAGTATACAAAAAATAGTACACCTTACCTTACAAAATCTTCCCATTTTTGGAAGGAAAGTTTGGGACAGAAATCTACACAAAACTTTCTTGTGGTTCTTCCCTTCACTCAGAAAGTAAAAAATACAAAAATACAATAATACAAAATAAAAAAATAAAATCCATAAGCAGAATGTTTAATGAACTTGAATCAAAATCATAATATGAGTTGTGCAATATTCAGCCTCAGGCTGCTTACTCGAAAAACTAAACCTTAATGTAAGCTTGGATTGAAGCGCGGCATGAACTTAACTCATAATCATGTGAAATAAGATCAGGAATACACAAAGTCAAATATATTAAACAAATGGCATACCATTTAAAAAGCGTATACGTATATCAGATAGATGCATGTGCTCCACATTGGTGTCATTCTCTGATGAAGTATGAGGGTGGATATGTTCTCCTTCTGAGTCGTGCAAACATGTGATATATTTCTTGACAGTAGGCCAATCAGCAGGTCCTAATTCCTCATCATCTACAAGATCACCAAAAGCCTCTAGAGCTTTTTTCATCATTTCATACTTGGTGTACTCTAGTATGCGCCTCTACCACAAAGATTAAATAATCCCACTTAACTATAGAAACCCTCATTCAATGTTGGAATAAAAGAACATCAATATGAAACTAGCACCTTAACAATTATTACATATTCACTTGATACATGAGCTTCAGGCCTAATAACACAAACTATACAAGTCTTTTCATTATAAATAATATGCATGTCATGTATGTGGGTTTCTTTTCATATTTTGATGAATGCATGCCTATAAAATTTAAAAAACATTCGTATGAACAGGCACACCATAAGATAGGTAGGTCACACTATCAGGTTCAATCTGTTTGATAATGATTTAGCTTTTCTAGGAAAAAGAAACTAAAACTTAACAAACATTGTCTGTCTTCATATATGGTATGTATATGTACCTTAGCTGCTGACAGCTTATCCATTTGTAGCATCCGCAAAATAAACTGAGTAGTTGATCCATTTACAATAAGTGTTAGAAACACAGTTCCACCAGTGAAGAACACAAACTGCACAAGTGAGAAGACAATGAGATATAAGTTATGCTGTTTATTATGATAAAATCCTTTAAGTAGTTTTTCTGTATATAAGTTTATTTGAGAAAGGCAGATGCTACAATGTCAAGAAGCTAAAGATACGTACCAAGGTTCCTGTTTCACGAGTAATGTATGATGATGTGTCACTAGATTGCTGAAAGAATATAAATGAAATTAATTAGTAAAAACAAGGGATGTGGAAATTCAGGGCTCATATCCATGATTGTTCTTTAAGTATCATGGATAACTTGCCTTAACCGATAGGGAAAGAGCCAATGCCACAGCACCTCTCAAACCAGACCACACAAGTACAATAGCTTCTTTCCAATCCAAGCCATAACCAAAATATCTCAACAAGGGATATAATGATCCAACCACTATGGCCCGTGAGAGTTGTAGCAGGACGTATAGAAGGATGAGGTACCCCCATGCATTTTCTGCAACAGATAAACAACATATGGTCATGCCTACAGGGAGTACAAAAACAACTTGACAAAAGAAGTGGCTGACAATCCGTTAAGTGTACCTTCTTGCATATGTGGCTGTGGGTGATAAAGTAACAGTAAAGGGTGTTTCTTTAATTCTTATAGCATCACAAGTAGAATACTCAGCAAAGGACAAATATATACAAAATGGTAATTTACACCACAAACTGTCCTACTTATAGAAAATATGGCATTTTCCATTTATGCACAACAAAAAACCTTTAACCATGTTTTTGATTATCTTCTACAGAAACATTTTTATATGCCCTCATGGATTTGCATCTAACTACACTTTTAGATTTGAGAGAGGGAACTAACTCAAAAATTCCTACCAACATAAAATCAACTTTTTCTCCTAGTATCTATGTATGCAGGCCTTTTTACAACCTAACAAGACGTAAGTAGAATGCAAAAATGTAGATAAGTTCACATGCGAAGTATTGATTATTGTGCTCCACTTAACCTAATATATATGAAAGCATGCTTGGCATGTAGGATTGTGTTTTTTTAGTTTTATGAGAGAAAAGAAAAACTAACAAGAGAGAATAGGGCTTACCCTCATGTTTTAGAATACTGTCACCTCCTAGTATACCTTCAGCTATAACTACTCCACTGCAAAATAATGCAAAAGGAACTAATAAAGCAAGTATTTCTCACAGTTTAATATCACCAACCATGGCATTTTTCCCTTATTTACTTTTCCCTCAAAAAACAGGAAGCTTTCTTCTAGTAAAGGAATACCTCAGGATGAAGATAAGTGTATTAGCGATATATGCCACCATTTCCCTGTGAGGAAAGGCTAAAAGAGTATTACAAATTAACGGTATATTAATGGATGTTGCAATAAATAGTAGTAAGCATTCCAGTACTTCTGCGTAGCCTTTATCACTAGGTTTTAAAAGGAAGTAATATTTTCTGTATTAGAAGATTAACAGTTTGCTACAACTCTTTTTTTTATGATTGAATACAAGATTTCACTAAAATATATTTAATTCAATAATTTAAACCCTTTAAACCAGATCAAAGAGCTCCAAAATCAACAAATAAAGTTTCTTAGAAATGTATTATGAATTTGATACAGGACACCCTGTGTTGTCCTTCGGAATTAATTCTCATCATTATAACAAGACAAGAAAGTAAAAGATACCAGAAATGACGCAAGCTTTGTTGCCTTTCACCTATAAAAGCTGTTCTAGCAACGGCAGCATAGAACCTGCCCGATTTGTTTGCCTAATCAGATTAGCATACTTGAAGTGTATAATGATGGACCATTGAAGCATTTGAACTTACATTCCCAATGTCATCACTGTTAATACTCCAGAAATATCAGCACCTTCTTGAGACTATCACAAGGGAGACACAAATTAGCTATACAAAATGTATATAAAAAACCAAGACACTTCTTCCAACACATACACTCGACTGTAGTTGACAAATCTAGCGAGTCCTCAAAACTCCTTCTGAAAGATGGAAATCCTAAATAGAAGGTATCAATTTAAGCTACTGCCTTGGTTTTAGATTGTGAAATGTGCTCTGATGTGTTTGGTCCCAAAATTTGATGTGTGACGCGAGCATATCATGTATGCGATGCACTCTTTATTAGAAAAAAAAATAGTAAAATTCCAAAACATGCATATATGGCTAAATATATGCGCATTTTTTATTAAAAGCAACCTAAAATTCAAAATATAGAGATTGAATGAACTTTTCCTCCCCCAAACATGCCACATTAAGCCAAAATTCAATGTATTTGTTAACATGACCCAAAAATATTGAATCATACTAATATAAAAAAACCTGTCCAGGTTGAAAATAAATCCAGAAAAGTCAACAAATCCAGCATTGCATATCGCACGCATCAAACGCAATATGTGATGTCACACATATTGCTAAAATTCAGTGCATTAGGGGTCATCACACAAGATGCGCGCATATTGCACATAATTGAAAACCAAGGCTACTGCATTCTCATTAATGCATGCTCATCGGTGAAGGTTGTACAAATCACAACTCCAAATTTTAAAAATCAAGCTAACAAATTACCATACTCAACAGATTGATTTAGTATTAGTGATGTTAACTCTAAATAGAGCATCCATTAACCAAATGAAAAGACCAAAAACTTTGTTGACATGCATTTACGACGACCTTCTTGCCCCTTCCATCAACGCTTTACATCCAGGAGAATGCATGGCATGCAAAGTATACCAGTACCATAAGTAGTTTTGTGAGTTCAAAAGGCAACATACCGTGAAGTAAGCAAGGTAGCTCACAGCAAGAGTCAATGTAATTTCTATCACCGTATCGTTGAAAATAAATCCAAGCCACAAATAAGACACCAGACCAAATGCAATACCCATTCCCACACTGGACCAAGGAAATAATTTTATGAAACCAACTAAAACCACCATATTACGATTTAAAGGTAAAACACTTACGCTCCGAGAGATACTTGTGACAAGAACATGATAATTGTACCCCAGCTGAAGGTTGATCCGTTGACCATTCGAAAGAAAAGTGTATACACCACAATCGCCGTCCTGAATGTACATAATTACAACCAAACTAATTACCATGTCATACAAATATCTAAAACATGGTGTCCTTTTATGTAATAACATATCTTGATTAGGCAGTTTAAAGAACAACAGAAAATTGATACCCATCATTCATCAATGATTCTCCTTCAATAATAGTACTGAGTTTTTTGCTTGCACCAAGCTCTTTCAACAAGGCAACCACAGCAACAGGATCGGTAGCACTTAAAAGTCCTCCAAGCAGCAACGATGTTTTCCAACCCCAGTTATATGGAAAAATTAGCTGCAGTTAAGCATTTTAGATATTTTTAGGAAAAATATCAAAAACAGAATTACCTAAAAAGACATGTCTAATCAAACCTTTACAGCTGAGCCAAGAATGAATGTGGATATTAGAACCCCAGGCCCAGCAAGAATTATCATTTGTGCTATACATTTCTGCAAAGAAAGTAGATTTCCATTAGAGAAAACAATACTTTTACATTAAGTAACAATACGTTTTAAAATTTATCCCCATGTCATTTGCAAAGAAATAATTCCATAACATCAAGTTGCAAGGAAAAGATACATTGCATCCCAATTATCACAGTGTATTGTGTATCTAGTAAAAAATTAAGTCTAGAAATCTACCTTTATTTGGTGCACGTCCATTAAAAATGAACTTTCAAAAAGAAGAGCAGGGAGAAAAACAGCTAATAGAAGATCAGGATCAATATTTGCCCCTTCACATGAACCATGAATGTAATATAGGAAAAACAAAAACAAAAGACCATGTGTAGTTTCCAGTTCATCTTAAAAGGAGTGATTCTTACATATCCGAATTCCATCACCAACCTTTCCTAATCGATGGCTTGTTCCATATTCTGCATGACAAACACTTTTACTTAGAAAAATAATAAAATAATAGAAAATTATTTTGTATCACCAAACATGAACAGTGAATAGATGACATGCTTTCAAAGCTGCAAAAGCTTCACCACTCACAGGGACCAAACCACGGGCCATGTTTGGGATTTCATCTAAAAATGACTTATTGACTTATTGGCTTTTTAAAAAAGCCAATAAGTCAATAAGTTGTTTGTCAAACCTAAAAGGACTTTTGAAAATGACTTTTTGTAAAAGGATGATAAGTTGTTTTTCAAAAGCTAAAAATTCTAACTTTTCAAAATAACTTATGACTTATTGACATAAAATTACTAATATACCCTACTCTTTATCCTTTACCCAATAACATTAAATAGTGTCAATAAAAAAATATCCTTTTTGGTCATTATGACAATTAATTTTGAAAAAGCTAATCCAAACACATTTTTAAAAACTTCATTTCAAAAAGTCATAAGATAATAAACACTTTTAACAAAAGTAATTTTGAAGTTAAATAAGCAATCCCAAATACGGCCAAAATACTGTAACAATTATTTGTAACTTATGTTATAAGTCATTCACTCTAAAATTTATCAATTTCAGCTTTTGTAAAGGAACTTTTAACAAGGTTTGAACCTTTTATAAACACTGGAATAAGTCCCCTAGAAATCGAGAAGCACTTGTTTTTCTCAAATCAATAATCAAACACTTCAATGACAATTTCCACATCTAGAACAAACTATAATATCATGCTAATAATCTGCACAAATTCAAAATGTATGAAATCGGCTTTTGAGATCGTCGAGCACACGAATTTGATGATTCTGGTACGTGAATTTCATCAATCGCGTATGCGAATCACATAATTACAATTCGAAATTGAAGACAATTACTAACAAGATCACAAGTAATACTAAATGGAAGAAAACAAAAAAACTCATAATTGAGTAGCGAGATCAAATAAGAGCATACCTAATGACCCCATGCCGATGCCAAGAACGAGCAGAGCGACGGTATAGGGAACTCTAGTTCCCCTAAGTACGTGTCTGGATGCGATTCCCAACACCAGTGAAATCCCCACGAACAGCACCGCGTCCGTCGGGTTGACGGACTCCTCCTCCACCGCCACCGCCATCACCGCCGATGCCATGATGCACCACACCAGCACGCCACCGTCTTAAACCACTAAAACAAAGTCAAAGGAATGATCAAGCTGAAGCCGGAGCGATGAGAGAGACACACAGGTAGTCAGATTCCTTTGGTACTCGTGATAATATCAGGGAGTGAAAAAGAATATATAAATATATACTGGTCAGCTACCCGTGTGTTGCAGCGGAAAGCACAAAACTTAAGTTAAACGAAATGTAAGTTTGCGTTACATTGCGACACTTAAATATATCTTCGCAGTGTAATGCAAACTTATATTTCGTTTAACTTTTAAACACTTGTGAATTAGCGAACACTTAAAAAAGGAGCCCCTTATTTTTATATAAAAAAGACCATGAATTTCTTTGTTTGCAATTTTAGCGTTTTTTGTCAGGGTTAATAGGTTACCTCAATTAATGAGGGTTATTATATGATCCCTTTTCTATATATATAGGGGAAGGTTCCATTTTTAACCCTCCCTTATAGCGTTAACCTTTTAACCCTAGCGTTTTTTGCCCGAATCTTAAATTTTTTTTTCATGGTTTTTATTTTGCAAAAATAAGGGGGGTTTCTTTTTTGTGTTTTTGTTAATTCATCACCGTTTAGAAGTTATTGTAAGTGTAAGTTACTTACACTTACTTACAATCCGTATCTGATGCAGTAAATGTAAGTAAGTGTAAGTAACTTACACTTACAATAACTTCTAAACGGTGATGAATTAGCAAAAACACAAAAAAGAAACCCCCCTATTTATGCATAATAAAAACCATGAAAAAAAATTTAAAATTCGGGCAAAAAACACTAGTGTTAAGCGGTTAACGCTATAAGGGAGGGTTAACATTTGAACATCTCCCTATATATATATATATATATACACACAACTCACCCACAAAGGACAAGTGTTAAAAAACAAACATAAGGAATATAATATTTTATATATCTTTAATTTTGACCGTTAAAACTTTTTTGTCATTTAACTTTTCCTCTTTGTAATTATTCAGAAAGATATAAAAGTGCTATGATCCCTCAAATAGGTATCTGGCATAAATATATGAATTTTAAAGAATTTGATTCGGGAAAATAAGATCGGATCTTACCCTTTTTGCCTCAAAAATCACGTGGATTAGTGGAAGAACCATGCCAAGATGGCTGGAAAACTAACCGTAGAACAAATCCTTTTCGGTTGTCGGATTAACCTTCAGACTATGCAGTGACGGATTCAGAATTTATCATCAGTAGGGAAAAAAATCAAATAGACGAAAACGACATGACTAAAACAATTCAAACGGGTCGTTAAAATGAGCCAAAATGGGTCCGGCAAAAACAGTAAAGATGAGCTTGTTAAAAGGGATAGCAAATTGAAGTTAAGAAAACATTATATGAAATAACTGGAATTCATAAGTTAAAAACAAAATCTTCTTTATCTTTACCTATTTAGAATTCAATGTGATAACTTGTAGTTCAAGTGATTTCAAGACCTGAATCTTAAACATGGTTTAACAACAAAATGAAGAATAAACATAAATTTTAATTTAATTAGGGGCCTATTAATAAAACACAAAAGGGCATAATGCTTTTTAGTTTAGTTTACTAAGAGTTTTATGCTATTTTTTTTTTTTTTGAGTGGGGGCCTTGCCACCCCCTCAAGTCAACATGAACCCGTCCATGTGT
Source organism: Mikania micrantha (assembly GCA_009363875.1). Lineage (NCBI taxonomy): Eukaryota > Viridiplantae > Streptophyta > Magnoliopsida > Asterales > Asteraceae > Mikania > Mikania micrantha. The sequence goes on along the minus strand of CM018681.1, from coordinate 75,241,305 downwards.
GTAGTGATCACTCTATTGAAAAATTTTCTCTACTGTTAGAGAGGAGAAAGCGGGAAACGGGCACTGATTTCCTTCTATTAGGGTCGCCGCTAGGGGAGAGGGGGCGGTGTTCCCCCAAACCCCGCCGAAGCAATCAACTCCGACGGTTCCACGGGACACACACTGCACATGGTCTTAGAGATGCATGTCTAGACGAAAGAGCAACATGTTGAATAGATCAGTCATTTTTGTGGGTCATTAGGTTTTGCTACAACTTTCCCATAATTCGCAGTTGATGTAGGGTTACATGATGTAAAGATAATTGTTAGTTTTGATCCTATTTTCGTGTTAGTTGCATCAATTTCATCTCTTAATTGTTAAGTTCACGTTATCATATGTAGTTCTTTGGGAACAAGTTATTTTGCTTTGAGGATACGACCTCTAAGATTTTAATTTTGGAACGAATTAAAGATGCATGTGTTATAAGATTACAGAAAACTTGATGATTATATAGATATGTATGTCTGCATATTTGATCAAATCAGTCCCTCAAGCTTCTTTGACTATATGGAGGATACACATGTACATATTGAATTTGTTGATGTTATAGTTTTGTTCTTTTAGGTTTATTTTTAAGATATTGATTGTAAATCTATATTTTGCTAACTTAGTTAACCTTTAGGAAAAACATTTATGAGTTTCATCCTAATATTATTATTGATATCGACTGAATTATTCATAATATTAGCTTCCTATCACTTATTGCTTATGAATTGGTTGATTTAAGAGCAAGTTTGTTCACTTTTTTTGCTTGCGTTGGCAAATCTATCTAGGTTTTACTCCTTGATTGTTATTGCTTATAAATTTGGGATAACTTTTTATTAATGTAATTACCAAAATTTCATTTTGTTCCAACCAAGTCACTCAAACTTTTTTTTGTTCTAATTAAGTCATTCAAGTTACTTTTATGTTTGAATTATATGTTTTTAACTTGAATAGTAGGTAATACATGTTGATATAAGTTTGAGTAAATAATTTTTTTAAAAAAATGACTGATTTGAATCAATAATTATTAATTTTAACTAATATCTGACAAAGAACAAAAAATTAATAATTAATAATTACTTATTCAAGTCAGTCATTTTTTTAAAAAAATATATTCACTCAAACTTATATTAACATGTACCTACAATTGGGACAAAAAAAAAGTTTGAGTGACTTGATTGAAATAAAATGAAAAGTTTGATTACATTCGTATGAGGTTTTCCCTATAAATTTACAATTTACATTGAAATTGAACTTGAAATAGTTGATGTTTGGGGTGCAGCAACGCATAATGCTACGTGATGTCAAGATCTTAAATGGCTAATATGAATTACTCCCATATACCTTTTGATTTCCTGCGTAGTTTATTTATTGCTGGTAGATTAGGTTGCATAGAAATAGTTGTGCAAAGGTTTAAATATATATGCTTAAAAATGGATTTAGGTTCCGAATAGCATTTGGTTACCAAAGTAAACTACATATAGATTAAGAATTGTAACATCCCGTTTTAAAAATATAAATAAAATATTCCCATTTATAATTAAAATATTATTATTCAAAAATATAAAAATAGAAACGGTCATTTGAATTATAAAGTATCGTTTAATAAATAAAATAGTTATATTTTAATTTATAAAATATGATTATTCAAGAGTATAAAAGTAGAAATAATCGTTCAAAATTTTTAACGTTCGTTTAAGCTAATAAACAGGATGAAACAATTATAGGAAATAATCGTTGTTTGAACGATCAGTTACTATTATGGGAGACTGCCTAAAATTAATAAAATATACTATAATTAAACTTTCTCCGTTTTTAACGAAACTTTGGTCAAAACGTAGAGAAAAATGGGTCGGTCCTAGCGGTATTTTTAGAATTTTATAAAACATTATAATTTAAAAGTTATAAGAGAAAAACAAATTTTGAGCTAAATTAATTATAATAATAAATAATATAAATTAACAATTCAATCCAAATTGAAGGGATTATTTACGTGTAACATTGATGTGAGGCAGGTTTTGAAGGATGATCATTCAGTCTATCAAAATAAATACACGTATAAAACCTACTCTACAAATTTCTTTCCCAGCAAGTTTTGAACTACTATAAATACTCATAAATGTTAGAAAACTTGAAATCACGTATACAATACACACATATACATTTGAGAAATTAGACGCTCTTGAGGCTAGGAGGTGCCGATCAGTATAAAAAGCCAAGATATGGAGTTGGTTCGTATAGGTATATTATCTAACTTCTTAGTTAAACTTATAAATTTAAAAATTTAATATAATATTAATTTATAGGGTTAGGGTTACGATCCGACCCTATGTATATATTATAAATTTTAGTTTACTTAAATAACAATAATAATATTGATTATCATCGTAATAATAATAATAATAATCATCGTTGTAATAATAATAATAATAATAATAATAATAATAATAATAAATAAATAAATAAGTAAATATTCTTTGCAGAACAGTTATAAGCATATATTAAGCAGAAACGCTGCCCAATTTACAATAACAAGTTTAAAGCTGTCACCCTGCCAACCCAAAATTCAGGTGAATACATTTAACTTGTTTTTAAATTTATAAATAATTTTTATGAGCATGGTATGTTTAAACTTTGACGCATAATGGGATACTATTAGACCAGCATTTAGGCTATTAGTATACGTATGATTTGCAAATCATATCCGCATATGGATGAAATTCCCATACGTGGCTGGTACAAGTGGGCTGGAAGGTAAACGTAAGACGTACTCCGCAGGCAACCTAACCAGTGACCAGCTGTGGGCTGGAGGGAACAAAACGTAAGACGCGCTGCGCTGTAGTTCCTAACCAGTGACAGTTATAAACCAGTGTATGCAGTAGTTGTATCGATCAGTGAAATAACCTGCTAAATGTGTAGTATTGCCACTATTAATTATGGTTAAAGAACCGAACATGCTATGTTTACATATCGAGTCTGTTATTTGTATTCACCAACATTATGTTGACGTTTTATTTTCAAAAACTTTTCAGGTAATAATGAAATGTAAAAGAGAAGCAAGATTAGAGATTCTTGTCCTATGATGCCTTGAATATGATCTTGTGGTGAAACAATGGAGCTATTGGAGCTATGCCTCCAAGTCATGTATAAACCGGATATTATAAAATGATTTGAAATTATGTGTTTGTGAAAATCCGGTTTACAATAATATAAATTGATGATGTTCATACCTATGCGTATGAAATTATATGAAATTCTGAAAAGTTATTTTGATGAATTATTAACAAACGATGAAAATGTGGTTTTTCATACCCACGCGTATGAACTATTTATAAATCATGAAAAACGGTTTTCACATCCATGCATGTGAATTATTTGTAAAATTAAGAATTTATGAAATAACGCTTCCGCTTAACACATATGAAAAAGAGTAACAAACTCTTACCGAGACATGTCAATGAAACCAATTCGGGTCGCAGCGCCCGGGCCGCCAAGAGCTCGGGGTGTGACAAGAATTGTCGGAAAACCCTTATATTTGCATGATATATAGCACAAACGAAATCATTTTTGTAATCAAATCTTTGCATATGTGGTTTTGCCCATTGAGACTTGAGAGGTATGTTTGTTCCTTCTATTGTTTTCAATTCATATAATTTGTTAGTTGTGTGTGTGTTTTTTTTACATAGTCTAAACTTTGGGTTGGGTTCTAAAGGAAATGCATGTGGAGGTAAACACAAGAATACTAATATTCATTATACTAAGACTACCCATAGCAAGGAGCCATTGGTTCGATGGAGAGGCAGGGGGTCAGTAGGAACATCGCCCCCTCCCCTGATGACAGCCCACATGAGCCCCTCCATGGCTCCCATTCTCCGTTTAATCTGCTCTCACACCCTGTTTGCAATCCTCTCATAGTGGGGAAGGTTTTTTAGTGATGTTTTAAGGTTTTTGGTGAGGTGATGATGTGGCTGAAAATTTTGGTAGGAAAGGATTTCAGTGGGGTGACCGATTTGGATGGTCTAATATTCATGAATTTAAGCTCAAATATTATGTTAATCCTAATCAAGTTTACCGAAATGAATTGAAGAAGAATGGAGTAAAAGCTATCTAATATTTTGTTTTTATATGGCGTGCATGTGGTAGGGGTGTTCCGATCCGGTTTTTACGGTTTTTAAGTGGAACCATAGACCAAACCATTAATGTCACACCCCCAAATTCCCACTCTTGGTGTCAGTCCACGTGGGTGTGACGTGGCCAGGATCACAGCTCATGGTCATATAGAACGACTCTATATGAGTTACACAGTCACACAGATTTGTAAAATAACATAGTTTCATTCAATAAGCAGCGGAAAATGTTCAACATCATAAGTAAATAAGTTTGCAGCGGAAAGTAAATTGTTTAACAGACACTACATTGTTCAAATTGGTTTAACACCAACAAATGCACACACAAGCCTAGGACATGAGTCTATATGCCATTCAGACTCCTTAATGCTTCCTTGAGTGCGTCCTAGCGTGTGCTCCATTAATTACCTGAGAATACATGCGAAAAGTGTCAACTAATAAGTCGGTGAGTTCACAGGTTTAGACAGACTGAAAAGTAAACAGACATATACTGGGTATGTTAAGTTTAGTTGTTGGATACTACGATCCGTGGAGTGTGTCAGTTCATCTTACCGAAACTAGACTGTTCCCGTTTGCCTCCGCAGGTCATCGCTGAACCCGCATTCCCATCGAAATTACACTCGTTATGACCTCCAGTCAACATTGGTGCCGAGTGGGGTTAGTCAAACCCAGTAGTACTACGTAATTACGACTCGTTTGAATACACAACTAACGGTAAGGATAAGTGAGGGCTTTATGCGATAATAGTTACACTCGAAAATGGTTTTCACAACATACCAGTCATATATCTAAAACAGTTGCATGGAATTCTCACCCCAATAATTTAGCAAAAACAGTTAAAGAGTAAAAGTGGGGCCGTAAACTCACCTGAATTTGAGAAGTGCGTGTTCTTACAAGAACGGTGTAGCTCGCCGGCTAGTAGTTACCTATATCACATAGGTGTTGTAAGTTTGTGTTTGCATATATGTGGGTCTCACAGGACCGTGTTCGTGTCTAACAACTTCCAAGTTGTTATGTGGGTCGAGTTGACCGTGTTTGACCGTGTTTGACCTAACGACCCGTTGGTGACGGTTTTTGGATCAAATGTGCGTGTAACGTGCGGTTTAGTGTCGTGTGAAGTGTGCGGATACCAATGATCGCTTTCGTGAGGAATGAGTTTCTATTTCAGGAAAGTTTCTATTTTAGGCATGTCATGTAAGAAATTATAATCTGATTATTCTATCATGCATATTTATCCTAAATGAGCATGTTATCACATTGCACATAGTTACACATAGTCGGTTTAGCGTGTTTTGCGCATAAAAGTTACCATAATTAGAAAGTTACAAGATATGCATATGTCACTAAGTCTAGATACAATCTTATCATATCATCATCGTATTAGTCTTAAATAAGTATTTAATCAAAACCATTATGACTAACATGCTCCTATTCTCCAAATTGTAAAATAAAGTTACTATATTTAATAACATTCCTAAATATCATACTATTAGCAATTTTAATCATTCCAATGCATTCAATCACCATCATAGTAACCTCTAAACATCATTTTAAACATAACTTATAGATCTAATCATACAAATGTGATTATTTCATCAAACTACATAACTAGTAACATTAAAGTTACTAAAATTAGCAATACTCACCAAATGACCAAACATTGACAACTCAACCATTTCTAATCTTGCAAATCATCATCAATAACACTCATAACATCATTTCAATATCCACAATCATATAAAACCACCTAGATCATACATTCATGTTGCTAAAACCATCATTTTAACTACTAGGACCATCCTATCATAACAACATCATCATGGATAGTAAAGATACACCATCTAATCATCCTAGATCATCAAATATCATGTAAACATCATCAAACCCAGAACTAGAATTCGTGTATGTGCATCAAGGGTGCTTGCATGTGTGTTTAAAGTCATGCATGTGAGTGTAAAGTTGAAGGAAGTGTGTTTTGGGTATAGAACTACCTTCTAATGCTTCAAGAACGCCAAGATGTCGACAAGAACAGCCCCTAAACTCTCTGGATTGCAGAAATGAGATGGTTGTGATGGTGGTTTTGAGTTCCAATGGGTCTTCAAGCCATCAACCTTCAAACCTTCAAGCTTGGAGCTTCAATGGAGGTCTCCCATGGCTTCCCAAGTGTCAAATCAGCTGTTTGCAGACGAGTTTGGTCGAGATATGGCGTGTACAATCGGAGAAATGATGAAGAGTGGAGTTAATAGGCATGGTGGTCTTGATTTTATAAAGATTTGTCGACTGGCACCTGTCGCGTACCGCGATGGAGGTTTAAAATAATCTTCGCGTACCGCGAAGGATTTCGGGAACCAAACCCCCGCGATGCCTGTCGCGTATCGCTATAATTCCTCCCGTTGGGCCATCGCGTACCGCGATGGGTCCCAGAGAAGTCCAATAAGCCTAGTTTTCTTGTTTGGAACCGATTTTCGCGTATTTTTCTATTACGATCATCATTTCTCAACATTTAGTCATTGTTCCCAATATCTTAGGTTCCCTAGAACCTATGTGCAGTGAAAGTGTACTGTGATTTGATCCGTTCACCAACGTTCGTTATTCAAGACACGTGCGAGTGTTGTGCGATAATTCCTCGAATTATCGATGTATTCTAGCTGTTGTGCCACGTGTCACACTAAATACAATTATTCTAGTGCCACGTATGAAATAATAAAACATATTATTATTTAAAATAAAGAATTGCTGACCTGGAATTTGCGGGGTGTCACAATTAAGAGCGGTTTTTGAATAATGAAAATCAAAACCGAACTAAACCGAACCGTTATCAACGGTTCGGTTCCGGTTTGGTTTACGGTTTGAGGTTTTGATCTCCTTAAAAGTAAAAATTTAATCAAAACAAACCTTTTATAGTATAAGGCGAACTAATTAAATCCAAATGAATTTTTGTTATTTACAGATAAATCATGAACTCATTCTAAAAAACACATATACAGACATGTATATACATATTTCTATATTAGTATATACTCAAACACATACGGTCCGGTCCGGGTTTTTACAAAAACCATAAACCAAACCGTTTATTACGGTCTTGAGCTTTGAAACCGACCGACTAAATGTTTGAGAAAAAAACCGATCGTGAAACCAAACCAATGAATTATTTGTGCGGTTTCACGGTTTGGAACCGGACCGTGAACACCCTAGCATGTGGAATTAAGTTGTTATGTGTAAGGGATTTGAAAGTTTTTTTTTTTAATTGTGTTTTATGTTTAATGACTTTATTTTCAGCTTAAAACAAGGAAAATCATTGAGGAAACAAAAATGTTTAGAAGAAATAAAAACAAAATAAAGTTTTTCTGTTTTTTTTAGTTTTTGAATAAATAATGTAAATTATACTTATAAGAGCATAGCTCTTCGTTTCGTTTGCTTAATTTTGTAATTGTAGTATTACTATTATTATACTAGGGAGGATTCATAAAAAAACACTTATTTTGAAAAAAAAACTAATAAAACTAATCACAATCATTACCATTTTTTTCATTTTTTTATTTATTTATATTATAAGGTAAAAATGTTAAAAAAAGAAAAAAATTAAAAAAAAATGTATGTCATATTATTACATATATGTAACTTGTAAGCCATATATACAAGTTACATATACGTAGTGACGTAGCTTGAACGTTTTGAAGGGAGTGGAAATTTACATGAACCACAATAGATGTTAATTTTTTTAAGCGAGAGGGGGCAAAACCAAAACTTAAAACAAAAAATAACATTTCGGTCGAAAAATTAATACTTCAGACGGAAAAAATATGAGGGCGGTCTATAAACCTTCGTTCATGCATATACGTAACTTCGTAATATACACGTCTTTATTAAAATTGTTTTTTTCTTTATAACATTTCTTACCTTACAAATAAAAAATTGTAATTTAAAAATATATATATATATTGGTTAGTATGAGTTTTCCTGGCTTTATAAAAAATAAGAGGCTTTTATTAACATACTAGGTTATAAACCTGTGTATTACAAGTGTTTTAAAATAAAAATTATGTAACTTTATGATGTTTTATTAAATTTAAGTACATAATTAAAAGAATTTTATTACATAAACAATATAAAATAAAAGTATAATCATGATTTAAATCTTTAACGTTTTCTTACGTCACATTTGTGCTTTGTTTGAAATTAAATTTTTTTATTGTGTTTATGATTATATTATGAACTTCAAAAATTAAAAAAGTTGTTATCAATTAATACATTTTTGTAATAAATTGTTGATAGAATTAATATTTGAAAAATAACAAACTTTGTTACAATTTAAAATAAAACAAAATAAATGGTTTTGTTCTATAAAAAATAATATTAATAGTATTTAACACAATACTAAATTAATTAAAAAAAATTTGATTAAACATTCTTTAAATATTATTTTATAAATAAAAGAATATTTTTATTTAATTATGACTTTTAAATAAGAAAGTGGGTGTGGGAATGCCATGGGGCATTTATTTGGAATCATTTATTAATAGTAGGATATATGTATGTATATATATATATATATATGTATATGTGTGTATATATATATATTAACATCATGGGAGGAATAGTGTTCACCACTCTTCTTTACATTAAGTGCAACCCTTGATATCTACATACACATCGTTACTTACATGGGCGGTCCGGGGTGGGCAAACTGACTTACGTCTCGAGCCCAATTATTTTCAACAAAAAATACAATGAACAAATTTGTGATTATGTAAACCAACATATAAGTAAACTTGATTACGTATATATAAGAACTCAAGAAAAAAGAAGTTAAAGGCAAATGTATATGTTGTATGTATAATAAAAATTAAAATTAAAATAAAACCAAAAATACAACAGGTGATTAGATACATGTAAAACTATGTGCAATTATCATCTTCATAGTCTTCGTTTCATTTAGACATTTAATCGTATGCATGTGTGATCTCTCGAATTTAATAGACAAATAATATCCTTGGGTTACATGGCATGATGAATCCAAAGTTGAAGTTCCAATGGGCGTTGCTCAATAGCACATGAAACTTGATCTCACTTTATGCCATAATATTTCTAGAGAAATCGCATGAAATAAGAAATCGAATATTTTGTGAAGATGAGATGGTTGAAAATTTCGAAGTAATATGTTATTTTTCAGAAAGTAAATAATGAGATTTTCTTACAACAAATACATATTTGCCCAAAATATTAAGTGTGAACATTTGCTAAAATGACTTTTAAATAAAAATAAATTAAACAATTATAAATTATGTGATTGGTTAATACAAGTGATCTTAGTTTTCTCATATTTTAGTAGCTTTTTTATTAACATTATCCTATGTACAACATTTTCAAACTTGGATCGGACTGGGATTTGGTACCAAGGGCAACCCGATTATGTGTTCGGAACCGTTTTTGAAAGAACCGGACGGTCGAGCCCGATTTTTTTAAAATGTTTTATTTTTTTTTATTATTATATATATATATATATATATGAAATATAAGTATATATAAATATATTATGTATATTTATATAATATTTATGACGTCAACCCCGCAATTATTCTCACCATTTTCACCAATCTTACCATTTTTACTTGAACATAATATGTCATCAAATATTATTTACATACATTGCTATAATGCAAAACTAATAAAATATCATAATAATAATTATGAGTGAATAATAAAAATAATTAAATAATAATAAATAATTGTATAATAGCAATAATTAAAATTTAGTATTAACTATAATATTAATAATTAAAAAAAATACTAAAAATGTAAATAATAATAATAAAAATTAAATAATATAAATAATTAAAAAACATTCATGTCGTATTCTTTTTGTATTGTTTTTGTTCAATATTTTTAACCGTGTTTGCCCATGTTTTGATTCTTATTCTTTCAAAAGTGAGAGTTACTTTTGCTGTTCTAAAACAAGTTTGACATGTTTTTTGTGCAAAAGTTTGATTTAGTGTTCTAAAACGAGTTCACATGTTTTCTGGTTTGTGCTTTGCTGCTAGTAGTAGTAGTAGTGGTAGTGGTAGTGGTAGTGGTAGTGGTAGTGGTAGTGGTAGTGGTAGTGGTAGTGGTAGTGGTAGTGGTAGTGGTAGTGGTAGTGGTAGTGGTAGTGGTAGTGGTAGTGGTAGTGGTAGTGGTAGTGGTAGTGGTAGTGGTAGTGGTAGTGGTAGTGGTAGTGGTAGTGGTAGTGGTAGTGGTAGTGGTAGTGGTAGTGGTAGTGGTAGTGGTAGTGGTAGTGGTAGTGGTAGTGGTAGTGGTAGTGGTAGTGGTAGTGGTAGTGGTAGTGGTAGTGGTAGTGGTAGTGGTAGTGGTAGTGGTAGTGGTAGTGGTAGTGGTAGTGGTAGTGGTAGTGGTAGTGGTAGTGGTAGTGGTAGTGGTAGTGGTAGTGGTAGTGGTAGTGGTAGTGGTAGTGGTAGTGGTAGTGGTAGTGGTAGTGGTAGTGGTAGTGGTAGTGGTAGTGGTAGTGGTAGTGGTAGTGGTAGTGGTAGTGGTAGTGGTAGTGGTAGTGGTAGTGGTAGTGGTAGTGGTAGTGGTAGTGGTAGTGGTAGTGGTAGTGGTAGTGGTAGTGGTAGTGGTAGTGGTAGTGGTAGTGGTAGTGGTAGTGGTAGTGGTAGTGGTAGTGGTAGTGGTAGTGGTAGTGGTAGTGGTAGTGGTAGTGGTAGTGGTAGTGGTAGTGGTAGTGGTAGTGGTAGTGGTAGTAGTAGTAGTAGTTTAATATTATGTCATTATACATATATATACATACATACATACATATATATATATATATATATATAACATGTGTTAACATTTGATTATCTCCTTAGATATATTTATATTTATATTTGTAAGTTGTAATGATTAGAACAACAATAATAAAATAGTAATAATAAATAATATAAATAATTAAATAATGTTTTTTTCTAAACAAATGTTTTGTTTGTTAGTTAACTAGGGCTGGTATAATGTTTCGAACTCGTCACTATAACACATGTTACGCTAAGATACAAACATGATAAGTGCTAGACACGAACACAAACATGACAAGATAACTAATCGTGTTATTTTTTCAAACACGAACACGAACTTGTTTATAAACATGTTACACGATAAGACATGTTTAGAGACATGATAAAAATAAGATTTGTTTATAAACAGGTTAACTTGTATGCAGCAGGTCCTTAATAAGTGTTTAAACATGTCTTTAACGTGTTTAAAATAAATTACTACAAATTGTTAACAAGTTAATAGGTTTAAGAGGTCATTAACATGTGTTTAACTTGTTTAGACACGAAACTTGTTAAGCTCAAGCACGAAGTTTATTAACTTTGTGTCATATTGTGTCGTGTTAATGAATTCGTGTAAAACATTGCCAGTTCTATGGTTGACGGTATCATCGTTGTAATCAATTGAATATATCGACATAACACTATGACTTAACATTTTGTTGTGAGACATTGTTTAGACCCTTTTTCATAATTTTACTATTAATTTTTAAAAGATTTTTGTTTTATGGAAGAGATTGTGTTCTTTATTTTGTTTAATATGAAGCTTTAACCGTAAGAATCGAGGTAAACCTCAACACACGAAACCGCTCTAAAACAATTGAAAAATGATTTGGTAGAAATAAAGGAATAAAATAACGAATTTTTTTAAAAATATATACTTAAACCCTCAAAAAAAGTTAACAACAATGCATCAGAAGTGTGTTGGAGTGTCTTTCTACTAGCATTTTTTGAGCAATATTGCTGGTTTTCGAGGTATAGTACCCTTTGCTCCTTTGGTCGCTTACAGTAGCGGAGCTTGAGAGTTAAGGATGTGGCAGAAATTTATGAGACTCATAATACATATTAAATATTTTAAAGACTGGGAGTGAAACCCGTCTTTTTAACTAAAAATAACATTTCGGCTCGAAAATTAACATTACTGGCGAAAAAAGAGGGGGACGGTCCCCCTGGTTCTCCACATAGCTTCGCCCCTGGTCTCTTATTTCATAAGAGGAAACTCGCATCTAGGTGATGTTTGTTATTCTTAAAAACGTCTGCGCAACCTCTTTTGTCTGCGCGCAGACATTGACATCTGCAGACTGTTTGTTTTTCGAAGAGGTTTCATTAAAAAAACGTTTGCACGTGCTCTTCTTGGTACAGATGTGGTCCAGCCACTTCTAGGATCTTCTAAGTTCTGCATAGACTACCCACCACTATCCGCCACCATTGGCTACCACTGCCACCACCGTCGGACACCACCGGCTCCACCATCGTCGGTCACCCCCACGACCACCATCACAGTCAGCCACCACCACCACCACCACAGGTCACCCCCTCCACCATCACCATCGGCGATCACCTCCACCACCACCGTCCGCCGCCACCATCGTTCACCTCACCACCACCGTTGGCCACCGCCGCCGCCTTCGTCGGCTACCACAACCACCATCACCATCGTTCGTACACCAATACACCAATTTATTTTAACAGACAACATACAGTAAAAAAACAAACAATCTTCTTTTCACAGACTGCAGACATTTGGTCCACCTCTCTTTCTACATATGTTTGCAGATGTGTTCCACAGACTGCAAACAATTAGCTCTTAAAAAACAAAAAACACTTTAGACTATGTTTATTGAGAAAACCTTCTACTCGTTGAGATCAATTTGCTCCTAAAAAAACTCGAAACCAAGATCTTTAATAAAAGAAATACAGTAGATACCACTACATTACAAGTCATACATAAGTTATTAATTAATGTTGAAATCTCCCAAGTCAAAAAGTTATATTTTAGGACAAAGATGTTTATAAAACACGTTGCATGGCTATTTTATATATTATCCACCTCCTCCGCATGACGTAATGAGATAGAGAAAAAGAGGGTGAGGACGGTGGTTCTCTTCTTACTTTAACTTGCTCACGCAATATATCATGTCTGTATGCGGTGATGCAAATATTATAAATTTTTTTATGCATACGTATTTATATATAAGTTACAGGGAAGGTCTTTAGAATTGACTTGCTCAGAACAAGCCGGAAAAAATAGGTCACCTAACGAATTTAAATATTAAAGTAGAGGTGTTAAAAAAAACAAAAAACAGTTTAATACCAAAAACCGAAACGTATTCGTAACTGAAAAATCGAACTGAATGCTGAATTCGGTTTTCGTTTTGGCTCTAGTTGTATCCAAATTTCGAATTCGGTTCAGTACCTAACTATATCCGAATTTCGGTTTTTTATTACAATTTTTTTATAAATTTGGTTTGTGTAGTTAACTGATTAAACCGAATTCAAATTCAAATTTATTATCTTACTAGGTTAGCACCCCGTGTATTACACGGGCTGATCGAATGATAAAAATATAATAAACAATCATTAATGAAAATATAGATAATATAAGATTTTTTTAATATAAAATATGGCTAAAATTTTGTATAATTTAATAATTTTAGTAATAAAATAATTATATTATTTTTTAAACAATAATTTTTTTGTTTCTTTATTTTTTTTAAAATACTATTTTTAAAAATTGTATATTTTATAATAAGTTGGATATTTAAAATGTGTTTTTTTAATATTAATATATTTTTATGTATTATAAAATATGTTTCTTAGTTTAAAAATGTAAAACAAAGTATTTTATATTTAATATTATTATATTTAATATGAAGTGTATTTAATAAGAGAGAGAGGCGGGAAAATCGAAGTTGAGAGGCCCTGTAATCACGTCATGTGTCCCTAGAAACTTTGATTTATTATAATAGATAGATTAATAATATATAAGATTGAATTCGGTCTACTTGGTTGAATTCGGTTTATTTAGATCGCTTTATTCGATTTTTAATCGGTTTATTTGGTTTTAATCGGTTTATTCGATTGAATTCAGTTTATTTGGATCGGTTTATTCGACTTTTAAGCGATTTATTTGGCTTTCAATTTGTTTATTTGGTTTTAATCAAAATTAGAACTGAACCATTTCTTGAATTCAGTTTGGTTTTTTGAATAGGGAAAAAAATGAAAACCAAATAAACTAGACCGAATAAACCGTTAACCGAACCAATAAACATATTTAATCAGCTAGTCCAGTCCGATTCTCAAAATTCATGCCGCATATATATTTGTATAGCTGAATTTGTGTGTGAGCTAGAGAATGCTTGTTAGGTCGTCTATGTTTATACACCTCGATCACTTTCATGTTTCTTAAGGTTTAATTAATTAATTAATTAGCATTCAACGCTAAATTGGAAAAGTCATCTTTTTTTTTTTGAACCACAAAACCCATTTTACTCCTAAACTACCTTCAACAAAATTAAACCATTACACAGGATTGAACTTATAACATTTTATTTAAAAAGTACCAATTACTAAGTAAGCTAGTCACACATTAGCTATTCACACATGAGCTATTTACATACGTGTAGATGAGTTATTCACACGCTAGCTAGAAAGCTCATCTATATATAGATGATGTTAAAAAGTTTAAATTCAAATCATAAAAACAAACCATATATTGTTCATTTTAATTAATTTGTGTTGGATTCAATTCAATCACGAGTTAGATTGAAGTTAGTTGTCGTTAGTACTGTCGACGATTTGTGAGGTGAATAGAGAAAATTAAAGAGATGGCTTTTGGATCAATAGTCATGTCACACAAGAACGAAAATGATCATGAGAACCAAGAACAAAATATTCATTTGGGGCATGTTCATATTCATCCCAAGAAGCAAAGAAACCCTAGAATTCCATGTAAGATCAATAACTTCTTATTCATCAAAATCAATATATGTGTGTGTGTATTTAAAAGGATTTACAAGACCATGAATAACGTAATTAGAATTTACAAGAAACAATCTAAGTCGTTATTATTATTTTTTTTACCAAAAATAAATTTAAAAGTTTATAATTGTAGAAAATCAACTTATTTATCTACCGGTCTAATTAGTTATTTTGCTTTCTTTCATTTTTTTTCATGTAACAAATTCTTTACACATGTGTAGATAAGTTATCTATTCAAGTATATATCTATAAACACAATGTATTTCAATAGTCTTTTGAAAATATTAAATATATATTATTTTATAATTTGATCAACCCATATATATATTTTGCCTCTTCTTTCATGTATTTTTCATAACGCACGTAAATACATATATATATATATATATATATATATAAGGAAGTGTTTAAATAATAACCCACTAAAAAAGCAATAACCCGAAATAACCCGTCAAGATGAAGATTTTGGATTTTTTTTAGCATCATTATAACACATCTAAAACATTGTATTCTTTTATGAGTTTGTGTAAATTCATCACTGTTTAAGAGATATCATTATTGTAAAGTTTTTTGATTTACAGCACTGTAACTGCTTTAAGCCTAAAAATTACAACGATGTAAACTCTTAAATGGTGATGAACTTTCGCAAACTCAAAAAAGAACATAGTGTTCTAAATGTGTTACAATGATGTTCAAAAAAGATCTAAGAGTTGGCTTCATCTTGGCAAAGTTATCCGGGTTATTGATTTAAGAGTGTGTTATTATTTGTTTACAATCCTATATATATATATATATATATATATATATATATATATATATATAAGGGATGTAATTTTTGATAACCCTTATCTTTTGCTACAACTACATAACCATCATCCAATTGTTACTTTAAAAAGGTAAATGTATAGGATCGTGACACGTATCAGATTCTTTTTTTTCTTTTTTTTAATATAAAGGGCATTTAAGACATTTGTTATTTAAGTAAAGTTTACCCCGTTTTTTTAAACATTCATAACTTTTTATACTATATTATTTTTTTAAAAAAATTGCACCATTATACTCGTCTCATTTTTCTCTTTAATTTCGTAATAGTCTCGACTAGTTTTTTTTTTTTTTTGATGTCATGTATTTACATCATTGTAACGAGCTTAAAGATAGCAAATTAATTAGAAATTTTTTTCTAACAATGGTAAATTACAGTAATGTAACAAAAAATGAAGTAATGTAATACAAAATGAAGTAATTTACAATGACATAATTAACGGTAACACATTATTTACAGTGATGTAATTTTCTCTTTAATTCCCGTTATAATATTGACTAGTTTTTTTAATTTTTTTTCTCACGGGAATTAAAGAGAAAATTACATCACTGTAAATAATGTGTTACCGTTAATTATGTCATTGTAAATTACTTCATTTTGTGTTACATTACTGTAATTTACCATTGTTAGAAAAAAATTCTAATTAATTTGCTATCGTTAAGCTCGTTACAATACATGACATCAAAAAAATTTAAAAAAAACTAGTCGAGACTATAACGAAATTAAAGAGAAAAATGAGGCGAGTATAATGGTGCAATTTTTTTAAAAAAATAATATAGTATAAAAAAGTTATAAATGTTTAAAAAAAGGGGGTAAACTTTACATAAATGACAAATGTCCTAAATGCCCTTCATACTAAAGACAAAGAAATTGACACGTGGCACGATCCTACACACTTACCTTTTTCAAGTAACCATTGGATAATGATTAATGGGTTGTAACAAAAGATGAGGGTTATTAAAAATTTCATCCCCTATATATATATATATATATATGCATGTGTATAATATATGTATTTATAGTGAAAGTTTAAAAAACAAATGAGTTTTTGCGTGTAAAGTGTATAAAGTATGCTTAACACGCAAATACATATATATTCATGTGTATGTATATATGTATTTATAGTGAAAGTTTAAACCACAAATGAGTTTTTACGTGTAAAGTGTATAAAGTATGCATAATTTTATTATGTCAGTCTTAATTATTCTTGTGTGATAAAATGTTAAAATCATTTAGACACTTATGCGTGATAACTCCGTGTCTGCTTGATTTAACTATTCAACAATTAACACTTATGTAATATCATCACCCAATCTTCATACATTTTGTATGAAAAACCATTTTATCTTTAAATTGAAACCCATATTTATACAGAAGGTCAAGATATGAATAATTATGTTGATGTAAAAACATGTCTAATGTTTCTAAAGAAAAGTAACCATGAATGTGTAATTTAATCATCTTTAATTAATAATGCATAGATTACAAAAAAAAATCATAAATTAATTCTTATTGGGTGAACAGATCCTGTAGATGTTGAGATAATAGCACTGTCTCCTACTACTTTAATGGCAAAAAACAGGTTTGTTTGTGAGGTATGCCTTAAAGGGTTCCCAAGGGAACAAAACTTGCAACTTCACAAAAGGGGCCACAATCTACCATGGAAACTAAAGAATACTAGAAAGGAAGACCACGAGGTTAAACGAAAGGTGTATATATGCCCGGAGCCATCGTGCATTCATCATGATCGGTCTCATTCTCTTGGAGACCTTACGGGCATTAAGAAACACTATTTTCGAAAGCATGGTGAGAGGAAGTACATGTGCCGAAAATGCACAAAGATGTATGCTGTCCAGGCTGACTTGAAGGCTCACACAAAGACTTGTGGTAACAAAGACTATCAATGCCTTTGTGGTGCTTACTTCTTAAGGTATATTATAGATCCTCCTCCAAGTCGATTTTTTTGTTATAATAAGAGTTGGATTAATAAAGAGTTTATAAGTTTTTTTTCCATCGACTTTCATCTTTTATACATTTAAGTCGTTACAGGGCAATCTTTAATGTTATAAAGGTGGAAGTCGATGCTCCTACTACCTAGCAACTTTGATGCTATTAAAAGGTGAAAGTAGTTGCCCCTCTTAGCTACTTTCCTAGGAATAAAACAAAGTAAAAAAAAACACTTAATAATTTTCTAACAATCTATTCTCAACTTATTTCAAAAAAAAAAAATCCCTCCTAGTAGTCTTAGTTGTAGGGATTAAAAAAAAATTATTTCATATAATGTATCATACATTTGTTGGGAATTCTAGGTTACTTTTCAATTTAATCAGTTTCAATTAATCATATTAATTGAAAAGATACGTTTTCATAAAACCAGATTAAACTATCAGATCAGATCTGACACAGCGGAAGCATTTTAAACGTTATAACCTTTCGATTCGTAATCGAAACAATTCCCAAATCAGGATCCAATTACAAAAAGTTTTAACAACAATTAAATTCTAACAACACAACCATAGGGGGTTTTAGAAATCGACCTTTACGAAGCAGTTCCAAAAACACACGATGGATCGGCAACGGTCTCGCTAGTTGACTCACTACGATCACCCGAATCCGGATTTCATCCTACGAATCACCAGAAACAACCAAAACTGATTTTGGCTCGTTTTGGCTCGAATAGCACCACTCACGGCTTGACGATTCAACCCATGGCTCGGTTCGACTCGACGGTGCAACCCACGGCTCACCACGACTTGATCCGGCTAGTGGCTAGTTGACCAAAACACCACCAATTATGGTGGTGATGTGCGACGGCTATAGGCGGCCCCAAAGGGGAGGGGGCGACGGCCAAATGGTGGGGGGGAGAAGGAGAATTAGGGTTTTCAAGTGTGTGTGTACTGTGTAATTGTGGTGATTTGAACTATAAATAGTCAAATGTGATCCACAATTTTAAGATCTAGGATTACCAATTCAAAATTGGTTTCCCACCCTTTTATTTAATTCAAATTAAAACCCTTTTAATTTGATTAAACACTTTTTAGTAATTAAACAATTTAATTACTACAATATCTATTTAACCAATTAACAGTTAATCAGTTAATATCCATTAAATAGTTACTGTTTAATTGATTTAAACATTACTTATTTTAATCAATTATCCTTTTATTAATTAACAATTAATTAATAAATAACCCTTTAATAGAGTTCAAAACTTTATTCGTCTAATGAATTAATTATCTTAATAATTAGTTCCCACCGATTATTATTTCATAAATAATAAAATCACCAAATCCTTAAAACCGACAATTCGTGATCGTATATTATGTTTAACAATTAAACATAAAGTCATTGCCTTCCAAAGTGTAACTCTTTGGATCATACCTTTCATAGTAACGTTGAACTTATCGTTAATCGGACATCCAATATCCAACAATATTGATTTCTTACACTTAGCATAGCATTCTTATATGAATTGTATCATATATATATATATAACTAATTTTAGAAAGTTAACACTTGTAGTCATTCTTTATCACTCATTTTAAATCCTAAAAATAAATGTGTGGTGCACATTAAACCACATTAAAGTTATTTTTTGAGTAAATTATAGATATGGTCCATATGATTTGCTAGTATTTCACTTTTGGTCCATAAGTTTCATCAATTACTCATATGGTACCGAACTTTAGATATTTGTAACACATATAGTCCTTATGTCACAAAATTACCCTCACTTAAGAATTATACGTGTTACAAATGTTTAAAATAAGGGACCATATGAGTAGTTTATGAAATATAGGGACTAAGAGTGAAATGCTAGCAAATCACAGGGACCATGTTGGTAATTTACTCTTATTTTTTTAATCAAATCTAATTTCTTATTCAACTCTAATATGAATTACACATTTATTGGAGGATTTAAAATAAGTGGCCAAGATTGGTTTAAATGTTAACTATATAAGATTGGATTATATGATGCAATCCCCATTGTTATGTATACTATAAATATTTTAAATATAGTTACTTATAAATATATACACAAAGATTACATTAAATTTGAGTATTTATTCAACTAAAGTAAGTCTATGTTGTTTTGTAAAAATTATCATATATATCAATACTAGAGTATACTCCGTGTGTTACACGAGTTTAATATTAAATATTAAATACTTAGCAATAAAAATTTATAAATTATAAAATAATATTTTAATATAAAATGTTTAATATAACACCCCGACCGATGGCGGAAACGTCGGGATGCCACGAGGGATGTGTAGATTGTTCAAAAGCTCGTGGGCATCTAAATATGTATCATCACATATCAATCAAACCAAATAAATGTTTACACAAAAATCATGTTCATCATGAATTAAATACATCAAATACACAAAAGATTTAGCTAAACTAACTAAACTCTAATCGCCAGAAATTTAGTTAATTAGCTAAGTCCAAGAATCCTATGTGATGATGTCCAAAAATGAGAATTCATCCTCTTCAACCTACTTAGCTTCATCACCTGAAACATGTAAGAAAATCAAGTGTCAACTACAAAGTAGTTGGTGAGTAATCATAAGTTTTTATACTTAAAAGGTTTTATAAAATAAATTTAAAAGTTTAAGTTTAAAAATGGTTTTATAAACAGTTTAGATAAACTGAGTATAAATGCTTATGATTTTTCTGAGAAAATCCCCAAGAATACCTGTATGAGATAATCCAACACACATCCACCAATTCAACAAATCAAACGTTTAATCACCACATAATCACATATCAATTAAGTCATAGTCTAACATAGATAATCATTCACATAACCATTCAACCAATCTCAACATCATTAACCTCAAATAATATCTGTGACTATACATGGACATTATGTAATTAACATAAGTTAAAAACATGATCCATGAAGTGGTAGCTAACCACGTGGCTATACATGAAGTCAAAGCAATTAACCGGAGTTAAAGGCGATGATTCACGGAGTGGAAACCATCCACGTGACAATACATGATGTCAAAGCAATTAACGGAAGTTAAAGGCGATGATTCACGGAGTTTGTGGCAATACATGTAATCATTGTTATTGACCGAAGTCAATGACAATGTTTACACGGATATATAAATGTAAGAGACAATCCATAAATAATGATAATTTTAAATGTGAATATCATATTGATAAACAGGTATTAACCTCGTGTTATCAAAATAATATTTAATTTGGTATACGTGCTTCACCTCCGAGTTTTAAAACAAAACTGTTTAAAGAAAGGGAGGTTATGAGAACTCACCTGAGTTCCTTAGATTTGGTGTCTTAGGAGTATGCGCGCTCGCGTATACAAATCAACAACAACTCAATTACCTGTAATTATCATGTATTTGTGTTCATAAGTGTTTGTGTTTTATTTCAAATAAGTGAACGTAATGTTTACTCTTTATTGCTAATTCTTTCTTTAACTTAGTTATTAAGTTCCAAGTTAAAGAACAATACCTAGGGCTTTCATTATTGGTCATCATAAAAGTGAAATTGAGACTTGTTAGTTTTTAATTATCAATATGATGAAAATAATTTGAAATTTCTTAGGTGTTATCCTCCAAGGGTGTGTAAATTGAGATGATCACTTTGCTCATACCCGTTTATACACATGCATGCATGTCTTATTAATTTGATCCTCCTTTATAAACTAAGTTATGACAATTCAATTTCAATTTAAAGTAAAGATACATGGTTCATTTACATAGGATATACTATTATGTAAAATCCCATAATTTCAACTTATGTTCATTAAACTTAAAGAAATAATGGCTCAAATTATTCATGCATGCATGTGTTCACCCCTCATATGTTGTTCTTTGATTACCCGTAACCCTAAGTTTGGTACCTAGGTTTTATCCCCAACATTTCCAGCGAACCTATTGCTAGGTTCGGCTCCAGTGGAAAGGAAAAGGTTCGGTTAGTTGTCAAGGTTCGGCCCTAGCTCGACCAAAGGCTCGGCTAAGAAAGGAGGTAGGGTTCGCCACCTAAGGCTTCTTGGTCATGGTTCGCCACTAGCAGGTTCGGCCCTTTGGCTCTTGGTCCTTAGGTTCGCTGCCCTGCCTACTCACGAACCATTAGATTCATAGGTCACAAGGCTCGCCCTAGGTTCGCCACTAGTGGAGGGTTCGACTGAGTGATGCAGGTTCGTTGGTTCCCATAAGGGTTCGGCCATCTGATTTGGAAGAAGAAAAAGGTTCGGCCGGCTGTAATTCCTTTCCCACGAACCTGTTACTCACGGCTGTTGATCATCACCTTCTTAACTCTAGCTTGTTGCAGGTTCCGAACCATAGCTCCTCAACCCCCTACTCGTTTATCTTAGTGTTTTACAAGTGGTTAAACCGGTTATATCCACAGAAGGTTAAAGATTCGTGATCCTACAACAAAACCAAAAATAAAAGCACTAGATCTACCTCGAAATGCCGATCAAGAACTAGGTTTCTTTATGTCTTCTTGTTCCTCTTGATCATACGAATGCGTGGACACCAAGATCTTGTGATTTCGTTGAGAATCGGAAGAGAAATCTTAGAGAGAAGTTAGTGAGAGAGAGAGAGAGCTCGTTTTTCAGCTTTAGAGAGAGAGGAGAATATAGAAATGAAGAAGAAGGAAGAAATCCTCTTCCTTATAGCGCGTGTCGTCTCCCGTGTGCTCGATCTCCTTTTTATCGCGATAACATATAATAAATGATCGGTTTTACTTGTTAAACATATTTAAAACATAAAGACATTTAAATAAATAAGTTTCATTTTTAATAAAATAGTTTTCAATGAAAAATGTTTAAATTAAAGGTCTCCGTTTATTTTCGTTAAATCAATTATTTAAATAAATTAATCTATTCGGTTTTTGTTTTAGGTCGTGATTCCTAATAAACATTTTAAGTTTCGATTATTAAATTAATATCATACTTAATTATTTTATTATCTCGTCGAAACGCGTTACTCACGTACGTATTCGTAAAGATCGTCACCTTTGCTAATCCAACGCTCGTATCGTATTTCGATTTGATTTACAATTTATGGAATATCGATTCAGACTATTATTCTTAATAATTATATTCGTGTGAATCGTCACTCACGCGAATACACAATTAAGTTAATAATTCTGAATCAATATTCGCGTTTAAATTATCTTCGTAACCTCACCATCGCGTAATTAATTCCAATACGACTTTCATTAATTTATTAACTTTAATATTATCAACCCCAATCCAAAACCCACTAAACCCTAGTCACTGACACATCCATAATAGACCGAAATATGCATATGTATAGGGCATATGCAGAGGTAGATCGCAACCTCTCCTACACCGCCCCACCGCTATTTCGATAAACCATGACCATGTGTCCTTGACTATGTTTAGCAATCCAACTATAACAAACTCTCAGTTCCTTTCCATTCCAACACAATCCATAATCTTCAACAATATGACTGCGATAAACTCTCTGGTTCTGTTTAGTTGGGTTACAACTAAACTTTCCCATGGTTTATACGTATAATATATGTTCTAAGCATGTATACCAGTAACAGTGATAATCATCAATAATGTATCAATATTAATAATTACAAAATCTCAGGTCGTAACAGTACAATCGTACGGATGTACGGACGACCGGAAGTACAGTGATGTTACAGTCTCCCCTAGTTAAAGGAATTTCGTCCCGAAATTCAACTTGGAGTGACCGTAGTAAATAAATGTGGGTACTTAAGCTTCATCTGATCTTCTCACTCCCATGTGAACTCTGGACCCCGTTTCGATTCCCAACGTACTTTGACAATTGGAATTCTACTGCGTTTGAGCTTTTTAACCTCACGATCCATTATCTCCACCGGTTTTTCAACAAAATGCATGGTATCATCGACGCGAATGTCATCGAGTGGTACCTGAAGATCCTGATCAGCTAAGCACTTTCTTAAGTTGGACACGTGAAACGTCGGGTGCACATTACTAAGTTCAGGAGGAAGTTTTAACTTGTAAGCAACCTTCCCGATCCGTTCAAGAATCTTAAAAGGGCCAACAAATCGTGGAGCAAGTTTACCTTTCTCCCCGAACCGGACAACGCCCTTCCAAGGCGATACCTTAAGTAATACCATATCTCCCACTTCAAACTCTAAAGGTTTTCGTCGTTTATCCGCATAACTCTTCTGTCGACTGCGTGCAGCTAACAGATTGTCACGGATCTGGCGGATCTTGTCAGTCGTTTCCTGAATAATCTCGGGACCAGTGATCTGCGATTCGCCGACCTCGGTCCAACAAATAGGTGACCGACATTTCCTACCACAAAGAGCTTCAAACGGTGCCATACCAATGCTCGCGTGATAACTGTTGTTATATGAGAACTCAACCAATGGTAAATGGCTATCCCAATTGCCACCAAAGTCGATGATACAAGATCTTAACATGTCTTCCAATGTCTGAATCGTTCGCTCCGTCTGTCCATCCGTTTGAGGATGATAGGCAGTGCTAAGATCCAATCTTGTTCCAAAGGCTTCATGAAGTGATTCCCAAAATCGTGCCGTGAAGCGAGCATCACGATCCGATATTATGCTTAAGGGAATACCATGTCGGCTAACGATATCATCAATGTAGATACGAGCAAACTTCCGCACAGGGTATGTTTCGCGTATCGGTAAGAAATGAGCCGACTTGGTCAATCTATCAACAATTATCCAAATGTTATCTTTACCGTTAGTGGTCCGTGGGAGTTTAGTAATGAAATCCATAGAGATATTCTCCCACTTCCACATCGGTATTTCTGGTTGTAATAACAATCCTGAAGGTCGCTGGTGTTCTGCCTTGACTTTGGCACAGTTAAGGCACTTAGACACATACTCAGCAATATCCTTCTTCATTCCAGGCCACCAGTACAAGTCCCTAAGGTCTTGATACATCTTATCAGAACCCGGATGGATTGAGTAACGTGACTTATGAGCTTCATCCATAATTACCATCCTAAGATCACCTCTGTTCGGTATCCACAACCAATTCAAATAATACATTAAACCATCATCCTTAGTTTTCAATAAGATTTCAGCCCCGCAAGACATCTCATTTTTCAAGTTATCTTGAGCCAATGAGTGTTGTTGGGATGTGAGAACATCATTACAGAGATTAGTGTGCACTCGGACACTATAAATCTGGACTTGACTCTTGCGACTAAGCGCATCTGCTACTACATTCGCTTTACCAGGATGGTAGTGAATTTCACAGTCATAATCGTTTAACAGTTCAACCCATCTCCGTTGTCTCATGTTAAGTTCTTTCTGATTGAGAATATGTTGTAAGCTTTTATGATCAGTGAACACTACACATTTTGTGCCATAAGATAATGTCTCCATATCTTCAAAGCGAACACGACTGCTCCAAGTTCCAAATCGTGTGTGGTGTAGTTCTTTTCGTGAATCTTTAAATGTCTTGATGCATAAGCCACAACCTTTCCCCATTGCATGAGAACACAACCGAGACCTAAGTTGGATGCATCACAATAGACTACAAAATCATCATTTCCGTCAGGCAGTGTCAAGACAGGAGCATCACAAAGTTTCTGCTTCAAAGTTTGAAACGCCTCTTTTTGCTTTGGTCCCCACTCATATGGTTTATTCTTTTGTGTCAAAGAAGTGAGAGGGACAACAATCATGGAGAAATTCGAAATAAACCGCCCATAGTAACCGGCAAGTCCAAGGAACGATCGAATCTCCGTGGGTGTCTTCGGTGTACTCCAATTCTTCACCGCGTCAATTTTTGCTGGATCCACGTGAACACCATATTCATTGACAATGTACCCCAAGAATTGAACTTCCTTAAGCCAAAATTCACATTTAGAGAATTTGGCATACAGTTGCTCTTTTCTTAGGATCTCCAAAACCAACTTAAGGTGTTTCTCGTGCTCTTCCTTAGTCTTCGAGTATATCAAAATATCATGTATGAATACAATCACAAACTTATCCAAGTATGGCCGGCAAACACGGTTCATGAGGTCCATGAAAACCGCCGGTGCATTTGTAAGGCCGAAAGGCATTACCAAAAACTCATAATGGCCATATCTTGTTCTGAAAGCTGTCTTGGGAATATCATCATCATGTACGCGAAGCTGATGATACCCAGACCTAAGATCGATCTTTGAAAACCATGCCGAACCTTGAAGCTGATCGAAGAGATCATCAATGCGCGGCAGTGGATATCGATTCTTAATTGTGAGTTTGTTCAATTCGCGATAATCGATGCACATTCAGAATGACCCATCCTTCTTCTTGACAAACAGGACCAATGCACCCCATGGTGAATGGCTCGGGCGAATAAATCCTTTATCGGTCAGCTCTTGCAGCTGACTCGCCAATTCTTGCAACTCCGAAGGCGCAAGTCTGTAGGGAGCTTTGGCAACTGGGTTCGCACCAGGTACCAAGTCGATTCGAAACTCTACTTGGCGTTCTGGTGGAAGACCCGGTAGATCATCTGGAAATACTTCTGGGAAATCTCTGATTACAGGCACGTTTTCAATTTTCTTTCCTTTCTCATCTTTCTTCACAATGTGTGCTAAGAATGCTATACATTTCTTCCTAAGGTACTTGTGTGCTTTAGTGCAAGACATCAGCTTAAGACCTTTACTAGAAGTTTCTCCAAAAATTCTTAAGATTTCACCCGAAGGTAAAGGAATACGAATGTATTTTTCATGACATATAATCTCCGCTTTGTGGGTGGCTAACCAATCCATGCCTATAATAACATCAAAGCTACCAAGATGCATAGGTATAAGATCAATCGGGAAAACATGATCATTTAAGTTCACAGTACATCCGATAATAACAGTGTCAATATCAATAGTGTTTCCGTCAGCCACCTCCACGTTAAACGGTTTATCTAAGTATGTACGTGTTCTACCAAGCAAGCATTCAAAATCATATGAAACGAAACTCCTATCCGCACCAGAATCAAATAAGACAGATGCATAAGAGTTGTTGATCAGAAATGTACCGTTGACCACATCCTGGTTGGCTTGAGCAGCTGGAGCATTTAGCTAAAACGCCCGGCCTCTTGCCACCCTCTGATTATTCCCGGTCAACTTTGGGCATTGATTCCTGAAATGACCCACTTCGCCGCACTCATAACAGGCTCTTGCCTGTGCAGGTACCTGGCGAACAGGTGCAGCTTGAATAGGTTGAGCTTGTGGAGCTGGCAGTGCAAGCGGTGCATGTTGCATCCTTTGTGCTTGCTGTGCACTCCGGCAAACATTAGCAAAATGGCCATACTTGTCGCAGTTGTTGCAGACGCGACAAGGCAAGTTTGGCATGTGATGATATCTGCAAGTATTACATTGGGGAGTATTCCTAGTGTAATTTCTAGCAGTGGTGTTGTTGGATGATTGTTGTGCAGACTTTGCAGCAGGAGCAGTGACCATGAAATTTCTGGTCTTTCTCTTCTTGTTGTTGCTTTTAGATGAGCTGCCTTGTTCAGTCTTGACTTCAGTTGAAGTCTCCTTGGCAGATGCTTTGGTGTCGGTTTTCTTGAATCCCTTTCGTGTGAGTGTTCCAGCCTTCACATGGTTGTCGGTGAGTGTAGCAGATAAACGGATAGCAGCCTCAAGTGTTTTGGGGTTGCTCCCGTAGACGGTGTCTTGAATCTGCATAGGCAACCCGCCTATATACTTCTCAATGGCTCTCTCCAGTGGTGTAACAAGATGAGGCACCAGCAGACTATACTCATGGAACTGAGTATTGTAGATTACATTCTCCCCGCTGTCCTGCTTGAGCTCCCAGAACTCGGTCTCAAGCTTCCTCATCTCACTGCGAGGGCAAAATTCAGTGGTCATCAGATCCTTAACCTCTTTCCATGTTAGCGCTAGGGCGGCATCAACTCCCCTAGTTCGCTTCTCGCCATTCCACCAAGTCAGTGCTCTCTTTTGGAAAACACTGGTGGCATAGCGCACCTTCAAGTTCTCAGGACAGTCGCTGTTGATGAAGGTATTCTCCATGCTCTCAAACCACTGCAGTAGACCAGTGGCTGATTCAGCACCCGTGAACTTCAGAGGATTACAGAAGTTGAAATGCTTGAATGTGCAAGTTGGCGGATTTGCACCTCCTCTGTTTTGATTGATGTTCTGATTGGCCTGAGTCAATTGGTTCACCAATCCAGAGATAAGTGTTGCTAACTCTTGTATGCCGGAGTTGGCATTACTGTTGTTAGCATCCCTATTGTTCGAGTCATCTTCGTTGTGACGGCGCGGCATCATGTTTCTGAGGAATTAGAAACATGTTACTACCGTTTACAACGTAATTCATACACACAATGGTCAAATGAGTTCATTTAGACAGTTAAGATTACATATAGGAACTATATTTTTCTCCTATCTGTCATTAAACTCATAACATTTATCAATTTTCTAAAATTATACTAAGTGTCCTAGTTGGTCATAACTAATATTAACTAACTATTCCTAAGTGCTATACATTCCCCACCCTATACCAACACTGACAACCTCCCGATGCAATGTAACAAGCTTATATATAGGGCATATGCAGAGGTAGATCGCAATCTCCCCTACACCGTCCCACCACCGTTCCATTGCACCACGATTATGTCCTTGTTAGCATTTAGGGTGTATCATGTATTTTACCATAGTCTCACTTCACAAACCTTATCCTAGGTAGGATAATTTTGAGTGAAGTGGTCTCTAGTTCCCTTGGACAATTAGGTTCGCCTAATGTCTAAGTTCACCTGACATATAGGTTCGCCTATTTCTAAGTTCACCTAATGTCTAAGTTCACCTGACATTAAAGTTCCCCTAATGTCTAAGTTCACTAAATTCCATACGAAATCTCAATGTCCATAATCATCAATAAGGGTCCATATCACCACTGAGTGCTCTTATTGTCACTAAGTGTTCATATCCTCCCTATAGTTTATTCTCATCAAGTGTCCATACCATCACTAAGTGTTAGTATCATCACTATGCGTTTATATTATCACCAAGTGTCTATATCATCACTCAAGTCCATATTCCATCACTAATCGTTCATATCGTTCGTTGATCCTATGCACCCTACGTGTCCAATCCGTGTGTTTCATAAGTGAATTTATAAGTGTTTATTAAATGTGATCATCCATGAGTCAATCCAACCCAATCCAACAAACATACCATCAACATCCATCAACCATACCTTACAACACTTCCTAATAATATCCTAAGTTCCTGACACTGACAGACCCCCAATATACTACAAATGGTATATGTATAGGGCATATGTAAGGGTCAGTCGCAACTGCCCTAGCCACCGTCCCACCACCTTTGTAGTATACCATGAGTGTGTCCTTGCCTGGTGATCAATAATCAACAGATAGTTCCTAAAGCAGATAATTCCTAAGCAGTTAATTTCCCAAACGGGTAGTTCCCACATTCTTCAATACTGACATCCACCTAATGTACCGTAAATGGTATATATAGGGCATATGTAAGGTTCAGTCGCAACTGCCCTAGCCAATGTCCCACCACCTTTACGATACACCACGTGCATGTCCTTATCGAATCATTAGGGCACACGTAAGCAAGAAATTAATAAGCAGTATATGCATATCAGATGTATAACAGGAGTTCAGGTAACATGTAATAAACACATAAGCATGAAATCCTGAATATACTAACTAGTGTATGAAATAGTTCATACTAGGGTATCCTACGGTTATAGACTAGGTCAACCATTTCTAGTAACCTAATTCCCTATAACCCAGGCTCTGATACCAATCTGTAACACCCCGACCGATGGCGGAAACGTCGGGATGCCACGAGGGATGTGTAGTGTAACAACTGTGCCGGAAACGTCGCCGGAACGATGAACGGAACAGTAACGGCACAGTAACTCAGGTACAAACTATGCAAACTATTGATGTACTGTCAACTACGTAATGCTAAACAGTAAACTATTATGCTATTGTTTCTGAAATCTGATTAAACTTTACAGTTTAACAGTCAGAAACACATCAGACAACAGTGAAAAGTGAAACTGATACTTATTGATGTGCTATTATGTGTAAACGTATGCGAGGTTAAACAAAAAGAAACGATAACGGTTGTTGCTACGGAATGCTAAACCGATGAGTTATTCGTATAGGTGACGATCTGTACGAATGATTCTGATAGTTTAACGTTCTGAAATAATAACTTAACAATGGAAAACAAGAATCAGAAAGCAAAACCATCGTCGTGTTCGCTCGAATGACGATTCGAACGAATACGCGCGATGGTGACGCGTTCTGACGAAACGATAACGAAATCGATAAAAGATACGAACGATCATAAATTCAAAGAAATAAGAAAATTCTTATTTTACAATTTTGAAACTCATCATTAAACAAATTAAATTAAACTATTTTAAGGAAATCGCGAACAAATTAACGAACGCGTGAAAATATTAAATCTGATAAACAGATTAGCATAATTATAATTAAAATAATTTATTTAAAATACATTTGTAATTTAAAACATCATAAAATGTTCTTTTTATCTTGAACGCGAAAAAAAAAAATACGCATCACGTTCCGGAAACGTGACGAAAACGCGAACCGAGCAACAAAAACGAACCCGAAACCTTTCGGGGTATAAATACCTTAAGTGAAGGTATTTTCTTCACTTTTAGTTCATCTTTTTCCCTTGAAAAACCCTAGACCCGGTTTTGGAGCCACCACCACCATTTTCATCCTTAAAATCTTCATATCTTGGTCAATACTCAACCAAATCGAGTGATTCTTTCGCCTACACGAAGCTCTCATCATCCTCTATACGAAAGTACAACAGATCTAAGCCAAAGGTCACTGAAAATCGAGGTATGAGGCCTTGAATGTCACGAAAATTAGGGTTTTTAACCCCCATTTGCGACCACCCCTCTAAATCAGTTCCATACCACCTCATTTGAGCCTGACACCTCGAAACACAGTTCCCACATAACACCATTACCGAAAACCACCATGGGCCTAACTTGAAACCTGAAAAGTAGTGAGGGGTGCGGTGGTCTACAGTCGGCCGAATGAGGGCCGTATGAGCAGCTATTCGGAGGGGAAGCTGCCGAAGGAGACTAGGTCGAATGGCTTCATTCTCAAGACCAGGGGTAGTCATTCGCCACATTGGCCATTCGACCGAGACCAAGCTATTCGCTGGTCAAGTTTCATTCGGGATACCAGTCACCATTCGGCCTAAGGCCATCCACTTCATTCGACCAAAGTCACTCGTTTGCCAAGTCACTGCCTCATTCGTCTCTACACCTTCGGTTATCACGTAGAATGAGCACCATTCGGCCACCCCTTGTTAGACTCAGCCGATTTCTTGTTGAGGCCCACACAGCATCTACATGACTCAAGCCCAAATCGACCCACTTGGCTCAAGCCCAACACATTTGGCCACTGTACAGACCATATGGGGTGATTCGGCCCAATAGGGTGACCAGACACCAACATGGCCCAGGTTCATTGTTGTGGCCAGCCCACTCGAACCATTGAATGGTCCAAACCAATAACTCAATAACACTTCTTGGTTTAACATAACTTTCTTTCGGCTCCTTCGATTAATTAAGTAACATGCCTTCATTGTGTTGGCCCACCTTTTAGAGTATGAACTCACAAGACTAAGTGGCTTAGACAAATATCACCTAATTAGCCATATGTTAAGCAATGGGCCCAACCGTACTTAACCAGGCCCAACAGAAACCAGCCGGCCCAACAGTCCACTCTCTTGGTCCACTTCATTTTAAGACTCGCCCTACTTGTTTAGACCATTTAATTAGCCACAAGTCCTCTTGACCCAGTTAACTGTATCATAGCCAATAATCTCACACAGGCCCAACAATCATTACTTTTGGCCCACGTTTGTTTCAGCCCAAGTAAGCGAGGCCCAGTTTGGCCCATGAACTGTTTTGGTGAAGGCCCGAGACAAAATCTATGGGGCCCAGCAAATTCAGCCCGAGGCCCACATATATTGAACCCAAGGCCCACTTTTAAGACACTTGTTCTAACCTTGGGGCCACTATGCGAATAAATTGGGCAATATCCTATTTCCGGCCCAATTGTGACTCCAACAATCTATTATAACCTTAGGCCCAATCATTCTTGCCTGGGCCCACCTCTGGCCCAACAAGGCCTTCCTGGCCCAATGGAGGCCCACAAGGCCACCTGATTTCTAGGTTTTGCAACAATTGGCCGGGCCTTTGCATTTCAACAGCCCAAGTCTTGAATTAATATGGTCAAATACCTAGTACATTAGTAGGCCCATCTAGTTTTGAATTATGGCCCATGAAAATTGGTTCATAAAATCATTCGGCCCAAATGGTTCTAATTGAAACAAACACTTGAAATATTTGGGAATAAAACAACAGCATAACATGCATGGGAAAGGATTAATGAATTTAAGAGCATCAAGGACATTATAAATGTGGCAAAACTAAACACACAATGTAATAATCTATGATATCAATAACCATAACAAAAGATTTGGGACCGAATGATGACCGAGACTTACGTGTGCTAGCCAAATCTAGGGCTAACACTTACACACACACAAATCAATTATGAACTTATACTTACAAATTTAAACAACGTGAAATCAATACAGGATCGTGAAAACAATATCAATTACAACAAAGAGCGCGTGCATTCTTGTTTGAGACTAAGTCAACTACAACTACTACAAGGTGAGTTCATTGTCCCTTTTCAAACTATTTTGGTTTTTAACTCGGGACTGAGGAGCATGTTATACATTTTAAAACAAATGTTTTAAATTTAACTAAATGCTATTTGATTATGCCAAGTGCTAAAGGCATAAGACTCTATTCAAACTAAATGCTATTTGATTATGCCAAGTGCTAAAGGCATAAGACTCTATTCAAATTCAATGCTATCTGATTTTGCCAAGTGCTAAAGGCATAAGCTACATGCTAATACTAAAGCTATGTGATAATACCAAGTGCTAAAGGTATATACTATTTGATAATGCTATTGTGGATGCTAATTCTATGAAATCATGTTACAAGCTAATACTATGAATTATGCTAAATACTAAGGCTTCGGGTTAAACTAAATGCTAATACTACGAGTATATGCTATGAACTAACACCATGGGTTATGCTTAATACTAATGCTATGAGATTATACTACTTGTCTAAGCTATGGGTTTCATGCTAGAGACTAATGTAAACACTAAAGGCTAATGATTCTATAAGGCAATGGGGATACTACATACATACATACATACATACATACACTTTGGATACTTGAATCTATGGATACTATAAACTCTTGAATGCTATATGATTGCCATGCTCAAACAACGGTTTGGCCTCTCAGTGCTTGCCTTACCGGTTGTAAAGCTAGTTCTTGTGCACAAGATACGTAAATGCTGGACTCTTTGTATGCTAAAACTATAGGCTATGGAAGAACAATAGTTGGTCTCTCAGTGCTTGCCTTCAGGTGTTCTTCCTAGCCGGGACTTGAAGAACAATAGTTGGTCTCTCAGTGCTTGCCTTCATGTGTTCTTCACAGTCTTATCGAGGAAATGGATTGATGGCCTCTCAGTGCTTGCCATGCAGTGTTTCCCACAACTATTTACCTGGGTGACCGGTAACTAGGACGATATTGGAAATCCTTAGTTGACTTTGTGTCGACCAGGAAATCCTCTATCTCCCCCTGAGTTGCTAATTATACCTGGGGCTGGTTTGGGTTGATATTGGATTCCTTCGGGCATTCAGTTATCCATACCGGTAACTATCAAGCTAAACTCACGGATGCTATGGGTAAACTTACAAACAAAATGATTAAACTATACTCGGAAACGGAAGAGAGGGTAGGTAAGACGCTTAATTATCATTAACAGCAATGTCCTATGCGACTTAGTATGTGGTGGGACGGCGTCTGGGCGGGTCGTAGGCTTGACCCAGGGGTATGCCCTATATATAAGCATACCGAGTTGGATGATACAGGTGGTGTTAATGAGATTAGGGTTGTTACCTAGGGGATTCAAGAATGCTTTTGGGGGATTATCATATACATCTAAACACGAGGCTTGTTAAACTCATATTGAAGCTAATGCATACAAACAATATAGACTTGGAAACTTTGAATCAATAAACAAAAGCTATTTTCACATACTAAAACTACATGAACTCACCAACCATTGTGTTGACTTTGTTTTCTTACATGCTTTCTCAGGTGATGCACAGGTTTAAACTTAAGCTATTGGATTGCATGCTAGGCGGCCTAAATAGAGGACCTAGTGATTTTGGGAAGCACATATTTTGTTAATCATACGAATCATTTTTGGACATCTTGTACAGATTACAAGATTGAATACTTTGATTCTTTTGTTAGGTTTACCAAGTTAAATTATCAAACATTGACACTGTAATTTAACTTTGTAATCCTATTTAAATGCTTTATTGTGCTTTAGTGATTCTTAACATTGATGCTATGTAAACAATCTGATCAACCCGATTATCACACCCGATATCGCGCCCCGGGAACCTTCCGCCCGACGGGGACTCCGATCCAACCCTGCCGGCCCGGGGTGTGACAGATTGGTATCAGAGCTCAAGGTTATAGAGAATATTAGGTCATTTACTTAAATGGTTTGGCCTAGACTATAACTTAGGGACCCTCATATAGAGAACATAAGATTTAAGTATGCATTTTGTCCTCAGCATTCGATCACTGCACTAACCAATATCTTTTGGTTATGATCAGAATGCCGCCAAGAAAACAACCGTCCTCGCAAGTTTCTGCTCCTCATTCATCTACTCCTACACCGCCAGACTCACCACCGCCACCGCCACCTCCTCCTCCTCCGCACTCTCCACCACCAGGCTCAAGCAGTGTTCAGATGATAGATCCTGCCACTATCGCCTTGGCGACACTGCTAAGTACCCAACTGACAAGCCAACTGAAGGATGTCATCCCAGAGATGATAAACAGAATCCAGAGTCACGGCAACAACTCTGGTCACACTACGGGAGAAGCTAGTGGAAACACTAGTCATACCTCAGACTGCTCCTGCAAGTCCTTTGTAGGATGCAAACCTCCAAGTTTCACTGGTGCTGAAGGAGCTGTTGGACTTATCCAATGGCTTGAAAAGATGGAAAATACTCTGGACATTAGTGGTTGTCCAGAACACCATAAGGTTCGCTATGCAGCAGGTTCGTTCAGCAAGCGGGCTTTAACATGGTGGAATGCACAGATCAGGGCAAAAGGAAGGGATGAAGCGATGGCGATGCCCTGGGCAGAGTTTAAACTTCTACTGAGGAATGAGTTTTGTCCGAAGCACGAACTACAACAGCTGGAAATCGAGCTCTCGAATCACGTGATGAAGGGAGCTGACCATATGACTTTTACCACTCGCTATCATGAATTGGTAGCTTTGGTGCCAGAGATGGTACCAACACTGGAGAAGCTGATTGATCGCTACGTTGCAGGATTACCCTCCTGTATCCAAAGCATTGTTTTGGCTGCGTATCCTGCTACTCTTGAGTCAGCCATCTCTCTTTCAGCTAAACTTACTGGAGTAATGGTAAAGTCAGGAGTTCTGAAAGACGACTCTGGAAAAGCTAAAGAATCCACTTCGAAGAAACCAGACTATCATCAAAAGAAGAAGCAAAAGGTTGTAAAGAACTATGCGGCTGTCGCCCCACTCCAACAAGTTACTGCAGCACCTGCTCAGGTTGCACCCGAGAACTATGTGGGACCGCATCCTCAGTGTGCACGATGCAGATTTCATCATCCTACCACGGCGCAATGCCGTAAATGCAACAACTGTGGCCGATTAGGTCACCGTGCTCAGCAATGCCGTGCACCGGCAACTCGTACTGCTAACAATGCTGCTGTAGCACTTCCTCCACCACCAAGGCCTGATAATCACAACAACAACAACAACAGAGGATGCTACAACTGTGGAGAAATAGGCCACTTCTCCAGAGAGTGTCCGAAAAGAGCACAACAAGGAGCCCAAGCACCACGTGGAAGGGCTTTTGTCATTGGAGCCAATGCTGCACGCCAAGACCCTAACGTGGTCACTGGTACATTTCTTATACATGACTGTTATGCATCTATTTTATTTGACACTGGTGCAGATCAGAGTTTTATTTCATCTGACTTTGCACGCCAACTTAATCTTACTGAAGAACCTTTAGGATCCCCATGCATTATCGAAGTAGCGAACGGAAAACATGTTACAGTTAGCACTATACTTAGGAACTGCCCACTTACACTCACAGATCACACATTTACCATCGACTTGTTGCCGATGGAGCTGGGTAGTTTCGACATCATTGTGGGAATGGATTGGCTATCACTCAATAGAGTTGAAGTCATCTGTTATGAAAAGCTACTTCGGATTCCAGTGACGAATGATCGTGTATTGGAAGTTCGTGGGGATCAAGCAAAGAGAAACGTAAAGATCATATCATGCATAAAAGCGAGCAAGTGTCTACAGAAGAAATGTGTGGCTTTCTTGGCTCATGTGGTGGAGAAACAAAAAGACAAGAAAACTATTCAAGACGTGCCGATAGTAAAAGAATATCCTGAAGTGTTTCCTGAAGACCTACCGGGTTCGCCACCGGTACGACCGGTAGAGTTTCGTATTGATCTGATTCCTGGAGCAACACCTGTTGCTAAATCCCCATACAGGTTAGCACCTTCGGAGATGCAGGGGTTATCCAACCAATTACAGGAGCTACTTGATAAAGGTTTTATCCGACCGAGCTACTCACCTTGGGGAGCTCCGGTTCTGTTCGTGAAAAAGAAGGATGGGTCCTTTCGGATGTGCATAGACTACAGAGAGCTAAACAAACTAACCATCAAGAATCGGTATCCATTACCGAGGATTGATGATTTGTTTGACCAACTACAAGGAGCACAGTATTTTTCGAAGATCGATCTGCGTTCTGGATACCATCAACTCAGAGTACAGGATGAAGACATACCGAAGACGGCGTTTCGTACCAGATACGGGCATTACGAGTTCATGGTGATGCCTTTTGGTTTGACGAATGCACCCGCGGTTTTCATGGATCTCATGAACCGTGTGTGTAAGCCGTACTTGGATCAATTTGTTATTGTTTTCATTGATGACATCTTGATTTATTCTAAAAGCAAAACAGAGCACGAACAACATCTCAGAACGATCTTGGAACTGTTAAAGGAAGAGAAGCTCTATGCCAAATTCTCTAAATGTGAATTTTGGTTAAAAGAGGTTCAATTCCTAGGCCATGTTGTTAACAGTGAAGGAATACATGTTGATCCTGCCAAGATCGAGGCAATAAAAGATTGGGACACTCCGAAGACACCTACGGAGATACGTTCTTTTCTGGGCTTAGCAGGCTATTACAGAAGATTCATCTCGAATTTTTCTAAGATAGCCCTGCCACTCACAAAGCTAACACAGAAAAGCGAGCCGTTTGTTTGGGAGCAAAAGCAGGAAGAAGCCTTTCAGATTTTGAAGCAAAAGCTATGCGATGCTCCGATCTTATCTCTCCCAGATGGTTGTGATGACTTTGTAGTATACTGCGATGCCTCGCATCAGGGACTTGGCTGTGTACTTATGCAGAGAGACAAAGTTATTGCTTACGCTTCGAGACAACTGAAAGTTCATGAGAAGAATTACACTACTCATGATCTGGAACTGGGAGCTGTGATATTCGCTTTAAAGATCTGGAGACATTATCTATATGGCACCAAGTGTACCATCTTCACTGATCACAAAAGTCTACAACACATATTTGATCAGAAGGAACTCAACATGCGACAGCGACGTTGGGTAGAGCTTCTGAATGACTATGACTGTGTAATCAAGTACCATCCGGGCAAGGCAAATGTTGTTGCTGATGCCTTGAGCCGGAAGGAACGAGTCAAACCCCTGCGCGTTAGAGCAATGGGAATGACCGTGCAGACAAGCTTACATGACCACATTATGCAAGCACAACAAAAGGCAGTTGAACGAGGAAACTTGAAGAAAGACTTAGATTGTGGAATGGAGAAACATTTAGAAACAAAACCCGATGGACTTGTTTACTGTAAGGATCGTGTATGGATTCCTGTAGTAGCTGAGTTAAGGAAGCTTATTTTTGATGAAGCGCACAAGACCAAGTACTCTGTGCATCCCGGTGCTGATAAAATGTATCAAGATTTATGTGCATTTTACTGGTGGCCGGGCATGAAGAAAGACATAGCTGAGTATGTTGGTCGATGCCTTACGTGTGCTAAAGTGAAGGCAGAACACCAGAAACCTTCCGGTTTACTGGAACAGCCTGAAATTCCACTATGGAAGTGGGAACAAATAGCTATGGACTTTGTTACCAAGCTACCCCGCACTTCCAGTGGTTATGACACTATTTGGGTTATCGTTGATCGATTAACAAAGTCTGCTCATTTCTTGCCAATGCGAGAAACGTACACGATGGATAAACTAGCGAAGCTTTACATCGACGAGATAGTGGTACGCCACGGTGTGCCATTGTCTATCATCTCAGATCGCGATAGCAGATTTACATCAAGGTTCTGGCAATCGTTACAGAAATCTCTAGGGACACAATTGAACTTGAGTACAGCTTATCATCCACAAACGGATGGTCAAAGCGAGCGTACTATTTAGACCCTGGAGGATATGTTGAGAACTTGTGTTCTAGACTTCGGTGGTAATTGGGATTCTCACTTGCCACTAATCGAATTCTCCTACAACAACAGTTATCACAGCAGTATCGGTTGTGCCCCATTTGAGGCTCTTTATGGTCGAAAGTGTCGGTCACCGATCTGTTGGTCAGAAGTGGGAGATAATCGAATTACAGGGCCAGAACTTATACAAGAAACTACAGACAAGATTGCTCAAATACAACAAAGACTACAAGCAACACGAAGTAGACAAAAGAGCTATGCTGATAAACGGCGTAAGCCGTTGGAATTCCAAGTGGGAGACCGTGTCATGTTGAAGGTTTCCCCATGGAAGGGCGTAGTTCGATTCGCAAAGAAAGGCAAACTAACACCACGATATGTGGGACCGTTCGAAATCATCGAGCGTATTGGTCCTGTAGCATACAGATTGAGATTACCGGATGAACTTAGTGGTGTACATGACGTGTTTCACGTCTCAAACTTGAAGAAATGCCTTGCTGATGAAACTCTTATCATACCGATTGAAGAAATTCAATTGGATGAACACTTACGTTTTGTTGAGGAGCCATTGGAAATCATGGATCGCAAGGTTAAGCAATTAAGGCGAAGCCGTATTCCTATTGTCAAAGTGCGTTGGAACTCAAGGCGCAGACCCGAGTTTACTTGGGAACGCGAAGACCACATAAGAAACAAATATCCCCAACTGTTCGCAGAGGAAGCCGTACCCGAGAGCAATGCTTAAATTTCGGGACGAAATTTCTCTAACAAGGGGAGACTGTAACAACTGTGCCGGAAACGTCGCCGGAACGATGAACGGAACAGTAACGGCACAGTAACTCAGGTACAAACTATGCAAACTATTGATGTACTGTCAACTACGTAATGCTAAACAGTAAACTATTATGCTATTGTTTCTGAAATCTGATTAAACTTTACAGTTTAACAGTCAGAAACACATCAGACAACAGTGAAAAGTGAAACGGATACTTATTGATGTGCTATTATGTGTAAACGTATGCGAGGTTAAACAAAAAGAAATGATAACGGTTGTTGCTACGGAATGCTAAACCGATGAGTTATTCGTATAGGTGACGATCTGTACGAATGATTCTGATAATTTAACGTTCTGAAATAATAACTTAACAATAGAAAACAAGAATCAGAAAGCAAAACCATCGTCGTGTTCGCTCGAATGACGATTCGAACGAATACGCGCGATGGTGACGCGTTCTGACGAAACGATAACGAAATCGATAAAAGATACGAACGATCATAAATTCAAAGAAATAAGAAAATTCTTATTTTACAATTTTGAAACTCATCATTAAACAAATTAAATTAAACTATTTTAAGGAAATCGCGAACAAATTAACGAACGCGTGAAAATATTGAATCTGATAAACAGATTAGCATAATTATAATTAAAATAATTTATTTAAAATACATTTGTAATTTAAAACATCATAAAATGTTCTTTTTATCTTGAACGCGAAAAAAAAAATACGCATCACGTTCCGGAAACGTGACGAAAACGCGAACCGAGCAACAAAAACGAACCCGAAACCTTTCGGGGTATAAATACCTTAAGTGAAGGTATTTTCTTCACTTTTAGTTCATCTTTTTCCCTTGAAAAACCCTAGACCCGGTTTTGGAGCCACCACCACCATTTTCATCCTTAAAATCTTCATATCTTGGTCAATACTCAACCAAATCGAGTGATTCTTTCGCCTACACGAAGCTCTCATCATCCTCTACACGAAAGTACAACAGATCTAAGCCAAAGGTCACTGAAAATCGAGGCATGAGGCCTTGAATGTCACGAAAATTAGGGTTTTTAACCCCCATTTGCGACCACCCGTCTAAATCAGTTCCATACCACCTCATTTGAGCCTGACACCTCGAAACACAGTTCCCACATAACACCATTACCGAAAACCACCATGGGCCTAACTTGAAACCTGAAAAGTAGTGAGAGTGCGGTGGTCTACAGTCGGCCGAATGAGGGCCGTATGAGCAGCTATTCGGAGGGGAAGCTGCCGAAGGAGACTAGGTCGAATGGCTTCATTCTCAAGACCAGGGGTAGTCATTCGCCACATTGGCCATTCGACCGAGACCAAGCTATTCGCTGGTCAAGTTTCACTCGGGATACCAGTCACCATTCGGCCTAAGGCCATCCACTTCATTCGACCAAAGTCACTCGTTTGCCAAGTCACTGCCTCATTCGTCTATACACCTTCGGTTATCACGTAGAATGAGCACCATTCGGCCACCCCTTGTTAGACTCAGCCGATTTCTTGTTGAGGCCCACACAGCATCTACATGACTCAAGCCCAAATCGACCCACTTGGCTCAAGCCCAACACATTTGGCCACTGTACAGACCATATGGGGTGATTCGGCCCAATAGGGTGACCAGACACCAACATGGCCCAGGTTCATTGTTGTGGCCAGCCCACTCGAACCATTGAATGGTCCAAACCAATAACTCAATAACACTTCTTGGTTTAACAGAACTTTCTTTCGGCTCCTTCGATTAATTCAGTAACAGGCCTTCATTGTGTTGGCCCACCTTTTAGAGTATGAACTCACAAGACTAAGTGGCTTAGACAAATATCAGCTAATTAGCCATATGTTAAGCAATGGGCCCAACCGTACTTAACCAGGCCCAACAGAAACCAGCCGGCCCAACAGTCCACTCTCTTGGTCCACTTCATTTTAAGACTCACCCTACTTGTTTAGACCATTTAATTAGCCACAAGTCCTCTTGACCCAGTTAACTGTATCATAGCCAATAACCTCACACAGGCCCAACAATCATTACTTTTGGCCCACGTTTGTTTCAGCCCAAGTAAGCGAGGCCCAGTTTGGCCCATGAACTGTTTTGGTGAAGGCCCGAGACAAAATCTATGGGGCCCAGCAAATTCAGCCCGAGGCCCACATATATTGAACCCAAGGCCCACTTTTAAGACACTTGTTCTAACCTTGGGGCCACTATGCGAATAAATTGGGCAATATCCTATTTCCGGCCCAATTGTGACTCCAACAATCTATTATAACCTTAGGCCCAATCATTCTTGCCTGGGCCCACCTCTGGCCCAACAAGGCCTTCCTGGCCCAATGGAGGCCCATAAGGCCACTTGATTTCTAGGTTTTGCAACAATTGGCCGGGCCTTTGCATTTCAACAGCCCAAGTCTTGAATTAATATGGTCAAATACCTAGTACATTAGTAGGCCCATCTAGTTTTGAATTATGGCCCATGAAAATTGGTTCATAAAATCATTCGGCCCAAATGGTTCTAATTGAAACAAACACTTGAAATATTTGGGAATAAAACAACAGCATAACATGCATGGGAAAGGATTAATGTATTTAAGAGCATCAAGGACATTATAAATGTGGCAAAACTAAACACACAATGTAATAATCTATGATATCAATAACCATAACAAAAGATTTGGGACCGAATGATGACCGAGACTTACGTGTGCTAGCCAAATCTAGGGCTAACACTTACACACACACAAATCAATTATGAACTTATACTTACAAATTTAAACAACGTGAAATCAATACAGGATCGTGAAAACAATATCAATTACAACAAAGAGCGCGTGCATTCTTGTTTGAGACTAAGTCAACTACAACTACTACAAGGTGAGTTCATTGTCCCTTTTCAAACTATTTTGGTTTTTAACTCGGGACTGAGGAGCATGTTATACATTTTAAAACAAATGTTTTAAATTTAACTAAATGCTAT
This sequence comes from Mikania micrantha, assembly GCA_009363875.1. Classification (NCBI taxonomy): domain Eukaryota; kingdom Viridiplantae; phylum Streptophyta; class Magnoliopsida; order Asterales; family Asteraceae; genus Mikania; species Mikania micrantha. The sequence continues at coordinate 75,199,133 of CM018681.1, read as the reverse complement.
TTGATTATGCCAAGTGCTAAAGGCATAAGACTCTATTCAAACTAAATGCTATTTGATTATGCCAAGTGCTAAAGGCATAAGACTCTATTCAAATTCAATGCTATCTGATTTTGCCAAGTGCTAAAGGCATAAGCTACATGCTAATACTAAAGCTATGTGATAATACCAAGTGCTAAAGGTATATACTATTTGATAATGCTATTGTGGATGCTAATTCTATGAAATCATGTTACAAGCTAATACTATGAATTATGCTAAATACTAAGGCTTCGGGTTAAAGTAAATGCTAATACTACGAGTATATGCTATGAACTAACACCATGGGTTATGCTTAATACTAATGCTATGAGATTATACTACTTGTCTATGCTATGGGTTTCATGCTAGAGACTAATGTAAACACTAAAGGCTAATGATTCTATAAGGCAATGGGGATACTACATACATACATACATACACTTTGGATACTTGAATCTATGGATACTATAAACTCTTGAATGCTATATGATTGCCATGCTCAAACAACGGTTTGGCCTCTCAGTGCTTGCCTTACCGGTTGTAAAGCTAGTTCTTGTGCACAAGATACGTAAATGCTGGACTCTTTGTATGCTAAAACTATAGGCTATGGAAGAACAATAGTTGGTCTCTCAGTGCTTGCCTTCAGGTGTTCTTCCTAGCCGGGACTTGAAGAACAATAGTTGGTCTCTCAGTGCTTGCCTTCATGTGTTCTTCACAGTCTTATCGAGGAAATGGATTGATGGCCTCTCAGTGCTTGCCATGCAGTGTTTCCCACAACTATTTACCTGGGTGACCGGTAACTAGGACGATATTGGAAATCCTTAGTTGACTTTGTGTCGACCAGGAAATCCTCTATCTCCCCCTGAGTTGCTAATTATACCTGGGGTTGGTTTGGGTTGATATTGGATTCCTTCGGGCATTCAGTTATCCATATCGGTAACTATCAACCTAAACTCACGGATGCTATGGGTAAACTTACAAACAAAATGATTAAACTATACTCGGAAACGGAAGAGAGGGTAGGTAAGACGCTTAATTATCATTAACAGCAATGTCCTATGCGACTTAGTATGTGGTGGGACGGCGTCTGGGCGGGTCGTAGGCTTGACCCAGGGGTATGCCCTATATATAAGCATACCGAGTTGGATGATACAGGTGGTGTTAATGAGATTAGGGTTGTTACCTAGGGGATTCAAGAATGCTTTTGGGGGATTATCATATACATCTAAACACGAGGCTTGTTAAACTCATATTGAAGCTAATGCATACAAACAATATAGACTTGGAAACTTTGAATCAATAAACAAAAGCTATTTTCACATACTAAAACTACATGAACTCACCAACCATTGTGTTGACTTTGTTTTCTTACATGCTTTCTCAGGTGATGCACATGTTTAAACTTAAGCTATTGGATTGCATGCTAGGCGGCCTAAATAGAGGACCTAGTGATTTTGGGAAGCACATATTTTGTTAATCATACGAATCATTTTTGGACATCTTGTACAGATTACAAGATTGAATACTTTGATTCTTTTGTTAGGTTTACCAAGTTAAATTATCAAACATTGACACTGTAATTTAACTTTGTAATCCTATTTAAATGCTTTATTGTGCTTTAGTGATTCTTAACATTGATGCTATGTAAACAATCTGATCAACCCGATTATCACACCCGATATCGCGCCCCGGGAACCTTCCGCCCGACGGGGACTCCGATCCAACCCTGCCGGCCCGGGGTGTGACATGTAGATTGTTCAAAAGCTCGTGGGCATCTAAATATGTATCATCACATATCAATCAAACCAAATAAATGTTTACACAAAAATCATGTTCATCATGAATTAAATACATCAAATACACAAAAGATTTAGCTAAACTAACTAAACTCTAATCGCCAGAAATTTAGTTAATTAGCTAAGTCCAAGAATCCTATGTGATGATGTCCAAAAATGAGAATTCATCCTCTTCAACCTACTTAGCTTCATCACCTGAAACATGTAAGAAAATCAAGTGTCAACTACAAAGTAGTTGGTGAGTAATCATAAGTTTTTATACTTAAAAGGTTTTATAAAATAAATTTAAAAGTTTAAGTTTAAAAATGGTTTTATAAACAGTTTAGATAAACTGAGTATAAATGCTTATGATTTTTCTGAGAAAATCCCCAAGAATACCTGTATGAGATAATCCAACACACATCCACCAATTCAACAAATCAAACGTTTAATCACCACATAATCACATATCAATTAAGTCATAGTCTAACATAAATAATCATTCACATAACCATTCAACCAATCTCAACATCATTAACCTCAAATAATATCTGTGACTATACATGGACATTATGTAATTAACATAAGTTAAAAACATGATCCATGGAGTGGTAGCTAACCACGTGGCTATACATGAAGTCAAAGCAATTAACCGGAGTTAAAGGCGATGATTCACGGAGTGGAAACCATCCACGTGACAATACATGATGTCAAAGCAATTAACGGAAGTTAAAGGCGATGATTCACGGAGTTTGTGGCAATACATGTAATCATTGTTATTGACCGAAGTCAATGACAATGTTTACACGGATATATAAATGTAAGAGACAATCCATAAATAATGATAATTTTAAATGTGAATATCATATTGATAAACAGGTATTAACCTCGTGTTATCAAAATAATATTTAATTTGGTATACGTGCTTCACCTCCGAGTTTTAAAACAAAACTGTTTAAAGAAAGGGAGGTTATGAGAACTCACCTGAGTTCCTTAGATTTGGTGTCTTAGGAGTATGCGCGCTCGCGTATACAAATCAACAACAACTCAATTACCTGTAATTATCATGTATTTGTGTTCATAAGTGTTTGTGTTTTATTTCAAATAAGTGAACGTAATGTTTACTCTTTATTGCTAATTCTTTCTTTAACTTAGTTATTAAGTTCCAAGTATAGGGCCTATGCAGAGGTAGATCGCAACCTCCCCTACACCGAACTACCGCTATTTCGATAAACCATGACCATGTGTCCTTGACTATGTTTAGCAATCCAACTATAACAAACTCTCAGTTCCTTTCCATTCCAACACAATCCATAATCTTCAACAATATGACTGCGATAAACTATGTTGTTCTGTTTAGTTGTGTTACAATTAAACTTTCCATGGTTTATGCGTATAATATATGTTCTAAGCATGTATACCAGTAACAGTGATAATCATCAATAATGTATCAATATTAATAATTACAAAATCTCAGGTCGTAACAGTACAATCGTATGAATGTACGGATGTACGGGCGACCGGAAGTACAGTGATGTTACATTTAAAATGCATATTACTAAGTACTTAAGTAATAAAACAATGATCAAAAACTTTATTTTTAAAATAAATTAATTTTTAAAATTTTAATACTACAAAATGTCATTTGTTTATAAAAAACTATTCTTTAAAATCTGTGTATTATAGTCTATTTTATTTTTTAAAATACATAATTTTTAGAAAAAAAATTCTAATAAATATTATTTAACATTTTTTATTTCTAGAAAATATTGATTTTCAGAAAAAATTAATATCTTAGAATTTTTTAAAGTATTTCTAATTAAAATATTATTGTTTAATTGATTATAAAACTTTTTAGCATTAAAAAGTCAATAATATTATCAATATTATAACTATTGAATATGAGAGTTAATATTTTTACTTAATAAGAATGAGAATTAAAGAGGTGATATAAAGTTACCAAGTGGTACTAATGGCCTAAAATTGTGACAAGTGGCAAATATTATTTTTGTTTATTAAGATAGTAAGATAAGATATTTCATGAATTTAAAAATACATCAAGTCATATACAATTTCTATTATCTAAAGTATCATCAAGGAGGAACTCAACGCATACCGCACATGGTCAACAACACACCTTAAACATATTCTAAAAGGACTTCTAAAGGCCAATGTAGGAGTAGTACACTTGTTAGAGGCTTTGCCTCTTAGAATAGGAGGTCATGGGTTCTAACCCAAGCAATGGTGTAATTAGTTTGGAAAGAAATAACATTTTCCGTTCAAAAAAAAAAGGACTTCTAAAGTTGGCCAAAATTTGAAAAATCGATTAAATATTTCATGAAAATTATTATATATATTATAAAGAAGAGGAGAGGATAGTAACTTTTAGAGTTATTTTAGTTTTGCCTCAAACCTTTATCTAAGAATACTAAACTTTTATTTTTTATTTTAGTAACATGAATAGCATAAATTTGATTATTTTAATAGGAAATTAAATTTTCGAATATTTTATTTTAAACTTTTATATATAATAATCGTGATGCATAGTAAAATAGTAATACATAGTAAAATGAATAATCATGCATATGTGTCTGATTCATGACTTCATGTAGTGACGTTTTGATGAGGGTATTAAATTTGTGAAATTTGCTTAAAAATTTGACTTTTTATTAAATTTGAGATATGTGCTTAAAGATTTGGGCTTTGCTATAATTCAAACGATTGGTTGCTGCGAGAATGATATGGTGAGAAATTTTTTATATTATTTTTGTAATATATTTGTGAATATTTTGTATGATTTTATGTTTTCATGAAAAATTTGTCTAAAGTTATTGAGGAGAAAATTTGATTTTGATATTCAACTTATGATTTTGTAAACAAAATATAAGACCCGTTTTCTAGAGTTGGCTGTGATATATAACACGCCGTAACACGCGGTATAATGGACGTAGTTGTTATAATTTCGTATTTTATTCTAGGCTAAATGTACCCGTTCATGTTTGATGTTTGTCGTACTTTGAAAATATCACATCATTCGATATTTTTTCTCACATCATTCGATATTTTTTCTTAATTGTTTTCACTTTTTGTGTTTTAATATTTTGTACTTCAAAAAAAGTATGAGTAATTTAGTAAAACATAAAATTCTTTATTCTTAAAAATCTTTTAAAAATAACTAACAAATGTTTTTGAAAAAAAAAAACATTTCTAAAATCGTTTTCAATAAAGCATCTTTAAAAAAATTTTAAAAAAAAGATATTTTTTGTAAGAAGATAAAAAAACTGTTTCAAAAAAATATTAAAAAAAATGAATTTACAAAAATATTAAAAAATCATTATGTGAAAAACAATTTTTAGATAAATAAAAAAATCGATTTGTACAAAAGTCTTAAAAAATCATTATGTTGAGTTGGGGCCGAAAGAGTGGACACGTGTTCACGTGTGACTTTCTATCATCAGTTTCCCTCCCTCATCGTTTGTCTTCCTCGCTCTCCTACTTTGGTTTTGGTTAATCGGTTATGGGATCGGTTTTGGTTACTTTTGGTTATTAACAAAGCCCAAATTCAACCTAAAATTTGAGCTTAATGAAAATGGTTAGTTTATAAGGTCGTCTTTGGATCGGTTTTAGTTAATTTTGGTTAACTAACAAGCCGACATTAAATGAAATAGGGGCTAGTAGTGTATGATCGAATCATTATACACAAAAAATCAACCAAATAGCTAACAAAAAGATGAAAGGTTGTATTGGTTCCGATGGCTAATGTTAGTTGTTGGACACCCTTAATTATAATCATAATCGTCAGTTAATTTAGGTTATCAATTAATTCAATTCGGTGACGATTCGGTTATCGGCTAATATCGGTTAAAAGTTAAGGTTTTACTCACCTATAGGCCACATTAGAATTACTCGAGCTGTTTTCGTTGCCAGTCTGCCCCCCTAATCCTCGGTTAACTAATTTTTAATAAAAAAAAAAAGAAAGAAAATAAAAGAAATTTTGCATCCTTTCTACGAATAGTTTTTAAAATTATTCCATTAACTCTAGATAAACTTGGTTAGAAACTTGCATTACATATGTTTAATTAATAAAAATTTTAAATAGTAACAAGCTTATGGTATAATAATTATCAACAATAACATTTATATGAATATCTAAAGATTTAAATATGTATTATCTTAATATTGTTATTATTTAATATTACGGTTTGTTTGACCACTTAAACATCCACTTCTATTTTTTCCGTTTTAACTTCCATTTGTTAGATATAAACAGAAGAAAATAGTTTATCTAAGAAGACACATGATACTTGAGAAAACACAACAAACACATGATACTTCATTTTTGTTCTTCTTCGAAACACCCTTCTAATTTTACCTGATGCAACATTAGGTATGTGAACGTTTTTAGTATCAGGACTTGAGATCAACAATAATAAACTAAAAACTTAAATTTTGTGGATTAAAAGAATATTTTTTTTATATTTAAATGCTTTAAATAATAAGATTAAATTTATTTTTTTATTTATTTATATATAAATTCTTTAATAAAATGTTAATAATCATTTTTTTAAAAGTCTTTTTCAATTTAATGTTCTATGTGGGCCTTTGTTGAATCTTCTATTCACTTATGAGCTCACAAGCTAGAAAAAAGCTCAAACATAAAAAAACCCCACTACAAATAAAAAAATTAAAAATATTGGAGGTCCTATATTTTGGAAGCCTTAAAACCTTGCTTGAGTTGCTAGACCCATTGAACCGCCCTGTTTGTCATGACTAGAGAGTGTGAAATTTATACAACGGAAGTGTACGTATTGATTACATGCCTTAACCACATACGCCAACGTTTTGAAGACTCGAGTCATTGATACTACAAGAAGAATATTTGAAGAATTTGTTGAAGACCTATGGTTTGAATCATTTTATGATATTGTCCTAGTTTTTTTATTCTTCACTTGTTTGCTTTTGTAAAATAAAAAGGTTCCAAAATGTGTACACATAACCATATGAACATTCATGTGTTGTAGATGTTAATATTAAGTTACTACATTACAAGATTGCAGTTGCCTCACTGATGAAGACTGATTATCTTTCGCAGGTGCGACAGCTTCATCTCGCACAGGGCGTTCTGTGAGTCACTAACTGATGGAGGTCTATTCAAGCATTCGACAACCGTAGCTTCCATAACCAAAAGCAAGCAGACGAGCCGAAGTGCTGGTCCCTCTATCCATTTAGCCCAAACAAGTGAAAGCAACATGATCAGAACCTCCATGGGCTGCAACAGTCCTCCGGCTCGCTTTCTGCCATCTTTAGATCAACAAAGCCAACATATATACCAGCAAAAGTTTGATACTACCCAGCATAACTTCCTGGGGACCTGCAAGAATTATGGAAATAATGATGAATCAAGTAGTGCACATAATGCAGCTGCAATGATGCCACAACTTTCTGCAGCATCTTTGCTTCTGAAAGCGTCTCAGATTGGTTCAACCTGGTCTAGCAACAACAGTGCTAATTATAACTTTGCACCAGGCTATGCGACTTGTGTCCCTCGCAGTCCTATGATCATCAATATGTTGAATCTTATTGATGGTGCAACTTGTAATGAACAAGAGGATAGCATTAGATGGGATGGTGTGGGATATGAGGATGATGAGGGGAAATGTAAACCAACACTTAGCTACATGGATTTCCAACAATCCAATGGTGCTACAGCCACATTTACCAGAGACTTTCTTGGAGTTGGAAGAGGGATAAACATAAGCGACGATGAGCCTGAATGCGCAGTTGTAGGACGAAGCTTTCTGTAGAGATCAAGTTGTCCATCTTTTAGAAAACTGTCTTTTGATTTGGGTGTCTGTGTGTCTGTTTGTGTTATGAATCTTTATTAAGGGTTCTTGTTGTTGCTTTTAGTGTTGATAGAAGACGTGTTGTCTACAACTCTACAAGGATTGTGTGTGTATATGTAGGTAGGGTGTTTATCGGGTTGAATAACGGTTTATTCGGATTCGAAAATTTTAAAACCTTATCTGAAACCCAGCCCGATCCAAATTAGAAATTTGTTAATCGACACAAATCTATCCGTATAACCCAAAAACCCGAAAAAACTTATTTTACCACCCGAACAACCCGAATAAACATGTTTTATTCGTGTTATTTGGATTGAATTCGGATATCCAATCTGAATAAACAAGATTTTGTATATCCATTACCCGATCTTATCCAAATTAGCAAAACGGATATTTGATCCGAATCTATCCAAATATCTGAATCTTTATTCGCATCGGTTTTTCGAGTTTCAGATATAATTCGAATTCGGATTTTTTCGGATTTCAAATTTTGTAAACACTCCTAGATGTAGAAGTTCTTTTTGTATGGTGTGTTTTAATCTATGGTTTATAAATTTCTTGTTGCATAATTGTCTAAATCCAAGGAAACAATGAATTTTCTTTACTTTTTTTTTTTATATATATATCTCAAGCTCCTTTTTTTTACCTCTTTTATTTTCATTTTAATTTGTTTCACAGCAGTGTATTAATGTTAATCTATATTTTTATATATTTTAAATGAAGATTTTTCAGACTCGATCATCTTTTAAATTGTTTGAAGTTGTTATTATTATTATTAATATTATTATTATTATTTGAAAATTGTTGCAAAGTGCACCGATGCTCATTTCGGAGCTGAGAGTGTTCCTAAGTCATAGTCATGAAAACTATGAAGAGAACTGAACCAACAAATATATTAGGAGTCTCTCACAAGAGAAAAATGCATTCAGATATGAAGTATTTTAAGCAGAATATAGCACAAGAGGGTGTTCGGTAATTCGGTTATATTTCATCGGGTCAAGTAGCGGTTTATTTTGACGGTTTCTTTATGTTTACGCATGGTCCTTTTTAGATTTCTGATGTCTTATATGAGTAGTTAAAATAAGCCCTTAAAAATTAAAATATATAATTGGTTTGCAATTTATATATAAAAAATAACTTACTGGACCCCTTTTGAAAGATGTAATTCTCAAAAATGTATATTTTTTATAAATGTTAATTGACACATGGAATCTAATTGATTAATGAACCGTTAATGATTTAACGTGTGATGTATTTTTGTTGCAATCTGCAGTCCAGCTGTACAAATAATTAAACAAAACCATTAAAAATACTTCATACCTGCTAACAACCATCATAACGATTTTGATTTTGGAAATTTGTGACATTAAATTTGCTATTAAAAATCATGAGAATTAAGATATTTGTACGTGAATTGGAATATTGAGAAAAGAATACTTTTGTCACACCTAGGCTCTCGGCGACCTGGGCGCTACGACCCGAATTGGTTTCATAGATTATACAGTCTCGGTAGGGGTGTTGATCGGGTCAACCCGATCGGGTTTCGGGTTAGTCGGGTCGGGTTTTCCCTAAAAAATTATTAACCCGCAACCCGACCCGAATAACGCTCGGGTTTGTCGGGTCACGGGTTATTCGGGTCGGGTCGGTCGGGTTAGTCGGGTTGGTGTTTATTTGTTATTATCTTTTCCTAATTTTAAATTTCTACAAATAATTCATTTTATAAACATAAATCAATGGAAAATATGCAAAGAATTTATTTTTCAGATATAATTTGATTAATAGTCATTGTCATATTTTGGTAAAAAGTTGAACATATCTTACATTTAATAATTAATATATATAAAAAAAATAAAAATCATTCTTATTCGGGTTATTCGGGTTGACCCGAAACCCGATTAACTTTTAAAAATATACCCGAAACCCGACCCTATTAACAGTTCGGGTTAATCGGGTTGACCCGAATGACCCGACTAACATTTTTGACCCGAATAACCCGACCCTATTATGCTTATTCGGGTTCGGGTGCGGGTCGGGTTAGTCGGGTTCGGGTATTTTCGACACCCCTAAGTCTCGGTCAGAGTTTATTATTTATTTTAATATGTTTCAGCGGAAGCATTGTTTCATGAATTCATAATTTTATAATTAATTCACATGCATGGATGTGAATTCCGTTTTCATAATTTACAAATAATTTATACGCATAGGTATGAAAAAACACATTTTCATCGTTTATAAATAACTTTTCAGGATTTAATAAAATTTCATATGCATAGATATGAACATCTCATTTTATTTTATTTTAAACCGAGCTTTTACAAACATATATTTACATATCCCGGTTTACACTGGACTTGGAGGTATAACTTCAATCGCTCCTTGGTTTTGCCACAAGATATTTATTTAAGGCGTCATAGGCCCTAAACCTCTAATCTTGCTTCTGATTTGTCATTCATTATTACCTAAAAAGTTTTTGAAAATAAAACGTCAACATAATGTTGGTGAATACAAATAACAGACTCGATATGTAAGCATAGCATGTTCGGTCCTTTAACCATAATTAATAGTGACAATACTACACATTAAGCAGGTTATTTCACTGATCGATACAACCACTGCATACCCTGGCTTGTACTGTCATTGGTTAGGAACAACAACAGAGTGCGTCTTACAATTGTTCCCTCCAGCCCACAGCCCGTCACTGGTTAGGTTGCCTGCGGAGTGCGTCTTACGTATAACCTTCCAGCCCACATTACCAGCCACATATGAAAATTTCACCCATAGCGGATACAATTTGTAAATCGTACGTATACTAATGGCCTAAATGCTGGTCTAATATTATCCCTTTATGCGCCAAAGTTAAACATACAATGCTCAAAAAAATTCATTTATAATTTAAAAACAAGTTAGATGTATTTACCTGAAATTTTGGTTGTCTGAGCGACATCTTAGAACTTTTTAATATAAATTTGGGCAACGTTTCTGCTTAATCTATTCTTATAATTATTCTGCAAGGAAGATTTATTTATTTATTTATTTATATATTTACTTATTTATTTATTATTATTATTATTATTAATATTATTATTATTATTATTATTACGACGATTATTATTATTATTATTATTATTATTATTATTATTATTATTATTATTATTTTAAGTAAACTAAAAATTTTAACATATACATAGGGTTAAAGCTTAACCCTAACCCTATAAATTAATATTATATTAAATCCTTAAATTATAAATTTAACTAAGAAATTAGATGATATACCTAAACGAACCGACTCGTTAACCTTGACCCTTTTATACTGATCAGCACCTCCAAGCATTCAGATCTCCTCATCTCCTTAAAATATATGCGTGTACATATTTGTGTGTATGTGTATATATATATTTGGTGTGATTTCTAAATGTCGTAAATTTTCCAGACTATTTATATTACTTCAAAACGTAATGTACAAGAATTTCGTAGGTTTAGGTTTGATACGTGTTTTTCTCATTCAATCAAACGAATCCTCATCAGTTTTATATTGTTTTAAAATCTTCCACGTGGCCCTCGTACAATTTGAGATTACATTCTAAATGTAAAGTTTTAATATTTTATTATTTTAATATTATAATTAATTTAACTCAAATTTTGTTTTTCTCTTATAACTTTTAAAATATGACGTTTTATAAAATTCTAAAAATACTGCTAGGACCGGCTCATTTTTATCTACGTTTTGACATAAGTTTCGTTAAAAACGGAGAAAGTTCAATTATAATATACTAGATTATCACCCCGTGTGTTACACGGATGTAATATAAAATATTAAATAATTATTAATAAAAATGTATAAATTTGAAAACGATATTTTGAAATAAAATGATTAAATTACACATTAATAGGTAACTTAAGATATATAAAAATAATAAAATATTATGTTTTTAAATAAATTATTTTATAAAAATTTAATACCAAAAACGTTATTTAATACCACATGTCATGCAATGGAGCATGTTTCATTTTTGTTTCCCTCCTAAAACTTGGAGCATTAAATCATTTATTAACACTCATTTATTAATAGTGATAATTGATAAATTTGACAAATTATTACTTTAACCTATTTTCTTATATTTAATAAATTATGTATACAAATAAATAATTAAGTCATGAATATCTTACACTTTAAATGTAGAAATTTAATAATATGTTTAGTGTATATTGAAACAAACAAATAACTAAACAAAATAAAATAAAATGGATACATAATAAAACAAATTGTAAGCTATACAAACAATGATTTTATTAAAAATGAGAATATTAAAAACCGAATTATTTCATGTATATTCATATATTTTTATAACAAAATAAAATAAAATAGATATATTATAAAACAAATCATAAACTATACAAATAATGATTTTATTAATAATACATATATTAAAAACTTAAATTATTTCATGTATATTCATATATTTTTTTATTTTAACTTACTATTTTCATCAAATAATATAAAAACTTTTAAATCCTTTTATTTTTTAGTTAAGTTACAAAAATTAAGGACTTATTTATATATTTTACAAATTATGATATAATTATAATTCATAAAAGTTAATTCTTTTTATGTATGGTAATATTATTAAATGTTAGTATTTAAATAATTTTACTTATTCAGCTAATTATGTAATAAAATATGAAAATTAACTTTAATATTCATATATTTTATTTCTTTTTTTTGTCCACAACTTTTTTTAAATTGTTATTATCTATTTATAACTCTTAATTTAAAAAAATATAAATAATTGGTAACATTTATTATCATTGTAGTCATTTAGTTTTTGTTTATCAATGTGTATCTATTATTTAATCATGCATTGTGAATTATAGATATGAAAAATAATTAATATATTATTAAGCAAATGAAGTTAATCTCCAATTAGTTATAAAGTTTTTATTTAAACTTCTTTTCTTATCTAAACTTTTATTTAGGCCTCTTACTATCATTAACTTCAAATTATGTTCATTAATATATTAAAAAATAACAACAACAACAACAACAATAATAATAGTGATTATTTTTCACGAATTATTTTTAAATATTTAAAATATTTAGCTTGATACGATAACTTGAATGTTAAAATACAATATGTATAATTATAAAAAAAAATCCAAGTGTAATTCTTATTTTTTTTATAGACATAACTTTTTTATTAAAAAGTATATACCATTTTGTATTATTAAACCCGTGTAACACACGGGATTTAACCTAGTTATTTAATATGAGAGAAAATTAAATGAGATGATGAGAAGATGACAAGTGGCAATATTGTCTTAAAATTGTAACAAGTGTCAAAACATATTTTTGTTTATTATAATAGTAAGATTTTATTAATTTTGAGCGGTCTCCTATAATATTAACCGACCGAATAAGTGTATCAAAATTTTTTAAATAATCATTTTACTCGTTACTCACTAGTATGTAAGTGTCACATATGTGTATATAATAACTAGATAATTAAAATTATAATATTGAACAATATATTTTATAAAAATAAATAGCATGTGTTACAACTTTATCTGCTGCTGTTATTATTGAAATTGTACTCTCGCTTTGAGAATTGTGTTTGATAATTTGGTTTGAGAATTGTCGATTTACGATACATTGACACCCACTAAGCACCTAACGTGACATTTACTAAAAGAAGAGTTCCTAACGTGTATGAGTGTAACCGATCTATTACGCAAACCGGTTCGTGGATTAAAGAATGAGTTATGTGGAGTTGCACAACCTAGCTAGGGTTGGTATGTTGTTTTGTTTAGGTGCTAGTGGGTCAAACATTCTCTTTTTTTTTTTCTCATCCTGAATGGTTGCTCTTGTTTAAGTGTGTAATTTGATTGTTATTTGGTAGGTTAAAGTTGTTTTCAATGGTTTTAAACCAAACCAAACATTGAATGGATCACCTTGCTGACTCATTGATCGGACTGGTTGAGTCGAGTTTGAAAACTAGATGACATAATAAATATTATAAAAATCTATACATGTAATTTTATATAAAAAAAAAAATTAAGGCGCGGTTCAACGTAACTACTTGATTCACCTTTTGACCATTTGGTTTCCAGTTTATCACTTGAATAGCAGTTCAGTTCAGTTAGGCTAATCAAAGCGATTATGTAATTGGTTCGACTCGATGGTCCAATCCGGTTCTAAAAGGTCTGGTTGTCATGAGGTTGTCTCCTCCTATACCAATTGATCTAATGCTCATTGACTAGTTAAACAACACTAAAGATAAGAAACACATATCTCATTTTGAGAAGAGTACACATCCCAGTATTTATTTATGCATGCACGATCCCTCTCATACTACCAAGTGCAACCCATACTTAAAATCACATAAGCATGGCTACCATGACTAAATTCAGAACCTTAGCCATTTGTTCAAACATTTATCTCAAGATATATATGGGATTCTTGATTTACGTTTTGGTCTAATTGCCACAACTGGCTAATGTATGTATGTGTGGGCCCTTAAGGGACAAAGGTAAAATTGTACTAATTTTGATGTTATTTTACTTATTTTGTGAAAATAATATTAAAAGCATTAACATGATTAGCTTCAAATGATAACTTTGAGCTGGAGACTCATTCGTAGCAGCCTCTCTATCCCAACCGGGATAGGGGCAAGTTTGTCTTCATTTTTCTCCTCAGACTCTACTAAATAATGAGAATATACTAAGTAATTTTATTTGTTTGTATGCTACTTCAAGAGAGACCACCGACTACAAAACACACAATAGATTAATATAGCTGTGTTTGGTGCATATAGACATATATGGGTTTAAAACTTTTGATATCAAAGGCAATGGTAAGTTGTTACGTATGTACATATATGTAATAAAACAAAGAAAATAAACATAAAATACCGTAAGATAAAAACATTTAAAGCTTTCTTTAAAATGTAAAAAAAAAACCACTCCCACAATCATACCACATCTACATCTTATCCTAAAAGTATTAGACTTAGGTGTTGTTTGTTTTTTAAGTAGTAAAATGTCTGCAATCTGCGGACCATATCTGCAGACATCTGTAGCAGAAGAGGTGGACCAAATGTTTGCAGTTTGCAAGAAGAAGATTGTTTGTTTTTTAACGTCTGTTGACTCTTAAAATAAATTGGTGATTGTGTACGGTGGGGTGATTAGGGTGGCCAACGGTGGTGACTGGCAGCGGGGGTGGCCGGTGGTGGGTGTGGCTGGCGGCGGTGGGCGGCGGTGGTGGCTGGAGGTGGTGGGCGGCGGTGGCGGGAGGTGGTGGCCGACAGTGACGGGCGGCGGGGGTGGGCGGTGTTGGTGGCCGGTGGTGGCGGGAGGCGGTAGGCGGTGGCCGGCGGCGGTGGTGGGTAGTCTCTGCAAACCTTAGAAGACTCTAGAAGTGATTGGTCCACATCTTCAGCGAGAAGGCGTCGCGCAGACGTTTTCTAATGAAACGTCTTCGAAAAAACAAACGGTCTGCAGAAGCCAACGTCTGCTCGTGGTCTGCGTGGCGCAGACATAAGAGGTTTCGCAGACGTTTTACAAAAAAACAAACAAGCCCTTAATCTTACATCTTTACAAACTTTATTCTGAATCATGTACTCATAGAAGTATACCTACAAATAAATTTTGTATAAACTTCTCATGTTAAATAAGTTAAAAATCTATCTATACTCATCATCTTCATCAGAATGATTTTTAACTGTTGAAAGCAATGTTTTCATAACCGGACCGGACGTCGAACCGGTCTCCTTATTGGTCAGAGGTCAAACCGGTTGAACCGGATTTAAGAACCGGATGATTTTATATACATTTTATAAATATATATATATATATATATAATCAAAAAAAATTAAAAAATATAAAAAAATATAAAAAAAACGACTCAACCACCAGTTTTCCGGTCCGACCGCCGGTTCGCCCAAAAACGGCCTAGTACCCGTAACCGGGCCGGTCCGACCGGCCGATCCGGTCCGGTTTTCAAAACATTGGTTGAAAGTAACTTTATTTTATGTTTATTCTAAATGTGTTTAAAGTGTATTAATAAAGCCTATCCTCAATTTATTTAGGTTCATGTTATTCTCACGGCTTTCACAACATCTATATGACTCATATAAAAATACAGAAGGTGTGTATATGAGGTCATTCATTGTTTGTCATAATTTCCCAATGCCAATGAGTGAACTCATACACTCCTCATATAGGCCTACATGAGACGTATAGGTCATATACGAGACGTATACATGACTAATCATTTTTTAATAAATGAGTTTCATAGAGGGCTATACACCTCGTATAGGTCTATACGAGGCACATAGGGTTGACTGGTGTTAAAACAAAAAAAGGTAGGTGTGCAAATAACCAAGTCCTTTATTTATTATACTAGCCACCCCTAACCTGCATGCCTTCTTAATTGTTTTTAAGTATTTCATACAAAAATAGAATCTTCTATCAATACAACCCAAAGTGGTTTAAACAACTTCCAGTTTTAGCCTCCAAACCGAACTATAATTAGGGGCCAAAAAAGTTAGATGTTTAAACCACATGGGCTGAATTGATAGAAAATTACAGTTTTGGCCTATGTGGTTTAGTGTATTAAGCATTATAATTTAAAATGAAATCTTCTATTAATGCAACGCATGTGGTTTAAACAACTAAAGATTTTAACCTTAAACTAAATTATTCTAAAAGTTTTGACCTCAAATCTAACTATAATTAAAAGTCAAAACCATTAAATGTTTAAATATCAGGAGATATACACTGATAGAAGATTATATTTCGAGTGACTCTTAATTAAACTTATAATATGTTCACATAATGACATTTGCATCATTTTGACCTTTTAAGCTTTTCATGGTCGGCCAGCAACCTTCACCTTAAATGACAAGACATCCCTAATCTTTTACCGTCAAGAATTCTTCAGTTACCCGTTTCTTTCACTCTCACGATAACCCTAATTTCCCTCCGATTCCATATCTGCAACGCCGGAGCTACATACCGGAGTAGCCATGGCTATAGCGGCACCGGGACAGCTGAACACAACTGAATCCCCAACCTGGGGTTCCCGAAGTGTTGACTGTTTCGAAAAATTGGAGCAGATTGGTGAAGGAACTTACGGGTCAGTTGCTAAGTGAATTCAATTCTTCCAGATTAACACTGTAAAGTTCATTTTTGTAAATGGTAGATTGTTATTGGCCTTCATAGGCGATGGTATTTGTTTTAAAGCAACAAATTCTTTAACCTAGAAGCTACCCAATTTGTTCATACTAAAATAATGAATTTATACCTCAAATTGACTGAAAAATGCACATCTTGGATATGATTCTTAAGTAAACTTTTGATAATGAATTGGCAAATGTTAAACCCCATGAGTATTCTGAGGAATCTTTTTCTTACGGAAGTGAAACTTATAGAATATTATTAAGGTAGAATACCTGTTAATTGTGGGTCTGCATACCTGATTCGAATGCTGTGAACACTGGATGTGACAAGAGATGAAAAAACAGCCCTAGCTCCTTTGCCCAAATCCTGATCATGCTATGGTAATTACAGTCAATTTTCACGACTGTTCATTTATGGTGGATGTTGTTCTTGAAGAACTAAAGAAAATATGTTCATATTCTAAAGACTATTAAGCATAACATGTTGGGTTTTGAGGCTGCAATTGAAGGGCAGGGTCCTAGTTGGTATGTCAATGTTACCTTTTGGCTCAAAGTTAGTTTGTTTCTTAATCCTGATCCTAAACTCTGTTTTATAAATATAGGAAATAAGTAATTGTAATCTTCAACACCTAATATAATATTATAATAAAATTGTCTTGCTAGTGTTAGGTATTACATGTATACGACCGATCTATGATACGGTTAGGATTACAGTAATTGACACACACCTATGGCTCAGGCCTTAGGAACTTGATGGGTGATCTATTTAATTACTAAAAAATGATACAGTAAGGCTAGATTCAATAGCCACAGTGGAATAAATGAACGAATTTGAACAAAACCACTAAACAGTAAATCAAACCTGATTGGAGACATATCAATAAAAAAAAGTGGTCCAAGGGGGCCAATGGTTGCGGCGATTGAAGAAAACCCATGACAGCAGCTGCTGCTGTCCCTTTTTTGATTACTGATCGGCGATCAACAACAGCAACAATCGACTGTCTTTTGTCTTCATTGGGTGGCGACAATCAAACACAAGTACACACACAAAAGAGTATAATGGAAGCAGTAAAATGGACACGTGATGTAACTTGGTTTGGCCGGGGTGACCTATGTCCATGTACACTAATGACAAAGATTACAAGTACAAGAATGATATATAGGATTAAACCCTTTGCTAATTTAACAATTAAGAAAACAAACTGGGCCTCAATTAGGTTTAGGGCCAGCCGACCCCTAACCCCCTTTAATAGTTCGACTCTTCTAATTGCAATACACATAAAACCTTGCTTGACCAATGTGGGCTGAAACCTACGACCCATAACAGCTAGTGCGTCAATGGACATAGGTGAATTTGGACTGAAGAGCATAAACCTTGTTTCTTCTTTTTTTACTGTTTTAATTTTCTATTTGTGTTGGTGTGAATCCCTATTCAGCCCCTGCTTGACCTGATCAAGAAACTATTCTGCTGTCTCTTGAACCTGCCAATCAAACAAAAGCTGAAATTGTTGCTGTTTACTCTCATATAATCAGCAGATCACTGCTGTTCTGGGCTGTTTCTGCAGTTCTCTTGCTATCCCAGTTGTGGCCATTCGTAATGCCAATCTAACGAGTGGCATCAGAGCACAGGCTTTTGTGTTTTTTTTGGAGATCATGGAAGGTTACAGGAAGACCAGTATTGACAAGTTTGATAAAATTTCATGTTCTTAAAGATGCGCATAGATGACTGCCTGCTTTGGAAGAATCTGTATTTTCCTTTATTAGAGATAGAAACTAGAAAAATTATTTTGGTGCAGATTGTGATTTGATGGATCGACAAGCCTTGGGAATGATTAGACTTTTATTATCAAAGAGCATTGACTAAAACATCGTTAACAAAAAGGCCATGTCCTGTCATCTAGATTATTTAATGTTTTATCCAACATGCAGGAAAAGTCTAATGCCTTGAATAAGGTGTTTCTAATTCTGCGATAGTCAGCACTCGAATGAGAGGGAGTGCCTCAGTTGCATCATAACTCTTTTAGGTTTGGTTGAATCTACCTTTATCTTGATCAAACTGCTGTTTCATAAAAATATAACTCGATGAAGTGACCTTTTATTTTGTTATCACATGCCTTGGTTCTTTAGTGCTCTGATATCAATTGTTAGACAATTAGCTCAAAGAACAACACCAAAGAACACTTTATAGGAAAAGAAAAATAAAACCCGATCCCCACTTGTTACATCCTCAATTCCTCATCTATGTTGCCTCCATCTTTCGATGTTGAATCTTTTTAATTGAGTCGGTTCCATACAGCATAGTCGGATGTACTACCACTATAGAGTTTACCTTTTAGTTTTTAATAGGGAATCTTTGGTCACATAAAACGCTTGAGGTTGCTCTTCATTTGTACCACCCTGTGTGCACCCGATGAGCTACGTCTCAGTATCCGTTGCTTTGTACAAAGGATCCAATATACTTGAAATTTGTTGTTTGGGGCACCTCATGGCCTCCAATAGTCCCGATTTTCCTCCTCATCGTTAATCTCACTGAAGTTATAACAAAGATATTAAGTCTTTGACCATTTGATGCGCAAACCTTTATGGGCCAAGGCCACTCACCATTCCTCTAGCCTCGCATTTAAGTACTATTTTTTTCCACAACCAACACTATATCATCCACGAAGAGCATGCACCATGGGATATCCTCCTGAACATGCTTTGATAATTCATCAACGATGACTGCCAAAAGGATCAGGCTCAATGCCGATTCTTGGTGAAGTCCCACCCCTATTAGGAATAAATATGTATCTTCCACTGGTCCTTTTAACACTTGTTCTAGCTCTGCCATATGTATCCCTTATTATCTCTATGTATTTTTAGGAAGTACCTCTACTCTCAAGAGTATCCCAAATCACCTGACGTAGCACACTATCGTAAGCCTTCTCTAGGTCAATGAACACCATATGCAAGATTCTCTTCTTCACCTTGTATTTCTCCATCAACCTCCTCAGCATGTGTATTGCCTCCTTAGTCGATCTCCCCGGCATAAGGCCAAATTGGATAGTTGTGACTTAATTTTCTCTTCTCTGACACTTTTCCATAGTTTCATCATATGGCTCATGATTATAGGAATAAAAATTGTCATTTTGACACCCACAAATATGATTAGAGTCGTTAGTAGATATTGAAGTTCAGGTGTATTTCTTGTCATACTTTTTGAGGCTCTATCTGAACTCACTTTTTTGGTGGTTGTAATGATGTTTTTCAGTCAAGTGTACATGGCTAGGGAAATCCGAACAGGGGAGATTGTTGCATTGAAGAAGATAAGGATGGACAATGAAAGGGAGGGGGTAACACAAGACATATGTCCTCTGCACATATTTTGTTAAGAACATATAAATCGTCATTCTTTTTCTCCATTTAGTTATATCTACTTTATGCATACAGTTCCCCATAACTGCCATACGTGAGATCAAAATTTTAAAGAAACTGCATCATGAGAATGTAATAAAGCTTAAAGAGATTGTTACTTCTCCAGGTAACTTATATTTATATGTATATTTCAAGTTGATTTTCATTTTTTGTTACTTTAGACCTGCACAACATTAACATTTAGATTGATACTTACAGTGACATTTGATGTGCGCCTGTGTTTTTCAGGTCCTGAGAAAGATGAGCAAGGGAGACCAGGCAAGCACATTCAATTCGGTGATCGTCTAGTTAGAAACGAACCGAACTGAAACTGAGAAATGAAAATAATGATCCCAAAAACTGGCCTTGGTTTGATGCTAACTGGACATTGAGCTAATTTATGGGTTTTTTAACGTTTGAGTAGTATATTTTTTGAAAAAGTTCAGATGTCAAACGAGAAACCAAAGTAATTAGAAACTGATTTTTAATGAACTTTACAAACAAGAATGTGACGGAATATATCAGATCTCAGTTTAGCATGTTGACTTCAATTGTCTGTCCAGACCAAACTTTTGCTTACCCCTACTTCACACACACATACATATATTATATATAAACATACATACACATGCCCGTCTTCCTGCATGCATGCATACAAACATTACATGCATTACATAGTCGCATGCATGCATGCATATGTAGAATTAGGAAAAGACATTTTTTTTGACATTTTATTTTTTCAAATTTCTCCATTTTTTGTAATGTTCATAAGTTTTTTTACGACAATATTTTTTTTATATAATCACACATTCACACCAAGCATTTTTTCTCTTTAATTTTCATTTTGTGATGTGTTTTTGTGTTATGTATTTTGATGTAGTGTATTACACTAAAAATAAAGTACAATTTTCACAAAATCTAGTGCATGTTTTAAAATACAAATGTACCAAAAATCTATTAAAAGTTAAAAGAAAATTAATTGTTATTTTTTATGTATCAATACTATAGTCATGCAATTTAAAAAAAATGCCATATGAATACTATGAAAAAGTTCATCATCATCATACTCAGTATGTTCCACCATTACTAAAACTAAGGTAGGGTCCGAGGAGCGTAAGATACAGACAGCCTTACATCTACCACATAAGAATAGAGAGACTGCTTCCAATGAGACCCTCGAATTATGATGCCTGATTAACTGACCAACCCAACGCTTTTAACGTTATTTTCACAAAATAACGTTAAAATTAATGCAATTTTACTTTTACCCTTCAAGGGCCGTCACACACACACACACAAACATACATATATATATATATTATGAGTGCATAGCAAACGGGCCCTAATACTATGAAATGTCGTGAATATTAAAAACAAAGTAAGGAAAACGAAAAAAATCAACAAAATATGCTATACCCAAATTACCCCTCCATTTTTTTTTTCTATCACGTCACATAATTTACATTGTATCCTACTCTTTTTAGGTAAAAATGATTTCCTATTTGAACATTCCTTTATATTTATATATAGGGGAAGGTTCAAATGAGAACTTTTATTTTTGCAAGAACTCGTTCACATGAACTCTAATTGAACTCATTCTAGAGGCATTGGAACATGCTCGTTGAACCTAAACCAAAAATCCTAAACCATAAAGCTAAACCCTAAAAGCCAACTCTAAAACCTAAAAGCTAACCTAAAACTATATTCTAAACCTTAAAAGCAAACCCTATATGTGTGTGTGTGCGCGCACGCGCGCGTGTGCTTGAGATTCGATGGGCTTACTCTAACAACGTTGAAATGAGCTTAATTAGAGTTCATTGAATCAAGTTTTCACTTGTTCTTGCAAAAAAAAACAGTAGTTCTCATTTAGATTGGGCTAAAAAATGGATTTTGCCTAAAAAATGCAAGCACTGTAGGGTGTTCCCATTTTATATATGGTGTCCTAATTTTTTCTCCTTTTGTTAATATGGCTAAAATTTGGGAGATCATGTCTATAATGTTAGGACTTCATGCATTAAATATAAAACACAGTGTAGTAATTGCATTTTTTTAGGCAAAATTCATTGTTCAGTATAACCTAACCTTATATATGTATTGTTAAGAAGCATAAGAACCAATATCCACCATAAGTTAATTAAAATCACAGGCTACAATGAAGGGCATAAAGATAACATCCCTCCAATCTAATTTAAAAAAACAGTGGCTCTCAATGGTTTTTTGGTTCTTAACAAGAATCTTGGTTCTCAATTGGACATATCCCTTCTCTCTCTCTCTCTCTCTATATATATATATATATATATAAAATTGGGTTTTGAATGAACAATAAATTTGATTGTGGTTTAATGATATTTATTTCAAGCTTTCAAATGGAGAGCCCATATAAGATTTAAGGGTTTTTCTCTAAGATTGAGTTTTCATATGATACATTCCCTATATATAATATATAGGGGGAGTATTATATGATAATCTTAGTTCGAGAGTTAACTCTTAAACTTATTCTGGACTAGTTATTAAAATAATTGGAAAAGAGTCTCATGTTTCCTACTTTCCAAGTATTTTATTTAAATGTAGAAGTATTTGATTTGGTTTATGCTATCAATTGTCAATTTGGATTCAGTTATTTTGATTTGCTTGAACATCATGTGCAGATGGAAATAAATATAAGGGGGGGATTTACATGGTTTTTGAGTACATGGACCATGACCTAACAGGGCTTGCTGATCGTCCTGGGATGAGGTTTTCAGTTCCACAGATTAAGGTACCAGTAATTTATTATTTAGCTGCTGTTTTGTATCCTGATGGTGTAACTCACATGCTCCTCTTCTTTAAGTGTTATATGAGGCAGCTTTTGACAGGGCTTCACTACTGTCATGTAAATCAAGTACTTCATCGTGACATTAAAGGTATTGTCACGTGAACAAAAATGGAAATTGTGACAGTTTTTAATCATTTAATAGATGAATCTTTGTAACTTGTTTAGTCAATGAAACCCACAATAATGGTATGTGAACCGTTCCATCTCTTATCCCGTTTTCTAACTCTTTAGTTTAGTAAAGAGAAATATTGGTTTTTCATTATTCACTTTTCAAGACTAAAAAATGTCCTGCACATCTATGTTAAAGCCCATACTTGTTTTATATGCCATTTGCTTATTGCTAGTTATCATTATCATCCAAATCCACTTTTAAACCGGCAATGTACAAGCTTATACAAGTAATTTGTGGTAATATTTTCCTGGGCTTGAATTACTATTAGAGAACTGTTCAGCAGTTTAACTGGAGTGGACCGAATGACTCTATTCCTCTTTGGTCATTCCTTTTTTTTTTTATTTCAAAAGAATGAAACATATTCTACAGTATTGGATTCTCCAATATAATGTTTTAAGGTCTGATGTCTGGCTAATTCTGATTGCAGGTTCCAATCTTCTAATAGACAATGAAGGAAATTTGAAGTTAGCAGATTTTGGGCTTGCCCGTTCGTTTTCAAATGATCATAATGGGAATCTTACAAATCGTGTGATCACTTTATGGTACAGGTATGATAAAATTTCACTCCTAAAGAAGCAAATGGAAATGTTGATCCAAGAGCTAGAGTTTTGAATCTACTTATAAAACAATAGCTTGTTGGTATTTTCTTAATCATTTATTCATCATGATTTGGATAGACCTCCGGAGTTGCTGCTAGGGACCACAAAATATGGGCCAGCGGTGGATATGTGGTCAGTTGGATGTATTTTTGCTGAGCTGCTGCATGGGAAACCTATTTTTCCTGGCAAAGATGAGGCAAGTGTTTTCATTTTGGTTACCTAGTAATATATGCATATTAGGTATTGTGGGTTGTTTGGTTTTAAATTGCACAAAAGATGCGAGCATATTTTATTGTTGCGATGACCATGGCGCAACGTTACAGTTGTTGCGATGCTTTTACATCTATGTTGTCAAAGGCGCAAGTTACACTCAAGACTCAAAGGGTGAGCCTTGGGCCTAGGGGCAAGGTGCTTAAAAAGAGAGGGCTTTTTCAAGCAAGTGCGCATTATAAAGTTGCTATTTTTCGGGCTTACATGTTTTAGGCTTGTTTAGAATTAGTTACACTGTTTTAGACAAGGTTTTCAGAACCCTAAACCTTAATATTTATCTACTAAGATGCTGGTGGTGTTGTTTAGGGTAGCTTGAGCTATATGGTTGCATTTGTTCCTTTTTAATTATAAAATAAAAGTTACTCAAATATAAAATATAATAAAATAAATTAAAGTCTTCAAGTTGCCTTTTTTCAACTTTGCTTTTAGATTTTTTAACTCCAGCAGGCAGACTTAGGTATCTAGATGCACTTTTCAAGAATCTCAAACTTTAACTGTTTATTTGCTTAGTTCTACTGGTTACCGAAGTGTAACCTTCTACCCTCTTATTCTCTGTGTGTATACACACATATTATGAGGGAGTTCATACTTATATTAATATGTTGGTAATAGTTGTTAGTTGGTTATAAATAGAAAAGGGTAGTTTGGTCATATTGATTACTAGTTATTTGTTAGTAGTTTATAAATAGAGGGTAGGATGTGGAGTGAAAGAGGGAGAGAATTGTTAGGGTTAATATTGGCTCCTGCTTTGGAGAAGGGTTGTACCCTGGGACATCATCTTTGATGTAATCGTCTGTTTCATTTCTAATACAACATCATCATTGTTCTTGTTTTGTCATGGATTGATTATACTACTTGATTCTATTTGTTTGAATGTTCAATTGAATGGTATTCAATCTTCATCAATGGTCCGACCTGCTGAAGACCTGCCGTAATCAACCTTCAATTCGATTTCTATCCATGGTGGTCGTCGATTCCAATTTCGTCACTGTTGAAGACCTGCCGCCGACCTAAACATCCAATTTCCTCCCTGTTGCCGATCTAAACATCCAATTTCATCTCAATTTCACCATTGTTGGACCTAATCACAGGCGTCGCTCAAGCAATTTCTGTCGCTTTCAATTGTTGTCGGCTGATTTTCCAGTGTCGCCATTTGAGTAACCGCTAATTACAGGTTCCGCCATCTCCAATTTCCTCGTCGTGTTTCCAATTTTATTCACTTCGTCTCCGTTATTTCGCGATTTCAATTTCATGTCCAGTTTGATTTAATTCACGATTTGAGTCAATTCGTTTTATCTCTAACATTCAGGTTATGTCGATTTCAATTTCTTTTCTGATTTGAATCAATTCCGATTTCAATTTTAATTCTGAGTTGATGCGATTCGTATTCTCTCTTATTCTATATTTCTGTTGATTCAATTTCAATTTTAATTTCAATTTTAATTTATGTTTCTGTTCTTTTCATTTAAATTCAGAATTGATTGCGATTTGATTCAAATTTGGTTGCCTTAATTTCATCTTCTGTTGATTTTGTTGGCTTCTGTTTGGATTAGACACCTTATCAATCATGGTTAATTCAATCTCTCGATTAGATGCTCACGAACAACATATCATTCACCTTCAGCAAGAAGTGGCAGAAATCAAAACCTCTCTCAAATTGTTGCAAGAGGAGCAATCTGCTTCCATTGAATTTCGCAAAACAGTTCTCAATTGGATGAAGAAACAGGACAAACAATTTGCTGAGTCTCTATCGGGAGCATCTGGCATTATTTTGTCCAGTTCTGGTACTTCCTCTGGCTCTAAGGATGGTTTAGTGGAATTAAAGAAGCCTCAATTGCCTGAAATCAGTGGATTTCAACCTCTGAGCGTCCTTCAACAGGTGAACCTCAATGTGAACATAAATTCCACTCCTGATGTCTTGACCACAAACATGGACGAGAGGATTCTCCCTAATCCCAGCAACATTGATGTTTTCCATTATGGGGATCCCCTTGTGCCTTTTGAAGTTACCAACATATTGGGTCAGCTTATGCTCAAACCGGGTGGTTCAACGCAACCCTATGACCAACAGTCTACACCCCAACCAGAGAATCCGTGTACGTTACCTGTCATCCGATCAGGAGCCTACTCTACTCAGGAGTTGGGACATGTTTTTCATCATGATCGAGTAGTCCGATATCTTTCACGTTTGGATTGGAAAGGACGTAAGAAGAAAAGGATTTGTTTACGTTGGGGCAATAGATATGGGCTAGCTCACAAATGTCCGGAAGGCAAGCTACTTGGAGCATGGCACGATCAATGGTTCACTCCCAAGTCTTGAGGACAAGACTTTTAAATAAGGGGGGAGTAATGATAGAGTTCATACTTATATTAATATGTTGGTAATAGTTGTTAGTTGGTTATAAATAGAAAAGGGTAGTTTGGTCATATTGATTACTAGTTATTTGTTAGTAGTTTATAAATAGAGGGTAGGATGTGGAGTGAAAGAGGGAGAGAATTGTTAGGGTTAATATTGGCTCCTGCTTTGGAGAAGGGTTGTACCCTGGGACATCATCTTTGATGTAATCGTCTGTTTCATTTCTAATACAACATCATCATTGTTCTTGTTTTGTCATGGATTGATTATACTACTTGATTCTATTTGTTTGAATGTTCAATTGAATGGTATTCAATCTTCATCATATTATTTACACATACAAATAATATACGTTTCATGGAAGTCCCTCTAAATTTATTAAGATTTTGTTTGATGTTTGGTAGCCGGAGCAACTAAGTAAAATTTTTGAACTTTGTGGAGCTCCTGATGAGGTCAACTGGCCGGGTGTTTCTAAGATTCCTTGGTACAACAACTTCAAGCCCACAAGGCCTTTGAAGAGGCGTCTTAGAGAGGCCTTCAGGCAGTATGTAAAACTCCAATTCCCATTTTTCTTCATTATTCTTGGAATTTGACTCCCACCTTAATGTATATCTTACTTGTAGTTTTGATCGCCATGCTTTGGAGTTGCTCGAGAAAATGCTCACTCTTGATCCTTCTCAGGTGATGCTTTGTTTGCTCTAGGTTTGGTTTACATGCAAATGTTTTATATCTGTCAAACAAAGATATTTCAGATGAATCAGATTTGAAGGTTTTGTTAGCTTCCTTGTATCACTTTATTATTTTATAGGGAATTGAAATTTTCCTTTTTCACTTTTGTTTTTTATTTGAGTTGGATTTCCTTCTCATAGGTTGGAATTTTTTATTGGCTGGGGAATTGTGCAAAGCAGGATGTAGTTTGATGAACATTTTCTGAACTTAACAAGACTATAGGTTCCCTATCTCCATCCCTGTAACTTAACTAAAAATCACTATTCCATAAATTCATCTTCTATTTTCTAAAAACCTTCCACATCTCATTCCTTGTATATGTCCCCGTCGGATAATACTTTATTCATTTTTATTATTTTTCTCTTTCTTTTACACACAATCTCTCTCATAAATAATGAGATTTAATGAATAGTGCTAACCCCAAGTGTTTTGTTGTACCTCCCCTATAATATTTAGGGATAGGGAATGGAAACGAGGAATGTTGTATATTTTAGTGTAATTTGTAAAGAAATCTTAAAGAGTTCGGAGGTGCGGAGTGCACGCTCGTTTAAGTTTCTGAGCTCTAGACCAAGCGGGGGTCAAGGGGGCCACGCCCCCTTGCGTAGGGGCAGCGCCCCTGGGGTTTTACTTAAAGAGTTATGATCGGATTTTGATTGACCCGCGACAGTTAACCGAAATTAACTGTCATTTTCTTGGTGAAAAACGAAGAGAGACAGAAATTCATTCGTATATTTCATACAACAAACAACTATACCTAGTAGATTCCGCTCATAGCAAAATACATGTCTCTATAACTATGTAAGAAAACAGGTAATTAGGTAATTTTGTCTTGCCATTCAGGGAACAACTTTTGTTGCAATTATTATCAAACTTATTGATCTGAAAATGACTGTTTGACCACTAGATGATCGGAAACCAAATCTACAAAATCTGCTTGCCCAAATATGCACATTTCATGAATTGTACACAAAAATTATTATTATGGAGACGGATGTTATTTATGCTGACAGGTGCTTTTCTTCTTGATTGTTAATTATGTAGAGAATATCTGCCAAGGATGCACTTGATGCAGAATATTTCTGGATTGACCCGTTACCTTGTGATCCAAAGAGGTAGGACCGAACTTGTGGTTTATAATGCAGGTGACAAAATGGGTGGGCTTCTTAAATGGGTCAAAGCAGGTAACAATGGCTGGTTGGGCTTCTTAAATGGGTCAAAGCAGGTAACAATGGCTGGTTGGGTTGACCTGAGAATATTTGCGCACCCTTTTAGCAAATAATTAGTGTGTAAAATATGATTATAAAAGTTGTATTAATCTAATTCTAGACGTAATGATTTAGATGGATTGTGCATTAAAAATACACACAAGAGTCCATTTCTAACAAGCTATTTATATATTGTTGGACCGGTTAGAGATCAAAATAAGCTGAATCAATTCGTCTATAAAGTGGGTCGCAATTGCCATCTCTTTAACATTTGACTTTGTGTTTCTCATAGTTTACCTAAATACGAGGCTTCCCACGAGTTCCAAACCAAGAAAAAGAGGCAGCAACAGCGACAACATGATGAAGCTGCAAAGCGTCAGAAAATACAGCAGCAGCATTCGCGTCTCCCACCACCAATGCAGCAGCAGCAGCAGTCAGGTCAAGCTCATGGCCAGATGAGGCCGAATGCACCAATGCAACTGGGTGCAGGCCATCATTATGGCAAGGCTCGTGGTGGAGGGTCAGGCAGATATCCCCAGGGAGGAAACCCAAACCCATCTAGCGGATACAATCACCATCCTAATCGTCCACAAGCATATGGTCGGGGCAGTGGAGGTAATAGCAGTTATGTGGTTGGTCCACCAAATTATTCTCAGGGAGGCGGTGGTTCATACAGTGGAGCTGGCGGAGGCCGTGGTAGTGCAATGGGAGGGAATCGTGGCCAGCAATACACTAATAGTAATAGTAATAGTAGTAATAATTGGCAGTAGTAAAGAGGTTGGCTGGGAGATACAATGAGTGTGTAAATCTCGTTATATATATATATCATTGAAAACATATATAGATGCTTAAAAATAACAGGTGTATTAAATAAACAATCCAAGTTGCAAGTGTTTTGTCAAGGGTGCTTTGGGGTGAAAGATATTGTGTTAGCTTGTATTGCTTCTACTTTCTTCTTATTTTGCTGTAGAAACAAATTTTGGTTATAGATTCTTCCTATTTCTATAGAATAAATATCATCATTATCGTACTCGGTATATCTCACCATTAGTAAATTTAAGGTAGGGTCTGAGGAGGGTAAGATGTAGACAGCCTTACCTCTACCCCGTAGGAATAGAGAGGCTGCTTCCAACGAGACCCCCGGCTCATGATGCCTGATTAGCCAACTAATCCAACACTTTTAACGTTATCTTTACAAAAATCAAGTAAAATAATGTTAAAATTAGTGTAATTTTACTTTTGCCCCTCGAGGGCCGATACATATATACATTATATGCGTGTATAGCATACGGGGCTTAGAACAAATATCTAAGGATAAATTTACAAAATACTTGTCACTCTCTCTTCTTCTTTTTTTTTTTTTTAATTCCTAAACTGATGTTTAAATTTTGTTTTGGAAGGTTAATTTGGTGTAAATAAACTATAGTGGATTTAATTTGGTGTGTGTGCATGGATAGGGTTCGATGAGATTGTTACAACGTCATTGGAACGAGTTCAATTAGAGTTTTCTTTCAACCTTTTCCATGTATGGCCCTCACACAGCTATCATTTGTTCTCTATCTGGAATTTTAGATGTGTTCATAATATTCTTCAATAGTTATTGATGCATAAATTATAATTATTATTATTATTTAATAAAAAAAATATTTATTACGTCTTATATATGTGCATACCCTTTTATATATATTTATACACGTGTGTGTATAGAGTTTTAGACATATGGAACAATACATATTTTCAATTTATAACACGATAGCGTAAGTCAATATTTCACAAGTTGGAGTTGTAGCTGACCTAACACCAACACTCACTCCTTTACAAATACATGTTTTTAGTTATCAAGTTTAGGGATTTCTTACCTAAAGTATTTTTTTCAAAGCACGCGAGCGCACGCACTTGCACTCGCGTATCATAAGACGAACAATGGGAGACCGAACAATAAACAAAATTCATCCGGTGACCGATCGAAACAACAAGACCATCATACCACCATCTCATGCATCATCATGCCGCAAATGCATATGTTGGTCACTGTGTATGCTCATCACATTGATCATCATTCTAGGAGCCACTATTGGCATACTCTACCTTGTATTCAAACCAAAGATACCTCAATATTCGGTTGATCGCCTCGCGATATCACAACTAACCCTCAATCTCGACTTGTCTCTCTACGCGAGATTCAACGTCCAGATAACCGCCATCAACCCAAACAAGAAAATCGGAATCTTTTACCAAAAAGGGAGCCGTTTGAGTGTATGGTACAAGAACACAAATCTATGCCATGGCTCACTCCCTGTTTTTTACCAAGGCCACCTCAACAAAACGGTGCTAAATGTTGCTTTAGCGGGTCAAAATCAATATGGTCGTACATTACTCGCGGCATTGCAAGAACAACAACAAACGGGTCGGATCCCGTTGGACCTGAAAGTGGATGTTCCAGTGAAGATCCAACTTGGAAAAGTGAAACTAAGGAAAGTGAGGATATTGGGGAAATGCATGTTGGTAGTTGATAGTCTATCTACAAATAACAAGATTAGCATCAAGGCAACTAGTTGCAAGTTTAGGCTGAAATTGTGATGCAATAGCAATTCTCATGTTTACTTTTTTTTTTTTTTTGCATTATTGTGATTGTTTCTTGTTTGATATTACATTTTAGTATATTATTCATTGTATCTAAGTTTCACTTTTAAGTTTTAAATATAATCACCACCTTGATCTTCATGCTAGTTGTGACTATGTAGAGTGATGAACATAATAAATTAAGTGCTTAGAGATTATTTTATATAATCATTTACTTGTTAGCACTTGAGAATTCGAGTAAAATATATATTTTTATTATTATCAAAACCATAGATTAATAATTTTCATTTCAACATATTCAACAACTAGGCCAGGCCGGGCCGGCCCTTTAAGCATTCGACGTTAAGCTAGGGCTTTGGGCTCCCAAAATCCTATTGCCTCCATTTTCTAGAAAAAAAATTATATTAGGTTTAAGTGGTTAACTGGATATAACATCGATTCGGTCCTTTGGAGTCGAACATAGATGCCCGATTGGGTCTGGCGGGCAGGAATAGGAGATGAGCAGTCGCCACTCGTCAGTCAGAGTCTCGGATCAGAAGACGAAGATACAAACATATGGAGCTTCTACAGACTGTAGATCGAGGCATCGAGCATTCAAGCTCGTATCGTCCCCGGTGCTTAGTGCTTACGACGACACCCAATAGACAATACCCATTAGCCATCGTCGGTCACAGCCTCACATCGGCCATCTCCTGATTCCCTATTGCCGGACGCTGGTGGTCGTTGCCATACTTCTATCTTCTGATCGCTTATGCCTACTTTTGTCTTCTAATTGTCGGGGTTAAGAATCAATGCTGATTATCTAAACCAATGATGTATTGTCCTAGTAGTTAGATAGAGGTACGAGGGAAGTGATAGAAGACCCAGGTCTGGGTTTGATTATTGATTACATCCTGTTTTACCGACCTTCCACCGTCGTGCCTTTGGACGGGTGCTTGGGTTGGGTTTTCCACGGGAAGAAAATATTGTTTTGGGTTAAGTTAAAAGGTTTTTTTTTTTTGTTGTAGGTTTCCTCCTGAGCAGGTAGATCAGGTAGCCACACTCTATTCTTTGGGCGGAAGGATGGGATGTTCTCTAGCGAAAAAAAAAACAATAAAAAAACGACAAGGTCGGGGCATAGGCCCATACAACTTCAATCATAGCTAGCAACACCTAACTAGGGTGCAAGGTCAAACAATGAAGAATTTATTTCTTTTTGAATAACTCAATTAACATATAACTTGATTTTTATCTAATAATTTATAAACTGGTTTTTGCTTCTCCCAACTCCTTCATTTCAAACTCCATCATAAGCAATTTCTTTGTAACATCAATCTCAGATTTATCTTTACAAGCAAGTAACATATCATCTACATACAACAGCAAATAAATCATATTACCATTGTAACACTGTCTAAAGTATACACAACTATCATATGAGCTTCTAGAGAACCCATTAGTAACCACAAACTCATCAAACCTTTTATACCATTGTCTCGGAGACTGTTTCAGTCCATACAACGATTTTTTCAACAAACAAACTTTCTCTTCACTGCCTCTGACCACAAAACCACATGGCTGCCTCATATAAATCTTCTCATCTAGAAAACCATGTAAGAATGTTGTCTTAACATCTAATTGTTCCAGCTCCATATCATAAGCAGCAGTGATTGACAACATGACTCTAATTGAAGTATGTTTCACTACTGGTGAAAAAATCTCATTATAATTCACTCCAGCCCTTTGAGTAAACCCTTTTGCTACTAACCTTGCTTTAAATATAGGATTTTCAACACCTGGAATACCCTCCTTTACCTTAAAAATCCATTTACAAGATACCAGCTTCTGATTTTCAGGTTGATCCACCAGTTCCCATGTGTCATTCTTTTCAAGTGAATTCATTTCTTCTACCATAGCATCATACCATTTTTCTTTATTCTTAGAAGACATAGCCTCATCATATGATAAAGGTTCATATAAACATTCCTTTTCAGCATTCGAGAAAGCCACAACAGAAATATTAACATCACCCTCCCTGTACCTTATAGAGCAACAATATTCCTTATTGGTCTATCTTTTGCAATACTATGACTTGATTCACCTGCTTCATGCTCAGAATTAACACCAACACCATCAACCTCTAAATTACCACATACATTAATTGACTCCATCTCAATTAAAACTTTCTCTTGAATTTGCTCAGGTCTCATACTCTCTTCAATATTTGTACCAACAACATGTTTGTATAATACCTCTTCTTGAAACTCTACATCTTTACTAACTAAAATCCTTGAACTTCCAACTTCAAGTTTCCATAACATATAACCCTTCACACCTTCCGGGTATCCTAAAAGAATACATTTATGAGATCTAGCATCAAGTTTATCTTGACTCATATGAGCATACACTACTGATCCAATTACCCTCAAATGATTGCTGTCAGGTTTAACTCTTGTCCAAACTTCCATAGGTGTCTTCATGTTCATAGCTTGAGAAGGAGATCTGTTGATCAGGTAAGCTGCTGTAGTAACCAGCTCTCCCCAAAAACCTTTAGGTAATCCAGCATTTAACCTTATACACCTTAATCTTTCCAGCTGCGTACGGTTCATCCTTTCTGCCAAACCATTCTGCTGTGGGGTACCTGGAACTGTTAAATGTAGCCACCCCATGTGTTTGGCAAAAATGATTAAACTCAGTGTTACAAAACTCAAGACCATTATCGGTTCTGAGCTTTTTCAACTTCCTCTCAGTTTGATTCTCCAAGGTCTTCCATTCCACAAACCTTTTGAAAGCAACGCTCTTATGTCTAATGACATATACCCGCACCCTTATATAGTAGTCATCTATTATGGACAAGAAATAACTAGCTCCACCTATAGTAGTGACTCTAGCAGGTCCCCAAAGATCAGAGTGAACATAATATAAGATTCCCTTAGATATATGTTTTCCCCTTTTAAATTGCACCCTTCTTTGTTTTCCCAAAATACATGTTTCAAAGAAACCAACATCATTAACTTTGAACTCATTAATAATTTTTCAGTTTTCTTAATTCTACCAGACCTTGTTCACTCAGATGACCAAACCTCTTATGCCATAAAAAAGAGCTATTAGACTTTGACACAGCAATGCAAGCTGATCCTTGCATAACACTACCATCTAATTGATAGGTATTATTCACTTTTCTAGTTCCAGTTAATATGACTAAAGATCCTTTCACAACCTTAGCCTTCCATCTCTTAAGCTGACACAATAACCAGACCTTTCAAACATACCAAGAGACAACAAGCTTCGTTTTAGTGTGGGAATATACCTGACATCTGTGGCTTCAACTTTAGATCCATTCTTTAATCTAAACATAATGGTTCCAATTCCAAGAATTATACAAGGTGTGTCATCACCGAGTTTGACTTCTCCTAGATCCTCAAGTTTCAGTTCTTTAAAGAATTTCTTCACAGGGGACATATGAAAAGAACATCCTGAATCAAGAATCCAAGATCTTTCTCCTCCTTGTCAGTTACACACATCACATCTGCACTATCATACCCATCCGATGAGCCTTCTGAAACATGATTGATGTGTGCCTTCGATGTACTTGCATCATGCCCAGCCTTCTTCCTTTTTGGACAATCCTTCTTTAAATGTTTCTCTGAATTACATACATAGCATCTCCTTTTGAACCTTGACTTAGACCTTGATAGACTCTTACCCTTAGCAGTCCTTTGTTTTGGTCTTCCACGTACATACAATCCATCACTAGATTCTTCATGTACATCAGCTCTTTTCTTCAACTCTTTTGAGTTCATAGCAGCCAACACCTCTTCCATAGTAAGAGTCTCTCTTCCATACATGAGAGTATCGACAACATGTTCATAAGATTTTGGTCATGAAGTCAAGAAAATAATCGCTCTGTCTTCATCATCTAATGAAATTTCAATGTTTTCAAGATCAAGAATGAGTTTATCAAATTCATCTATATGATCTTCAACTGTCTTATTTGAAGCCACATGAAACGTGTATAGACGCTTCTTCAAATACAGACGATTGGCAAGAGATTTGGTCATATACAAGCTCTCGAGTTTTGACCAAATTCTCGTAGCGGAATCTTCCTTGGATACCTCCCTCAACACCTGATCTCCTAATGATAGAATTATGGCACTATGAGCTTTCTCCATTACTTCTCGTTTTTCCTTATCTGACATATCCTTCGGCAATCTTGCTTCTCCGGTGAGTGCTCCCACCAATCACTGATGTATGAGTAGAGCTCGCATTTTGATTCGCCATAACCCGAAATCAGTCTTGCCATCAAATTTCTCCATATCAAACTTCGTTGACACCATGTTGATCTTAATTGCTTCTCACTTTCTTCGAATCGAGCCACACAACATGGGCTCTGATACCAATTGTTAGTGTATTCTTCAAGAAAATAAGAAATCAACAATGAACAATCAATTTCATTAAATTTCATTGTTGATTTCTATTTTCTTGAAGAATACGCTTACAGAACCTATGATCTCCCATTCTAAGAGGCAAAGCCTTTACCATGTAGGCTAGTCCCACATTGGCAAAAGTTTTTTATTTAAATCAAAAGTTTAATCATTTAAACTCCTATAACCAAAACAAAAGAAACAAAAGTTTAACATTCTTCTTTTAGAATAGCCTAACTTTTGTAATGAAAACGGAAAAACAAAAAGACAAAAAGTTTAATATTTAAACTATTGTGGTTAAAATAAATGATCCAAAAGTTTTCGTAAAACTTATGTGATCAAAATTAAAGAAATAAAAGTTTATTATTCCTCTGATAGAAAGACCAACTTTTGTAGCAGAAACAAAAGGCTTGCTATTTAAAGTTTTGTCGTCAAAATTAAACAAATAAAAGTTTCATAATTCAAAACTTTAAAGTCAACTATCTAAACAAATAAAAGTTTCATAATTCTAAACTTTTATGACAAAAAAAAAAAGTTAACTATTCTTCTGTTAGAATAGTTAAACTTTTGTGATTTGAAAATAAACAAAAGAAAGTTGCTATTTAAACTTTTGTGACTAAAACCAAAAAAATCTTGCCATACATGAAATTTGCCGTTTACTATATACATAATAGATACGGTTTCATTAATTCAAATGACAGTTGATTTTTACTTCTTTTTTTTTATATTTCTATATTATCATTAGCTTTTTTTTTGTTGCTTTAAACTTCTCATTTGACATTTGTTCATGTTTTATTTTTATTGTTCGTGTTTATTTTTATTGTTATATCAATATATTCATACTCACTTGTTTTCTTAGAAATTAGTTCATTCCAAACACAGACACTAATAAATCTACACAACAAGGCCACATGGCATTAATATCTACTTTTTACAAATAACACATCTACATATGATTTTGCTATTGTTATCATAATTTTATGTGTAATTACATATTTATTATAATGACAAAATAAACTCATTTACGCAAACAATCTCTTTTACTAAATGAGCTTCAACTCCAGCTTACAAGCGTTTTGAGTCATTAGATATCTCAAGCTTACAAGCAGTTTGATCTCAAGTAGCTTACAAGCAATTTGCTTCTTAAATCCCTAACAACGACGCGAATATTACACCGATTTGAAATATTAATTTCCTCCAATACAATCAACATTTATTGTTAGAAAATTATGAGATCTAATGACCAAAACACCAGATAAAACATGATAAAAACAAATGGTGAAAGGAAGTATAATATATACATTTGATCTTTTCTTTTTTAGTGAAATATAATGAAATAAGAATTTCTGGTAAACTGGCTACTTGGCTAGTTACTTTTAATATTTTTATAAAATCTGCTACCTCCTGCCCAGTAGTGATTCTAACAGAGCAGCCTCTTCTTCCTGCACACACACGTGCGCATAAATAAATTCTTAATTATTAATTCGGTTACACAAACTATTTGATTGTGAGAAGATAACCTACCACCAAAGCGTTGAACTCGGTTTCCTCATCTATTGCACTTATTGTCAAGGGGTCCTCAAGCACCTCCTGTGTTGAGAAAAAAAGGCCCTTTATAAGTTCATAATAATCTTTAAAAAAATACGCGTGTGCACACGTATCATAAAATGCTTAAAGATTTAAATTGTATGTGACTACGTTTTAAGAAATACAACTTATGTCATCTGTGTGCATACATGCATATATGTGCATGTATGCAAGTCAATGATGAGATTACATTAATTAAAACTTTGACCATTGCCACTAATGTTATCATGACTTATTCATCTTTGGTACCAGGACATAATACAGTACTTGAATATATTGCACATTTGACCAATCATAAAGTCAACTGAACATATTAATAGTTTAAGCCAGCATTCACATCAGGTTCCCAAACCTATCCCTATCCCTTAAATTTAAAGAAAATCACAAATTTTATCTATTTTGTCTTCTACAATAGGTTCTCCGTCTCCGAACCCTATCCCCAAAAATTATAGGGGAGGCCCAAATGATAAACCCCATATATGGGGTTGCACTGTTCATTAAATCCCATAATTTTAGTGAGTGGTCATGCGTGAAAGAAAGAACAAATTATACAAAATGAATAAAGAAGTAATATTTTAATTGAAATGGGGATGTATATATGAAATGAGATGCATGAGGCTTTTGGAAAATGGGTGACAAATTTATGAAATAGTGATTTTTAGTTAAATTATATAGATGAGGATGGGGAACCTATTGTGAATGCTCAAAATGTAACAAAAAGTATCTCTTACATCATCAGCAATTTGCAATTGACCATTGCCATCCTGTGAATATAAAGGACAAACATATGAGAAAAGATATCCATGTCTAAAGAGATCTACGTTAATTGTAACATATCATATATGGTATACAATAAGCGGTATAGCAAACTAGAGACATTTTTAAACAAGTTGTATAAAATTTTCTTAAGCAGAGAAGGATTGTTAGTTCACCTTCACAGCCACAAACAAAAGTGGATCAGATGGTGTGTAGATCATGTAATGAGAACCATCCTGCTTGGAGAACAATAATGTTAATAAATTTGCATACAAGCTTGGTTTAAAAAGCCGCACATCATGCACGAGGCAACCAGAGAAGTGCCTCATGTACTTCTGGGTTAAAAATTGTCAAAATTAGGGTCTTTAGGAGGCTTTAGTAGAAACAACCAAATGGATAAAGAAATTAATAAATATTTGTTTGATTAAAGGTTAATATGTAAATAGGTAAGAGGGAAGCAGCTTCTAGTAGTAAAGAAGCTTTAATTGGATGCACAAAGCAACCAGCGTTGAAGAGCCTCACGTGTTTGTAAACCAAGTAAACAATAATATTATAAATCATCATGGTAAGAATGTCTCTACACATTAAATTATGTTGGTGACATTTGCAGAAAAATCAAAAAGCATTATGTTACTTATGAAAAGACCAGGATATAATCAAAGAGGGAAAATCATCATCCTATACAGTGTAAGATGTTTTCCACTGCCAGTCTGCTATCAACTATATGAATATATTTTCCACATGATACAGTAGTTTATGCATAATTCCACTTTGCTTTCCCATGTCTACTTATAGCTTTACCTTTAGTTATTGATATTAAGTGTTTCTTGCGTGTTACATTGCCTGTTTGTATGTGTTTGAGTTTGTTTATGTGTATGCTTGTGATTGTGCATATGCTTAGAAGTATGTGAAGTGTCATATCTGAGTCAGGGCCTCAGGGGCCTCTACAAAATCAGCCTCTCTAAATACGATAGGGTAAGGTTTCTTGTCGTCCCCCCTACTGATTAATGGGACTACAATGGGTATGTTTATTATGTACAGCAGTTTATGCATAACCACTCAATTCCTGTTAAAAATACAAAAAGATTGTTGTGATCACGAACAATACCAGTTGAAAGCTTGTTATTTCTACGCCTTCTGTTGGTAAGCCATCCAAATCTTGACCATCATCTGTAGAAAAGTCATGCGATCATATAGATGAATAAAATTGTTTAATATATGTAAGCTTCTTCATATAACCATAAAATTGTATCTTATCAATTAAATTTGAACACTGCATCATCTTTCCAAACATATATTTGAACTATCAAGGGTATTGAGCTTGAAAGAATGTCCCTAATAAAGTTCAAGCTTCAGCTTGTGATAAGTAACAACCATCCATACAGCAGTGATAGATAGAACTTACAAATTACAAGATCTGCATGGCATGAGCGTTCGCTTTTAGATCTTTATTTAAAATATCGATCACATTTAATTGCCAAACATCATAAATTAGACTAATATTTTGCACTAAGAAAAACATGTGTCTTGATAATTAAAGATTTTCACATAATCAGGGTCCAACATTTAATAACAACTAAAATGAACACCAAATTTGCAAAAGGTTCAAAATGCCAGAAGAAAAAGCATTACCTGTGCGACATTCAAATATGTCATCCTCAGTGTAGCAAAATCCTCCACGTGCCGTATAGCAAAACCTGATTGCCATGATTAATAAGCTTAAATAGTTAAATGATAATAAGATACAAATATGAAGAAAAAAAACATAGATCATGTAAACATTTGAAAAACAAGCAACAATAGGACATTTCATACCCGCTATATATCAAATGCAAGTGTATCTTGGCAAGGGCATAAGAGGCAGTAGGAAGGATTGCTTCAACTTCATCATCGCTAACCTAATTACAATTACAGGCAAATAAGAGAGTTTGCTAGTATAGGCGCTTTTAGGTTTCTTATATTTATTTGCCGCCAAATAAGCTAGATTTAAAACTAACAAACATCAAAGAAACAAAAAGACAAGCTTGTAAGATATTTACGAATATAATAATAAGTTCAAAAAAAGTTAATCAAATTTCAAGAACCTAAACAAAGAATGAATGTTATATAATAAATAGAAAACTGATTGTACTATTATTTTATTGTTTTAGACCTTTATTTCTAGTAAAATTGCAGTGACTGCACAACCTGCAGCAGAAAAGTGTTTTCTTTCACTGTTTGTCTTTCTTTTCTTACAAATAAAAGTAGAACTCTTTCCTACGCTATTCTCTCATCTTCTTAAACTAAAAAAGTAGGGTCTTTAAACAAAACTGCTTCTGAAAATTAAACAAAGAACAGCGAGCTCCCATCAAAGAACAAGGATCCAGATCTTAACATCTCATCTCACAACTTCTCAGTTTTGAATAAAGTCAGCAATCAACTTTATTAACATAATATGCCCAAATTCACATAGATGTGTTAAATTGACACCTTTATGTCACAAAAAGATATCCTTCACAATTATAAAACAAAAACTATGGGCGACTTTTTTTTCTCACAAAATTCAAAAAGGGGTGTTGAAATCATCAAGATACATACAGCTGACCATCCTTCAAAGTTTGTGCTCTTTAGTATCTGAACAGGCCTGCAGAAGTAACACATACATATAACTAAACAAGTAATCAAAAAACATATTAAAGTAAAACCCTTTAACTCTTTATAATGTCAAAGTGTAACTTTATACTCACGTGTCAAGGGGGCAAAGTAGCATACATTCATCTCCTTGTGAACTTCTAAAAACTCTTCTGATAACACACTCTAATGGGAAATTATTTGCAGGATCAACCTGTCCATGAGCTTTAACAATTTGATTACACTGAAAATACAAAACTGGTGTACACATAGTAGGAAAATTTCACATGCATCAGCTAAAAATCATATCCCAAAAAGTTCTTTTTGTATTTCATGTAACATGACGCTTTCTCAAACTGAAAGTTAATGTGGATGACTGATTCTATCACATAAATTACAAGGCAAAAGAATATCAACCTGTAACTGTTGATTAAAAATAATATAACAAATTGTGAGCAACAATACGCAAACAAACAAAACAAGCACTTAGTATATACCCTCAGCTGATAGCATGTTAACATGATCCTGTATCATTGAGTTAAAAACAATAGTTAACTATTTATATACTTGTCTCATATTCTAGCACTTTTTGCCCATGACACTATATCCTAGCCAAAAGAAAACAAACTCGCAAGCATGCCCATGTTGAAATGATGTTAGTGATCTTGTTAATTACCATGGTGTAATAAAATGTATATTGTTAGCCCAAAAACAAGAAGGGCAGACAAAATAAAATAAAATAATAAGGATTACAATGTGACCTAGCCAAAAGTCCAATATACGCTTTTTTGAATTGTATAAGCGGATAAAATAGATAGGTCGGTAAAGGGTCAAGACATGTTCAAATTTAGATGGGTAAAAATGATCAAGTCAACTCGCCAATACAACTTTGTTTAACCATTTGAGTTACACAAATAATTAATAAATAATGTATGATGACATAATCTGTTTTAGTGACATACTCAAATTTCTGAATTTAGCAATAAAGAAGGTCGTAAACACTTTCTTGCACCTTGGTCCAGTTTATAACGTAAAACCTAAATTTGACACATTAGAGCATCAACAATAGACCAGTTATATAGTATAGTATAGGCCAAACAGGTCATATTTTCAATACATATTATTTCAGTTACATAAATCACAAATTTTCAAGCGGATTTGAATTGCATAATCAAAACCACTATTATCCATCACTAAAATAAATAATAAATACATGTAAGTTCTTCAACTTCTCATATATTTCGTTATCATCATCAAAATCTAGATTATTCAAATGAAAGCACCAACAAGCACTGGTAGATAAACATACAATTGTAGCAATTCTTCTGTCGGAAACAGCAACAACTCTCCCTTGATCATCGACAAGAAATCCAGCAGGAGGTTTGGGCAACGGAAGTGGTTGATACCTAACTTTAGACGAAGAAGTAGTCTCCTCATCTTCTTCCTCGTTTACACCAAACCGAGATCCAGAACCGCCATTTTTACTCTTGCTCTTCGCCGGCTTCTTGTTAGTGTTTGAAGACTGGCGCTTCTTCACCGGTCCGCTCGGTTGCTGTTTGGCGGCAAAGCAAAAGAAGAGGTTTTTACGATAGTTTTTTCTAGGGTTTGGATTGGGGGAAATCGAGAGTGAAGTGAAAGATGAGTGTTTGAAATTAGGGTTTGAAAGAGGGGTGTAAGATGGGAGTGTTGAGCTGAAGGAGATAAAGGATGCCATTGTTCGTCCTTTACAGAATATGTAACATGTGTGGTTTTGTGTTGCATCAAAAATGCAAAGCGCCAAATCTATCATCAAAGTGATGCTAGGAGCCTAGGATTGCTGGTCAAAAATAAATAAATAACTTTATTTTAAAATATTAAAAATTACTGTATTTTAAATATTAAAATATAGATAAAAAATGAAATAAAATGTGACATCTATTCAAATTTTTTTTATACTAATGGGGACCTTACAATGATTTCATTTTATATCTATAAATATATCAAGAAAAATAACAATAGACGAGTTCTTAGATTTAGTGGTGTCTAATTTTTATTTTATTTTTTTGCAAAAATAGGGCTCTCGCTCTTATGATTGGCAATGTTTGTTAAGCATGGTGATTAGTGTGATTAATTTTGAAATAGAGTTAATTACACGGATGGTCCATGTGGTTTATCCAGATTGCACTGATAGTTCCTAACTATCAGAAATTACAACGGTGGCCAAAAAGTTTCCAAAAACGTAACACGGATGGTCCTGGGTTGGATGTCTGTTAACTTTTGAGGTTAATTTTTAAAAATTGACCATTATGCCATTCTATCCTTTTTCTTCTCCTACCAACTTCCACCACCCATCACCTACCACCAGTCATCACCTATGTTTTTGTGGTCACATCTCTGGTGACCATTACGACCACCACCCATCACCTATCACCGGTCTTCTTCCAATGGCAACCATCTCCGGTCACCATTACGACCGCCACCGCCATGTGTCGCTCACTTTAATTTGCCCCTATCTCTTCGACCTTCACCATCGTCATCCTCAACCCATTAACCCTAGATTTCTCACAACATATTTACCTCTTACAGTCTCACCATCAATGGCCGGATCGGATGATGACCAGTTGAAAAAAGCTTCACCATCGTCCGTTTTTCCCTTAGCCTCAAAGGCTCCAGATGATGATCAATCGAAAAATACCAGATCCAAACACCTTTAACCAGAAAACGATCGGCGGATGAGGGTGTTGATGGGGTGTGGGCGGTGGCGGCACTGGATTCGAGGTGGGTGCAATCGAACACGATTGGGGGTGGGCGGAGTGGCTGTGGTCGCCGGAGAAGATGAGTGGGTGGGGGCGAGGGGCTTTGAACGATGGTGGTGGTTTGTCTTGCCGGATGCGGTGGTTGCCGCAGGAGGTGGTTGGTGTGGTTGCCGGAGGAGGTGGTTGGTGTGGTTGTCGGAGGAGGTGGTTGGTGTGGTTGCCGGATGTGGTGGTTGCCGCAGGAGGTGGTTGGTGTGGTTGCCGGAGGAGGTGGTTGGTGTGGTTGCCGGATGCGGTGGTTGCCAGAGGTGGTGATGGTATGTATATCTACACATTTATTTATTTTTGTTTTTTAATTATAAGGGGTATTTTAGTCATTTCACACACACTTAACAGAAAAAGTTAACAGACATCCAACCCAGGGACCATCCGTGTTACGTTTTTGCAAACTTTTTGGCCACCGTCGTAATTTCTGATAGTTAGGGACCATTAGTGCAATATGGGTAAACCATAGGGACCATCCGTGTAATTAACTCTTTAAAATATTAAAAATTATTGTATTTTAAATATTAAAATATATATAAAAATGAAATAAAACTAGTATACAGGACCCACGCGTTGTGGCGGGGTCTGATATACTGACGTAAAAAAAACAACAGAACATGAGGTTAAAATCGTGTACAATAAAATGCACGAAAATACCCTATACAACATCTATAACGTAAGCTTTGAAACTAAGGGTTGAAGATTAAGAACTTATTTAATAGTAAAGAATGTGATTACAGAAGACTTAAAAAAAAGGCCCTGCGTAAATGTAGAATTTATAAATGATACAAATATTATAAAATTATTAAATGTAAATCGTATATATATGTAGTATATATAATACTCATGGTTTATAAAATTATTAAATCTAAATCGTTTGTGAACTAATTACGATCAAAATGATGTAAACGATACAAATATTCGATAATGTACGGATGTGTTATAGGCATGTAAACAACGCGCAAAATTTCTGTGACCGTTTGGGTTAGAAATTTATATAAACGTTCATGAGGCCATTGCGATCAAATTAATATAATTATGACATTCATCAGATAACCTAATGACACGTTAAAATCATGTGAACGTTAAAAATATGTGAGTAAAGTGTGAGGGGCTTTAAAAATAAGAGTTCAAAGTTCAGGGTTATAAAAGAAAATTTCAAATTAATTGAAAAGTATTGAAATCTATCTTTTGATCTTTAGACGCGGTAGTGAATAGTGATTATGTGAGGGTTTGTATCCTGTGAAAACTCGGTATAAGAAAGAAAACCCTTAAACCCTATATGGACCATTGATTTGGACTTTTGAAAATAAAATATGTGGTACACATTAAACTTGAATAAAAAATTAGGTTTTGGATAAACAAATCAGTTTTAATGTGGGTTAATGTAGATCACATGTTTATTTTCAAGATTCCAAATCAACGACCCAGATAGGGTTTAAGGGTTTTCTCTTTAAGATCGGGTTTTCAGATGATAAAAACTCT
This sequence comes from Mikania micrantha, assembly GCA_009363875.1. Classification (NCBI taxonomy): domain Eukaryota; kingdom Viridiplantae; phylum Streptophyta; class Magnoliopsida; order Asterales; family Asteraceae; genus Mikania; species Mikania micrantha. The sequence continues at coordinate 75,154,581 of CM018681.1, read as the reverse complement.
ATATATATATATATATAATTCCCTGGATCTTTTCTAATATATTCAGTGTAAATTCTATTACTTTGTTCTTCAAATTGTAAATCAGGAGGAGTTGGTTTAGGATACCAATTCCTATTGTCTGGTTTTAAATTAAAATCTTTTAATTTATTTATTATGTCAGATTTATTGTTAAATTGAGATTCTAAATTTTCATAAGAGGAGTCTGTATCATCAGATTCATCTCTATCTCTTATAGTATTTAGACTTAAATTTTTAATTTTTTTTAATGTTTCTAAATGATCTTGCATTAAATTTAGCGTTTTTTCTTTTTTATCAAGTATTATAGGAGTATCTATTGTAAAATGTTTAAATATAGGATTTTCTATTTTTATTCCTTTTCCTTTATTTTTTATTTCTAATTCATTTTTTTCATCCTCAATTCTTTCTAATTGTTCTCCAATAGTATTCAATTTTTCATTTGTATAATTATTTTGAAAAATAATTGTGTGTAAATTTTTTGAATCATCTTCACTGATTCTAGATAACGGTGTTCCTATATATTCTTGTTTATCTTTTATAAATTTTATATTTTCATAGGGTGGATGAATACTAATTAATTCTTCATTGTTTTTTATTATTTTATATGTTTTTGTGATTTTATTATTAACAGATATTTGTTCAATAGTAGGATATTTAATATTGTTATTTTTGCAATATATAGGTAACCAAGTAAAAAATGTAATATTTTCATTATTTTTAATAATATAATCTTCCCATTCTTTAGTATGTAATGATCTAGAATCTTGATTAAAAGTTTTATGATACCATAATAGATTATCTATATTATATTTATTCAATATTTCACATCTTAAAAAATTCATCATTTCTTTGTTCATTTTAACAAGTGAATTTTGATATTTCAGTAGAAATTATTCTTATTTTTCTAAACTGGTATTCTATTTCTTCTGCTAAATGAAATTGAAGATTTATATAATAATATAATTTATTTATGTGACAACTAGTACCTGACCGGCAGGCAAGTCCGTACGGTGCGTGTACTTTCTACAGTAACTATGTGTACGTACATGTGATTGTAAACAGTGTTTGTGTTAACAGATTCTTAAATACAAGAAATCATTGAACGTATTTTCGTATAAACTTAGATACATTAAGTACAACGTACATTTGAAACTTTAGTTGTGTGTATTTAAGTGAAAACTTAAGTACAATTAACACAACAGCTCATGAGAAAAAAAAACAGTGTTCAAACAATTATCAGAAACAAATCGGTTGCGATCTGATATCCATAGATGACAGGAATCAGATGGCCGACAATTCAATGTGAAATCAAGGTGATATCAAGGTGTTTAGTTGAGTCCGACAGTGAGGAAACACAATTCAAACATAAACTGCAGTGTCGTTTCAGAATAACAAACTGACAGTGTGTCTGCGTGGGTGACGATTCACACAAACATATATGTGAGTTTAACGTTCTGAAATGATGACTGGAAAGTAGAAAACAAAAGTCAGAAAGCAAAACCATCGTCGTGTTCGTTCGAATGACGATTCGAACGAATACGCGCGATGGTGACGCGATTTGACGAAACGAAACGAAACATGACACGAAACGATAATAATTTTAATTAAATAAAATAAATAACATTTTTACAATTTTGAAACTCATCAAATTAATTAAAATAACCTTTCTATTTATTTATTGTTAATTACGCGTAATTTTCCGGTTACGCGACGAAATTACGAACCAAGCAACCGAAACAAACCCGAACCCCACTTAGGGTATAAAAACCCTAAATGAAGAGTTTCTTTCATTTTACATCCAAATTTCCTCTCTCTCTTAAAATTTCGGCCACCATTATTCCACTACCACAAACCACCTTTAATCGATCATAACTTCTTCATTTCTTAACGAAAATCGGTGATTCTTGCTCCCACGTGTAGCTCTTGAAGCCCTCTACACGAAAGTACAACGGATCTAAGCCAAGCACTACTGAAACTCAAGGTATTACGCGTGCAAGATCTGTAAAAATAGGGTTTTTGTTGATGTTGTTCGACCACCCATCATTAACCGGCTTGTGTTCACTTTTCACGATCTCTATACCCTCGAGAACATCTCACATCTAAGGATAATCAGCGAAGGATTGATCCTACAACCCTAAAACCGACGAGGATGATGATGGTTGCTTACAGGTTAACGGTTGTGAGGGGTAACAAGGAGGAGCCGAACCTTCCTAGCCGCGAGCCTTGTGGCGAACCCTGGTCATCACACCGAACCCTCCTTCGAGTCACGAACCCATGCAGCTCACGAATGAAGTGCCGAACCCGGTTGCAGCCATGCCGAACCAGTGAGGGGAACCTCCTAGACTTGCGAACCCTACCTCAGATCCGACGAACCTTTGCAGGGCCTACGAACCCAGCCGAACCATCTCATCATGTCATCAGTGCAACGAGCTTTTGGCGAACCCTATGAAAAATACCGAACCTTGTGACCATCATGGCTAGGACAAACCTACATCAGGTGAACGAACCATGACATGCTCGAGCCTTAAGGTTCGCGGGGTGGGCTGCAGCCGAACCTTATGTCACCAACTTGTGAGGTTCGCTGATAACCAGATGCAACGATCGGCCACATGCAACTCATCCTATTCGTTTTAGCCCAAGACCTAGCCCACATGTTTTCTTTCGGCCCACAACAATTATATCAGTCCGCACAGATTTGGTATGGCCTAAGGTTACACGATTGGGCTGTGAGAAATTGATTTGGCCCATTTCTTTGTTACGGCCCATAGATGCGGCCCACACCTTTCTGGCCCACGAATTACCCATTTGGCCCACACTATCATCCTCGGGTCACACATGTCTCCTAGGCCCAACATCAACTAAGCCGGTCCAATAGCCCAAGCTGAAAACCCATTGGTCCCAATTACTCTTGTTCGGCCCATATACTTATTGGACTAACTTTATTCGGCCCAATATGTTTTCGGTTCATGAGAAGATGTAGCACTTAACTAATGAGCCAACGAGACCAAGTTGGGATTAATTAAGCATGGGATTGTACAAAGAGGATGAAATGACTTTGACACATAAATTTCATAACATCATAAAGTGTAGTTCATTAAACGTGCTAACAAATAATGTTAAGGGTGACAAATAAGATGGAAGAAAAGACAAGTGCAATATAACCTAACATGTTAAACTAAAACTCAAATTAGTTAAGTGCTATGGAATCCATAACAACCAAGTTGAGGCCGAATGGAGACCTAGGACAAGACTCGCGAGTGTTAACCAACTCTAGGGTTAACACACACATATGCTCATAACTCGATTACAATCAATCCTTATAAGACAAACAACGTGTAAACAATACAGGAGCGTGAAAACTACAACAAGAACAACAAAGAGCGCGTGTCTCCTTTCTTTTGAGCTAAGTCAACCCTACAATTACAAGGTGAGTTCATATGCCCCTTTTACTTTAATCTTTACTGATTTTAACTCTCGGGGCTGAGAAACATGTTTACTTTTATTTATTTAAAAGTTTTGCTTAACATGTTATTTATACTTTGATTTAGATAATATTAAATTGTTTATTATCGCTTATCATTGTATGCATGCTTGTATGATCATGAGATAACAGGGAAACTCAGATGATCATGATAATGTAATTTCTTAATCATCAACACATTAGAATAACATAGTTATAAGATTATATCTTATAACACGTAGTTATTTCCACCTGAGCAAACATTTAGACAGTTTACACATAAACAACCAAATGAGAACTATTACAGAGGAACTTGATGACACTTCACAACACATAAATGATTAGAAGATAAAATATCTTCTTAATATCATCTCACTTTATAATTGATGAAGTGTGATAAGTAAATTACTTATAACATTAAATCTATACCTTAAAAACATACTATGTGATAGTATGATCGCATTTGGGTATCCACCACCTGCGTCACTTAAGGGTACTAAGACATGTTCTTACTACGGCTTAAGGATTACATGGTGAACATATGGATTTCAAGTGAATGATGATCATGATAACGTAACTTCATGAGGATTCTTATCATTCACACATGATTAACATAAAGTAATAAGACAAGTTCTTATTCGACTTTGTTAATCACACGAGAACAATCCCACATTGAGGCTTTGGGATCACATGGATTTCAGTAAATGATGATCATGATAATGTAACTTCATGGGATTCTTATCATTTACACATAATTAACATGATGTAATAAGACAAGTTCTTATTCGACTTTGTTAATCATACGAGAACAATCCCACATTGAGGCTTTGGGATCAAATGGATTACAGTAAATGATGATCATGATAACGTAACTTCATGGGATTCTTATCATTTACACATAATTAACATAATGTAATAAGACAAGTTCTTATTCAACTTTGTTAATTACATGAGGACAATCCCACATGGAGACTTTGGGATCACACGGCGGAATAGAGGTGAATGGAATGCATTGTAAACTGATTACGTGAGGATTACAATGGATTTCATTTGGGCTCTATACGTTGCATTGAGATTACATTACAAATAGTTAACTAACACTTTTAATATTTAAAAGTGAAACAACAGTTAACCCCACAATCTATAGAATAATACAAGGAACAGATTTAATAAATCTAATATCCTTAACACATATATTGATTATCAATACTTCGGTTTGATAATTACAACGCCATCATTTTATTATTCTATACATGAGAACACAGGTGATCAAGAATGAGATACACATGGGAATTGAGAATGGAAATCAATAGTTGTATCACAAGTAATGTGGAGTTCTAGTGGTGTTGTGGTGGGATGTTGGCTAGGGCTTAGTTCCCTTACATATGCCCTATATATAAGCAACACTATTAGGATGACATAGTACTTGTGACTATAACTATTGAGGAGCCATTGGGTGAACAAGTGAAACAGATAATCATACAAGTAACATATTATCATTGTGAATGTGCATGAGAATGAATCAAGGTTTTACATTAACTTACTTATGAACTCACCAACCTAGTGTTGACTTTGTTTAAATACATGTTTCTCAGGTGATGAACAGGTGTAGATACTTTCATGCAAGGATTTAGCTAGTGGACTTTTAGAAGACCTAGCTTTATTTTGTGTTGCATGCTTTTGGGAACAAGAACATGAATCATCTTTTGTATATCTTGTACATATACAAGATATAGTTACATTGATTCTTTTTGGTAAATTTACTTGATTAAATTATGAACGATACTGTGTAATTTAATCTTGTAATTCTATATCTTGGATGTGTTAGTTGTTTCTCATTTAATTATCATGTGCTATGTAAACAATCTGATCATTTGATTATCACTCATGATATCGCGCCCCGGGAACCTTCCGCCTGACGGGAAAACACGATCCGTTCCCGCCGGCCTGGGGTGTGACAATTTACTTGATCTTCTATATCATTTTCGAATTCATCCTTATTAAAATAGTTATCTATTTTTTGTAATTTATCTTGAGAAGTATTTAATTTTTCATAACATTCTTTTAATTAGACCTTTAAGAATTTCATTTGAGGATTTCTACACTGGATCTTTGTATCACTCATATTAACAAGTATATTGTGTTATTTTTGTAGAACAAATTTTTATAAGTTCTCTTGTAATTTTTATCTTATCTTCTAAAAAATACTTAAAATTCATATGATGATATTTTTGTATTTTGTCATTATATTTATTTTTGTTTAAATATTCTTTTACTTTTTCTAACTCTTTATGATATATTTCTAATTTTTTATAAAATTCTTTTAATGCTGATGTATAAAATTGTATTTGAGGATTTTTTTTCTTTGAATTCTAGTGTCACTCGTAATTCTTTATAAAATTCCATATCAGATTTGCTATGATTATATGATTTATCAGATTTATTATCTAATTCTTGTTCATAAAAAGCTTTAGGTATAGAATTAGAATAATCTATTCCTGCTATTTTCTTTGATTGTGATCTTCTTAAAATATTTCTTTGTAAACTATTTATATTATTTATACTACTGCTTGATGTTGAATATCTAGCAGAATTATTATTATTAAAATTTATTTCTATTGAACCATCAGATTTTTCTATTATATTTGAAGTTTGATTTTCTATATCTATAGGTTTTGGTGGATTTATATCTTGTAAATTCCATGATAAAGATTGTGTAATTTCATTCCATTTTAATCTTTTAGGTGTTATAACTTTTGCATGCATAGTATTTGCTTCAAATAATATAGTTTCATCTTTTGGAGATGATAATTTAGTTTTTGGTTCTATAGTTGTAGTCATGGTTTTATAATAAATTTTATATATTATTACTGCAGCATTTGTTTTTTCTTTAAATTCTAAATTTCTTGTTTTTATTGTTAAAGTTAAAGTATCAAGAATATTTGGATCAAATAATCCTATTGAAAAATTAGGATAACAATTAAAATATATTGGACCATTAGCTATATTTGATTCAGCCATAGCTAATAATGAATTATTAAAATTAGTATGCCTAGCATCTCTTAATATAAGCAATGCAGGAGCGTCTATTCCTAATCTAAACATAGGTTTTATAGCTACCTGAACTAATCCTATATGTAGAAATTTATAATTTTTTCTATGTTTTAATATAGCTTCTTTAGTTAATAATTGTAAATTTTGATGATCTTTATTTATAGGAATAGTTTGTTTAGTCATTTTGATTGAATAATCTTGTAAGAAATCAAAAGTTCCTATTTTATATATAGTTTTTACATCTTTTTTCGATATATTCCAATTTAATAAATTGTTTTCAATTTGAGAAATACTTATTTCTAAAGAATTCATCTTATTATTTAAATCTTTCTCTTGATCAGTAACTGAAGTACTTGAGCTATGATCTCTTCTGATAAAAATCTAGATATCTGATTCATTATTTGTATTTGTTTTAATGATAAAATTTTTGAATTAACTTGATCTATATTTTGAAATATTCAAAGCCCAAGACGTGGTCCGGCTGCTCTCTATCTTGGAGCCTTACACTAATCCAACCGTCTAGCCGACAGGACTTGCCAACACAGCATAATTCTAAATATTCAAAATATGATCTTGTTTTTTCAATAAAATTTTCCATTATAACATTTACAAATAATTAATTAGAGTATTTAGATATGATATCACTTGAGTAATCATGGCTCTGATACCATTTGATGAAGGATCGAGAGCATGAAGATTTAAAGAATAAAGGATCGAGAACATGAAGATTTAAAGAATAAATAATATAGCAGTATGGCAGAAGCATAAATTAAACAACTCATATTTAAATAATACCTTGATTATTTTCTACAAAATTACAATTGATTTCCTTACAATCTGGTGGAGCAATAATAATTTGAAAATTTAAAGATTTTGAACATTGGGAAGTGGATAATACAAGTTTTTGTTTTGAGGGGTTTTTCATACATTTATTTTCTAGGAAGATTTTCGAATGCTGAACTAATCTATAGAGCTCTCTATTTATAGAGTCTTGAAATGATCTTGATCCTCAAAATAATTGAGCATTGTCTGTCATAAATAAAAGTTGACATAAAGTTGATGCAGAATCTTGAATAATTGGTCTTCTTTATTAAAGTTGTCTACCATGAAATAAAGTTGACATAAAGTTGTTGGAGAAAATAATTGAGATTAGCAGCCTCTTGACAATAATTGAGATAGCAGCCTCTTGACAATAATTGAGATTAACCCATAAGAGAATCGAATCATCCCATGGGTAACTTATATGGGTCCAATATCTTCATATGAGTCTTGAGAATCTTGAATATCTTTGTAACATCAAGTACCAGATCGTCCGGCAAGTCCGTACGGTACGTGTACTTTCACTATTTACTATGTGTAAATACGTATACGTGAACAGTGTTTGTGATAACAGAATTCAAAGTACAAGAAACAGTTGTACGTATTTAAGTGAAAACTTAGATACTGTAAGTACAACACGCACAATAAGCAATAGTTGTTAGTATTTAGGTGAAAACCTAAGTACGAATAATACAACGAATCAAGAGATACAACGGTGTTCGAGTAAACGACACGTACAAGTCGGTTGCGATCTGATATCCCCAGATGACAGGAATTAGATGGCCGACACATCAGAACGAAAACAATGTGAAAACAGGAAGTTTAGTTGAGTCCGTTAGTGAGGAAACACAATTCAAACATAATTGCAGTGTTATTTCGGAATAACGAACTGACAGTGTGTTTGCGTGGGTGACGATTCACACAAACATATCTGTGAGTTTGGAGTTCTGAAATAATGACTGAAAAGTAGAAAACAAAAGTCGGAAAGCAAAACCATCGTCGTGTTCGTTCGGGTGACGATTCGAACGAATACGCGCGAAGGCAACGCGATCTGACGAAACGAAAACGAAAACGGCACGAACGAAAATAATTTAAGAAAATAAAACATTTTAACATTTTACAATTTTGAAACTCATCAAAATAATTTAAACAATTTTCTTTTATTTATTTCAATTTAATTACGCGTTTAATTTCCGGAAATGTAACGAAAACGCGAACCGAACGACAAAAACGAACCTGAACACCCTCGGGGTATAAATACCCTAAATGAGGGTGATTCCCTCATTTTCTCACTTTTCCTTCCACACCCAAACCCTAAATCCCGGTTTTGAAGCCACCATCACCATTTTCAACCTTTAAACCTTCATATCTTGGTCATTTCTTCACCAAATCGTCTCATTCTTGAACCTAAACGAAGATCTCATCACCCTCTACACGAAAGTACAACCGATCTAAGCCAAACTTCACTGAAATCCGAGGTAAGAGGCTGTGAATGTTGCGAAAATTAGGGTTTTGTACCCTTTTTGTTTGAATCATCACCTTCGCCCGGTTAGAACCCATTTGTTCGAACCCTACCCACTCAAAACCAGACCAGATACACCCCAACACTTACACCAGCTGGGAACCTTGCTTTGGGGATGGTCCTAGCCGCGACTCTTGGCTCGGCCGAATGTCAAAACTCAGACCGCCGAATGACCTTGGGCCGCATGGGGCTGTCCCGACCGAACCACCCTCCTTCGCCCTGCCACATTCGTCGGAGCCACCTCATTCGATGGCCATCTCCTTCGGCTGCCATTCTGCCGAACCACCACCGAAGGAACCCCATTCGAGGATGCCTCATTCGGTGACTAAGCTTCATTCGGTGTCCATCATCACATTCGCTAGTCTCTCTATTCGGCCAGCCCAAAGTCCAGGCCCAACATCCTTTTGGCCCAGCAACAGTCAGTCAAACTTTGTGGGCAGCCATGAACATGAGTCGGCCCATAGGGATTTGGCCCAAGAGTTTGTTGTTTCGGCCCACAGATTTCTGTTTTGGCCCAAGCTGTATCCTCAATAGAACTGGGCCCATTGGTTCGGCCCATGTGCTTGGCTTGGTCCACATAACTGATTCGGCCCATATGGGTTAGAATATTCGTCGACACACGAAATTAAAATACAAGGAGCAACATACATGAATTTCCTAAAAATACTACAAAGGTGGTAAGGGTTTGGTTTAATGACATTCATAAAACCTAGAATCTTGATCTTTGAAACAGATGACAATATGATCAATGACAAACTATGATGTAACATGAACTATACGCGGGTTCAAGAGTTAAGACAAACTGAACAATGGACTTCTAATCTTTAACTTAAAGTATGGGTTTTATACTTAGGACCCTTTTGTTACGACATGGTTAACATTTAATCTAACACCTAAGTTTTACACTTAGAACACTTTTGTCACGATAATGATTTAAGTGGAACTTAAAACAAATGACAAGGTGGGGTAACCTAAGGCTAGTAGGTAAACATCGACAAATTCATCACAAACACACAGAGCCGAATCATGACCGAGACTTAAGTGTGTTAGTCAACTCTAGGACTAACACCTACACACATTCTAACATATACAACTTATACTTGCAAATTACAAACATCGTGAAATCAATACAGGATCATGAAAACAAACTCAAGTACAGACGAGCGCGTGCATTCTCTGTTAAGCTAAGTCAACCTCAATCATAACAAGGTGAGTTCATATGCCCTTTTTCTCTAATCTTAACTGATTTTAAACTCTCGGGGCTAAGAAACATGCATAACTTTTAATTATTTAAAAGTTTAATGTTTAACATATTGCTTATACTTTGATTTAAATGATATTAAATTGCTTATTATCACATATCATTGTATGCATGCTTGTATGATTATGACATGACAGGGATAATCAGATGAACAAGATAATATATCTTATTAATTCATCAATACATTAGAATAATATAGTTATAAGATTTTATCTTATAACACTCAATTATTCTTACATAAATAGACATTGGAACAATTGCAAGTAAACATATGAATGTTATAAAGATATTATATATCTTTGAATTAACATTCAACACCAGAGTTAAGTAAGTGTATTAGGACAAGTCCTTTAAACACTTAGCCTTACAACTCAACACATATTACAAGAGAACATAGTACAAGAATCATCCACTACCTGAGTCGACTAAGGGAATTAAGACTGGTTCTTATTACTGCTTAGTGACAACATGGTGATTACATGGAATAACAAAGAATGATAATCATGATAATGTAACTTCATGATAACAACATCATTCACTCAAATGATTAACATAACTTAATAAGACAAGTTCTTATTTAACTTTGTTAATATCATGGAGAACCTATGACAATGAGAACAATGATACAGATGAACACAATTACAATTAGTTACTATTGACCTGTTGTATTATATCACTTCAATCATGTGCCAATTGTACAAGTGATCATGTAAGCCCCTTTAATTCGCTGACCAGTTAGTTTGACGTGACTAAACCGACGATAGCATAGTGGTACCATAGGTTTGACAAACCTCTAGCTCGTAGGGCTAGTATGTTGACCGTATTGATACATTGGCCGGTAACGTATGACCGGTGACAGGGCTACCTCAAGTCAGGTTCTGGAAAGCGACACATGGTGATATTAATCTGCAGTGATAAGTAATTAATCCAGCGGAAATCCTATTGACTAGTAGGTTGAGAAAGTGATATGCTCTCATGTTACACTACTAGTAATAGATTTCGTTGAGAACACTAGACATACAAAGTGGTAGAGGTAAATTGGATGCATTGAAATCTGATTACGTGAGGATTTCAATGGATTCCTTTTAGGCTCTATGCACTATGGTTCAAGAACAAGTTGCAAGCGGTTAACTAACACTCTTAATATTTAAAAGTGTAACAACAGTTAACCCCCCCCCCCCAAATATAGAATAATACAAGGAACATATTACATTAATCTAAACCCCTTAATACATGGAGGGTTTATCAATACTTCGGTTTGGTAACTAAACCCCTCACACTATATTATTCTATAATTGATACAACAGACGAATTCATATCAGACACGTTGAACAAACGGGAAATGGATATCTTTAGTTGTATCGCAAGTGGTGTAGAACTTGACTGGGTATGTGGTGGGATAGCGTCTGGGCTTGACCTTTTCGTGATTCCCTATATATAAGCATACTTAATCAGGTGATACACTACTTGTACATGTAACTAAGGAAAGGCCATTGGGTGGAACAGGTGAATCAAGTTTTACAAGTAACAAGTAACAAGTATGACATTGTGGATGTGTGCATGATCAATTCAATGATTTCAATTACTAAACTTATGAACTCACCAACCTAGTGTTGACTTTGTTTAAACTGCATGTTTTCTCAGGTGACGAACAGGTGTAGATACATATGTACAAGTGCTAAGCTAGTGGACTTTTAGAAGACCTAGCTTACTTTTGATTGCATACTTTTGGAATGACAAAACAGTGAATCACTTTTGTATATCTTGTACAGTTCAAGATATAAACTCATTGATTCTTTTGATTAGATTTACTTAGTTAAATTATGATGTACAATGTAATTTAACTTTGTAATTCTATATCATTGTCATGTTTACATTTCTCAATTATATATCATGTGCTATGCAAACAATCTGATCAATTCGATTATCACTCAATGATATCGCGCCCCGGGAACCTTCCGCCCGACGGGAAAACACGATCCGTTCCCGCCGGCCCGGGGTGTGACAATCTTCTTCATTGGTAGAACGCTTTGACCCTGAAGGAGATTGTTTAATCTCATTGATAATTCTTTGCATTTCTTCAGGGGTTGAACAAGATTGTAATCGAATTATATAGTCTTGATCTTGAAGAGAATTTAGATTTTGTGTAATGGGAGATTTTACTGATCTCTCATTTTAACAATTATAGACATATAATAGTTTTGAACTGAAGCAACATTGGCTTTTTCAATTGAAAATTTATTCCACCATTTGCTTCTATAATGTCTTAATAGAAGAGGAGGAGATATATCTTGTTTTACTTGATAATGGTATGTCCAAGAAAAGATCCAGGGAATTCGAAATACAGTCATGAATTGAAGAGTGTATTCAAAATCTGGAATTCCTTCTTGCTTAAAATAATATATAAACTTATTATATGACTCAGAAATTTCTTTAGGAAAAGCTTTTGGAATAATTCCAATATACTTAAACCATTTAACAAACCATCTTGGATAATTGTTTGAGAATTGATCATCATAGTATATAAACCAAGAATGATTAAAATTTCTGAATAAAATAGCCTTTTCCCAAGCTTCTTCATAATCATAATAATTGTATTGAGAATATAAACTAAAATTTGAAAGAGTTTTTTTGAACGAATGGTTTAGACTTCCATTCTTCAGGAGTTATAACTTTTTTAATTTTAATCTTAGAATAATCAATTTTTGATGGGTTTTGAGGATTGAGAATATGTTGAATATCTACAGATCCAGTATCTACTAATATAGTTTGATAATAATCTATGTTCTTTTGGTCAGAATCGTAGAAATGACAATTTCTGGGGTATAAATAATCTATAAGGCTTAAAAAGCTTTGAGAAACCTTTTCTTCTTCAATAGGTTCTAAGATTTTGATAATCTTATAGTTAGGGTTTATAGAATATAAACTAGAATTTGTTGATGAAGAGATAGGAGATGTTAATATATTGGGACGAACAATAGATTGTGGTAGTATTCTGGTTGTTTGAATAATAGAAGAATATGGTGGTCTAGAGGCTATGGGAGTAGGTGAAGATATAGGAGCAGGTGAAGATGTTCTAATCCTTGGAAATGGAGATAATGGAGTAAAGCTATTATGAATTGGTAATGGAGAGCTTGAAGAAGAAGAAGAACTTGCCAATTGGGATGACTTTGATAATTGTTTTGTTAAAACAATCTTTTTTGTATCCTTGTTCATATTCCCTATATATATATATATATATAGACTTATTCCATTAAGAACTATTAAATATCAAGAAACCATAAGAACTCATTTTGAACCACATATTTTAAGGGGTATAAAAATAATTTCTTTTTAAAATAGTGGAAGTTACTTTTATACCCTTCTAAATTTGTGGTTAAAATTGGTTCTTTTAGTTCTCAAGTTTAAATAGTTCTCATTTGAACATCACCCTATATATATATATATGGATTTATTCTATTAAGAACCATTAAATATGAAAAAACCAAAACAACTAATTTTGAACCACGTGTTTTAAAGGGTATAAAAGTAATTTTATTTTAAAATAGGGGAAGTTACTTTTTTACCCTTTTAAATTTGTGGCTATAATTGGTTCTTTTAGTTTTTAAGTACCAAAAGTTCTCAATTGAATATCCCTATATATATATATATGTATGTATGTATGTGTGTGTGAGATGTTGGGGCCCACCGTGTGTGTGATGTGTGTGCGTGTGTGTGTGTGATGTTGGGTGTGTGTGTTAAAAAGTCCACTGTGTGATGTGCGTGTGTGTGTGTAATGTTGGGGGTGTGTGTGTGATGTGTGTGTGAAAAAGTGAATAGTCTTTACGTGAGAGGGAGAATTTTTGGAAATTAAATATATATTAATGTGACATCTATTCGAATTTTTTTATATATAGCAGACAGATTACAGAATTCCAGTGTCTAATGGGGATCTTACAATGGATTTCATTTTATATCTATAAACATATCAAGAAAATAATAATGGACGGGTCCTTAAATTTAGTGGTGTCTGATTTTTATTTTATTTTATTTTTTTTTGCAAAAATAGGGCTCTCGCCCTTATGATTGGCGATGTTTGTTAAGCATGGTGATTAGTGTGATTAATTTTGTCAGATATCGCCACTACCAGTGGCATCTTATGTGTCACGCCAACTCAGCTAGCTCATATACCATCTCATCAAGAACAAATCAAAAAATAATAATAATTTAATGAGACATCGCCAATGGGAAGGGTGATGTCTGGTCAACCGATACACCACCTGTCATAAATCGCCAATCACAGGGGTGGTATCCGTACACAAAGTACTCAATAGTACAACTCTAGTACAATAATCTAAAAAATATATAAGATATCGCCACTGGTAGTGGCGATATCTAGCTACTGGACAACAAAAAATCTGAGTCATATTATTCCATACGTTTTTTTTCAAATTCATAATATATATTATTTTACCTACACATTTTATTTCAAATTCTTCTATATATTGATCCTAGGGCTCGATTCATAATCATAATCACAATCATTACATTCACAGTTTCGATCTTTTTGTCAAACAAAAGTTTTGACGAAACAGAAACAGAAACAAAAACAAAAACAAACAAAGATCGATTTATTAATTGCATTTAAACGTTTGTAAAAATCGCTCTGATACCACTGTTGGGAATTCTAGGTTACATTTAATTTAATCAGTTTCAATTAATCATATTAATTGATCAAAATAAGTTTTCACAAAACTGGATTAAACTATCAGATCAGATCTGACACAGCGGAAGCATTTTAAATATTATAACCTTTCGATTTGCAATCGAAATAATTCCCAAATCAGGATCCAGTTACAAACAGTTTAAACAACAATTAAATTCTAACATAACCATAGGGGTTTTAGAAATCGATCTTTACGAAGCGGTTCCAATAACACACGATGGATCGGCAACGGTCTCGCTAGTTGACACAATACGATCACCCGATTCCTGATTTCGTCCTACGAATCACCAAAAACAACCAAAACTGCTTTTGGCTCGGTTTGGGTCAAATAGCCCCACTCACGGCTTGACGGTTCAACCCATGGCTCGGTTCGGCTCGACGGTGCAACCCACGGCTCACCTTGACTTGATCCGGCTAGTGGCTAGTTGGCCAAAACATCAAAATGGTGGTGGTGTTGGGCGACGGCAATGGCAGCCCAAGGAGAGGGGGCGACAGCCACACAAGAGAAAAAGGAGAGTGGGTGAAATAGTTCATCACCAAATGTGTGAGGTTGGATCTACTTTTAAAGTCAAAAGTAGATCCACCTTTTTAGGATCTAAGAATACCAATTCAAAATTGGAATTCCCACCTTTTTATTTCACATTTAATTTAAATTAAACTATTTTAATTTGATTAAACTCTTTTAGTAATTAAACCATTTAATTACTACTCTCCAATATTACTAACTAACAATTAGTTAGTAGCATTTAATTAAATACTTAAAGTTTAACTAAATGTTAATTTGTTAATTAACATTTAACTAACAATCCCTTGTAATAAAGTTCAAAACTTTATTTGTTTAATGAATTAATTATCTCTATAATTAATTCCCACCGATTATTATTTCATAAATAATAAAATTCAATTCGATAAAACCGACAATTCGTGATCGCATATTATGTTTAACAATTAAACATTAAGTCGTTGCCTTCCAAAATGTAACTCTTTGGATCATACCTTTCATAGCAACGTTGAACTTATCATTAATCGGACATCCAATATCCAACAAAATGATGGTGGAATGTGTGCATGGATCAGAAGAGCACGTATAATTTCGTTAAGTCTAGGAATCATGCACTCGGGTTTTCCATTTTGGGGTGAGGTTTATGGACATGAGAAACATAAAGTTAGACCTTGTGAATTAGCAAAATTTTTGAAGTTGTTGTTATCAAATTCTCCCCCAAGGTCACATTGAAATGTTTTAATTAACCGGTTACATTGAGTGTGAATGAGTTTATGAAATTTTTTAAAATTCTCAAACGCCTCTGATTTGTATTTGAGTGTATACCCCCAAACATATTGAGAGAAATTATCAATTAACACCATATAATATTTGTAACCAGAGTTACTTAAAACCGTTGAAGTCCATAAATCACAATGGATTAAATCAAAAAGAGCAAAATTACTAGAATTTGAGTCACAAAATGGCAATCTTTTGTTGTTTTCAATTTGACAAGATGTACACACACTAGATGCATTATTTTTATTGCAATTAATATAAGCATGACGAGAAAGAAATTCTAAAATATTTGCTCCCGGGTGTCCAAGTCGGTTGTGCAAAGTAGGAGCAATTGTTGATGTAAGAAACGCTTGAGACGGTGGGGTGAATGGATAGAGATCCCTCGTGCTATTGTGGAGGGAAAGGTGGATACCCATCTTGAGATCCTTCAAAGAAAAACCATAGGGATCACATTCTAGTGAAACTTGATTATCACGAGAAAATTTACGAACAAAAAGTAGGTTTTTGATGAGTGTGGGTGCATGTAATATGTTTTGAAGTTGGTATGTTTTGTTGGGAAGCGTGTAAATTATGATTATATTACCGATTCCCGTAATTGGCAAACGATGTACATTGCCAATCAAAATAGTGCTATTAGAAGAAATCAAGGGCGAAGTAATTTTACCTTGATTAGCAGTCAAATGAGACGAGGCACGCGTGTCCATATAGCAAAACGGATCATTGGAGACACGAATATTGTTGAAAGCTTGAGAGAAATATGTGGGGATCAATGAATTTAGGGCCTGTTGACCAAATTGATTTGAATCCTGTTAACCTAATGGTGTTGTGTGACATCCATCAATTTTCAAGTTTGACTTATTTAACAACATTAATGTATTTAAAGTTGAAGATGTTGGTTCTGTTAGAAAACCTAATAAATTAATTTTTATTTGAAGTCTAGCAAATTATATTTCTTTTAACATGCATAATTTTTTTTGCATTTGATAATTTTATTTTTCGGTAAATTATCTGACAACTCGGTTAGTAAAATTATTCAATATGCTTAGTTTAGTATGAAATAATAAATCATAGGTGAGAAATTTAAATTAACGAGGAAAAACCGTGAATTGAAACTTTAACCGGTCAATTTACAGACAACAGACTATACCAGTGTTTTATTCGGTTAAAACCGACGCAATGAACCAAACATCATTCAATATTATTAACTAAAATTTAATTATTTTAGTAAGTTTTAATAATTTAATAATTTACGAATAAAAATCGTTTATAGAATAATTACCCAGTACAAGATTTAAACACCGTAATACTCAGATTATACGAGTTTTAATCTGTAAATAACCAAAAAGGAACAAGACATAAGAAAAATAAATAAATAAATAAATAAGTAAATAAACTATCTTCATACTCCACCATCAAATCCATCTTTCATTTACCCACACCTACACTCCACCATCATCCATCTTCATTCAACCATGACAACACTTAACCTCCATATCACTCAAGATCATGCATGGACCTTCCTCTCTTTGAGTACTATAAATAAGAGTGAGATATCACCACAAAAGTTCACACCACTCACTTACAACATCACCATTTCTACAGTTTTTCTTCATTATGATCATCCTCCATATTATTTTAATTTTTCATCAAGAACAACACAAGGAAGGGAAAGCAAGCTAGTTTTTCTCAACTATTATTGTTCTTCCATCATCTACTAAGGTATACCATCCATTTTATTTTAGATTTACTCTTGGATGAGTGTATGCATGCATATATACATATACGAGTATATGTGTGTGTAAGGATATTATGTATACATGCATGCATGTATACGTATATAAACAAATATGTATTGTTGGGCTCTAAAACATTTAATCATATAAATCAAGTTCATGTTTAAATTTGTAAATAATGGGTCTCTACGTTTAAATGTGTTAATGGGCTGGAGCAAGTTATAAGCCCATGCCATGTAATTGTCCATTGCGTAATTAGGAGGTCAAAATAGGTTATCTGCTGAAACAAGAAAGTTAACAGCCGTAGATGAAATTCAAGGTGGCAGTGGTTATTCAAACGGCATGACGATTCCGGCAACCACTTCCGTGAACCGTTGCGACGGTTATGGTAAATGTCCTATGTATAAATATGCCATGTATGTTTAGAAACAAAGTGTCAGTTTGTAATTCTTAGGTTGAATGCAAATCAAACTTATTGTCTATTTGTTCTTTCTCTTTTGATATATTATTGTATTGTTATGAATCCATTCAATTCTGGAATCTTGGGACGAAACCCACTGTCTTACATGTATGTATGTGTGAGTATGATATATATATATATATATATGTGCATATACATATATGAATCCAAGTTTGGAATAATCTAAAAACCCTATCTGGGCCAAGGAATGATTTCACATTCTTAGTCCATTACATGGATGTTTGGTGATTTAAATCTTGGTGAAACTTTTATTAAGTAAGAATCTTGCATTCCAAAATTCTGGCAGAATGATGTCATGATTTCAACAAGTCATAAAATAGTCATAACAACTTCAAACTGAACAAACTCAAGTTTTATAACTAATTTCATTGTGTTAGCTTTCTATTCACTACTTAAAGAGCTTTTAACTCGACTAAATAGTACCCCAAACAACCTTCACAAGATTAGTGCGTGGATTTGTACCCCCTGACTTGTGCTGCTTTTTGACCTATCTAAGGTCCAAATCATAAAAACTTTTTTAAATGAAAGTTGTTCATAACATCTTAAAATAGTATACTGTAGACTTTCATATTTTAAATCAAAGGTTTACTATGTCAAAAACGAATACAAATTCATTGGACTAAATCTGTTAAAACAGAAACTTCAAGGACTTATACTTGTATGAATGTTTTGACCCATTTAAAAGCATAATCACGAACATTTTTCTAAATGAAAGTTGTTCAAAACACCTTAAAATAGTAGTCTGTAAAGTTTCATAAATTTATTCCAACTATTTCCATTTTTAAAGTTCTGTTGGACAGAATCTGTCCAAAAACAGTTTTATAAACTTTAACATTTCTACTTAAATATTAATTATTTTCACACGTATAAATGTCTATATATGTTATACACACACTTGAACGATGTGATATATGTATATGCTTGTAAATATATTTATATATGTTGATATAATTAATGAGTTTTGAAGTTGCTAAGCAAAATGGTAAAAGTTCCAAAATACGTCATTATAATGACGAAATTTTCTAAAATCTGACACTTAGTAATTTCAAGGCATTATAAAGTAATATTTCAAATATAAGTTAATATATAATTATTTTAAGAAAATACCGACACACAAAACACAAACAAAACTACATAAACTATAGCAAGTATACAAACTCAAAAGAAACTTATTATGTTATAGGAACCGAGTTATAAGTCTTCGTATAAACTATGATCAAGAAGTCAATCATCAAATCATACTATATTAGTATTCATAGCCCTTTTCATTTCAAAGTATTGGGTGCAACATGTATACGCTATTCAATTTCAAATTCTATTTCACAAAACTTGCATATTCAAACTCTATGTCTATGTGTATGATACAATGTCATATGTGTTAAACTATGATTCTATGTGTGTGCTATTCGAAGTCTAATTCTAGTATGATCACTAACTCTATGAGCCAATGGTAACAATAATAGATCTATTGGGTGATGCCCATCCATCGTTTTGACCCTAGTGAGGGCCTTTGGATGATTGAAACCAATTTAAGCTAATCTTGACTTTCGAGTCGAGTGTCAAGTCAACAAAGGTCTGATCATACATATGTTTATACATACATGCTTGGAATCTACCTTGACATATGAATCGCAATAGTCTCATTTTACTACATACAGTCTAAACCTATGTCTACTCACCAACTTTTTAGTTGACTCTATTTTTATACATGTTGCAGGAAATGCAGTCTGAGTATTACAAGTCGATGCTACACATAGGAAACTATGGACCTAGTGTAGTAAACAAAAACAATGTTTAATTTATGTTTTGCTATGTTGAAAACTATTTGATTTTAGCATGTATTGAATTTGGTATGATTGAATTTTTAAACTTAATTAGCGTCACGTGCTATGAACAGTCGCGTCGTGCCCCGACGTTATTCCGCCGTCGGTTGGGTTGTGACATGTTGATGGAGCAGTTGGACCATAGTAAGGTTGTTGTTGTAAACCCATGTGTGATCCATCATAGGTATTTGCCATGTTTGATTGGCATGGAGTAACATGTGCTGTACCATATGGAAATTGTTGAGGTGGTCTATTCCAAGGCTAAGAAGGGCAAGGGCTAGGTGGATGTTGCCAATTTCCATGTGCCCATGATTCCAATTTTGTCCAGTAGATTGTTTTCCTAATCCTTGGTAGTGACCACGTCCACGACCCCCTCGTCGTTGATTTCCATGACCTCTACTGCGATTGCGGTTTGGGTCGGATGGATAGTATTGTGACCGGTTGCTATCATGTTCTTGATTGGATTGAGAATTGGGTTTTGATGTCTGATTATTTTGAGGGGTCACCAAAACTGAGTGAACGGGATTAATTTGGGCTGCTTGTCGATGTTGTTCCAATTGAATCATGCTCCTCGTCACATCCCATGATGGGGACGACTGATTCATGTAGGCTGCTACGACCTTGTATTCGGTGGGTAGACCCTGAACCATTTGTAAAACAAGTCGATATTCACTCATAGGGTTGTTGACGTCTCGCAACTGCTCGGCAATCTCCTTCAATTTTTGACAATAATGATCAATCAAGGAGCATTTTGCAAAGTTGAGATTGGTGATCGTGTTCGAGAGATGCTGCCCGCGATCCTTTGTTGCTCAAAAATATGTTTTCACTTTATTCCAAGCTTGTTTTGCAGTTGTGTCACACCCCCAAATTCCCACACGTGGTGTCAGTCCATGTGGGTGTGACGTGGCCAGAATCACAGCTCAAGGTCATATAGAACACCTCTATATGCGTTTACAAAACACAGAGTTTGCCATAAAAAGTTCAACACAATAGTTTGCAGCGGAAATAAGTAGTTTCATAATGCAGCGGAAAATAAAATGTTTAAACAAATGCAGCGGAATCAGAAATTGTCAGACACTACGATGTTTGATAAAAATACATATTCAAAATAAACAGTGTTTGGATGAAAACATAGATAAATGCATATGGGTCCTATGCTCGATCCCCTACGTGCATTCCTGGCTTCCATAGCCTGCTAGTTACCTGAGAATACAAGTTTGAAAAAGTGTCAATACAAAGGTTGGTGAGTTCACAGGTTTTGATATACATATAGTAATAGAAAGTGTGTCATGCTGTTTATCAAATGTTAGTACCGAGCCCTAAGCTCCAAGTGTCAGTGCGTCACTACCGAACTAGACCTGTTTGTCCTTGCCTCCACTATGTCTCGTACACACAATAAATTAGGTCAGAGTTTGCACGGGTTATGACACCCAGTCAACATTGTGCCCCGTGGGGTTGGTCATACCCTAATGGATCCATCCAAATCTACCACGTTGTTCGTACATTAACGGTAAGACTTTGTGAGGACTTGTTACGAGTTCAACACTTAATGTTTGTCCAATAAACCAGCATACACCAAAAATGTTTGTAGAGTAATAAATGTTTGACTCAATGTAACTAGTATTCTCCCCCTATTTAAAAGCGTTTGAAAAGAGTAAAGAGGGGCCGTAAACTCACCTTAGTGATGTGAATGAAAGTACGCGTAAGCTCCTCGAGAAAGTAGCGCGTCGGTCACCGGCAACCTATATCGTACACCGTACGTGAGTTCGTGTATGTGACCATGCTAGTGTTCGTGTTAGTGCTCGTGTTTGTGCCAACAACCCTTGGTTGTTCATGTTTGTCCGTGTCGGTCCACAGAGACCGTGTTTGCTTGTGTTGGTCCACATTGACCGTGTTTGACTGTGTTGGTCCACAATGACCGTGTTTGACTAGAGTTGACCAAATTTGACCGTGTCAAGTCAACGACCCGTTGGTGAACCGTGTGACGGTTTGTGAATCGTGTAGCAATCGTGTAAGTGCTCGTCGTGTGCAAAACACGCAAGTCGCGTCTATGGACAACTTACTATTTATAGTAAGTTTCCATTTTTGGAAAGTTCACAAAGCATATCGGTTTTAAAGTTCTAGCATGCTCGTTAGTCCTACGTGATCATGTAAACACATAACACATCTTCATACGAAGTCACATAGGTCGTTTATAACAAGTTAGCACATAAAGTTTCCTAAATTGAAAAGTTTCCATTTTTAGCATATGTGACATCGGAAACCATCTAACTTAGCATTTAATCATCATATTACAACATAACAAGCCATTTAGCATGCTCGAATCATTCAACATATTCCTAAGTCGGTTTTTGTAAAAATAAAGTTACTAAAAATAGTAACTTTGTTGTTTTTGTCTAAAATGACCATCTTAACATATCTAAACCAATTTTCATATCACCAATCATCATTTTAAGTCATCTAGCATCATATAAACATACAAACATGGTCCAAAACGTCATCTAACAACATCTTGACCCGAAAAGTTACTAAATATAGTAACCATGTTGAAAATGACTATAATCACATCAAAATCACATTCCTAAGTTTCTAATCATCATAATATCATTCAAATAACATGTTCATACACATGGATACTCACCATTTTCACCAAATCATCATCTTGTAACTCAAAAGTTACTAATAATAGCAAGTTCATCATAAACTCATATTTTAATCATTTTAACAATATTCAAACATGTAGATCATCACTAATAACATCAAGAATCATATATCATCATTCAAAATCATCTTAAATACTTTATATCATGCATGCATGCTATTATATTGATCATCCATGACCAAATCATGCATCATAACAACACACATCATCACACATCATCATGAAACACCATCTAAACCTCTTAGATCATCAAAATCAGTAAAGATATCAATAAACCCATATTCAAACATCACAAAATTCGTGCATGTGATGGTGTAGTGCTTGCATGTGTGATTTAACACTTGCATGTGTGTGTAACGATGATTTTAAGCTACAAGAAGTGTTGTACTACCTTCTAGAGTTTCAAAGGTCCTGAGATGTTGAAGAGAGCAGCCCCTAGAGCTCCTGGACAGCAGGTTCGAGTAGAGGTGAAGTGATGGTGGTGGTGTCAAGCTCCCAACGTCTTCCTTCAAGCTTCCAAAGCTTCAAGAACCTCAACAATGGCTTCAATGGCTTCCTATAGGTGTGTTTTGCATGTAACAGAGGTGTCTTGGAAGAAAAACTCCTGCAATGGCGTCTGGAGTCGACTAAAATGATGATATAGGGATAATGATGGATTTTGTGTTGCTCAAGAAGATTTTAAGCTGTCAGAGATGTCAGGCGTATCGCCTGACGTGTGTCATTGGCGCCAGTCATTACGCGCGGGTGCACCGGATAAGGCGCTCAATGTTCCATCCGCGCGTATCGCCTGAGGTTGAAGGCTCGGGTCAGGCGTACCGCCTGGCCCAATTATCAAGCCCAATAAGCTTGTTTTGTTGTTCTGGGCCCATTCTTGCCCGTTTCTCGACTGTAGAACATTGTTCGAGCGTCGTTTGGACTCCATTAGTCAATTACTAGCCATAATTGACTTGTGAGGTGTTTCTGTGCTTAAGTGTTGTGATGTTCACCAACGTTCGTGTGTTTTGACACGTGTGTGCTGTTTGCCGATAATTCTCTTATTATCTAGTTGTGTGCCGGTGTTTGTACTGTCGTGCCACGTGTCACACTAAATTAAACAAATTCTAGTGCCACGTGTACATATAACATTTAAATAAACATCTAAATAAATAACAAGCTGACCTGGAAATTACGGGGTGTCACAAGTTGTATCGTTTTTTAGTATTTGAACCATAAACTCATCTGCAATAGTACCGTATAACCATTGTAAGACAAGCGTGTCAATCTCCTTCCATTTTCCATATCCGTTATCTCCTTCCTTTGGTTCAGGTGTATCATCAATGTGGTCCATAACCTTGTAGGCGGTTACGTGTAACTTAAATAGCTTGACCCATGATGAATAGGTAATTTTGGTTCCGTCTGGAGTCTTAATTTTATTGTTTACATTGGTGACTAAGTCGCGAGATGAAGATAATGATTCTTGATGTTGATGTCGTGTTTGCCACCTTTGTCGGCCATCTTGATCGTGATGAGAAAAAAATTTCGACGGCTAGGGTTGCGATAGTGAAGGCTCTGGTACGATGAAAGTTTTCTAATATCTCATATTCATTTCCTTCCCTTTGTACAGAATACAATAAACCCATTATATTTGAGAATTACCACCTACAAATCAAGACCTAAACATACGCATCCTATGAATACAGTATATACCAAAAATAACATCACATAATCACATAAATCTCCAACGGCTAATAACCTTGTCGTGAGCGGTGTTGCATGGTAGCGTAAGAAAGTTGGTTCCGCTCACTCATGTATGTCGACTGATTCAAGTCATCAACGCACGTGGCTCATTGGTAGTGCAAAGGTCAACTTCACATGTTGGGAGGTGGCGATGTTAGTGACAGATAAATGGAGACAATGACAACTGTTATATGTGCCCAAGGTTATGGGGATGGTAGTGATGGGGTGTAAGAAACAGGGGATGAAAACGTGATTGAAAACAACGATTAAAAACCAAATCTCGGATTATCTTGGAGTCGTGATATTATCACTCTCAGATAAAATCGATTTCTGGCACAAGAACTCGTTTTTATCGGATAAAACCAAGAGAAAATATGATGAACAGATCGATTTTCTTGAGAGAAACCGTGTCCTAACTTCCGATGAAAAAGAAGAAAGAAAACGTCGAGCGTTTGTACGTATATATTTTGCTTATGGAAGCCGCAACCTTTATTTAAGAAATATGGGCTGGAACTTTAAATTGAAGTATGGGCCATAACCAATTAATTCATACAGAATTAATTACCAACTCCACTTATAATAATAATAATAATGTTGTTATTATTATTATACCAAATTTATACATAACAATTTTTAATTTAAACGAACTTATCTCCATCTCCAAATTCGTTGGTAATCATTATTGTTCACTCGATCAAAGTTAATCCAATATTACAAATCTATATTGATAATTAATAAAATTACCAACATGGGGCAGTGAGCGAGGTGGTGGGGGGCAAAAACGGTCGGTGGGGGGTTTTGTGGTATCCACTGACGTTAATGATGGGATGACAACAATTGGTGTAGGTTGTGGTGACCAGCAACAACTATGACGGAGGTAGTGACATGGTGACAATAATGGTATGTTCTGGCTACCATTTTATTGTTTTTTTTCACTTAATTATACATGGAAATGATGATGTCAATTTGATAAAAATCTCATGTCATTTTCACAAAATGAAAATTTAAATCCAGTTATTTTATGTTCTCTATTATTTTTGTCAAGTAACATTTGTTTAGAAAACTTAGGTGAACAATCGCCTTAAAAATAATACCAAACCAAGCCAAACCGTTATTAACGGTTTGGTTTTGATCTGGCTTTACAATTTGAGCTTTCGGAGTTTCGACTTTCTAGTTTTGGGCATTTTAAGCCCATTAAAAATTAACCGAATCAAACCTAATCATTTTACGTTTTGAGTCGGGCTAATCACATTGCAATCCAAAATATAATTTTTTTTTTATTTAATAACACCTAAATCATCAACACTATACTTATATATATACATATTACATGCATAGGCACGCTCATATATGCATGCATGTATGCATAAACACGCATGGTCCGGTCTTGTTTTTAGCTAAAACCGTAAACCAAACCGTTCACTACGGTTTGAAACCGATTAACCAAATGTTTGAGAAAAAAACAACTGCTAAACCGAACCATATGTGGCTCCAAAAAATATGGGGCCCTAGCCCATTACCTGGTTTTTTATTGAAGAGTTTTCGTATTGCTGGTGATGTAACTCCAATTTTTCTCTTGGCAAACATGTGAGAAAAAGTTTGAAATAAGAAAGACAAGTGAATTATATCGAGTATGACAACAAAGGATTTGGAATGATCCCTTATTTAGGCAGAATTGGTGGTATACATAGTGTTTGATGATTTAGGTATGCATACATACATTATGTTCTTAGCAGTTGGGTCTTGAACTTAATTAGTCAATATGCACTATTCTATTTTTAAATACACAGGTTTTTCAGATGATATTAATGTTACTTGTCTTAATAATTAACTATGACTTTTTTCTATTGATAACCAACATATACATGATGCTATTGGTTTTGTCATCTCGTGCTTTGGTAATGTTCGTTTATGACAATTAAGGCACTTTCATAATTAGTTTTTTTCTTTTTTTTTTCTTTCCATGATTGTTTATGGTGTTTATTATGCGTTCGCTTCCTCCATCAGCAAGTCGATTCCATAACTAAACTCTTTAATCTATTAGCATTTGGTTGCAATAACGGTACGCGTGAGTCACGACTAACCTGGAGTTGCTTTCTTGGACTTTGTTTACAATTGATCTTATTGTCATTGAATCCCTTTTGGTTCTTAGTCAAAAAATATGGTATGTCTTCATATTTTCATTTACTCTTGAGCGATGGCTTGGTGTATGCCTTATTACCCAACCATATACCATTTCAAATGTTTTGGATTTTGAGTTTTTCCGTTATGTTCAGGTTTCATTGCTATTCATATAGGGAATGTGCTTATCCTTGAAGTTTTAGCATTGTTGGGTCATGGTTGCATCGAACCATTTGTATTTTAACCTCAAACGCTTGTTTATAATTTTTCTTTGGCTAAAATTGCGACCTATATATGGTCATGTGTTTGTGGGGTTGGATGTTCATTCAGTTATGACTATGTCATATTTAATATTGTTGATTTAATTATGATAACTTGGTTGTGAAATTTTTATATGGTATTACAATCCTGAATCCCTTGTCCTTGTATGAGATCATTATTCTCAATAAGGTTTCCCTTGTCATTTCCACCAAACACATGATATTTGCATAAATTGTCCCTCTTAACACACTCGGGGACTTATCATCCTCAATGAGTTTTTTCCCACTCCCCTGAACAAAAAGGGAGCGACTCTTGTACCATTTTTGCCTACCAGGAGTTCATGGACCTGCTTTTTGGTTGCTTAAGTGAAAATTTTAATGGGAGGTTACCCATCCTTGATTACTCGCACACAAGCACACTTAACGGTGAAGCTTTTATCTCATTCACAACGAATGCATCAAAAAATGTGTTGAAGGTATTTAAGGCGAGTAAACTTTTTGAACACACGTTTTTGTTGTACATGACCAGAAGGATTTCCCTAAGGTGTTACATTTGTTAAAACATCTTTTAGATGTGGCTTGATGGCTTGATTATTACATTTTCAATATGTTTACTCAGACACAACTGGTTGGCTTGATTAATATTTGACCAAGATGCCTAACCATACAAGTCAATACATGAATACTTACACAAATGAGTTGATATTGTTGAGATTCATGGTAGTTTTTATCAAAGTTTTTGGCAGCATGATGCTTTTTTTGATCAACTATCAAAATGATTACCTCAAGAGTTTAGTTGCAAGAATAATAATACTATAATAGAAACATTTGAATTAAAACACTTTAATTACTTTTCTCTTATATTGTTGACATGAGTGGATGAGTTGACTATCAATATCACAAGGATGTGAAGACAAATAGTGATAGCCAAACATATCAAATTATCAACAAACTACATGAAAAACAAATTAAAGCACATTACTTCTTTTTTCGCTCATGATCAATGCACCTAAGAGGGGAAGGGTTGACGCTTTATGGTGCTTGTGTGGCTAGGATTTTTCAACTTTTGAGTTTTTTACAAAATCCTTTGATTTATCCACTCTTTATAAATCTCATATCCCTTGTATAAATATGGCTAAAAAACTTTTTATTCAAATTTCAAATATATATTTTTCATATATACACATATATATTATAAATCTTATGCATATACACACATATATAATTTTAAATAATAATATATATATATACACATGTATGTGTGTATCCGAAAATCATATATGTATTTGTGTATCATACTATCATCTATAGCCATTATCAACAAATATAAATACTTACAATTTAAACCCTTATATTAGTATATTTCTTAAATAAATATCTTTCACTTGCTCATTTAATTTCATTGTACATTTAACTATCTCAGTTATTTTATTACCTCATATTACGAAATATTATACAGTATTTGATATGCATTAATGTAATATTGAATAAATTGGGTTATAGTGGTGGCATGAAAGATAAAACACGTTTGCTAATCACACAAGAATAAAGTGAACAATGCTATAATTAATGCAATTATTTTCCATCTAATGATTTTTATCTATTAAGAGAAAAATTATTCTTTTTATTCTTTCAAATAATGAATTTTTTTAATAATCTGATTTTTAACTAAAAATATTTGTATATCATGTCCCAACCCATGTCCAAACAATTAAAATAAATTTATTGATTAAAGACAGTTGTATTTTACAATCATATAAATTTATTATAATTTTTAATTGACTAATAATAAGAAAATTCACAAAATTTCTTTATTTTGGGACAAGGTTATTATTTTCTGTTGTAAATAAACTAGGGGTATCCGGCCACACGTTGAGGAGAGAAATCCCAGTTTAGTTGATGATAAGCGGTCCTATTTTTGGGATCACACTATGATTCAAACTAAAACATGTTGAAAGAAATATTTATGAGTTTGCTAGCTAACACAATGTTTGTTATTTTACAACAGAACAACATGCTCCTCATCTACAAGCGTTGCAAGATGGCAAACAGTGAGGGGATATCTAAGTAAAATACTGAAAGAAGTTGTAAACAAAATTCGCATTCAATTTCTACTTTATGCTAGTAGTAGCACCTATGATGAATAGCATTACACATAAAACTCTTACAAAAATATAGATGTTTTTTTAACAATTGGAACATGAGCACACTAAATGTGTAATCATAATAGCTATTTTTATCATTAAATGGTAATATTGAACAAAATACCTTTTTACCCATTGGATGTTTACTCTCCACATGCTTATTATTCACTTTCTTTCTCCAAGATGCATTTTTTTCATGGTTTTAAAAATTCTCCTATATAATTATGTGTCATTTTGTAACATAATTATTGCAAATGATCCCCCAACAACTAACTCTGGAAAATATAATATATTGAGAATTCCTAGCAACTTAGGTGCAAGGATCTAATGCAGTATTCATTTGCAAGTATGGATCTAATTAGCATCATTATTATTCTTTCTCACCTTGGATAAATTTTATTTGCAATTATGCATCTAAAGCGATTATATACACACAAATAAAAACCCACCCAACGCAAGTAATCAAGATCTAAAGAAAAAGAACAAACATCGTATAAAATCTCACCTATAACGTTAACACTTTATGTCTCTATGACATACACAAAGGATACATAACCATATGTCAAAATCACCTACACTGAAATTAAACCTGCAAGTAAAATAGCAAGGCAATATATCTACATATCAAAACCAACCTAAGCAAAAATGATAACAAAAATTCTTAACGTCGAACATAGTCGACCGATAGCTAGAGGAGACACCAATATCACATTAATTTTTAAACAAAATGTTGGGTTCACAACAGGAAATATGCATACCAATCAGATTTGCACACATACAAACACAATATATATGTGGTCAATAATCTCCAAAAAAAAAATGAAGTGAATACCTGTGTCATAACCGAAAAGCAGACAGCCAGTGGCAGCAACCACTGTCAAAACCAACACATATTTGTTGCTAAAAATTCATGGTTGTAAAAATCCCCGGCTAGACCGATTAATCGGCCGATTAATCATTAGTCCCCTAAGGCTGACTAGGCCCGACTATCCGATTAGGCCGATTAATCCCGATTAATCCCTAGTCCCCACCCCACCGACCGACTAGCGACTAGCGATTTCTACAACATTGGCTAAAATATGTTATTTTCTTGTCAACACCAACATCTATGCGCCGAGGACTTCCTTCCTGGAATCAAGTCAATCGTCATCTTCATTACTCTAAAGAACCAAAAGTAACACAAATTGGAAATCAAACCTAGAAATAAAATCTCCCAAACTCAAAATTAGACCTGGAAATAAAATCTGGCTAGCTGCAAAGTAAGAGAAACAAAGCATGAACAAAGGAGAAGAATCTCATATAAAAGCACGGTAAGAAGACCAAGACACTATGAAGCCGAAAACAACAAATGAAACCCTAATTGTAATCGGATTAATTGGCAAATAGAAGTAAGAATATAGGTACCTATGTGAAGGAAGCATGGGGCTCTTAAACCCACAATTGGCATGAAACCAAGCATCTTCAAGACTCATCTTCGGTTCTTCATCCTACAACGGAGTATTTTTGTCTCGAACGTTTCGGGGGTGGCGTCGGAGTTCTCCATTTGTCGGTATCGCTAACGCGGTCCAAAGAGATGAGGAGAAGGAGCCGCCGACAATGGCTGTGTTATTCATCGAGAGGAGACGGAGACTGCGACGGTGGCTAGCAGAGGTGATAATTTTCCATCGGTTTCCTGTAGTAAAGGAGCTCTTTACTTTCCAATGAAGGTATGGGGTCGAGCCGTCGAGGTATGGCTCCCATGTTGTGTTCAGAGGTCAAGATCGGTGACGATGGCTGATAGGGTTCCTGGAGTAAAGGCAATGAAGGTATGATGAGGTCGAGGTATGGGTGTGGTCAGAAGTAAAGATCAAGGTGTGGCCAAAGATTTAAAAAAAAAACTATTCATTAGCCCTTCTCTTTTTAATATATATACTAGGGTGAAACCCGCACTTCGCGGCGGTAATCGAGCCAATTGATAATAAAGTTCTGACATAAATGTTTACCGTTGTAAAAATGAGCATTGGAAACATGAAAACGAATCTATAAACACCAAATAAAAAATCCGAAGATATTTAAAAAACATTTATACCCACGCTTCGTGGCTTTAATCGGGCCAATTGATAACAAATGCAAAACTTGAACCAGATTTTAAAAAAATTATACCCGCGCTTCGTGGCGTTAATCGGCTAATTGATAATAAATGCAAGACTCGAACCATATTAAAAAAAAGAATTTATACCCACGCTTCGCGGCGTTAATCGGGCCAATTGATAATAAAAGCAAGACTCCAAGCAGATTAAAAATATATATATACCCACGCTTCGCGGCGTTAATCGTTGCAATTGATAAGAAATACAAGACTCGAAACAGATTAAAAAAAAAGAATTACAACCGTAGCAGCGTCGGATCCTTACAAAAAAATACCACTGTTCGGATATCGTTACAAAAAAATGGGATTACAAAAAAGAAGAAAATACCATTGTATCGTTATACATTCTAAAACAATAAATCAAATCTTCTGCAAAAGTTTTGAGGGTTTGTTAATTAATTATTGTTATTATTATTATTTAATTATTTTATAATAATTAGTATTAACATTAATCATTATTAATTTTGACTTTGGTAAAAAAAAAAGAAGTCACTAGGCCGTTTTTTTTGACTTTGGTAAAAAAAAAAACAAACCCAATTAGCACTGTATATGCCACTTATAAATGTATGTTATATAATATATATAATTATATTTTATCATCTTAACATTTATTTGATTTTCCCTCTCAAATGTAATTCACATCCTAATTCTATTGACACAAGAAAAATCATACCCAGTATTTTACATAATTCTTATTTTACACAGAGTTTACGAAAGAGTCGAATCAATTCATGATATATAGACAATCTTTTACTACTAATAAAAGAATAAATTCAATGTCACATGTCTTTTTAGTAGCATGGACACCTCATTTACATGACACATGTCACTTTAAAACTATTGCCACATAGGACTATTTGTAACATCAGTGTCTGAACCATAGTTCGGAACAATACATTGTACAGTAGATCAGACATTAATATGTTAGAAATGAGGCTTGAACCCTTTATATTCAAAGAGAAAAGATCAAACATTAACTATTAAGCTAAATTTGCTCGATGAATAATAACAATCAAACATTAACTATTAAGCTAAAGTAATAGATCACCCTTCCGCCCGAATAACAGAGTGTGGTAACCTGACACACCCGCCCACGAGGAAACCTACAACTAAGAAAACCCCCTGGCTCAACCCAAAACCTCTCATAAGAGAATTTAAGAGGCTACCACTAGGCTATAAACCATTTGATAATAATAACAATTAATAATCTTCCTTTTATTCTATTATATACAGGACCGGCCCAACCGTTTTGGTGGCCCTAAGCGAAGAAAAAAAATGAGGCCCTATTTTATTGTGTGTTAACAAGTATAAACCCTCCTCCTTTACCTGGGCTTGAGACTGGCAATAATAAATAAAAAGTTTATAGTTGGTGGAGTTAATTTTTTTTTAATTTATAAAAATGTTTACAATTTAAATAAAGTTTGTTTTTCTAGCTTTATTAGATGCAAATTGTTTAATAAAAGTTTCATAATCAATTTCTTGTAATAAATCTTGTGCAATTTAGATGCAAATTGTTTAGATGCACCGAATTCATACTTTCGGTTAGACATTTAAGTATTTAACAAGCTACTAATTTCAAATTAAAAAAATAACAATCAAGGCCCTGTTTGGTAGCCTCTTAATCTCATTCAGATGCTACCTCTTAATGGTTCATAGCATGTGAATAGTTAAAAAGTATCATTAAGTCTGAATGGTTAAGAGGTTGGTAATGGTTCATAACCTCTGAATGGTTAAGAGGTAACCCTAAGTCTAAATGGTTAAGAGGTTATGAACCATTTAGAGGTAACCTCTTAATGCCATTCAGATGCAAACAACCAACCCCTAACTGATGTTAAAGTTAACAAAACTAAAATTCACAACTACCTGTTAAACACCAAAGTCAAATAACCCAATTAGGCAATTAACAAGCAATAACCTAATGTTAAAATTAACTAAACCAAGATTCACAACTGACTGTTAAATTCAATTTCAAATAACCCAATTAGGCAATTAACAAGCAATGGTTCTAATGGTTCTAATCGGAACAACTGAACAAGCAATGGATAATAAAACCTAATTGGAATGATAGCTAATGGTTATAATCGGAACAACTGCCGACTCGTCGGAAGAGTGAGAACTATGATCCCAATTACCTCTGTCTAAGTGATTGTAATCGCCGAGCTTAACCCCTTAGTATATGATGTAATCGGCTAATAAAAATCGGAATTAGACTAAGTTTAGTGGGTGAGCCGCGGAATCGGCGGGGACGACGTGGCCAGCGGCTCCCGGCGGGAACACCGCTACACCACCCCTGCGGCGACGAGATTTCAGGTTACATGGCTCCCGCTCCCCGCTCCCACTCCTCTCATTTCATTGGTGAAACATATTTTTAGGGCCCACATGTTGAAGATACTTCTCGTTCGCCGGAGAAGAAGACCGGAAGTGGATCGCCGGAGAAGAAGACCGGAATCTTGCCAGAGTTGTTGGCGTCGGATGGCGAAACAGACACCACCGATGGAATCATCGCGACGAGAGGAGAAAGATGGTGTAGAGATTGGTGGATGGCGCCGCCGTGGTTCGCCGGAAACGAACCGGCAAGGTGGTGGTGGTGTTTCTCTCTCTTGATCTCTCTCTCCACCATCCGCCTCTCTCTCTTCTTCAAAATTGTAACCATTCAAAAAAAGCAAAAACCAAGATATATATATATATATATATATAAACAAAATTATAATTAAAAATATTTTATGATGTGGAATAGTGGGGAAGGGTTTTCAGTGGGGTGACCATTGTGGGTGTTTAAGGTTTTCAGTGGGGTGATGACGTGGCAGGAAATTTCAGTGGGGAAGGATTTTCAGCGAGGTGACCGCTGTGGATAGCCTTAGGAAAGCGGAAGAGTTGCAGGCTTGCCGTCTGCCGATTGACCTTCCCACTCCCCCATTTCAATTTTTCATAGGGGTTTTTGTCTTCATTCTTTGAGTTTCTTTTTTTTTGAAAGGCAAAAATCATATTATTCACCAAACGACTTGTAAGATGCTAGACAACAAAGTACACCTCAAATACAGACTATCACCATTACATCAAAATGAATTAATACATTATTGCACTATTCCAATCACTCCATTGAAGAGTCCTCAAAGTTGATCTATTCTTCATCCAAAGATAACTTAGGACTTTAATTTCTTCAAAGATTCTGTTTATCGATGTCCTCTTATTGTTAAAAATCACCTGGTTTCTTACAAGCCATAAGCACCACAAAGCTGCGCGGATGACCGTGCCGATCACCACCTTTTTCCTATGGTTCGTTGTAACATGACCATGGAGATTCAAGAAGTCAGTTGCAGTGAATGCAAATATTGGCGGAATGGACATCCATGAGCTAATCCTCTGCCAAACGATCGTTGAGACATAGCATGCAGAGAACAAATGCATAGCCGATTCTGGAACTTTCTTGCAAAAAGGACAAAAGACCGAATTAACTGTGACACCCCTCTTGATCAAAGCATCAACTATTGAGATTCAATCCAATTGCAACCGCCATGTGAACAAATTCACCTTGATAGGTACTTCTCTAATCCATTGATAAATTTGATTATTTGTAGCATTATTCCCCTGTACCACATAACTCGAAATGATTTGGTACTATAGTTTCCATCCCTATCACCCAGCCATCTCCAAGAATCCATGCCTTCTTTAAAAGCAACCATTGCAATTGCTTTTGTGCAATACACAAGCATTCAAGCATTCCAAATGTCACACCCCCAAATTCCCACTCGTGGTGTCAGTCCACGTGGGTGTGACGTGGCCAGGATCACAGCTCATGGTCATATAGAACGACTCTATATGAGTTACACAATCACACATGTATGTAAAATAACATAGTTTCATTCAATATGCAGCGGAAAGTGTTTTAACATCATAAGATAAATAAGTTGCAGCGGGAAGTAAATTGTTTAACAGACACTTCATTGATCAAATTGTTTTAAAAACACATTAAATGCACGCAACGCCTAAGACATGAGTCTATATGAAAGCCAGACTCCTTAGTGTGTCCTTGTGCGTGTCCTTGCGTGTGCTCCATCAATTACCTGAGAATACATGCGAAAAGTGTCAACTAAAAAGTTGGTGAGTTCACAGGTTTAGACAGACACAAATAGTAAACAGATATATACTGGGTATGTTAAGTTTAGTTGTTGGATACTACGATCCGTGGAGTGTGTCAGTTCATCTTACCGAAACTAGACTGTTTCCGTTTGCCTCCGCGGGTCATCGCTGAACCCGCATTCACATCGAAATTACACTCGTTATGACCTCCAGTCAACATTGGTGCCGAGTGGGGTTAGTCAAACCCAGTAGTACTACGTAATTACGACTCGTTTGATACACAACTAACGGTAAGGATAAGTGAGGACTTTAAGCGATATAAGTTACACTAGAAAATGGTTTTCACAACATACCAGTACTATATCTAAAACAGTTGCATAGTATTCTCACCCCAAAGTTTAGTAAAACAGTATGAGAGTAAAAGTGGGGCTGTAAAACTCACCTGAGTTTGTGTAATGCGTTTGCTCAAAAGAGTTCGTGTAGCTCGCCGGCTAGTAGTCACCTATATCACATAGGTACTATGAGTTCGTGTTTGCGTACATGTGGGCCTCACAGGACCGCGTTCGTGTTCAACAACACCAAGTTGTTAAGTGGGTCGTGTTGACCATGTTTGACCGTATTGACCGTGTTTGACCAAACGACCCGTTGGTGACGGCTTGGATCACGTGCTCGTGTAATGTGCGATTTAGTGTCGTGTGAAGTGTACGGATACCAAAAATCATTCCCATGAGGAAACTTACTATTTATAGTAAGTTCCTATTTTAGGAAAGTTTCCACATTAGGCAGGTCATGCATTAAATCACATTTCTGATTATTCTAACATGCATATTTATCCTAAATGAGCATGTTATCACATAACACATAGTTACACATAGCCGGTTTAGCATAGTTTGCGCGTAAAAGTTTCTATATTTAGAAAGTTTGCACAATAAGCATATTTCATCAAGTTTAACAACCAACATCATCTAATATCATCATATAATCACTAAATAAACATGTTAGACTCATAACATTATCATACATATTATCAAGTTGCAAACTTGTGACAAAAAGTTACTATTTATAGTAACATTTATAAAAATCATCCTTTCGACAATTCTAAACATTCCTATGCATCAAATAATCATCATTTAACTTCTAAACATCATTTTCAAACCAATCTTATGGATCTAAACATGCAAATATGGTTATTTCATCAAAAACACATCCTTAGTAACATTAAAGTTACTATTTTTAGTAACTTTCACATCTTTGTCATTTCTTGACCATGTTCAAACATTCTAATCATGTGAAACATCATCAATAATACTTATAACAACATTTCACCATCAAAAATCATGGCAACATACTTAGATCGTCCATGCATGTACTCAAAAGTACCCATTTTATGATAAAATCAACGAATAACCATCAAAATCATTAAAGATCATCATAGATCATTATGAAACCCTCAAATCAGTAACAAAATCATCAAATAACATGTCCATAAACCCAAAATTTCGTGACTAAGATGGTGATGGTGATGCATGTGGTTACAAATCATCATATAGGTCAAAAAAGCCTCAAACATCACATTTTTGCATCAATAATCGTAATGAATCAATCCAAATGTTCAAATCAACGAATCAATACATTAATCACAGATCTAAATCATTTAAAATTCGTGCATGTGCTTGGAGATGACTTGCATGTGAGTATTTCTACTTGCATGTGTGTGTACAAGTGTCAAAATCACGGAATAGGGCTAGAACTACCTCAAGAGCCTTCTTGGGTGCTTGAATATCAATGGAACAGAGATGAAGGGCTTCAAGAAGATCTGGGATGTCCCTCACAGCAGCTCCAACTCGTGTGGGTTGATGGATGTTGTTCTTATGCTTCAATCTCTTCAAGAATAAGCTCCAAATGACTCCTAGATGGCTCCAATGTGGTTAAATGTGGTGAAACAGGGTGATAATGGCCGAACGGAGAGTTTTCAGTCGAGAGATTGGGATAGGATAGCCAGAAATGATTTCATCTTGGAGTTTTAAAGATTTTTGCGTGTAAGGGTCGTCGCGTACCGCGACATATGTCCAAAAAGCAGCTCCGCGTACCGCGGCGATTAAAATAATCATTCTGTTCCCGAAACACGCCGCGTACCGCGATGGTGGCAGATGATCGGCCGTCGCGTACCGCGATGGTTTTCGAAGAGTTCAAATTCTCCCGCCCAGGCTTCGCGTACCGCGAAGGCCCAATTGGGTGCCCATCGCGTACCGTGATGGGTCTCGGTTGAGCCCAATAAGCCCAATTTCATGGTTTTGAACCGAATCTTTCGTATTTCTTGAATAAGATCATCGTTTCTCGACACATAAGTGTTGTTCTACTAACTTAGGTTCTCCGGAACCTAATTGTGCAGTGTAAGTGTACTGTGATTCGATCCGTTCACCAACGTTCGTCATTCAAGACACGTGCGAGTTTCGTGCGATAATTCCTCGAATTATCGGTGTGTTTGGTCCGTTGTGCCACGTGTCACACTAAATACAAATATTCTAGTGCCACGTATGATATAATAATACACATTATTATTAAAATAAAATAAATGCTGACCTGGAATTTGCGAGGTGTCACACCAAATCACTGTATACACTAGGGACATGAGACCAATCCTATTTGATATCAATACTACCAGACGTTGAGAACTAAATTCTGTCACGAATCACACCGTTTTTATGCTTTTCTAACATGAACAAGGTAGGATAAGTAACCGCCAGAGGTTCATTATCGCACCATGTGTCGATCCAGAACCGAATTTGAGCTCCATCACCTGGTATCTCTTTGATAAACTGAGACAAGATGATGTTATTGGATCTGAGAATTCCATCAATTTTAACTAGGTTGACCCATCGACTGGACCTACCAGAGGAGCTGAACGGGATTCATCCTACCTTCCACGTGTCACATCTTAGGAAGTGCTTGGCGGACGAACAGGCGCATGTTCCTTTAGATGACATTGAGGTAGATAATCGACTGAACTACATTGAAGAACCAGTTGCCATTGTGGATACGAAGGAAAAGCAGCTACGGAATAAAACGGTTCGTCAAGTAAGAGTTCAGTGGAAGCATCGGAAGGGTTCAGACACGACGTGGGAATTGAAAGACGAGATGAGGAACTTATATCCTCATCTGTTTGATACGTAACGAGGCAGGTTTCGGGACGAAACCTATTGTAAGGAGGGGAGACTTGTAACATCCCAAATTTTCTAATACAAGTTACTTGAACTTACCAATGCATGACGAACAATTAACTTGTAGGAAAAATAGACGAAAAATAACC
Organism: Mikania micrantha; assembly: GCA_009363875.1. Classification (NCBI taxonomy): domain Eukaryota; kingdom Viridiplantae; phylum Streptophyta; class Magnoliopsida; order Asterales; family Asteraceae; genus Mikania; species Mikania micrantha. The sequence continues at coordinate 75,116,005 of CM018681.1, read as the reverse complement.
AAGGTGGGGTGTAGAAATCGTATACTCGAAATGAGGAGGATTTCGAGTACACCATATTTCGTGTACAGGGGTTTTCGAATACAGGGACCCTCCTTATAAATACCAGTGCCTCGGGATATGTGCGAACCTTTGGCTGGGCACGCTCTCTCTCGAGTACACGAAGTAGGAACCAAGAAACTTCAAGGATCGAGCTTTTGATCGACCAAACGAAGGAGGAAACGCACGGGAATCTACAGGGGTGATCACCTAACTTCAAGTAAGTGTTCTAAATCAAAAAGCTAGGATTTTTATGCAAAAGTTAGGATTTTTATGAAAGGTGAACTTGTGCATAAAGCTTGCACCTTTATGCATAAAGTTCGGAACTTTGAGGTTCCAGCATGTTGGTAACAACATGAGGAACCTAGAACTAGCTCCCCAAAGCCTTAGATGAATTTCTGAGATGTTTAATGACTAAAGTGATGAGTACACGAAATCCTGCACAAAGGGTACTCGAAATCATACCTAGAATTTCGAGTACATGGCCATTTCGAGTACGTGGCCATTTCGAGTACAATCCATTTCGTGAACTCCAGGAATTTCGTGTACATGGGTTTCGAGTATGGGGTGTGTAATGAACCTCTAGTGTTTCGGATACTTAGTTAAGATTTGGGAACTTGAGTTTATAATGGGGACTAGTTGGTTATGAGGACTTAGAATAATTTCTAAGTCTAAGAATGTGATGTAATGGGATGATGTAATGATGTAGGTTCCTTGAGTCCTAGCTAAGGAGTTCGGCTAAGGAAAACAGGAGTCTACTATCAGGTGAGTTCTAGACGCCCTCTTTTATGTTTGCTGTTTTGGGCTAACATACATGCTTATTTTTATGTCTATGATGTTATGTGCTTATGTTGATGATGAATGAATGATGATATGCCCTGACTATGTATGCATGTTTATGTGTTAGCATGGTGTATGCATGAAAGTATGCTAAGTATGAGGAATGCATGATAAATGAGTTATGATGATGAATAACATGACATGATAATGATGCTAGCATATGATATGATGATGACTTTATGATTACATGCTTCATGACGATAACTATGAGAATAGTTATAGGGATATGGCAAGGTCCTAGGTGGCTAGGATGATAGTATGATACCATGAGGCTATGATATGATAACGATGCTAGTATGTTATGATGGTATGATGAAATGATGCTAGTATGTTATGATGGTATGATGAAATGATGCTAGTATGTTATGATGGTATGATGAAATGAGGCTAGTATGACATGCCTAAGATGCCATGATTAACCCGATGAATAATGTTATAATGCTAGCATGAAATGTATGAGGATTATGATGGATGACGATATGATGCTAGTGTATAATGTATGATGAATGAATGATGTCCCTATACGTGCTATAGGGTATGTGTGAATGATGATGCTCCGGTACTTGTACTGGGTTAAAATGAATGATGACCTGATTGTATCAGGATATGAACAGCCGATCGGGCTATAAACATGGAGTCGACCGGACTATAAACAGGGGAGTCGATCGGACTATAAACAGGGAGTCGACCGGACTATAAACAGGGGAGTCGATCGGACTATAAACAGGGAGCCGACCGGGCTATAAACATGAGAGTCGACCGGACTATAAACATGAGAGTCGACCGGACTATAAACATGGAGTCGACCGGACTATAAACAAGAGAGTCGACCGGGCTATAAACATGGAGCCGACCGGGCTATAAACACGGAGCCGATCAGGCTATAAACATGGTAAGAGCCGATCGGGCTATAAACATGGTAAGAGCCGATCGGGCTATAAACATGGAGCCTTGTGCCGGCATAAGCCCACTGTTCGTATGGTGACAGTGGAACGTAAGACGATGATGGAAATGATGATATGTGCTAAGGTTATGGACTATGTGTATGAAATGATGTTTATGATATGTATGTTTAATGTTGTTTTACAAAAACTAGAACTCACCAGCGTAAGCTGACTTGATTTAGCATGTATGTCAGGTTAAAGCTATGATAAGAGAAGGCATGGAGCTCGGGCATCAATCCAGACGATCCGTTGGTTTTGGCAATTCGATATGATTTTGATACAGACACTTTATTAAATTCTGTTTATCAAACTATGTTTACATTTCCGCTGCATGATTATGAAAGTTTTTAGTTTAAGAGCTATGTGTTATGATGAAAACCAACCTCTGCGAGGTGCCCGGTTTCGGGGCCTCACAAGTTGGTATCAGAGCCATAGTTTGAGAGATCTTGGCATCCCAAATGCCAAGACTTAAACTGAGAATGGGATTAAGTGACGCGGATTGCCAACCACGGATGAACGGATGCCACGAGCTGAATGTTTATGTATGAGTTAAGGGTTAGATGTAAGGTTATGTATGTAGTTAGTGTCATGCGCATTGAAGAGATGGGATGGGAAACGTTTAGAGCCTATGAGTTGGGTAAATGGTTAATAGCACTTGATCAATGTCATTAACGATTTACAAAGCTTATTTCGTGCTAAACTGACTCCTGTACTAACTCATCAATTGTTGCATTATGTAGAAAGTTAAAATGGTCGGACAAAAGGGTAGACCGCGAAAGAAGCCACAAGAAGCTGAGGAACCGCATGTCGAGACTGAAGAACCCGTCAATGACGGAGAAAACGAGACTAGTGAGCAACCGGAAGACGAAGGGGAATTCACGCTAGAGCCGATTGTAGTAAAGGCCATTTCTGATGAGGTCTGCAAGATCATGGATGAAAAGATGCCGGCAATGATTGCTAAGGCATTAAAGGATGCATTGAAGGAAAAGTCCGAGGGGACTAAGGAAAGCTCCAAGGGAGAAGAAGTTGTGATCATCGAGACAAAGAGCGGTGACTCTATGGCGGGGAAATTGAAGGGCTGTGACTACAAGTCCTTCAAGGGATGCAACCCACCAACCTTTGACGGTAAGAAGGACGCTGTGGCCACCTGCCACTGGATTTCTGCAATGGAGGCTGTTATCTCCATCAGTGAGTGCCGAATTGACCAGGCTGTCAAGTTTGCAGCTCACTCTTTCGTTGAGGAGGCACTTCACTGGTGGAACACCGTCAAACAATCCAAGACTGCTGATGATATGGAAAAGATGACCTGGGATGATCTCAAGGAACTGGTCGCAAAGCAGTTCTGTCCCAAGAATGAGCTGGATAAGGTTGAAAGGGAGTTTTTGGTGCTGAAAGCTGGAAGTTTGAACCACCGCCAGTACACGTCGAGGTTTAACGAGATGGCAAGAATTGTTCCTCATCTGGTTTCTACCGAGGAACGCAGGGTGAAGTTGTACATGGAGGGCTTGCCTCCAAAAGTAAGGATTCACGTCAAGCCAATGCTCCTAAGACCTTTGACTCCACTGTTGAACTCAGTGGTATTGTATGGGATGATGTGATGGCCGATAAGCCAGTGAAAGAGTAAACCAGGGTGAAGGAGTCTTCCGGGACTAAGAGGGGTCGAACAGACCAACGAAAGACTTCTGGCAAGAAGATCAAGCGAGAGGAAACAGGTCTATGCTGTAAGTGTGGCAAGAGCCACTCTGGGCTGTGCCGTGTGGGCACAAACTTATGTTTCAGATGTGGAAAGGTGGGGCACTTTTCAGCCAACTGTCCTGGTACGATTCGATGCTATAACTGTAATGGGGTTGGACATCTGTCCAAAGATTGCAGGCAACCTCGGGCCGATGCTTCGGGCTCGGGTAAGAAAGAAGAAAAAGGAAAGGAGAAGCAGAAGGCTAAAGCACGAGCCTTTACGATGACAAAGGATGATGCGATTGAGGACCCTGATGTGGTCACAGGTACCTTTTCTATCAACAATATTCCTGCTTCTGTATTGTTTGATTCTGGTGCCAGTATGAGTTTTGTGTCTTCTACTTTCTGTGATGGGTTATCTGGGAAGGTTAAGAAGATAGATCGGGTATTTGATGTAGAGACGGCTATTGGTAAGATGACCAGGGTGACTGAGGCTATTGATGATTGTTATGTTGAGATAGGAGGTCATAGGTTCCCAGTACGATTGTTTCTTATTACCTTAGGAGGATTCGATGTAGTTTTGGGTATGGACTGGTTAGCCAAATATGAGGGTAACATTGTATGTCGACGAAAGATGATATGTTTACGTGCGATGGATGGGAGCTCCGTGACGGTTTATGGTGATAAAGCGATGTATGCGCCTAAGATCATTTCGATGATCAAGGCTGATGTTATGATGAGGCGAGGGTGTGTAGCCTACTTGGCCTACGTGATTGAAGAACGTATGGATATGAGGACGATTGATGATGTTCCCGTGGTGTGTAACTTCCCCGATGTATTCCCTGAGGAATTGCCTGGATTACCACCCGAACGGGAAATTGAGTTCCAGATCGACTTAGTGCCGGGGGCACAACCCGTTGCCAAAGCGCCGTACCGTTTAGCTCCAAACGAGATGAAGGAAATGATGACCCAGCTACAAGAACTCCTTGATAAAGGTTTTATACGACCGAGTGTCTCTCCATGGGGAGCACCGGTGTTGTTCGTTAAGAAGAAAGATGGAAGTATGCGTATGTGTATCGATTACAGGGAACTGAATAAGTTGACCGTAAAGAACAGGTATCCTCTACCTAGAATTGATGACTTGTTCGATCAATTGCAAGGTGCAAGCTGGTTCTCAAAGATAGATCTCCGATCCGGTTACCATCAGTTGAAAGTTCGAGAGCAGGATATTCCAAAGACTGCTTTCCGTACGCGTTATGGACATTACGAGTTTCTCGTTATGTCGTTTGGATTGACGAATGCTCCTGCAGCATTTATGGATTTGATGAACAGAGTATGTCGACCGATGCTGGACCGATCGGTGATAGTGTTTATTGATGATATATTGATTTATTCAAAGAACGAGGTAGACCATGCTTGCCACATACGTGAGGTATTGGTTCGTAGTCCCGAGGCCAAGTAAAAACATCGAAGTAACCGTGCAACATTACGCACATTTGTGGGGGACCACTCACCTAAAATCATCACATCATCAGCATACATAAGGTGGGATAAGAGCGGACCATGGTTTGGCAAACGTACCCCATGGAATAGCCTCGTTTGAACTGCCCGATTAAGAAAACAATTGAAGGCTTCCATGGCAATTATAAAGAGGTATGGGGATAGGGGATCACCTTGTTTAACACCCCTATGGATATGGAATTCCCAAGTAGGAGATCCATTAATTAACACTGATGCCCTTGAGTTGTTTAAGCAGCCCCTTACCCACTTTCTCCATATATTTGGGAAATTCATTTGTTCCAGAACTTTATCAACGAAGTCCCAGGAGACTGAGTCAAAAGCCTTATTAAAATCTAACTTGAACATCATTACTTCCTTTTTGGATCTCTTAGCCCAGGAAATTAACTCATTCAGAATGAGCGGGCCGTCTAAAATGCTTCTTCCAGACAAGAAAGCCATTTGATTTTCCAAGACCACTGTTCCAACCACCTTCTTTAGTCTATTAGCCAAGACTTTAGACACCACCTTTGGAATGCAGCCAATGAGACTAATAGGTCTAAAGTCGTTAAAAGATTGAGGGTCACGCACCTTGGGGATAAGGTGCATAAAGGAAGAGTTACATCCCCTACCCAGCTTCCCATGTTCAAAAAAATAGGCCATTAAATTACTCCAATCATTCTTCAAAGCATCCCATTGTCACCTTAAGAATTTGAAATTAAACTCGTCTAGGCCGGGCGCCTTTTCCTCACCGATATCCCATACAGCAGATTTTATCTCCTCCTCCGTAAACGGGGTAGAGATTGCTTCAGCATCAACTTCCGAAAGCTTCTTTATATCATAACACGTGAATTGCGGTCTTACATCCATAGGCTCCACAAATTTGTTTATGAAAAATCTCCAAGCTTGGTTCTTAATCATATTAGGATTAGAACACCATACACCATCAATAAACATCCCATTAATTCTGTTAGAAGCATAGTGTGATTTGATTAAACCATGAAAATAGGAAGTGTTTTCATCCCCCTCCACCGCATATTTTTCCCTAGATCTTTGTTTAAGATCCTGAACTCTTGCAGCTTCAACTAAATGCAATGCATTCTTACATTCAGCCCACCTTTCTTTTTCCTCATCTAGCAGGATCCCCAATTCAGCCAAGGTTTCAAAATGATTACATTCCAGATTTAACTCATTAACCTGTGCGTTTTCGGATTCAACTTGTGCAGCCCGCCATGACTTTAAACCCCCTTTAATAATTTTAAGCTTGCCCAACAAAACCATATCAGGAGATCCAGATAAGCATGCATCCCTTAGCGCATTTTCTATGACAATATTAATCCCAGGCTTGGACAACCAAGAAGAAAAAAATTTAAAGGGGTTTGGACCATAATTCCTATTTAATGTTGATAATGTAAGAGGGGAATGATCAGACCATTTTCTTGGGTGTGCAAGGAGAGTAGCAGAAGGCCATTTTTGAAAGAAACGATCACATACCAGGACACGATCGATTTTGCTACATTTGAAACCATCCTGAGACGCATATGTAAATTTCATACCAGACATAATGTATTCCTTTAACGAAGCCCTGTAAATAAAATTATTAAATTCCATGGCTCCCCTATAATTGAAATTGGAGTTTAGTCTATCCTCTTCACCCCTGACTTCGTTGAAATCACCAAGCATTATCCACATGCCCTCATTTGAGGTCATTAATTCCAGAATTTGTTCCCATAAATCCCGTTTTGTTCTAGGATCTTGAGGGGCATAGACATTCAGAATATTAAGAAGCTCATCAAAGCCTATCACCAATCCCTTAACAAGAAGAAAATTCTGACTTTTTTCAACCTTTAGCATACGAAAGACAGAAGGATTCCACATAGTTAAAACCCCCCAGAGCGGCCATTCGCTGCCATAGATTCGGATCCAACCTGGCTATTGCCCCAAATTTGTCTTACCGGAAGCCTGGAATCCTGCGAACACTGCGTCTCTTGAATACATACACATTGAATTTTATTACCAGTTTTAAGGGACCTAATCCATTCGTGTTTAATGGAGTCCCTGACACCCCGTATATTAATGGACAAAAAATCCATCAAAAAATCATTGATCTCCCTCACACCTAATTGCATGTTGGATCTGTTCTTGGAATGAGTTTAGAAAAATTCCGACAAATTCTCCTGCTTCAATCGTATCCGCGGTTTCCTTGCGAATCTCCACATTGCCTTCCGGAACAACATCAGACGGGACATTAATACTTTGACTTCCTTCACAGCCGAAAGCGTCCAGCCTCGCACCAAAATCCACATACCCGGATGAAGTGGTTGGGATATCTTTCAGATGAAATCTCTGCCAACGCCTTTGATTGTTCTCAGCTACATTGGGGGGGGGGGGAGTTCAGATCAAGAGAATCCAGATCACATAAAATAGGAGGACGATAATGATTTTGTACAAGGGTATCCTCAATCAACTCAGAGGTCTGTCTAGGTCGTTTACGTGGCCTTATAAATTCTACAGGGCTTGATCCACAAACTCTTGAATTAATACCAGAAGATCTATCAGGCCCAATTAAACCCATCCCATTATTAATGTGATAATGTGAAACTTCATTAGATAGTGGACCCTGTGCCTCATGCCCCAAGTCTGAGGCATTAATTAAATGATCCATCCCACAGTCCATCATCTCGAAATTTTTTTTGAAATGGTATATTTTATAAAAAAAAAATAGGATAATGGTGAAGTCAAAAAAAAAAAGGAAAATGGTTAAACTGAGATTCCTAGTTGCGGTTTAGGAGTAATTTTAATTTAGAAATCTGAACTTTGCAGGTGAACCACAATTCACAATTGCGCTTTATGAAAAACTATTAATCCACAATTCATAGTTGCGGTTTAGGAACAAAGCAAACGTTAACGTTAGCTTCAACTTTGGATTCTCTTCTTCTCTTCTCATGACAATAATGCATCCAAATGATAGCCTGCCACTTTCACATGCATGCAACTCTTTAAATGGTAGTCTGCTACTCTTGAAATGATATCCTGCCACTCTTGAAAAGAATGAATTATAATCTGCCACTTTCACATGCATGCAACACCTATTCACATGCATCCCTCACCAGAGTTAACTTTTGACCAAATCATGCCTGAATTGATTTTATTTTATCATTTATATAATAATGTAAAAATGAAAGATAAAAAATATATATATAATAAGTAGATTGAATTTGAAAAATATAAAATGTAGTGCTAATGTTAGAATTTAATTATTCAATATTTTTATAAATAAACTCAAACAAACATGAAATATAATAAGTAGATAGAAATTGAAAAAATTTATTACATGAACTGAATTAAAAGTTACAATCTAAGTAGTTATCTAATGTCTATGCGGATAGCGCATAAGAGAGCCATCGGTGCCACAACCAACTGGTTTTGGACTTCATCGTGGTTGTATGTGTCTTGGTTGTGGTTGTTCGGGTTCATTATAATTTGGTGGACTGGAGCCTTCGGGTTGAGTCAGATGTAGGTCCAAGCTAATTTGAACAGGAGTTAAATGTTGGTAGCGCGGCTGTTGTACACTAAGACCGGTATAATCATAATTCTAGAAGGGTCCTTGCTGGTCTGAGTACATTGCCGGAATCACATCACTAGAAGGAGTGCAGTCAAACAATGAGGATACCTGATTGTTTTGTTGGTTGTTGTTAACACAACTGAGTACCTAATTGAATGTTTGATGATCCATGTCCAACAAATTGGGATGAAGGTCGATAACCTTCTTCCCAATTTGAGGTACCCTCCCCATAGTTAAGTGTTGCCCCTTCAAAATGTTGGGGCCCCTCCCCCTCATCATCATCATCCTGTACGAGGTTTACCCGAGTTCTTTGTCGACCACGACGCCCCCGATCACGCGGAGCACGTTGGGGGTGAGTGTTATCCGGTCCCAGATCCGGTTCATTTGTCTGTATATACGAAGGCTGATCAATATGATTAATTGATCCAATTAGCTGAGAAGCCATGCCTTGGACCCCTCCAAAATTTTCGTAGTAATGATCAGGGCCCATGTTTCGCATTCTGAGTGCTTCTTGACCAATGAAGCCTAATCCATCAACCTGCAAAACCAAAATAATTAAAAGCTATACACACTACTTATTTAATAATTATAATTCTACATTAGTAATTATACTAACCAAGTATCTTGCAGTTCCACCGTGATCATCGAATCCAGTATGGATAACACCATGGACTTGTCTCGGGTCTTTTATATAAAGTACAGTATGCCGATGGAACCAATCATTGTATGTATGGTGTGCCGTAGGTGTGTTGGTTGGGACACCTTCCACCATATTTTCGCGTTTATGGTTCCAATTTTCGACATATAATGCATAATGAACAGACTAGTATGTTTCCAACCTCCCTTTTCGTTGTGTTTTACGGAGTTTGCGAAGCACTTCACGAGAAAAAGGGAATGGGGCAGGGACCTCCTGAAGAAATCCAAATTGCCTCATCACCCTTTCAACCGAATGATATTCAACTACGTTCCAATAAATTAAAAAACATCATGACTTCCAATTGTTTATGCCTGTTTTGCACATTTCTGGGAGTCTTTGTATCACGTCCCGATAAGGCATCCAATCAAACTGTCAACATAAAAATATGTTAATATTTAGTATTTAAAATCATTTAATAAAACAGTTATGACAAAGAAATAATACATCGGCCTCTCTTAGATTCTGTAACGTTGTACGGTGGGCCTTTATCACGTGTGAAGGAGTCTCTGTTCTACTAATGTGATACTCTACCCACCTTCAGGAAGACAATAATAATTATTAGAATATTAATATTTTCATAAGTATTACAATAATATGTAACTACCTTGCACCGTATGGTTTTTTTCAGTCTATTCGCTCGTCTACAATTCTGGGTGCTAACGGTCGAATCCGGGTCCATGCCCATATTTGTAGCAGTGACATTGGGCCTCCAATAATTGATTTTTGTGGGTTGGTTCCTTTATAGAGTTCTCTATACAATGACGCTAAGGCGGCAACACCCCAACTCAGTTGCCGACTGTCAGTTAAAGGACTTAATAAATGTAATGACACGTACCCATTATTTGTATCTGCTAATACATTGTTAGTAGCCAGTATTAGGCAAACACAACGTGCACGCTGCATACATTTTTCATCTGTTGAATCATCAGTTATTGGGTTCTCTAACATAAAATTTAGCATATTACCGAGTTTTAGCAAATGTTTTCTATAATCATTCGGTTGTGTATCATAACCTAAGTAAGTTAAACACATATGCCTGCTTTCATCATAGGTGTACGAACCCTCAACCCCAGTTAATGCCACCCCCTCAATGGGTAACCCCCATAGAACATTAACATCCTCCAAAGTTACAGTGGCCTCACCAAATGGCAAGTGAAATGTGTTTGTTTTGGGTTGCCACCTCTCAATTAGTGCTTCTATCAACGCTCGATCAAGTCTCCTATAGCCACATCGTATGACACCCCCAAAACCAAATAAACTAATGTACCTTAAAACTTTACCCGTAAGAGTAATGTGTTTGTCATAGATTAGCTCCCAAAATGAACCGTCGCCACGTCTAAAATCCATTGTACAACTCTCCCCCTCTTGTGGATTTAGGAACAAATTTCTGGCCCGGTGTTCGGCTCCTAGGTACAACAGGCGGTCATCCATTGGACTCGGGATAAGATGCAAGTTCATGTTCATTGTAAGTAATTGGTTGGAATTAGTGATTGATAGTAAGTAATTGGTAGCAATTGATAATTGATTGAAGTGTGGGTTGATACGGGTCATGGTAGTGATCATCTGGTTCAACTTCTTTCCCTTCGAATTCATTTTCATAAACACTCTTCAGTACATCGGGGTCTTTTAACAATTCAGGGTTCATTTGGTCAAAAGTTAACTCTGGTGAGGGATGTTCCTTTGTTTCATTCACTTCCACTGAAAAACATTTAGGTTGAGGAAGATCACATGATGCCTTAACAACCTCAAAAACATTTAAGTAAGTGAACAAACAAAAGAAATATTGTATCATGAAACTAAATATGTAAATGCTTACACAATGTAGGATCCACGTGGTGCAAATAAAACGGTAGTAAGTAGGAGCACGACATAGGTAGCATAACACCTTAGATATGTCGTTTCTTGGACTGGTAGCATATACAAGGAACGGATTGGTGCTAGAACTGGTATTCCCCTTACTTTGGGTCGGACGAAAGGATGATGATTCCATTTTACTGGGTGGTGAATTAGACATTAGGAATGGATGAGTGCATTTTTTCCTTCCTCATACATTGGCTTTTATAAACAAAACGTAAGGGTTATAATGGTAGTTTCAAAAAGGATATTGAATTCATTTGTTAATATCATTAAAATATTAACCTAAAAATAATGGTCATTTTATTATTTAAAAAAAAGTCAGATGAACCATTTATCAACTATAAATAGAACCTTTCTTCTTCCTCATTGAGACAAATCTTTCCTTTCTCATTCAAATGGCTTCTTTGCCATTCAATCTATTTGTGGCACAGTTATATTATGGGGGTGAAGTGTCATACACACAAGGGGTTGTTTTAGCTACTCCGGGAACTTGTTGCACTTCGTTTTTAGTTACCTATCAGACCAATTATTCCGAGTTGGTTGACAACATATGTAGATGTGTTCAAATTGACCGTCAATCTTGTTGTCTGGACTTAACACTCTACTATGAATACAATGGAGGTTCATATACCTCACATATTCAACAGAAAAGTGATATGTATTTAATATACCAAACTAGCTTCTCTTATTCCGGGTTACACATGTAAAATTCATGTTACGTGGACGACGGTAGTTCTCAACTTGCATCAACATGAATATGGTAGTTCCTCAACCATTGCAGAGAACGTCGAAGGTTATTTTACTTCCTTTTTAATTATTTTTATCACCCTAATAGTATGTTGTAAATGCTAATACAATAATTTTTTTGTAAGACTCTCCTACGGAAGAAATTGAAGAAACATAAGAGAGTGAACCCTCTCTTTCTGAATATGAATCAGAAGACGACGAACCAATCCCTCCTTTGCCTCAGCAACAAAGTCAGGGACTTACCCATTTTCCCAGACTTTATGTTGTTGGTAGAGGAATGGATGAAGACTATATTCCCCTGGATAATTCTGGGGAAGATGAAATGGAGTTTTGGGACGAAAAAGATCCAGAAATACGTTTAAATATGTATTTCACTTCAAAAAAACAAGTTGATTACGCTGTTAGAATGTGGAATATCAGCCAGAACAGAGAGATATTTATGGCAGATACCCGACCAAAAGTCTTGACAGCCAAATGTAAAAGTATCAAGCAAACCAACATCAACCAGCACGAAACCTCTCAACCATGTCTATGGACATGCACAACAAGAAAATTAAAAGATTCCAATTGTTTCAAAATGACAACATGGACACCGGCTCACTCATGTTTCACCACTATTACTCGCAACAATAATCGGGCCCTAAGATCAAAAGTTGTAGCAGCTCACATCCAAGAACAAGTTCTTGCATATTTATCTTACGCTGTGAAACAAATTCAGTCTCTAATCAAAGAGAAACTGAATGTTGATATCACTTACGGCAAGGCTTGGGCTGCCAGAAAAAAGCCATCGAAAACATATACGGTACCTGGGATGAAAACTTTCATGAATTACCAAGCTACATAATGGCACTACAACAAGCTAACCATGGTACCGTTGTCCAGTGGTTACATCATCCCAGTAGTACAAGTGACTTCTCAGTATTCAAGTATGTATTTTGGGCGTTCCGTCCAAGTATCGAAGCATTTAGTTTTTGCATTCCTGTAATCTCTATAAATGCCACCCATCTAAGGGGAACTTACAAGGGAAAAATATTGATGGCGGTTTCCAAAAATGCAAACAACATGATCTTGCCGATTGCGTACGCATTGGTGGATGAAGAAACAAACGAGAGCTGGAAGTGGTTTCTTCAAAAATTTGCTGAGAACGTTGAAGACCCTGCAAGGCGAACGTTGTGTGTAATTTCTGACAGGCATGCCGGTATAAAACACGCCATGGATAATTTAGAATCCTGGAAGGAACCCCATGCGTACCATCGATTTTGTCTAAGGCATGTGAGAAGCAATTTCATGGCGAAGTTCAAGAGTGTGAGCTTGAAAAGGATGTGTTGGGAGATCGGAAGCACAACACAAGAAAGAAAGTATGAACGCCTGATGGATGAACTTAAGGCAACAAACAAACAAGCGTGGCAGTACCTAAAAGAAATCGATAAAACAAAATGGACAGTCATGTATGACCGTGGGAATCGCCGATGGGGTATACTCACCACGAACATATCGGAAGGCATGAACAATGTGTTACGTGGTGCCAGGATGCTCCCAATAAAGGCATTAATTGAATATACCTTTAAGAGAGAAGTTGAACAATACGCCATACACTACACAACCGCGTATAATTGCTCAACGGACTTTCCTCACCGCATGTATACCCTTATTCAGCACGTCATCAAAGGTTCATGGTGGAGACACCCCTACAAACATCGGACGAATCTGGCTATAGTCCTTATACAGTAGAATTCAAGGAAAAAACTTGCTCTTGTGGTAAGTGGCAAATTTACCGGTTCCCATGTAGCCATGCAATAGCAGTTTGCCACCACCTACGTGAAAGCCCAAGAACAACTGCGGACCCAAGGTTTTTTACTGAAACATATCGTGCACAATACAACAACCAGTATTTTCCGGTGTCTCATAAAGAAGATTGGTTGTACGCCGGTTGGCGAATCATTGGGGATCCATCAAAGAACAGGTCGTAGGTGTTCTGGTTGTAAAAGAACGGGTCACAGGATCAACAGTTGTCCATACCGACAAATCTAGTTATTGTATCTTTTTATCATGTATGCGAGTTTCTGTTTGTTTTATTTCATGTTTTTAATATTACTAGTGGTTTTCAGTTTATTTTATTTAATGTTTCTCCGTTTTAGTATTTTTAGGTGTAAAATCATCTTTAGATTACTTTAAAATAATTTAATGAAGTGCTTATAGTTAATTACATTTAAACACTTTAAAAATTGAGTAAATAATTGTTTAATTTAAATTATATACTAGAAGTGTTGCAGCAAAAAATAAGTGTTTGAGTAAAAATTAATTTTTTCAACTGTTTGAGTACAAATATATACAGGCTTGCACATGCATGTGAAAGTTACATGCATTATTTGTGTTGCGTATTTGTAGTTCACTAGTTGATGAGAAAGAGAATCCAAAGTTGAAGTTAAGGCCGTTAGTTTGCTATGTTCCTAAACCGCAACTATGAATTGCGGATTAATCGTTTTGTCCTAAACCGCAATTGTGAATTGCGGTATACCTGACACCCTGCAAAGTTCAGATTTCTAAATTAAAATTTACTCTTAAACCGCAACTAGGAATCTCGGTTTAACCATTTTCCTTTTTTTTTGACTTCACCATTATCCTAATTTTTTTTCTAAAATATACCATTTCAAAAAAACTTTCCCATCATCTCATGCACTTCCTTAGGATGATTGGAATTCCCCATGCAATGATCATGTTCCAGTCTCTCCTTCTTCTCTTTCCTCATTAATGCGATCTTTCGAGATCCCACACCCCATCTTGCCGGACATATCACCGGAATGCTGTGGTTCCACAGAAACGTTATCGGAAGAGATCTTAGAAGCCATGGTGAAAGAAGGAGCCCAGGCTAGCTCCTCTTCCCTAACCGTAACAGTAAGGGATATACCTTTCCACACAATCTTAATTTGACCCAGTATCATATCCATCATAGGAGTTAGAATCATGAGTCGTTCAAAAGATAAATTTCCATCCCTAACATATGCTTTCGATGGCGTTACCACCCTTCCATACAATTCTCCAATCTTGTTAAAAACTGTTGAATCCCATAAGTTAATAGGAACTCCAAAGATTCTTAAGAAAACCAGACGATCGATTTCATATTCTTTCCCATCCCAAATGTCTAAGTGACTGAATATAGACGTTAGTTGATCCTTATGCTTAGACAAGAAGATTTTTGCCATAATAGACCCAGGGAAGGTGATTAGAAGCTTCAAACCACCCACATACCGTAACTCTGCATTTTCGAGACCCATTACCTCCAGTTGGGTGTCAATCGAACAAAGTGTCTCGACATCCTTAACCACACCCAGAAGGGATGTCTTGGACCACGCCTTCTCTGCAACTGATCGTTCAGATGGAAAATGTAGCACCGGACCACCACCTTGATTAAGAAGAATGTCTTTGAAAGACCTCGTTCCTGAAAAGTTGGTGTTGGGGTTCTGCCTATTCTGGTGCACATCGTTGATAGACTGTTGCATCTGAAAGGAAGCCTTATCAGGACGAACCCCTAGGTCGCCTTTCGCTTCCAAATCTCCTGATTTGGCATACTTCGCCACCTTCACACCAATCACTGAACCGTTAAACTTGACTGAGTTCAGCTCCAAGAGAAAGGCCTTCATATTATTAACCGCTTTAAATCTAATAAACCCAAAGACATTCCCTTTACTGTCTCTCTTCCTTGCAAGGTAAGAGTCCACCATGTTACCAAACTTGTTGAAAAGACCCCTGAATGATGATTCGGAGATGTTATCTGGAAGATTATATACAAAAAACGTGGTCACCTTTTTTGGCCATGTCCACACTTTCAAGTTTTTCGAAGAGCCTTCCTTCTTCCTTCTCCGATGCACCTCCTTCCATTCTCCGTCGACGTTCATTCTCCGCATGTGTCCCCTCTGTTTTTTGACCTATTTGTATTTTCTTGTTTTAGAAAAGTGATTCTTTGAGTTTCTAACTTCAGCAATCCACATATTTCCCATATTCTCATTTAATCAATTAATCCAATAATTCATCTTTTTGGACTTTGCCACTTTGGAGTCCGGTTGCCCAACAATTCAACAAACACGCTAGTTGGGCCCTTTGGCCTAGCCAAAAAACTAAATTATGCAGGAAGAAAATACTATAAACGACCCAATACGTGAAGTATATAGATAAAAAAAAATTAAAATTGGGGGCTCTATTTTTTTGGTGGCCCCAAGCCCTAGCTTGGCCCACTAAGCTTAATGGGCTGGCCCTAATTATATATAAAAAACATTACCCAGTATATTCTCACTTTTCAGTAGGGTTTGGGGGAAGGATAGATACAAACCTTACCCCTATCCCAATTGGTATATAGAGGCTGCTCCGAAAGTGTCTCCGGCCCAAAGTTATCGTTTGAAGTTGATCATTCCAACGATTTTAAAGTTATTTTCACAAAATAATTAAAATAACGTTAAAATTAGTGCACTTTTACTTTTGCCTCTTAAGAGCCCAAACATATATACATTTAACGTTATGCTTCGACAGAGTCACCAGCTCTGATTATATATCTTTAATTTAATTTAGAGTACACTTCGTTTTTGTTCCATGTGGTTTGGTCAAAATAATTTTTTTCATCCAAAAGTTTTAAAATGCTCTTTTTGCTCCCTGATCTATGCATTATGCTCGATCAGCTCCAATCTATTAACACCGTTTGTTTTTTCTGTTAAATACAAGGGCATTTAAGACTTTTCATACAAAGTTTATTAATTGAACAAAACAAAAAATCAAAGGACTAAATGTGTAATTTACTCAAAAAGATAAACCCAAACCCTATCCACCCCATTTCCCCCCAACCAGGTAACCACAACCCCCCGTCGGCCTTCTCCATTTTTGCCACCACCAACGTCAGCCACCTCCACCTCATCTCATCACCATCAGTTTCTATCTCCATCCCTTGACTCGATTCAGGTTGATCGAATTTTGCGCCACCTCCCACGGTATCCCTTTTGTTGTTCACATCATCCACCACATCGTATCTCTGGTCACCAACGACTGGAACACCATCATACGCGGCCGCCCAGAGCCTCTAACCTCCCCGCACATTCACCTTCTACCGACAAGGCTTGCGTCTTCTCTCCTGCAAGCTTGACGCCCTTACCTGCTCTTTCACCCTCAAATCCTGCGCACGAGCCCTCGCCTCCATCGAAGTCCTCCAAATCCATTCTCTAGCTGTATAAATCACAAACGATGTTAGTGGTGGCCGAACATTGGCGGTGGCCGGTTGTCGACACTGGATATGACTGGCGGTGGTTATGTGGTTGAGGGGGGGAACAGGGTTGGGGTATATATTTGAGTAAATTACACATTTGGTCCTTTAATTTGTTGTTTTGTTTTCTTAGTCACTTGAGAAGGAAAAGTCTAAAATGCCCTTATATTTAACAGAAAAAACAAACGGTGTTAATAGGTTGGAGCTAATCGAGGCATAATGCATAGATCAGGGAGCAAAAAGAGCATTTTAAAACTTTTGGATGAAAAGAGTTATTTTGACCAAACCACATAGAGTAAAAACGAGGTTTACTCTTTAATTATATATATAACAATTAGCAAAAGTAATCATTGCATAGGAATAGTAATAATATTTTTTTTAAAAAATTTTGTTTTACTTAAATAATTAATAGTTCATTGAGAAAACCATCTTCCTGCTATATCAAGTGGTAAATTGGTGTTGTTTCATGAATGTTTTGAGTATAAGAAAAAAAGTAGTAACAATATTTAATATAAACAATTAAACATTCAAGGGTTCAAATACAAAAAAAAGAGAGATAAGTTATGACTTTATCAGGTTCTTCTGATTTGGGGATATGGTTTCACGACGGTTTGCTATAGATAGCAGGCAAAGATCTCCTGGCGTTAAATATTAAATATTACCAATTCTAATTTAATGGTTATATTATTTTAAGACTAACTAGCCCGTTATGACAAGTTTTTTGGTATGTGTTTTTATACTAATGATGTTACCGACATCGTGATTAGATACTTATATCGAAAGAGTGATATGATTCAATATATTTTTTTTGTAAAATTTTAGTTAAGTAAACATCATGTTATTTTCTGTTTAACACGAGATTACCGCAGCAGAGCGCGGGTAAACCTAGTTTAATTCAATTAATAATAACTCGTCGGATCACTCAAAAGAGAGTTAGGTTTTTACATGAAATATGTTTTGATCGCTGAATACAAGCGGTCTGTCTTTAGCCTCCAGGGCTGGCACAAACGATAAAGAGAAGCATTTAATCTGATATCATCGATACACATCACCCTTTGTATCCTCTAAATGGGGCATGATCCAGGTTCGGTTTCCTGTTGATTTTGCGGTCTAAACTCAGCCATCAGACGATCACTCCTATGGATCCCGAGCAGACTTTCATCAGGGTTCAAGAACGATTCTCCCATGTCCTCACGCCAAGAATACGAGCTTCTCTCGAGTACATGTATCTTTTGATTGCCATCACTCTCTTTGCAATCCTTGTTGTTATGCATGCCAATTACGTCCAACAGGTTTCAATTTCCAATCCAATTGTTGTTGTTGTTTTTGTTGTTCATAGGATGTTTGAATTGTCTGTATTCCTTGCTGTTCTAATTGGATTCCATGTTATGTAGCCTGGATGTTCTAGTGAACTTACTGGATTTGAATCTTCTGAAGCCCAGCTTATCCAAATTAAGGTTTGTTACTTCCTGATTTGATATTATCACTTACGTGCTATGTTATATTTGGTGCTAGTTGTGAAATATGGATACACTTGTAGCATTAACAGAGGAGATGTTTTGATAACTCATACTAAACATGTTCTAAATCCTAACTCATTCCAATCGAACCCTTTTCAAACTTAGAATCAAACCTGTTAACAGAGATTTGTGGGAATATGAGTAATGACTTGCTTAAGGATACAAATCCGTGTTATAAGGGGGCTGTTGAAAGCTTTATAAAATGAGAATGCAGCAGTAAATAGCAAAACTTTGAAAGAAAACTGGATTATGGAGTTACTTGAGAACTTTTTGAAATCAAACTGCAATTGTGTTTGTCTTGATGCCATTTCATATGTTAGTATGCAGCCGTCTTTGCCCTCATAGCAACTCTTTCATCTCATCTAACAATCTAAACGAAGCCAATACGTGCTAGAAAGTAACAAGAAACATGATAGAATCTGTAGCCGTTATTACATTGAAGTAATCAATTCACTAGATGAGACTTCTCTGCACTCAATACAAATCAAAACGAACGAGCGCAATAAAATTCCACACATAGTAAGCTATAGTTGGGTATGAGGAGGGTAGAATGATGACAATCCTTTCCATTATCCCTAAAGATATAGATGCTACTCCTAATGATGCCCTTGACTCGGAAAAAAACTTCACTTCACATGCCAAGTTTTGAATTCAATTAGCATGCTACCATATAACATATAGTGTGATATTATAAAATGCGATACAATGGATCGTAAACATGGATAACCTGTGTCGTCAAAAGCCCTAAGGCACGCACCTAGGCCCTAAAAAAAGCCCATCCGAGCAAAAACTCCTAGATGGGCTAGGCGCAGATTTGCCTTTTTTTGTTGGCAAAAGCCATAATAGGAGACAACTTTGATGTAGGCACAAGGGTATTAAGGCGCATGTTTTTTTGAAAAAAAAAAATTCTTATCTTTTTTTTGGATTGTTTAAATTTTGGTTTTGATTTTTTTGGATTTGTTTTGATCTAATTTAAAAGTTATACCTAGAAAAATACAAAAATTAACATATACGACATTGGTTTTAACATTTGGCATTGGTTTTTAACATTTGGTATTGATTTTTGAACATTTGATATTTGTTTTGAACATTTGGTTTTTGAACATTAGGTATTGGTTTTGAACAATTAGTTTGTGAAAGAGTATTAACTTTAAATGCATAATATTTTTTTTTCCACCTACGGGGGCCTTGTTTACCTCAGGCTATCGCTTTTTATACGCCTTGCACCTAGGCGTCGGGCGAGACCTTTGCTCTTTTAGGACGCCTATTGTTAGGAATCAAAGAGGCGCAACGGAAACCGATTAACTCATACACGCACACGAAAGCAAAGAAAATAAACAAACACACGATATAACGTGGTTCGGTTGATGTGACCTACGTCCACGGGTTGCAACTAGGGATTCTTTATTGATTAGGTGTCAAAGATTACAATTACATGACAAAGCTTAAATAGAAAAACAATTAGGTTAAACCCTAATGGGCCAGTATTAGGGCCGGCTGCCCTAAATCTCCCAAAGGCCTACGTAACCTAACAATCTCCCACTCGGAGGCCTTGCGATAGAATCAAGCCCGGCATCCAACATAAGCAATCCAGTCATCCAGTAATCTTCAATAACAAGTCTTCCAAGCCTCAATTCCCAAGAATAAGCTAACACTTCATCATATCCAGACATATCCCCCTAGTGCAAACTGCCCCTCAATCATCAAGGACAAGAAGGGCTAGTTGCAGCTCCCCCGAGCTCCAACTCAGTCGTGACAAATCCCGTCAACGACTCATCCTCTATCTCAACTGGTATGGACACTCCACCAGATCCAGAATACACCGAGGTCCACCAACACTCTCCAAGCACAACAAACTACCAACAGGAGAGATTTCTTCCGTTCTAGTTTTCAAAACCCAACGGCTCTTCGTAACTGTACCCGGAACACAACCCTTGCTCCCACTGTCACCGAATCCCCTGAACGGTTTAGACTTTTGAACACGTTCAGCTAACATCCCCTTGGCTCCAGACTTCACGTTTGCAAAATGAACTCTCCTAGCATGAGATTTAGCGAACCAGATTTTGTTTCGCTTATCCGGGACGGTCATACATTCCTCAGCAGGTTCATCAACCAAATACAACGACCCATGCTTCATACCATTAGCAATCACGAGATTTCCCTTGACCACCTTCCATTCATTGCTACCAAACCTTACTTCCATTCCCTATTTATCCAACTGACCCACAGAAATCAATTTCCTATTCAGCCCCGGAATAACCCTGACATTCTTCAGGTTCCATGTAGTTCCCAATGAAGTAACCAGATCAACATCCCCCATGCCCGTGATTTCAAGCAACTTGTCATTAGCAAGTCGAACCTTCCCAAAATCTCCGTCTTCAGATTCAACATCGTTTCCCCGCTGTCCATGGCATGAAACGAAGCTCCTGAATCCATGAACCAAGAGCCCACGCAGCTTTCAGTGCTGCATACCAAAGCATCATCATCATAAACGCCCTCAGTAGCGTTTACTTGCTTCGAAGTACCCGGGCATTGACTCTTAACATGCCTTCATTACAGCTCCAACACTTCACAGTCTTCCGAGTCCTAGATGGACTTCTTCCCCGACTCCCACTGCTTCTGTTATTCCCTCTTCCCCTACCAATATGTAACATCTCAGAAGATGATCCTGCACCAGTACTCTTCCGGCGAACGTCTTCACCTAGCACAATATCCCGGATACCCTCAAATGTCATATCAGTTGTCCCAACAGAACTTGTGACAGCAGTCACTATCCCAGACCAACGATCAGGTAGTGAAGACAACAGCAACACAGCTTTCCTCTCATCATCAAACTTGATTCCCACATATGACAATCTGGACATAACCGAATTCAGATTATTGATGTGAACTGTAACTGAGCTTCCTTCGTTCATTCTTGTCATGAACAATTCTCTCATCAAGAACACCTTGTTAGCAGCAGAAGGCTTCTCATACATATTTGACAGAGCCGACATTATTCCCCGAGCAGTAGTCTCGTGCATGATGTTGATGCAATGCTCCTCGTCAAAGCCAATGTAATAGCCCCTCTGGCTTTTTTGTCCTTTGAGTTCCATGCAGATTCAGCAGCTGCATCCATCTTCTCCGCTTTGTCTACGAACAAGGAAGCTATAAGTAATGCAACTATGAATCTCATGGAGGGTTCGATCCATTAGGTTCTTCGATTTGTTCAGAAAAGAAACGAGAGAAAAGAAAACATCTTTTATTACGATTAAAAGGACCAATCTCAAATAGACCAAGATCCAATTTCGGGTCATGGTTTATCCTCCAGCACCATATCCAAATCCTTCTGACTGAGCAATGCTTCCATTTGCATTTTCCACCAGACGAAATCAGTTCCATTGAACTTCTCAATTTGAATCTTCCCCTCATCAGCCATGTGAACCCGGTAACAAGATAAAACCAACAGAAAATACCCAACACCTTCTAATCAATCCAATTCCAATCAAATCCCAACCGATCAGAGACCCACGATTAAAAACAGCTGCAACAGACCCGAAAACCCGCTGAAAATCAACAAAGACAACTCAAGGGTTCAATTTTGTAACCCTAATCGTCCAATTTCAGTCAATAATAACAACAAACGCGTTCCCAAACTCAGCAGCAACGATCCAAGGCTCAATTGAACCCTAATTAGCCTCTAATCCAGAAATTCGACCCCAACTTGTGTCAAAAACAGGTTCAATCGACGAATCCAAGGGTTTAAAACCCTAATCGTGAAATTAGAACCTTCAATCGGCCTGAGAACTGAGTGGCCGACTCAAAATCAGCCTGAAAACACTCTCCGGCAGCGATCCAGGCGGCAGAAATGACGATCGACGCCAGCGGCGGCCAAAAGCAAGCGGCGGCGACGAATTCAAGGGTGACCCTAATCAGCGGCGGCGCAAAGGGAAACCCTAATCGCGATTCCGGCGGCTTCTGCGGCGGCCCAAGCGTTGCCGGAACCCTAATCCACAAAGGCGACGACTGAGACTCAGATCTGAACGGCCGACAAACTCCAAGGGGTTACGAAACCCTAATTTGTATCCAGCAGTCGATCTCCTCTTTTCCTTTTTTCTTTTCTTTATCAGCAATCGTCCAGTGCGTTCTGTATATTAATCTTCAACGAACCAAGCTCTGATGTCACTTGTTAGGAATCAAAGAGGCGCAACGGAAACTGATTAACTCATACACGCACATGAAAGCAAAGAAAATAAACAGACACACGATATAACGTGGTTCGGTCGATGTGACCTACGTCCACGGGTTGCAACTAGGGATTCTTTAT
Organism: Mikania micrantha; assembly: GCA_009363875.1. Taxonomy (NCBI): domain Eukaryota; kingdom Viridiplantae; phylum Streptophyta; class Magnoliopsida; order Asterales; family Asteraceae; genus Mikania; species Mikania micrantha. The sequence continues at coordinate 75,093,077 of CM018681.1, read as the reverse complement.
TGATTAGGTGTCAAAATTACAATTACATGACAAAGCTTAAATAGAAAAACAATTAGGTTAAACACTAATGGGCCAGTATTAGGGCCGGCTGCCCTAAACCTCCCAAAGGCCTATGTAACCTAACACCTATCATGTTCGACAACATAGAAAATAACATTAAACTACTAATAGCTTAAAGTAGTGAGAGAAAATATAAGCGTTGACATGTAAGAGCACAAAACCTCTTAGGATTACATATACGCTCTCTCACAAAACTATACATCGACATCGCACTAATGAAAAGAAAGAGGCCAAGAATGTTGGGATATCACACACAAACAAATACATACATAGGAGAAAGTGAACAAACAACACGAGAGATTTTACGTGGTTTAGTTGGTGTGACCTAGGTCCACGGGCTGTAACCTTGGTTTTAAAAAGCGCGCCGCCTAGGCGCAAGGCTCCTCGCCTTAAGTGACTCAAGGCACATGTTGTACAAAAGTGCACAAAAAGCGCGGTTTTTTTAGAAAAATCTCAGTAAGGCGTGTGCTTCTTGTACATGACGTGTTTTTATGCTTCAAAGTGTTATACATTTAGCTAAAAAGGTTGTATTTGTAGGTAATTTATACATTAAATCATATATCAACCTTATTTATAACTATATTTTGGGCAGGGGATGCTAAAAACCTATGGGGTATATAAAAAAATTATGTAAACACCTGCGCCTCGCGTACGAAAAGCCCACTGCTTCTACGTTTTGCGCTTCGGTTTTAGACCTTGTCGCCTCAATGCACTTCTCGCTTTTTAAAACCAAGGCTGCAACTAGGTATTTTATTATTATGCTCAGTACAAAAATTACAATTACATGATAACGATATATATAGAGTTACAATTAGGTTAAACAAATAAACGGACCGGGCTTAGGGCCGGTTGCCTAAACTATGTACACGTAACAATCTCCCACTCGGAGGCCTTGTGATAGAATCAAGCCCGCCATCCAAAGCACAAAACAACCCCATCATCCAGTAAATTCAGTAATCTTTAGAATATACATGATCAAAAGTCTTCTGGGATATATGGACAGAATAGAATTCAGAATATTGATGCGCTTGGTTACTGAACTTCCTTCTCTCATTCTCATCGTGAACAACTCTCTCATCAAGAACACCTTGTTAGTTGCAGACGACTTTTCATACGTATTTGACAACGGTACCATCATACCACGAGCAGTGGTTTCAGACATGATGTTAAACGCAACTTCCTCGTCAATGACGATGTAATAATGCCCTTAGCTTTCTTGTGCTTGACATCCCACAGTGCTTGAGCAACTTTCTCCATTTTCTTCGATTTTTCTTCTAGTATTATATCCAAGTCTTTTTGGCAAAATAATGCATTCATTTGCATTTTCCACCAACTAAAATCCGAACCGTCAAACTTTTCAATCGAGAACTTTCCGTCTTCAACCATAATGACAAACATAATCAGATCAAAGCAATCCCGGTTACAAAGTTGATAATAAGCAGGTCAAACAAAGCAGACTATAACCCGGTACCCAAACAAAACATTTCACCCACGATGATAACACCCAATCAAACAAACACGAACGCACCGGACCCGAATAACAGCGGAAGCAGTTGAGAAAACCCCAAACAGTAGCAACCCGACTGCAAGAACCCTAATCCAGCGAAGATGACGGCACTAGAATCCTAATCAGGTGAACATAGCGGTGCCGGAACCCTAATCCGTCAATGACGGCTACGAGGACGACCCATAAAACCCTAAATCTAGGGCGGCGGCAAATTTCTCTAGAAAACCTAATCATGATTTCCTTTCGTATCTGTTTTAACCAGAACCTCTGAACAACAACCGACGAACCATGATTGGAATTTGGCGACGACGAAAGTGGTGGTTTTGACAGTAGTAGTAGTGGTCAGTGGTGCATTCGAGAGCCTAATCTCTGATATAGTTGTTGGGATACCACACGCACTAAGCACATACACAGGAGAAAGCGAATAACCAACACAAGAAATTTTACATGGTTCGGTTAGTGCGACTTACGTCCACGGGCTGCAACTAGGTATTTTATTATTATGTTCAGTATATAGATTACAATTACATGATCAGGGTATATATAGAGATACAATTAGGTTAAACAAATAAATGGACCGGGATTAGGCCCGGCTCTGTCCTAAGGTCTATGTAAACCTAACAAAAACAATAAAAAAATGTTGGCAAAATAATTGCCCGCAAACACTAAAACTACTATTTGCATGCTCCTAAAGACCCATAACCTTAATTCAATGTCTCCAAGAAATTCTATTACAATGGAAATTTGAAGACCCAAGTCGGGTCTTGGACTTTGAAAAATGTTAAGTAAATTCCAAACTTGAAACAAAGGTTAATTATGTCTGGTTGTTGGATAAATATGAACATTGAAGAATTTGAGATTGGAAACCGGTGCCAACCATGTTGTCAGATTTTGTCATTTAAGTTTTTTAGTTTAATTATCAATTTTGTTACATGCTACGCATTGATTAGGGTTATCTAATTATCAAGTTTGTGTGTGTGTTGTTTCCGTTATCAGAGCTTTGACTCGAGTACTGTTCGATCTTCCCCTTGTTTTTCGGGTTTGGAGCAGTTGGTTGTAAGAGCTTGAGATTGTTGATTTTTTGGTAGTTGTGATAAATTGTTATTTGATTATTTCTTAAAACTGCAAGTTTCTAGCCCTAATACCTAATTTATAAATATGATCTAGTACTTGTAATTATTTCTCTTGTAATATAAAATATTCTAGTTGCTACTTGTGGACGTAGGTCAGTTTAGACTAAACCACGTTATTGTGTTCTTTATTGTTTTTGTGTTTGTAGTATCGCCAACATGTTTTCCATGGTTTTTACGGGCATCATCAACTGCCTTCTCTTCGCATCCCCGTGTCTTATTCGAGATACAAGCCACCTCTGTCTCTTCCCAAAAATTTTATTTAATTCTTATCGAGGCTAACCGCTAACCTCATGTGTTCACACATCCACCTCAAGGTCCTCATCTCTGCTACTTAAATCTTTTACACTTGTGTCTTCTTGATGACCTAACAATCGGATCTGTGTATACGGTTGAACCTCAACTCTGTAGAACTTACCTTCAATCTTGCTTGAAACATTTTGTCACACAATACACCTGCAACTGTTTTCCACTTGTACCAGGCTGCCTGAACATGATAAGCAGCATCACTGTCTATGTCTTCGGTACTTAGATAAATGATTCTAGATACTTGAACTTGGTTGTCTTTAAGACAAGTTGGCCTAGGTTGGTGACCTGGGTGCCCTCCTTGTTTGATACCCACTGAAGTTACAATAATAGTACTTAGTTTTATTGCAACTCACCTTGTGCTCTATTGCTACTCACCATTCCTCTAGCCTCTCATGACACTCTGGTTAGGCACCTTAATGTTAAACCATATATGCATTTACACTAAGCGATCAAGTACAATACATATACAAGAAATATTATAACTTTTACCTTTTACTTTATTGTAGAAGTAATGTTTAAGATTAGTGGATCTTTGATTCTGGAAAAGTTGGAGATGCGCTATAGGATTTCCTATTAGTGCCAATGATAGGACTAGCTATTTGAGGAGGAAGCCTTCCTAAGATGGTATACAAAGAACTGATTTCCCAGGTTTTATATGATAATTTAAATGATGCATAGCTTCTATACATCCAAGTCAGGGTAAATCCTAGTAAATAAGGAAGCAAATTATAATAAAATATAGTATCCTAATGCACAAAGACTCGAAATTGTATGAAGGTCTGCATTTCTTGATGTGCAAGAAACACAACTACACAACTAAAATAATAAAATCCTTAAAACATTAATTTTGTTATTATAGATTTGTTATTAGCATAGAAGTTAGACTTCCTGTAAAAAATCTCCAAAATTTGTTACCACCTTTTTTGTTTTTAGTTTTGCTTTTCTTTTAACTAAAATTCAAAATAGAAAATTTCTACATTAGAGAAAACAGTATATGCCTCATGCCTGTGATTGCCTTTTTGTTGTTAATACTAATAAACTTAGATTCTTTTTATATTTATTCCATAGATGGTTTTATGGAATCCCTTCCATTTGTGTAGATTACTAGTGCTGGTTTGTGGTCACAAAGTGAAGCTCCTCAGTATGATACAAGGAATAATGATGCTGACAAAGAAAGTAAAGCCAGCAATGGGAAAATTGATGCACAGTTTTGGTCAAATTGGGTTATTAGTTCAAGCGGTAGAAGTGGGATATCAGCTTTTTTAAAGTTGTGGAGATCTGATAATAAAGTTCTTGAACCTGAGACTCGTACTTCTAGCATTGATCATATTGAAGATTCCTATAGCAGGAAAACCAAGAAAGATGAGCCACATGGCAAATCGACTAAAGAATCACTGAAAGCCGCAATATTTCGCAAATGGCACGGACGCTTGTCATTTCTTTGGAGACATTCGACCAGAATTTTGGCAAGTATATTGGTGAGTGCAACTTCCTCTATTTTTTCATAGGTCCTCCCTTATTTTCTGAAGCACGTTTGATTGATTGGAACTAATCTGAAAGGATGTAATTATATATGCATTTTCAAACTGCTATTGATTGTTCAATCTTGTTATTGGTTATGTTGCAACTATGGGAATGCCTATATACTTTCTTGACTCCAATCTTTTTGCATGCATGTATTACTACTACTACAAAACTTGCTACTGTGCATGTATGATACTTGTATACTTAATAGTTGATCCTACATCTTGATTTACAACACACATATAGCAACTCTCTATTAGGTTTCGTAAGCCTTTAGGGTAGTTTAGGGCAGCATGCTCTAAGCCCGACCTGTTTTGTGCTTTAACCAAATTACTCTCTCTCTCTCTCTATATATATATATCCTAGTCTTGTATTGTAATTTTAACACTTTATGAATAAAGAAATCCCTAGTTGCAACCTGGTTACGCAAGTCACATTGACAGATGCACATTATACCTTGTTTTTATTTTCTTTTCTTTCATTTGTGTGAGTGTTAATTGCTTTCCGTTGCGCCACTTGATACCTAACAAGTGATATTAGATCTTTGGCTCGTGGTGTACTGTTCGTGGATCAGTACAGATTACACATGTTTGCACTGAGATGTCTGTTGGAAGAAGAGACGCCGAGTGGGATTTCCTAGGTATGATTGATTGATGATATTATTATTTCTAATGGGTATTAGTTGTGAGCCCTTTGTGCCTTAAGTGTGCTTCAACTTTGATCACTATGGGACAACAAGAAGCAGCTGGAAATTGATATGTGAAGAGAACTTAGGGAGCTGAATTTGACCACTATGGGACATCAATAAGCCGCAGGAAACTGATATGTGAAGAAGACTTAAAGGGCTGAATCTTAAGCTATGATACCAACATTTGACGTGAAATCATAGCTGGGACTGATTATAAACTCCACGAAATAGAGTATAAAAAGAACAAGTAATCTATGGTCTAGGTCTCACATAATATCTTAGGAAATTAATATACCAAGTCGAAAGGAAAGGGAACATTTGACACCAATCAAAGATGAATAAAGGAGAGTGAAGATTTTAGATATAAATAAAGCCATAAAGGCTACTCTATTCTTATTTGCCGATCACATTACATGAATTGCTTTATACTTAAGTCCATGACAACTTCGTCCCTATATTTGGGTTGATTGCAGCCCTTAGATGCACCGTATTAGTAAATTAGTAGATTTTGCAGTAGGTGCATGGATTGCTTTATGCATGCTTTGTAGCACACTGCACACAGTCTGAAGCAAAATTGTGATCTATCATCTATTGTTGTTGATCTTCTTTTCATTTGTTATTTGCATTCGCCAATTTGTAAGCTAATCATCTGTTTATTTAATTTGAATTTTAAAATGCAGGACATTGCAGGTATCCATTTAAATTTTGATATGAATAAATGTCTTCATGTACTTTATCTGGACAAGATTAATTCATTGGCTGGTAAGTCATCTACCATTCTCCCTCTGACTTTGCTTTGTGTCTTATTTATCTCAACTTTTGTTGCATGCATATATAGGTTACATGATATTGACGTTATGTTAGACGGCTTTATAGTTAAGGGTGGCTTTGTAGCTACTATTTGCTTCATTTATATAGTTAATCCAAGAATGTGTTTCAAGGAAAATGCTTGTTTATTTGCCTTAATAGGTTTAGTGTCAAATAAGGATGCCTGGTGCCAAATTACCGACAGAATTGTGCATGGAGTTGTGGTTGTTGACCAGAAATTTAAGTTCTAGCTTTGCAATGTTAATATAGTCTAATGTTTTTATGATATGGTAGATTTTGTAAATATCCTATAACATGAATCAACATTGTTGGCGATATGCTTGCAGCATAAATCCCAATTATTTGTTCTCATATAAATCTTTTTTTTTTGGAGGATTTAGTGCACTGGCTTGAAACAAGAAGCAACGCATTTGAACCTACTTATCTATATACAATGGAAAAGGTAAGAGAGGCCTTCTTGGTTTAAAAAAGTGTGCCTTAAGTGAGCTGAGGCGCGAGGCGACTTAAGGCGAGGGGTCTAGTGCTTCACACGACATAAGGTTAGGGGTGTACAAAAAGTGCAAGTGAGGCAAGATTTAGGTGAAAAACTGACCTGAGGCTCTAGCTTGAGATGCGCTTTTGTACGGGGCCTGAATTTGTGCTTCTTGATGTTGTGCAACAGGTTTTTTAGGTTGTGCATATAGGTTCTTTGGATATTAAATCATCTATAAAGCTTATTGTGTCTAAATTATGGGTAAATGATTCTGTAAACCTATGAGAAATATACTAAATTTTTATATAAAAATTGCACCTTTTGTATGAAAAGCGGTGTACTTTTATGCTTCACGCCTCATATCGCCCTGGTGCGTCTCATGCTTTTTTAAACCAAGGAGGCCTTATTGATTTGTTATGTAGTTTCTTGTTCTCTTTCACATGTTCAATACTCAAAGTCTGTTTTCTGGAGGGGAAGGATGGTTTTATTTTTTTACATAAAGTATTTAAGTTTTTTTTTTCTTTTCTTTTTTTTTACAGGGTTACTTTCTGTTGCCTGAAAAAGCTAAATCTCAACATAACATTCGAACTGTCAACGTTAGCATTTCAGCACGCGACTCCTGCTTTGGGAACAGGTACTGTCCATCTCTAAGTTAATTATTGATTCAATTTAGGGCAAATACCATAAAAAACTCAACATACCTTTTTTTCTCTCACAGAAGTCTTTCAATTTTTTTCATGTAAAAAAACAGAACACTTTCTGTTTTTTTTTTCATTAAGTCCCTCAACAATTTTTATACAAATTACCAACATACTTTCTGTTTTTTCTTATAAAAATCATTTAACATTTTTTTACATGTTTTGACATACTAAATTTTAATGGAATTGTGAATAATAAAATAAAACAACTTTTGTACCCATTAATTTATTTATGTTTTTTTTACATGGCTCATTTGACGTACGGAAGCTTGAGCTTGGCTTGTTTAACTTACGTGAGCTTAAACTTAACCCCGTTTTGAGCTTTATTTCTAAAGCTCGAGCTCGAGCTCAACTCGTTTATTATATATTTATTATATAATTTATATTTATAAATTATACTTTTTATGTATAACAATACATGTTATTTATTTATTGTATTGTGGTTTTATCTATGATAATTATAATTAGATATATTTTTTATATATTAATAATAGACTCATTTAGGCGTAAGCAGTGCCGAGTCTAAATAATAAACAAGCTAATGTCAAGCCGAGACCGAGCTTGAAAAAGTGAAAAACTACTCATGTGTCGAGCTTGAGCTTTAGAGCTATAAACGAGTCAGGCTCAGGCTTGAGCTTGATCTCCAGTAAGTTAAACAGGTCCCGTAAGAAAAAAAGTGTATGTAAACAAAATATCTGGTTTGTATTAAAATTGTTTTTCACAATTTTGTTTAAATTATATTGTTAAAGAACTTTATTATGTAAACAAATCTTTGAAGAATCTTTATGAGAAAATAAAAAGTATGTTGGGTCTTTATGTGCAAAAAGTTGTTGAGGGACATTTATGAGCAAAATCAGAAAGTATGTTGAATCTTACGTGCAAAAAATTGTTGAGGGACTTTTATAAGAAAAAACAGAAAGTGTGTTGGTTTTTTATGGTCTTTGCCCTTCATTTTATCATGGTGTGGGTACCATTTCTTGACATGGTTCACTGTTTTAACCAGTCTGGATGTCACCTTACAAGTGTATTCATTTCTTCTTTAATATAGATGTTAATTAGAAAATCTGATTGGTTATACCGATAATATACTGAGTAGTTAACAAAAATTTCAATGTATTTTACACTGTACATTAATGACCTGCTGTTTGTTTATCCTGCAATCTACAGGTGGCAGCAGCTTCTGATCAATAGGCTTGTAGGATATGATACCATTTTGATGAACAGTTTGCTGAATTCTCCAGGAAAAGGTATAACAAAGTTTTTGGCAAGGGCTGATGAGAAACCGGAGGCGTCGGCAAATTTTGGATATGATACCATTATCCTTTATTTATGATTTGATGCAGGATACCTATATAATTACCAGACTAATGAATTTTACAATCTTACATATGCACATGAGAAACCGGAGGCGTCAGCAAATTTTGGAGGTTTGCTATGTTTTTCATACATCTGTTTCTATTAATATTCAGTGACATGTGACAGGATGCCACTTGAGGAATGAGATGGACATGATTTATTTAAAATTTTATGATGTTTTGTGCATCTCATAATCTACAACCTAATATACCCGTTAGACAAATGGGAGTAGAACTAAATATGTAGGATCATATGGATTGGAAATTTTTCTTTGCTATGCAATATACATCTAATCTCCAAATTGTATGGTTGGTTGAAATTCACTGATAATTTGGTTCTATAACTTGCAGACTATTTTGCTACAAAGTGTGGTGTTCTTATGATGTCTCTCTTTGTTTTCTTCACCACAACAATGTCAGTTTCATTTACACTGAGAGAGACACAAACGCGCATGCTCAAGTTCACAGGTTTGCTTTGTTATACATTGCAGACTATTATAGTTAATTGAGAAAATTTGATTTCACGAAGTTAATTTAATGCACCCCATGCTCTAATAGGGCAGATTAGGACTATCCAGAGAAAATAGGACTCAGGGCTTCCAACCAAAGATAATAGGGTTATCTTGTCACGTTATTTCCTCCAAATGTAATGCTTTTATGTTTTTCTCCATATATAGTGCAGCTCCAACACCATGCCCGACATCGTCTCCCCACTTTTCAGTTGATTTTTGTACATGTAATTGAATCTCTTGTCTTTGTACCAGTAAGTGTATATCATCTTATTACTTGTCTTTACTTTTAGTGAGTTTGAACTATCTTGAATTTTCATATCGATCTGAAATAGATACCTTTGTATTTTATATTTGCAGATAATGATAGGTATCCTGTTTTTTCTTTTTGAGTTTTATGATGACCAGCTTTTAGCTTTTATGGTGTTGATTCTTGTCTGGCTTTGTGAACTCTTCACTCTCATCAGGTTCTCTCTCTCTCTCTCTCTCTCTCTCTCTCTCTCACACACACACACACACTGATAGAACCCAGAAATTTATTAGATCAAAAATACAAAGTAACACAATAGTCAGCCCGATTCGAGAGGGACTAGTCTTCAAATTCAGATTACAAACAAGATAATAATTCCAGATAACCAAAATATGAACTAGAACAATAATATATAAAGCCTAAAGACCACTAAACTACCCGGCAGTTTCTATCCCACTTCCCCATGATTTTTGGATTTTCCCTCTTGCTTTTCCCTTTTGATTTTCAGCTTTCATTTTGGCGCCATATTGGAGTTGGAGACTGGTTGGGTTCGTATCATTACTACGCGCCAGGAAAAAGACTTGCGCTCAAGTCTAGCTAGAAGAAACAAAGCTGCCCACTTCTGTGATTGCTCTTCAAAGGGTTCGATGGCAAGGTGATGAAAAGTTGCAGAATATTGGTTGTCATGTAGTGCATCTTCAATCCTTTGAACTCGTTCGGGAGGTCTGGGTAATGAAAGGCATGGTATGAGCAAGTATGTATGATGAAGAGAGGCTATTACTATTATTAGTTTATCCACATGCTCAATTACAAGACGAATTCGTGTCGAGTTTTCGATTATCCTAGCACCTCCAAGTAACTTGTTTGCCACGTGAAAAACGGTACAACCTATTTGCCCATGCAATTGAGGCGGTCGAACACTTTCCAAATAAGGAGGTATCTCATCCTCCGTTCTCTTTGGATCCACACGTGGGTTTTGCTTGGAGAGTCTTCCGCTAGGTGGCCATTTATTTCTGGAAATTGAATAAAATTGAGGCATCCTCCCAACTTTTAGAAAATTGCAATCTAAAAAAATCTTTGAAAGTAGCATATGGATTTGCCTCTTTAAATGCCGACAGATCTTCAAGCCTTGTGTTCAGAGGATGTGTATTCACACACGGTTGAGTGCTCAAAATTTTTTGATTTTGAGAGTCCGAGTAGTGTCCTGGCGTCAAGTGAACATCATCTTAAACATGCTCAGATCCAGCGTCATCATCCCTAGTAATGTTGGCGGTACCTTCCTCCTTGACCAGATCTGTCAGTTGCCTTTGAGGTTCATCCTGAGGTTCCTTGTTCTCTATACAAGCCTTGATTGTTGCAATATCTTCCTTCAAGGCTACCAGAGAGTCTAATCGAGCAACAATGACCGCCAACCGGGGTTATAACTGCTGCCCTCAGGTGGATTACTCCAGGTTTACGGTTCCATCAAGTTTCCCGGCAATGGAACCATTGATAGAACCCAGAAATTTGATTAGATCAAAAATACAAAGTAACACAATAGTCAGCCCGATTCGAGATGGACTAGTCTCCAAATTCAGATTACAAACAACATAATAATTCTAGATAACCTAAATATGAACTAGAACAATAATATATACAGCCTAAAGACCACTAAACTACTCGGCAGTTTCTACCCCACTTCCCCATGATTTTTGGATTTTCCCTCTTGCTTTTCCCTTTTTGATTTTCAGCTTTCATTTTGGCGCCATATTGGAGTTGGAGACTGGTTGGGTTCGTATCAAACACACGCACATGGGAGAATTTCATATATTCCCCTACAAACTTGAGAAATATCATATATACCCAACCAAAACTTAAAATATCATATATGCTAAATTCAAATGAAATTTTAGTTTATGACCATTTTACCCCCCATTGAATATATGATTTTGTTAACTTGCTTTTTTAATTTTTATTTTTATTAACATCTTGCAACCATTTGTTTTTTGTTTTTTGTTTTTTTTTTATTTTTTTATTTTCTACTGTTCTTCACACCCTTTGATTGAACTTCTCCCTTTATTTGAAATCTCAAATTGTCAACCATCTGCCATCACGATTATATATATAACATCTTTTGATTCCAATTTTTGTTTGGTCAAACACTATTGATGCCATGAATAACCTTATTTTTTTCTCCGTCATCTTTTGGGTTTTACTTTGAAAGGTGCATTCTTTCTCTCTTTCATGTTGTTAAAGTTAATAAATTTTATCAATTTTAAATGATTTGCTAAGACCCTTGTTGTTTGATGATTATTTTGATAAACGAATGTAAAATAGATACTTTGTCTTTAATTTAATCAATTTTAATGGGTTTGCTTTGGGTTTAATCATTTGAATGATATGGATTCAGCTGAATAATCATATAACTATTATTGTAAACACAACTAATGTTGACTTTCAAGAGTGGTTGATTTAAATTGTGTCTGCTAAAACCCTTGTCGATTAATAAATAATTATAAAAGAGTTATGCTCTGTTTTGAATTCTTCATTTGCAGAATTCGAAAATACAATTTTGAATTTTGAAGAACGAAGATGATTTCTAGTTTTTGAATCTTGACGAATGAAAAAAATCTTAGTAATTATACAAGAACTAATCATTATTGGCTGTTTTATTGCTTTTTTACTTGTATTGTCTGATTGATTCTGTTGGGCTAATCTTGTAAATATTAAATAGTTAGAACATAAAAGAATAAATTAGAAAAGTTATTCAATTGTTTTGATTTATTTAATTAAGTTTTAGAGTTTTAAGTTAGATTATGTCTTGATTTGTTTGACTCGGCTGATTTATGGGTTTAGAAGTTTGATTTGTTTTGTGATTAGGATAGTTTATTTTCTTATATAGGGTTTAAGGTTTTTTTAATTTGATGTAGCCTCAATTATCAGCAATAATAAGGAACGAGTCATGGGTTTTTCCACAAAACTTTTGAGTTTGTGTTTTGGGTAAAATCATCGAATTAACAGGGCTGGAATCTGTGAAATTATCGAATTAACAGGGCTGTGATCTTCAATTGGTATCAGAGCCTGTTGAAGGCTCAATCCAAAAAGGGCAGATTATAGAAGGAGAAGTCGATTTGCGGTGCCACTCAACAAAAAAGAACTTTAATGGCAGCAAATTGAATCTGGAAAAAGGCTGTGATACGAACCTGTGGCTGGTTCGATCTATCTAAGAGGCTGCGAGAGCTGATTGTGTGAAGCAATCAAGAAGTTGATCGAAACCTATGTGATTCAGGTTGGAACGATCAAAGGGAAGAACCTGTGATAGGCTCAAACTTGCTGTTGAAGGCTGTGAGGGCTGGATAAGGAGTCAATCGAGAGTTGTGAAGGCTTTGATTGGTATAAAGCTCACCTGTGGTAGGTTCGAATGAAGGAGGAGGGCTGTGATGGTCTGAAACTAGCAGCTATGAGGGCTGAAACGAGTTAAGGGGAGGCTGTGAAGGCTTCAACTGGCTTCAATCCTGTGCGATTCAGGGGGTAAGGGGTAATATTGTGGAAGAAAATCATCAATATGTGATGCATTGGTGAATTTTTGGTGCTGTGAGAAGCAATAAGCGAGAGCAGCAAGTGTTGCAGGTTGATTTGATCAGATAGTGTGGTGAACAGATGGCAAGACCAACTGGTGAAGTTGTACCAGTCTGTGAGCCAAACAAGGCGCAAAAAAAGCAAAGGCTTTTTTAAACTAGGAGCATAGTATTAAGTTACCATTTTTAGAGGTTTGACATGTTTTAAGCTTAAAATTAAAAAAAATATATATAAAGTCTAATTATAAAACAATTAATAATCTAGTTATATAGAGTTTTTAAAATATAAAACCTTTTTATGGTTGTTTTAGACTGGTTTATGGTTGGAATTTTTTGAACTTTACCGGAATGTTCCAAAATTTTGCCGGAAAGTCTCCGGAGTGCGCCTAGGCTGCCACCAGGCGCTTTTCATGCGCCTGGCTTTTTTTTGGGGGCCTAGGCGAGCACCCAAGGGCTTTTGACAACTATGATTTCTACATGTCTTGAGTTAACCCCTAAGATTATGTCCAATAACCTCATCTATCTAGGTTTAAAAAATAACCCTACCTATCTATCCATTTGGATTAAAAAAAATAACCCCACCTATCTAGATTAAAACTAATCAAATTAAATCAAAACATATAACCTAATCTTTGACAAGGGAAATCAAGATTATGGCTAAAGATTTCCCTGTAATCTTGATTTGGACTGTTTCTTCGTTTCTCCATTAAAGTAGTGTTGGTTCAATATCTTGAGTTAAGTTAAGCTCTTTCTCCCTTGGTTTTGTCTAGTGGTGGCAATTTTTGAATCTTGATCTCACAACTTGAACATGGCACTAAAAAAGGACCTTTGGGTTGTTTGACATTACCCGATTTGTTAATGTCAACCCATAGCAACCGGTTTAAAAAATGGGTTAACCCAAACACAACCTGTCTAAAAGTTGGCTGACCCACTAAGCCGTTTATGTGGTTTTAAGAAAGTTAGTATTTATATTTTAGAGATTTTGAAGTTAAATACTTGGTTTTTTATTATTCTGTTAACTATCAACTTCTAAAAGTGAAATAGTTTCTTTTAATCTTTAGCTAAGTGCCAATATAGTTAATTGGAATTGAGAGATAAAGAAACAAAACAATAAATAGGTTACTAGTTACAAAAAGATTCCATTTTAATCGGACTTTTAATTATTATTAAGTCACTATTTATCTCATATAAGGGGCATAAAATGGGCCAGACCTAAAACACGACTCGTTTTTAAGTTAGTCCGACCCGACCTAACCCTACATGAATAAGTATTTGCGTTCAGTTAGGGTTGAAGAATTCAATCGCCACCCTGAAATCCGCCAACCTGGCACAAATGGCACCCCGAGTGGCCTAGGACACTCATATGCGAAGTGTCCATTTTCATGACAACTATAATATCTAATGTTAGCTCTACCTTGTACCTTGTTCCATTTGGTTAGAACTGGCCACTTCTTCCCCTCTCACATTGACCATGACCCACATTGCATTGATTTGACTAGGCTCATCCATAACATTCACAAATTACAACTAAGTTCTTGTTTCTTCCCTTGTTCATTGGTTATGGTAACAGTTTGCCTTAATCATGATTCCTTGTCTCATCTTTTATTACAAATTCGTTCCTTATCAGCTTTTAATTTGTCTATCCCTATGAATGGCTTGCTCTTAATATTCAGATACTGTTCAGTGTAGGCAACAATCAATAAGTACTTATTATCACATTCCTTTTTGTAGTGATTCTAGATGAGTTGTCAAATCTATTCAGGAAGACATGCGATAATGCATGCTTTTTGCGAATGATATCGTGCTAGTGACAGAAAAGAAAGAGGACCTAAATGAGAGGCTAGAAGAATGGCGAGTGGCCTTAGAGAATAAGGGTTTGCGCATTAGTGGGTCAAAACAGAGTTCTCTGCTGTAACTTTAGTGGGACCGACGAGGAGGAAGATCAAGTGTGTATTGGAGGCCAAGAGGTGACAAAAACAACAAAGTTCAAATATCTAGGATCATATGTCCAAAGTGAAGGAGACATTGATTGTGACGTAGAGCACAATGTCCGATTGGAACAAGTGGAGAGCTGTTACGATCATCCTATGTGACAAGAGGTTCCGAGAAAAACTAAAAGGAAGTTCTATAAGATTGCAGTTAGACTGCCATGATGCAAGGAAGAGATTATTGGCCAATCAAAAAGATTCAGGCGAGAAAGTTAGAGACGACAGAGATGAGGATTCTAAGATGGATGTGTTGCCACACAAGGCTTGACTAAATAAGTAACAAAGTGATCAGGGAGAGATTGGGGGTATTGTGCATCTCAAAAAAAGTAAGGGAAGAGAGATTAAGATGGTTCGGACATGTGAGGAGAAGAAACTTGTTGGCATCCGTACGAAGAGTAGAAATCCTTACCGTGGAGGGAAATAGGGGAAGGGGATGGCATAGGTTGACATGGGAGGGGTAGATTCGTCAGGATTTGTTAGAGTCACACCTCTCGGAGGACATGATCCGTGATTGGAGTTTATGGAGGCGTAGGATAAAAGCGAGAGATTTATAGATGGTTTAGGATTTAGGGTAGTGACCTTAGTTCTAAGTAGGGCCTTAGTTTCATAGAATGTTTGTGTCATATGTTGGTTTAGTTGATTTGTATGCATGCTATTTGCTTGCCTGCTTGTTTAAATGATGTGTAACATAGGGTATATCTTCTTTTTCTGCTGGTATCCTGCTTAGTCTTCCTTCTCTACCTCTTCTACCTGTACTGACTTATATATAAGCACGATTTATGCTTGAGGTTTCTATATGTGTACATATGTATGTGTTTTGTGATCTTTGTAATTGTGTATTTGATTTATTATGTTTGAGTGTTCATGGGATGCATGTTTGAAAAAAAATGATTTTATGAGCCTGTGTTTTCCTTAGAATCAGCCTCTCTACCACATTTTTGGGGTAGGGGTAAGGTCTGTCTTAACCACAGGTCCCCAGCCCCCACCCGCCCACCCCATCACATCCCATCCCATCCTACAGAGTAGGAATGCCCTAAGTTGGTTTGTTTGTTTTTGGTACCGAATCTAACAACTTTTGATTGATCACTACATCAACAAGATTAGGAGAAGGTTGTTGAACTTAAAAAAAAAAAGACATGCATTTGTTTATTTTTTTTACGAAATCTCTAGTCCAATCAATTCAGTTTCCTTCACTCGGAGTTGCTCGGGTTCTCGCTCTCGCCCCATGACTATTCTCATTTTTATATTAATCAAAGGACACAAAAAACAATAACCCTAGCTATGTATTTATGCTAAACCACCTTGTAAACCAAGCTACCTAATTTCGGAAACTACTTCAATGCTAATCAAAACAAATTACCTAGCCAAATTCTACCCATCTAGACTTAACACCCAAGTTTCAATATTTCACATGTGAAATCAAGTTTATGTCCAACATCATCCCTCCTATATGCAACCACTATATGCAGACTGCACAATTACTTGTCATTGATAACCTGAATCAAAGAACATTAAGGTTTCATAAATTAGCTAAACCTAGAGGTCATAATCCCTTATTTGATCTATATTTTTTATGCTTGCAGTGTCCGTACGCCAATATCGATGAAGTTTTTTCCCCGCTTCTTTTTGCTATACTTTCTGGTGTTCCATATTTATTTCTTCTCGTACACTCATGGTTTGTTACTTTCACCTATACTCAATTCTAAATCTTGGCACGTGTACTATACGTAGCATCATTGTAGAATGTAATTTGCAGGATTTTCATATTTGGCACTCTCAACCACTGCTGCATTTATGCAACACCTCATCCTCTACTTCTGGAACCGATTTGAGGTGAGAGCATTTTACTATGCCTCTTTAATGTAATAGTTTATGTCATCAAATTAATGTATCAGACCTGCAAACAATTATCACTATAATATATCTGTGGATGGGGTGGGATTGAGAGTTAGGGTGTTCTATACAGAAAGGGAAGTCTGTTAAATACTTGTAGAAAGTCAAATCTTGATATGCCCAGTTTTCATTGGAGGATTGAGGAAGACTATAAGTGTTACTGAGGACTCAGGAGAGAGACGCTAAATTTGTAGTGTCCGAGAAAAATCTAATTGGCCTGGCCAAGAAGTGGTCCCTTCATACTATTAGATACAAGGATTGTATTCACTTTTCTAGAGCACACACTGTTTCTATGTTATTTGGAGCACACTCACGCACACCCAAGGGTTGCCCTTACCTTTATAGCAGATGGCTGCAAGCAAAATGTTGTATGACTTGTAAATTAAGGAATGAATTCAATCACTCTCTTTTAGGATATAAATTCTTTTTCATATTCAAACCACTCTTCTTCCATGTATTCTTGTTTTTGTGACTTTTTTAAAAACTAGAGAAAAAGAGAATATAAGTGCTATTTCAACAATGATTAGAAGATGTAGACATAGGAAGTGAATATCAGAACCTGTTTAATTCCTGCTGTTATCTAATCTAAGCTACTGGTTTAAATTTAATCTAAAGACAATCCCAATAATTAAGAAGGTTAAGAGGCAAATTTACCACTCATATTTATAAAAGCGCCTTATTTTCCGTGAACTTTGTAAATGGGAGCACATTTTCGATTCCTCCCATTTACTTCGTTGACTAGGTGTGTGATGTCTTACGTGGCAAAATGTGACATCATATCAGCAACCTGAGTAGAAATCCTGCCAGCAGTCTTTGGGTGATACAATAGCCATTATACACTGCCAGCATTCCAAAGCAACAAAATGAATTGTTCAGTAAAACAAGAGAGTGAGGAATGAAGATGATCCTTTTCTGATTCAAATGCAAATAGCTTAGGATATTAGTTAGCTAGACCAAACAACCCAAACCAATGTTCTGACCAGAAGCTATTGAAACCTTGTTAATCCACTTTATGAATGAAGGATTCCAATAACTGAATGTCTATTCCTTGAATGCTACTTGTGTCATATATATATATATATATATATATATATATATATATATATATAACACATATATGTAATTATGTATATGCTACTTGTTTCAAATTGGCTTGCTATGGAACTGAGTTTTCTGTAATGAGTCATTATAGGTCGTGTCATAACATATGGTTTATGCATGAAAATTCATTTGCATGAAGATCAACCCATTTGAAATGTTTTAGTGAATATGTATGTATTGGGTAGGCTTATTTCTTTTTTCTGCTGCCATATTGTTAATCAAAGGCTGTTTCTAGTTCCCATGGATTGCTGCAGTATATTGATCAGTAAAATCATTCCTGGAAATGGCTACTACCCAAAGCTGCAGCTGGTGGATTTTGTACCTAAAGCTGCTGACAGGATGCCACATAGGATCCTCACATGTCTGATTAATGACCTAACTGAGATGATTGAGAAATTTGTAACCACTTGCCATTTTTTAAAGCCAATTAACCAAACAAGACCCTTTAAAAAATGATTTGGGCTGGGGGTCCCAATGGGAGTAGCCTCTATCACAGAGGAAAGGTTTGCTCTCATATCTCCTTCCTTGTACCCTATCAATCTTGCTATTTGTGGGATTTTACTAGGTAGTTTTTTATTTTTGTTTTTTGAAATAATAACGAGTGGCAACATACCCTCTTCATACATTTCAGATGTCCCTTCTAACCAATTTTAAACTATAATAAATGGATAGTAAACACAATTTATTTTACTACTGTGCTGTTTCTCTTTCTGCGAGTTAAGCAACATTATATGCTCTTCCTCAAAATAATACACATTCACTTTGTTCCGTTGTATATTACGACTTTGATTTAAGCTGTACAACTGAAGTTACTCGATGTTCATGAATGTTATTCAAGTACATTTTTGTTTTGTTTTTGTTCTATACTTCTATTATTATTTAAATAGTTGATCTGTAACATGTAATATGACTATTGTACCATATGTTACTGTGGTTTTTTTCTCAGGTTCCTGCTCTGCAAAGATTTATGCAAAACAGACGGTCACAATTTCTGCAGCAGCCAGACTTCCATATCACTTCAACCATTCTAGCTTCTACCCTGCATATCACCAGACTGAACCCATTGAGGAACTCCCCTATCAATACTACCAATCCTGGACTCGGTGGTCAAACGCAACTACAAGCTGAGAATGACAACCTGAACATGAACAGGGTAGGCAATCACCAATCAGATGACGGTGGTGGCGCTATGAATTCCTTCAGTTCCACATTGCTGTGGATCTTAGGAGGCGCGTCTTCTGAAGGTATCAACTCGTTTCTTTCTATGTTTAGAGACCAAGGCCAAGCATATGCAGATCCCCCGCGTCAAGAAAACCATGCTACACAATGAACCCGACAGGTATTTGAATGGGGAAAGGTTGGCAGCATAACGAAGCATTTGGATAATTTATTAGTAATGTAAAGCAGGTGTATGACTACATACTCACAACCATGTAGATAAGATGCTTCCCATTGAATGGTATATACATATATGTATATATGCACATATACATATACATAGGTTGGATATGTATATGTGCATATATTGACAAAGTTAGCTCCATTCAAACCACATCACATATTGACATCCCTCTTTGATTGTCCTACTCAAAGTAACTTATTTAGAATGTCGAACCCAAGGATTATGATCTTGGGATTGCCTTGAGTTTCCATATGAGTAACTCCATGGAAACCAAATCCTTTGCTTCATTTAACAAAATTTCTCAACGATTAGCTACCATTGTTTTTACCCTCCAAACATGTTTTGTATTTTACTTATAAATTTGGTTTTCTATTTGAAATTTGAAGCCATTTTCTATCCATATTAAATCTTCACATATTTTAAATCTTTTCTGATCTCCGACTCTCCGATCCAAGCTCATTTATTTATAAGAACGTAAAAACTAATGTATTGCACATGTTAAATAAATAAATTAATAATTATTTATTTTAAATAACATATTAATATATCTCAAAGATAATTTTATAAAAATTTAATAAATATTGTAATCATATTATTTACCAAATTAAATAATATGAAAAAGATGTTCTATAAATATTTAATGTAAGAGAGAAGCAGTAAAACTATTTTTTAAATATCTTATAAAGACGGCACGTGTCTTATGAAAATTTTTATTTACTACATAGTATAAATTTCTTCTAACAAAGTGATTTTTTCTGCTACAAATATGACAATGTTTTGTTTACATCTTTGTAACAATACATTGATTGATTTACTTGAAGTTGAAGCTTGTGAATCATATGATAAAACATTTGAAGTTTTGAGAACTTGTGAAGTCTTTCAACCTTGTGATTTAATTGAAATTTTCAAAGTTATTTTTTTTTGAAAATTTTAATTGAACCATTTTGTTGTGAATCTTTGGACACTCTTCTTCATATGATTCACATTCTTGAATTTAACAATAGAAATCATTGATTGATTTTCAGGTTCTTGTGAAGCATTTCTTTTTGGTTTCCAAAAGCATTCTCGTTTTTCAATCATCAAAAGATGATTTTCAAATCAATATGTTGATTCTTTTAGGTTTTTCATGAGAAAGATCGTTTTTTTTTTTTTTTGTATAGAGGTTCACCCTTTTCATTTAGCTTCACGTGCTTGAAAATCTTGTTATTTTCAAGCTTGACATTCCTTGTGTTGGCAAATTGGGCTTTCTTAATAACCGGTTTTGGTTTAGTCAGCCGATTCAATAACAAGATGAAATTGATTTTGGTTAGGTTTAGGATTTTGATTGGGTTTTGACAAGCTTTTGGCTGGCTTGGTTCTAGTTTTGGCTGTGTATAGTTGAAACCGATTCAGGTACTTTTAGTTAGCTACTGATTATAATTTCTCTGAGAAACTAGAAACATCCTTACCTGTCGGTTCGGGTAGGATTGGTCCGGTTCCGACTTTCGATAGAGGTGGCCAAACCGGGTTTTTTGTTTTGGAACCGGAACCGGTTCCGGTCAACAAAGTCAAGAACCAGTTCCGGTTTTTGACTGGTTCCAACCGGTTTTTTGCCGATTCCGGTTTGACCGGTTTAAGGGTGGAACCGGTTCTATTTTTTCGGTTCCGATTCTAATTTCTCTGAAAACCCGAAACCGTCCGTACCCACCAGTTCGGGTACGACCGGTTCCTCTAGCGTAATCGGGTCCTCACTCTACTAATGTTATATGTTTATATGAACTGGGCCTATTATCTGTTTAACCATGGGTCTTTATTGGGCCAAACATGTTTACCGGATTACACGTATTACTAGATGTGACATGTAGTCAATTTATAATTGGTAAACATGACGAAATATTTGGAGTTTCGAACTTTATAATTTATAATTATAATAGTTCAAATTACATAAAAGTCACTTTATATTTATCTAGATTTAATCTTTGAACTTTAATAACTATATTAAATATCCTTTTTTGATTAATTTTTTTAAAATTAACTATTTTACTTTTATTATTAAATGATGAAATATGTAATCACATCTAAATTTAAAGGAAGTTTTTGTAGTTTATTAATTCTTGTTATTTTCTTTTTTCCACTTTTCTTTTACTTTTATTCTTTTAAGTATTTTATTTTTTTTGGATTTTTTTGTTTATCTAATTGTCATTATTATTCAAAAAAAAAAAATTTAACAGCTTCTAAAGAAAAAGCACATACAACAACCACACATCTATATCTTACTAATTAAGGAAGAAATTCATCACTGTAGTAAAATCTCCCTGAGTTACAATTTGACGCTCGAACCTCAAAAGACCTTACGCTGTGTCATTTCATAAAACACTTGTATTTATTTAATTATTATTATTTTTTTTCTAACTACAATAAATTATTTATATTGTAATGACAATAAACTCAAACAAGGCTTAATAATTTTAAACACCTCATACTAGCCCAATTTTATTTTTTATTAATTATAAATAATATACTGTGTTTGGGAAAAAAATCTAATAAAATGATTAAAGAATTTGTTTGTATTATAATTAAGGATATGGAAGTAAATAAATAAGCTAAACAAATGAAAATACATATATAATAAACATAAATGTATGAATGAATTTTAGTTATAAAATAAATAAATTGATTAGCTAAATAATAAGTTATAAAACAAAAAAAAGGAACAAATTAAAAGAAAAGGAATAAAAAGAGAAGAAGAAAGAAGAAGAAAATAACAAGAATTAGAAACGGAGTAAATTACAAAAAAAAAACTGTCACCTAGTTTTAGACATAGTTACATATCTCATCATTTAATGATAAGAGCAAAATAGTCATTTTAAAAAAAATTACAGTATAGAAAACATTAGTTTAGTAGAAAATGATCTAATTGTTACTAAACATGAGAATAAAGAATTTTTGACGTAATATTAAATTTTAAGAATGAACTCAACAACTCAATTTAATAATTTATACAGAAAAGAACTTTTATGTAATTTAATCTTTATAATATTTTATTTCCACATTATATTATATTAAGTAATTTATATCAAAAAATTAATCCATAATTTAGGGTCATTAATTACATCCGGTTCAACGATGAACGTTTGGTGGTTTTACCTGTTCTAAGGTGGCTTCTTAGTAATAAGCAATACCCACCACTTTGAACTGGGTTGTGTCATCAGGACCACACCTTAAGAAGTCACATCGAGCCACAATGGCTCATTTCCTGCATCAAAACGCAAGATTTGAGGAGTCATAAAATGAAGTTTGGCAACTTTGTTCATGAGGTTAGCATGTAGTGTAGATATCAGGGCCGTTCAAACTTTTCAGATGCCCAAGTCAGATACAAAAATATATTGGGGCCCTTTTCGTGTATATTTTTATTGCCTTCGATAAAAAAAATTATGGTTCGCAAATTCTAAAAATATAAAAATATGTTAATTTGTCTCTATTTACATAAATTTACTCATAATTACAGTTAACAAATGATATAAACAAAGAAAACTAGAAAGTAAATTAATACTTATTGATAATATTTTATAACTCTGTCATATACTCATTTGATAATCTACTTGATTTCTCTATTTATCACTATGAAGCTTGTATAAATATTTCACTTGTACCTTTAATAAAATATTTATTACAACGTTAGGTAAAGTTGAAACAAAACGTTGAAGATGTTATTATTCGGGAAGGGATAATCTTAAACAAAATTTCTCTTTTGAGAATATGAGTCAACTTTCTAATTTTTTATATTCAAAATGGCAAAATAAATAACTTAAACGATAAACCAAAAATAACCCGTACAATTGAGGCCCCAAAAATTTCGGGGCCCTAGGCGCTTGCCTCTAAAATTCTACATGAGCCGGTCTTGATATTACTTTCTAGGTTCTTATCAAGTTTCTTCCATGTCATCTCCGTTCATAAGTAACCTCTTAATCCTATTAGGATAAGAGTAAAGCCTGTCTTTGTCTTATTTTCATAGACTCTGGTGAATAATGAGACTTTAACATGTATGTTTGTTTGTTTATCAAATTTCTTCTAAAAGGTTGGTTCAGGTCTAAGTTTAGCACTACTATTGCTTGTTTTATATCTAACCTATTCGGCATAGCTATCAGAAAATTATATGTTTTACACAATGTTTTGAAAACGGACCGGATCGACCGGTCGAATCGGAAACCGACGGGTAAACCGGTCCAGTTAGGGGTTCTGGGCCGTTTTGGGTGAACCGACTGGTTGAACCGGTGGTCGGACCGGTAGTTGAACCGGTTTTTGTATATTTTTGTATATATTATTATTTTTTTTATATTTCTTTTTGATTATATATATATATATATTTATAAAATGTTTATAAAATCATCCGGTTCTTAAATCCGGTTCAATCGGTCCTGTCCGGTTTCGACCGGTCGGACCTCTGACCAGTAAGGAGACCGATTCGACGTCCTGTCCGGTTTCGAAAACATTGGTTTTACCAACAATAAGCTTGTCAATTTATTACTGTTACTCTCAAACGCAGATAATAAATAAGGGTTTATAACGACACTTTAAAAGGACCCAAATTTTTATTAGCCTTACGTACATGCTATTAAAACGATTAAGACGGGAGTACATGATTAACCCAACGACATGGTATATGCAACAGAACGCAGGAATAAGTTAACCACACAATGCAAGTGGGTGGGTCTCTAAAGTCTAATCAACATGCAAGTGGGTACGATGAGTCCAAGATTAAGATGTCAGATAGCTAAGTATAACCAGGGTGGTTTTTGGGGTTGGTCCTTATCAGCAGCAATCTATGCGTATTTATTAAATGTGACAATTTTTACCCATATCAAAGGAAATTGGTTGGTTTTGGTAAACAAAAGCAGTATAATGGGTTGAAATGGGTAACATTATAATATTGAATGGGTTGAAATGAGTAGCACTTAAACACAATACGGGTCAAGACGAGTAATCAAAAAAGGATGTAAATGCAATGAATTCAAACATTTAAGAATGATTAATAACATATTTGATGGGAAAATCACTAAAATTTATCTAAAATGACTATTTGTTTACTTATAACACATCTTAAGTTAAACTAAATTGGTGTTTTTAAGAACAATCCATTTAGACTCGAACAGATTTTGCATAAAACTCGTCCTGACCCGCACTCATCCTGATCCGAACCTGTTCTGACATCTTACTCATAATATTTATGAATGTTTTGTATACAAACGCACGTGAGACAAAAGTTGAAGTTGGGCATTCAGTTGCACTGTTTTCTTTCAAAGCCTAGATACATTGATTCTTCTATTTCCAATGAAAATGGACCCCATTACCCCTCACATTTCCTTCCATATTTCTATACCAAATTTGTCCTATGCACATACACCATACACGTATATATTATATATATAATAGTTTAATAAAATGTATATTATATATGTACAGTAGTTTAATAAAATGTATATTGCATATGTATGTTAATATAGTAGTTTAACAAAAAGTGTATTATATATGTATAAAACTTAAAATTATTTATTTTAAACATCATATCATATATTCTTAAACATGTTTTATAAAAAAAATAAAAAAAAATCTAACCTATAATGTAATCATATTATTTGCTAATTTAAATAATAATTATTACTTAGTTAAAGAAAGAGGAAGAAAAATTAAAATTAAAAATAGTGTCAAAAATATTTAATATGACATGCAAAAATATTTTGTAATATCTAGGAGAGATCCTTTGTTAATCCATTTTTATTACATTAACCCATATAAATATGTTAAGATCAATTTAAATCTTTGTTTTTTATTATCATTATTACACATGTATAACACTCTCTTATTTTATGTGTTTACGCAAATTCACATGTGGTTAGGATCTTTACACTAGTGTAAGTTTTTGTTACATTAAATATGTCGCTAAATTGTAACACAAACTTGCAATTGTTTTAAATCTTAAACACATGAAACTTTACGCAAACACATAAAATAAAAAAGTTTATACGTGTGTAATAATGATAAAAAAAGCAAATAGTTGGATTGATCTTGGCGGAATTATTCGGGTTACCGCAATAAAGAAAGATTATTATATGTGTAAATTTATCATCGTTATTACACATTATTAACACTCTCTTCTTTTATGTGTATGTGTAAATTTGTCACCATTTAGGATTTAAAAGCAATGTTATAAGTTACATTATACCTGTAACATCACTGTATTTCAGGTTGTCCGTACATGTACAACTGTACTGTTACGACCTGATATGATAATTATTAATGATAATGAATTATTGGATGTTATGCATAAACCATATTACTGATATCGGTATACATATTGAGAACATACTATTTTATGCATAAACCATGGGAAGTTTAGTTGAAACACAACTAAACAGAACCAGAGAGTTTATCGCAGTGGAATTCACAGATGATATGGATTGTTGGTTTGGAATGGAAAAGAATTAGGAGTTTGTTATTGTTTGGTTGCTAAACATAGTCAAGGACACATGGTCATGGTTTATCGAAATAGCGGTGGGACAGTTGCGACTGACCCCTACATATGCCTATACATATGCATATTTCGGTCTATCACGGATGTGTCAGTGATATGGTTTAGTGGGATTTGGATTGGGAATTAATAATATTAAAGATAATAAGATAATGAGGACGATATTGGAAATGATTACGCGATGGTGAGGTTTCGAATATAATTTAAACGCGAATGTTATTTCAGAAATATTAACTTAATAATGTATTCGCGTGGGTAACGATTCACATGAATTTAATTATTAAGAATAATATTCTGAAACAATATTCCATAAATCGTAAATCGAATCGAAATACGATACGAGCGTTGGATTCAGAAAGGTGACGATCTTTACGAATACGTACGTGAGTAACGCATTCCGACGAGATAACGAAATAATATTTAATGATATTAAATTAATAAATTGAAATTTAAAATGTTTATTTGGAATCACAACTTAAGACGGATGTCAAACAAATCGTTTAATTAAATAAATAATTTAACGAAATCATTTACGAAACAAACGTATTTAAATACGAAATAATGTTAATAAAAAACGAAATCAAATGATTTAAATATTTTATGTTTTAAATATATTTTACGAGAAGAACCGAGCACTTAGTGGGTTTTAACGCGATAAAAACGAGACCGAGCACGTGGGAACTATACGCGATATAAGAAAGAAGATTTTCATCTTCTTCCTCACTTTCCAACCATTCTTCTCTCTCTAAAACACAAGGTTCGTCACCCACACTTCTCTCTACCTTCTCTCTAGAATTTCATCTTTATCTCTCAACCTTTTGGAAGGATCTTGGTGTCAAAATGTTCGTGAGATCGAGTAGATCGGGAATCCTCGAAGAAAACTAGCATTTGGTCAAGTTTTGAAGGTAAGTCTTGTGTTTTACTTTTCGCTTTTCTTCCTTAAACAAACCAAAGCACATCCTCATATTTTAAACGAAAGCTACACTTTAAAAATCTGAAACAAGTTAATATAAAGATGTAGGATTGTTGGGATAGATTGTAACAGGCTAGCAACTTGAAGATGATGATGAATAGCAGCCATGAAAGGCCAGGTTCGCGATTGGCCGAACCCCTACAGGTCGGCGAACCTATTGCAGCAACCCTGGACGAAACTTCAATCACCTAACCAGGGTAGGTGAGGCGAACCTTGCCTAGGAGAACCCTAGCCTTAGCCGAACCTGGAATCTTTTTGGGTTAGCCGAACCTCCCTTGGCAGCGAACCTGATGTGGCCACCGAACCTTATGGTACCGAACCTTTTGGACGAACCCAGCACCTAGCCGAACCTCAAATGTTGGCCGAATTTCTGCAGCTAGCCGAACCCATGGGGACGAACCTCTGACCACGAACCTGAGGGTTTGCAGGCTCATGGGCAGCGAACCTAAAGGGGGAGAAGCCATTGGTGTTCGCCGAACCTTGTGGCAGTTAACCCTTAGTAGTAGCCGAACCTAGGGGCGACCAAGCCTAAGGTTCGCTAGAAATAAGGAATGGCAAGAACCTAAATATTTTAACTAATGATTAAGGGTGATTTAAGATCAACATAATAGGGTATGAACATGCATGCATGAATGATTAGAGGGTGCCACCTTTCCCTAATGATAGCAACTTTAAATTATGAGATCTTATATAATGTAAACGTGTATGAAAATAACTTAAAACTAATCTCTTAAATCTTGACCTTGATTTTAATAACTTAGAATAAGGTGGCCGGTTAATTGATCATGCATGTATGTATAAGTATGTGAATAATTAGGGTTATCACCTTTACATATATATATATATATATATATGGGTGTATACATGGGAGCTCAAAACTTGTTTATCCTTAGGTGATGATAAAAGAACTAACAAGTTTAAATTATAAACTAATGATGACTAATTATAAAATATTAGTTGAATCATTTTGACTTAGATGAAACAAACTAAGTTAATGACACAATTAATAATTAGAAGAAAACACGTATGAATAATCAATCGAAATGAAACGCATATGCTTGTAAATCCGAACACAAATTAAATACAGGTTGATTGAGTTGCTTCCGATTTTGTATACACGAGCGCGCATTCTACTAAAACACTGATTTTAAGGACTCAGGTGACTTCTCATAACCTCCTTTTTAAACTATTTTGTTTTCAAACTCGGAGGTGGAACATGTATACCAGTTTTACATATTATTTTGATAACACATGGATGTCACATGTTTATCATTATAATATTCATATTATTGGATTATCTCGATTCCATGAGTCGTTGGGTTGACTACGGTCATACGCAATGATTGCATGTATTGTCACGTGGGTTACCACAACTCCATGAGTCGTTGTTGTTGATTTCGGCCATCAGCAATGATTGCATGTATTGTCACTTGGATTATCATAGCTCCATGAGTCGTTTCTGTTGACTTCGGTCATCTGCAATGATTGCATGTATTGTCACGTGGATTGCCACAACTCCGTGTGTCGTTGTCATTGACCTTGGTCATTCACAATGATGCATGTATTGTCACTTTTACTAATTAAAGATATTGATGATTGAGATTGGTTGATTTTATATGTGATTGATTATCTATGATTATATGAAATATGTGACTGTGTGTTTTGTGATTGTGTGTTGGGTTATGTG
Organism: Mikania micrantha; assembly: GCA_009363875.1. Taxonomy (NCBI): domain Eukaryota; kingdom Viridiplantae; phylum Streptophyta; class Magnoliopsida; order Asterales; family Asteraceae; genus Mikania; species Mikania micrantha. The sequence continues at coordinate 75,064,638 of CM018681.1, read as the reverse complement.
TTGGATTATCTAGCAGGTGCTCACGTGGATTTTCTCTGAAAACTATAAACTTTTATAATCATTTCGTAAAACACTTTTAAATATAAAAACTTATGATTACTCACCAACTACTTCGTAGTTGACACTTGATTTTTACATGTTTCGGGTAATGAGGAGAAGTAAGTAGGGCAGGATAGCCCTATATCTTTTGGACATCATCACATAGGATTCTTGGACTTTGCTAAAATAACTGAAATTCTGGAGACTAGAGTTTAGTTAGTTTAGCTAAATCTTTTGTGTATTTGATGTAACTAATTCATGATAAACATGATTTTTGACGTAATTAATTTGGTTGATTAATTGATATGTGATGATTTAATTAGATGCCCACGAGCTTATGAACAATCTACACATCCCTCGTGGCATCCCGACGTTTCCGCCATCGGTCAGGGTGTTACAGATTGGTATCAGAGCCTGGGTTATAGGGAATTAGGTTACTAGAAATGGTTGACCTAGTCTATAACCATAGGATACCCTAGTATGAATTATTTCACACACTAGTTAGTATATTCAGGATTTCATGCTTATGTGTTTATTACATGTTAACTGAACTCCTGTTATACATCTAATTTACATATGTTACTTACTGATTATTTGCTTACTTGTGCCCTAAGGATTCGATAAGGACATGCACGTGATGTATCATAAAGGTGGTGGAACGTTGGCTGGGGCAGTTGCGACTGACCCCTACATATGCCCTATATATACCATTTACGGTACATTAGGTGGATGTCAGTATTGAAGAATAAGGGAACTACCCACTTGGGAAATGAATTGCTTAGGAAATTAACTGCTTAGGAATTTATTTGCTTTAGGGATTATTTATTTGATCTTTGATCACCAGACAAGGACACACTCATGGTATACTACAAAGGCTGGTAGGCAATTCTGATTGGTCAATAAAATCCATTTCAACACCATTTTTTTTATTTTTTGAGCACCGTGCCAAATGTGTCCAAAGAAGAAGAGCAAAGCAAATGAAGCATGTCCAAAAGTAAACCAACCCCTTGGACTGCTACGAAAAACACCATCAGATTTCAAAGTAGCACGATCTAATTCAAAAATTTCCCCCAATTGGGCGGCTGGAAAATGTACTTTGATTGAGCTTCAAGGAGTCCCGATGGGACGGTGGCTGGGGCAGTTGTGATTGACCCCTACATATGCCCTATACATATACCATTTGTAGTATATTGGGGGTCTGTCAGTGTCAGGAACTTAGGATATTATTAGGAAGTGCTGGGAAAGTTATGGTTGATGGAATGTTGGTTAAATTTGGTTTGGATCGATGTTATGGATAATCATATTTGATGGACACACATATTCATATGAAAATACACTTATTGGACGCGTGGGGTGAATAGGATTAATGAATTATCCGAACATTTAATGATGAAATAGACATTTAGCGCTGAGATGGACACGATAAAGGATATGGACACTTAGTGACGAACTGAATACTTGAGTATTGAGATGGACACTTGGTGATAATATGAACGCATAGTGATGATACTAGCACTTAGTGATGGTATGAACACTTGATGAGAATGAGTTATAGGAAGGATATGAACACTTAGTGAGAATAAGAGCACTCAGTGATGATATGAACCCTCATTGATAATTATGAACATTGGAAGTTAGTATGGATTTTTAGTGAACTTAGATGTTAGGGGAACTTTAATGTCAGGTGAACTTAGACATTAGGTGAACATAGAAATAGGCAAACATACATGTCAGGTGAACTTAGACATTAGGCAAACCTAATTGTCCAAGGGAACTAGAGACCACTTCACTCAAAATTTATCCTACATAGGATAAAGGTTGTGAAGTGAGATAATGGTAAGATACATGATACACCCTAATTTCTAGCAAGGGCATAATCGTGGTGCAATGCAACGGTGGTGGGACGGCGATGATGCGACTGCGGTCAAGTCTACGTATGCCCTATATATAAGCTTGTTGCACTGCATCGGGAAGTTGTCAGTGTTAGTATAGGGTGGGAAATGTTTGAAACTTAGGAATAGGTAGCTAATAATAGATATAACCAACTAGGATGCCTTAGTATAATATTAGGAAATTAACATTTTGTTATGAGTTTAAGGACAGATAGGAGAAAAATATAGTTCCTATATGTAATCTTAACTATCAAAATGAACTCATTTGACCATTGTTTGTATAACTTACGTTGTAAACGGTAGTAACATGTTTCTAACCTCTTCAGAAACATGCCGCCGCGCGTCACAACGAAGATGATACAAACATCAACGCTGATGGTGCTAACAATGGTAACGCCAACTCCGGCATGCAAGAGTTAGCAACACTTATTACTGGATTGGTGAATCAATTGACTCAAGCCAATCAGACTCTCAATCAGAACAGGGGTGGTGCAAACCCACCAGTCTGCACATTCAAACACTTCAACTCTTGTAATCCACTAAAGTTTACGGGTTCTGAGACGGCCACTGGTCTGCTACAGTGGTTTGAGAGTATGGAGAACACCTTCATCAACAGTGATTGCCCCGAGAATCTGAAAGTTCGTTATGCCACCAGTGTTTTCCAAAAGAGAGCACTAACTTGGTGGAATGGGGAGAAGCGAAATAGGGGAGTTGATGCTACCCTAGCACTGACATGGACTGAGGTAAAGAACCTTATGACCACTGAATTCTGTCCTCGCAGTGAGATGAGGAAACTAGAGACTGAGTTCTGGGAACTCAAACAGGATAGCAGGGAGAATGTAATTTACAATTCTCGCTTCCATGAGTATAGTCAACTGGTACCTCATTTGGTGACACCATTAGAGAGAGCGATAGAGAAGTACATAGGCGGTCTACCTATGCAGATTCAAGACACAGTTTATGGTACCAACCCTACCACTTTGGAAGCTGCAATTCGTCTATCTGCTACACTGACTGATAATCATGTAAGGGCTGGAACATTCACAAGGAAAGGATCTAAGTAGACTGACACCAAAGCAGCTGCAAAAGAGGCTTCAACTGAAGTCAAAACTGAACAAGGCAGCTCTTCGAAAAGCAGCAACAAGAAACGAAAGTCCAGGAACTTTGTTGTTACTACTCCTGCTGCTAAGTCTGCGCAGCAATCATCAAACAACTCAACAGCCAGAAATTATGTTGGGGCTACTCCTCAATGTAACACCTGCAGATATCATCACGCACCAAATTTTCCATGTCGCGTCTGCAACAACTGCGGCATGTTTGGTCATTTTGCAAATGTCTGTCGAAGTGCATCGCAAGCACAAAGAATGCAAACTGCTCCGTTTGCACTGCCAGCTCCACACGCACAACCTATTCCTACTGTACCCGTTCGACAGGCACCTGTACAGGCAAGAGCCTGTTTCGAGTGTGGTGAAGTGGGTCATTTCAGAAACCAGTGCCCGAGACTGATGGGAAACAATCAATGGGTGGCAAGAGGCAGAGCGTTTCAACTGAATGCTCGAGCAGCTCAAGCCAACCAGGATGTGGTCAACGATACATTTCTGATTAACAACTCTTATGCATCTGTTCTATTTGATTCTGGTGCTGATAGGAGTTTTGTTTCACATGATTTTGAGTATATGCTTGGAATAACACGTACTAAGATAGACAAGTCGTTTAACATAGAGGTGGCTGATGGTAATACGATTGATATTGACACTGTTATTATTGGGTGTACGGTGAAATTAAATGATCACGTCTTCCAAATTGATCTTATACCTATGCAACTTGGTAGCTTTGATGTTATCATAGGCATGAATTGGTTAGCCACCCACAAAGCGAAAATTGTCTGTCATGAAAAATATATTCATATTCCCTTACCTTTGGGTGAAACTTTAAGAGTTTTTGGGGAAACTTCTAGTAAAGGTCTTAAGTTGATGTCATGCACTAAAGCACACAAGTACCTTAGGAAGAAATGTATAGCATTTTTAGCACATGTGGTGGAGAAAAAGGAGAAAGGAAAGATCATTGAAGACGTTCCTGTGATAAGAGATTTTCCTAAAGTATTTCCAGACGACTTGCCGGGTCTTCCACCAGAACGCCAAGTAGAATTTCGGATTGACTTAGTACCTGGTGCGAACCCAGTCGCAAAAGCTCCTTACAGACTTGCGCCTTCGGAGTTGCAAGAATTGACGAGTCAACTACAAGAACTGACTAATAAGGGATCATTCGCCCGAGCCATTCACCATGGGGTGCACCGGTCCTGTTTGTCAAGAAGAAGGATGAGTCATTCCGAATGTGTATCGACTACCGCGAATTGAACAAGTTGACCATCAAGAATCGATATCCTCTACCGCGCATCGATGATCTTTTCGATTAACTTCAAGGCTCGGCATGGTTTTTAAAGATCGATCTTAGGTCAGGGTATCATCAACTTCGTGTACACGATGATGACATTCCCAAGACTGCTTTCAGAACAAGATATGGCCATTATGAATTTCTGGTAATGCCTTTCGGCCTTACCAATGCACCAGCGGTTTTCATGGATCTCATGAACCGTGTCTGCAGGCCACACTTGGATAAGTTTGAAATTGTATTCATTGATGATATTTTGATATACTCCAAGAGCAAAGATGAACACGAGCAACATCTTAAGTTGATTTTGGAGATTCTAAGAAAAGAACAACTGTACGCCAAATTCTCCAAGTGTGAATTCTGGCTTAAAGAAGTTCAATTCTTGGGACACATAGTCAATGAAAAGGGTGTTCACGTGGATCCTACGAAGATTGATGCGGTGAAGAATTGGAGTACACCGAAGACACCAACGGAGATTCGATCATTTCTTGGACTTGCCGGTTACTATCGGCGGTTTATTTCGAACTTCTCCAGAATTGTTGTCCCTCTTACTTCGTTAACTCAAAAGGACAAACCTTATGAGTGGGGACCAAAGCAAGAAGAGGCATTTCAGACCTTGAAGCAGAAACTATGTGATGCCACTGTCTTGACACTGCCTAATGGAAACGATGATTTTGTGGTTTATTGTGATGCATCCAACCTAGGTCTCGATTGTGTTCTTATGCAGCGGGGAAAGGTTGTGGCATATGCATCAAGACAGCTGAAAATGTATGAGAGGAACTACACTACCCACGATTTGGAACTTGGTGCAGTCGTGTTTGCCTTGAAGATATGGAGACACTATCTTTATGGCACTAAGTGTGTAGTCTTACGGATCACAAGAGTTTGCAACATATTCTCAATCAGAAGGAACTTAATATGAGACAACGGAGATGGGTTGAACTGTTGAATGATTATGACTGTGAAATTCGCTACTATCCTGGTAAAGCGAATATAGTAGCAGATGCGCTTAGTCGCAAAAGTCATGTTCGAATCCATAGTGTCCGAGTGCACACTAATCTCCATAACAGCCCAACAACACTCAGTGGCTCAAGATAGCCTGAAAAATGAGATGTCTTGCGGGGCCGAGTTACTATTGGAAACTAAAGATGATGGTTTGATGTATTATTTAAATCGGATGTGGATACCGAACAGAGATGATCTTAGGATGATAATTTTGGATGAAGCTCATAAGTCTCGTTACTCAATCCATCCGTGTGCTGACAAGATGTATCAAGACCTTAGAGTCTTATACTGGTGGCCTGGAATGAAGAAGGATATTGCTGAGTATGTGTCTGATATACGTCAAATTATACATATTATTCGACTCAAATTCCCCCGGTTTTAACGTTAACAACATGCAAATTCATTCGCAAATAGTCCTAATTATTGTTTTTGTGAATTTGTAGGATAAACGGCCTTGCTCGGAAGAAAATCAAGCTTTGTATGGAATTTCAACATTTTTTGAGCAAATCCCCAAATGCGCACTGTCATGCCAAATCTTGCACTGGCAGTGCCGGCCCATGCACGACCGTGCACAACTTTGCACAACCGTGCACAACTTTGCACGACCGTGCAACCAGGTAGTGCTAGGCCATGCATGGTAGTGCTGGCCTATGCACGACCGTGTACCTTATTGCATGACCATGCAACCAGGTAGTGCAAAGCCATGCATGGTAGTGCTGGCCTATGCACGAGCATGCATAAGCCAAGCACGACCGTGCAATCTAGCCAGTGCCGGGCCAAAGCAAGGCAGTGCCGGGCCAAATGGAGGTAGTGCCGGCCATGACGACTTGTGCACGACCATGCCTGACACCTCGGGTCAATTTTCGAGACTTAGCTGAAAATGGCAACTTCGACAACCGTCCCAGACCAAAAGTAGAATACTGTAGCACCTTGCACAACCGTGCACCTATGGTGCACGACCGTGCCAAGTTCCAGAATTTCTATAAATTTAGCTTTTCATCTCATTTGAAGGGGTTGGACTTCCTGGAGCTGAAATACCTTCTGTTCAGATTTCTTAAGGCTATCCAAAGGAGATTCTGAAGGTCTTGAAGATTCAAGGAGCATCCAACACCATCTTGTTTCAATCCTTGCTTGCTAGTGGTTTGCATTTTGTTAATTTAATCATGTCTCTTGTTATTTTCAGCCACTTTGTTATTGTTCTTGTAAGCCTTATGGGCTAAACACTTCATTGTCTAGATTATGGTGAAACTTTTGTTGATGTGATGATGATTTTATGAATTGGTCAAATGGGTTTATGTCAAGATTCAAGATGAAGTTATGATTGTATTCCAATGATGTTGTAAATTTGTTTAGGTTGATTAGTGTTCAAGAATGATGAATGTTTAGTCATACTATGTTGGAAAACCATGATCAAACATTTGTTTATAATCTTACAACTTGTTTTTAAGATTATGCCATGAGATTAGGAATGATAATTGGTTTCTTGAATGTTATAAAACTTGCATAAGTATACTTTCTTTCACTAAAGTTTGGAAAAACCATGGTGATATTATGATTTGTTGAATATGATTAACATGTGAATTAGGAAATTATGGCCAAATGACCTCATTTGCATGATTGTGTTCATAGATTGTAAGTTGAAAGAAATTGTGACCTTGTTGAATTTATGCAACTTAGGGTGATTAATGTGTATAAGTCATATTAGTTTTCCTTAAGTTGTAGAATTAAGATTCTTGACGGATGACTAATTCTTGATTAAGTCTTGACATAAACCTTGACATTAGGCTTCATAGAATAATCCTAGGTGATTAGAATGTGTTTATCATTTTAATTTTCCAAAAGATTATATGATTAGATATCTTTGACCGGAATCTAGTCAACATTTAGTTTACCAATTCATAATAATCACATCATTAGACTAAGTGGATTCATGATCTAGGCAATTTTCTTAGACTTTAGATTATTTAAAAATCCTTCTTTTAAATATTATTTTAAAAATTCACAAAACCCGACATTTTCATGTTGTTGCTAAACATTGACCGAGGTCTAGTATTGGGAGATATCGTGTCCACGGATTGATATCCGGTTCTTACCATAAGCTATATTATTATACGATAGGTACACTTGCCTATTGTGTGTGATTTAGTTTCTAGTAAAAACCATTTTTAAAACTAAAATCTGTGTGAAAAATCCATAATTAAAAATATATAGTTTCACGCACATCAAGTTTTTGGCGCCGTTGTCGGGGACACGGTGATTTCAAGAAAAATCAGAGTTGGTGATTTAGCTTAGTTTTTAGTGTAAAAATATTTTTATTTTATTTTATTTCACTAGTTTGATTTTTGACTCTTAGTTTTTATTAATTATTTTAGTTTATTTTTCAAATTTTTATTTTATTTTATTTTTATTTTTTATTTTTAACAGGTTTGATTCGGTAACTCGTTTATGCATTAAGTGAGTATGTCCTCAACCCCCGAGCCGGACATTGTCGAGCCTAGATCGGAACCGGAGCGGTATTTTCGGCAAAGGTTGCGAGAGCGGTCCCGCGTTGTAGCAAATACCATCGAAGGAGACGGAGAGACCGACAATATCTTTGGCACGGGAGGCACGACCATGGCGGACCAAGATGATGACCGGACGATTTCTGACTTCGCGAAACCGTCACTTGGAGGATTGGAGCCAAGCATCACCCGACCGACTGTTGAGGCTAACAATTTCGAGATCAAGTCGAGTATCATTCAAATGGTTCTGAACACTGTTCAGTTTGACGGGAAGGATCACGAGGATCCTAATCTCCATATCGCGGGATTTCTGGAGATTTGCGCCACTTTCAAGATCAATGGTGCGTCTGATGATGCCATTCGGATTCGGTTATTCCCATTCACTCTACGTGACCGAGCCAAGGCATGGCTGATTTCCCTTCCCTCGGGCTGTATTACCACTTGGAATCAGATGTCTGAAAAATTCTTTGAGAAATACTTTCCTCCCGAGAAAACTGCGAAGCTGAGAGCTAGGATTCTTTCGTTCCAGCAGGATGATGGTGAGACGTTCTACGAGGCGTGGGAGCGGTTCAAGGATCTGATGAGAAAGGTCCCACATCACGGTTTAGAGCTATGGAGGCAGTGCGAGACATTCTACAATGGTCTTGATGTGAGCGGGCGATAGTGGCTTGACAGTTATGCGGGTGGAGATTTTGGAGCGAAGCGACCGCGAGAGGCGTTTGAATTGCTCGAGAAAGCATCTAGGAAGAGTTATTCTCAGCAGGCCCCGAGAGCCAAGGCACCCAAGCATGGTGTCCATCAGGTTGATTCCTATACCGCTTTGACTGCACAGTTGGAGGCACTCTCCAACAAAATCAAGCAGATGTCTGTGAACAAAGTCCAATCTTGTTGTGAGATATGTGGGGGACCACACCATAGTGGGGAGTGTTCGATTAGGGATAGATCCGTTCACGAGCAGGTTGGCTACATGGGCAACCAAAATCAGTCTCAAAATAATCCCTACAGTAACACTTATAATCCAGGGTGGAGGAATCTCCCAAATTTCAGTTGGAAGTCTGGTACCACAAACCAGCAACCACCCGGATTCAATCCGCGTCCCCCATTCCAAAATCAGTCTCGCGGTCAGTCCTCACAGATTCGTCCTCCACAGAACCAGTTCCAAAATCAAGGTTCTAGCAGTGGGTCACAGCCCGCTCCTGAAAAGCGATCCAATTTGGAGGATATGGTTGCACGGTTGCTAGCTAACTCCGAGAGCCAAAGCCAGTTGGCTCAGAAACAGAATCAGTATATGGAAGACCGCTTCCATAAGCATGAGACGGAATTGAGAAACCAAAAAGCATCGATGCAAACCATCGAGAATCAGGTAGGACAGATTGCTAAGTTGCTATCCGAAAGGCAACAAGGTGGCCTCCCGAGTAACACTGAGCCGAATCCTAATGCTCATGTTAAGGCCATCACATTGAGGAGTGGTAAATCCACCACTGCATCTCCTCCACCGGCTTCCCCTTCTTCTTCTCTTCCACCGGTGATTGAGGAGGTTGCGACTGAGATTCCTGCTGAGGTGCATTCCAGGCCAGGCCCAGCAAGTACAGCACAAGCAAAGGAACCAGTCAAGGACTACACTCCTCCTGTCCCATACCCTAGCAGGTAGAAGAAGCATAAATTTGAGGAACACTATGGTAAATTTCTGGAGTTGTTCAAGCAGTTGCATATCAATCTGCCATTTGTTGAGGCACTTGCTCAGATGCCTAAGTATGCCAATTTTTTGAAGGACATCCTCACCAACAAGAAGAAGTTGGAGGAGTTATCTCATGTTACATTGAGTGAGGAGTGTTCTGCGATCCTTCAAAACAAACTTCCTCAGAAGATGAATGATCCTGGGAGTTTCACTATCCCATGCTTAATTGGAAGTTTATCAGTCAGTAATGCATTGGCTGACTTGGGGGCTAGCATCAATCTAATGCCCTATGCTGTGTTTGAGAAACTTGGTATGTTGAGGAACTTAAGCCAACCCGAATGAGCATCCAGCTTGCCGATCGGTCAGTCAAATATCAAAGAGGTATAGTTTAGAATTTGTTGGTTAAGATTGATCGATTTGTGTTTCCTGTGGACTTTGTGATCCTTGACATGGATGAAGACAAGAATGTACCTCTTATTCTTGGTCGTCCATTCCTAGCCACTGCTAGAGCCCTCATTGATGTTTTCTCGGGCAAACTGACACTTAGAGTTTATGATGAGGAGGTGACCTTTGATATCGGAAGATCAATGAGGCATCCACAGAGTCAGGACGATTCACTCTACTTCATTGATGTTGTTGATTCATGTATGAGTGATCCATCACAGGATGGGTGTGTTGTGGAGGCGTTTGACACCCAATTATTAGGAGGGGAGGATGTAGACCCAGTCACCGAGGGTCGATTTGATGAGGAGATGGTGGCATTGCTGAGCCACGACCCTTCCCCTCAGGATGAAGTGTTTGAAGTCATGGATCGCAAGGATGAACCTAAGGCATTACCTTCTGTTGAAGACCCACCATCTGTTGAGCTTAAGGAGCTTCCCGGTCATTTGGAGAATGCATTCTTAGATGGTGAGTCTCGGTTGCCTGTTATCATCTCGTCTGCGTTGACGAGTGGAGAGAAGGCCAAATTGCTTGAGGTTCTGAAGATGCATAAGAAAGCGATCGCATGGAAGATCATGGACATCAAAGGCATCAATCCATCTTTTTGCACCCATAAGATCTTGATGGAGGAGGATTTTAAGCCTGTAGTTCAACATCAGAGACGTCTCAATCCCAATATGCAAGATGTTGTGAAGAAGGAGGTTATCAAGTTACTTGATGCAGGTTTGATTTATCCTATTTATGATTCCCCTTGGGTGAGTCCGGTGCAGGTTGTCCCGAAGAAGGGTGGGATGACAATGATTACCAATGAGAGAAACGAGCTGATTCCTACTCGTACTGTGACCGGATGGAGAGTTTGCATCGATTACCGCAAACTGAACGATGCCACCAGGAAAGACCACTTCCCCTTGCCTTTTATTGATCAGATGTTGGAGAGATTGTGAGGCAAGACGTACTATTGTTTCTTGGATGGTTTTTCGGGATACTTTCAAATCCCAATTGCTCCTGAGGATCAGGAGAAGACGACATTCACATGTCCCTATGGCACATTCGCGTACAGGCGAATGCCCTTTGGACTGTGCAATGCCCCTGCCACATTTCAGCGTTGTATGGTGGCTATTTTTCATGATATGATTGAGGACTCCATGGAGGTATTTATGGATGACTTTTCTGTTTTTGGGAGTTCCTTTTATCATTGCTTGGAAAATCTGAGGAAGATGTTAGCTAGGTGTGAAGAAGCTAACTTGGTGTTGAATTGGGAGAAATGCCACTTCATGGTGAAGGAGGGCATTGTTTTAGGGCATAAGATTTCACGTGACGGACTTGAGGTCGACCGAACCAAGATTGAGACCATTGTCAAGCTTCCGCCACCCACTTCTGTGAAATTTATTCGGAGTTTCTTAGGACACGAGGGGTTTTATAGGCGTTTCATGAAGGATTTCTCAAAGATAGCTCGCCCCATGACTCAGCTTCTTGAGAAAGATGCCCCGTTCGTGTTTTCTGATGAATGCCTTCATGCATTCAGGTTGTTGAAGGAGAAGTTGGTTAATGCTCCTATCATGATCGCCCCCAATTGGGCACTCCCGTTTGAGCTTATGTGTGACGCAAGCGATTTTGCGGTTGGGGCAGTCTTGGGTCAAAGGAAGGACAAGCACTTCCACCCGATTTACTATGCAAGCAAAACTCTGAATGATGCCCAGGAGCACTACACCACCACTGAAAAGGAGCTCCTAGCTGTGGTCTTTGCGTTTGATAAATTCCGTTCCTATCTTGTTCTTTCAAAGACCATTGTGTTTACGGATCATGCAACCCTTCGTTACTTGTTTAGCAAGCAAGATGCTAAACCCAGGCTGATTCGTTGGATTCTGTTGTTGCAAGAATTCGACATTGAAATCCGTGACAAAAAGGGGGCCGGGAATGTTGCAGCAGATCACCTCTCCCGTCTCGAGTGCTCAGCTTCATCAGAACTTGTGGGGTCACACATAAATGACAATTTCCCCCACGAGTTTCTTATGCACATACAGACGCAGGATGAGGATTGTCCTTGGTTTGCTGATTTCGCGAATTATCTCGCGTGTGGGATTGTTTTGAAGGGCTTGACACATCAACGGAAGAAGAAGTTCTTTTCTGATGTCAAGTATTACCTGTGGGAGGATCCTTACTTATTTTTCAAATTTTTATTTTATTTTATTTTATTTTTATTTTTATTTTTTATTTTTAACAAGTTTGATTCGGTAACTCGTTTATGCATTAAGTGTGTATGTCCTCAACCCCCGAGCCGGACATTGTCGAGCCTAGATCGGAACCGGAGCGGTATTTTCGGCAAAGGTTGCGGGAGCGGTCCCGCGTTGTAGCAAATACCATCGAAGGAGACGGAGAGACCGACAATATCTTTGGCACAGGAGGCACGACCATGGCGGATCAAGATGATGACCGGACGATTTCTGACTTCGCGAAACCGTCACTTGGAGGATTGGAGCCAAGCATCACCCGACCGACTGTTGAGGCTAACAATTTCGAGATCAAGTCGAGTATCATTCAAATGGTTCAAAACACTGTTCAGTTTGACGGGAAGGATCACGAGGATCCTAATCTCCATATCGCGGGATTTCTGGAGATTTGCGCCACTTTCAAGATCAATGGCGCGTCTGATGATGCCATTCGGCTTCGGTTATTCCCATTCACGCTACGTGACCGAGCCAAGGCATGGCTGATTTCCCTTCCCTCGGGTTGTATTACCACTTGGAATCAGATGTCTGAAAAATTCTTTGAGAAATACTTTCCTCGCTAGAAAACTGCGAAGCTGAGAGCTCGGATTCTTTCGTTCCAGCAGGATGATGGTGAGACGTTCTACGAGGCGTGGGAGCGGTTCAAGGATCTGATGAGAAAAGTCCCACATCACGGTTTAGAGCTATGGAGGCAGTGCGAGACATTCTACAATGGTCTTGATGTGAGCGGACGATAGTGGCTTGACAGTTATGCGGGTGGAGATTTTGGAGCGAAGCGACCGCGAGAGGCGTTTGAATTGCTCGAGAAAGCAGCTAGGAAGAGTTATTCTCAGCAGGCCCCGAGAGCCAAGGCACTCAAGCAGGGTGTCCATCAGGTTGATTCCTATACCGCTTTGACTGCACAGTTGGAGGCACTCTCCAACAAAATCAAGCAGATGTCTGTGAACAAAGTCCAATCTTGTTGTGAGATATGTGGGGGACCACACCATAGTGGGGAGTGTTCGATTAGGGATAGATCCGTTCACGAGCAGGTTGGCTACATGGGCAACCAAAATCAGTCTCAAAATAATCCCTACAGTAACACTTATAATCCGGGGTGGAGGAATCACCCAAATTTCAGTTGGAAGTCTGGTACCACAAACCAGCAACCACCCGGATTCAATCCGCGTCCCCCATTCCAAAATCAGTCTCACGGTCAGTCCTCACAGATTCGTCCTCCACAGAACAAGTTCCAAAATCAAGGTTCTAGCAGTGGGTCACAGCCCGCTCCTGAAAAGCGATCCAATTTGGAGGATATGGTTGCACGGTTGCTAGCTAACTCCGAGAGCCAAAGCCAGTTGGCTCAGAAACAGAATCAGTATATGGAAGACCGCTTCCATAAGCATGAGACGGAATTGAGAAACCAAAAAGCATCGATGCAAACCATCGAGAATTAGGTAGGACAGATTGCTAAGTTGCTATCCGAAAGGCAACAAGGTGGCCTCCCGAGTAACACTGAGCCGAATCCTAATGCTCATGTTAAGGCCATCACATTGAGGAGTGGTAAATCCACCACTGGATCTCCTCCACCGGCTTCCCCTTCTTCTTCTCTTCCACCGGTGATTGAGGAGGTTGCGACTGAGATTCCTGCTGAGGTGCATTCCAGGCCAGGCCCAGCAAGTACAGCACAAGCAAAGGAACCAGTCAAGGACTACACTCCTCCTGTCCCATACCCCAGCAGGTTGAAGAAGCAGAAATTTGAGGAACACTATGGTAAATTTCTGTAGATTCTAAGAAAAGAACAACTGTACGCCAAATTCTACAAGTGTGAATTCTGGCTTAAAGAAGTTCAATTCTTGGAACACATAGTCAATGAAAAGGGTGTTCACATGGATCCTATGAAGATTGATGCGGTGAAGAATTGGAGTACACCGAAGACACCAACGGAGATTCGATCATTTCTTGGACTTGCCGGTTACTATCGGCGGTTTATTTCGAACTTCTCCAGAATTGCTGTCCCTCTTACTTCTTTAACTCAAAAGGACAAACCTTATGAGTGGGGACCAAAGCAAGAAGAGGCATTTCAGACCTTGAAGCAGAAACTATGTGATGCCCCTGTCTTGACACTGCCTAATGGAAACGATGATTTTGTGGTTTATTGTGATGCATCCAACCTTGGTCTCGGTTGTGTTCTTATGCAGCGGGGAAAGGTTGTGGCATATGCATCAAGACAGCTGAAAATGTATGAGAAGAACTACACTACCCACGATTTGGAACTTGGTGCAGTCGTGTTTGCCTTGAAGATATGGAGACACTATCTTTATGGCACTAAGTGTGTAGTCTTACGGATCACAAGAGTTTGCAACATATTCTCAATCAGAAGGAACTTAATATGAGACAACGGAGATGGGTTGAACTGTTGAATGATTATGACTGTGAAATTCGCTACCATCCTGGTAAAGCGAATGTAGTAGCAGATACGCTTAGTAGCAAGAGTCATGTTCGAATCCATAGTGTCCGAGTGCACACTAATCTCCATAATGATGTTCACACAGCCCAACAACACTCAGTGGCTCAAGATAGCCTGAAAAATGAGATGTCTTGCGGGGCCGAGTTACTATTGGAAACTAAAGATGATGGTTTGATGTATTATTTAAATCGGATGTGGATACCGAACAGAGATGATCTTAGGATGATAATTTTGGATGAAGCTCATAAGTCTCGTTACTCAATCCATCCGGGTGCTGACAAGATGTATCAAGACCTTAGAGTCTTATATTGGTGGCCTGGAATGAAGAAGGATATTGCTGAGTATGTGTCTAAGTGCCTTAACTGCGCTAAAGTCAAGGCAGAACACCAGTGACCTTCGGGATTGTTAGTACAACCGGAAATACCCATGTGGAAGTGGGAGAATATCTCTATGGATTTCATTACCAAACTCCCACGAATCGCAAGTGGTAAGGATAGTATTTGGGTGATAATTGATAGATTAACCAAGTTGGCTCATTTCTTACCGATACGTGAGACGTAACCTGTGCGGAAGTAAGCTTGCATCTACGTGGATGAGATCGTTAGCCGACATGGAATTCCCTTAAGCATAATATCGGATCGTGATTCTCATTTCATGGCACGATTTTGGGAATCACTTCACGAAGCATTTGGAACAAGATTGGATCTTAGCACCGATTATCATCCTCAAACGGATGGACAGACGGAGCGAACGATTCAGACATTGGAAGATATGCTGAGAGCTTGTGTCATCGATTTCGGTGGCAACTGGGATAGCCATCTACCACTAGTTGAGTTCTCGTATAACAACAGTTATCACGCGAGCATTGGCATGGCGCCGTTTGAAGCTCTTTATGGTAGGAAATGTCGGTCACCTATTTGTTGGACCGAGGTCGGCGAATCGCAGATCACTGGTCCCGAGATTATTCAAGAAACGACTGACAAGATCCGCCAGATCCGTGGCAAACTGTTAGCTGCACGTAGCCGACAGAAAAGCTACGCGGACAAAAGACGGAAACCTTTAGAGTTTGAAGTTGACAATATGGTATTACTCAAAGTATCGCCTAGGAAAGGAGTCGTACGATTCGGGAAGAAGGGTAAGCTTGCTCCACGTTATGTTGGCCCTTTTAAGATTCTTGAACGAATCGGGCAGGTTGCCTACAAGTTGGAACTTCCTCCTGAACTTAGCAATGTACACCCAACTTTTCACGTGTCCAATTTAAGAAAGTGCTTAGCTGATCAGGATCTTCAGGTACCACTCGACGACATTCGCGTCGATGATACCATGCACTTTGTTGAAAAACCAGTTGAGATAATGGATCGTGGGGTTAAAAAGCTCAAACGCAGTAGAATTCCAATTGTCAAAGTACGATGGGAGTCGAAGCGTGGTCCAGAATTCACCTGGGAACGGGAAGATCAGATGAAGCTTAAGTACCCACATTTATTTTCTATGGTCACTCCAAGTTGAATTTCGGGACGAAATTCCCTTAACTAGGGGAGACTGTAACATCACTGTATTTCAGGTTGTCCGTACATGTACGACTGTACTGTAACAAACTGATATGCATAAACCATGTGAAGTTTAGTTGAAACACAACTAAACAGAACCAGAGAGTTTATCGCAGTGGAATTCACAGAGGATATGGATTGTTGGATTGGAATAGAAAGTAATTAGGAGTTTGTTATTGTTTGGTTTCTAAACATAGTCAGGGACACATGGTCATGGTTTATCGAAATAGCGGTGGGACGGTGGCTGGGGCAGTTGCGACTGACCCCTACATATGCCCTATACATATGCATATTTCGGCCTATCACGGATGTGTCAGTGATATGGTTTAGTGGGATTTGGATTGGGAATTAATAATATTAAAGATAATAAGATAATGAGGACGATATTGGAAATAATTACGCGATGGTGAGGTTTCGAATATAATTTAAACACGAATGTTATTTCAGAAATATTAACTTAATAATGCATTCGCATGGGTGACGATTTACACGAATTTAATTACTAAGAATAATATTCTGAAACAATATTCCATAAATCGTAAATCGAATCGAAATACGATACGAGCGTTGGATTCGGAAAGGTGACGATCTTTACGAATACGTACGTGAGTAACGCGTTCCGACGAGATAACGAAATAATATTTAACGATATTAAATTAATACATTGAAATTTAAAATGTTATTTGGAATCACAACTTAAGACGGATGTCAAACAAATCGTTTAATTAAATAAATAATTTAACGAAATCATTTACGAAACAAATGTATTTAAATACGAAATAATGTTAGTAAAAAACGAAATCAAATGCTTTAAATATTTTATGTTTTAAATATATTTTACGAGAAGAACCGAGCACTTAGTGGGTTTTAACGCGATAAAAACGAGGCCGAGCACGTGGGAACTATGCGCGGTATAAGAAAGAAGATTTTCATCTTCTTCCTCACTTTCGAACCATTCTTCTCTCTCTAAAACATAAGGTTCGTCACCCACACTTCTCTATACATTCTCTCTAGAATTTCATCTTCATCTCTCAACCATTTGGAAGGATCTTGGTGTCAAAACGTTCGGGAGATCGAGTAGATCGGGAATCCACGAAGAAAACTAGCTTTTGGTCAAGTTTATAAGGTAAGTCTTGTGTTTTACTTTTCGCTTTTCTTCCTTAAACAAACCGAAGCACATCCTCATATTTTAAACGAATGCTACACTTTAAAAATCTGAAACAAGTTAATATAAAGATGTAGGATTGTTGGGATAGATTGTAACAGGCTAGCAACTTGAAGATGATGATGAATAGTAGCCATGAAAGGCCAGGTTCACGACTGGCTGAACCCCTACAGGTCGGCGAACCTATTGCAGCAACCCTAGACGAACCTTCAATCACCTAACCAGGGTAGGTGAGCCGAACCTTGGCCTAGGTGAACGCTAGCCTAGGCGAACCCTAGCCTTAGCCGAACCTGGAATCTTTTTGGGTTAGCCGAACCTCCCTTAGCAGCGAACCTGATGTGGCCACCGAACGTTTTGGACGAACCCAACACCTAGCGAACCTAACATCACGAACCCTAGGTGCCAGCCGAACCTCACATGTTGGCCGAATCTCTGCAGCTAGCCGAACCCATGGGGACGAACCTCTGACCACGAACCTGAGGGTTTGTAGGCTCAAGGGCAGCGAACCTAAAGGGGGAGAAGCCATGGGTGTTCGCCGAACCTTGTGGCAGTTAACCCTTAGTAGTAGCGTAACCTAGGGGCGACCAAGCCTAAGGTTCGCTGGAAATAAGGAATGGAAAGAACCTAAAAATTTTAACTAATGATTAAGGGTGATTTAAGATCAACATAATGGGGTATGAATATGCATGCATGAATGATTAGAGGGTGCCACCTTTCCCTAATGATAGCAACTTTAAATTATGAGATCTTATATAATGTAAATGTGTATGAAAATAACTTAAAACTAATCTCTTAAATCTTGACCTTGATTTTAATAACTTAGAATAAGGTGGCCGGTTAATTGATCATGCATGTATGTATAAGTATGTGAATAATTAGGGTTATCACCTTTACATACACACACACACACACACACATATATATATATATATGGGTGTATACATGGGAGCTCAAAACTTGTTTATCCTTAGGTGATGATAAAAGAACTAACAAGTTTAAATTATAAACTAATGATGACTAATTATAAAATATTAGTTGAATCATTTTGACTTAGATGAAACAAACTAAGTTAATGACACAATTAATAATTAGAAGAAAACACGTATGAATAATCAATCGAAATGAAACGCATATGCTTATAAATCCGAACACATATTAAATACAGGTTGATTGAGTTGCTTCCGATTTTGTATACGCGAGCGTGCATTCTACTAAAACACTGATTCTAAGGACTCAGGTGAGTTCTCATAACCTCCTTTTTAAACTATTTTGTTTTCAAACTCGGAGGTGGAACATGTATACCAATTTTACATATTATTTTGATAACACATGGATGTCACATGTTTATCATTATAATATTCATATTATTGGATTATCTCTATTCTATGAGTCGTTGGGTTGACTACGGTCATACGCAATGATTGCATATATTGTCACATGGGTTACCACAACTCCATGAGTCGTTGTTGTTGACTTCGGTCATAGCAATGATTGCATGTATTGTCACTTGGATTATCACAGCTCCATGAGTCGTTGCTGTTGACTTCGGTCATCTGAAATGATTGCATGTATTGTCACATGGATTGCCACAACTCCGTGTGTCGTTGTCATTGACTTTGGTCATTCACAATGATGCATGTATTGTCACTTATACTAATTGAAGATATTGATGATTGAGATTGGTTGATTTTATATGTGATTGATTATCTATGATTATTTGAAATATGTGACTGTATGTTTTGTGATTGTGTGTTGGGTTATGTGTTGGATTATCTCGCAGGTGCTCACGTGGATTTTCTCAGAAAACTTTAAACTTTTATTTTCACACCCCCAAATTTCCAATAGCAGAATCATACCGTTTAGGGCGTGACAAACCAGGATCTCAGGCATTAAACACAGCGAAAGACCTCCATATGATTTTCAAACATAGTTTGGGTCTAAACTGTAATATCAAAGTTTTCAAAGTTTGCGAAAGCGTTTTAAAACAATAACAAACGTAACGGTTTGTAAAAATGTAAATTACAAATCAAAGTCTTAAATATTCAAAATTAAACAAATGAATTAAAAGTATGCATGAGACTCCACATCCTAGTCCATGCTTGTCCTTACTTGTACCTTTAACGTCCTGAGAAAACATGTAAATCAAGTCAACACAAGGGTTGGTGCATACACAGGTTTGAATCATCACAAATGTTTGAACAACTGTTTGAAACGAAATGTTTGCAGATAACATAATCACACATGCATAGTCATGATAGCTAGTCATTTGTACTATTTATATAAGCGGTCGACACCGAACAATAGTAATGTTTGATTTGGCTAGTTAAACACTTGCGTAGACCTACAATCTACCAAGTGAGGTTTGTCAAACCCAATAGATCTATTTCCAACTACCACGCTTTGCACTACGGCAAACTAAACGGTTCGATATGTAAGGACTTGAAATGCTATGTTCGCACTTATCGTAAATAGCTAACTCATGCAAGTGATATGTATCTAAAATGTTTGTTTGCACATGTTTTTCCCCCAAAACAGTTAAAATAAGAAAAGGGCCCGTGTACGCACCTTTGCTAGCAAACAGAATGATCCCGTGTTTGAAACTCGCGTAAGAAATCTTCTACGAAGAATCTGTGTTATAATAATAACGTTGTGTTATTCGTAATGTCAATTCGTGTTTGAAATTCACATACGTGTCAACACACGTATATTAGATTGTTAGAAACGTACATACGTAAGTACGAGCGAATTTGTGTTCGTTTGTTTAGATTGTATAAACATATATGATTATATTTATATACACGTAAATATACGTGATCGTGATTTTTGGTAAAAAATATATAATTTTTATCATTTCATATTGTTCGGGATTCTGTTACGATTCCAACTCGTGGAGCCCCAGGTTCGAACCAGTGACCCTCCCCTCTAAACCCAAACATCTAACCTACTGCTCTGCTTCAACTTTCGTTAATAGGTTGATGTTCAAATGGTTTTAACCACAACCTAGCTGGTTCCCTTTTGTTTTATCCATAACCGAACCAAATGGTACTCAATTGAACCCCAATTCAAACCCGATTAATCTTAGAACCATGGGGCTTTGCTTCCAGAGATCCAAACGAGTTTAGAGGTAGGTTTTAGTCTGACTATCAATTAACAGAATGCTCCAATTCGTGAATAACATGGTTTCGAACATGGGTGTCCAAACCCACTATTCAAACTTGTTAAATTCGTTTATGTTAATTAGTAAAATCATAGGGTTTTCATTCTACTAGGGATTTTGAAACTATCTGTGGTGTTTGATTTGTTTAACAAACTCATTTGAGTTAAAATCCCCAAATCATTTTGTATCATAAACCCTAGAATTCGAAATCCTTCAATTCGGTATTAGAACTCGAAATTGACTTAAGACTAACCTTAATCGAAGTCTTCTGAAGTTACAGGTAGCATTTAATTTGATTTTTAAATTCGTTTTCATGAAAACCCCCAAATCGGTTTTGATTAGAAACCCTAGAACTAGAAATCCACCAATTCGTTATAAGTTGATTAAATTGTCACAGGGATTTCGTTTAACAGCTTATTCCGAAGCTACGTATATAATTTAATTTGATTTATAAACTTGTTTTGTTAAAAACCCCCAAATCCCTTTATTCGAAGAACCCTAAGAATCGAATTCATGCAACTCGTTGTTGTTAGATGTAAGTAACATAGGGTTTTCGTTCAATGAAACCCCACGAAACTACTGTATGATTTAATTTGAGTTTGAAACACGTTTGAATCAAAACCCCCCAAAACATTTTCATTCAAGAACCCTAGCAATCGAAATCTTAAGATTTTTTATTGATCCATAAAATTGGCATATGGGTTTTGTTAATCGGTAGTTTCTGAAACTTTTAGCATAGTTTATTTTGATTTTTGATTCTGTTTACACTAAAACCCCCAAACCGTCTCACACGAACCGTCTCACACGATGATTAAAGTTCATACGATTCGATGTTAAAAGCCGAAATTGATATGGTTATTCTAAATCGGCATGTTTAGGTTGTATGGGAGTAGATTCTTACCTTGTTTGATGTTGATTCGATGTAGTTCAGTTAGAAGCCCTAGTTTCGGCCACTCCAAGATCGAAATCTTCTATCTTGAACTGTTGGGATCAAATTGTGGTTTGCAGCAGACTCTAAAAGTGACGAATGAGGTCTAGGAACCTTCAATTTGATTGATTTACTTCGTATTATACGAGTTTGATTTGAACCAACTTCGGTTACGACTTTTAGGTTATCATTCCATTTAATTCGAGCGTTATGATTGTAATTAACGTTAAATTGATGATGGGGATCATTATTGTGACTGTTATGGTCGATTTCATTTGATTAATTTCTATGTTTTAATGAAATTTCGAATTTCCATCGAATTTTTACTCAAAATTTGACTTTAAAAGTCAAATTTGGGTATTTCTTGTAATTACATGTTAATTCCTAGTAGTTTAAGTGATTGTAACTTGTTTTGTTCCAATATAACCCTTCTAGTTTGGTTTTGTTTAATTTCGTATTGTTTCTGTTAAAATCTGATTAACAGGGTTAATCCGAAATACTGTATTGTCACATTTATTATCATTTTGTAAAACACTTTTAAATATAAAAACTTATGATTACTCACCAACTACTTCGTAGTTGACACTTGATTTTTACATTTTGCAGGGAATGAGGAGAAGTAAGTAGGGCAGGATAGCCCTACATCTTTTGGACATCATCACATAGGAATCTTGGACTTAGCTAAAATAACTGAAATTCTGGAGACTAGAGTTTAGTTAGTTTAGCTAAATCTTTTGTGTATTTGATGAAACTAATTCATGATAAACATGATTTTTTATGTAATTAATTTGGTTGATTAATTGATATGTGATGATTTAATTAGATGCCCACGAGCTTATGAACAATCTACACATCCCTCGTGGCATCTCGATGTTTCCGCCATCGGTCGGGGTGTTACAATACCAAAAATTATAAATCCTGTTAATGTAACCAAACTTATGCAACTTTTAAATCTTATATGTTGATGAATTTAAGCATACATATAAAAAAAGTGTTGTAAATGTGTAATAACGATATTTATAAAAAGAAAGCAAAGCTTCGAATTGATCTTGACGGAGTTATATGGGTTAACACAATAAGAGCTGATTAACAATAGAACATTCTCCTATATATATATGTATATATGTATATGATAACAAACATTTAATAACATACTTCTAAAGGGATAACCCATTATGATCAATTCAAATTTTTGTTTTTGTATCATCATTGTTAAATATGTACAACACTTTTTATTTTATATGTTTATGTAAATTCACCATCATTTAAATTTAAAACCATTATAAGTTTGTGTTACATTACATGTGTCATTACAATATAAAACAACTTTTAAATATTAAACGGTAGTGAATTTACGCATGTACAGAGTTGTACATACGTAATAATGATGTTAAAAAACAAAAAATTGGATTGATTTTAACGTGTAAATCAGTATTATCACTTTAAAAGGGAATTATTACCAGATGATTACCCTATATATATAGGATTGGGATCCTATAATTGTTACACCCATATCGACAGTAGAATACATCGAGGCGCGAGTTTGACTTTTCATTAGCTCATGGTGCTATTATAAAGTTCCAATATTTAATGTATTATTATTAACAACACAAATCCAAACATTCATTAAAAACATAACAAACCATTACATGAATTAAATATCCAACTATTACAATTGAAAGCCTAATACTTTATTTACAGTTAACTATGTCTACTAATGCTTATCCTATATCTTTACCTTAACATATTACATATATAAAATGAATTTGGGTCAACTGTATAAATAGTTGGTGAGTTGCCCATAAAATTTTATATATATATATATATATATGTGTGTGTGTGTGTGTGTGTGTGTGTGTGAATATGTTTAAAACTTAAATGCAAACGAAGTCCAAATGGATACGACCTAAAGCAAGTATAACTACAAGTTCAAAAAGTCTTTCTTTGTCACTTTCACTTTTACTAACTTAATGACATAAGTCATTAACAAAAGGCTGCTAGTTTAGGCACTTTCATCTTTGTAATTCTACAACACAAGTTATTGAAAAAAGCTTCTTGTACAATAATTGATTATCGGCTCTTTCACATTTGCATTATACAATAACCAAAATTATTGTGCAAAAGTACTAGTTACATTGAACATCGGCTCTTTCACCTTTGCATTATATAATAATCTAAGTTATATTGCAAGGGCTACTAACTACTAGATAATACTTTGCATAACAAGTTAACACATAACATATAAACAAGTAGGCATACAATATAATTTAAGTCAAGCAACTTAGACTAATAGTTTGCATCTATTTGATTTTAACTCTAGAATAATTTTGATTGAATAATGACATATGTGACATCCCAAAAGTACAAAATGTAAAAGAGGGAGTATGAGTGAAAATCACTTGGATTGCTTGGAAGCTAGCTCTCAAAGCCTTTAAGTAATGTTTGAGGAAGCAAACGTCAATCACCTTGAAAATTGAGTAACAAAGACTCTTAGTATCCTAAAGTTCAGGTTTCGATGTCTTAGAGTCTATGATATCTATGGAAGTCCTAAAAGAACATGCCTAAGTTTGAATGGTATTAAGTTGGAATATTTAGTTGTAAATAATTATTCTTATTGTATTTAATAACTGCATAGTATTTTAATCATAAATTCCATCCATTTGTTTGTGAGTGCAAGTTTCATTATTTTAAAAATAATGTTAGTATTTATATGTGTTGGAAAAAGAATAATATTAATTTTGAGGATTCTTTGGAAGCTTAGTTGAAGTAATTATAAATTTATTTTTAACAATTTATGAAATTATTTATGTTTATTGATTTTATAGTTTTGAGTCAAAATCTATGAAGAATAAATAACTTAATCAAGTATTTAGTGGAAAAAATTATAAGCATTTGTTTTACCATAATTATTTGATTATAGGTTTTAAATAAACATTTAAAAATTATTTCTATACTTTGTTTTTTAAAGGCTTTAATTTAGATTAAAGACTAAAATTTAAAATAATTTGACTTTTGAATATGTATTGTAACGTTTGTAGGTTAATATTTAAGGGATAATCATATATTCTCTTACTAAACATCAAAATTACATATATCCCCAATGTTAAACTAAAATTACAAATATCCCCATTTTTCAAAATTGCCCCTTAGTAAGGAGAAATATGTAAATTGTTTTTAGTTAGTTAATTAAGGGTAAAATAGGAAATACATAATTTGTTTTTTAATGAAATGAATTAATATGTAATATACTTGGTTTAGAAAGGGGAAATATGTAATTTAGTTTTGTGATTGGGTAAATATGTAATAAATGGTTTTAGCAAGGGTATATATGTAATTGACCCAATATTTAAATATATTTTAAATTTCCAAGTTATCTAAAACTTCATTTTGCTGTTAAAAATAAATATATAAAAAGAATCATTTGTAATTATTGTTTTCTTTATTAACAATATTTATTTAGGAAAAATGACATTAAATAATAATCTGGTAATAAATAAATTTCAAGAGTTGGTTAAATTGGATTTTATGAATTTAAGGAATTATATATGATTTTTAAATAAAAAAATGAGGCTGGAATGGATAAAAAAGGGCAAAACCGGTTTCGAACTTCGGTTGCAAATTTCGGACCCACGTCATTCCCGTGACACAGGCGTCTTACCGCTGGGCTAGAAGACTTGCTTGCTGAAGTTTACCCGTTTCATTTCATGGTATACAAATATCAAAAACCATCCCAATTCACGGATGAACCCTAATGTTCATTTCGATCAAATTCGAATGATTTCGTGATTGTGAGACCCTTAAATCATAAGGCTGATGATACTAGAATCTCTACGAGTAGATTAATGTAAGAACTTACTTGGTTTGTGATCGATTTGAGAGTGTTTTGGTAATGAACAGGTTGCGGTCAATGCAAAAACTCAATTTGATGATTTCGGAGGTCTTCGAATGAAATTTTGGTTTTGGCTTATTCAGAGGAATTTTGATAGAGATTATGTGTGATCAATTTGTTTAGAATTGGTAGTTTTATTCGATTTTTAGTTCCTTATTATCCGTTCATAGGTGAGTTGTGATTGAAGGCGTATTTGAGGCTTATTTTAGGAATTGATAACATGGATTTATTTGAAATTGAGTTGCCATTGTGTAATGATTTAATCATTTTGGATTTAAATGCACTTTCTAGACGAATTGTAGTTGGACCAGAGTTGAGAGGATTTAAAATGCAGCTCGAGGGAAGAGGAGAAAGAGGGAATTCAAAGTTGGCTGCTTATACCCTTAGGTATATATTTATAGCTATAATAAGTTTTATTTAATCCTTATTAAAATTTATATTAAGAACATTAAATTTAATATCGTAATATGTTTATGTTTGTATAAATGTATACGTATATTGTTATGAATTTGCGTATGAACACCATTATCATTGAATTATTTATGAATTTTATTACAATTTAGTACTTTTGCATTTTAATTTCGATACTAAAAACCCTAGGCATTACAATAATAACCCAACTTAATTGTGGAAGCCCAATTAACTACGAAAAGATCAACCCAAATCTTTTTTATTCCTAATTTTTATTATACATGTATAAAACTATGTTATTTTATGGGTTTGTGCAAATTCATCACCATTTTGGCTCTTACGCCATTATAAGTGGTATCAAAAGGAAATAAATATTTACAGTGTAACGCAAACTTACACTTGCTTTAAATCCTAAACGGTGATGAATTTGCACACACATAAACTAACATAGTTTTGTACATATATGTGACATCCACCAAATGAGGGCAGCTCCCTCGAATGTCCCTGCAGCGAACTTGACCCTGTCCTCGTTCCTGCAGTTGCTCATGGCGAAGGCTGATTCCGCCTTCTCAATCCAGCGTAATAGTCCAACGGCTCCCTCAGTGCCGCTGAATGAATGGGGTTTGCAATCCAGGAAGATCTTGAACGTGCAGAGAGGTGGGTTAGGATTTGCTCCTGAGATATGCAATGAGTAGAGTTGGGTTAAGTATCGGGTAAACGTGTTGAATTGGAATCAAGTGTTTGTAGTGCAAGGTGAATATGAACAGATTCATCACCTTGGTTCAGTGGGTTTTGATTACGGGCAGCTTCCCGTGCAGCAAGTACCTCCTCAACTCGCTCGTTGATGAGTGCATTCAGTTCAGCTGCAGTAAGGTTGATGTTCCCACGTCCTCCCGCGTTCCTGCGTCCTCCACGTCTCCCAGCCATGATCTTCATAGCAAGAATGAGTGTTAGTGTTTGTCCAATGACTAACGCAGTGTGTGTGCGGTAGGTACTGAAGGAAAACATGTAGAGCTATCGGATCCTCCTCGACATGTGTAGTCACATGCGGTGTCGATGGTGATATCTTATAATAAGTGAGCATACTAAGTGTGGGTGCAATCATGTATACAAGTATCACAATACTAAGCACTAAGTGTTGTGTGGAGACTAGTGGTTATAGACTAAGTTCACTAAATGCAAACCTAATTCGCAATAACCGGGGGCTCTGATACCAATCTGTCGCACCCCGAGAAATCTCGTCCCTTCCTGGGGCGCGACGCGACTGATTTGGCAGGATCGCAGTCTCCGGTCACACAACATGCGAGACCTATATGTCTGATTTTGTACGTACGTCCAGTAATTTGGACAAAACAGTTTAGTAATATCAGAGTTGCGGAAGTAAAGTATAAGTTGGCAAAATGGTTTAATTATTCATAGAGTGCGGAAGCGTTAACTTAAAACAGTTTTCAAAATGATAAGTTACAATAGTTGCGGAAGCGATTAAAGTAATTTGTCAATACATAAAGGACACAATCAAATAATAACAATGTTTAACAGACTACGACACTTAAATAGATGCATGAGACTCCAGCCTAGCATCCTATTCCTTGTGCGCGTGCCTTAGTTACCTGAGAAAACATGCGAGTAGAAGGTCAACACAAAGGTTGGTGAGAGCACAGGTTTGTAATCAGCAGTAAACATCAAAATGTTTAAAGTAAATGTTTAACAGGTTTATTTTTCAATACAATGCAATATCCATTGATAGCTAGTCAATATGTGTTATATCATATGCGGGTTCGCAACCGAAGCTAACATGCTGCCTCCCACCATATCCATCCAAGATATGGCAAATGTTGTTTGGTCAATTATGCACTATTCCGACCTCCAGTCGGGGTGGCCATACGGCGCGCAACAGTGGGGCTTGTCAGGCCCAAATAGTACTATTCAGAATTACCACGCTGAGTGCCACGCGCTATTAACGGTTCGAGGTGTGTTTAATGAGGACTTATCAGTTTTGTGGATGAATGCCACACATATGCATATACGATATTAGCATGTACAAAAATAACCAAAAGTGTGTAAGTTGTTTCAAAACAGTTGTATGCAATGTTTTCTCCCCCAAAGGTAGAAAATGTAAAAAGGGGCCGTGAACTCACCTGTTACAGTAGTCCCGGTGTATATGTGTTCGCGTCTGCGAATGATAGCACCTGCTAGTATGCACCTATAACCATATAGGTGTGAGTATGTGTTTTGTGGTGTGTTGTATCCCATACAACTCCAAGTGTCGGTGTGCTCAACCGAGTGTGTGTTGACTTGTGTTGTCTCGACGAATCGTTGGTGACACGATTGTTGTGCTTATGTGCCTTAATGCACATGAGATGCCAATATGCGTCCTAAGACTCTAATCACATAAGTTGCTATTTTTAGAAAGTTTCCAGTTTAGGAAAGTGTGGTTATGAAATCCCATTTCATAAAACTTAATGACTTCCAATATGTTTATAAAACACGTTTAAACTCTTAAAACATGTCGTTTGCGCATAAATCACCATTTACGTCGTTTTGCCCAAATAAAGTTTCCTTATTTGGAAAGTACCCGTTTAAAAGCTCGTTATCACAAAACGAAGTTTCCAATATGTTTAGAAATCGTTTTTAAACATATTTCAAGAATCAAAGTTCATCAAATATTTCAAAAACATCAAAAGCCCTCTTTTGATTTCTAAAAGTTTCCACTTTTAGTAAGTTTCTATAAAACCAAGTTTTTGACAAAAATCAAATATCCCAATGTGTTTCTAAACACTTCAATACACATTTAACAATATCTAGACATGTCTAACATGTCTAGATCATCACAAATCCAAGACTTGCAACATAAAAGTTTCCTTTTATGGCAAGTGCACCAAAACATCATCAAACCTACCAATAACTCAATCAAACTCAAATCTAACATTCTAATATTATCAAATCAGTAAATCTATAACATCTATTAAATAAATCACCAACAAAATCGTGCACAATGGTCACATGGAGTTGCATGTGGGTTTTTACCCATTGCATGTGCGATCTAACTATAGATAAACATAAGGAACTACCTTAGGAGCTTAGATTCAGTGAAGATGGCTACTGATGACGAGATTTCAGTGGATTGATGGTTGCTCCAAGCTTCTTGATGGCTTCTAACACCTTCTTCAAGCTCCAATGTCTTCCAAATTACCAAGAATAGCCTCCAAATGATTTTAGATAGTTTGAGAGTGGATTCCAGTGGGTTTAGGTCGAGATTTGGTGAAAGAGCTCAGTGAAGTCGCAGGGGAAACCGACTGAAATGAGTTGGGGTTGATTATAAAGAAATTTTGATCTGCATGGCCTTCGCGTACCGCGGAGGCCGATCAAAATTGTTTGCCGCGTACCGCGATAGGATTCGGGAGTCTCGACCCCCGCTTAGCTTCGCGTACCGCGAAGTCTCTCGCCGAGGGACCATCGCGTACCGCGATGAGTCCACTTCTTTGTTTTTCGATTTCGTTGATACGATTTCGCTCGTACTTGATTTCTAACGTTTATCCTAAACACCTAACACATGTTTAGCACATAATCATGTAATAACATATAAGTTTGATCGATCACCAACGTTCATGAGACTCGTGTGTGTGTTTCGATAATTCCTCGAATTATCTTCGATAGTTTGTGTTCGTGTCTAACGAAGCGTTTGCACGCTTGATTAATCCTAATCAACGTGTGATGCACAATTCAATAATTACCTGAACTATTGTTTTGTGTTAGTGTTGTGGTTGCCACACTTGGTTTCCAAAACCAATGTGCTATGTATGATTCGATAGTTCCACGAACTATCGTCTCATAGTTGTTTGTGTTCAACTCATCTAATCAAACATAATTAAATGAAATGCAACAAGTATGAATGTGAAATGTAAAGAATAAGAGAGTTGCAATTTACCTGAAATTGCCGAGTGTCACAAAACATGATAATGTAGCTTCATGAATCATCAACCCAATAGAATAATGTAGTTGTAAGATTCTATCTTATAACACTTAATTATTCTTACATGAACGAACAATGAGATTATCACAGGTTAACATACTGACAATAACAACAACAAACAAGAATGATATGAAGATAACATGTCTTCACAATATCATTCACTACTGGAGTTAGTCAAGTGTAATAAGACTAGTTCTTATAAAACTATGCTTACAATTCGGTGCAAGCTGGGATAACATGAAACAAATGTCAATGAGAACAGGAGTGATGATCATGTCCACATGACTTCATGACATCATCCACCACCTGAGCTAACTAAGTGTAGTAAGACTAGTTCTTACAACACTGTAGTGGCAACATGGTGAAACCATGGAACAACAAGAATGATAATCATGATAACGTAACTTCATGATAACAACATCATTCACACAAAATACTAACATTGTATAATAAGACTAGTTCTTATATAACTTTGTTAAAAACTACAAGAACGCATAACATTGAGAACATACAACATTGGTGTATGCAACAACAATTGATTACTATTAAACTGTCTGTATTATATCACAACAATCATGTGCCATGTATGCAAGTTTATCATTGTAACTCCCTCACACGAATCGTTTACCAGTTAGTTTGATGTGACTAAACCGACGATAGCATAGTGGTACCATAGGTTTGACAAACCTCCGGCAGGTAGGTCCAGTATGTTGATTGTATTTATCATTTGGCCGGTAACGTATGACCGGTGACAAGGCGAAAACAGTCAGGGTCTGGTAAGCGACACATGGTGATATTAATCTACAGTGAAAATTGTAATTAATCCTTTGATTATATTGACTAGTAGACTGAGAAATTGACTTTCTCTCATGTCACATTACTGGTAATAGTTTCGTTGAAGGCAATGAGGACAACAAAGTGGTAGAGGTAAATCGGATGCATTGTGATCTGATTACGTGAGGATCGCAATGGATTCCTTTTAGGCTCTATGCACTTCAAGCAGAGAACAGATAACAATTGGTTAACTAACACTTCTATTATTAGTAGTGACTAACAGTTAACCCCACAAACGAGAGAATAATAATAAGGATAATATGAAATTAATATATTTTCCTTAAAACATTGAGGGTTTATCAATACTTCAGTTTGATAACTAAATCCCTCATACTATATTATTCTACATATAAACACAGGGTGATGAACATGATCCATGGGTGAATATCAAACGGGTTGAACACATGTGAGATGAAAATGGATATCTATAGTTGTATTGCAAGTAGTGTGGAGTTCTATTAGGTATATTGTGGGATGTCAGCTGGGGCTTGTTCCCCTATGTATGCCCTATATATAAGCATAACTAATAGGATGAGATATTACTTGTAGATATAACTATGGAGAGGCCATTGTGTGAACAGATGAATCAAACATTAACAAGAATCAAGTATGACATTGTGACTGTGCATGTGAACAAATCAATGTTTTCAATTACTAAACTTATGAACTCACCAACCTAGTATTGACTTTGTTTAAATGCATGTTTTCTCAGGTGACGAACATGTTTAGTCACCATACATAAAGGAATTAGCTAGTGGACTTTTTAGACGACCTAGCTACATTTTGTGTCGAGCATACTTTTGAATGACAAAATAGTGAATCATCTTTTGTAGATCTTGTACAGTTACAAGATACAACGCATTGATTGTTTTGGATAGATTTACTTGGTTAAATTATGAACATAACATTGTAATTTAACTTTGTAATTCTATATCATTGTCATGTTAGCATTTCTCATTTATATCTCATGTGCTATGTAAACAATCTGATCATTTTGATTATCAAACGATATCGCGCCCCGAGAACCTTCCACCCGACGGTAAAGTCGATCCAGCCCGCCGACTCGGGGTGCGACAATATATAATAGGCCATGAAAAAAACCCAAAGATTTGGGTTGATCTTGTTGGAATTAATCAGGCTTCCGCACTTGAGGTGGTTAAACAACGGATCCTTACCCTGTATGTATGTACATACACGTGCATACGGATGCCCTGTATATGTGTGTGTGTGTGTGTATCTATATCATATATATACACACACACATAAATATATCTATATAGGGAAGAGATCATATAATAACCCTTCCTTATAGCGTTAACCCGGACATTTTTTTCCCGAATCTTTATTTTTTTTCATGGTTTTTATTATACATAAATAGGGGTTTCTTTTTTGTGTATTTGCTAATTCATCACCGTTTAGAATTTAAATCAAGTGTAATTTAAGCTACACTATATGATGTAAGTAAGTGTAAGCAACATACTCTTACTTACACTTTGTTTTAATTTTTAAACGATGATGAATTAGCAAAAACACAAAAAAGAAATCCCCTATTTATGTATAATAAAGGCCATTAAATTTTTTTTTCAAAGATTCGGGCAAAAAATGCACGGGTTTAATGCTATAAGGGAGGGTTAAAAATAGAACAATCCCCTATATATACATCTATAGTAAATATTTTTATTTGCTGTATTTTTTATGTTATATATTTCAAGACGATAATTTTTTGATAAATTTTTTTATGCTGTATTTTTTTTTTTTTTTGAATTTTGATAGTACTATATTGCGCTAAAAATAAAATTCATTTTTCAATCCAATACTTTTTTAAAATACAATATGTGTATCAAAAACCTATAACAAGTTTAAAAAATTATTTTTTTATATAAATACTATACTCATATTATTGATAAAAAATTAAAAATGTTTAACTTAGTAATGAGTTACTTAAAAATTATATCAAATTTTTTATCCAAATCAATTATATATCCATCTTTTTTTTTCTTTATTTGTATTTTGGTCTCACATAACATCTTTAATTGCATCAAACATCTCATTATTTGTCAGTATAGTATAATAATAATATTGATAATAATAATAATAATGATAATGATAATGATAATAATTTAAGCTATGGCAATAACAAATCGTTATACAAATGAAAAATAATTTCAAAGCACGTCGTGTATTCCTCCATCTTGCCAAAGCACAAAGAAAAATAACCGAT
This sequence comes from Mikania micrantha, assembly GCA_009363875.1. NCBI lineage: Eukaryota > Viridiplantae > Streptophyta > Magnoliopsida > Asterales > Asteraceae > Mikania > Mikania micrantha. The sequence continues at coordinate 75,031,889 of CM018681.1, read as the reverse complement.
GATATATTGTTGATAAAGTGAATTAAAAAAACTTAGTTTGACCACATATTTTATCAATAACACCATAATTTGACAAAAACACCACAAACCAAAAAAACACCATACAACTATGAAGGTTGCGGTTTCTGTTTCATTTTCAAAAAACACCAAATTACGTTTATGCCCATCCCGCGACTTTCAAACACCATACTAATTACAGAATTGCCACCACGCAATTCTGACCGTAAAAGACCACATATCTACATTCAGGATTACTTCTCACGCTTCTCATGGTTTTTATCCTTTTTAAAATATCCCTCCCCTATATACATACATACATACATACATACATACATACATACATACATACATACATACATACATACATACATACATATATATATAGGGTTAGGCTAAAAAGGAGAAAAACTATAAAAAGTGTAGGAAGAAATATAAGCCATTGATTTTTAAGATGAATGGTTGTAAGTGTGCCACATCATTGAAGAGAATTAAGTGGTTGGAGGGGTATAATCGGTATTTTAGCCATTGTTGAATTTTTAACAAATCCCCTTATTTTTTAAACGCTTATAACTTTTTTTATATGTTATTTTTTTCAAAAAAAATTACACCATAAAATCATGCATTTTTTAATCTTTTCAACGAGTATAATATTACTATATAAAAAAAACCGACCTGAATTGATGTATATGAATTTTGTGTTTTATGGTGTTTATCACACTAAACACAAAAAACATCATAAAATGTCCGGCTTTGATCTCATGAATATCCGAACAACATAAATACCACAAAATGTTAACATCATAAACATAATAAAATATCTTGAAAAAACACCATTAAACATAAACACCATAAAGCTAAGTTAAAAAAACACCATAAAATGTCCTGTTTTATTTTCATTAACACCTGGATATTATAAACACCATAAAATAATTCGAAAAACACAATAAAATGTACAGATGCGTTACAAAAAAACATAAAATGCTTTGTTTTAATTTATTAACTTCTAAACATCATAAACACCATAAATGTAAACACCATAAATAACTTGAAATACACCATAAAACATGAACACCATAACACGTAGAGATACGTTACAAAAAAAATTATAAGATTATGCTTAAATAACATTTGAAAAAGACCATAAAATGAACAGTTCGTAAAACTCGGTTTAAGTCATTATTTTTATTTAAAAAAATATATTAATATTATACTCTTTAGAAAGGTAAAAAATGCTTGATTTTATGGTGTAATTTTTAAAAAAAAAAATATTAACGTACAAAAAAGTTATGAGTGTTTAAAAAATGAGAGAAATTTGCATGTAACTTGCATGTGTAAGTTCATTTTTTGTTTTGACATATTTACCCTCAGGCTTCTAGTCCACATGTCATTATTTTGTGGCTTCTTAGACTTTTTAAGATTTTAAGCCTTTTTAGAATATCATTACCCTATATATATATATATATATATATATATATATATATATATAGGATTTGAATCAAATGAAAACATGATCTTAAAGAGAAAACCCTTAAAACCCTATATCAGCCGTTAGGTCAAACTTTTTTACATTATGATATATTTAAATGAAAAGTGCATTTTAGTCTTTAACCACTTTCATATATATATATTACTCTCTCTCTCTCTCTCTCTCTCTCTCTCTCTCTATTTCTTCCATCTTCAAAGATGAAGATCTTCAACCATGAAAACGGTGGTGGTCGTGGGTTAGACGGTGGTGGTAATGAATGGTGCTCTCACCAGAAAATGGAAGGTGGGTGGGTGGTGGTGCAGGCGACAGCGGCGGGTTTAGGCGGTGGTGATGGTGGTAGTGGTCATTCTCTCTCTACTCTCTCTCTCTCTAAATCGATGATGATGGTGGTTGATGGTGGTGGTAGTTCTCTGTCGGTGGTGGTGGTGGTCCGATGGTGGTGTGGTGTTGACCGACGGATGTTGGTGGTGACAACGGATGGTGGTGGTGACCGGGAGGTGGTGGTGGCGGTTTCAAGAGGTGGTAGTCATGGTGGTGGTTCAAACACATGCTTAACCAGGTGTACTTTGTGCTTAAAAAATTTGTACATTTTTTTTGTACACATGTGTAGTTTTCAGATTTTATGGGTATTGCTTGACTAGGTGTACTTTATACACTAAAACTTGTATATTTTTAAATACTACACATGTGTACTTTTTCAGATTTAATAGGTGTTGCTTGATAAGGTGTACTTTAGGCAGTAAAATTTGTACATTTTTAATACTACACATGTGTAGTTTTCAGATACTATAGATGTTGCTTGACCAAGTGTACTTTACGCAGTAAAACTTGTACATATTTATTACTACACGTGTAGTTTTTCAGATCTTATAGTAGTGCTTAGACCATGTGTATTGTCTGTTGTAGAATTTGTACATTTTTATTCTACATATGTGTAGTATGTTGTGGTAATTTTGATATTCTTGTATAAAATTACACATGTGTAATGTTTGTTTCATATGTAAAATACACATGTGTAATGCTTTTATTATGGTTGAGAATATGGTTGATACACATGTGCATATTTTTTGTTTCTTAAAAAAAATATAACTTTTTTTATTTTGTATGAAAATTATACATTTTTGTAGTTGTAATATTTTAAAAATATTTGTTTAACCTAAAAATAAAACTCTACATATGTGTATTATTTTAGAAATCAAATATATAAATTATATATATGTAGAGAGAGAGAGAGAGACTACGAAGAGAGAGAGGAGATATGAGACAAAAGTAAATTATATCCCTTAAATGGTAAAAGAGTAAATTTACTCTTAAAAACCCAATAAAATATTCAACTTTAATTGTGTACCACATATTTTTTCTAATTAATTAATTAAAATATAAAATAATTTTGATCTAACGGTCCATGTAGAATTTAAAGGTTTTCTCTTTAAGATCGGGTTTTTAAGGTATTAAGAGACATTGAATTTTTGGCTACAGGTTTAATGGGGTGGAGTTTTTTGTTTGGAGAAATTGAAGGGGAAGAAGATTATGTTTGTGGGCGACTCACTGAGTTACAATATGTGGATCTCGCTCAGTTATAATATGGGGTTCAATTAGATTTATCTGAAAACCCTAGGTGGAGTGAGGAAGATGATGGTGAGAAATTGACCATTTTACCCCTCATGTGACTGAGGCATGAGATTTTTAACAGTACCATTTAACGGGGTTAGTGATAAATGACATAACAAGTGCAAAATTTTCAAAATAGAGACACTTCTAGTAATTTTTGAATTTAAAGGACGAAACCAACATATTGCTACATTTCTAAAGGACACAATCAGTAATTTAATAATAAAAACATAGGGATAAAAGGTTTTATTCAATGTTTTGAAAACCGGACCGGACCAGGAACCGGTGGTCGGACCGGTCCGGTTAGAGGTTCTGGGGCGTTTTTGGGTGAACCGCCCGGTCGAACCGGCGGTCGTACCGGTGGTTGAACCGTTTTTTTAATATTTTTTATTTTTTATATATATATTTATTTATAAAATGTATATAAAATTATCCGGTTCTTAAATTCGGTTCGACGTCCGGTACGGTTACGAAAACATTGGTTTTATTATACCGCCCATGGTTTCATGCATGGTGGTTTTGACGAGAAGACGTTTGAATTCAACTTGCAGCCCCAATCAATCCATTTCTGCAACTTGCAATCCCTACAAAAACCATCCCCATCACTCTCCACATAAATTTATTCACCATGCAACAGCTTCTCATGAACACCAAAGCTTTCATGGCGGAGGCAATTCATTCTCAAAACCCTAACCCTAACCCCCCTCCCCATGAGACATTCCATCGATTCTTCGACACCTGGATCACCCAGCAAAACACCTACCTTGAAGAGCTCGTATCCGCTGCCAAAAACCACAACCATGACCAGAACGGAGACGATGACGACGCTCTGGTTCCGCTTATCGAGCGAGTGGTGCGGCATTACGAGCAGTACTACCACGAGAAGTCCGATTGGGAGCGGCGAGATGCGCTCGCGATGTTAACACCGTCGTGGCGGAGCAACCTCGAAGATGCGTTTCTATGGATCGGTGGGTGGCGCCCGACGTTAGCTGTTCACTTGCTTTACTCGAAATCAGGGATACAGTTAGATGACAAGCTCGAAGATTTGATTCGTGGACTGACGACCGGGGATCTGGGAGATCTGACACCCGATCAGGTCAAACAAATCGACGAGTTGCAGAAGAGAACGATCCATGAAGAGCGGGTGTTTACCGAGAAGTTGGCTAAGCTGCAGGAGTCGGTGGCGGATAGGTCGATGGTGGAGATTTCGAATGCGGTGTCGGAGATGATCAGGCGCGGCAACGTCGCCGGGAATGAGGCGAAAGTGCAATCGACGTTAAATTCGAAAAATGATGAGATTGAGACGTTGTTGCACATGGCGGATGATCTCCGGCTGGAGGTGTTGAAGGCGGTGGTTGAGCTGTTGACTCCGATTCAGGCGGTGTATTTCTTGATCGCTGCGGCGGAGCTTCATCTCCGGTTACATGAGTGGGGGAAGAAATGGTCCCCACAGAATTAATAACTATTAGGCCAAACTAGTTATAAAAAGTCGGTTATCCTCAAACTTTTTTTTTTTTAATTATTATTTAAGAATAAGAATGAAACATGCCATGTTTTCTTAATGTTTTATCAATAATTTTTATTTCATTTTAGTGCTCAAAAAGTGGGGGTGTTCTTTCAAATTCGATTCAAAATACTTAGAAATTCAATCCGATTTTAATTCGAAAATCACCAATTTAAAATTCGGTTCGAATTTTACAATCAAATTTGATTCGGTTTGAAGCATGATATCGACTTTCGAATTTGTGTTTCTCGATTCGAATTTCGAATTATAAATATTCATATATGTATATATTTTATATATAACTAGTTTAAGGTTTAAAATAAAATTTATAATTGAGCTATTTGTTTAAGGTTTAAGTTATTTTATATTTTGATGTTTAAAGTTTGCATTAATTTTATAAATAAAACGACAAATTATTGAAGTAAACTCGAATTTGAATTGGTTTATTCAAATTTATTTTGAATTCGAATACTAATCCAACAGAAACTCAAAATTCAAAATTATATGTGTTATTTGAAATTCAATTTGTTGAACACCACTTCTCAAAAAACGTTTAACCACCCCCGATTTAAAGTTAATTAGGCTATTTACTAATGGTATGAGTTCTAAATAAGATAACAAAAGTTGTCGCTATATAAGTAACTTCTATATGGTCGCTATCTAGTTCATATTGATTCTTCACAACAGCCCGAATCTATCGTTGCTATATATGTCGTCATTGCAGCTTGACCTGCAATAATTATTATGACACTTCATTTTTAGAAGTTAAGGCAATTTTTGTATTCCTATTAGTTTTTATTTAAAATATCATGGATATAACGCTATTCGTCCCAAAAATCAATTAATTTTTTTATTTGAATAATTTATTTTTCTTTATATTTGTGTTAAATTTTATTATAAAACTAGATGATGTTGCCGCGCATTGCGGTGGGCATGAGTTTATTCCATCATATTTGGTTTGCTACTTGCTAACACTTTTGCTAGGAGAAAGATTTTCTATAAAACACTTAGAGAACACGAATGAATTAAAGTGAAGGAAATAATAAAGAGATCAATCCACCCCATGGTTTGGGACATGAAGACCATTCTTTGACATGCCCGGTGCTCCTCTCCACGTGGTGCAAAAAAACTCTTATCTTCGGTTTGGTCCGGTTCAAATAATTTTCCCTCTAAATACATAAAAATATTAGAACAATATATTTACCTTCATTAACAAATGAGCTGAATATTTGGATTGTAAAGATGTTGATTCTTGAATAGTACAACCCTAATTTAGCTAAACAAAAAAAGTTGAATACGATAATAGTTTAAAATATTTTGAAACCAAAATCTCATAAAAAATAGAAATAAAACTTGCACACCCTAATGTTCTACTGCCAAATCAAAGACAGGAACTATGTGCTTACACCTTTTTTTTGAACGGCCAACTAATCAACTGCCAGGTACTCCGTACGCGGCCACCAATGGTTAAAGTATGCCCAAGGTGGCCACTAGTCCAGACAGACGGAGCCCCTAGCCCACCAGCCACCAATTCTCGGGGAAAACCCAACCCAAGCACCCGCCCAAAGGCACGATGATGAAAGGCCGGTAAAACCGGGTGGGATCAAGAATCGAACCCATGGCCTAGGTCTTATATCACTTCTCTCATACCTCCATCTTACCACTAAGACAAAAAATCATTGGTTACACCTGCACTAATAGAACACTCATCAACTTTGTCAACCATCAATTTCTTTATTTCCTAGATGTCTGCAACTGTCACTAAGGCTGATGGTAACTTTTTCTATCCATTGGATTCTTGAATATAGGGATGATAAGGAAAAGGCCATAGCCAAGAAAAATCATCCCATTTTGTTATTGCTATGATCAAATCAAACATATAAATTCGTTGATGAATCGTTGCATACACTCGAACCAATCTCCATAAGACTTTATACACTCAATAAAAGCCAAAAAAATATAGTTCTTGTTAGGGCTAATAGTATGAATAAGGATCCAACTTTAGTTAAGGTAAATAATATTTTCTCACTTATGAGAAAGATATAATCTTTCAAAAGTTTTATCCAAGGTGAACAAATTTTCAAACCCTTAAAAAGTTCAAATTCTTTATTTTAATTTAAATATTACCCTTCAAATTGTCTATATTAGATAATTACCAGTGGTACTGTTCTTACATAACGGAGAAGACGGTGGTTCGCAATGTCTAAGGAGCATTCTCTTCTCAGAAAATATTAATGCTCCTGCACCAACTCCACCCACCCCCGTAGTTGATTATCAAAGTTTGTTTCATCAGAGTTCAAGGAGTCGGACTAAAGCGAGTAATAATTCGGTTCAAGTATGATTGGAGGCTCCGTTACTATTCTTAAGATGGAGTTTGTATATATATAAATATCAAGACTATAACGATGATACTTGTAGCGACCCATTTTGAACTTTATTAATAAAATAATATATTATGATAAATTCTAAGTTACAAGATGAGTAACTAGACCATAGGTGATTATTATGCAAAGTGGGTTGTAAAAAATTTAACTAGTTTAATAAGTTGGTAATGTTGGTTAAACAAGTTAAGTGATTTAGAACATGAGGGGCTATTCTTGCCAATTGCCCAAAGTGGTGAAATGTGGATAAATGACTTGACTTAAGTCAAAGTATTCATTTTTATGTGTGTTTGTATGTGAGAAATGTCTAGAGGAGAAGAAAATGAAGACCAAACCCTAGTTCTTATCATCTCTATCAAATTCTTGTTGAAATCCAAGTGAAAATTCGAGATTAAAGTTAGAAATCAACACCCAAAGTGTTTACTAACAAGAGGTAAGTGTTAGATTGTTGTTTTTGTTGAATTTACGTGGGTATGGGATGATGCCATGGAAGTGGTTTCATCCAAGTCTTAAATTGGGTGTTGTAGATTGTAAGAACATGTTAGTTTGATCCTACAAACATGTGTTAAACACCCAAACATGGGTTCTTGCATATAGAATCCATAGGTGATTATATGGGTGTTGGGTAAATCATGTGGGTTTGAGTTCAAGTATCAGCTTGATTAATTTGAGTATAACTTAATGGTATGTTGATGTTTTAGAAGTAGAAGTGTTGTCAAAACTCAACAAATCTACTAAACTTATGATTTTGTTGAACTTGAACATATATGATGGAATTGGGGTAAGTTGAATTTGACTAAGAACATGTGTAGGAGAAATCCTGCACATGAGTTGTTTGATGAAATGCCTCAAAGAGGTTTTGATTAAGTATGAGGTGTAAAATGGTAAGAATGATTAGTAAACCTAATCATATGACCAATTAGTATAAAATTTGGTTAGTTGGTTGAATATCAACTATATATATATATAAAATATGTGTGTATTGAATGAATTGTGGTATGATCATAGGAAGTCTTAGTGAAGAAGACAAGCATAGCTCTGGAGGCAGCTAGCTAAATGATCATACACATCCGGTTTAAGGTAAGTCACCCGTTACTGTTGAATTTGTTTAATGTTGTGATAATAAATCACAAATATTGTGATCATATGAACAAAACTCAATTGGTGATCCACATGGATATAAACCATGTGTTGAATGTGATATAGTGATGACCTACAAGTGTGTAGGCATTCATGTTTGCTTTAATTGATTTTAATCCACATTGAGTGTGGATAATGTTTTGTAGAAGTATGTTGAAATGGTTCACTTGAATGTGAACTAAGGAGGTACAATTGATCATTCTCATACACACACACAAAGACTAGAAAAATAGGAATTAGGTTTTCAAAATTAGTCAGGTTATTCGGGTAACCTGAATTCTATTTAATTTGATTCATTACCCAATTCGATTTTTTCCTTGTTTTTTAATTAATGTAAAATGGGGTCCACATTAATTATATTAATTACAAAAAGAACAAGAAACCTACATCTTTAGATTTACTTTAATGTGGACCCTAAAGTAATAAGATGTAGTTATTTGGTTATTGCAATAAGAAAGTGTTAACAATTGATCATTCTCATATATACACACACAAAGGCTAGAAAAATAGGAATTAGGTTTTCAAAATTAGTCAGGTTATTCGGGTAACCTGAATTCTATTTAATTTGATTCATTACTCGATTCGATTTTATATTATTGGGTTTGTGATTAGAGCTGGTTCGAGTTGATTAATTCGGGTTTGGGTGTATATGAATTGGGTTTGTTATTCAAGTATGAATACAAATGACACCCCTAATTTAGTGACATGGTCATGAATTAAAGACTAAGAATCTAAGATGCATATATGTTATACCTGTCAATCTTAACCCAAAGCAAGATAACGAATTGGTTTAGGTGAACAATTATCGTATTTGGACTGAAATAGCTAGCATCATAACTTAGAACGGATTAAGATAGGTAACATCTTAACACAACACAAGTCATGATAGGTAACTTAAATCTATGTGAGTATAATAAATTCAAACGAGCAAAAATTAATTGTTAAAAGATTTGACGATAAAATCACTAAAAAATATTTCAATAAAAATTTTATTTATTTAAACTCATATTAACGAGAACTAAAATTTATGTTTTTTTTTAAAACGATCAATTTAGAGCCAAACTAATTTTGCTTAAAACTTATCCTAACCCAAACCATAATATCTGTTCCCAATCTGACTCGATCATTTTGCCAGGTTTGATCTGGGTTATGTGTAGAAACATAACCCATTATGATAAAACTTAGAAACCAGCCTTGGAAGCCAACATTACTTTATAAGTTTGCGTTGTGGCTATTCTAAGAACAAAGTGAGTCTTGTGTGATGCCTGTTAACTTGCTATTTTTTTGATAATATTAAAAACATGCTACTATACTTTATATATTTGTGATGTTATACTAATTGAGATAGTTTTCCTGCTGATATTTAATTTACTTTCCTGTCTTTTATATCTTTACACCACCATTAAGTTGCTATGAGTTGTCTGGGTGCATGGACAGTACTACTTGAAAAATCTTTCACGCATAGGTGCCCTTTATAAAAAAAAAACCCATTGAAATTCACTTTGTCATTGTTATTTGTGACATATTCTTGGAAAATATTGACTCATGTTTTGATAGTGCATGCGCCTTGGAAAGTAAATTTTTGGGCTGGATGAAGATTGATTCGTCGTCGTCGTACTCAGTATATCACATTATTATTAAGCTAAGGTAGGATCTGAGAAGAATAAGATGGAGACAACATTACCTCTATCCCTTAAAAATAAAGAGGTTGCTTCTAATGAGACCTTCAGCTCATGATGTATGATTAACCAATCAAACCAACACTTATAACGTTATTGTCACAAAAAACTAAGTAAATAACGTTATAATTAGTGCAATTTTAATTTTTCTCTTTGAGGGTCAACACAAATACATTATATATAACGCGCACCGCAAATGGGGCATTGAATGCATTGGATGTGGAGTTGATTGTGAACTCTAATTAATATGCATCACATTTAGTGTTAATTATTTATAGATACTTGTGTCTAATCTCATGAACTCCCCAAATTTTTAATTGACATATTTTAGCATGTCTCTCATGAAACTAAGCTGATTGATGTGCTTGGGTCAAAGGAATTAGTGAAAGTAGCCTAATTACTTGTGAAACTAGAAGACTATTTGGTACCTTACTATTATGAACAAGTTATGCCTTGTTGTGGTTTAGACATCTTTTATTTAAAGAGGGATAAACAAGGGAAAAAGAGAGAGAGATGCAGCAACAAAAAGACTGAGATCAACCAATTTGTTGCAAGTGGAAGCTAAACCTATCTTTTTATGTCTAATTTAAAGATGTCTGATCCAAATGAGCAAATAAAGAATTTGTGAAGACAGATTGAAAACCTGTGTCTTTCTCTCTAAGTTAATTTTAAACCTTCAGAACCCATTCCTATTACATATAAAGTCAAGCAAAAAGATATGGGAGAAGACATGGAGTAGCAAAGTGTGAACAACATCAGGTCTAGCAGTAACAACTACAACCACAATCTCAAGAACTAGGGCATGAATCACTACGTTGAGTGAGAAAATAAGCCCTAATACTCCCTAGTAACATCAAAAGAAAAGGAATTAAAGGCTAACCAGGAGACCATATACCTGGATGTTATTCATCATTTTTTGATTCAGTTGATTCAAACGTCTAGTCCATCTTAATTGCAAAGGAAAATCTCCTTTGAGGAATGAATACTTTTAGGAAGAAAGGCTTTTGATATGATGAAGAGAATGAGAGTGAAGATCAAATACTCTATCATATTACGTACAAATTGCCTCATAGGATTATGAATTTATAATAAACCTGACAATCTTGACCCATAACAAGACAAATGGGTAAACACGGGTAAACAATTAGTGTACTTTGGGTTGAAATGGGTAGCAATATGACATTAAATGGATAGCATCTTAACATAATGAGGGACAAGATGGGTAACTTAAGATCTATGTGAATATAATTGATTCAAATGGGTAAGTTTGATTAACAAGATATTTGTTGAGAAATTCATGAAAAAATACTAAAATAAACTATTTGTTTCATTACAACTCATTTTAACTTAAAATAAGTTGATGTTTTCAAAAACAACCCATTTAGACCCAAAAATGGACTTTGCTTAAAACCCATCCTAACTCGTTACCCAACCCACCCATTTTGCCGGGCATAGATTATGGGAATATTTCAGCAGACCAGACAAGTTTGAGATAATCATTCAAAACAACAACTCTAAGTGATGCACTTAATAACAAATCATTTTGATGGATTATCGGTAGCAGGTAGTACCAAGTTACTACTTGCCTTAGAAGAATTTTGTTAATGATATCAAGGGATATGAAATAGTGAAGGTGGTCAGAGCAACAATTATGTCATTAGAAGCTCAGCCTAATGAATTAGATTCAGATGAAAACGATTGTGAGACTAAAAGTTAGAGCTTTGGTAGCATCAGTTGAGTAGAAAATTGTTGGGATAAGATGAGACTGATGTTCATGAAAACTAATTATGTTAATGTGACTCCCCATTTGCGGTGCACACAAATAATGTATATATGTGTGGACCCTTAAGGGACAAAAGTAAAAGTGCACTAATTTTAACGTTATTTTAGTTATTTGTGAAAATAACGTTAAAATCATTGGGATGATCAACTTCAAACGATAACTTTGAGCCGGGACTCTTTCGGAACAGCCTCTCTATCCCAATTGGGATAGGGGTAAGGTTTGTATCTATCCTTCCCCCCCAGACCCTACTGAAAAGTAGGAATATACTGGGTACGGTTGTTGTTGTTGAAGTTTATCACTAATGAAGTTCAAGATTGATACCAAGTATGTATATTCATACCAACGAGAGGTTTATTCTAGGAAAGCTGCTGAAAATAGTATTGACAGCCCAAGGTCCTGATTAATGTTTTCGTGTCATGACGTATTTGACGTCATATATTCAAAAGATCAATACCAGAGTTTACAAGATCTTATCTTCGATTTATATTACTGTTGATATGTAACAAATTTTAAACGTAATTATGGTATAGTTAGTTGAGTTTAGAATGCCAAGCTTGCATATTTTATAAACCTAATACTAAATCTACATTCTCTGGCAATTATGATTTATAAGCAAACATTATTTCAATTTTCAACACAACCATAAACCGGTATAGCATGGGTCCATTAAAAAATACCAACATATGTGGTTTTGGCCTTGCACCTAGGGATGAAATTGTAGCACTAAATAACGGTACCGTACCGGTAGATTCGGTACCCATATCGGTACTTGATTTTTTCGTATTTTGGTATCGGTACTAACCGGTCCAGTAAAGTACTGAAAATTTCCAAACCGTTACCGGTATTAGAATACAGATAGTTTTTTTTTTGAATTTGATTATTTACCAATCTAATGTAGTTGAAAATATATTTATCATAATGAGTTTAAACCTAATTATTATTTTAATTGTTATATATAAAAAATACTATAGAAATCTAAACGCCAATACATTCGTATTCTTCTGCTTGCAATTCTTAGTTTTGTAAAGTTGATTTTTTTATGATGTGTTCATATGATGTATTCATATTCTCATATTTTTCTTATAATTATGGCATATATCATCAATAATTTGAAGGCTAATACTTGGTCTTCATCTCCACAAAAAGGTTGAAAAAACGATACAAAACCGGTAAAGTACCGAAAACCGGTCCCGAACTAGTATCTTATCTATGGTTTCGGTACCGGTATCAGTACTCATTGTTTTGAAATTTTGGTACCAGCATTTTCGATACCGGTACCGTACCGATCTCATTCCTACTTGCACCCCTTCATTTATAAATAAATAAAAAATTAAAACCCTCTTGTGGTTAAACCAAATCTTGTTTATATTATTTAGTTTTTCTAACAAATAAATAATAACCAGCTCAAGGGTTATGAGATCCTTTCAAAGTTTTTTTTTGATGAACATGAGTGGAGGTACAATGCCAATTTACAAATCTTTAATATTCGTAATTTTGTATTTTTTTATAAAATAAAAAAAAAAAAGAAAGAAAAAAGAAAAACCAAAACCTGTTTACTGGATCAACAAGTCCTCTAGTGTGGCAAGTGTTTTTAGTTGACGGTTGAGGGAAGCAATTGTCTTCTGGCAATCAGCAAATTTACTACCAGCCAACGCTAGTTCAGTATCCTAACCAAATCAAATCAAAACAAAACAAAACAAGAAATTTAAAAACTTTTCATAATTGCAAAAAAAAAAAATATATATATATATAATCTGGATGTTCGTATCTGAACACAATTTAAACTAACCTGTTTTATAATGATCTCAGGATTTCTGGTTGTGGGTTTTGGGACCTGATTTTCATGTTGCAATCTTGAAATCTCGGCTTCTAATTCCAGATATTTAACTCCCATTTTGTTTGCCAATGCGCGTTCTTTGTCAACCTCTGTTTTTAAATTATCAATCTTCAGATTCAAGGATTCCAACTCACCTTCTAACTCCTGGCATTTGGCTCTCAACTTCCCTGATAAAGCCCGTTCTTTGCCAACCTCTGTCTCCAAGGAAGCGCGTTCTATTTCTGCCTCCATTTTCTTAGTGTTGGCATCGTCAAGTCGACCATTCAGTTCCACTGCCTCCAGTTCAGATCTTCTTACCTGTTCTTGTAACGTGTTGACTATTGCTTTCACTGATTCAAGTTCTTTCTCCGTTGTTTCTCTTGCATCGTTTGCATTGATCAACAAAGCTTCTAGCTTGACTAGCCTTGATTTAGCAACTTTGAGCTCGTTTCTTGATGTTTTGAGCTCATTGACCAATGATGTTGGGTTTTGTAAAGAATCTCTTGGATGACTCTCGGGTAATGCCACAAGTTTTTCCATTTCAAGGAAATCATCCAATAGATTGATCTCCATTGAAGGTGTCGTTCGGTTACTTTCAAACTCATTTTGTTCCTTATAATCATCACTTTTAACAGCTTTCTGATCATTGGTAGCTGCTAATGCTTTTTCAAGGGCTGCATTTAGCCTACGACACTCGGCTTCCAATTTAGTTGCTTTCTTTACGCTTTCTAAATGCAGCTTGCTAGCTTGTTCTGCAGCCTGGTTGCTCAACTCCCTTTCGATAAATCTTAGTTCTAGCTCTTCAGCCATTGAAGCAAGCTCAAGCTTCAGAGCAGAGATTTGTTTCTCTGCTATTTCGAAACAAGGTTCAGCTTTTTTGGCAGATTGAAGCTGTGAACGGAGATCAGAGATCTGCTTTTCAAGCTCACCTTTTGTCATCTGCCATTCATAAGTTTTCTTTTCAATTGTTTCATCCATTTTCCCTTCACTTTCTTCTCTTGTTTGCCGAAGCTGTCTTAAACACTCTTTGAGCGCCCCATCAAGATGACAAACACGATCTTCAAGGGTAGACTTTCGAAGGGTTAAAACCTCAACTTGCTTCCTCAAAGCTAAGACTTCGTTCTCGGCTTTCTCCCATCCTAAGATTCAAGATTTAAGTCAGGAAATTTCAAAACATTGAAGTATTGAACTAAAAATGAGTCAATTTGGTGTAATCCTTGTCTCAAACAGGTCATGGGTTCATGCTGTGCAAAACAGCCTCTTGCACATATGTGCTAGATAAAATTGCGTACATCTGATAACAATACGATCCGGACAGCGCGCAAAGCGGAAGCTAAGTCAATACCGGGTATGCCCTTATCTCAAACAGGTCATGGGGTAAAACTGAAAAGGTACTTGGGCTGATCAGTTTCCATAATGTATTTGAATGCTTATGCCCTCCTAAATCATTTAGTTTCTAAAGAAGCTTGAAGATTTTTATATATAACGGTTTTCATAATCATAACTAAAATATGTAATTTATAAAAGGCATACAAATCAACAATATAGTGTTGACTAACAACAATACCTGACCCATCTTGACTTTATTGAAACTAATTGTTTTGACCCAAACCATTTTGATTAGGGGTGTTCATCGGATCGGATAACAGTTTATTCGGTTTATTCGGATCGGATTGTTCGGATTTGAAAATTCTAAGACCTTATCCAAAACCCGACCCGATCCGAATTCGAAATTTTTCTATCCGAAAAACCCAAATAAAACTTATTCGTTCATCCGAATAATCCGAACAACCCGAATAAACAGGGTTTATTCGGATTGAATTCGGATATCCGATCCGAATAAAGAAGATTTTGGATATCCGATCCGATCCGAATCTATTCGAATATCCGAATCTTTAATCCGGATTGGTTTTTTCGGGTTTCAGATACGATTCGGATTTCGGATTTTTTGAACAACCCTAGTTTTGATTATCATCCGACTCATCTGATTTGCCACCTCTATTACGCCAATAATACGAGTCTTCTTAAGGGTAATAAAATAACAGTTTGGCTTTCAAAGTCAGAAGTAATTAATCTTCAAACTTAAAATTATTATTTCAACTTTTCAACAGCTACTATAAATTGTGCAACACTATCGAAAAAATGGGAAATTTTATTCTGTTAAACTGACTACTTAATTTTTTATTTAAAAGATCAAAATTAGGTGGCCAAACGGTGCTTTGGAACTGATAAAGTAGCTGAAGATGTTGTATACCTTCAACTGCTTCCTCTGCTACTTTCGAGTGCTGCTTTACCAAGTCGTCTTTGATACTAATATTCAGAAGAGCCTCTGATAATTTTTGGGACAGGGTCTTGACACCACCCTCGAGTTCTTCTTGTTGTAGTTCAGCCTTTGATGTGACTTCTGGTGACTGAAAACTTTGATTTGAATATATCTGTAGTGATTTAGAGGAGAAAAATATAAGATTTTAGCCTCCTCAAAGCGAGCACTAAATTATAAGAAAATGCACAAATCTATCTACTCTGATAAAAAAGTACCTTGGGTCACATGACACGATTCTACACATCAATGTTTTCTTTTTCCCGCCCAAACTCTTTTTTAATGTGTATGCCACATGTCTATTGGTTAATCTTCAATTAAGAAAACCAAAAATCACAGAACTTTTGAACATAAACAATACAGCATTAATATTCCTAAAATATTAAAGTCTTCACATAAGAAAATTTGAACATTTCTTTTCATTTTTAAAACATAATAATATATTTACATAAAACAAAATAATATATTTATCTTAGACAATATAATATTTGTGACAAAAAAACTTTGAGTGCCTTCAATGGAACACTAAGAAAACTTGATTATTATTAGATGAAATATTCCCTATAATATTATTAAAACTATCTTAAATAACTGTGTTGTATAAAAATTCAAGTTTTCCTGGTTAAGATAAATCAAAACTAGTTTATAAAATCTAATCTAATTCCGTTTATATAAATCTATGATACGTTTCTATATCAATTTAAAAGTAAAAAATAGCAATTCAATTTAAAATAATAATTGGGATGTTTACATTTTTACAATATTATGGAGTGTAAAAGTTGAATTGAGAAACATAATAGGCAATTTTACAATAGTTCCTTATTGCTAAGTATATCACAATACATTTATTCAACTCATGTAACACACGGGTTTTTAAACTGCAATCATAATAAAAGCATAAGACAACTTAGACAAGTATACATCATGTAATTTTGGAGTCGAAATGTTTGTCAACAAATCTTGCAAATCAAAATTGAATACTTTGGAGTTTAATTTTGAGACGGATGGAGCAGTTTTATTTACATATTCATGCTTAAGCCTCAAAAGATCTTTTCATATTAGGTGAAGAACTGAAGATACATCATTTTCTTAAAGTAATAGGTCTATTTGACCATTAATATTGGTTTAATCGTAAATCATAATCGTAAAATATTCTTCCCAAATGCAATTGGCAATTGCATTCCTTAGATCTTGACATCCTCTACGAACAGATTAAAGCAAGAGCTATCATAGTAGTTTTCATATGATTGACTTTTGAAAGTCAAACACAAACCAGAGACTTTTCAAATTCAAACTCTCATATGAGACTTGAACCCTTTAAATTCTAACCCAATTCTTCAATACGCCTTTCATACATTGCAATGTAATTATCCGATGAGTAAATTTTGAAATTTGTAGCACCTACCTAGAGATTCATAAGAAAATGAGAACATGATTGATGAGTTGAATATACCTGATCATCAGAGAATCTCTCAGAATGGGAAGAAATGGATCCTCCTGAGCTTTCAGTTTCTCCGGGGCTTTTTTCCGACGACTTCCTCCGCCATAGCCAACTCCGGCGGTCCATTGTTTCTGGTATCAGATTCACAAACAAACACTAATGCCCCCACACTTCATCAACAATCTTAATCATTCTAAACCAGAATCTTTAACGTGATGGGTCGGTAAAACTGAATTCAAATCAAAACCCACAATCCAATCAAATCCCCTAACAGAAAAAGGCAAGATTAGGGTTTGTGTAACACCAATCCGTTTGATTTTTATAGATACTTCTATCAACTGGTAGCCCTAAACTAAACGGGACAAAACCCCCCAACCAAATTCGTACCAAAACTGAATCGTAAGCAAGAAAACATATATTTCTTTAACAGAACCCCAAATGGGGCAGCTTAAATCAGTTGATCTTGAATCTTTGCTTAGAATTCACTCACCAATCACCATACCCATATGTAATTGCATCAAACAACAGCAGATGCCCTAAAAGAAAGCTGATCTATCGATCAAGAAGCTCGATTTTTGAAAGATTAGACAAGAAGGGTGAGTCTGGTGGATTGATTGGAAACCATAGGTTTTGACAATCGGAGGTGTTAATTAAAGTTGAAATTATTCTGAAAGATGTGTTTGCACGCCTTGTTGTAGTGGGGGTGCGCGATAGCACATGCATTGCAGGTGCTAGAATTGACAAAGATCAAAGAAATCTGACATCCGTTATTAAACCAATCATCACATTTGTGGTTTAACATGTCATTTGGTTTGGGTTTCACATGAGTTCTACAACTCTCACGATCTAGGGATCTTTTTCTTGCATATTGTCCAACCCAAAACTATTTTAAAAAATTAAAAGTTTTATTTAAGTAATTTAACCATTAAATATAAAGTAAACATAAAACTAGCCAACTTGGCACATCCTTTTAACTTTTAAAATAGAGTAAATTACTGTTTTGACGTCTTTAGTTTAAGTGTTTTAATTATTTTGATTCAAAATAAAATCTTCTATTAATTCAGTTTATGTGATTTAGACAACTATCAGTTTTGACCCCTCAAACTAGAGGTGTACAAAAAAACCGAGTCTGGAATCGGACCCGATCCAAAACCCGGAACCGGACCCGATTAGTACCCAAACCCGGTTGTACCCGGTTCGTACCCGAAAAAGCCTTGTTGTTCCTACCCGGTATAGTTTTTTTCTGAGACCGGACCCGGAACCGGGTATTAACGTTTTTTTGAATCCTAGACGTTTTTTTCGAAAATATAGCTGTTTTTTTAACGTTTTTGACCTATTTTTAGAATTTTCTTAACCATTTTACCCTTCCAAGCTAATATATAAAGGTTTTGATGAATTGGTTGATTCACAACTCTCAAACGCAAACCTGAACACTCAAAACGCAAAAACTCTTATGTTAACTTTGTTCACTCTCTTCTTACTAGGGGTGTTCAAATTCGGATATCCGGAGATTCGGATATCCGAATTTCGGATATCCGAACTCTTAAAAAAGGGGAAAAAAATAAAAAAAAATACATCCGGATATCCGAAAAGCTGAAAAATATCCGAAATATCCGAAAAAATATCCGAAATATCCGAAAAACTATCCGAAATATCTGAAAAATATCCGAAAAACTATCCGAAATATCCGAAAAAATATCCGAATATCCGAAAACTATCCGAAAAAAATAACTATTTGTGATAGTTCGGATATCCGAACTATCCGAAAATTTTCAAAATTACTATCCGAATCCGAATCCGGACTTCCGGATATTTCGGATACGGATTTTCGGATATTTCGATTTCGGATACGGATTTTTTTGAAAACCCCTACTTCTTACTCTTTTAGTAAAAAAAATGATCAGATTGTTGTAAAGCATTAAGATAAATAATGTATAATGTAATTATTAAATTTTAAAGATAACACCTATCTGATATATACATTAAATGAGCTTTTACGTAATTTACTCTTTGGTTAATAACTGGATCATATATCAAATTGATCCAATCTTTTATATAAATTAAATTCACAATCCACCAGCTGTCAAAACACACCGATATATCAATAGAGGCAAAAGTTGAAATTTCGAGAGAGATCGAAGCGAAAACCCGTATAACTTCATCAATATCAATTTAAACCTTTATTTTTTTTAAACATTATTATAACATATGTACAACATTTTCTTGTTTATGTGTATGCGTAAGTATATCGTCGTTTAAGAGTTAATAACGTTGTAATTTTGGATCTATAAACTTATACTGATGTAAGTTAAAAATTTATAATGATGTATTTGTTTTTAATTTATAAAAAATATAAAAATGAATTTTATGTTAATTAAATGTTTATGTATTAGTTTGTAAATTGTTTAAAATAAATAAAATTATAATTTGTGTTATTTAAATGCTTATAAGAAAGTAAAAAGAAAAAATTGGCAAACTATCCGAAATATCCGAAAAAATATCCGAATATCCGAAAACTATCCGAAAAAAATAACTATTTCGGATAGTTCGGATATCCGAACTATCCGAAACTTTTCAAAATTACTATCCGAATCCGAATCTGGACTTCCGGATATTTCGGATACGGATTTTCGGATATTTCGATTTCGGATACGGATTTTTTTGAAAACCCCTACTTCTTACTCTTTTAGTAAAAAAATGATCAGATTGTTGTAAAGCATTAAGATAACCAATGTATAATGTAATTATTAAATTTTAAAGATAACACCTATCTGATATATACATTAAATGAGCTTTTATGTAATTTACTCTTTGGTTAATAACTGGATCATATATCAAATTGATCCAATCTTTTATATAAATTAAATTCATAATCCACCAGCTGTCAAAACACACCGATATATCAATAGAGGCAAAAGTTGAAATTTCGAGAGAGATCGAAGCGAAAACCCGTATAACTTCATCAATATCAATTTAAACCTTTATTTTTTTTAAACATTATTATGACATATGTACAACATTTTCTTGTTTATGTGTATGCGTAAGTATATCGTCGTTTAAGAGTTAATAACGTTGTAATTTTGGATCTATAAACTTATACTGATGTAAGTTAAAAATTTATAATGATGTATTTGTTTTTAATTTATAAAAAATATAAAAATGAATTTTATGTTAATTAAATGTTTATGTATTAGTTTGTAAATTGTTTAAAATAAATAAAATTAGAATTTGTGTTATTTAAATGCTTATAAGAAAGTAAAAAGAAAAAATTGGCAAACTATCCGAAATATCCGAAAAAATATCCGAATATCCGAAAACTATCCGAAAAAAATAACTATTTCGGATAGTTCGGATATCCGAACTATCCGAAAATTTTCAAAATTACTATCCGAATCCGAATCCGGACTTCCGGATATTTCGGATACGGATTTTCGGATATTTCGATTTTGGATACGGATTTTTTTGAAAACCCCTACTTCTTACTCTTTTAGTAAAAAAATGATCAGATTGTTGTAAAGCATTAAGATAAACAATGTATAATGTAATTATTAAATTTTAAAGATAACACCTATCTGACATATACATTAAATGAGCTTTTATGTAATTTACTCTTTGGTTAATAACTGGATCATATATCAAATTGATCCAATCTTTTATATAAATTAAATTCACAATCCACCAGCTGTCAAAACACACCGATATATTAATAGAGACAAAAGTTGAAATTTCGAGAGAGATCAAAGCGAAAACACGTATAACTTCATCAATATCAATTTAAACCTTTATTTTTTTTAAACATTATTATAACATATGTACAACATTTTCTTGTTTATGTGTATGCGTAAGTATATCGTCGTTTAAGAGTTAATAACGTTGTAATTTTGGATCTATAAACTTATACTGATGTAAGTTAAAAATTTATAATGATGTATTTGTTTTTAATTTATAAAAAATATAAAAATGAATTTTATGTTAATTAAATGTTTATGTATTAGTTTGTAAATTGTTTAAAATAAATAAAATTAGAATTTGTGTTATTTAAATGCTTATAAGAAAGTAAAAAGAAAAAATTGGCCATAGGGTATGACTTTCGGCTCGTGTACCCGACCCGGAACAGGAACCGGGTATGCATAGGACCCGGACCGGTTGTACCCGATTTCAAAAAACCCTGATCTGGGACCGGTTTTTAAAAAAACCCGAAATGTGCATCTCTACCTCAAACATAACTACTATAACGATTTTGACCCAAAATTTAACTATGGTTGGGGGACAAAAACGTTAGTTGTCTAAACCACATTGGCTGAATTAATAAAAGATTTTATTTGGAGTCGAAATAGTTAAAATACTTAAATCACAGGGGTCAAAACCGTAACTTACTCTTTAAAATAAGAGGTCATGAGTTTAATTTTATGTAAAGATGTATTTCAATTTTTTCAAACCCGGGTAGGTCGGACGAGATTCGGTACCAATAGTGGGTCGATTATTGCTCAAAATTATTTTTAAGAAACCTTGCGGTCGACCGGTTTTTTAAATATGTTTTAGATTTATAAAATATATATAATATAAATATATTGTATATATTTATACAAACTAATATTGGATGCTCTCTCCGTACAAGCGAACAGCAAAAAGTAAAAAGCAAAAAGAGAAATGGTAACTTAGCACCGCCGGCCGCCACTAGCGCCACCACCTCCGCCGGCCGGCCGACCACCCTTCTCTCTCGCTCGACTACGGTAACTCTCTACCTCCCTCTCTCTCTCACCGCTTCTCTTCCTCTCCCCTCTTTCTGCTTTCTGTCTCTCTCATCTCGCCGCCCTCTCCCATCTTCGAACCCAACTCTAGCCGGCCGGCTGGGAAAGCATACCAGACCTCATCTTCGAACACATCTTCGAACCCAAATTTTCGAACCCATCTTCGAATACCAGACCCCATCTTCGAACCATCTTCGAACCCATCTCTAGCCATCTCCCATCTTCGAACCCAAATTTTCGAACCCAAATTTTTGCTGAAGAACTCCTTAAACCCAAACCCTAACACTGCAACCATAAACCAGCCGGTCAATCACTGAATCACCATCGCTAAAACTGAAAACCACCATAAACCATCCCCACTGCAACCACTGAAACTACCTACCCCCCCCCCCCCCACCGCTGCAGTCAAAATCTGAACACCACCACAGCTCGCATACTTCAGTGCAGCACACTTCTTTCTGTGTTGACCCCCCCCCCACCGCTGCAGTCAAAATCTGAACACCACCACAGCTCGCATACTTCAGTGCAGCACACTTCTTTCTGTGTTGACCCCCCCCCACCACCGCTGCAGTCAAAATCTGAACACCACCACAGCTCGCATACTTCAGTGCAGCACACTTCTTTCTGTGTTGACCCCCCCCCACTGCACACGCCTTTTTTTCTTTGCTTTCCTCTGCTGCTTGGGACTTTTTGCAGGTTAAACGTGAAGACACAAACGGTAAAGGATCAGAGATCACGCTTCGATTGGGGGAACAGGCTGTGAGATTGTTCTTATCCCTCCCCCTCTATAATCTGGTTTAGTTTATTTTCTAATCACTATAGAGGAAGGCCTATTGTCTATGTATTTGTGACACTGAAACTACCTACCCCCCCCCACCGCTGCAGTCAAAATCTGAACACCACCTCAGCTCGCATACTTCAGTGCAGCACACTTCTTTCTGTGTTGACCCCCCCCCCCACTGCACACGCCTTTTTTTCTTTGCTTTCCTCTGCTGCTTGGGACTTTTTGCAGGTTAAACGTGAAGACACAGACGGTAAAGGATCAGAGATCACGCTTCGATTGGGGGAACAGGCTGTGAGATTGTTCTTATCCCTCCCCCTCTATAATCTGGTTTAGTTTATTTTCTAATCACTATAGAGGAAGGGCCTATTGTCTATGTATTTGTGAGCTCTGTTGAATATTATTGCTTTATTGTTTTGTTGGATTGGTGGTATCGTTTTTGTATGCATTGGGAGTTTCTGGGCTGGTAGGGTGACCTTGGGGTATACTCTGTGTGCTGATTCGGTTTCTTGTAACACGTAGTTCTTTATTGTTGACCTTTTTGTGTGCATTATTGACTCTTCTTGTGACTTGTATCTCTGATCTTTTGATATTGGACTGGCCAACATAGACGCGAGAGCACAGTATGATACTCTGAGATCATGTCCAGGGAGGAGAGGTGCGGGTAGAGGGAATATTAGGACGGGGGAGATTTTGCGCATAGGATCATGGAACATCGGAACCCTTACTGGAAGAGTTTTGGAACTGGTGGATGCACTCAGAAGGCGCAAAGTCAAAGTGGCATGCCTGCAGGAGACAAGGTGGAAGGGAACAAAAGGAGCAGAATATAATGGATACAAGTTGTGGCACTCAGGATCCAATGGAGTAAAGAATGGAGTGGGATTCTTAGTTAGTAGAGAACTTCAGGACCAGGTGGTGGAAGTAAGAAGATACAATGACAGGATCATGATGCTGAGGATGGTGATAGGGGAGGAGGCGATTGCAGTGGTGAGTGCCTATGCACCACATGTTGGGTTGGGAGAGATTGAAAGGAGAGAGTTTTGGGATGGCATGGATGAAGTAATGAGAAACATCCCAAGAGATGAGAAGGTCTGCATAGGAGGAGACTTCAATGGACACATTGGGAAAAAGGAAGACGGGTTCCCTATGGCACATGGGGGTTTCGGTTTCGGATCCCGAAACGAGAGTGGGGTCACTCTTTTAGAATTTGCGGTGGCTCATGACCTGGGCATCATAAACTCGTTTTTTAAGAAGAGAGACTCACATTTGATCACGTTCAGCAGTGGAGAACGTGACACCCAGATTGACTACCTTATGATGAGAAGAAACGACCGTGGCAGGTGGTGGGACTGCAAGGTATTTCCGGGAGAAACGGTGGTGTCGCAACACAAACTCTTGGCAATGGATATTGTTATGCGGAAGAGGATAGTAGATGAGAAGAAGAAGAACCCTCAGATTAAGTGGGGTGCTCTGAAGGGGGACAAGGTAGAGGTGTTCAGTAACAAGGTTCTAGAAGGGAGACATATCAGCATATGCGAAGACACAAATCAGTTATGGGATGAAATGGCCGAAAAGGTGACTAGAGCGGCAAAGGAGACACTTGGGATGACAAAAGGTTACACAAAAGGGCAGAAGGAGTCGTGGTGGTGGAACGAAGAGGTGCAGCTCAAGGTTAGAGAAAAGCAACAAAGGTTCAGGGAGTTTGCCAGTTGTAAGGAAACCACAGAGAGGGCACGACTGAAGACTAGATACAAAGAGGCCAAGCGTGAGGCAAAGAAGACGGTCTCAGAAGCAAAAACCAAAGCTTACATAGAGATGTATAAACGCCTTGAAACTAAAGAGGGAGAACATGACATGTTCAAGATCGCAAAGGCTAGGGAGAGAAAGAGACAGGACCTGGGAGTGGTGAAATTCATAAAGGGTGAGGATGGACGTGTGTTGGTAAAAGAGAATGAAATTAAAGACAGATGGCAGACATATTTTCATGACCTGTTCAACAAGAGAAACTATCAAGAAGAAGATGGAGGGAACACCGTGAACACGGGAACAGCTAGAAACAACTGTTATTGTAGACGTATCACCAAAGAAGAGGTTCATACAGCTCTCAAGAGGATGGGAAGGAGAAAGGCGGTGGGACCTGACGATATCCCAATTGAGGTATGGAGATGTTTGGGGGACGAAGGATTGGGATGGTTGACATTGTTGTTCAACACTATACTCAAAACTGGTAAAATGCCAAACCAATGGAGAAGTAGTATTTTAATCCCCCTATACAAGAACAAGGGAGACGCCCAGTGTTGCGAAAATTACAGGGGGATCAAGCTGCTGAGTCATACTATGAAACTTTGGGAAAGGGTAATCGAGACAAGATTGAGAAGAGAAACCCAAGTTACGGCAAATCAATTTGGATTTATGCCAGGAAGATCGACAACGGAGGCGATACACATTTTGCGACGATTAATTGAGAAATATAGGGAGAAGAGAAAGGACTTGCATATGGTATTCATTGATCTCGAGAAGGCGTACGACAGCGTACCAAGACAGGTGATTTGGGATAGCTTGGAGAGTAGAGGTATTCCCCAGAGGTATATTGAGGTCATCAAAGATACCTATGCAGATGCTAAAACTAGTGTCAGAGCACCGGTGGGAGACACAGACTTCTTCCCAGTGGAGGTGGGACTACACCAAGGATCGGCATTAAGTCCCTTCCTTTTTGCGGTTATTCTAGATGAACTGTCGAGGTATATCCAGGCTCATATCCCTTGGTGTATGCTTTTCGCGGATGACATTGTCTTAGTAGCAGAAACAAAAGACGAGCTAAATGTTCGATTAGAAGAGTGGCGAACCGCTTTAGAGCAGAGAGGCTTGCGCATAAGTAGGACAAAAACGGAGTACCTACATTGCCAGTTTAGCGGAGCAAACGTGGAAGATGAAGATGATCATGTGACTATTGGAGGACAAGAGGTGCCAAGGACGTCAAAGTTCAAGTACCTAGGATCGTTTATACAAGGCGATAGGGACATTGACAGTGACATAGCGCATCGAGTCCAGGCAGGTTGGAAAAAGTGGAGAGCAGCAACGAGCATCATATGTGACAAGAAGATTCCAGAAAAACTTAAAGGTAAATTTTATAGAGCGGCGATCAGACCAGCAATGATGTACGGCACAGATTGTTGGCCGATTAAGAAGAACCAAGCAAGAAAGCTTGAGACAGCAGAGATGAGGATGCTGAGATGGATGTGCGGTCACACAAGGCTTGATCGGATAAGGAACGAAGTCTTCCGGGAAAGACTACAGGTGGCAAACATCTCGGACAAGGTTAGGGAGGGAAGATTGAGATGGTTTGGGCATGTGAGGAGAAGAAGCCAGTCGGCACCTGTTCGGAAAGTAGAACTTCTCATCGTGGAGGGTAAAAGGGGAAGGGGTAGACCGAGGTTGACATGGGATGAGCAGATTCGACAGGATTTGACAGAGTTACACCTCTCTGAGGACATGATCTATGATAGGAGTACGTGGAGGCGAAGAATAAAGGTGCAAGATACATAGAGCTTTTTCTAGGGATCGTCGTTGTTGCTATTTCTTTGCTAGTTTTGGGATATATGATATGAGTCTATATGTGTTATATGCATGCTTGCGGGTTGGGGTTGTGGGTTAAATCTTTGCTGTTTTTAGGATTTAAGATAGGAGATTATATGTGTTATATGCATGCTTGCGGGATGGGGGTATGTTTGTTTGTGTATGATACTATATGCTTGTTTTTGTTTGATTGCTTAAATGTCATAATGGGTTATTGGATAGGAGATTATATGTGTTATATGCAGGCTTGCGGGATGGGGGTATGTTTGTTTGTGTATGATACTTCATGCTTGTTTTTGTTTGATTTGCTTTAATGTCATAATGGGTTATGGGTTTGGTTTCTCTGTTGGTTTGTTTTAGTCTGGCTCGATGACCTATGTGGTTAGTGCTTAACTGCTTACCTGCTTATCTGTTTAAGTTTAAAACGTTAGTGCTTTATCCGTATGCTTTACGCTCCTACTTTTCATTAAATGTTTCAAAAAAAAAAAAAATTCGAGTTTTTCTGAGCCAGGGGACTCTAACGAAGCAGCCTCTCTATTCTACTTCATCTTCGGCATGCTGTCACTAAGGTTCCAGTCCACAAGTGTACGTCAGGTGACTGGGTTTACGCCCGAGAATGGAGATTGGGAAAAGCGTTCGATTTGAGTTAGATCGTGCTAGTGTAGTCTTCTTCAGAACATTGAAGAGTTTCCTTTAGTCTTGTGTTCGTCCTTTCACTAATCCCATCTCGCAGTTCTCAAGCATAGTCAGATGTGTATACTCGCGAAGGGTTCCAATGGTATGCTCGTAGATATCCAATAAAATCACAAAGCATATTGCTAAACTATGCATATAATTAGTTGTGCGAAACTAGTGTAGTGTCTAAAGTTGAGCAATGGCTATAGTCTAAGTTTACTACATGCAAACCTAGTTCTCTATAACCAAGGCTCTGATACCAGTCTGTCACACCCCCAAATTCCCACTTGTGGTGTATGTCCACGTGGATGTGACGTGTCCAGAATCACAGCTCAAGGTCATATAGAACAACTCTATATGCGTTTATAAATCCAGGTTTGACACATACACTTAATAAAACAGTTTGCAGCGGAAAGTAATTCATAGTAGCGGAAATCAATAAGTCAAGTCAATGCAGCGGAAAATGATAAGTTTAATACGACTTTGTCATAACAACGAAAGTTAAATTGTTTTCAAAGACTGATCATAAACAGAAATGCATGAGGTTCCTAATGCTCGTTCCTTAACGTGCGCAATCCTGTTATCCATAGCTTGCTAGTTACCTGAGAATACAAGTTTAAAAAGTGTCAACACAATGGTTGGTGAGTTCACAGGTTTTGATATACATATAGTAATAAAAGTGTGCCATGCTGTTTATCATATGTTAGTACCGAGCCCTTGGCCCAAAGTGTCAGTGCGTCACTACCGAACTAGACTTGTTAGTCTTTGCCTCCGCCATGTCTCGTAATAACATGGCAAGGTAGGTCAAGTTTTCACGTGTTATGACATCCAGTCAATATTTCGCCACGTGGGGTTAGTCACACCCCAAACGGATCCATTCAAACTCGCCTCGTTGTTTGTACATTAACGGTAAGACTTTGTGAGGACTTCTTACGATTACAACACTTAATGTTTGTCTAATAAACCAGCATACACTAAAATGTTTGTACAGTAATAGATGTTTGACTCGATGCAACAAGTATTCTCCCCCTATTTAAAAGCGTTTGAGAAAGAGTAAAGAGGGGCCGTAAACTCACCTTAGTGATGAAGTAGTGTGTAAGCGTAAGCTCCTGAACGTCAAGTAGCACGCCTCAGTCACCGGCAACCTATATCGTATACCGTACGTGAGTTCGTGTAAGTGACCGTGCTAGTGTTAGTGCTCGTGTTCGTGCCCAACAACCCTTGGTTGTTCATGTTTGTCCGTGTCGGTCCACATTGACCGTGTTTGCTCGTGTTGGTCCATATTGACCGTGTTTGACTGTGTTGGTCCACATTGACCGTGTTTGACCGTGTTTGACCAAAGTTGACCGTGTCAGATCAACGACCCGTTGGTGAACCGTGTGCCGGTTTGTGAATCGTGTAGCAATCGTGTAAGTGTTTGTCGTGTGCAAAACGCGCAAATCGCGTTTATGGACAACTTACTATTTATAGTAAGTTTCCATTTATGGAAAGTTCACAAAGCATATCGGTGTTAGAGTTCTAGCATGCTCAATGGTCCTACGGGGTCATGTTAACACATAGCACATTATCATACAAGTTCATATACGTCGTTTATAGCATGTTAGTGCACAAAAGTTTCCTAAAATGGAAAGTTTCCATTTTTAGCATACGTGACATCGGAAACCATCTAACTTAACATCAAATCAACATATTAAGTCATAACAAGTCATCTAGCATGTTCAAGTCATACAAAATGTTCTCGAGTCGGTTTTTATAAAAATAAAGTTACTAAATATAGTAACTTTGTAGTTTTTGCATCAAATCACCATTTAAACATTTCTAAACAACTTTTCATATCATCATTCATCATAATATGTCATCTAACAACATTTAATCATGTCAACATATCCGATTTCATCATCTATCAATATTCTTACCCTAAAAGTTACTAAAAATAGTAATAACACTAAATATGATCATAGACATCATCAAGACTACTTTCTAACACATCAAATCATCATGTTATCCTCCTAGCAACAATTCTATATACATGCATGTTCATCATATATCCCAAATCATCAATTTGTAACTAAAAAGTTACTAAAAATAGCAAGTTTGTCTACAAATCACATTTTAACCATCCTAATCACAATCTAATCTTGCAAGGACACTTATACATCATTAAGGATCATCTCAACATAAATAAAACTATCTAGAATACCTTAGATCATACATGCATGTCCATATATCTTTACAAAACATCATTTTAAGCAACAAGACCCATACCCATCATCATAGATCATCATAGATCATCATCTAAACATGGTAGATCATCAAATACAGTAGGTTTATCACCAAACCCAGAAACAAAATTCGTGCATGTGCACTATAGGTGCTTGCATGTGGGATTTATGCATTGCATGTGTGTGTAGTGATGTGTAAATGAGTGTTTTAGTCACAAGAACTACCTCTAAAGCTCAAGAATTGAGAGATGTTGATCTTAGCAGCTTCTATAGGCTCCTGGAACTCTGATTCGAGCAATGGTGAAGTGATGGTGGTGGTGTCAAGCTTCCAACGTCTTTCTTCAAGCTTTCTAGTGGTTCTTCCAAGCTTTCAAAGCTTCAAGAAGGTCTTCAATGGCTTCCAAAGTGTCTATCAGGGTGTTACAGAGGTTTGGGAAGGAGAAATAGCCGAAGTGGTTGAGTGTGAGCTTGGTAGCAATGAGTGTGTAGGCAAAATGATGACATTGGGAGCTTAAAAAGCTGTTTGACGATCGGGGCGCCCCAGGCGTATCGCCTGGCGTGGGCGAACCCTTTTGTGCGTTACGCGCGGATCCAGACGGACGAGGCGATCAATTTTCACCCGCGCACATCGCCTGTCGCGGGCATCCCGGGTCAGGCGTACCGCCTGGCCTGGATTTCAAGCCCACTAAGCTTGTTTTGTTGTTCTGGCCCATTCTTGCCCGTTTCTCGACTGTAAAACATCATTCGAGCGTCGTTTGGACTATATTGGTCAATTATTAGCCATAATTGACTTGTGACAGTGTTTCGTGAAGTTTCGAGTGTTGTGCTACACAATGTGTTAGACGTTCACCAACGTTCGTGTGTTTTGACACGTGTGTGTTGTTCGTCGATAATTCCACGAATTATCTAGTCGTATGCCAGTGTTCATACTGTCGTGCCACGTGTCACACTAAATTAATCTAATTCTAGTGCCACGTGTACATAATGCATTTAAATAAACATTTAAATAAATAATAAGCTGACCTGGAATTTACGGGGTGTCACATCCTCCCCATGTTAGAAAGAATTTCGTCCCGAAATTCAACTCGTGTTGCAAGTGTTTGTCTATTCCGCAAATAGGTGTGGGTACTTTTGTTTCATTTGGTCTTCACGTTCCCACGTGAATTCCGGTCCTCGTCGCGAATTCCATCGCACTTTCACAATCGGTATCTTGCTGAGTTTGAGTTTCTTGGTTTCCCGGTCCATAATCTCCACCGGTTCCTCAACGAAGTTCAATTGTTCGTCTATTCGTATTTCCTCGAGAGGAATAACAAGTGTCTCATCAGATAGGCACTTTTTGAGGTTCGAGATATGGAATACGTTGTGTACACTGCTCAGTTCAACTGGCAGGTTCAGTTCGTAGGCTACAGGGCCTATTCGTTTTGAAATCTCGAATGGTCCAATGTAACGAGGGTTCAACTTTCCTCGTTTGCCAAACCGAATGACTCCCTTCCAGGGCGAGACCTTGAGTAACACTCTGTCTCTCACCTGGAATTCTAACGGTTTGCGTCGTCTGTCAGCATAGCTTTTCTGTCTGTCACGAGCTGCTGCCATTCGTTTACGTATTTGCACGATCTTTTCAGTTGTTTCGTGCACAAGCTCTGGGCCAGTCAGTTGGCTGTCTCCAACTTCTGCCCAGCAGATGGGCGATCGACACTTACGTCCGTAAAGTGCCTCAAATGGTGCAGCTTGGATGCTAGTGTGGTAACTGTTATTGTATGAAAACTCAAGTAACGGTAGATGAGATTCCCAGCTACTACCAAAGTCAATGACACATGCCCGGAGCATGTCCTCCAGTGTCTGTATCGTTCGCTCACTTTGCCCGTCTGTCTGCGGGTGGTAAGCGGTACTCATGTCCAATCTCGTGCCCAAAGCCTTATGTAAGGACTTCCAGAAATGCGACGTGAATCGACTGTCGCGATCAGATATGATTGAGATTGGCACTCCATGTCGAGTGACCACTTCCTTCAGATAGATACGAGTGAGTTTGTCTAGTTTGTCAGTCTCCTTGATGGGTAGGAAGTGTGCAGACTTTGTTAGTCGGTCTATGATAACCCAGATGGTATCGCATCCACTCGCCGTTTTGGGCAGTTTAGTTATGAAGTCCATGGAAATCTGCTCCCATTTCCACATTGGTAATTCCGGCTGTTGAAGTAACCCTGATGGCTTTTGGTACTCAACCTTGACTTTTGAGCACGTTAAACACTTACTCACGTAAGTTGCTATTTCGGCTTTCCTGTTCGGCCACCAGTAAGTTGTTTTCAGATCATGATACATTTTGTCAGAGGCCGGTTGTATGGAATACCGGCTCTTGTGTGATTCGTCCATCACTACCTCTCTCAATCCTCCGTAGAGTGGAATCCAAATCCTTTCCATCAGATAATAAGCTCCGTCATCCTTTACCTTCAATTGTTTATCCATGCCACGCACGGCTTCAAGAGTGAGATTCTCTGTTTTCAGAGCTTCTTGTTGTGCGATTCTTATCTGATTTGGTAATTCAGAATGAATCGTGAGCTGCAGGGCACGCACGCGTTTCGTTGTCTCCTTCCGACTCAGCGCGTCGGCCACTACATTGGCTTTGCCTGAATGATACTTGATGGCGCAATCGTAATCACCTATGAGTTCAACCCATCTTCGTTGTCTCATGTTCAACTCTTTCTGATCAAAAATGTGTTGCAGGCTCTTATGATCGGTAAAGTTAGTGCATTTTGTCCCATACAAGTAGTGTCGCTAGATCTTTAAAGCAAACACTACGGCTCCCAACTCAAGGTCATGAGTCGTGTAGTTCTTCTCATGCACCTCCAGTTGTCGTGAAGCGTAGGCTATCACTTTCTCGCGTTGCATGAGCACGCAACCAAGTCCTTGTTTCGAGGCGTCACAATATACCACGAAATCATCGTATCCTTCAGGTAGGGATAGGATAGGTGCAGTGCATAGTTTCTGCTTCGACAGATTGAAAGTAACTTCCTGTTTGTCTCCCCAATCGAACTTCTTATCCTTATGTGTCAAGGATGTCAGCGATTGGGCAATCTTTGAGAATCCTTCAATAAATCTCCTGTAGTACCCGGCCAGTCCTAGGAATTGCCGCACCTCAGTTGGAGTCTTGGGTGCTTCCCAGTTTTCTATGGCTTCAATCTCAGCTGGGTCCACGTGTATCCCTTGTTCGTTGACCATGTGTCCAGGAAATTGGACTTCGCGAATCCAAAAGTCGCACTTTACAAACTTTGCATATAATTGTTCCGTCTTTCGTAGTTCCAAAACAAGTCTCAGATGTTTTGTATGTTCTTCTTGAGTCTTGGAGTAGGTTAGGATGTCGTCAATGAACACTATCACGAATTTGTCAGGTTAGGGTTTGCACACTCTATTCATGAGATCCATGATTACAGCTGGTGCGTTAGTCAGTCCAAAGGGCATAATCAGGAATTTGTAGTGTCCGTATCGGGTTATGAAGGCAGTCTTAGGAATATCATTTCCCTGTATCCTCAATTGATGGTAACCCGATCTTAAATCGATCTTGGAATAGTAGCTTGACCCTTACAATTGATCAAACAGATCGTCTATTCGTGGCAATGGGTATCGATTCTTGATCGTCACCTTGTTCAGCTCTCTGTAGTTGATACACATACGGAATGATCCGTCTTTCTTCCTTGCAATTAAGACCGGTGCTTCCCAAGGTGAGAAGCTCGGCCTAATAAATCCCTTGTCTAACCATTCCTGCAACTGATTATACAGTTCTTGCATCTCGGTAGGTGCGAGTCGGTACGGAGTTTTAGCAATCGGTGCTGCTACTGGTGTGAGGTCTATCTGAAACTCGACTTGTCGTTTCGGAGGTAGTCCAGGTAGATCCTCCGGAAACACATCGGGAAGATCGCGGACTACAGTTCTTCCTTTCTTTCTTCGGTTGTTCCGCAATGAGAGCAAGTATTGCGGTGTATCCCTCCTGAGGATACTCGTTTGCTTTCATGCACGACATGATGTTCAGAGGTACTCCCCGTCTTTTCCCCTGAATCGAGATCTGTTCACCGTTCTGCAATGTCACCCGTACGATTTTCTTGTTGCAGACAGTCTCGGCTTGGTTAGCGGATAGCCAACCCATTCCAACGACCACATCAAAGCTTCAGAGGGTTACCGGCATCAAATCAATTTTCGAGTTCGTGATCCGCCAATGCCATAACGCATCCTCGAAAGATGTGCTGCGTTTCGATCAACTTGCCGTCGGCTAGTTCTACAGTATATTAATAGTCTAGTGGTGTTGAGGTGATACCTAGTAATTTGCTAAACTTGATGGATCAAATGTTCCTATCGGCACCGGTATCCAGTAATATACTAGCATAAACAAGAAAAGAACGTACCGGTCGCGATGTTTGAGTCATCCTCGTCTTCTCCTGAGCCACTCACAAATGCACCATCCTTTGCTGTGCCTTCTTCTGCCTTCTTCAGTTGTGGACAGTCCCTCCGCATGTGTCCCGGCTTTCCACACTCATAGCACCCTTTGAGAATGTGTTGGTTATTGGTATTCTGTTTGGTGTTGGGGTTAGGGTTTGTTCGGCACTCCTTGGTTACATGCCCATTTTTGCCGCAGTTCGTGCATTTGACCCTTTTGCACGAGCCAAAGTGATGGTAGTTACAGTTGTTGCATTTTGGGCTTTTGCCCTGATATCCTCCTTTGCTCTGAGTGGCAGTGAAGACCTTAGCAAGGGTTGGGCGATGCTGGGTTTGTTGTTGAGGTGAGAGGGTTTGGTTGTTGCTGGTTTCCCACTTCCTTTTGAGTTCCTGGGGCTTCGTATGCTCACTCCTCTTGGGTAGCTCTCCCTGTGCCACCGCTTGGTCGATTAGTTTGTGAGCCAAGCAAATAGTAGACTGAATGAGAGTGGGATCTGTCGTGGAAATTAGGCTTCGGATTTGTTCAGGTAATCCCCTAACGTATGGCTCGATCTTTCTGTATTCTGGGGTCACCATCTCTGGATACTGCTTACACCATTCGTGAAATCGAGTGGTGTATTGTTCAATTTCTGCTCCTTCCATTTTGTGATTCCAACACTCCTCCGGTTCCTTGATTTCGTTCTGGGGATGGTATTCTTCCTTCAACATCTTAATGAAATTTTCCCATGGTATGGAGTTAGCGGTCTCCAGACTCAGTGTTTGGACTTGTGAATTCCACCAAATAAGGGCCTGTTCCTCTAGAGTTCCGGTAGCGAATTTCACTTTGTTCTCCTCAGAACACTCGCACATGCAGAAGATTGTCTCAGTCTTCTCGATCCATCGGAGCAGTCCCTCTGCTCCTTCCGACCCCTTGAATGTTAGAGGATGATAACTAAGGAAGGTCTTGAATACGCATCCTCTTAAGTTGTTGTGAGTCTCATTGTTTGTTTCATTGTTTACGCGTGTTGTCTCGTATTCCGCTATAGCTTTGTTAGCCCGTTGTTCGATCATGGCCTCGATAGTAGCAGAGTTGATTGATTGATCGTTAGTACGCACATCCGTTCCTTGTCCAGCCATTGGTAAGTATGTATCTACAATAGGTTTTGGATCACTTACAGTTAGAGCTTGCTGTGTGTGATATAGAGGTAGTATATCCTCTTTCTTCATGTGTACAATTATAAGCTTTAGAAGATTACTATTACCAATGTGATGTATATGAGCACAACTCGCTCAATTAGACTCTATCAATACTAAATACAATAAGGGAATAAACTACTCGGTGAATAGTAGTGGAGTTCGAATCTCCACTAACAGCGGTGTACTACATAGTTCTCCTCGTGGGTGTAGCGTGTCATTTGAATTTGCTAAAATTCGTATGTATCTATAAATTCACGATTACGTTGGCCACCGTAATCGTCAATTTATCTTACATAGTCATTCTAGTTCCTTCAATCTGAAGCTAGTGATCACAATAGTGCTCGAGGTTCATCTTCGGCATGCTGTCACTAAGGTTCCAGTCCACAAGTGTACGTCAGGTGACTGGGTTTACGCCCGAGAATGGAGATTGGGAAAAGCGTTCGATTTGAGTTAGATCGTGCTAGTGTAGTCTTCTTCAGAACATTGAAGAGTTTCCTTTAGTCTTGTGTTCGTCCTTTCACTAATCCCATCTCGCAGTTCTCAAGCATAGTCAGATGTGTATACTCGCGAAGGGTTCCAATGGTATGCTCGTAGATATCCAATAAAATCACAAAGCATATTGCTAAACTATGCATATAATTAGTTGTGCGAAACTAGTGTAGTGTCTAAAGTTGAGCAATGGCTATAGTCTAAGTTTACTACATGCAAACCTAGTTCTCTATAACCAAGGCTCTGATACCAGTCTGTCACACCCCCAAATTCCCACTTGTGGTGTATGTCCACGTGGATGTGACGTGTCCAGAATCACAGCTCAAGGTCATATAGAACAACTCTATATGCGTTTATAAATCCAGGTTTGACACATACACTTAATAAAACAGTTTGCAGCGGAAAGTAATTCATAGTAGCGGAAATCAATAAGTCAAGTCAATGCAGCGGAAAATGATAAGTTTAATACGACTTTGTCATAACAACGAAAGTTAAATTGTTTTCAAAGACTGATCATAAACAGAAATGCATGAGGTTCCTAATGCTCGTTCCTTAACGTGCGCAATCCTGTTATCCATAGCTTGCTAGTTACCTGAGAATACAAGTTTAAAAAGTGTCAACACAATGGTTGGTGAGTTCACAGGTTTTGATATACATATAGTAATAAAAGTGTGCCATGCTGTTTATCATATGTTAGTACCGAGCCCTTGGCCCAAAGTGTCAGTGCGTCACTACCGAACTAGACTTGTTAGTCTTTGCCTCCGCCATGTCTCGTAATAACATGGCAAGGTAGGTCAAGTTTTCACGTGTTATGACATCCAGTCAATATTTCGCCACGCGGGGTTAGTCACACCCCAAACGGATCCATTCAAACTCGCCTCGTTGTTTGTACATTAACGGTAAGACTTTGTGAGGACTTCTTACGATTACAACACTTAATGTTTGTCTAATAAACCAGCATACACTAAAATGTTTGTACAGTAATAGATGTTTGACTCGATGCAACAAGTATTCTCCCCCTATTTAAAAGCGTTTGAGAAAGAGTAAAGAGGGGCCGTAAACTCACCTTAGTGATGAAGTAGTGTGTAAGCGTAAGCTCCTGAACGTCAAGTAGCACGCCTCGGTCACCGGCAACCTATATCGTATACCGTACGTGAGTTCGTGTAAGTGACCGTGCTAGTGTTAGTGCTCGTGTTCGTGCCCAACAACCCTTGGTTGTTCATGTTTGTCCGTGTCGGTCCACATTGACCGTGTTTGCTCGTGTTGGTCCATATTGACCGTGTTTGACTGTGTTGGTCCACATTGACCGTGTTTGACCGTGTTTGACCAAAGTTGATCGTGTCAGATCAACGACCCGTTGGTGAACCGTGTGCCGGTTTGTGAATCGTGTAGCAATCGTGTAAGTGTTTGTCGTGTGCAAAACGCGCAAATCGCGTTTATGGACAACTTACTATTTATAGTAAGTTTCCATTTATGGAAAGTTCACAAAGCATATCGGTGTTAGAGTTCTAGCATGCTCAATGGTCCTACGGGGTCATGTTAACACATAGCACATTATCATACAAGTTCATATACGTCGTTTATAGCATGTTAGTGCACAAAAGTTTCCTAAAATGAAAAGTTTCCATTTTTAGCATACGTGACATCGGAAACCATCTAACTTAACATCAAATCAACATATTAAGTCATAACAAGTCATCTAGCATGTTCAAGTCATACAAAATGTTCTCGAGTCGGTTTTTATAAAAATAAAGTTACTAAATATAGTAACTTTGTAGTTTTTGCATCAAATCACCATTTAAACATTTCTAAACAACTTTTCATATCATCATTCATCATAATATGTCATCTAACAACATTTAATCATGTCAACATATCCGATTTCATCATCTATCAATATTCTTACCCTAAAAGTTACTAAAAATAGTAATAACACTAAATATGATCATAGACATCATCAAGACTACTTTCTAACACATCAAATCATCATGTTATCCTCCTAGCAACAATTCTATATACATGCATGTTCATCATATATCCCAAATCATCAATTTGTAACTAAAAAGTTACTAAAAATAGCAAGTTTGTCTACAAATCACATTTTAACCATCCTAATCACAATCTAATCTTGCAAGGACACTTATACATCATTAAGGATCATCTCAACATAAATAAAACTATCTAGAATACCTTAGATCATACATGCATGTCCATATATCTTTACAAAACATCATTTTAAGCAACAAGACCCATACCCATCATCATAGATCATCATAGATCATCATCTAAACATGGTAGATCATCAAATACAGTAGGTTTATCACCAAACCCAGAAACAAAATTCGTGCATGTGCACTATAGGTGCTTGCATGTGGGATTTATGCATTGCATGTGTGTGTAGTGATGTGTAAATGAGTGTTTTAGTCACAAGAACTACCTCTAAAGCTCAAGAATTGAGAGATGTTGATCTTAGCAGCTTCTATAGGCTCCTGGAACTCTGATTCGAGCAATGGTGAAGTGATGGTGGTGGTGTCAAGCTTCCAACGTCTTTCTTCAAGCTTTCTAGTGGTTCTTCCAAGCTTTCAAAG
Organism: Mikania micrantha; assembly: GCA_009363875.1. Lineage (NCBI taxonomy): Eukaryota > Viridiplantae > Streptophyta > Magnoliopsida > Asterales > Asteraceae > Mikania > Mikania micrantha. The sequence continues at coordinate 74,994,048 of CM018681.1, read as the reverse complement.
CTTCAAGAAGGTCTTCAATGGCTTCCAAAGTGTCTATCAGGGTGTTACAGAGGTTTGGGAAGGAGAAATAGCCGAAGTGGTTGAGTGTGAGCTTGGTAGCAATGAGTGTGTAGGCAAAATGATGACATTGGGAGCTTAAAAAGCTGTTTGACGATCGGGGCGCCCCAGGCGTATCGCCTGGCGTGGGCGAACCCTTTTGTGCGTTACGCGCGGATCCAGACGGACGAGGCGATCAATTTTCACCCGCGCACATCGCCTGTCGCGGGCATCCCGGGTCAGGCGTACCGCCTGGCCTGGATTTCAAGCCCACTAAGCTTGTTTTGTTGTTCTGGCCCATTCTTGCCCGTTTCTCGACTGTAAAACATCATTCGAGCGTCGTTTGGACTATATTGGTCAATTATTAGCCATAATTGACTTGTGACAGTGTTTCGTGAAGTTTCGAGTGTTGTGCTACACAATGTGTTAGACGTTCACCAACGTTCGTGTGTTTTGACACGTGTGTGTTGTTCGTCGATAATTCCACGAATTATCTAGTCGTATGCCAGTGTTCATACTGTCGTGCCACGTGTCACACTAAATTAATCTAATTCTAGTGCCACGTGTACATAATGCATTTAAATAAACATTTAAATAAATAATAAGCTGACCTGGAATTTACGGGGTGTCACAAAAAATCACAAATAAGCTCAAGTTGGGGAAGTGGCCACTTCGTCATGGCTTACAGGTTTGTTCATAATCATTTTTTTTCCTTGAGCTTGCATGTTGAGTTTTGATAAAATTGGTCACTAAATTTATTTTTTTAAATTTTGTACCCAATTATAATCAGATAATTTTTGGGTGTATTCTTTGTTGCTGATGGTTTCAAACATTTTTATAATCTATGGGTTAACATATGTCTATTTAAATTACTGCATGTGTATTTCGATTATCATAATCTATTGGTTTATGTGATTTTTACACATGTATTTTTATTTTTACTCATGTTTTAGACAGAAATATTAAAGTGTATGGTTATAAATCCAAATGTTCATTTCGTTTGTGTTCGTTCATTAATAAATTAAATGAATTGTTCATGAACATAAATGAACACAAACGAACTAAAATAAACAAACTTAAATGGACATTTTTTTAACACCATTGAACAATCATAAACGAACACGAACACTATTGAACAAACATAAACGAACACAATTGAATAAGTATAAACGAGCACAAACGACAAGTCTCTTAAATAAATACATATCATTCGTAAATTAGTCAGTTAACTGAACAAAAACTAACATTACATAGTTAACGAACATTAACGAACACAAATAAACGAACGTAAATAAACGAACATAACCAAACTGTTCATGAACATAAATAAACACAAACGAACTAAAATAAACAAACTTAAATGGACATTTTTTTAACACCATTGAACAATCATAAACGAACATGAACACTATTGAACAAACATAAACGAACACAATTGAATAAGTATAAACGAGCACAAACGACAAGTCTCTTAAATAAATACATATCATTCGTAAATTAGTCAGTTAACTGAACAAAAACTAACATTACATAGTTAACGAACATTAACGAACCCAAATAAACGAACGTAAATAAACGAACATAACCAAACTGTTCATGAACATAAATAAACGAACACAAGGTGTGTTCATGTTCGTTCATTTAATTAAACGAACACAAATTTTATGTTCGTGTTCGTTCATTTATTAAATAAACGAACATAAACGAACTTCTTACCAAACAATTCATGAACTGTTCGGTTTGTTTACAGGCCTAAATAGACATAATTCCGTATACCAAAGCGTAGATATAAAAACACGTCATAAAGGTTGTCACTCCAACGTAAAACCCTAAAGTGTAGCTATCGTAAATGTGTCCGTCACACCATAACATCTGATCTTTGTATATGGGCTTAGTTATTTACATACCCAACTTTTTTATTGTAACACCCCACCGACCATATATGTCTCGTATAAGCCTACATAAGGCGTAAAACCCCACTGACACCTAATGATTCAAAAATGATTGGTCACATATACGTCTCGTACAAGACCTATACACCTCATATAGTCCTATATAAGGTGTATAACAGTTCAACCATTGACACCGACAAATTTTGATAAACAATAATTATCCCCTATACACCTTATAAGTGAAAGGTATCATGTGAGTTGGGTGTAAAAATTATAGGATCGTTGTATATATATTAATTATTATTATAATTATTTTCTGAGTTTTAATGATTATTCAAGAGGAAAGAGAATAATAAAACATGAGAGAGAGAGAGAGAGAGAGAGAGAAAGAAACGTCATTATATTTTTACCCTTGTTAAATTCACGCCACATTATTGTTTTACAAATAAATCACCCTATCTATATTATGTACTTCAAAATTAATTTAGGTGTTTTAAAATCGCACTTTAGGAGGGTGAATCAAGAAAAATTTATTATAACAAAACTGAAAATTTCCTACCTAACTTTTTAAATTAGTAAGCTAGCAATTTTACATGTTGCAAATTGCAGCACTCTATAAAATAAACACAAAAATATAATATATTTTTCGAGGTCATAGTAACATTATACAAAATTTAAAAAAAAAATTAAAAGTATAACATAAATGTATTGATATTAAATGAAATAATTAATTCTATATTCTAAACTATAGAGAATAATAAGTAACACTTTACAAAATGTAAAGATGAAAGTAAAAGTTAAAAATAGAATATGAAAATTTTTATAATAAACTATAAAATAAAACTTTAAATTATAAAACTTAAAAGAGTTGGAATGACATTTAATTAAGTTTGAGTATTAACTCATTAAAGTTATAAAATAAAACTTATAGATACTTTTAATTAACAAAAAAATAGAGATAAAAGTTGTATAAAAAATAAAATAAAACAAAGAAAAAGAAATAAAAGATTAAAATAATATTTAAAAAAAAAGTTGAAAAAATAGAGAAAAAAAAGATTTAAAAATAAAAGAAGTTAAATTACATGAATTTCAATTAATTGCATGAATTTAAACACAAATAAAAAAACATCAAGAAAAACTAAAATAAAAAAAAATTAAAAAAAAAAAAAGACAAGACACTAGAGTACAATAAATAACAGTTGCAAAAAAAAATGAAAAAAAAAAAGTTCAATTATATCTAATTGACTATAATTAACAAAAAAAGTAGGCTGCAAACATAACCTACTTTTGTATTTTAGTACAATGAGCATGCTCAAAACCCGCATCTATCATATCAGAAACTCAAAATTGAGCAAAAAACAAATCGTTAAATAATAGTTTGATAAATTTTAAGATTTTGAGGTTTGATTTGCTACAAAATATGATCATACAAAAAGGGTGTCCAACTAGCCACTTGTTTGTAAGCTGTATCCTCGTAAAATTTGTCTACTTGGTCTTCTTGCGCTTTCTCTTCATAGATTTGGGCTTCTTCACAGGTTTGGGCTTCTTCACAGGTTCAGTCTCACTGAAATCAAATATCAACAAAAATATTGGCTAGCCAAAAGCATCTGTACAAACATAAGACTGATAAAACAGCAGTTATCTTGATGCAAATACATTGAAAATAGGTTAATTTTGCCAATTTGTCATGATGATATAAACAGGCTAGTGATTGGGCACTGCAACACCAAGTTGCAAAAGGGCTTCTTGCGTAGTGATAGTTTCTTAACTTCTCTTATGAAAGGTCTAGGGTTGGAGTCTCACCTAGAGCATATATTGCTTTGGGTTAAGTCAGGGGTTTTTCTAGTTGTATGTTTCCTTGTGGGTAGGTGGGCTAGGTCACCACACTCTGTTCTTTGGGCGGAAGTATGATCTATTTGTTAGGGTAAACCCGGGTGATCGGGCTTTTCCTGTTCAATAAAAAATTGGGCACTGCAACACACATATCAATTATCAAATGCTTTGAACTTACTTGTTTGCATTTGGGTCTTTCAAGTCCTTTATAGCTGCCTCCACTGCATAAAGTGCTATTTTCTTCACCTGCATCACAAAATTACGACATTTTTATCTTGTAATCCACATCAATCAAACTCTATATTTAAAGCACTTTTTACAATGTGTAAGGAAGATCTAACATTTCAATTCAGCAGTACAGAGCACAACAGAATGTTTACCTCCAACTTATCTTCTTTTGCCCTATGATTTTTGGGTAGAACACGAAAATCTTCTGTCAACTGGATACATTCACCAACATTTTCAGGAGAAACAAAGTCCAATGCCACTTTTATGCAAGACTGCAGTGACATAAATCAACAAAACACAGTATTATGAACATAATACAACAGAAAATTTAGAAATTACTGTTGGATTGTATTATAGACTATTTATTAGTATGAGCCCACAAGGCCAATTAAGTTTCTAAAACTAGGCCTGTAGACTTATACTAATACCTAATATGCCTGGTCTATAATACGGTCCAATAATTACTTACAATAAAATGGTAGCAATCAATACAATAATATTTAATGGAGAGCAGGTTTATGCAAATTAAAGTCAATTTGCCATATGCTTTTAAAACCTTTCCATATGACTCAATTACAAGTTAGCTTCCCAGACACTTGTTACTTCATAGTGAAGGCCTCCAATTCACAATGAAGATATTAGGGTTTAACAAAGGGTATATTTGTATTATAATTATCACTTCATAGTTTTCCAAACTTCTGTAATGGTTGATACAACGATGATGTCAACTGAATGAACTATGGAGTCTTTGCATCCTTGTAACAAGTATTCACACAATTGTTAGTGATGTTAAGCAGCTTCATACTATGTCTACCAAATATCAAAGCCCCAAAGTTTTTATCAAGATTGAATAAAAAACTTTGAAAACTAGAATGATAGTTATTTTCAACAATGTAGTTCAAACTAACTAATTAGCTCAGTTAAAAGAGTAAACTCAAAAGCAACTTGCTCGGCCATTTTGTAAAGCTCATATCACTTTTATTGGTAGAAGATAACACTTGCTTGAAGAAAATGTCAAGTATAAAGTTCCAAAAGGACTTATAATTAATATAAATAATACTCATATTCCCCAAATATGACTTGATGCATATAAACTAAAGTTTACCTTAACCAACTAACAAACTGTAGTGGTGTATTTCCTGCACACCCAGATCAACAAAAGTATTGAGAGCAACAGGAGGAAGTGAAAGACACAGTATGGGCTAATGGGTTATGCATTTTTTATAGAAAAAAACTGGAAAACTGCATACACGAAGAAACAAACAAGATAAGCTATCTAAAAAAAGATCACCCCCTAAATCTTATTGGACACGTGAGATCTTCAACACCTAAAATAATACTAGCGTGCAGGGGAAACACGAAACAGTTTTGTTGAATGAAGAGAAATTACCAAAGCAATCAGCTACCTCCTTATGCTTGGGATTGAGACAGTTGGATGCATAATGTTCATTCATGCCACAGTTTAAATGCTTTATCTGGCTTTTATCACTATTGCATGTTACCGATTGCGCCTTTACGGAGTGCCAGAGTACCCTCGACCTCCTCTTCCACCATTGTTTCGTCAATCATGCCCTCTTCCCTAACCACATTCGTCTAGACATGATACATCAAGCCCATTTTCATTCATTATTACGATTATTTTTCCATGAGTTAGCAAGAGTGGTTCATCATCGTCTCCATTCACACCTTGGGTGCAAATGCATTCTGCAAATCAGTGTAGTAAAAATCGATATTAATCGCTAGTCGGCCGTCTACTGATTAATTTTTACCTAGTCAGTCCAAAAATCAATAGTCGGTCAAAGTCAAGGCTAGTCGGATTAATCAGTCAAGTTCAAAAAAATCGAACAAGCCCAAAACTAAACTGTATAAGCCGAAAATTTCTGCGCCTCCCACAATCGACCAAATTGACCTCACGGCTCACACAACCAGCTCACGAAATCACAATAGATCTCTCGTCTCTACCAAAATCAACCTGCATGGTCGTGCTCACTTTGAAGTACTTGAACTGATGTATTAATGTTTGAATTTTTAAGTACTTTTTTATTATCCTTAAGTTTACTAGAAAAGTATTTGAATTTTAAAGTATTATATTTATATTGATGTGTATATTTGTGTGTGTGTGTATAAAATTTTGAAAAATTGTATATAAGAATTCCAATCCGATTAATCTCTAGTCCCTACCTCGCCGACCGAATAGCGATTTCTCCAACCATGCCGCAAATACCTTATGCCTTCAATCCATGCTACTAATCTAGAGAATTTATCCATCACCAAGTTTACTAGCTTTTTAACCAACACAGCAGAAGGCCACTTGGCTTTCCTATAAAGTCATCAACGATTTCGATGTCTTTCATGAAACAAACTTCAAGCTCACTCCTTAAATTTGTAGCCAAGCCTTCTATATCTAATCAGCTCCTAGATGCCGTACTTTTAAAGAGTCCCAAGTATCCTTGGCCATCTTTTTCACAATTGATAAAAGAGTATCCTCCAGTATTGTTTGACATATGAACACTCGTATCGTTTTATTCTTCTCGTCTATAATAACTTCCGTCTTGACAGCCCATGATGCGCAATTTGTTGATATCAACACTACAATTGGTTTTTCTCATAGCAACTTGCTTGCAGATAGACATAGTTTCAAACCACGTATGCTTGTGCATCAACATATTCACTCTAAAACCAAGTAAAAAGGATACCTGGTACTTGACTTAACTCCGGCTTTACATAGAGGCAAAGGAGGGACCAAATCATGTTGTGCGCAATGTAAGACGATTTCACACAACTGAAACCCATGAACTCAAGTCATAAAATAGCAATGTCATGACCTCAATATCACAAAGTAAAGACCTTACCAATTGCTCCATGATCACTCTAAAACCGAGTGTAAGGGAGTATTTTTTGCACACCCAATTTAAAAAAAAAAAAAAAAGTATTTAAAGCAATAGGGGAAAGTGAGTGATGCAATATAAAGAGTTAGAAAATTAAATACACAAAGAAACAAACAACCTAAGCTATTTAAACTAATGGTATGTTTGGCATTGCTTTTTAACTTCAAAAAAACTTTTTGTTAAAAGTGCTTATTAAGTTATTCTTTTTTAAAGTTTATTAGCTTTTGATTTATGAATAGTCAAAAAGTTGTTCATATTAGCTTTTAAAAAAGTGTTTGGATTAGTTTGTTAACAATTTCATCAAAAAGTTGAAAAGTCTTTCTAAAAGCTATCAATTATAGCATTTTAAAAACAACTTTTTAACTTAGTTTCAAATGAAATCCCTAACATGCACTAAAAAATCAAAATAAAGGTTAATAATGTGCCTAGAAATTTGGATTGTACCATCTACTCGGTGATATTGGTCCCTATACACCAAGCCACCAACTTAACCAAGTCAAAATTACAACAAACACAAGCATTATTGAGAATAATAGAAGAAAAAAAAAGTATCATGGCGCACCTATATCATAAGTTTGATTAGCCAACTAAGATTGCTTGTCTAATATTTCAATTTCAAAAGTATTATAATACTTCTTAGCTCACTGGCCAGGCATGGTATCTTCACTCACCTAGATAACCTCCAAGGAAAAAACACACATAAACCATTGAGCTGACAAAGTTACGCGAATTAAGTGTAGCCAATGCAATCAAATTAGAGGCAAGAAAACCCAAGGGATGAATTAGTCGGCTTGCTTCTTATTAATCCTTGGGGGGAAAAAATCAAAGTTGCGTGAAATACCAAAATAATATAGAAAACGCGATATACCATAAATAAAAGATCTTCCACCACATGATTAATTCCATGATTGACTGTAACTTGAAATGAATTAATAATCATCCCTTTCATTTTCATTTCGGTCATCACTTCATCAAGCCTTTCAATTTATGGCATTTACTCCCAAGAGCTCTCTCATCTCTAGAAACTTGATCCTTGAAAATGTTTTTGTGAAGATATCTGCATTTTATTGGTTCCTGATAATGAATCGGCTCTCTTTCAATGCACTCCTTTAAATCATGATACCAAGTATTGATATGCTTGTCTTCTTGCATATGGTGTTCATCGATTTAGAGAAGGCGTATGATAGGGTACCACGTCAACTAATCTAGGATACTCTTCAAAGTAGAGGTATTCATTGGAGATATATAGAGATGATAAGGGATACGTATGCAAACGCTAAAACGAGTGTTAGAGCTCCAATGGGCGACACAGACTTCTTTTCTGTAGACGTGGGACTACACCAAGGCTCGGCACTGAGCCCGTTCCTCTTTGTAGTGATTATCGATGAGCTGTCAAAGTCTATTCAAGAAGACATTCCATGGTGCATGTTGTTTGCGGATGATATTGTGTTGGTGGCAGAAACAAAAGAAGACCTAAATGCAAGGTTAGAAGAATGGCAATTCGCCTTAGAGAGTAAAGGATTACGCATCAGTAGGTCAAAAACATAATATCTTTGTTGTAACTTTACTGGGACCAACGAGGAGGTAGACGAAGATCATCAAGTGACTATTGGAGGGCAAGCGGTGCCACAGACAACAAAGTTTAAATATCTAGGATCCTTCGTTCAATGTGATGGAGATATCGATTATGACGTAGCTCATCGTGTCCAGGCAGGTTGGAACAGGTGGAGGGCAGCTACAAGCATATTATGTGACAAGAGGTTTCCAGACAAATTAAAGGGTAAATTTTACAGAGTAGCAGTTAGACCAGCCATGTTGTATGGAAGTGATTGTTGGCCGATCAAAAAGACTCAACAGAGGAAGCTAGAAACGGCAGAGAAGAGGATGCTAAGATGGATGTGTGGCCACACAAGACTTGATCGAATAAGGAACGAAACCATCAGGGAAGACTAGGGGTAGCGTGCATCTCAGATAAAGTAAGGGAGGGAAGGAAGATTGAGATGGTTCGGTCATGTGAGGCGAAGAGACATGTTTGCTTCGGTTCGAAGAGTAGAGAACTTAAGCGTGGACGGGACGAGGTGTAGGGGAAGACCGAGGTTGACATGGGATGAACAGATTCGCCAGGATCTATTAGCATTGCACCTCTTGGAGAACATGATCAGTGATAGGATTTCTTGGAGGCGTAGAAAAAAGGTTAGAGACTACTAGTAAGTTAGGATACATGTTAGAAACCATAGTTTTTGGTATGCTTGCTATATGCGTTATATGCTCGTTTATGTGGTGTATGCCGGAGATAGTGGTGACTCTTGATTGTTTGGTATAATCTGCTATGCATGGTTATTGCTCTAGGTTAGTCTGCGTTGTTAGTTTATTGCTTTATTCCTATACATGCTTTGCTTTGTTTATCTGTACACAGTTTTGTGTTGTATTCCTCTTTTATGTTTGCTGGAAAATATATTTTTTTTAAAAAAAATAAAAAATTTTGAGCCAAGGGTATCTTCTGAAGCAGCCTCTCTACCAGTTTTGGGTAGGGGTAAGGTTTGTGTTCATCTCACCCCCCCCCCCCCCAACCCTACTTAAAAGTGAGATTTCACTGGGTATGTTTGTTTGTTTTGATTTTGAATCAAAAAAGAGATTTCAAGAATTGGCAGAGTACTTCACTCTATCAATAACCGAGCCGGATCTAGTGAATCATAAGAGATTTGTCTTTTCTATTGATTCCTATGGATTGGATCCAAAACAATTCATGAATGCCGATACGATACTCTGTTTCCAGCAAGGTCCAGCTGCTACTTTGGCTTACAGCCCCTTTACCCATATAGCTTGAAATAAGACTACAGTGGGGCCATAAATTCAACCTCACACAAGATTAGTGCCAATGTATTATGTTTCCAATAGTTCCATGTGACTAGCAAGTCACTGAAGTAGAATACCAGCCCATTTGTGTCTTTTCCATCAAACAATTGTCATTAAAACCCAGCTGTATTGCTTCCCTTTTCAAAATTTAATTCCTAGGTTTGTTGTACCTTTCACTTACATGGCTTTATCGCTTGCATATGGGTTGTTTTAGAAGCCTGCATGACACATCTTGTGTATCCAACTAAATAGGACAAGTCTAGCCTTGTGTGAGTTGAGTAACAATGGCAGCCAATGAATTTATAGTATTGTGTTGCGTCTACTAAACGCCCTATTCGCAATGCATGCATATAATGTATGTGTGTGAGTCCTCAAGAGGCAAAAGTAAAATTGCACCAACTTTAACGTTATTTTTCTTATTTTGTGATAATAACGTTAAAAACGTTGAGATGATTAACTTCAAACAATAACTTTGAGCCGATGACTCCTTCAAAACAGCCGCTTTTTCCTAACTGGAATAGGGGTAAGGTTTGTATTCACCCTTTCCCCTAGACCCTACTAAAAATGACAATATACTGGGTAAGTTTGCTTATTTGTTTGTTTTATTGCACCTACTAGTTCGCAACCATCGTTCTTCAATAACTTCAATCCGAGTTTCAAGGGTAGTTTAGTTAAATTATACTCTAACTTTCAAGCTTGTTAGATTGTTGTAAGATCCTTTCAAGCAAACCTCACATCAAGATGGTGAATTTTCCAACCTTGTTGGGCAGCAAGAGCTAGTATTAGTCTTGTGCTTGGTAATATTATCATTCGCATCTAGTCTTTAATAACCCATTTCAGCCCTAGGGGTTTGATGAGGTGAGAGGTTCATTAATTTCCAAGTATTATTCTTTTCAAATTATGATATTTTAATAACCGCTAGTAACCAATAATATTTCGGAAGATTACAATAGGTACAATCCTGTAAATATACAAAGCAATCGGAGGAAATAAAGGAGCTAACCAAGGATATACAATCAAACCTAAACAACTAACTAATAAATGCAAATATGTTTAAAAAACCAATTGCCAATAATATCCATAAATACTATCAGCTAACACTAGCTTCTTTCCATTCCCTTTTGTTGCCATTTTATAGGTATTTGGTTCTTCCAAGAGAATGTCACTGACTCATTATAATTAACAATTCCTTAATGATTTTTGTTGTATACTTCATCCAATATTGTTAGGTATATGCAGCAAAAATGGTCCTCAGCCTGTAACACATTAAAATGCAACTGAACTTCCAAAACCAATTTGGCATGAGCATTTATAAAAAAACGATTTCCCAAGTGTGTAGGACTATTTTATGGGTTGTAAGACCCATTATATACTTCAAGGGGGCTAACAGTAGTAAATGAGTTGTGATGCTCCAGTCGTTTCTAGACTGCTCATAGATGGGCTAAATGACCCAACTCTATATTTATTTGCTACTTGTTCAGTTGTTTCAACCATAGTTTGGTTTGGATTAGCTGAAAGCCTGAAAGAATTCAAGACCATATGTTCTACATTCTTCCACGCAATGTTAAAACCAGACCGGACAAGCCGGATAAGGAACCAATAAGGTAACAAGTTCAAAATAAATAGGAAGTTCTTGTCACCCTCATATGATCTGGCTGGTCAAGCTGGTAAAGAGTCATATTACTAACCAATAAATACGATTGAATAGTTTTTTCTTCTTAAATCCAAATTATAAAACATTCAAACCAAACTTTATATTTTTTTAAACAATATTATGTTTATTTGAATACAGATTAAGTATGTTTAAATGTGTTTATAATTGTATAAATTTTTTATTTCTTTCAGGCATTTTTCAAGTATTTATTATATTACCTGGTATTTAAACCGGTTGACTAGTTCGACCAGCAAAAGGTCCAATTCAATGTTCGGTTTGCTTCTGAAAACATTGCTTCCAGGTAAGAATTCCAGTTCCCCTTTTTGTCTTCCTCAAATTCTATCACAATCATAAAACTCATATGCCTTTTAACCTGGCATCCAGATAAACCATCATGGAACTTCTTTCATTCAATTTTGTTAGCCCACAATTTGGATCTTTACATGTCCCACATAACCAAACACCCTAAGGTGTATCGAATTTGATTGCCTTCCTTTAGAGCCTCATAGTCTTGTCTTTCAGTGCTTTTGTGGGTGCCATGTCTAATTCCTTCTCAAAATTTTGTGAGAGCTACATGGCCTTGAGTAAACACCGAGTTGTACATTGTTTCTTCTTTCTAAGACCATGTTTTATTGGAGAGTGTAAGGAGCAGTGGGTTGATGTGTAATCCCTACTTTGTTCCAAAAACTAGTAAAATTTTGATATGAGAATTCACCTCCAGCAGGTTGATGTGAATTCACCTCTGTTGTCTCCTCTTAAATTCTTCACCTTCAAGCCCACTCATCTCAATGAAGTTTTTTAATATTTAAAACAATTCAACACCTCATCCTTAGTTTAATCAAATATCCCCACATTAATCAACAAAAATCAATAATAGGAAACATATACTCCTTGTGTGGTGGGTATAATTGATCAATATACATAAGCATAAATCAACTCCAATGGTTGTGAGGCTTGGAAACTTGACTACTCAAGGAATAGAGGGCACGGTTGTTACCAACTAAACAACAAACATAAATTGAGTGGGCGTGTTACTTTTAGAATTCCTTGTCCTTCTCAAATGACCCAATTATGCATCCCATAGCAAAGCTTGGTCATCAATATTAGCAAACAAACATACCAGTAAAGCAGCTTTTAATTCAATTGAATGGTATGTTTAGAGATCTAATATATTGGTACCTTCATGAAGAAGGTTCCATTTTTCACACACAACCATAGGTTGTTGTGCTTCATTAATATCATGCATCTCCCTTCATTATATCAACATACAACCCATCATCGAAACAAGACTCGATCACCCATACTGCTATCCAAGTTTGAGAATAATTCTTCTTTCACTATCATGTGGGGTCGCAGGCACCGGTGTCTAAAAACCATAAATGCTTGCTTTGGACCGAAGATTACTTGCCCAATATCATGTTTTCTTCATTCAAGAAAATTATTTTTTTTACTCAAAGTCATTAGCAGTGCTAGTTCTTAATATTGAACTTGTGCCAAATTAACTTCTTTTTCCTTGTACGACATTTGGATGCAAAGTGTCACATGTTATCACATTTGAAACACTTAATCTTTAAATGGTCTCTCCTTGATTAATGTGTTGCTACCATGTGTTTTGATCATTGTTGTAAACATCAGCCTACGCAACCAAATAAAAATCAGCCGGAGCAAAAATCAGTCAAAATTAGGCTCAAGCAGAGAAATCGTAAAATCGGCTGGATTTCAGCCAAATATCCAGCAATAATATCAAAGGAGTCACGGATCTTATTCAAAAATTCTGGGTGCTCATAATTCTGGTTTACGTTACGATCAAGAAGGCTGAGCTTCAATTTATACTAGAGCCAAATTGAAGGCACGATCCAGATGGCAAAATATATCACATTTGTTTATGTTTTGAAACGAAAGGAGGTTCTGAGTGAATCGAACGGCTCAACGTGAACAGGAGGAGAAAAATAAGAGGTGATCTGTGATCGGGTACTATGCAAACCAATATTGGCTCTTTGTGGAGCTCACAGATATAGATCTATGCGAATTGTGATCAAAGGTGTTCTAGGCGAACAAAGGTTATGCGTGAATCTGTGTAATTAAAGGGGAAGGTTCTGTGCGAATCAATTTGAGAAGGTAGTATGGCTGATACAAAGCAAGGAGGAGGCGGTATAATGGTGCATGTTAGAGTACAAAATCATGTTTCACTTCAGTTCCCCAAGCTAACAACCACAAATTATACACATGTAGATCATGGTGGTGACAATTTAAAGGCACAAGGCTTATGGGATGCAATTGATCCGATGACAGGCGCAACAGCTGATGCCCGAAAGAACTATACCACAAAAGCAATCATATTTTAGTCATAATTTGAAGACATTGCAAAGGATGTATGGGAAGCAATTCGGGTACAATATCTTGGAGCCGAATGAGTACAAAAGACCCTGTTACAAACACTTAAGAATGAGCTAGAAAAGATGAAGATGAAAGATAATGAAACCATTGACAAATTCTCAGGCAAGTTAAGTGATATTTTGAAAAAATTCAGTCCCTAAAAAATATTTATAAATAGTAGCAACCATAAAACAATATTTAGTGATTGACTCGATGCCATTTGAGGAAGCTGTTGGACGATTAAAAGCAGTGTTAGAGAAAACGTTAATCGCTAGTCGGTCGGCGAGGTAGGGACTAGGGATTAATCGGATTGGAATTTTACATGTAATTTTCAAAATTATAGACATATATACAATTTTATTATATATAATTTTTTAAATACCTACAAATTTTAACCAACTAATTCATGATTTATAGGGTAATATTTAACTTCTTCAAATTTCTTCCTTTCTAAAAAGCCAAAAAGAATAAAAAAAGCCCATAAATAATAATACTTTCAATTTTTTTCCTTCTTAAAACCCAAAAAAATTAAATAGCCCATAAATAATAAAACAAATAAAACCCAACATACTCATTTTTGCCAATTGACATAACCCAAGCCCATAAGCCTTTGTCTCCCGTTCTTCACTTCTTCGTCCCTTCTTCGATCGTTCTCAGCTAGGGCACAGGCAAGCCGCAAGCAACACATCCATGTCGCTCTTCTTCTCGCCACCATCATGTCTCACTAAATTGGAGTCAAATTTCGGTCGTATCCACAGGTAAGTCGTCCGATTTTTGTTCTTGTGGGTTGAATTGAAGGATTTGACGGGAAATTGGCTCGAATCGTCGGAATTTGGCCGACATGTGGTCGATTAGGATCGCCAAGGTCACCAGAATTATCAAAATCGGTTGATTCTAAGGTGGACCGATTTTGACCGGCTACCGATTTTTTGACTGACTAGGTCAAAATCAATCAATAGAGGTCCGATTAGCGACTTCTCACCGATTAATCGCGATTTTTACAACCATGATTAAAAGCTTACAAAGAGAGAATTAAAGGACAAGATGAAGAATAAATAGTAGCAGCCATAAAACAATATTTAGTGATTGACTCGATGCCATTTGAGGAAGTTGTTGGACGATTAAAAGCTTACAAAGAGAGAATTAAAGGACAAGATGAAGAAGAAGAAAATCAAAGTAGACTTGTTTTCAAGCTCAAATAATAAGAACTGAGGAAAAGAAGCAAAAGGCAGAACAAGGGTCATGGTAGGGACTAGGGGTGTGAATAGTTTCAACATTCGTGAAAACAAATCTGATCTACAAGCAGAAATAAAATAATGAAGCAAGTCTAGAATCAACTCGTGATCAAGAAATACAAAGAAGTCATGGACAAGGGTTTGGTCGAGGGAATTATAAAGAAAATCTGAGGTATTATGAGTGTGAAAGAATTGGACACTTTGCATATGGATGTCCCGACCTGATTGAGAAAAAGGAGAAAACAAATTTTGGTCAAGCTCATGAGGATTGATCATCAATATTGTGAAGAGAGGAAAAGCATATTACAAGAATAGGGGATGATTGTTGCACTAATCTTGTAAATATTAAATAGAGGGTAAAATTAGAAAGTTTAGCTTTAACTGTGTTGATATACTTAATTGAGTTTAAGTTAGATTATGTTTTTGCTTTATTTGTTAGTCGGCTGGAAAATAGCAATTAAATTATATTTTTCGAGTTTGTAATTACATTTGGTTTTTATTATAGGGAGAATTTCATATTTCCTTGCAAACTTGCTAAATATCATATATATCCAAATCAAACTTTTAATATCATATATATTCTCTTCTAATAGTTAAATTGTCATATTTATCCTTATTAATATATTGAGTTAATTACACAGATGGTACATGTGGTATGCTCGGATTGCATTGGTTGTCCCTAACTTCGATAAATGACATTGGTGGCCGAACAGTTTGCAAAAACGTAACACTGGTGGTCCCTAGAGTGGATGTCTGTTATCTTTTTCTGTTCAATTTTCAAAGATACCAAAACTACCCTTATTTATATTACACCCATCTCCCCTACCACACGTTATCTCCACCACTGTCGCCGCCACCAATTATCAACAGCCATCATCACCATCCACAGCCACATTCATCCACCACGGGTAACCACCCTTATAACTGGAAAAGGTGTAAAGAAATTGGGGATCTTGGTACCAAGGATTGTACCTGCACCGGCCGCAAAAAGGGTAATGAACTTTCATCGTAAAGAAATCTTGGTACATGCGCAATTTGGGATGATTACGACGAAGGGCTTCATCTTGGTACATGCACAATTTGGTACATCCATAACTTTTTTTATCGATTAAGGCTTCAATTTCGGAGATACATGCACCGATGCCAACGAATGGTAGTAGTTTCCCCTTTCAGTCGAATATGTTCTCACTTTCTTCATGAAGCGTTGGATTTTGATTGCCAGCTATTTCCAGCAATGACAACGTTGGAAAGAATCATCACTGTTTAACACGAACCGAAGAATTTTGTGAGTTCACCAGGGATGGGCTTACAAAGGTGTTCAGCGTCAACCGTGGTGTAGATTCAGGATTCAGCGAAGAACAGTGCCCGGGTGTGGCTGGGGACGTTGGAGACGCCGGAGGACACCATGGTTGTGGTTGGGTTTTTGTACAAGGGTAATTTGAGTGTTTTTGAAAATTTAACACCAGGGACCACCTATGTTACGTTTTTGCAAACTGTTCAGCCACCAGTGTAATTTCTTGAAATTAGGAACCACCAATGCAATTCAGGCATACCACAGGAAAGCATGAGATGACCGATATGGATCGATTTTTGGGGTGGCCAATTAAAGGAAATCAAAGAGGAAGATGACCGACTAGTGATTAATCCCCAATTAATCGGCCGACTAGGCTGATATTTACAACATTGCTTTATATATGATTGCACTCATACATCCTGCAAAGTCCTTGACTGATTCTACTTCCCTCATCTTCAAGGCTTCAAATTAAGTTTGCAGAGAACTCAAACAGGCCAGTTGCACCGAATCAACACCCATGATTTTGAAGCTCAAATTGCGTAATTCATGGAAGTCAAAACAAAAGTTTTGCAGCACGAGATTTGAAGTCTATCTCACACGTATCATCTAGTTTTGCGAGAATCAGATTTATCTTTCTCTGCTTCTACTTTGATCAGCTGCACACTCCTTCGGTTTTTTTATCACACCCTTTGAGTCAAAGTTTGAGCACTCATCCTCCTTTTGAACCAGGCCATGGAACCAATTGTCGGCAATACGATCAGATCAGAGACAAGAAAACACAGCAGGGAATGAATTAGTTGGACTACTTTTTATTACTCCTTGAAAGAAAGAAAAACAAGTTCTGAATGAAAAACAAATGGAAGACCCAGAACTATATAAAGCCAAAAATCATAGTTGTAAAATATCAAAAAAACTGGAAACAGGCTATTACATAAATAAAATATCTTCAAGCCCATGATTGACTCTAACTAGAATTAAATCAACATTAAGCAAGAGGTGAAGATAACTGATCAATCTAACACCTAGTTCTTAAAAAAGTTCATTAACAATCCAGTGTCATAGTATAAAGTGCTATATGACAAAAATCCCATAGTAAGTGACCAACTTGTCCAATCTCAATGTTCAAAATAGAAATAATCAAAGTTGAGTGCTTGTATCACCCAAGAGTGGCAGCATATGCTGTATCAAAAAGAGTAATATATATTTCATGGAAAAATACCTCAATATATTATCTAACTAGTCAACAACTAATTGAATTGCAAGAGATCCCCAAAAACATCACATATTGGTTCCCATAATTTCAAATCAAGTTAAGGTAGTGAAAAAAAAATACAAAAACTAATAGCAAGTTATTTACCTTCAAGTTTCTAACTTGATGGGGACAGCCAGCAGGTATAAAGACAGCATCTCCAAGCTTTTGAACAAAAGTCCATGGTTCAATTCCTGATGAAATCCAAAAGAATGTGCAAAATCAGAAATCAGTAAGAGCTGATGCAACTCTTGGCAATGTACACTAACCAAACTCTTCTTTGAGCTTCCTTTTATGCTCTATGCTTAAGTAAATTGTTTGGTCATGAATTGGATGAATAACCTGAAGGAAGAAAGTGCAATGAGCATGGTTTCCGAAATTAGTATTCATCGAGCAATTGTATTTCAATTTTATATCATTGACATACTTTGATCAACTCACATAACTATAAATAATCAAACATAAAAGTGAAAATCTAATACAACAATATAATTAAGTTGCATTAAGACTTTTAAAAGAGTAATATTAAATATCGTATTTCATATATTATCATTATTCATATACAGCTGTCACAGTGGCTAGTAAGTGGATTAAAAAAATTCAATTTATATTTAGTATATAGAGCTCAAGGTGCATAATTGTAAAGTAAAATAAATTAAAAGTTTGATTAAGAATAAAGCTTATACTAGAGAAAAGGTCTAGAAAACAATAAAATGGAAATGAAAAAACACGACTAAATATAAAAAATCATAACCTAATCATTAGTTTAGGATGACACAAAATGGCAGCTTGTTTACTTTCATTATACATATGTAGCTGTAGAGTTAATAGCCAGTCAATTACTTCAAATAAAATTAAAAAATTTAAACATAAAGGCGCATAACTGAAAAGTAAAATAACCTACAATTTTGATTAAAAAGAAAAAATATGCTGCAAAAAAGTTCCCAAAAAAAAACTACAAATAACATAAATGAAAAACTACTAGACTATAGAACACAACTAACTTAAACATACAACCAAATTTATAGTTCACTTACTAGTAACTTAGTTATTTACCAAAATATATATTTAGTATATATAAAACTAAAAGTGCATAAACGTAAAATAAATAAACTACATACTTTTATTAAAAATACAATAGATACTACAACAGAGTTCCTGACAACAAAGGTGGCAATTCCTGAACTGAACACAAACTCCACATGAAAATAACTAGGTTTTGGGCACATTATAAGACAGATCATGTTTGGGTTGCTTTGTTTTAACCTGTTTAGGTTGATCATTTTCGTATTAATATAAAAACTGTATCTTTAAGATCAATCCACTGACCCATTTAACCCATTTCTTACAGCCCTACGGCAAACTGTTTACAACTTGATTACAATTCATTTTCACACTGCCAGTCCATTTACGATTTTTCGTTTTCCAAAAATGGGTTAGGTAAATCATGTTCACAACTTAATATCTTTCATCAATTCAACCCACCAACTCAAGACGATTACCACCTGTAAAACTACAGGAGAACAGAAATTTAAAAAAGACAACTACTTGTTAAAAAGACATGCGCACACATATTAATTTACGGTATATATAAAGTATTACTTGTTGCAGGGGACGACAGTAGATATGTCTGAACTCTCCAAAATGTTTTTTGAGATATTCCTCCAATTTAGGAGCATCTTCCCTCCTAAAGATGTCCCACAAGGCACCTCCCTCTTCCAAATCAAATCCATCCGCACAAGTACCTATAGGTGCATCATGATTTGCATGTACTTCATTAGCTTTTGTTTGTTCATTATTGCTAACTTGTTCTCTATGTGAGCAATCAGATTGTTCTATTTTAATGTGCTTTAATTTCTTTTCTACATTCCCATTCTGTTTTGGACCACTTTCCAGGAAACTTTCTCCCTTCCCATCAATTTCTTGAACTTTGTCAATTATACACTCAGCTCCCTCATGTACTTCATTCTCCAATGCATTTTCATTTAATTGATTACTAGTAGTTGGATCTATGCCATTTCCACATTTCGGTTTGTTAGCATGGGCACTAGAAAAAACTAAAGAATGTGTTGTTTGATCAACATCCATATCACATGAGTTTCTTTCAACTTTAGATTCAACTCGATCGTTGACCGCTCTTTGTTTCTCCAAACAAATTTCTTGCTCGGTATTAGTAGAATCTTTTGTGTTACCAATATCCATTCCAAAAAATTCCTTCTGATCTTGTGACTTGTGCTTTTCTTTCAAATCATTTATCTTTTCTATTTGTTCAGATCCAGGAGTCACAGTAGCGGTATGAGTCAATACATTCACCTTCATGTTACCAGAAAATAAATTAATACATAAAATCCTAAAGAAACTCTAAGTGTGGAAAATAATAAATGTTTATCTTCATCACAAGAAAAGCAGTGATGTGACAAAGTTGCATTTCCACAACAATGATTTTGTGTCAACATACGCAGGTTGTCACTTTTAAAGATAAAGATTATGAATTTATATTGTGAAATGATTAAATGATATGCATCTCAGGTAGATGTTCAGTACCAAATAGTATAACTAGAATATGAAAGTTCATGACGATAAAAAAAGGACACACCGCATCAGACATATCACAATGAAGTTTAGTTACAGAATCTCCACGCCCCAATTCTTGAGCAACACCGTAAGCTATATATGTTTTAGGACCCATGTCTGGCTTCAAAGAATCTGGGGGAAACTTCACAGCAAGATTAAGATAACCATCACGAGGATGTGTGTATTCTTTAAAGGGTAAACAAGTGATAAATTCAACACCATGACGTGGCAAACGTTCTTCAAATAAACTAGATGGAGGCCAGTCTTTCAACTTTAAGATTTGAGGCCACCCTTTGTTATCATATCTACCCTCCGTATACCACTTAAAAAACTGATGAACATTAACGTCAACCTGCGCTTCATGAAACAAGTTCATTAGGCATGATATACCATTGGCTGAAAAGCACACAATTTGACAATACACGTTACAAATTGACCAAAATTCGAAATAATGCGCTAAATAATGGCTATATTTATAATTGATCAAGGAGCATTAATATTCAAAATATGGTTGAGAGATTTTGGTTAAAATAAATCAACAATGCTAGTTTTAGATAGAATTTTCCCAAATTAATCTAAAGAAAAAAGAAGACATAGTTAACAAACCTCACACCAATCTAAACAGTTAAGGGCAACAACATCCAAGAGCTGGTCGTGATTAACATTTGCAATTTGGCGAAAAGCACGCCACATAACCATGGGCTCCCAGCTCAACCCAAGAGTAGTTTCTAGAACATTACTGACAATGACAGGCTGGCCTTTTGACCAATGCCACTGAAAATGTTTTAAATCGTCGGGTTTGATGTCTACAGCACGTGGACAATACAAGTAATTGTCATTAGAATTTTCACGAGAAGCAGTTTTACGTAGCTGCTTTGCATCCATGTCACTTCCATTGACCAAATCTGAACAGGTGCACCATTCTTCAGGCATCTCTCGCATATCATCCTCCACCTTATGATCCTTTAATAGAGTTTTTGCATTCTCCAACAAAGTTGGAATCTTGTCAAGTGGCTTTATGTGCATTAACTGCAAAATTCCATGACCACAACCACCCATACTTTCAGGAGGGCAAGGAATTCTACCATCTTCTAGAGACTTCCAGCAATGATTTGTATTTTCTTTAGGTGGCATACTGTTCTCAGAATCATGCTTCTTCTCACGCATGTTATCTTTTAATTTCCCATGCAAGTATTCAGCACCTGGATCTACAAATTGAATGCTAACTTCTTCTTTGTTTCCCTGGGGACTTCCATCACGCAATTCCCAGCAACATTGAAGGCAAAGATCATAATTACAATTAGGGTTAGGGCAGCTTCTATGCAAGTCAAAAATCGACGTTTTACAGCAATCACTGCATGCCTCATGTGGCAAAATTTAGAAAAGCATCATTATAAAACAAAATCCTAAAATCTTGTTCAATAATTGAAGTTACATACCAGTACATGCGCTCATCCAACCTACAGTCTACCTTATTCAACTGTACATCTGATATAGTACACCCTGCCCAAAAGATATATTAAATAAAATCACATGAAGTATGGATGAATGCTATATTTATGTGATCAAATACATGAATTACGCTAAAAATATTAACCTTGGATTTCAGATTCTATCATTTTCTCTTTAGTGTACTCCTCATTGAGACGCTTCAAAAACGGAAGAAGAACATGTAGGATATAAATAGAATATTGAACTTTCTGATCACTGCTAGGCTTGAAATCAATCTTGTTTTTTACCTAAAAGTCACCAGCAGTTTCAATATTGCAAATCCTGCACTGGTAAGTGCATAAACAATAATATGTTCCATAACAAAAGATGAGCAGCAAGAACTAACTTTGGGATGCACATCACGCAAGCATGATTTACAGTTGCACTTGTCAAGGCAAACTGGACAACACTCAGCAAACATATCTTCTGTCATGTTGGGATACCTAGATAAACAGTGTAAACAAATATAATAAGATAAAAATACTCTAAAAGGAGAGTTATTTTTAAACAATACCAACCAGGGGCGGATGGTTCTAAGGCAACATAGATAGCTCCAAGCATTTATGCCACATTGATTATGATAGTATAATATGAATAAACAAATACACAAATTTGGGCTGAACATAGGTCGGTCCCTGGAATGGAGTTAACTGATCTATTAACAGGTCAGCTCAATATGAACAAACTTGTCAACTCAACTGACTTGTGACTTGGGTTACCTGTTCAGAGGTGTCTAGATAACTTATGTGTATAATTAAGGTATGTATAGAAGAAGAATTATGGCCGTTTGTTTGGTGCTAAACAATCAGATTAATAGTAAACAAACAAACAGCAAAATCCCAATAAAGCCCTTAGGGTCTTTAGAAAGTAAAATGATAGAAAACATAGCAAAATCCCACTAAAGCCCTTAGGGTCTTAAGAGATAAATGATTGAAAACCTAGCAAAATTCCAGTATAAACCTTGGTGTCTCAATAGGAAATGCTACACTGGCTAAAATAGGACACTTCATTATTTATTTATTTATATAACTTTTGTTTTTGGTACATAAAAAAGCACAAACATAAAAGAACGGAGTTGTGAATTAAGACAGTCAAATAGTAATGACCATTTTCCCTCTTTTGGAAAATAATAACTATCAAATAAACTATAATTACTATAAGAATGATTTGAATGAAAGTTTAAAATTGCAAACTTATAGGTCATACCATGTTTTCATGCAAGGCACACAGTAACGCTTTGATTTACATTTCAGACAACGAACAACTCGCCCCTTGTCGTTCCTTTGACACTGATGGCACATGTCCGACGGTACATACTTTAAATCTCCCTGCAAGCAGATTTGACAATAATAATAGCATAATGTTTGATCAAGCATAAAAAATAATATTTGAAAATAATAATAACATAATGTTTGATCAAGTATCAAAATAATATTTGACAGTAATAACAGATGGAGTCTTACATTTTCATCCTTAACCTGATTCCTGGCAGAACACCTGGGCCTTTTTTCCTTCTTCTCTTTTAAAGTATCCTCGGTCTTCTTTCTCTTCTTCCTAGGGATCTTAAAATCAACCTCTGTATACACCGGATTCCTATTCCTGGACCTTCTAGACCTACCTTCGTGTTCTTGTTCTTGTTCTTGTTCTTGTTCTTGATCTTGTTCTTGATCTTGATCTTGACCACAGATAGCTTCTTCTGTTGCCGGGGACTTGTGTTCTTCTTCTTCTTGTTTTGCAACAATTTGAGCTTTAACAGTCTTATTCTTCTTCCGTTTCCGCTTTTTCTTCGGTTTTTCATCAGATTCAGAAACCCTGTTCTGGTGTTCATCACCACCACCATCAACATCATCAAATGGTTCTTCCATCTTTGTTTCTCGGATCTTAGTTTCTTCCACTTGTTGTCCCGAATCAACTTCGGCAAGGATAAGATTGGGGTTGTTCGTAACCGTTGTCGCCATCGTTAATCGGAGCAAAATAAAGCTCAGGCGGATTTTAGGGTTTTGAAAGATTGCGAAATTAGAAATTTTGGCCGACTCAAAAAAGGATAATTCCCGCTCTTAAACTCGTTTCGCGGTTTGATTTCACGACACCCGATAAAGCAACAAGATCGAGGTGAGTGAGACACGGACGATCGGTGAAGAAGATTAGAATATATAATTTTCCTTTTAAAAAAAAATAACAAAATATTTATTAGTCACGCGAAAGAGCTTGAAAACCTGAAAATTGCCAAAACTTTGATGGAAGAAACTAATGAATTACAAGGTTGTAAGTTTGAATCTCGTAATAGGGTCTTCATAAATTAGTTTATTTTTAAATTTTGACTTGATGGTGAATATGATCAGGTAGCATCGATGGTGGCATGTTAATTAAAGGTGTTTATTAGGTCGGATAACGATTTATTCGGATTTGAAAATTTCGGGACCATATTCGAAACCCGACCCGATCCTAAAAACATATATGCTTATCCGACCCGAATCTATCCGAACAACCCGAATAAGTTTGATTTTTACATCCGAACAGCCCGAATAACCAGAAAAAGCAAGGTTTTTTTCGGGTTATTTGGGTTGAATTTGGATATCCGATCCGAATAAGTAAGGTTTTGGTCTTTTGGATATTAGATATCCGATCCGACCCGAACTATAAAAATGGATATCTGACCCAAATATATCCGAACAAACTAAAAAAAGAATTCCGATCGTTTTTTCGAGTTTCGGATACGATTCGAATTTTGAATTTTTCAGGTTTCGGATATTTTGAACACCCCTAGTCGACACCCTAAGTGTCCAATTTCTCATTGTTAATACACTAGTAATTCGTCAATAATTCAAATTTACATAAAAAAGGGGGAAAATTACTATATATATTTATAAAAATGTATAGTATAATAATAATTAAATAGTAGTAATAATTAAATAATATAAATAATTAATTTCTTTTTGCTTATGTTTTTAGTTAACAATTGAAACAAAACCAATATTTTTGTTATTCAACAAAATTAGTCATGAATTTGTTTTTTTTACGTTATAATTTGGTCTGTATAATTTAAGTTTTTTAACATATTAAACCTAAAACATAATATTATGACAATCAAGCCCTGTCGTTTAAACTATTTATGATTTTGACCCTCACCTATAACTGAAAATATTATATGATATACGATGAAAAAATACAAAGACTTAAATCATATGGGCCAAATTGTTAGTTTATTAGATGGCAGGGGCCTCGTGTTAGAAAATTATGTTTTGGATTAAATATGCTAAGAGACTTAAACCAAATGAGACAAAACCGTAATATACTATTCAAGAAATGAATTGTCATAGCCTCTCAACTAAATTATGTCACTCTCCCAACGACCCATCTAGACCCAAACTAATATTGTTTAAAACGCATTCTGACTCACACTCATTCTAGCCCGAAACTCGTTCTCTCACATTACCCGACCCGACCTATCTCGCCTATTTTGTCATGTTTAATAAGGACAAAAAGTGAATAAGCAATTTTTCAAATAAGTTATGGGTTAGAGTAACATGATGTATCATCCACCGGTTCAACTCTATAAGCATGGTAGATGTACTTGCTTTGTTAAAGTGTCATGATAATATGGGTCTTAAGATAACCATCATACATACTCTAGTATTGTATCACATGAGTATGCAACTTTCACATACCATGCGTATTCAACTTTGCTAAAACCATTTGCAAGAATAGTCACGACTATGAGGATTCTATACTTTATGGTAAGCCTGGAAAAATAGACTGGTTGTGTTGGGTCGGGTAAGATAACAGGTCAGAATGAGTTCGGGTCATAATAAGTTTTAGGGAAAATTAATTTGGGTTTAAATGGATCGTGTTTAAAAAAACATCATTTAGCTCACGTTAAAATAAGATGTAGGTAAATAAATAGTTTATTTGCAATATATTTAGTAATTTTATCAACAAATATATTATTGATAATCAATACCCGTTTGAATGTATTATATTCTCGTAGTTTTAGGCATCTTGACCCGTATTGTGTTAACGTGTTACACATTTCAATACATTTTACATTAAGATATTACTCATTTCAACTCAACATACAATAGTTACTCATCCAATCCAACCAATTTATCTTGTTTTGAGTCAAGATTGACAAATTTACTTTATACACATGGTCTCTTTTATAAACGTGTAAGTTTGGGCAAAAATCTTTTCAAGAAATCTCTGTATGAAAGGTGGAAGTCAAAACATGATACCTACCATAATTAGTTTTTTTTTTTCTTTACCATCGCAAAACTAACACCAAATGCCATCTTTAGTATTTCACAACCAAAAGAATGAAAAATGCACAAACTTATTAAAAAAAATTCCTTATGGACAACTTCTTAATCATAAAGTTGGCAATTTCAGACACGAACGCATTAACACGACACAACTTTAATTTGTTTCGTGTTTAACAAATGCTGAGGTGCTTCCCTTGTTCGGTTGTTAATGTTCCACGATATGTCATATGGATGTCCAATTGGGCCACCCTTGCACTCCACCGTTTACATTAATATCTTTCTTTGGCCCATTTTCTTAAGCATCTGCGTCGCGCGACTGCAAGACAATACACCACTAGTTCAGTTTGGCCTAGATACATATATATATATATATATACACACACATAGGGAAATGATCAAATTTTAACCCTTTCTTATTGCAATAACCACATAACTCTAGCACTTTTTTGCGTTTTTTTGCCCGAATCTTTGTTTTCTTTTCATGGTCTTTATTATACATAAATAAGGGGAGTTTCTTTTTTTGTGTTTTTGTTAATTCATCACCGTTTAGAAATTATTTACAAGTGTAAGTAAGTGTAAGTACTTACACTTACTTACATCACATATCTGATGTAAGTGTGATGCAAGTAAGTGTAAGTACTTACACTTACTTACTAAAAACACAAAAAATGTCAGGGTTATGAGGTTATCGCAATAAGGAAAGGTTAACAAAGGAACCATCCCCTATATATATATATATATATAATTTTAGAAATTAGGGGCCCTATTTTTGGGTGGCCTCAAGCCCTAGGCTGACCCAATATTACTAAATACTAATGGGTTGGCCCTGGTTGCTGAGGGGCCTTTTGTTCATTAAGCTTGGACATATGGATGTTTGTCAATTTGTAACATCACTCAAAGAAAGAAACTTGCAATACCTAATACGGGTTTGCTTTGTTAAACATTAATGTTTGGTTTTTAAGCTATTTATGTTTTCAATAGTAGCCTTACATCATCAAACCAAAAATTCAAGGAATCTTTTCAGCCTTTTGTGAACCGAGTTCGAGGTTGCTTACTTGCATTAAAACAACTAGCTTAGTTACCAAATCACGTCAAAGACAAGCCATTCGTAACCTAATCATGATCAAATCATGTTGATCCCAAGCTTTGAGCCTTTGACTCGACTCGACTCGACTCGACTCGACTTGTTTACAGCTCTAGCCTATCATCCACCCTTTGGTTCCACCAGGGACTTCCTTTAAACATATTGTAAACAATGACAACTCGAATGTGTTTGCTCCAATATTTCTTTATGTTTTCAGTCAAAAAGATCTTGTAAACGAATTGTATAAATGCATCAGTAGTTAGATGTTTCAAATTTTTATGGCCTTGATCCTTCAGACAGTATGCAGAAAAAAATAAAAAAAAAAATAAGGAACCCTTTGAAAAGAAGCAACCGATAAGCCTAAATTATTTGACGTTCTCGATTGTTTTTTAAAGTTGCAAGTCTCTCTGAACACAATCTCTCTATCTACATTAATAGATGTAAGATTTGCATACATGTCTCTCCCCAAACGTCAAAAATAGTCAAATAGCTATATTATGAGTAAGATTTTATAGTGTATGGTTCATTCTTGTTTCGTGTTCATGTGCCTTGAGTTATGGTTTCCTTTTATTAGCATCTAACTGAAAGAATATCATGTAAGCAACAAAAATATAAAAAAATAAACATGCATGTGTCTACTTAAACCTCTAGTCGTTTGGATCCATTTCCTAATTTCGTTCAAACATTGACTTTTTTTGATACGTTTTCGTCTTCCGAACCCAACTGAAACTCAGCATTTGTCATCATCAGTTTGTTCAGTCTCATTTGCTGTAGCAGCGTGTTGCATACGCGATTTAGCAGGGGAAGCCCCGGGGGAGGGGCAAACCCGACCCCGTCCCGGGCCCATTTTTTTAGGGGGCACAATTTTTTTTTATACAAAGATTCATTTAAAAAAGAACCAACAAGTTATAGATTACGAAAATGAACTATTTATAAAACACACGGTTTAATAATTACAAAAAGGTAATTCACTATAAAGCATATGAAGTTACTTTTATGTCATTTAAATCAGCAGTATTCATTGATTTGATTTAACCGGTTTCCATTCTATCCGAAAACCGAACCAAAGTTGGGAAGTGGTTCGGTTCAGTTTTGGTTAATACCAAATAAACCGAATAAATTGATTAAAAACCAAATAAACCGGTTACAAACCGAATTCAACCAAATAAACCTGTTAAAAACTAAATAAATCGAATTTTATCTTATATAGTGTTTATAAAATAATAATTTTAAATCTGAATTAGGTTTATTCGGTTAACTGAATAAACTGAACAAACCAAATTCAAACTAAAATGGAACTAATAACCGAACCGAAAACCGAAATTCAGGATTCGGATACGATTAGGAACATAATTTGGAACTCGGATATGGTTGGAAACCGAACCAAAAACCAAATTCAAAACTCGTTTTTTAGTTACAAATACGGTTCGGTTTTCGATTTTTTTGAACACCCCTGCTTTAATATTTGTATTCGCTAGGAGCCTTTTTTTCCAGGCCCGTCCCAGGCACCTCAATTCTTAGGGCCGCCCCTGCGATTTAGCTACACTATCTTTCAACCATTTGGGACACTCATGGTTGTCACCAACTGGTTTTATTGTGGTACAAGAGCATTCTGGGATCGGATGTGAAAGAAACGATACGGGTTTAGACTGAAGAAGTTGTGTCTTGAGTCCTGCCTCACCGAGGCTGTTGTTGAGATGTTCACGAGCTGCAAGTGACCAATTTCTCTTTGGAAAGTAAAGATTGTCTCTGGAGCTGTTGGACAGTTTAGCAAGAAATTTTCTGTAGTTGGACAAGAAGTAATTGTTAGGAAAATACTGTTTGCAAATGATTTTTACTAAATATTCAATGATTAGTATGTCAATAACGAAAATTTTATATACTTTGACAAAAAACGTTAGTCGACACCCTAAGTGTCCAATTTCTCTCTACCTCTCTTTCATAAACCACTGCTAGAGTTGCACAGACCGGTTCTTTTCTTCAAACTGGATTGATTTGAAAACTGATTCGGTTTGTGAATGGTGTAGTGGAAACCGGTTTGAGGTAAAAACGATTCGGGTTGTAAGCCGGTTCGGGAGATCGAAAACCCAAACATATGGAAACCGGTTCGTATTATGGGAAGCCGGTTTGGGCCAAACCGGTTCATCAAACCAGTTTTTTAAAAATTTTGTTTTTTTTTTCAAAATTTGGTATAATTTGCAAAACTTTGTTAAAACCTTAACTTAACTTAATAAAACCTTCATCATGGTGGTTTTTTGAAGTACTATTAGCGTCGTGTTTGAGAAAACTACCACAAAGCTTGCACCGAGCTTTATTCGGACCGCTCGACATTTTACATAAGTAGTAATTTTTTTCATATTTCGGGATTGCTCTTTGTAGGAGTAATTTCAACAACTTCAAGGTTAGTTGAAGCGCCACAATCAACCAAAGAGTTAGCACTTGATGAAGCTATTTGTGTGTGGGTTTGCGTTTTTAGACTTTAGATAGCGTTTTTTGCGTTTTTGAGAGTTTAAAGAGCGTTTGAGCAATCATGTGCAGCTAGAGCACCGCTGACTGTTTACGTTAGCCTTCTATCGAAATCCGTCCAAGTGGGAGATTGTTGGATTTTATGAACGGATCCGATAAGTTAACGTAACTAACCGAGCTGTGACCCGTAAGAGTTACACCGTGGGCAACGAACATTAAATCCACTTAATTTGATTAACTGGTAATCACGAACATTTTTATAATTTATAATGGTTATAAATTATATAAGTTTAATTATTTATTTATTTAATTAAACTATTATTATTATTATTTAAATAATGATAATATCTAATAAAATCAAGTGTCATCATTAGAAATCATGTAAGATCTTGTCATATCTTGCATGCCATCATTTGAGATAGATTTACACTCAAAAGACATATCTTGCATGTCATGATTGTGTGCAAGATACACACTCCAACTCTTGATCTCATCTCCATCTATATATATGCTTGAATGATCAAGACTTTGAGAGGAAGAGTGAGCTTGATGGTTCTTTGAAAGATTGGTGCAAGAAGAAACTAGTAGAAGATTAATCACCTTCGTCATACTTTCATACCACCACCTGCTTCCGTTGAGAACCAGGAACTTGTTCGTGTTTTGTTCTAGCATTCGTTCGTTGAACCTCGGTGTCTCAAACGGTTAACTATTAACCAAAAGGGTATAATCTTTTCTCATCGGTAGATTAGATTAGTTATAATTATCTGTGTTTGCATGTTTTGTAACCTTGATCCTGATTGGGAATATTAACAGTGAAAATTTTGAAACCGTAATTCCGCTGCGTTAATATTAAATATGGATTTAATATACTAATTGGTCAAACTCGTTTTTACCGAAAAGTCAAACCGAATACCACTACGATTCCCAACAGTGGTATCAGAGCCACGCTTACAACATGCAAATCGGATCCGGTCAGTTTAACCGGTTACAGATCACAAACTCTAAATTGTTTAAAATTTTGAGTTTCTGATCCAGATTTAGATCTGTCTAATTATTTGGGTTAAATTATTTATTTGGTCAAAGTTATAATTGACCAAAAGAATTACCCAGTTTAATTATAAAGTTATGATCGAATATGTAAATCAGGCCCGACCTTGTGTTTGTTTGGTTGTTTATTTTTCAGTTTTGGTTTATTATGGTTTGGCCCATTTTGATGGCTCAAAGTTGTAATAGAATAGGGTTTATATTTTCTCGTTATGTATTTCAATTTCTTGTAAATATTGTAATGACAAAAGACCTGAAAACAAAACTGAAGAATCAAGATCAAGAAGCACGGATCTGGAGGTCAGTGGGAGCAGCTCAAGATCACAAGATGCACTAGATTCATCATTGTGGTTGATTGTGTGTTGTGACCCCGTGACCTAGTTTGTTTTGCTACTTGGCTCTAGCAAAATCAAACACAATTTGGCCTTATGATTTACATATTTATTTAATTTGATATTGTGGTTGCTTTATCTTATAAATGTTATAACATACCAACCAAATACCAAAAAGGTTTTAAAAGGAGTTTTAAAAAATAATCGCAATAAAATGTAACAAGTTCAAAAATTAAACAATTTTACAACTTGTAAAAGTTTTATAAAACAAATGGTTTGTTTTGAAAAATATAACCAATGAGTTTTTACAATCTAAAATTGTTTTAAAACTCAGAAACTTAATATATTAACTATTAACTTTTGAATGGTTATGCAAGTCGCGACAAACTTAGTTTTAATAGGTTATTTAAAATTAAGTGTCCTGAGAGATGAAAGGGTTCATCACAAAGTCACGACATTAAATATAGTAAAACTGGTTTTTACAACGCACGTATGATTAGATCATTCGTTGTGTTTGACCCTTATTCGGTAAACACTAAAATGGATCCCATGTATATAAAATCAATAGTTTATGCTATCCTATTATAAGGGACACTTGGAGCATAATGCGAAACACCAGTGTTTGGAGCCACAGCACCGCACTTGGTGCGTAGTTTCTCCTCCAAGGTGCAAGAGTTTCCGTTGACACATCCGGCTCTTCCACGTGTGCCTGTTTTAGGACGACTATTACTTTCATATCTTGTTACGTGCCACAGCTGTCTGGAAATGAAAGTGAGCATAGATGAGGCTAAACGTATCACTAAATAGACAAGATTGTCTTTGTGGCCTCATACCTGAGAGTTGTGCATTTTTCACAATTGACAAACGTTGTCAATCTACCTAATATCACTTACTAATGTTGCGTGCCACAGCTGCCTTTAGTGACTGATATAACTTGATTCTCAATCCTTATTCTTATTACTGTTAATGGGTCTTTAGTTAATTAAATAAGGAATTAAACATCGAAAATACTAATTATTTAATTTTGCTTACCTTAAAGGGATGTCTCACGAAAATAACTCCTCATTCGCTCTCAAGTCCATACTTGAGAAAGATAAGCTGAATAACACCAACTTTCTCGAATGGCACCGCAACTTGAAAATTGTTCTCAAGTTTGCCAAAAAGCACTATGTACTGGAAGGTCCAGTTCCTAATGAGCCTGAATGTAATACGGCTACTGCCCGTAAAGCCTGGGAAAAGCATAACGAGGATGCCATTGAGGTAGCCTGCCTTATGCAAGCCACCATGTCTTCTGATCTTCAGAAGAACATGGAAGACATGGGTGCCTTTGACATGATCCAGCAACTTACAGGCATGTTTCAGAAACAAGCCCGTCAAGAACGCTATGACACCATGAAGCAGCTTATCGCCTGCAAAATGCAAGAAGGCTCGTCAGTTAGTGCTCATGTGCTTACGATGAAAGGGTACATCGACCAACTGAATAAGCTTGGTTATCCCCTGTCAAATGAAATGGCAGCGGACTTCATCTTGAACTCTCTCCCAAAGTCTTACGACCAGTTCGTAATGAATTTCAATATGAATGCTTGGGAGAAGACTGTGCCTGAACTGCATGGGATGCTGAAGACGGCTGAGATGAATGTACCAAGCAAAGTCAATCAAGTATTGACAGTTCGATCTGCTGGTGCTAGAAAGCCCAATCCCAAGAAAAGGGGTTATAACATCAAGGGCAAGAATAAAGCTATTGTTGCTGCCAAGCCTGCCACCAACAAAGCCAAGGCAATTACTAAAGCACCACCCCCTGAGGAGCGTCAATGTTTTGAATGCAACAAGATGGGGCATTGGAGGCGTAATTGCCCTGAATATTTGGCTAAGCTGAGGATGAACAAGGCCAATGGTGCAGGCCCTTCAGGTATCTCTATTTACGTTATTGAACTTTTTACTGTTTCCAGCAACACATGGGTGTTTGACACCGGATGTGGTTACCACATCATTAATGTCTTGCAGGAACCTGAAAAGTGGAAGAAACTGAAACAAGACGACATGGAACTCATCGTTGGTGATGGGAAAAGAGTACCAGTTCTTGCAACTGGAACATATTATCTTTCATGTCCTTCTGGCCTTGTACTTATGTTGAATAATTGTTTGTATGCACCTGGTTTAACCAGAAACATTATTTCAGTTTCTCTGTTGTTTGAACAAGGATTTAAGTACGTTTTTAATGGTATTGCTATATCTGCCTACTTAAATGATGTCTTTTATTTTGAGGCTAAACCTCGAAATGGTATTTATGAAATAGATGTTCAACCAAACAATAATGTATATAATCTTTCTAAACGTATCAAATCTGGCATTAATGATACATTTCTATGGCATTGTAGACTTGGCCACATAAGCAAATCTCGCATAAAAAGGCTCCAGTCTGAGGGGATTCTTGAATCCACTGGACATGACTCCTTTGATGATTGTGAATCTTGCTTAGCTGGCAAACTCACTAAAGATCCCTTCACCCATGTTGGTGAACGAGCAAAAGATCTGTTAGCACTTATACATACTGATGTGTGTGGTCCTTTCAGAACTATGTCTAGAAATCATGAAAGATACTTCGTTTCATTCATTGATGATTATAGTCGATATGCATATGTTTATCTAATGAAGCCTAAGCATGAAACCTTTGAAAAGTTCAAAGAATTCCAAAACGAAGTAGAAAACCAACTCGGTAAAACGATTAAGGCACTTCGATCGGATCGAGGTGGCGAATATCTCAGCTTAGAGTTCATCAATCATCTGAAAGAACATGGAATTATTTCACAACCCACTCCTCCTGGTACACCCCAACTTAATGGCGTAAGCGAGAGGAGAAATCGTACCTTACTAGATATGGTCCGATTGATGATGTGTAGAACTAACTTGCCTCACTCTTTTTGGAGTTTTGCTCTTATGACCGCAGCCCGCATTGTAAATTTGGCACCGACTAAGAAGGTAAACAAAACACCATATGAGATATGGTTTGGCACTAAACCAAATTTGTCTTATCTTAGGGTATGGGGATGCAATGCATATGTCACTAGGGATTCTAATGACAAGCTTGATCCTCGAGGCGAAAAGGTTGTTTTCGTCGGATACCATAACAAAAGCGGATATTATTTCTACCATCCTGATGCAAACTTGATTTCCATCAAAAGGAAGGGCCACTTTCTCGAGAAAGAGTTTCTAGATCAAGGAACTGGAAGCAATATTATGGATCTCGAAGAAATTCGAGAACCGCAAACGACCGCTGACGAAGTCGGAATGTCTGATCAACAAGAAGTTGTTGCTAATGAATCAGACTTAAACACAAGCATTCGTAGAAGTAGCAGGACTCGCAATGCTCCTGATAGATACCTTGGGCATCTTGATGGTTCTGAAGTCCTGTTAGTAGCTGAGCCTGATAACGAACCCACTAACTACAAAACTGCTATATCAGATCCAGAATCTGCGAAATGGCTCGATGCCATGAATTCTGAGATGCAATCCATGCGTGACAATCAAGTCTGGGACTTGGTTGAGCTACCCCACGGTTCACGGGCAGTAGGGAGCAAATGGATTTTCAAGAGAAAAACCGACATGCATGGAAATGTTCATACCTACAAAGCACGGCTGGTTGCAAAGGGTTTCACTCAAACTCAAGGTGTTGACTATGATGAAACTTTTTCACCCGTTGCTATGATCAAATCGATCAGGATATTACTTGCCATAGCTGCATATTATGACTATGAGATATGGCAAATGGATGTTAAAACCGCTTTTCTTAATGGACATCTCTCTGAAGATGTCTATATGGTTCAGCCTGAAGGTTTTGTTGATCCAAAATATCCTAATAAGGTATGCAAATTAAATAAGTCCATTTATGGGCTTAAGCAGGCATCTCGCTGCTGGAATCTTCGTTTTGATCAAAAGATCAAAGAGTTTGGTTTCATCAAAAACGAAGATGAACCTTGTGTTTACAGAAAGGCTAGTGGGAGGACTATATCATTCCTCATCTTGTATGTAGATGATATACTAATCATTGGAAACAACATCCCTATGCTTAACGAAGTTAAGCACTGGTTGGGAAATTGTTTTGCAATGAAAGATCTTAGAGAAGCAACTTACATTCTTGGAATCAAAATCCACAGAGATAGATCTAAGCGGCTTTTAGGGATGAGTCAAAGTGCATACATTGACAAAATGATGACACGCTTCAACATGGAAAACTCCAAGAAAGGGACTATTCCCATGACTAAAGGAACTGTGTTGAACAAATCGCAATCTCCTTCGACGGACATTGAAATTAGGCGAATGCAAGCAATTCCATATGCCTCAGCGATTGGTTCTATCATGTATGCTATGTTATGTACCAGACCTGACGTCTCGTATGCTTTAAGCATGACCAGTCGTTTTCAGCAAAGTCCTGGCATTGCCCATTGGACCGCAGTCAAGAACATTCTGAAGTACTTGAGAAGAACTAAAGAAATGTTTTTAATATTTGGAGGAGTGGAAGAAGAGCTCACTGTAAGGTGTTACACTGATGCTAGCTTCCAGACTGACCGAGATGATTCTCGCTCACAATCAGGTTTCGTATTCACTCTCAATGGAGGAGCTGTCTCCTGGAAAAGTTCAAAACAGAGTGTAGTGGCGGATTCAACCACCGAATCTGAATATATTGCTGCATCGGATGCTGCAAAGGAAGCTGCTTGGATAAAGAAGTTCATAGCTGACCTCGATGTGGTTCCAAGTATTCGGAAGCCTATCGAAATCTTTTGTGATAACACAGGTGCAATTGCTCAAGCCAAAGAGCCAAGGTCTCATCACAAATCCAGGCACATTTTAAGAAAATTCCACTACATACGGGAAATAGTGGAACGTGGAGACATCATAATAAGCAAAGTGGACACAGATCAAAACCTAGCAGACCCGTTCACTAAGCCCATGACTCAGGACAAGTATGATCAGCACAGGAGTGCGATCGGGCTTAGATTAGCTAGTGATATGTTTTGATTTAGTATTTGGATGAACGAACAAATAAGCAGTTGTACTTTGAATTCAGAATTGATTTACTGGTTTAAATGCAAATCTGAATTTTATGACTGTGTTCGATTTTAATACGTTTAATCCTTGAATCTTGTATTCTTAATTATCCATAGTCGGTTAGACTAGTGGGAACGACTCTGAGTTAAGACTATTCTGGATTTGGTCTTAAGTAGTTGACTACCAAATTCACAGACATCATTATGAATGATGTTGGATGTAACTCGCTTCAAATCATCTCCATGGATCTTAGTCATGAGATGTTTTTGATATTGGTAAACTCATCTTGTATCCTCTGACCTGAGATGTATACTAGAACTTCCGTTTACTAAGGGACATTCTTTAATCATTGTCAACCGCTGTCGCGTAATTGCCAGTCATAAAGGCTTTGATTGGGAATGATTCTGATGTTCAGTGGGAGTTGTATATAATCAAGATTGGGATTCTGTACTCTTACATATTTCATGTAACAGTTAGACATTGTGGCGCCCTCGTTGATTCATACTGGTGAAGTGTAAGGCCTTACCCAAACTGACTGTGTGTTTGATTGGACCACTCTGAATCTAAATCGAGAACAACAATAATTGAACACCATATGAGAATGAATTAGATCCATGTCTCATTGTTTCAATTGATGTCTTTTACAGAAAGGATAGATGACTACGATTATCATAAGTCTAGTATCCTACTATAGTAGCATGATAATTTGGTTAATGACTTTAAAGTGTCATACCTTGTTAGGAGCAATCATGTGCAGCTAGAGCACCGCTGACTGTTTACGTTAGCCTTCTATCGAAATCCGTCCAAGTGGGAGATTGTTGGATTTTATGAACGGATCCGATAAGTTAACGTAACTAACCGAGCTGTGACCCGTAAGAGTTACACCGTGGGTAACGAACATTAAATCCACTTAATTTGATTAACTGGTAATCACGAACATTTTTATAATTTATAATGGTTATAAATTATATAAGTTTAATTATTTATTTATTTAATTAAACTATTATTATTATTATTTAAATAATGATAATATCTAATAAAATCAAGTGTCATCATTAGAAATCATGTAAGATCTTGTCATATCTTGCATGCCATCATTTGAGATAGATTTACACTCAAAAGACATATCTTGCATGTCATGATTGTGTGCAAGATACACACTCCAACTCTTGATCTCATCTCCATCTATATATATGCTTGAATGATCAAGACTTTGAGAGGAAGAGTGAGCTTGATGGTTCTTTGAAAGATTGGTGCAAGAAGAAACTAGTAGAAGATTAATCACCTTCGTCATACTTTCATACCACCACCTGCTTCCGTTGAGAACCAGGAACTTGTTCGTGTTTTGTTCTAGCATTCGTTCGTTGAACCTCGGTGTCTCAAACGGTTAACTATTAACCAAAAGGGTATAATCTTTTCTCATCGGTAGATTAGATTAGTTATAATTATCTGTGTTTGCATGTTTTGTAACCTTGATCCTGATTGGGAATATTAACAGTGAAAATTTTGAAACCGTAATTCCGCTGCGTTAATATTAAATATGGATTTAATATACTAATTGGTCAAACTCGTTTTTACCGAAAAGTCAAACCGAATACCACTACGATTCCCAACAACAGGTTCGCCCGAGACCGAGGGTTCGAGAGGGTGGAGGGTTCGGCTCTGCTGGGTTCGGCTAAGAGATTCCTGAACCCAAGGTTCGTTCAGCTACTTGTCATGTAGGTTCGCTCAAGGTTTAGGTTCGCATGTGGTGTTTCAGTTGCATGGTTCGGTGGTATTGGCAGCCAAAGGTTCGGAGCAAGAAGGTTCGTCTCCTCTGGGTTCGCCCATGTGTGTCTAGGTTCGGCTAGGATTCTAAGTCTTGCAGGGTTCGGCTAGGAGCAGTAGGTTCGTGGCCATGCAAAGGGTTCGGCCAAGGCTTCGTCCCAGCCACTGGTTCGCCGTCCGTGAAACCCACGAACCCTGCATCTCAGCCTCATCATCGAGCTTATAAGCCCCGATTTGGTGGTTCCTATGGAGTTGTGGTGCAAGTACCAACCTCCCGATGTGTGGGATGCGTGTGTAGAGATGGTTCCACACCGGTTTTTTTTTGTGTGTGTTTACTCATGAGTATAAGACCCTAGTATTTCGAACTTTCCATGCACATTACCTCGAAAATGGCTGGTTAAATCACCAGATCTGTTGTACTTCTAGGTAAGGCTCGTTGTTAGCTACGCGTGGACACCAAGAACTCGTGATTTCGTTGAGAAATGGCCAAGATCTTGAAGGTTGAAGATGGAAACTTAAAGAGAGAGAGGGTGGACGGTGGAGGTGGTTTAGAGAGAGAGTGTGAACATGAAAAATGAATTAAATGAGTCATTTGATGTTTATATACCCCGAGGGTATTCGGGTTCGTTTCGGTTGCTCGGTTCTTGTTTTCGTCGTGTTTCCGGCACATTACGCGCGTTTCTCGTAAATTAAATAAAAAGACTTTATTTTTAGAATGTTTAGAAGGTGATTAATACTAATAATTATTTTAAATATCATTTTTCTTAAATTATTTGTCGTAATTTATTATTTCACGCGTTTCGGTAATTCTTTAACGTAATTTAAGTATTTTAATTCGAATAGTATCTTTTCAATTTATTTCTGATGAGTTTCAAAATTGTAAAACAGAAAATATTATATTTTCCTAATGTTATGATCGTTCGTTTCCTTTTCGTTTCCTTTTCGTCAGAACGCGTCGCCATCGCGCGTATTCGTTCGAATCGTCATTCGAACGAACACAACGATGGTTTTGCTTTCTGATTCTTGTTTTCTACTTTCCAGTCATCATTTCAGAACTTTAAATTTTCAGAATCATTCGTACAGATCGTCACCTATACGAATAATTCGTCGGTTTAGCATTCCGTAACAACAACCGTAATGGTTTTGTTTTGTTTAACCTCACATTCGTGTATACATAAAAGCATCAAATCAAGTATCTGTGTTGTCTGATATGTTTCTGACTGTTGAACCCTAAGGTTCTAAATCAGATTTCAGACAATCGCATAATAGTTTTGTGTTAAGCTTTATGTGTCAATAGCATAAACATAGTTTTACGAAATGTGTACCTGAGTTACTGTGCAAGTACTGTAGCAATCACTGTTGCGGCAATGCTTCCGGTACTGATGTTACAATAAACTAGTTCGGTTTCAAACATATTCCAACGGTAATAAACACAACCCTATTACTAACCTACAGTCCAGACCGGTTTGGGTGAAACCGGTTTGAGAGGTGCCAAATACTGGTTTATTAACCGGTTTTTTTTCCCATGTCTAACCACTGGCCACTGCTGATTTTAAATTATAGCTGGCAAGATGGACGGATTGGGTCGGGCTGGGTGATAGGTTAGAATGGGTTCGGGTGAAGATGAGTTCGGGCTAAGGTGGACCATTTTTGAAAATGACCATTTTGACACGGGCCAAAATAGGTCGTATTAAAAAATTCCCATCTAATACAAGAAAGGAAAAATAAACATTCAGAAGGTTGACATAATTAGATATGTTAAAAAATAGATATGACTCGAGGCACACTAACAAACACCTAATAGCGAACGAACATTCAGTTATGTTTGTTTGTTTATTTAGGTTCGTTTGTGTTCATGTATGTTAATGAAGAACGAGCACGAACCAAACATAAACATATTCAATTTCTTAACAAACGAACACAAACACAAAATTCATGTTTGTTAATGTGTTAGTATTTTTGTTCGCTGAATTGTAACGATTGAACTAACATGAACATGTCTTTGTTCGTGTTTGTTCAGTTTGTTTACTGACATATTAGATTCTTAACCACCTTACAATATTTGAATTTAAGTGGGATCAAGGTGGCACAATCTTAAGGCTGCTTTCCTGTTTGCAGTTTTCCAGCTATTAAGTAGCTCATTAAGTTTAGTATATTTATTGTTTATTTCTAGAGTATTCTTTGTATGTGTATATATATTCATCTCTTTTGTAAATGAAAGATCAAGTTAATAAACATTTCATTCACTCATGGTATCATTGCCTTAGTTACTCCCCCAACCCTTCATTTCCTCTTCCAACTCCTCATCTTTCTTCTCCTTCTTTTTAATCTTCCCCTCCATCTCATCTCATCTATCCCACATCAATGGCAGCAACTTCCTCCCATACAACCGATTTCCTCATGAACAATCCCATTCACATGCTAACCATCAAATTGTCTTCTTCAAATTACCTTCTATGGCGCAACCAAATCATTCCCGTCTTAACTTATCACTCACTTCTTCCACATATCGATGGGACTTCTTCAGCACCGTCTTCTACTATCTTGACTGACTCTAAGCCTGTTCCTAATCCCGCATACTCAGCGTGGCTTCTTGCTGATCAACGAACCACCATCCTTATTCATGCCTCCCTTACTGAAGAAGCAGTTTCGGTAATCGTCGGCCTTTCTACGGCTCGCCATATCTGGCTTGCGCTCGAATCCGCTTATGGTAATACCTCCATTGCGCGGATTCACAATCTCAAGGACCAACTTCGCATGATCGAGAAAGGTTCTGACTCTGTTGCAGTTTATGGTCGCCGGTTCAAGACTCTTTCTGATCAACTATCGTCTGTTGGCCATATCATCGATGAAGCCGATCGTCTTCATTGGTTTCTGCGTGGTCTCGGTACTGAGTTTGAGACTTTCTCCACTTCTGTTAAAGCTTCTAGGCCAGCTCCTAACTTTACTGATCTTATCTCCATGGCCGAGAGCCATGAGTTGTTCAAGAAATCTCTTCATGGCACCACCCAACCCATTGTTGCATTTTCTGCTCAAGCCAGCTCCAATTCACACCCTTCTGGTCGCGGTCGTGGACGTGGTAGCCGATTGTCTACATCCTCCACACCTTATGCTGGTCGCGGATCCTCTCGCGGTCGCCGCTCCCCCCATTGCCAATTGTGTCGTACTAATGGCCACTATGCAAACCGGTGCCCAAGGTTGTCTTCATTTGCCTCGCAAGCCCCACCTGCCACCGATGAAACACTTGTTTCTGCCTTCCTTTCGCAGTGTAATATATCCCCACATATACCTGACTGGTATATTGATTCTGGGGCCACTGCTCACATGACTCCCGATCCCACAATTGTTTCCAGTCCAGCTACTCCTCAAGGTAATGAAACTGTTACCTTCGGTAACGGGCAAACTCTCCCGGTTCTTCAAAAAGGTTCATCTTTTCTTCACAATAATATTCGTTTAAATGATATCCTTGTGGTACCTAATCTCACCAAAAATTTGTTATCTATCAGTCGCTTGACTCGTGATAATTGTGTGGATGTTTTAATTTCATATCCTTCCTTTTTTGTTCAGGATCGACACACCAAGCAAGTGTTGGCACATGGCCGTTGTGAGAACGGACTCTATCTTTTGCAACCTGATCATCAAGCTTTTGTTGCTGAAAATAAGTGCCGTAAAGCTTCCTTTGAAGTTTGGCACACTCGTTTAGGCCATGTCAATTTTTCTCTTATTAAAACATTACAAAGTTTGGGTTGTTTATCTATAAGTGCTTTACTTCCAAAACCAGTTGTTTGTTCTTCATGTGAACTTGCAAAAAGTAAACGTTTACCTTTTGATCATAATATTAAACATGCTTCAAACCCTTTGGATCTAGTTCATTGTGATCTATGGGGTCCATCCCCGGTTACATCCGGTGATAACTATCGATATTATGTCGTCTTTCTTGATGACTACTCTCGTTTCTGTTGGTTGTACCCATTAAAATTAAAATCTGACTTTTATCCTACTTTGCAAGTGTTTGTAAAATTTGTTCAAACACAATTTTCAAGAAAAATAAAAGTTTTTCAAAGTGACGGTGGCACAGAATTTATTAATCACAATGTTCGATCATTGTTTCATGAAAATGGCACGTTACATCGTGTATCGTGTCCGTACACCCCCCAACAAAATGGTCGTGCGGAACGCAAACATCGTCACATTGTTGAAACCGGTTTGGCCATGCTTTTTACGGCACATCTCCCAACCACCTTTTGGGTTGATGCTTTTTCATCAGCCGTATATATTATTAATCGATTACCTTCTCCAATTCTTAACAATAAATCTCCTTTTGAACTCCTTTTTTCTCATAAACCTTTTTACAATGTCTTTAAGGCATTTGGTTGTCGGGTATTTCCATACCTTCGTGACTACTCGGAAAATAAACTTTCCCCCCGTAGTCTCCCTTGTGTGTTCATTGGCTATAGTCCTATCTATAAAGGCTATCGTTGTCTTGATCCCCTGACTTCTCGTATTTACATTACCCGTCATGCAAAATTTGATGAAGCATGTTTTCCATTTGCTTCCAATCCCACACTCACACCCATATCTCAATTAGAACTATCAAGTTTTTTAGACCCCACTGATCTTCTTCCCTCTACACCTCAACCTACCCTTCACCCAACACCTTGTAATTTATGTACTGATTGTCGCACCCCGAGAAATCCCGTCCCTTCCGGGGCGCGAGCGGCGGCAGATTGTCAGGATCGCAGTCTCCGGTCACACAACATGCGAGACCTATATGTCTGATTTCTTACGTACATCCAATAATTTGGATAAAACAGTTTAGTAATATCAGAGTTGCGGAAGTGAAGTATAAATTAACAAAACAGTTTAATCATTCATAGTTGTGGAAGCGTTAAATCAAAATGGTTTTCAAAGCGATACGTGACAATAGTTGCGGAAGCGATTTAAGCTGATTAACATTACATAACAACCAAATGGTAATAAATGTTTGATAAACTAAGACACTTAAATAGATGCATGCGACTCCGGCCTAGCATCCTATTCCTGGTGCGCGTGCCTTAGTTACCTGAGAAAACATGCGAGTAAAAGGTCAACACAATGGTTGGTGAGAGCACAGGTTTGTAATCAGCAATAAACATCAAGATGTTTAAAGTAAAGTGTGCAGGTCTATTTTTCAATACAATGCAATATCAATTGATAGCTAGTCAATATGTGTTATATCATATGCGGGTTCGCAACCGAAGCTAACATGCTGCCTCCCGCCCTATCCATCCAAGATATGGCAAATGTTGTTTGGTCAATTATGCACTGTTCCGACCTCCAGTCGGGGTGGCCATACGGCTCGCAACAGTGGGGCTTGTCAGGCCCAAATAGTACTATTCAGAATTACCACGCTGAGCGCAACGCGCTATTAACGGCTCGAGGTGTGTTTAATGAGGACTTATCAGTTTGTGGATGAATGCCACACATATGTATATACGATATTAGCATGTACAAAAATAACCAAAAGTGTGTAAGTTGTTCAAAAACAGTTGTATGCAATGTTTTCTCCCCCAAAGGTAGAAAATGTAAAAAGGGGCCGTGAACTCACCTTAGCGAGGTGAACAAATGTAAGCGTAAGCTCCTGTGTCGTCGGGTGGTCAGTCACCGGC
This sequence comes from Mikania micrantha, assembly GCA_009363875.1. Classification (NCBI taxonomy): domain Eukaryota; kingdom Viridiplantae; phylum Streptophyta; class Magnoliopsida; order Asterales; family Asteraceae; genus Mikania; species Mikania micrantha. The sequence goes on along the minus strand of CM018681.1, from coordinate 74,950,796 downwards.
TACCTATATCGTATATTACACGTGAGTTCGTGTAAGTGATTGCGTTACGTGATCAATAACTCTCGGTTGATCATGTCTGTCTGCGTTGGTCTACATTGACCGTGTTTGACCGTGTGTGTCGACGACCCGTTGGTGAACCATGTGTTGGTTGTGTTTTGTGAAACATTCGTGTTAGTGCTCGTTGTGTGCAAAACGCGCAAGTCGCGTCTATGGACAACTTACCATTTATAGTAAGTTCACAAGCATATTGATTTTAGAGTTCTAGCATGTTCATTAGTCCTACGTGATCATGTTAACACATAGCACATCATCATACGGAGTCACATAATTCGTTTACAACATGTTGGCACATAAAAGTTTCCTAAAATGGAAAGTTTCCATTTGTAGCATTCGTGACATCAGAAACCATCTAACTTAGTATCTAATCATCATACTACAACATAATAAGTCATCTAGCATGCTCGAATCACACATCAAGTTTACAAATCGGTTTTTGTAAAAATAAAGTTACTAAAAATAGTAACTTTGTGGTTTTTGCATAAAATGACTATCTAAACATTTATAAACCATTCTTTTGCCACAAATCATCATAATAACCAATCTAACATCCTTTAAACATGTCCACATAACCAAATTCATCATCTATCAATATTTCATCAATAAAAGTTACTAAATATAGTAACTATGCCAAAATGACCATAAACATTATCAATATCACATTCTAAGTGTTCAAATCATCATCTTAACATCCTAATAGCAATTCTACATACATGCATGTCCACCATTTCATCCATAACATCATTTTGACAAAATAAAGTTTCTAATAATAGAAAGCTCATCAAATATCATGTCTTTAATCATTAAGATCATCATCTAATCTTGCAAGAACACTTATACATTATCAAGAATCATCCCAACATCAATAAAATCATCTAGAATGCCTTAGATCATACATGCATGGCATCTTTTCAATACTTTATGAACAAATCATGAAATTTACCCATACACATCATCATGGATCTTCACAAATCTCAATCTAAACCTCATAGATCATTAAGAAACACATTCATATCAACAAACCCAGACTCAAACATCACAAAATTCGTGCATGTGATGGGTGGGTGCTTGCATGTGTGATTTAACACTTGCATGTGTGTGTAGTGATGTGTCAATGAGTGTTTTAGTCACAAGAACTACCTCAAAGGCTCAAGATGGTTGAGATGATGACAAGAGCAGCCCCCAACGCTCCTGGAACTTCGAATAGTGCAGGTTCGAGATGATGGTGGTGGTTTCAAGCTCTAAGTATGGCCTCCAAGCTTCAATCCTCTTCAACTTTGAGCTTCAAGGACCTTCAATGGCCTCCCAAGCTTCAAAGCTTCAACAATGGAGGTTTTGCTGGTGAAATGATGAAGAAACAGAGGTAGGAACTCGAGATAGAGGTGTTGTGGCCGAGAGAATAGGATTAGAATGATTAAAAGTGAGATAGGTTGAGTGTAGATCTAGTTTTGCGATCTGTGCATGTCAGGCGTAACGCCTGGCGTGGCTCACCAAGGCCAGGCGTACCGCGCGGATGGAAAATGTGTCCGGCTGATTTCTTAGTCCCGCGCGCATCGCCAAATCTGGGTGCTTCGGGTCAGGCGTACCGCCTGGCCCAAAAGTTAGGCTCACTAAGCCTATTTTGTTGTTCTGGGCTCGTTCTTGCCCGTTTCTCGATTGTAGAACATCGTTCGAGTGTCGTTTGGACTCTAATCGTCAATTATTAGCCATAATTGACTTGTGAAGTGTTTCAGTGCTTAATTGTTGTGATGTTCACTGACGTTCGTGAGACTCGTGTGTGTTTCGGTAATTTCTCGAATTATCGATGCTTGTTTGTGTTCGTGTCTAACGAAGTGTTTGCACGCTTGATTAATCCTAATCAACGTGTGATGCACAATTCAATAATTCCCCGAATTATTGTTTTGCGTTAGTGTTGTGTTTGCCACACTTGGTTTCCAAAACCAATGTGCAATGTACGATTCGATAGCTCCACGGACTATCGTTTCGCAGTAGTTTGTGTTCAACTCATCTAATTAAACATAATTAAATGAAATGCAAGAAGTATGAATGTGAAATGTAAAGAATACAAGAGTTGCAATTTACCTGAAATTGCCGGGTGTCACACTGATCCTCTACCCCCTCTAACTATACAAAACCCTCTCTTGGACCAAACTCCTCTACATGACGCCTCACCCCAAAGTCCTACACCTTCTCTTCCATCAAGCCAAACATTCTCCACCCAACCAACCCCTGAACCAACCTTACTCGACTCTCAACCATCACTTCCGCCACCTAGCCAGCCAACTACAACACCATCCAGCCCCGTCCCCACTCCTCTGCCGCCTAGCCAGCCTACTACACCACCATCCAGCCCCATCCCACCTCCTCCGCCACCCCCTATTCCCACCCATCCCATGATCACTCGTGCTAAATCCGGTATCTTTAAACCTCGCCATCGTGCTGACCTCTCCATAAGCACTCCGCTTCATCATGCTCTTGTCGCTCATACTGATCCCAAAACTGTTAAAACCGCCATCAAGGATCCTATATGGGTAAATGCTATGCAACAAGAACTTCATGCTCTCAGCCTTAACAACACTTGGACTCTTGTTCCTCGTCCAACTAATCGTCCGGTTGTTGGCTCCAAATGGGTGTTTCGCACTAAGTTTCATTCGGATGGATCAATTGAGAGAAAAAAGGCTCGTCTTGTGGCTCAAGGATTTTGCCAAACTCCCGGTCTTGACTACTCTCATACATTTAGTCCCGTTGTCAAGGCTACCACTGTCCGTATTATTTTATCTTTGGCTATGCTTAATCGATGGACCTTGCACCAACTTGATGTCAATAATGCCTTTTTACATGGGAATTTGCAAGAAACTGTTTATATGGAGCAGCCCCCTGGTTTCTCTCATCCTCAGCTTCCTCATCATGTTTGTAAACTCAACAAGGCCTTATATGGTTTAAAACAATCCCCACGGGCGTGGTTCCATCGTTTGAGTATGTTTTTGTGTGCTAATGGGTTTACATGTAGTAAGGCTGACACATCTCTATTTATTTTTAAACGTGATGCCTCTATAATATATCTTTTGGTTTATGTTGATGACTTAATTTTAACGGGAAATCAAGATGTTATTCTCAGATCCTTCATCAAAAGACTCAATCAGGAATTCACTATTAAGGATCTCGGGGAGCTTAACTACTTTCTTGGGTTAGAAGTTTCCTACACCAAGGATGGTCTTTTTCTGAACCAATCCAAGTATGCAAAAGAGATTTTAGAAAGGGCCAATATGACTACTGCTAAACCAACTCCTACCCCCTTAGCCACAAATGTTATCTTTTCTTCTCATGGGGAATCTTACCCCAATGTCACACACTATCGTTCTATCGTCGGTGCGTTACAATACTTAACCATTACTAGACCCGATTTGTCCTATGCTGTTAATCAAGTGAGTCAGTTTTTGCAAACTCCAACAGTTGATCATTATCAAGCAGTTAAACGTATTCTTCGTTATGTTGCTGGTACGGTTAACTATGGACTATCTTTTTCAAGACCAGTTAAAACATCTTTACTAGGGTTCTCTGATGCTGATTGGGCCGGTTGTCTCGAAACACGACGTTCCACTTATGGTTATTCTATATTTTTGGGAGGGAATCTTGTTTCTTGGAGTGCCAAGAAACAACCTACTGTCTCACGCTCAAGTTGTGAATCCGAGTACCGAGCCATGGCTAACACGGCGGCTGAAATGATATGGATTACTCATCTTCTTACTGAGTTGCATGCTTTGCCGGCCACCGTCCCACATTACTTTGTGATAATAAGAGTGCAATTTTTCTTACACAAAATCCGGTCTCTCACAAGCGTGTTAAACACATTGAACTTGATTACCACTTTGTTCGAGAACTTGTTGCTGCAGGGAAATTACATACTAAATTTGTTCCTACCAAGCTTCAGGTGGCTGACATTTTCACCAAAAGTTTACCTCGATCTCAGTTTGAATTCTTCCGTGATATGCTTCGCCTCGGGCCGCCACCGTCTCGCTTGAGGGGGGATATTAAGTAGCTCATTAAGTTTAGTATATTTATTGTTTATTTCTAGAGTATTCTTTGTATGTGTATATATATTCATCTCTTTTGTAAATGAAAGATCAAGTTAATAAACATTTCATTCACTCACCAGCAAACAACAAAAATGCAACTATGAAGTTCACGACCCATCCTGACCCGCTATCAACTATAGTTTGTTTTAGTTTTGCCCATAACAACTCGTTGAACATTTTTGCCTTGCCCAGAATGTCCACAAGCTCATTATAAGTATCCATATGAACCCAAAATTAAAAGGATGGGTTGGATTTGCCAGGTTTATTTTAAACTAAAATATGGGCTATAGACTTTCTCATGAACCAAACAAAAAAATAAGCCCATTAAACACATACCATAGAGCATAGAGTTACAAGGGTTGACCAAAAACCCAATCATTATAAGTATCCCTCCGTTTTCTTCCCAAAAATCTTCCGGCTCCTACCGTTTTCTTTCTAAAAATACTTCGGTCCCCTTCGAGCTTTTTTTGTTGTAGAAATGCGTCTAAATCACTTGAAAATCTATCGGATCGTGTAGAATTATTATCCAAAATCAATATTTCTTCCCTTTTGAGTTCAAGAAACTTGATTTTAGGATAATCCAATAGAGAGAAAATTAGTGATATGAGTTTCGATTGAATGAACAAGTCTGCGAATTAATTTATTTGTTAATCACCAACCAACCGCATGGTAGTTATTGGACCCCGCAAGGGGCGCAACCCCCTTGACTCCCACGCTTGGTCTGGAGCTCAGAAATATTAAACGAGTGTACACTCCGCACTTATAACACTTTAATATTCCTTTACAACCAATTACACTAAGATATACAATATTTTTCAAGCTTCATCAATGATTATATTGTAAAACTCTTTAGCGTTTTAATACGAGTGTGGTTCACATGATTTGAAGAAAGTGGGATTTCAGCGCCTCGTAATTTTTTTTAGTTCATACTTGTTGCATAAATTAGAACGATCAACTAGGTTGGCATATATGGCACACAATCGAATCACTACACGTTGACCATCAAATTAATCGAATCACTATCATTATTCCATAAATTTAATTTGTTTAATTTAAACTATCATTATTCCATAAATTTAACCCCATTTTCTGAAGGGCTGATTATTTACACACCCAACTTTTTTTAACACCTTACCGGCATTATACATCTCGTATAGGCGTATACGAGGCATATAGCCGCCTCTGACAGCCATTAATTCGATAATAATTAGTCTCGTATACTTCTCATATACGATCAATAAGCCTCCTATATGTTTATACAAGACGTATAAAAATGTATGAAGGGTGTGAGATGATGTGAAAATAACAGGACCCGTTCAAAAAACCTCCCACATTTTATTCCATATAGCTATTCTCATTTAAATTAAATATTACTTCTCCATTCATTTATATTTTTTATTATTATTATTATTATTATTATTATTATTATTATTATTATTATTATTATTATTATTATTATTTTGTTCTTTCACACGCAACCATTTTCAAAAATTATGAGGTTTAATAAAGAGTGCGACCTATAATGTGGGGTTTTCTTGTGCCTACCCTATAATTTAAGGATATATAATGGAGATGGGAACCAATGAGTCATTGCCTCAATGGTACCCCAAGATTATTTCAAATGGAAGGTCTTGGGTTCAAATCCCTCCCGCAGTGAAAAATGAGTCTGAGGGGGTCAGAGGTTTTTCTGGTGGAGTTTCCTTCTGGGATGGTTGTGGTGGCTCATGGGAGGTCTAGGTAACTAGGTGACATGGCATGAAACAGTGGTTCACGCGATTGAGACCTTCACCGTTCAAAAAAAAAGATAATGGAGATGGGAACCATATGTAGAAGACAAATTAGATAAAACAAGATCACCAAGTGCTACCCATTGTATCTTGGATTTGAACATCATAGGGATATATCATACACTTCAATAATGTATGGATTTTTATAGCTGTGCTAGAAATTGGTTCCACAGATGTCAAATCTTTTATAAAATAGATAGAAAAGTCGGTGCCTCTCCCATAAACTATTGTTCATTTATTACATCTCAAGCATAAGGTAAAACTTCATCGTAGCATTGTAGTTTTGGTACTGTTCATTGGTACAACCCCTCATGCATAAGGTACAACTTCTATGTAGTTTTTGCACTATTTTGGTGTTTAAACATAAAAGAAAATCAACAGCGCCACTTTCTTCCTTCAAAAAATATACATATCACTTTAACCATATTAAGTTTCTAAAGTTTATAATTTATCCTTTTAGTATGGTCTTTGTTTTCTTGACCCGCCCTCACTTTGAACCTCTTGACTTTTTAAATTTAGAATTTATCACATGTAATATACATAATTTGATTTTCCCTCGATAACTTTATTCGTTAATTAAAAAAAATAATCGTGGGTTGTATTGACTAATAACAATGTGCTGATGCGGTCAAGGATGATGGTGACACCGATTGAAGAACATCTATACTCTTATATAAATGTTTATCATCTCTGTTTCAGTCTCTATAACCGAATAGTTGTAACAGCATATGTTTTTTTTATGTAACTAACCAATCTAACGTCATCGATGCTACGTGAGTTATGAATTTTGTAAACACGTCGCGTCGTGTGGCGCTTAGTTGTTTAGTTTTGTTGAAATTTCCTATTAAATTGATTTTTTTTAAAATTCTTATACCACTCAGTACGGGACATAATCGTGTTTTCTATTAATGTTTCCACTACAACATGTGGGTTTCAAACACAACTCCTTGCCGCAACGGCGCAAAGCGTGGGTAAGTTTACTAGTCATAACTTAAAAAGCATAAAATGGTGTAGCATGTAAAAGTTTGACACCATGCAATAAAATGTAAAAGGATTCAAGTTAGTGGTTTGTCTATTGTTTGTTTGTATGTCTTTGTTTCTTTGTTGTTCTTGAAGTTGGTGGCTTCTCTGAAAGCAACCTCACCCTTTTCAAACCCTACCAATAGTCTTGTTATAAACGAGATTTAATAGGTATAGTTGTCGTTGTACTTGTACCTCTTATATTTTTTAGGGTTTTTTTGGGTTGTTACTCGATTGGCCGAATGTTACAAAATCATCAAAATACAGAAGAACAAGCCAATAATCTTGGATCCATGAGTTGACTCAAGCAGGAGACAAGCCGAATACGAGCTAAGGTCCTGGCTTGGGTGTGACACCCGTCTCCCGGGACACGCTACTTCATCAGATTTACTCATAAGCACAATGATTAAGTAGAGATAACTCAATCGCAGCGGAAACAAAACATATTATACATAAGTAACCAATTACATATCTGTTACACAACCATTTTTATTTATTTGTTTATTTTTTACAAAATTTACATCTATGCACGTCTTCTCAAAACTGCAGCCATCATCCATCCAGTGTCATTTATGCCAACCGTTTCTTGCCTCGACTAGCTGAAGCTTCACCACTCTACCTGATGTGCATGTTAAAAGTTGTCAGCTTAAGCTGGTGAGTTCTAAGTTTAGTAAATATCTTTTCATTTCAAATCATATATTTGAAAAACATTTCATAAAATCATACATCAATATACATATATAATATTATACCAAAAATATTCATTAATTAAAACTCTGTTCACCTGACGGTGTTTTGTTTTACCCGAAGGTAACTATGTTCACCCGAAGGTGCTTTGTTTTACCCGAAGGTAACTCTGTTTTACCCGAAGGTAACTCTGTTTTCAAAACAAAGATTCGGGTTGCCTTTTTCTATTTTGAAAAATACATATAGAAAATTCGGCATTATCCCGACTTAACATTGGTATAAACGGGAAACATCACGACATTAATATAATATCATATATATCAAAACATTATCAATATAACATTCACATCAGCCCAGAGTATTTAAAATAGTAAAACAGAGCTCATAGAACTCACTTGATCTACGCTTTTATCGTACAATTTTAGCTTCTCAATTCTTATCTCATGTTACCACAATTTCCTATGACATCAATACCCTAGTGAGATTACTTAACTTCTCTTTAAAATTTTCAATTCATGGCTCGAGCCTTTATCTGGACAGCACAACGGCTTATGCTGCTTGGTTTTCTTAAAAATACGTGGATATAATTTCAGCTTATAAAATTTTATTTTAGAGTTTCAAATTGGACAGAGCCTCATCTTATAAAAATATATTTTTATAAAATATTTGGGCAGCATCTCTGCATACTCCGTGTTTTACAAAAATATTGAAATAACCTCCACGTATAATATTAGTGAGATTTTAAACAAACAATAAAATTCCTTCGTCAAGAAGTAACATAAAAGATACGTGTTTAATTTTGAAAGTCTACGTCTGTAACCTTCAAATTGAATGTATTGTAGTTTGATTTTTTTTATTATTTTATTATTATTATTATTATATTATAATTAATTTAGCTTAAATCTTGTTTTTCTCTTATAACTTTAAATACATGATGTTTTAAAAAGTTACGAATATGCCGTTGGAATCTACTAATTATTCTCTACGTTTCTACCCAAGTTTCGTCGAAAACGAAGCATGGTCAAATATAATATATTTTATTAATTTTATACGGTCTCCTATAATAGTAAACTTTCAACTCAATAGACATGGTTGTGGGTTGTTTTACGTTTCTCCAGTCACGCCAAGTGTCTATAGTCATGTCACCGATCGAAACGTAGTAGTTGATTTATAGGTACAGTCGCGTCTCATGGGTCACGGCCGTATCCTTTATTAAAATTTTATTTTATTTTATTATTATTATTTTTTTGTCCCATGATTCTAAATCTAATCATGTCATGAAGATGCTCAGATTTACGACTACTGTAAGGAACTTCGGCCTGTCGTAACTTTTATTCAGTGCTTTGTTTCGAAATTTCGATTACACTCATTTTGATCATTTCTATCTCTACATTATTGTTATGCTTAAAGATAACTTATTTGCTCGGCTTAGTTAAGTGTATTCTCTTATTTAATTAGTTCGTTTTAATATTTTGCTAAACATACTGTATAATAACATTGGTTTCAAGGCAAACGGAAGCACATACATATTATATAACAATACTATTTATGTTGTTGAGAAAACCGGATGTAACATTGGGTTTGATGAATCATGCATACAATCTCTTCAATTATTTTATTCAATTTACAGGATTACTATTGTAACTAATATCAAGTCTAAATCCGACTGAAACATTTTTAAAGCACCTAGACGAATATGAAATTTAGGGCGTTTTTTCAAACTTGAGGTCAACTATCAATTATGGATGTTAAATGGTTTAGTTTACAGTTTGTTTAGTATATCCGGTTTTGAATTATTTTATGTATATCTGTTAACCAAATTGATCTATTTTTTCTAAGTGAACCAAATTCAAACAAATAAACCAAAGTTAAAAAAACATATGTAAAACGAACATATATAACAAGTTGAATGCAACATATATATAGTTGTTACTTATTCTATTAACTAAAAAATGCATATCCGTTAACTGAGCCGAAAACATAATTTACAATTCATATATGGTTAGATCCCAGTGTGAAAACTAAATTCATAATTTGATCATTTTTTTTTGTTCTAAATATGGTTAGTTTTTTTAGTATCCCTATCAATGTAGTAATAGACTAAGTTATAAGATAATTAACCAAGTAAATAATTAAATAATCAATTAAACTAAAAATAATTAAAACGTTAAAATATTTTTAATTAAATTCTTGAATGGTTATTCCCAAAAAATAAAAGGCATGTTATAAGCTTTAAACCTTGAGCCTAGAAGAAGAAAAAAATGCTAAGCCAATTGATCAAGGCTATCAATTTATATGAGTTATATAACACACACACTTAGGGTTATAACAACAACCTTACCCAGTATATTCCCACTTTTCAGTAGGGTCTGGGGGATGATAGATACAAACCTTACCCTATCCTGATTGGGGATAGAGAGGCTGCTCCGAAAGAGTCCCCGGCTCAAAGTTATCGTTTGAAGTTAATCATCCCAACGATTTTAACGTTATTTTCACAAAATAATTAAAATAATGTTAAAATTAGTGCACTTTTATTTTTCCTTTTAAGGGCCCACACATATATACATTATATGTGTGCACCGCAAATGGGGCGTATACACACACATTGGATTGAGATCATATAATAACTAACTCTTACAACATTAACCCAAATAACTCCGCAAAGATGAAGACAAATCTTGGATTATTTTTGAAACTCATTGTAACATATTTAAAAGTCAAAACACTTTCTTCTTTTATGAGTTTGCGTAAATTTATCATCGTTTAAGACATAACATCGTTGTAAGTTTTGGGTTTAAAACAATTACAATGTTGTAAGTCAAAAACTTATAACGATGTTATGTCTTAAACGATGATAAATTTACACAAACTCATGAATTTACCTGGCATAAACATCTTTTGCGAAAAGGAAATAGATGACCAAGGGGCTTCTAATCCTAATGGCGTCCCCAGGACTTCTCTATGAGAGGTATTAGGTTTGAATTCGGGTTGAAGTATGTTTGTTGAGACAAGGTCAAAGGGTTCACACAGTTGAGGGGTTCCTCCTGGACTTGGGCGTACACCCTAGAGCGTCAATCCTGAGGGGATGGTTGAAATCATTTCTTGAGCGTCGTTCTACCAAGCCGTTGAAAAAATAGTATAAAAAAAGATGGATCACGTGATATATATGGGTGACGCGTTGTTTGTTATTTATATAATAACATTTATTTTTTAATTTTTTTAACATTGATAAATCTCTGGATTAAATACATGAGTAAATAAGAGTAATAGGTAAACAAGGCCGGCCTGAGGGAGGGGTGAAGAGGGAGAGTCGGAGACAACCCCGGGCTCAATTTTTTATGGTGCTTGAAATTTTTAAATTTATTTTATATATTATATTATTAACTTTTTATATATAAATTACTAAATTAATTTTTGGTCCATTTTTTTCTTCTCCTAGGTCCATGGTTGCAAAAGTCAGCCTACAAGGCTAAGTACTCGATTCAAGGAGTTGTTCTGACTTCCGAGGTTGAGTATATCCCGAGTATTACCTCCCTACCTAGGCTGAGTACTCCCTGATTACTCACTCTAAGGAGTTCTTCCGACCTCATATCGTCTAGCGACTTTTACAACCTTGCCTAGGCCTCAAATTTATTTTCATATCGGAGCGGATTTGTAGGTAAAGCGTTCACAAAACCACAAGCAATTATAAAGTAAACTAGCTACTTGTTTAGTAATCATAATTCATATGTACGCATTAATTGTTAAGGATATTCGGAAAACGGACAAGACCGGATGAAATCATGAAAACTCATATCCTTCCTACCCATTCCCATTGCTTTTTTGCTTTAATACACACACAGACACGAGAGGGTTTCTACAAAAAAAAATAAATCATTTTAAATAAACTAATTACAATTATTAACAATTAATTGTTTAGAAAAATATGTAGTTTACGTTATTACATATATATATATATATATATAAATTTATAAAATGAAAACCTTATTTTATTGAGAAAACCTTGAAAACTCATGTAAAACAAACGTGTTTTTTTTTTGAATTTTTTTTACAGGTTTTAACATTATTGGGCACATTTTTATTAAAAAATAAAAAAAGCGCCGAAGAAATATTTTTAAAAAAATATTTTATAAAGTTTTTTTACATTGTAAAACATACGTAACACTGCGTCAGATTTGACGGGATTTTTTTACGTTTTTACGTATGTTTTACAATTTTTTTTAGTTTTGTTACGTATGTTTTACATGCGGTTTGCTGGGTTTTTACAAATAAAAGTGGTTTTCAAATTATTCATACACTATATATATATATATATATAGTTTGAATTTTTGAAAACCCGATCTTAAAGAGAAAACCCTTAAACCCTACGTGGACCGTTAGATCAAACTTATTTTAGATTTTAATTAATTAAATAGAAAAAACATGTGGTCCACAATTAAAGTTAAATATTTTAATGGGGTTTTTGAGAAGAAAATATCTGTTTTACCCTTTGAGGGATATAATTGACTTTTTTTCCACCATCTCTCATCTTTCTTCATTAATTAATTCAGATTCTCTCTCCTCTATCTTCTTTCTCTCATCTCTTCTTGTTCCTCTCTCCTATTTCTTCATTAATTATTCAGATTCTCTCTCATCTTATTCCTATTAACAAAAAAGTACCATTGTTTCTCCATTATAATCAATCGAACACAAAACATCCAAACACTATATAACATATATTCTTATATTAGCATTAAATTTATCGAAAAGAACACAAAACATCAATCCTAACCATTTGTTTCATTCCTTATGTGCAAAAAAAACAAAATCTACTAACAACCACAAAACATGTACCATTCCCCTGATTTAAACTCACAACAGTTCAACAAAAATACCTGCAAAACATCGATTCTAACCATCTGACTGCATTTCTAATGTGTTAAAATAACCTACTAAACGACCACAAAACATGTACCATTCCACTTGATTAAAACTCATAACTGTTAAACAAAAATACCACAAAACATCGATTCTAACAATTTGACTACATTTCTAGTGTGTCAAAATAACCTACTAAACGACCACAAAAATGTACAATCCACCTATTCAAACCATAACTATTCACAAATAAAACCTAATCACCATGTTCATGTTTTCTTTGTAACCACAGTGAGCAAAAACACACTTTGTTCATGAAATACTTAACACACATTCATCATCATAAAACAAATCATTGTCTTTCATAAAAATTTGTCATCCTCAACCATAATACCTCTTATGACCATTTAAATGTTTGAATAGTAACATGCAAATCCATTAAATAGATGCAACATCAATGTTGAATATTACACCAAATCAAAGATCTTGCATTACATAAGTTGAGAAAATATAAACATATTAGATAGCATACCTCAATTCAAGTCGTTAATGGGTCAAATAAGAAAGTAATGAGCCTAGGAAATGTTTTGTCTCAAATCAAATACCTAAGAAACCAGTTAGATAATTTGAACAGATGATAAAAAAAACCTGAGAAACATTTATTTAGTTTCGAAGGTCAAGATTTTGAAGAAACTTTTCAATCAAAATCAGAAAGAATAATATTTCAATCAAAATCAGGAAGAATAATACAAACATATGGTCAAACGCAATTGAGAATGGATATTCAGATTCATTAATCAAATACCTTATAAACATTTATCTAAATGTTTTGAAAAGCATCCTCAATCGACCAACGAACTTCACTATGTCAATTTTGAAGAAAGAATACAATCAAAATAAAAAATAAAGACGCATACCAAAAATGATTGGAAAATAATTATTCACATTCATTAAACTAACAATCAATCAAGAGGTATCTGTTTTCGATTTTAAATAATGAATGTAATCAAAATCAAAAAGAACGATACATACATATGGTCAAATAAGATTGAAAATAGATAATTAGAATCATTAAGCTTACGTTTGATTAACATCATGGAAGCAAGGAGTATGGATGAAGAGCGAAGATGAAAACGTAATAATGAGATCCAAGGTTTGTGTTTGGTGGAATATGGGAAGGTAGGGGATAGAATCAAATAATCCAACAGTGGTGGATTAAATGGGTCTTTTCAGATCCATGTATTAATGTTTTTAGTCTCCAAGCGTGAATTGGGAAAAGAAGAGCAAAACATGCTCCATTGAGCGATTTCAGATATCACACATCTTGCGAATGGTTGTCGATGATTGCAGATGGAAAAACCAAATTAGGGTTTGGTAGAGGAAACAGAACACACCCAATTCGGCGAAAGGAATGTTTTATCCCCGGTTTAAAAAAAGGTTTGCTGGATCCATGATCCGCGTGTAAATGTAAAGAGAGTATTTGAGCGGGAATTAGAAGCCAGCAGTAGTGTCATTGATTGACACGTGGAGGAAAAAACATTGGTTTATTATAATACATAGATATGGGTGATTTTAAATTAGAGAGAGATAAATTATTATATTTATGGGTGAATGGTTAAAGACTATTATACCCTTTTCATATTAATAAATTAGAAAGAAAAAAAAAGTTGATCCAAGAGTTGAGATAGAGTTTAAGGGTTTTCTCTTTAAGATCGAGTTTTCATTTGATTCAAATCATATATATATATATATATATATAAATAACTTGTATGTTATGCATACTAGTTACATATATGTAATTTTATGAATTACATGCAAAACTTTTTGAGCTATATATGTAATTTCGTAATCTATATATTTTTATTAATTTTTTTTCATTATAACTTTTTTTATCTTTATAATAAAAATTATGAATTTTTTAATTTATTGGTTATAATGAGGTTTTTTAGTTTTTTCCAAAATGAGTAGTTTTCTTATAAATTATCCTTTATATACGGAAACCCAAATAACCCTGACAAAATCAACTCAAATCTTTGGTTTTTTCATTACCTTTATTATATATATATATATATATATATATATATATAACTATGTTATTTAATGTGTTGTGCGATATATAAATAAGTTTTAAATAAAAAATCAACTTTAATATGATTTAATGTAAAACACATTATTTTTCAGGATCTAATATGAGTTATCCTGATTGAATTGAAGGGTCAATTTTTTAAAATTGGATTATCATGTGATAAAACTCGTATATATGGATATATATTTTTGGAGATGTTGACATGTTCATACAGTACCCATGAAAAATAAAATAATAAGGTCAAATGTTAATATATAACTTCAAAGAATTAAATGTCTTTTTTCTTGGCCATGTCAGCTTATTTTCATATCTTAAGGAGGCGAGACAATTTTAAACACATCTAGTTGAGAGAAAGAATCTTGAGGTTAATCTCGAGTTCTGGATCAATGGTGGGCGATGGTTTACCCATTTAGGGGATTCCCGCGCATCTGGTATGGCCGCGTCTTACCCATGTCTGGTGAGCCCTGTTAAAATAACATACGTGATATGTAGGATCGTCACCGTTCAAAAAAAAAATTAACAAGATTTTAGCAAAACTAATCACCAATGTACAGCAAGGTGTTATGTACCCACGTTCATGTGCTTAGGACTAGTGTGATTCCATGTATAAATGTAGTGGGGTGAACCTTCTCATGATCACCATGTTTAAAAATAGTGATTATTGTTGTTTATAAGTCTTATTTTAAGTAATCCTTAAATGATTAATAATATACGCAGAAAATTGATTCAAGTTCTCTTTTATTTCTGTCTATTTTCTTTGGCCATTTAATTACTTGATCGGTCCACATCACAAGGATTAATTTTTTTTTTGAACGGCGAAGGTTTCAATCGTGCGAACTCACTGTTTCCAGGCCATGTCACCAAGGTCTAGTTACCTGGACTTTCCATGAGCCACCACAACCACCTCAGGAGGAAACCCCACTGGAAAAACCTCCTGACCCCCTCATACCCTATTTCCCTGCGGGAATGATTTAAACCCAAGATCTTCCATTTAGAAGAATCATGAGATACCATTGAGGCAGTGCCTTGTAAATTAAGGATTTAATTAACACTTCACAATAGTTGGAGATTAATTTCATGGTATCCGAACGCTCTTGTACATTATGCAACAGAACTTGTAAATTATGGATCCATCCATTTGTGCATGTGAAAAAGGGTCGACAATTACATGATTTTTCAAGATTTCATTAATTGTCGGACAGTTGAGAGTTTCATTACACCAATATTACATTTATTAACTCCCTACTACCCCCAACATTCACTTTTACAACTAACTCTTATCTCTCTCGATCTGTCTCTCTCTACGTTTGAGCTTTGGCTAAGTGTATTCATGGGTGTGGTGGGTCTGGGTCTGGGTCTGGTCACCAGCATTGTCATTTTGGGTGCAGTCATTGGGAGAGCCAATGGAGATGCCATTGTCAGTGGCTCAGTGTTCTGTGACCGATGCAAAGATGGCCAGCTTTCACTCTTTGATTTCCCTTTATCAGGTCAGTAACTCAGTATTATCATGATGTTATGGTATGAGTTTCTGTTTTATTTTTTTATATATAAACTCTTTTTTTATAATTGTTAACAGAAGTTATATGATATGCTTAGCTAAAGCCTAAAGTACACATCTAAAAATAAGACTAATTTAATATTTCTTTTTTTGTCACAAATAGGTTTGTTAGTTTAATGCAATCTTTTTGTTACATATGATAATTTTTTTTTTTATCTAAAATGCTACATTTCAAAGAAAGTTGCATTATGTATCAAAAAAGGTGCATTAGATTTAGTACGAGTCTTAGATAACATTTTTTAATGATTAAAATTTAAAAATGTCGTATTAGACTCATTTTATATAGTAATATCACATATATGTTTACATCTTGAGATGGTCATTATATATGTTTTTTCCTCATATTTTTTTTAAAAAGTTTATTAGATTTAAATACTCTCAACTTTGACATTTTTGTCGGTAAATTTTTATTGGCACCCCCAACTTTCAAAAGATTTTCTATTGACACCTCGTTATACTAATTTTTTTATAACGTGGCACATGTTATGGAGTACCAATGAAAAATGTTTTGAAAGTTATGAGTGCAAATAAACAATGTTTTAAAAACTAGATGAACCAGCCGGTTCAACCGGATGCCGTCAACTAATTCAGTACGAAACACTCCGGTATTTTGCAGGTTTCTTCGATCGATTGTGCCGGCGGTTTAGTCCGGTAAAACCGGTATTTTCGGTTTCAAAAAAACACAAAATTTAGGCTTTTAAGCGATCGTGAACTTAATGCGTTTAACACGCCAATGTCATAATGCTATTCTGCACTTTTATTTAAAAATTTTTTTATTAGAATTTGAGTGCTTTTAGATTGTTTTAGATGAATTTGAGTACTTTTTCAATTGTTTTTTTGGAAACTTATTTGAGTATAAGTTGTATTATTATAGAATTCTATGGTTAATTAGTGTGTCATGTTGAACCATCCAGTACAACCCGGTTCAACCGGTTGAACCATTTTTTAGCTAAATCCAGTGCACCTAAAATACCGGTTTTTAAAACATTGCGTTTGCTACTAGTAAACTAGCTTCAATGGCTTGCAAAAGAACTTGTATGAATACCATCTTTCATTGTTTAAATCACCAATCGATTGGTCAGAGTGTTACCATGTTAAAAGAAATACGTCCATGATAAAAAAAAAACATTAAACGTCTTGCTCTTACTGATATAAAGAAAATAATTAAAAAAATACTCATTTTTCTAAGCGTGCTTATAAAACAAATATCTTATTTAGCCATAATAAACGCGATTGCCACATATTTTATTCTTACTTTACGATACACGATGATTTAAAGTAATGTAATACATAACATCATGTCATTCGTGTAAGGCTGATGCGAAACTTGTAAGTTACTTGTGAACAGGGGCGCAACTTTGTGAACTGTTTTTTCGTGTAGTATTGTATATTTCCTTATACATAATGTAAAATTTTTTAAAAACATTTATTTCGTCCCTCCTGAAAAAATATTTATTTGGCCCCAGAAGTTTCGGTCAAGCTCCGTCACTGATTGTGAAAGCATGCATACTTTCCTGAAAAAAATATTTATTTGGCCCCAGAAGTTTCGGTCAAGCTCCGTCACTGATTGTGAAAGCATGCATACTTTTGTATATGTTAGATGAGAAACTACAAGTTTCGTGCAAAAGTACTGTAAACTTTCATGTGACCAACCGAACACTCGCGAGAGTGCAAACTTTCATGTAAATAACTCATTGGAAACTTGTAAGTTTCGTGTAAGGAGACCCTGCCAAGTTGAAAGACAAAAAAATTGTAGTGGGTCACCAAAATATTTAGGCGATTGCCTTGGGTCATCAAAATATTTGGGGTCTCAACTTAAAAAAAAATTAATATATACGTGATTTTGTTTGAATAGTTTATATTTGGATCCAATAATCTGATAAAATTATCTAAGATTTAAATCGTGTATTAATGATTAGATGCTAATATAGACTGCATCTCATTAAAACTTGATTTAAATTGATGATTGTGATTTACTATCTTGCCACAATGGCTCCGTTGAAAAGATGGTAACTGTTTCATATTTGTAACTAATATAGTTTGTTCTAATGTTTTAATGTTTATTATTTATTTACATATATAATTGTTATATTAATTAGTTAATTTGATTACTTGCAATTTTGATTACTTAGTTGAACTATTAATTGGATTAGTAATTTGGTGATTTTATTTTTGGAGCTTTAGCTTATTATTGCCGATCATATACCGAGAAAAATGATGAGAATCACAATAATCTTTAAAGAGACATATTTTTCTACTTCTAATAGGGTCCTCCAAATTGTATTGATTGTGACACATAAGAGAGATCAATGTCTCTGATACCAAGTTATAACAATTTAGATATAATTATGGGAAATTGTGTTTGTATTGATGATAATAATTAGGGTTGCTCTTGTAACAAGCGTGCTTAAAATTATCAAAAGATTATTACTTGCGTGATAACTCCATCATTGTGTATTATTACAATGCGAGTGTTAATCCTTTTTGCTCGATAATTTCACGTACACTTCATATACATGTGTATATTTGCATAAAGTATCCTCTACTATAACATATTACATTTGTGATCTAACATGTTGAATAAAATTTAAAATATTTTTATTATAAAATTTGAAATATTTTCATCTCTAACTTATTAGAAAAATTACATTTTTCCAATTTTTTTTTCTTTTGGTGGGGTGGGGGGGGGGGGGGGGGGGGGGAGTTTGATCATTTATGACTTATGACTATAACGATGTTACACACATTGGGTGGGTGTTGACCGTTGAATGGTACAAGATTGAAATAAAAAATTTAATATTTTCTTATTTTCGGTATCTATGATTAGTTACACAAAATAAATTTCATATAACACTTAATGTTTCTATAGGAATAAAAGTGTTAATCGCTTGCCCGGGTCAGGACGGGCAACTGAAGGTGATTACCGAAGAAACCACAAATTGGTTAGGGAACTACATGATGCGGTTCAATGGTGCACCAGATATGAGTGGTTGCTGGGCACAAGTTTCCGGTGACGGGCAGGGTTGTCAGGTGGAAGCCGGTCCTGCTCAAAGCTTGAATCTTGTGTTCCAACTGTTTGGAACCGAGATTTATACGGTTAACCACTTGATTTCCCAGCCTGCCCAACCAATGTCAAACTGTCCGATGTGGTCTTCCCCTCTTCCTAAACCGGTGACACCTTCAACACCACCACCGATCGAACAGACGCCTATTCCTCGGCCACCGCCACTACCGCCACTACCATTACCACCGCCACTACCGACACTACCATTACCACCACCACTGCCGCAGTTACCCCCCATGCCGCCAGTACCGTTTTTGGAAGCTTCAGCTTGCCCATATAGGTAAGTATAATCGACTTGTCATTGTCATAGATGACTTTTATGATTGATATAAATGTTTATCACTACATTGATATGTTATTAACTATATATCATTTTGAGAATCTTTTGTTAGTATTTTTTTACAAAAGATTTCTAGACTTAAATTAAATATTCAAATCCACCACGACGTACCTTTTTTAATCACTGATGAAATTGAACCGAGTTGTAAATTCGATTTTCAATTTAGTTTCTAATCGTATCCGAATTCCAAATGCCGTTTCTGTTCAATCATCAGTTCCAACCTCTTTTTGAATATAGTTTATTCGAATAAACCGAATTTAGTTATTAATTTATTATTTTCATCAATAATATATAAGACTTCTAATCACGTTAACTCTAAAACACTAAAATACACAATCTGGTTCGGTTCATGAATTCTGTTAGTTTTGATCAATTTAATTACTCGGTTTTTAATTAGTTTATTTGGTTTTTAATATGTTTATTAAGTTAAATTGGTTTTGTTTGGTTTTTACTGAAACCGAATCCAGTTCTATTAACAATTTTTCAAATTCTGTTAAGTTTGGTTCTCTTTCACATACTGGTTGAATCAAACCAATGAACAGTACCCATGCCATTTGTCGAGTAGTTTATTTTACTTTAAATATTTACTTCTCTTTTTTTTTTCCAGAATGTGGATAATGCCAGAGTACGGGTGTTATTGGAGGGTAATAACACCCGACCTAAAAGTGGCATTCGTGTTCGGACCAATCGCAGGCCAGAAATATGGTAATGATCTAACCCTACGTGGAAGCATGATGGGTATGGGGGATCCCTACAAAACACTCTTAAGGGAAACTACAACTGCCCTATTAAACTCCTACAATAGTCTTCAGTTCCCATACCATCCTTTTGATGTCATCCAAGGCCTAAACTCAGCCTTAATTGGAGGATCCACACAACAAGTTCTCATGACCGCCCTTCGGTTTTTAAGGGCCAACTCAGGGAACCCTGGTAACATAACTTGCAAGTTTACAACATGCAATTAACTAGCAAGTAGAACATATTGACCTCAACATGTTATTAAATATATATGACCAATTAATGGTATTTATGTTTTATTTGGTTATAAAATTATATTTATATATATAGATATATATATATATATACTTGTTTTTTTTTGAACGGCAAAGAGTCCTGTCGTGCTACCCTTAGTTATCCTGCGGTTGGTAACTAAGATCGATTCCTCGATCGAAATTGCCAACCGTGAGACCGTACCCCCTGATGCGCGGAAAACCTGTAGAATAGGTAAACTCTTGCCCCTATTGGTTGAGAGCTGAGATTAAGCTTAAGATTTCTCTCCTTACCTGCTATCCATTAATTAAAGTATCACATAATAATGAGACTTGAACTCTGGTCTCCAAGAAGAAAGGACCAAGCCTTAACCACTAGATATTTATATATACTTGGTGATTAACTTTACATACGTAATTATAATATATGGTTTCAACCAACCATAATTAAATTGTCATTATTAGAGGTGACACTAATATAGATTAATCATATTAAAATTAAAATGTATTAAATCTGACATGCATTGTAACTATGTGGAAAAGAAATTTTAATGAACCTAACTTGAATTTTTTTCTTTTTAAGCCATATATAATAGGCTAGGTTAGTCACCCGTGTACTACACGTGTTGATTCAAAAAATATATTAAGTAAATAACACAAATTACTAATTAAGATTTAATAATTATAAAATGATTATGTGAGATAAATTTTTGTTTGTTAAGTTATACAAAGAAGCTAATTGAGAAAATACAGTTAATTTTATTGAAATTGATTAAATAAATTTAATTAGTTTGATCCAAATATAAAATTACTATTTTCTTGTGAAAGTGGAAATACATATACACGTTAAGTATTTGAATAGAAAAATATTAGGGTAAATATAGAAAAAATAATTTAATATTTGAAACTATCTAATAATTTCAAACGACTGTTCATTTAAATGATTGAGATAAACATGAAATTAAATAAAATATAAAACTTTAAAAAAATATAACAAAAATTGATGGAATTTTGTTAAATTAAAAGTTTTTTTTAAAAAGATGAATATACATAAAAGAAAGGCGTATTAAAAAAAAAATCAAAATAAAGAACATCATTGCATAATAGGAAAAAACTGTATTTGAAAAATATTAACCAACAAATCACTTTTAAAGAAAGATATATCAAAAGATGTTCTTTCATATGATTTTGTTTGAAATGCCAAGTTTTGATGATAAAATATCATATTTAACGTGCCAATTTACAAACATACTAAAATAAAATCAAGAAGGAAAATTTTTTTTATAACATTTTACTAATATTTACAATATTAGTAAAAATGACATTTTTAAAGTTTAAACTTTTATGTTTGTACCAACATAGAAACTAAAATAGTAAGCATCGAACCTAATTAATATGCATAAATAGTAAGCAAAATAACTTTTTTTTTTTCCGTGAAAACATAGAGATTTAATGTATCTTTAAGACTAAAATAATATGTTTACTTTTGATATATTTAATTAAGATTATATTGTTTGAAATTTTTCATTCAAAATAGAACATGTTAAATGAGATAATGTGAACTGAATTTTTAACACATTTTTTTAGTTCAATTGAATTGTTATTTTTTATTAAAATTAATTGAATTTTTAAAATATAAGATTTGACAATTTTAAATTTGTTAATCACAAATGAATAGTTTGACATGACTAAATTTTCATAAATATTTAAAGAAAATGAGTCGATTTTTTTTTAATTTTAAAACTTGACTTGAATTTATTTATTAAATTAAATTAATTTTTAAAATGCTAAGAATAAATATAGTGTGGCAAGTATATTTATTTATAATATTATAATTTAATTAATATCATAATATACGATGCTAATTAGAAAATTTCAGTTCGTGTATATTTTAATTTTATTTACTAAAATAGCATTATTTTTTTTTGAAAACTTTTTTTTCACTCCATATATATAAAGCTTATGATTTCAAAAAATTTCTTTAAAAGCTAAAATAAACTTTGTAGAAAATTTTAGAAAACTTTATAAAAAATGTTTTTTGGACGCAAAGTATTTTATAAAATGTCCTTTTTAACTTTCTAAGAAAATAATTCTCTGCAAAAATAAATTTTTATTTTTCTAAAATGTTAATCCATAGATGTTTTGCTTTCAATTTTTTAATGTTGTATGTTTGATATTGTTTTTAATTAACTAAAAAAACATTGCTCAGGAAAAATATTTCAAATAAACTAACAATTTAAGTTGTTATTTGGAATTTTTAAAGTTGAAACCGACAAACTCTTAAAACTTTGTATAATTAAAATCCAATTCCCCTTATATTTAACCTATAGATAAGCAATAACCTTAACAATTTATTGCACTCTCGTTTTCTCAAATCAATGATTGAGATGAGATGACGGTAAATGGGTAATGGTCTTACCCAATATCCCTCCTTGTTTTTTAAAAACTTCGTAACTTTTTTATACAATTTTATTTATCATTTAAGTCGCACAATTAAATTCATTTTTTTTACTTATTTTGGTATGATAATGACAATTTTTATTTTTTATATAAAAATCGCAAGTACAACCATGTAACTTCTAATTATATTACAAATAACATTATTTTAGAAAAAAGGTTCTTTATTATTTTTATCTTCTATAACTTATTTTATATCTAAATTAATGCAACATTCTTTTCACAACAATTTTACCCTTTTATAAATAAACTTACCCTTTATGAATAAATTTACCCTTCCTGTGATTATTGTGTGATATTATTTTAATTTGTTATGTAAGGGTTACTTTATTTTTAATGTAATTTTTGGTTGATTTATACTCACAATTTATTATGATGATTTGCTAGATTAATGCAAACAGTCTTTTATATGATGTAAATGGTTTCTTTTCAAGTTTAATTACATTGACGTGCTTTACGTTGTTTTAAATTAAAATGTGTCTTGTATTGTTGTAAATTAAAATCTGTTTAACATTATTGGAAAATGTGATTTATATTGTTTTAAAATATTATGTTATATCATTTATTTAATTACCCTCACATAATTTGTCATTGTCTAGAAAAATATTGAAAAAATGTTATGCTGATACTTGTTACATTAATGTAAATACAAAGTGTCTGAAAAAAACTAGTTAAGACTTAAGACTATAAATAAATTAAAGAGCAAAATAAGATGAGATAAGTGTAACTTAAAAAAACATAGTATAAAAATTTATGAATGCATGAATAAAGAGAGGTAAACTTAAAAAAATTAGATTGATAAAAATATATTAGATGATGACAATTGTCAGCACACTTTTAAATCTACTTTCTATTTTTAAACTGTAGTAAACTTTTGGTGTATGTGTTGTACTTTTAAAAATCATAATATGTTTTTATTTATAATACAATATATTAAAAGACAAAACAAAAAATACTATCACAAAAATTTAGTACAGAGAAATTTAGTATAACACAATACAACACATAAAAATACAATGCAACACATAACTATTTTTTTTAAGTTTATCAACACAACACTCAAATTAAGAAGAAAAATATGCTTGATATGCCTGGCAAAATAAGCGGGTTGGGTAACGGGTCAGAACGAGTTCGGGTCAAGACGAGTTTTAAGCAAAATTCGTTTGGGTTTAAACGGATCGTTTTTAAAAAAAAAATCAATTTTACTTAAGTTAAAATGAGTTATAACTAAGGAAATAGTTTATTGAATAATTTTTAATGATTTTCTCATTAAATATATTATTGATTATTTTTACCCATTGAAATTCATTATGTTCACATGGTTTTAAGTTGCCCATGTTGACCCGCTTCATTTCAACCTATACTATGTCATTTATATTACTCATTTCAACCCAACATGTAATAATTGTTTACCCAGTTCTATCCATTTATCTTGTTATGAGTTAATATTGCCTGGTATAATGCTTGAGTTTACGGTGTTATTAATTTAAATTAGAATGTTAAGATCTTTTCCAAAGGCAAAAAAATTTTTTGGAGATCAAATCCATCATATCATTTTTTGTTTAAAAAGAGTGGAAAATAAAAAGAAGAATAAATTGAGTGGATAATATCTTTTGTTCATTTTTTGTAAGTTTCTTCTACTTTTTCTAAATGTCAATAACGTTTTCATACGTTATTATTATTATTTTTTTCCAAAATAATCACATAGTATTAACATATATTAAAAAATAATTTTTATTTTTTAAATTATACTAGTGTTTAGGTATATATGGTTAATGTTTATAAAAAGGAGCTGGATATGTGAAAAATGTAATGAATTTTTAGTGTAATAAATAATAAACAAAAAATACAACACAAAAAAGTGTGTCAGAAAAAAAAATAGTACAAAAAAATATAGGATAATAAAATAAAGTACATGAAATTTAGTTACATTAACGTATATTAATAATTATATATATCAAAATGCATGATTTGTTCATATAGAAACTAGATGTTTGCTTAGAGATTTTGTTTTTTCAATTCAATAAATTGGTTGCCTGTGAGAAGGATTTTGTAAAAAGTTTTTTCTACAATTTTGTTTATGTTTTTAACAAAAAAAAACATTTTCTTGAGCCAGAGGTCTTTCTGAAACCTCTCTACCCTTCTGAGGTAGTAGTAATGTTTGTTTTCATCTCTCTCCCCCAGACCCCATTTAAAAGTGAGATAAAACTGAGCATGTTTGTTGATTTTTCTATTATTATCATAACATATCTGTATGATTTTGAGTTTATATTAAATTTTTGTATAGAGCTCGTGATCAAATATCTAATTTTGCTATATTACTTATGATTTTACAAATGACATATAATACTCATTATCAGGAGCATAATGTGATATCCCGTATCAACACACGAAGGAAAAAAAACCTAGTTTAAAATTAAAAGGTAACATATCTTTCTATTTTTTTTAAACAAAAAAGTAATTTTCTAGAAATCAAACCTATATATATTTATGTCTCTATATATGCGTGTGAAGAGCATTCCATGCATCAAGACCGCTACTTTAAAAAAACAGGACTGGCCTGCAAATTTTTGTAGCCTCTTTTAATTAACATTTTGCAGTTATTCAAGGATGAATGTTGTCACTATGGCTTCATAAATCCCTTGATTTCAAATACCTGCTAATGAACCTGATTATATCTTGATGAGGTTAATAAACTCAACCCAACGCTTAAAGGGGGTCCTAGAAGTGAGCCCTGATGCACTGTACGAAGCTGATAGAGCGAACCGTGACCAAGCAAGCTAAGTTGCCTTGGTCTATGGTTGGCTTTGCATGGCATTCCAGTGCTTCACAAGGACACGATCGCAACATAAGACAAATTTAACACCACATCTGGTTCGTTTGCATTGCTTGGGTCCATCATGCCTCAGGATGCCGGGATTGTTTTGAAGTTGCGGAACGCCGGTGTCATAATTTTAGGCAAGGCTAGCATGAGCGAGTGCCATAAATTTTGTAACCAAACATTACTAAAATAATCAGCACACGGGTTTCCTTTTACAGTGGTTCCGGTTGACCTACTTTGATCAAGTATTTGACTTTGGAATACAGGGAAGGATAATAAATAAATGCTTAAAAGGTGAAAACAAAATCTTTTAAATTGAGTTACAAAAGAAGGAAATTAAGTTAGCTTTTAACATTTCTACGTTCATAGAAAAAGAAAACTTGAACTTAATTTACTGTAACACTCCAACCCTCTTATGGCTGACGTGTCAGTCAATATAAGAGACAATTAAACATCATACTTAAGTTCTAACTCAAAATTGCAATCCTTACATAAACAAAATCCTTAAACGAGTTCAAATGAGACAAAAACAAAATGTCTTAAAAATCAAATACTAAATAGTTCACAATAATTCTCTAACTTGATATCCTATTTTCTTGATTTACTCTCTTCACACGTTCCTAGGAATCCCTAGAGTATCTCTCATGTATACAAAGAAACCATAGAAGATAACACGGCTGATCCTCAGTAATGGAGAGAACAATGGCAAACAATAATAATGGCTAAAGCAATGCATTATTGAATGATATAATGTGAATATGACTTGAGAAAAATAAACAAGTCATGTCAATAGGAAACACCCATAAAAGATAGTCTCGGTAAATATGCACATTGGCTCTAGCCCTAATGTACGAGTAATGTGTAATGGAAGCGTGAGCACACACACTTGGCCGTTCACATGTAACGGTAAACAATAATTATCCAATGATCGATCCATACGCCTCTAAAAACAGTAAGTGCAACATCTAAGAACATTAAATAAACAAGGTAGATACGCCGGAGACTAATCACTCCACCACATATAGAGCATGTCAAGGGTGCCACAATTGACGCCTTATGAACCCATAGGTAGATGTGCTCGGATATTGAGGTCAAACAAACGAGATAGTCAATAACAATGCAATAAACAACTAAGTCTAGGTAAGCAACCAAATAATTATGACCATGCAATAATGAGTTCAAGTATATAAATCTATCGCATGCATAAAAATAGAAGGATTTACAATAGGATTTACAAAGCGAAAGCCAAATGGATGATATACCAAGTCAACATATTTCAATGAATACAATAGCATTTACGGTTATACAAAGCGTTGACAACGGTTCAGAATCTAGTCTGCAAGAATGGTATCGACACTTAGAGAACCCTAGAATCGCTCTAATTCGATGTTTATTTCCAATAATTTACCAACCAACCACTCAAAACATGCATAACCAACGCACATAAACCCCATCCAATCCTTTAATTATAACATCTCATCTACGACCATAGTACAAAAAGATATGTGTAACTAAAAACAATTATGCACGGGTATACCCGCTTATAGTGTTAGTTAAATTTGTAATTTTGTAAAAGTAAAGGGTTACTTTTTATTAATGTTTGGATAAGTTTGGTTTGAGTTATCTAGTCCTACCTTCCTGGGTTTCAGTTATGTTTTAACTTCTTGTTTTTGGCTATAAAAGCTGATATGTAATTGGTTCTATGCAATTCAAGAAAAAATTGGCAGTTTTAGTATATATCCGGTATCGATTTCATATGGGGACAACTTTCTATATCAGACTTTCCCTATCCAAAAACTAAAAAACGTGTTCCTTGCATGAAGGTATATCGGCCATCAACTTCTTCCATTCCAACGCATTGGTGAGTCTTGCGTTTTCAGTCTTCAGCTTTGGGCTTCACACGCTTCTCAATCAAGGCTCTCTAGGCTTTAGGCCTTACGCTTTAGGCTTAAGACCTTAGGCTTTACGCTTAGGCCATAGGCTTTGCACTGTAGACCATCAGCTCAAAGGCTTTATAGGCCTAAGCGTTAAGCTTTTAAGGTCTTAGGCTTTGTGGGCAGGCTTCAGGCTTTTGGCTTTAGGCTTAGCCTTCAGATTTAGACTTTGGGCGTTCCGCTAAGGCAATAGGCTCTATGCTTAAGGTCATCGGCTCCTCAAAGCTTTATAGGCCATGGGCGTTCGGCTTTATCGGTCCTAGGCTAAAGACTTGGGCTTTCTTGGCCTTGGCTTTATGGGCCTTGGCCTTTACGGGCCTTCGGCTTTAAGAGCCTTGCACTTTTTTAGTTGCACTGGTAGATTCGGCTTCTGATATAAAGAAGCATGCGATAATTGCAGTTGACTTGTATTTGAACTCTCTCGCGCTCTCCTTGACGAATGCGGCCTCGACAAAACGACGAATGAAGTTGACAGGTCTTATCAGCACATAGAGTTTGAACATATACTTAAGCCTTGAGCTACCGTTGTTTCTTGATAATAGGAACGGCTTATCGTGTCTCGACTCTCGCATACAGGTACTTGTATTATAGGATGGAAGTTACTTTATGGTAACGAAAAATAATCAAATGCAAGGCAACAAAATAACTAATAAAAGAACAAGAGACTTCCTTCAATGGCAAATCAACCCTCCGAAACTCACTCGGCTCAACCTATTGTTATAACAGTAACCATTAAACCGAAATAGGCGGAATATTATTGTAGATCAGATGATCGATTACAAAAGGAAACTCTCTATATCTGAAATCTATTAGTAGCTACTCATTACAACTAAATCCCTGATCTCTCTCCTTTTTCTTCCCCCTATTTAATAACCACTCATACGTACTAACAAACTCCTTAGTGGACAAGTCTATTTCCCAGTTTGCTCTTTCTAGAATACACTTGTAAAATAGGAGGTTTTGGGTTAACTTGTGCTTGTGTAACATTTCTATCAACTACCAAAATAGTTAATGGAAGAACATTGGGTTTAGTTGTAAATTAGCAAGAAAAGGACAACCACAAGCACAGTGTTGCTGGCTGTACACCATTGCCACCCAGGGCTACGCTAAGGTGAAAACAAATCAAACAAAATCAGGCATTATCGCTAACAAAGACACCACCATACCACATCACTACCACCTAGGGTTCTGTAAAGGAGGAAAAACATCAATCTAGCTACGATGGTCGAAGAGGTGATCATCAAATATGGCATCAAGCGGAACAAAGGCACAACCAAACCAAGCCAACGCCACCTATGGTTCCATAAAGGTAGAAAATAACAATCGATGACAGTGAAAGACCAACCTAGTGACGATGGCCGATCTTGTGGTATATTCCCCGCGTGGGGTGTACCCGTGATCAATGACGCACCTTTGATCAAGAAGCCGGATCGTGAGAGCGTTGTTGCTTACTTTGATCGAAACCCAAAGCCAGATATCTCTTTCTAGAAGATAATTGGTGGCCACAAGTGTAAACGAAAGAAAACCTACTATTCATTAGGGATCCTTTTAATATATAGGTAATTAGGCATATGCCAGCGTGCGATGTGGTGCGTTAAACCGGGTAAAAAAATAACATCCTTAAAGGTTCACAAAATGAAAACAAATCCTATTGATAAACTCACCTTAGAGGGCGAAAGGCTCGGCTAACTAGTTTTTTGTGCATCACTGCTCGCAGCAGAATTGGAAAATACAAAGCAAGAACCAACATAAATTTGTAAGACAAAAGATCAGTAAATATGCAAATCGCAACCAATATCCTGAAACTATATAAGAAGTCCTTTTTTAGTTACCTTTTTTTAGAATAACTTTTATAATTATACGCAATATTAAATTAATATGAATTTTTAAAAAATGTATATATCGAATAAAAAGTACTCCAAAATTGTTTAAATCATTATTAAATTTGATAATGCGGCATAAAAAAATTCACCAAAAAATTAAATACTTACCTCCCATTAGAACTGTTACTTTTGTAGTTTCTTCACATCCCATAAATATTCACATTGCCTGTTGAAATAAAGTTCAACAATCTAAATATTATTAAAAAAAAATCAAATCACAAAATATAATAGTATTTACATCCTAAAAATTGAACCATAACCAAATACAACAATCTCATATTGTCATAACCAATTTAAGTCACACAATATAGATGTCATAATCTAACATAAAATAGAAAATAGAGAAAAAAAATCTTGAAGTGATTAATAAGACCATGAAGTCCAGGATCCATAAAGTAGGTGCATGAATTATGACCATAAATATTATAAAAGTGCAAAACATAATAATCAGAGAAGCATCTAACCAGTGGCGGAGCTTGACCGAAACTTCAGGGGGGGCGAAATAAATTTTTTTTGTTTCAGGGGGGGCGAAATAAAGGTTTTTAAAAAATTTTACACTACGTATCGAGAAATATACACTACTGCACGAAAAAACAGGGGGGCGACCCCGGTCTTCATTAGCCTTCGCCCATGCATCTAACGTATATAAATTTAAACCAGTAATAACATCCAAAACAAATTCAAAATAAACAAAGTAGATGTCAAACCAAATATAATGATTTGAGTAAACAAAATTTAGAATTATGTAAGCATAGATAATCACATCTAATTGCCTCTTAGACGGATGACAATTATGTAAGTGAACTGAATACTTGAATCACAATTACACCGATCAACATGTAAAGTGTAAACATTCAATAAATCTAAAATTTAAATAAACCATGATTGATAAAAAAACAAAAGGTTACTAACCAGTGAAGAAGTATACTTGCTCCAAGCATGGCAGTTTTCAGGTGACCTTCTGACAGCATTCTATTTTTCCAAGCTGAGCTCAATCTTAATGTACTTCTTAAAAATCTGTTTGGATACACTTAATCTTCAAAAATACATACACAAAAGTCCATATAAACAAAAATATTCAAAAGTCAATATAAAATTCTGCATAAATACACCAAAAAACTACTTACATACATAAATAATCTGAAATATTAAGCTAAATTAGAGTAATAGGCATACGCGGAACATATATTCAAACATTTATACCAAGCTTTAAACACCAAGATACCCTTTTGTATTTTTAAAGAATGGCAGGCCGAAACAGAAGAAATCTGAATCAAAATAGTGGGTAACAAACAGATTAGATTGTATTAATGATTAAAAGTTTTAGGGTTTGAAAATCAAACATGTGGTACAATCGTAATCTACTTTAAACAAATTAGGGTCAAGATATTTGGGGTAAAACTTCCGTATTTTAAACCATGGTAGTCGAATTAGAATATCTGAATCAAAATATTGGGTAACAAACAGATTAGATTGTATTAATGATTAAAAGTTTTAGGGTTTGAAAATCAAACTTGTTGTACAACCGTATTTGACTTTAATCCAACCGAAATAGAAAGAATCTAAAAATTACATTAAATAATTAGTAACAATTTTAGGGTTTTGAAACCAAAGAAATCTGAAAGAAAATTCAAATATAACAAAGAAATTACTTCGAAATTTAAATCAAATAAAATCATGTCACTTAAATCTTAACTTTTCCATTTAATCACCAAAATCATTTACAAAGCATCGAGTCATTAAAGCAAAGTAATAAACATACTGATTCAACACAAAATTCTCAGATAACATATTTTTTCATTTTTTTTTCAATTACAAAGCATCGAATCATTAAAGCAATGTTTCGGAAATAATCAAACGATGAAACATATATCAAATAGAAACCACAAAATCAAACGATTGAACATAAAACCCTAAATCAGACAAACCTCATACTGTCTTGATCAACAGAACGGTGATGAAAGTAGAACGGACCGCTCCTATTGTTTCATCAACAGTAGAACGTGGCGGTGTTCTCGGATTTGTCGGAGACGGGTAGAACTCTGATCCTGAAATTGGCTACAGGATGAGGTTTTGATCGATAAGAAAGAGGAGTGAAATTAGGGTTTTAGGTGATAGTGACGATCTTGGGTAGTAGCAGGGGGTGGGTTGTCAAGAAATTTGCTGTGGTAGGGAAGGGTTTGGGTGGTGATGGTGACGGCAACGGTTGTCAAGAAAATGTCACAGGCGGAGTGGTTGGTTAGGCGCTGCCATTGGTGGCGGCAGTGTTGTGGTAGACGGGTTCTTCCGGCGGATCTTGGAGGAGGAGGAGGCTGAGGGTAGCTGTTTGTTGTGGTAGGGAAGGATTTGGGTGGTGATGATGATGGCAACGCTGGTGAAGAGGATGTCACAGGCGGAGTAGCTTCCGGCGGTGGTGGTTTGGCGCTGTCGCTGGTGGTGGTAGTGTCATGGCGCCCCGCGAAACGATAGAGAGAATCCAGGAGTGTTGGGTTGTTGGCGAGAGTGCCGTTGGTTAATAAAAGTGAGAATTCAGAAGCCGTGCGTTTTTTTGGTAATTTTCAAAATATAATATTCATTTTTTTCATTGCATTTATCCACTTTTTAAATAGCAAGGTTTTGTTGTAATAGGACTTATATGGCTTGTATGTAATATGTTAAGCGTGTCTTGAATTATATTTGTTTGTCGAAATGGATAAAATTTCTCACGAACTTTACCGTTTGATCTTGAATCCTATCTATGTTGTAGTCACGTATTTCACAATCACTGCTAGTTGTTTTTGTTGGGACACTTAATTATGTTTCGATATTTTTCAAAATGATTTATAAATATGTTTTTTCAAAATGATTTAATTAGGGGTGTAAACAAACCAAAGCAGTTCGTGAAATACTCGAGATCGGATTGGTAAAAAGCTCGAACGAGTCGAGCCTTAACGAGCCCGAGCTTGAGCCTAAAAGCGTGGCTTGTTTAGTTATCGAGCCCAAGCTCGAGCTTTACATATCGAGCTCGAGTCGGCTCGCGAGCTTTAACGAGCTTTTTGTTTGTATAATTTTTATTTATTAAGTGTTTATTTATAAAATTAATTATTTATATATATATAATTATGATAAATATATTTGAATC
The DNA here is from genome assembly GCA_009363875.1 of Mikania micrantha. NCBI lineage: Eukaryota > Viridiplantae > Streptophyta > Magnoliopsida > Asterales > Asteraceae > Mikania > Mikania micrantha. The sequence continues at coordinate 74,918,059 of CM018681.1, read as the reverse complement.
AAATATTTTATGTTAAATTTAGAAAATATAATTATAAATATAATTAAAGTAGTAATTAAAGTAAATAAATTAAATAAATAAAATCTAAACGAGATTGGCTCAGCGCGTTTACACCCCTATATTTACTAATATGTATTTTCAAACTTGAGTTTCATTCATATGCTAAAAGAGCATAACAAAACATACAAGCAGTGTTTTCGTGGCCGGACCGGACCGGTCGGACCGCCAACCGCCCACTCAACCGGCCCAAAAACAGTAGAAGAACCGTCAGGAACCTGACCAGACGGTCGACCGGTCGGACCGTAAAACCGGTGGTCGGACCGGTTTTTATTTATTTTTTTATTTTTTTCTAATTTTTTTTGATTTTATATATATATTTTTATAAAATGTTTATAAAATCATCCGGTTCTTAAATCCGGTCCGACCGGTCCGACCTTTGACCGGTAAGGAGACCGGTTCGACGTCCGGTCCGGTTCTGAAAACATTGCATACAAGTAATTTGAGACGTATCAATCATTTCAACTATATCTTAATTATGCCAAATTTTTGTGTTTGTAGTATTTACGAACGACAATTGACTTGGTGTTAAAATTTTAACCAATTGAAGATATAAAATGAGTCATTTGATATTAAAAAGAATATAATATTAAAAGAATAAGAAAGTATAATGAGGGTACTATCATTGTCTTACCTATTTATATCAAGATAGGGATAAAAATAAAAATAAAATGGCTATAAAAATGTTCCCTACAGCTCGAAATCAAAACCAATTGTTCCGATGGTTATAACAAGTTAAGAACCGAACTGGGTAGAAACAAGCTAGGAGTTGATTGTAGGAAAAATTTTAAGAACTACATAAGATTTGCGAAGGATAATCATGTATACCCAGTCCATTTATATCTGTTCTCGTTCCAAGTCAAGCTTTTTTTCTTTTTGTGTTCACCTCCATGCTATGATTGTCATCATAATTTTTGTTTTCTTTATAAGACAACGGTTTGCAACATTTGTCCTTATAATTGTTTGGTTCTACTATTCATAAAAACGAGAACAAATGTTTCTTTTGTGTTGGAGTCTTAACCAATAAAAGATGTAGAGTATAACAAACATATTATTAGTGTTTTTCATGTGTGACACTCAACTAATTCCTCAAACACCTACTTATACTAAGTTAGAGATAAAACCATAAAAATAACTAGAAAAGCTTTCCAACAACTAGAAACCTAAACCAATCTTTCCAATGATTAGAAATTAATTGTGGGCAAAATTTTAAGAACCAGATAAGACTTGACACGTACAATCAGGTGTCAATCGGTTCCACTTTATACATATTTCGTTTCCAAGTCAAACCCGCAGCTCTAATTTCAAAGTCGTTTTTTTTATTCACCTTTAAGCTACGATTGTCCTCATAATTGTCTGGTTTCAATATAAGATACAATTAATTTTATTATTGTTAAATTTATATAGATTTAGTTTTAGCTGTTGATTCAAAGTCTTAAACCAAGACCATAAGGACCATGCTTTTCAAACTGAAAACTTTATATTTTCAATCATGAACCACGTCATGCCAACCAATTTGGTTAAGGCTTGAGCTGTTCGAGAGATTACAACGGCTTCTTAACACCCCTTCTTATAACTAGACCAAATCACACTCGCCACCAATTATCTTTATTGCCAATTATTCTTTATATCCATACTACATAAGAACACATCATCCATCTCTATAAATTTACTTGATCAAGTTCGTATTTTTCAAAACCAAAAAATAAACTCATAACACCTCAAAAGGGTCAAATAAAATCCTTCAATATCATCAAAATAGGACCAAAATATCATAACATGTATAAGAAAACAAAGCTTTGAATACAAAGTTCATATATATCAAGCAACAAAAGTAGTAACTCATGGAGAACTAAATTGCACCCCGTGCAATGTGAGTTGTACATTTAACCTCACCCAATTCATTTATTCCAAAAACACCTAAAAGTTGCTCGTGTAATTAAACACATGTTTGCTTGAGTGAACACGCGGCTGGTGCAAAGTGGGTTTTATTAGCATGTAAATAACTTCCCTCATGGTGGGTCGAGTCATGCTCTCATCCTCCACACACAAATTGCAATATTGAACATATCAGCAACACTCGAGAGAATGTAACTGGTAAGCCTTGAATCCAAAACCGATAGAACCACATCATCATCCGATGACTTAGGATTTAGGAATATCTAAATGGTCTTTCTAACCCACCTGATTATATCCACATAGTCAGCAAACTCTAACATACCATTTTTTACTGCAGTTAGCTCAAGCAGCGCAACTCCACAACTATAGACGTCACTCTTCTCATCTACTTTTAAGGTGGATGCATACTTTGTAAATAGTCAATCCAAAAAATAAAACAAAAACATTTAATAAAACCAACAATGTATAAGATATTAAATTTTGTATACATGACATAAAAAAAATGACTGTACTTATCTCCATCTTAAAAGGTCAAGTAAGTAAAGCAAGAACTTTTGACTTAAATTCTTGTCTCAAAAAACTTTCAAATGATTACAAATCTATTATTTAAACAATTTGCATCAAATATAGTTATAAAAATAAGACTTGGTCAATATATATTCATCTAAATACAAAAATTACATTCAAATACAATTTTTTTAACTATACTAGTTTTAAGTTTATTTAGCTTTTTATTACTCGTCAGAAGCACAAATAAAAGAGAAGAAACTGTAACATGAGTTTTTGAAAAAAAGCCCTCAAGTTTGCTTGAGTCTCAAAAATTGATTGAGCCACCCTCATTTCATCTAAATGAAAACAAGATATAGCCTTCACATATGTAATAAAAGTACAAGCATAGATAGTTGATAGTTTATTACTTTATTTTATAAATACATGTAAGTTCATAATAAAAGTACAAGCATAGATAGTTGATAGTTTATTACTTTATTTTATAAATACATGTAAGTTCATAAACTTTATTACTTTAATATACTAAAATATGTTTTAGTGATCATATTTACAAACTAATAAATTGTGATTGTTTATATGATATTAACCAATGAGATTTTTTAACACACAAGGTACAACTATTAATGCACAATCTTACATGTCCTATTGCATAAAAGACTACAATATATTAAAAAAAATGTGATATCATGCATCAAAGGACATGTTGATGTGTGTTTGATTTTCAGGTGCTTTAACAATTTAAAGTTGCGTTTTTATGTGCATTTTATGTGGAACGATGATACTTTGAGATACAATTGTGAATAGCAAGTAAAAACACGTTAGATGGATGCCCGAGGGCGTTAACGAGGAGAAAAAAATGCACAAAAAGCTCAAAACTTCGGAAGCGCATATCTTGAGCTAGAGGAAGAGTTACGGAATCTATAATATATGAAAACTGAGTTTTTCGACGAGACGAAGCTGTAGGTAAAGTCATCTTAGGTGTAGGCTACGCCCAAGTCACCGTAGGCTACGTCCGAGCGTAGGATACGCCCAAAAATTCAGCGTTGGCAGAAATTTTTCACCGTTTAGATGGGCCCGGCGTAGGCTACGCCCAAAACGCGGAAAACAGGTTTTTAACCTCTTTTGCCTATTTTCAAGCCACAATCCTTTTAAGTCGAAAATTAAGGTTTTTGGGGTCATTTGGGGATGAAAATTGAAGCTTTTTGGGTGAATCCAACTCTCCAAATGAAGATTCAATCCAAGAATTCATCAATGGAATCAACAATTGAAGATCAAATCGCGATGAGGCAATGCTAGTTTCTTCGTAATCGCTTCCGAGTGATTAGGGTTGTAAGTGAAACAACGTTTGAATGTCGAACTTAGGTTTTTGATTGTAAACTTGATACAATTTTCATTTGGTTGATTTAAACAATAGATCTATGCTTTTGTATTGATACATTACCATCAGTGATTCGGTTTTCTTACATTGTTTACTCATTGGTAATCGTGTAATGCTTTGTGTATGTCTATTGGTAATAGTGTGAATGAGAAAATCTTAAACGTTTGTTCCATCATTATCACTTTAATCAAATTGAATAACCAAGTCATGTTTACAGGATTTCAATATAAGTTTAACCTAAAGTCATTGTGGATCTTGCAACCTAAATCCGGAAGTGATTACCTTTTTCATTAATTATTTTCAAATCAAAAGTTAAGTTTGTTGCCTAATAACGGTTCTTTTAATTCAATTCAATCCAAAGTTTTCATTTTTCTAGATTAATTAGTTTGTAGTGACGATTATCACTTTCCACTTATTCCTTGTGGAGACGACCTTACTTGCCCTTGCTATAGTCAAAGGTAGTTAATTAAGTTCTTAATTATAAATTGTTTTTGATTGACCTACGACATATAGATCACATGTACCTGGTGCGATGTATCTATATGATTAAGCAATGGAAGACATGCAGTGAGAATCACCAACATTCCTAAAAAATTTGGCCAACCCAAAATAGTATTAGAGAAAACCCTTAAATCCTATATGAGCCACTGATTTAAAATCTTGAAAATAAACATGTGGTCCACTTTAATCTGGATAAAAAATTAAAGGGTTGTTTGTTCGGATATGAATACATCTGAATGGGTCTGAATCTGAATGGTTCAGATTCAGACCGTTTGTTTCACTAAAAAATAGCATATCTAAATGGGAGAACATTTGAATAGATTCAGACCTCAACACAAGTCTGAATGGATAAAATTTACAAGGGGTCGTTAATACCCTTTTATTTTACCCTAAAATTCTCTCCTCTAACGTCCAAGATCTCCCGTGTGATAATTGCGTACGAAGAATTACGTCAGCAATGAATTGAGCACAGTTGATCATGCTTAAAATCCACGTTGAGTGGACAACTCAAAATTCTCAGGTTAGAATCATAACTCAAAAATGAAGAGAATGAGTGTAAGCGAAATCGCGAAACGAGGCTCCGATTTCAAGATACACTGAATCGAATATAGCAATAGAAAAGAGGTCAAATATTTTGAGCTCTTTAGGTCTTGAGATTATAACCATTGGGAAGAGCTCAAAAAATCGTGAACGTAGGCGAAAACCGTGCGCAAAACGGAGTTCGTATGCTCCCGGAATCACGAAACAAATATAAGATCAAATATCTGGTGACTCTTACCCGCGCGGTACGCCCTGAGTGATGCAAGGATCTGGGGCGATGCGCCTGGGGTCAATTTTGTCGCCAAGTTGCTTAAAACGATTAGATTGCATCCATAAACTATATTTCTTGCTTCTTTTCGACGTTTCTCCCCTCCAGATGCCCAAAATCTTCATTTTCACCATTTAAACTCCATTTTGAAGCCTCTAGATCACATGGATCGCATCAAGGATCGTTAATACAAGTCCAGATCATCATTTTACCCGCAAAACTCCGTCAGAATAGGTAACGGTTTGTTTTAACCTTCTAGTTTGATAATGATTGATTAAATCTTGTTTTCGAACGTAATGATATAGTTAGGGTTGTTGATTTTTACCTAGATGATGGCTATGATTTATTATAGACGAAGAACACGACATTCTAACGGGTAAATCCTTGTTTTGATCCGTTGTAATGCCCGATTTTCATGAAATCATAACAATGATTATAATGGTTTAAATCATTTGATCATGACAATATAAGTGATTAGTTTCATTAATCTTTGAAATGCAAAGGTTAAATCCAAGTGTTTCAAACTAATCACAATCATTAACACACTCAGGGAAACGAATATTTGACGTTTATGATTACAGTCAAATTAGTATGTTAAGCATGGTTTTTAAACCTATTCCAATATCACATTATGATATTTCATGATAATTGGGTACTCAATAACAAGGATTAATTGTTTCTATGCAATAAATTCATTTAGAAAGTGTTTCATCATCATAATCAACAACATTAACTATTTGATTAATCCGAGATTATTCTGATTAATCAAGTGTGTCATCAACCTAGTATTAGGAACCTGAATCAGTATAGGTTCCTACATTATCATACATTGTATGATATGACATTAAAATAAATAATTAAATATTAAACATCGGTTTGATGACTGTTAAGGCAATGTCTTGGACATTGGACGTTCAGAATGATTTAATCAGTAAGTTAAACTATAAATAACTCATTACACATGAACTAATGCAGAATTACACCATTAGCATCAGTTTGCGAGTGATTTTGCTATTGTGAGATATCAGGTGAGTTTCGTACAACCCCTTTTCTTTTTAAATCTTTTATAAACATCGGGGTAGCACTATTGAACTTTTCAGAACTATATGATATGTATCACTGTTATCTGCGTGATTTCATGTGATGGTTGAGAACTTGTGGATTTCATGGGATTTTGCCTGGAGAACAAGAACACTATCACAGTATCGAAAGTCCTCATTCTTGAACTGTATCTAGTGAACCCATGTGGGGCCGAACAGAAAACAATGATAGTACTATCGGCTGACAACCCATTTGCCGGGAGCTTGCAACTCCCCTTGGTGTAAATGTTTGTTATCTGTTTCCAGAACTTCTTAATGTAGATAGACATTAAGACAATGAGGCACCAAGATATGTACCGACGGGTAGTACCTCAGATTTTCCACACACCACCACATCCACAGATATCTGATAAAGATACCTATGCGGAAAACTGGCTAGAAGCCCATCACCTCAGAGAGTCCAGATTTATACAAGAATTATAGAGGATAGGATGAGGCAGATTATGGAGTATATAGTGATTTCAATGCTCATCTCTGAATACCTATTGAGGTATCATCTCTGAATACCTATTGAGGTATCATCTCTGAATACCTATTAAGGTATCATCTCTGAATACCTATTGTGGTATCATCTCTGAATACCTATCGAGGTATCATCTCTGAATACCTATCGAGGTATCATCTCTGAATACCTATCGAGGTATCATCTCTGAATACCTATCGAGGTATCATCTCTGAATACCTATCGAGGTTTCATCTCTGAATACCTAGTGTGGTATCATCTCAGGTGACGAGAGGTGGGGGTGTGACATCCCGTCCACAGCCTACGATCCACACAGCCACCGCCTAATCCCGTCGACCTCCAACTGGTTATCGGTCGCCACCTGCCCGTCGCCTCCTGTAACACCAGTGCCGGAATCGTAACCGGAACAGTAACTCGTACAGTAACTCAGACATAAACTATGTGTATTATTTGTATGCTATTATCGTGTAATGCTTGACACAAAACTATTATGCAACTGTTTCAGTAATCTGATTCAAACTCACAGTTTAACAGTCTGAAACATATCAGACAACACTAAACTGACACATGAATGTTTGTTAGGATGCTATTATGTATAAACATAAGTGAGGCTTTATAGAACAAAACACTAACGGACATCGTTACAAGAATGCTAAATGGACGGATTATTCGCATAGGTGACGATCTGTACGAATATATATGAAAGTTTAACGTTCTGAATGATGTCCAATAATTAGAAAACCATATCGAAAAGTGTAGTTATCGTCGTATTCGTACGGGTGACGATTCGAACGAATACTCGCGACGATTATACGATTCGATTTAAACCGTTAATTAAACGTTTTTAGAAATTTAAAATAAACGATAGATATTTAGTTAATTTATTAGGAATCACAACCTAACATAAATTTATAAACTTTACTTCTTAAAACCGTAATGATTCGTTGCGAAAACGAAATGAAGCCGACACTTCTACGCGAAACCGAGCAGACCCGAACACCTAGGTATGTTGAAAGCCTTTAATGAGGCTTTTAATCCCTCATTTTTTCCACAACCACCTCATCTTCAACTTCTCTCCCGTCACTTTCTCTCTCTACTCTCTCTAGAAACCATAGCAAGATCTCCTTCAATCCTCCACGAAATTTAGTGTTTTTGGTGTCAAAACAACCACCATCACTTGTAGATCATGAAAGTACAAGGGATCTAAGTTCTCATCCATCAGATTCGAGGTAAAGATCAAATTTAGTTTCGGTTTTAGGGTTTTGAAAACCCTAGGTTCGAACCCCCTTTCTTACCGGTTTAGCACACTTTCTAACCATAGGAAACCCATCACAACACCTTAGAACGAAGTAGGAACAAGTGATACACCATTTGATGGTCTTAATGTTCGATTCTAGGGTGTTGCATCTGGGTACACTCTACCGGCCGAATGGCCAAGAACATCAGGCCATCGAATGGCCTTAGCCGAACCACCCTTCTCATTCGCCGAATGGCCAAGGGGCGAAGCAGCTCTTATTCGGCCGAACCAGGGGTCATTCGACCACTGTCAGTCAGCTTCTCTTTCGCCTAGACTCCTTCGGTCGGGTGCCACCTCCTTTGCTGATTAGGTCATTCGGCCACCTGCCATTCGATCGGCCCACAGCCTCAATCGGCTCAAGGTGATTCGCCCCAAGTCTTATTCGGCCAAGCATTTATTCGGTCGGCCCATTCGACACCCCACATATGGGCCACCCTCATTCGGCCCAGATGCTCTTCGGTCAGCTAAGCTAGTCGGCCCAAGATCTTTCGGCCCAATTGATTCGGTTCCTTCGACTAAAGACTTGAGTGTGAACTACGAGTTGTGATTAAAGGGATTGGGTGCATGAACTTGCATGGGGGCTACGTAAACCTTATGCATGTGAGAGAGTGTGTGCATGGGAAACTATTAGTGTTTCCTAACAAGAAGCTATCCTAGTCTTATTAAACAAAAGTGATAAACTTGTAATCTTTTCATGCTAAGGACTAGGACATCAATAGGTTGCTAAACAAGTTCTAAACCTACATTTTTCTATCACATGGGGTTGGGGGTAAACAAGGATTTATGAAATAACACAAGGGATTTTAAATTATTGCAAACATAAAGCATGAATTACAAGAAACAAGGAAACAACTAAATGTGGGGTGGATTAAGTTCCAACATCTGACACTTAGTGATTTTATACAAGCATATAACTAGGTTAGGGATCCTCATGTGAGTCTCTAAGCCAAGTTGTACGCATGAATGATCTAAGAAACAACGGAAGCTAAAACTAAATCTTAGGCTTAGAGTTAATCAAATTGGATTAACTTAAGTCTAACAAGTTAACGTATGATTTTCTTAAAATGAATTATACTTTTGATAAAAGAAATTAAATTGTAAACTTTCTTAAAGTAATTAAATGATTTTAACTAAATGTTTAACTTAAAATAAATTGTCTTAAAAGGTTTAATGAAAATCTTGTAATGGTTGCTTGCGGGATAAAGGGTTTATTTATGGGAAATACTTTAGACTAGTTAGATGAAATGCTAGAAAACACATTAGTAACATAGGACACTTAGTTGCACACCGAGACCAAAACCCTAGTTTGCGTCTATTATAACGACTTATAGCATTCGAACCTATTAAAACAACTCAGGTGTTGAAGATACTTAAGCTACAATCAACGAGCGCACATTATCTGTTGTGGTTCTTACTTAGCAACACAGGTGAGTTCATTTGTCCCTTTTCAAACTATTTTGTTTTACTTCGGGACTGAGAAGCATGTTTACCCATTTTAAATAAATGTTTAAATGTTTCTTAAATGCTTTTATACTTATTCATAATGCTAATACTTGATGCACTTATTTTAAAGGCTAATACTATAAACGCTTATTCTAAACGCTAATGCTTTAAACACTAAAACTATATGCTAATGCTACATGCTAAAACTATATGCTAACGCTACATGCTAATGCTACATGCTAATCCTACATGCTAATTCTACACGCTAATGTTATATGCTAATACTATATGCTATGTGCTACATGCTAAGACATCATGCTAATGCTATATACTTTTAATCTATTATGCTTAAAACCTCGAATGCTCGAAGTGCTTGAAATGCTATAAACTCTTGTATGCTTGATAGGCTTGAAATGCTAAAACTACAGGCTGGTACTTGTGCATGACATACGTGAATGCTAAACTATGCTAATGCTAAGCTAGTATTGTTCATAAGATACGTAAATGCTAAACTATGCTAATGCAAAGCTAGTATCTGCGCACAAGATACGTAAAGGCCAGGCTATGGAAATGCTATAAACTTGTATGCTATGAACTTGTATGCTAAAGCTATCAGCTATTGTAGAATGGACCGACTGGCCTCTCAGTGCTTGCCCTAGGGGGTTCTTTATAGCCAGGACTATCGTAGAACGGACCGACTGGCCTCTCAATGCTTGCCATAGGGTGTTCTTCATAGTCAGGACTTTGAGGAGCAGACTGTTGGCCTCTCAGTGCTTGCCATACAGTGATTCCTCATTGTCCACCCATGTTGTTAAACTCTTAAACTGAATGCTAAAGCTATGATGGGATTGGATGGTAGGTAAGACGCTTAATTATCATTAATAACAGTGTCATATGTGGATTAGTATGTGGTGGGATGACGTCTGGGCAGGTTGTAGGCTCGACCCTTTCGTATGCCCTATATATAAGCATACCGATCTGGATATTACATGTGATGTTAATGAGGTTAAGGTTGTTACCGAAAGGGTTGGTAAATGCTAGTGTGCGCGTGTTTTAAACTTCTAAACAGGATGTTTGAAACTATGATTGAATTTGATGGTAGGTAAAACGCTTAATTATCATTAACAACAGTGTCATATGTTGATTAGTATGTGGTGGGATGGCGTCTGGGCGGGTTGTAGGCTCGACCCTTTCGTATGCCCTATATATAAGCATACCGATCTGGATATTACATGTGATGTTAATGAGGTTAAGGTTGTTACTGAAAAAGGTTTGCAAAGCTATTTTCAAATACTAAACTATATGAATTCACCAACCATTGTGTTGACTTCGTTTTCTTACATGCTTTCTCAGGTGATGTACATGATTAAGCTAAGGCTAAGGAATGCATGCTAGGATGCCCAGTTAGAGGACCTAGTAGTTTTGGAAGCACACATTTTGCTGATTTTTGTGAATCACTTTTGATAGATTTACTTAGTTAAATTATCAAACATTGACATTTGTAATTTAACTTTGTAATCCTAGTTTAATGTTATTTGTGCTTTAGTTATTCTCAATGTTGATGCTATGTAAACAATCTGATCATCACGGTTATCACTTCCGATATCGCGCCCCGGGAACCTTCCGCCCGGCGGGACACACGATCCGGCCCGCCGGCTCGGGGTGTGACACTTCCGCGCAGCCGCCGCTTCTGTCACAGATTGTGCGCCTGTCAAAGCCACAGCGCCCCGTCGCCCATCAATGGCTCATATAGGGTTTAAGGGTTTTCTCTCTAAGATCGGGTTTTCAAATGATACAATCCTTATATATACATATGTGTGTGTATATATTGTATCATGATTACACAATACCTCTCTTTAATGTATTAACGGTATAAATTCATCAACATCAATCCAAATCTTTGTTTTTTATTTGATCATCATTATTACACATGTAGAATACTTTCTTCGTTTATGTGTTTACTTAAATTCACATGTATTTAGGATTTAAAACACATATAAATTTGTGTTACAGTTTACTGACACATTTAATGTAACGAAATTTACACTGGTGTAAGAGCCTAAACGTTTATTAATTTGCGCAAACATGTAAAATAAGAAAGTGATCTACATATGTAATAATGATAATTAAAAAACAAATTAAATATTTCATTAACGAAATAAAGATGGGTTAACAAAAGATTCTAGCCATACACACATTGATTACTGCCCAATTTTAGAAAGTTAAAACCTAAACATGATTAGGTTCAATGAATAAAAAAAATAAGTTTTGAATAAAAAATACAACACAAATAAATACGTACAAAAAAAATAGAACAAAAAATATTGGATAATTAAATACACTACATGAAATAAAGTGGAACACATTAAAGTGCTTGATTTTCTTTTAAAAATATATCAAAATTATACTCAAATAACGGAGAAGAAAGTTTGTGTTTAAAGCATGGTTATTTTTAAAAAATAGTCATTTGAAAAAATTATACACGTTTTAAATAATATGTAAAATTTGAAAAAAAATAAATAAATAAAAGAAAATGTGTTAACGTTTCCTAATATGCGTTCACCTTTCTTTTTCAACACTTAATTTTAACTATAAATTCAAAATTAAAATATAAACATCTATTTCTATTCTTTTTAAACAAAGAAAATAATTTTCTAGAAATCAAACCTATATGTATATATATGTATGTATCTATCTGTGTTGTAAGACCATTCCATATATGTTTTTTTTAACGGCAAATTTATTAGACACCTAAACTATCTGAAACTAAATTATACCATTATATGAGATTGAACCCATTATCTTTCATTAGGCTAATCCCTCATTGTCATTTCATATATGTATTAAGACGGCTAATTAATTTAAAAAAGAAGGATTGGCCTGCAAATTAAATATGGCTTTAACATTTAGCTGTTTGTATGCAAGGATGAATGTTGTCAATATGGCTTCATAAATCCCTAGATTTTAAATACTTGCTAAGTAACCTGATTATCGATCGATTCACTATTGATCGAGTTGACACAGCCATGCCCATGTCTATCACCTTCTTGCTCATCCTCGTTCTTTTGGCGTCGATCTCATCGTGCCTAGCTCAAAAAGAAGCCACGATCCAAGAACTCAGGCTCGCATTTAAAGAAAATCGAATCAACTCAAGACGACTCGTGGAGTTCTATCTTGGTGAGATTAATAAACTCAATCCAGTGCTTAAAGGGGTCCTAGAAGTGAACCCTGATGCACTATACGAAGCTGATAGAGCGGACCGCGAACGGGCAGCTAAGGTGCCTCGGTCTTTGGTCGGCTTGCATGGCATTCCGGTGCTTCTCAAGGACACAATCGCAACAAAGGACAAACTTAACACCACTGCTGGTTCGTTTGCATTGCTTGAGTCCATCGTGCCTCGGGATGCCGGGATTGTTTCGAAGTTGCGAAACGCGGTGCCATAATTTTAGGCAAGGCTAGCTTGAGCGAGTGGTCAAGTTTTCGATCACTTAGTGCACCTAGTGGTTTTAGTCCACGAGCTGGACAAGGAAAGGTTAGCCCTCTATCAAACGGTTCAGACTCTATATGAATATACAACTTATCCTTTTACAAATAATTGACCTGAGTTTTACGTTGCTATGTAGAATCCTTACGTGTTATCCGCAACTCCGTGCGGGTCAAGTAGCGGGCCTGCAATATCAGTCGCGGCTAATATGGTGGCGGTGTCGATAGGAACTGAGACAGATGGTTCCATCTTATGCCCGGCTAGTTTTAATTCAGTGGTGGGCATCAAGCCCACCGTGGGTCTCACTAGCCGGGCCGGGGTCATCCCAATTTCTGCATCGCTAGACACTGTGGGGTAAAGTAGCTTTTCATTTTTAATGTGCAGTCTCGATCTTCATTATGGTTGAAGGTTTACAAGATTTAGTTTATACTTTTAAGAAAGATTTTGGGGTATTAGAAATGGCAGATCCGATTTATTTATTTTTGAGTAAATTACCGATATGGTTTTTGTGGTTTGCTAATATTTCACTCTTGGTCCCTATGTTTCATAAATTATCCTAATGGTCCCTAACTTTTGACATTTGTAACACATATAGTCCTTAGGTCACCAAATTACCTCATATAATTGACCAAATTACCTCACATAAGGACTATATGGGTTACAAATGTCAAATGTTAGGGACCAAATAGGTAATTTATGAAACTTAGAAACTAAAAGTGAAATACTAACAAATCAGAAGGATCATCTCGATAATTTATTCTTTATTTTTTAAATACCCTGAACCTATGTGTCGTCACACTACTAACTTTTCCTAAAAAGTATGGTTGTAAACAAACAAACAGATACGAACGATTCTTTATTCGTTCGTGTTCGTTCATTTTAAAGGAATTAGATTTGTTCATGAACACAAACGAATATATATTATTTAAAAAATAAATAATCAACATTCTCAATTTCCAACATTAGAGATAATCATTTTATATAAATATAAAGTTATAAATTTGATATAAAACTTAAAAAATAATCATCATAAAACAAGACAAAAGTTATAAATAATAATCGTAATTAAATTTATTCTAAACTAATGTTTCAAGGATCTTAGTTTCAAATTACTATGTTTTTAGTAAGATACAACTTTCAAATGACTCAATTTATAGTTTAAATGTTATAGTATTAAAATAAAAAGAGAAATTTAAGAATATAAAACACACTTAATAAATAAACACAATAAATGAACGTAAACAAACACATTAAATGATTGTTCACAAACACTAATTAACGAACACGACCTCTATTCATGTTCGTTTACAGATACAAATTAACGCTTCACGAAGTATTTACTGAACGTTTGGTTCATTTAAAGCCGCATTAAAAGCAATTTATCATTGTTTTCTATTGCATGTTGGTGCGTGGAGAACGAATTTGTTAAGAGATTGGGCTAAAGGTCAGACGTTAGTCCAATGATAAAAATAACGTCATGTCGTCATACAAACAAAATCTTGAAAAACTAAAATATATAAATAAAACAATAAACATAACAATAACATATAAAAATTAAAAGTAAACATTAAAAAAAACCGTAGCAATCAACAAAATTAATATTGAAATATTAAGAAAATTATAAAAGTTGGCATACAAAGAAAAAAAATGAATTTAATCATATTTAACAAAGGAAACCAAAGGGTGCTATTGTTTCTTTATCAAATAAAAGAAAGAATTAAGACTTTCAGAATAATATTCTTTGGAGAAATGGTAGCTTATTAATGATTATTAAGAAACTACCTTTTATTGACTCATAACATTTGAATGGTTAATATGTAACTTTAGTCTGAATGTTTAAGAGTCATTCAGACTTAAGGTTACCTATTAACCATTCAAAGATTATGAATCATTAAGAGGCTAGCAAACAACCCCTTAAAATTTAAAACAAGTCCTTTAACAATTTTAGAAGTAGTTCTTCTTTAGGAGCGATTTTACGGGTTATCGCATGATTTAAAATGAGTCTTATTATTTTTACACCCACCCCCCACCATTCACATCTTTTATACGTCTCGTATAAGCCTATACACGATACATATAGGGGGTCAACCATTATTTGTCAAAAATTGTCAGTGTCAATGATTCTCTCATGTACGACTCATATAGTCTATACGTCTCATACAGGTCATGTATGAGGCGTATACAAGACCAATCATTAACGAATCATTGCGTGTCAATGGGGGATATACGTCCTTATAAGACTATACGAGACATGTGAAATTAGAGAATAATTATTGTCACTCAACTAGTTACATATAAAAAATAGGCTCGAGAATTAATGTTATTATTTACACATGAAGGCAATATTTTTTTTAGGTCACATCAATTTTAATTTTTCACATATCGCTTATTAATACATCACATAATAAATAATATAATTAAATGTTAAATATATATTTTCAGTTAAATTTTTTAATACATTAAAATATATTAATATTAAAAAAATTTTAAAAACCAATTTATTATAAAATATAAATAAAAATTTAAAAATAAGTTTTTAAACCAAATGCTAAACAAACAAACTTTAAAAATTTAGTTTTAAAAAAAATAGAGTAAATTACTGATTATGTCCTTTAAAAATATAGCAATTTGTTGGTTTCGTCCTTTGACTTCAAAAATTACAAAAGGGTGTCCTTATTTTGAAAATTTTGCACTGGTTTTGTCCTTTGTCACTAACCCCGTTAACTTATTCCGTTAAACCTCCATGTGCCAGTAACATGAGGGGTAAAATGGTCAAATCCACATCTTCTTCCCCACCTACGGTTTTCAAATATGATTAATTTCAGATCCCTAATTCATGTTGTTTTTTTGGCATGTTTATGAGTTTAAAACGTTTAGAATCGTGTTTGGGTCATGAAGCAATGAAAACCCTGTTGATTGGGTTCCGATTTTGGTCGGTTTCGTGTTGGAATCGTGTCGCCGGAGGTTCGCCGGATTCCGGCGGGGGGTGGCTGAAAAACGTAGTTTTCATGGCATGTTTATGAGTTTAAAACGTTTAGAATCGTGTTTGGGTCATGAAGCAACAAAAACCCGGTCGATTGGGGTCCGATTTGGGTCAGTTTTGTGTTGGAATTGTGTCGCCGAAGGTTGAGGTTCGCCGGATTCCGGCGAGGGGTGGCCTGAAAAACGTTGTTTTTATGGCATGTTTATGAGTTTAAAACGTTTAGAATCGTGTTTGGGTCATGAAGCAACAAAATCCTGGTCGATTGGGGTCCGATTTGAGTCGGTTTCGTGTTGGAATCGTGTCGTCGGAGGTTGAGGTTCGCCGGATTCTGGCGAGAGGGTGACCTGCGTGAATAAGGAAGAAGAAGGGGATGAAATGACTATTTTACCCCTCATGTGACTGGCATATGGAGGTTTTAACGGAATAAGTTAACGGAGTTAGTGACAAATGACGTAACCCGTGCAAACTTTTCAAAATAAGGACAACCCTAGTAATTTTTGAAGTCAAAGGACGAAACCAGCAAATTGCTATATTTTTAAAGGACATAACCAGTAATTTACTCAAAAAAATAATGTTATTATTTTATTATTTGAAATATTAATTTATATGAAATTTTAATCATATTTTATGTTAAAGAATCATTTTATATTATCTGAATTTTTGTTAGTGACTATTTATTATATTTTTACTCAACTAATTTATACGAGGCGCTAGCCTAATAAACAAATAAAAAGAAGGTAAAAAATCTAATCTTTATTATGATCTTTTTTTTGGTTAGGCCGATATGTAGAACGGTTTCTGATGCTGTTTATGTTCTTGATACAATTGTCGGATTCGACTACAACGACGGTGAGGCGACCAAAAGGGCGTCACAATACATCCCACCAGGTGGCTACACTCAATTTCTGAAGCCTGGGGGCCTGAAGGGGAAGAGAATTGGTGTAGTTAGAAACCCCTTTTTCGTGTTCTCAAATGGATCAAATTTGCTTCAAGTTTTTGAAAACCATTTGGACACATTAAGGTAGGGTTTGGCAATCACTAATTTATTTCATGGGTAAAAACTATTAAAACCCACGAAAGTTGAGGCGATGATCTTAAAGTTTGTAGCGTCGAAACTATTGCCTCGAAACTATTGCCGACGACATGTCATCGGGACATGTAGATGTATCAAAGCAACTTTAAACTTATGAGTTAAATCAGGCTTTAAACTTATCAGCTAGTGACTTTTTAGCTAAGTTAGCTGGCACTTGCTAAGCCTTTAGCCTATTTAGCCAGCAAATATGAAATGAAACCTTCAAAATTTCTTGGAATCTTAAATAATACTCATTATACTTATAATCATGTACCATTTTTTCTTATGAAAAATGTTAGGCTTGAAGGCGCGATCTTGGTTGATAAACTGGAGATTGCCGGTCTCAACACCATACTTAACACCACTGCAAGCGGCGAAGCAGTAGCCACGATAGCCGAATTCAAGATTGCGATAAATGGCTACTTGAAGTCACTGGTAACTTCTAAAGTTCGTTCATTAGCAGATGTAATAGCATTCAATCAAAAGTTTGTTGATTTAGAGAAGACTGAGGAATTTGGGCAAGAGATATTCTTAGCAGCCGAAGCCACAAACGGAATCGGAGATCTTGAGAACGCAGCGATTGCAAACATGGCTAGGCTGACACGAGACGGGTATTTGAAGATGATGGTTGAGAACAGGCTTGATGCGGTTGTGACTCCTGGTTCTAATATTTCTCCTGTGCTGGCTATTGGTGGTTTTCCGGCGATAAGTGTTCCCGCGGCGTATAACGATGATGGTGTGCCTGTAGGCATGTGTTTTAGCGGGTTGAAAGGGTCTGAACCTACATTGATTGAAATTAGTTATGGGTTCGAACAAGCAACAAAGGATAGAAAGGTTCCAACATTTTTAGCTTGAGTTATCATTGTAAAACTTAATTAAGGAATGACTAGTAACAATTCCGTATTATATAAAATCAAAGCATCATAAAAGTATACATGTTGCAAAATATATGTTGATACAATTAATAGATATTTAGGTTTTTAATTTATGGTTATTAGAGGTATATGATGCGACATAACTGGATTTAGAGTTTACTTGCATGAAGAAAAACAAAAATTTCAAAATAGTAGGGTAATGAAACCAAAAGGCTTCTAGTCTATCGATATTTTTTTTGAAAGATTTATTAATTGACTTCTTTTATAAAAGATTTTGGGTTGAAATCTCGTATGGACCAAAATATTTTTTTGGGTTGAGTTAGAGAATTTTCCTAATCGTGAGTATCTTCTAGGCAGATCGGTCAGGTCACCAAGCTCTGTTATTCAAACAGAAGAGTGATCTATTTGACAGGATGATCCCGAATAATTGAGCGTTTGATGTAAAAAAAAAGGAGGATAACGAAATACTTCAAACTACAATTTACTAGGCCCATATGCAAAACCAATGAATAAAACGACAAACCCACTCTAGTTTTTTTCCTGCTGGGTTTCACCTTTTCTTCTTTTTATGCCAAAATTCGAAAATTATATACTTTTCTTTCCACAAAATTCAGAAAATGCTGGCTTGGTTGAGCTGAAAATGGTATTTTTTGCTTTTTTTGAGCTGCAGAGGGTCCGTCGTGCTAGATTCAATTATCCTGACGGTTGGTAACTAATATCGATTCCTCGATCGTCGACCGTAAGACCGTACCCCCATGATGCACGGAACCCTGTGAAATAGGTAAACCCTCACCACCCATTGGTTCATAAACCGAGATTAACTCAAAATTCCTCTCCTCATCTGGTATCCATTAAAATGTCACTAGTGAGATTTAAACATTGATCTTCAAATAAAAGGGGTCAAGCCCTAACCATTAGATTAACTTCGTTGGATGCATTTTATGTAGTTAAAATGCTTTTTGATTTCGAGTTATGAAGTTAAATGTTATATTCACATGGCCTTTGAATTTTCGTTATTGAAAATTTAACAATCCTACTAAACACCCTTGTTAGACTAAATAATTAAATGTGGCCCTTATGATTATTTAATTAAATAAGATCAATTACCTAAATACCCCTAACAGATAGATAATTATTTGATGGACGTAATTATCCTTATTTATCCTAATTAGGGTTTCCCCTTGGGTGTATAAATAGAGGCTAATGGCTCATAATGAAAGGTTACTCATTCAAAACATCATCACACACGAATCTCCTCATCTCTAAGAGATTCGTGAACCCCATAACCGAGCCACCTCTCTCCTAACTCCATCCTCACCATACACCCTAAACGGGAACCTGGTCAAGATCGTCTCAAGCATCATGTCTGGAATCAACAACGCATTCACTGGATTCACAGGTTTCATCTAATCTCTATTTCATTACTGTTTTCGTATTCATGTTTACATCTAAACCAAAGGAATCGATCCAACATGTGGCATCAGAGAAATATGTTGCTTAATCGATTCCTAATCGCGAAATTGACTAAAAATCCAAAAACGTTTTACAAAAACGAGTATGAACAGTGGGTCGTTTTTCGAAAAACCTTAAAACTGGTTCGTTTTTCGTAAAAACATGAATCTGGTGCGTTTTTCGTAAACCTAAAAATTTTCGGACTTAATCGTATTCGAAATTAATGTACACGTTTTTATGAGTACTCGAAATTTAGTGTACTCGAATTTGATGTACTCGAAATTTTGAGTATACGAAATTTATTATACTCGAAAAATTGAGTATTCGAAATTTAACTTACTCGAAATTACCTTTTAACTTAGTGTACTCGAAATTTTGGAGTTCACGAATTTTTTTTAGTGTACTCGAAATTATAAGTTCACGAAATCATAGTGTACTCGAAAATTCTAATTGTACTCGAAAATCTTAGTGTACTCGAAAATCTAAGAGTACTCGAAACACATAACCATTTTCGAATACATAATCATTTTCGAGAACATAACTATTTTCGAATACGTAACTATTTTCGAGAACATTACTAACCGCGAATCAGGGGGCTAAGAGATAAACTAAATAGTTTTGTTAAAACCTTAAACTATCATGTTTTACAAAACCTTAAAATTCAAAATCAGCTTAAACTCAATAACAAGTGTTTCACTTCTGCCCAAAGGTGATGTGTTACATCTTATTATTTGAGTCTTATTAAGCATTGTCACGTAACAAGTGAATATTCTTATTTAATGCTCATATAATTTTGCCTTAAAATATATATGTTACATTTCTGGCCAAAGCTGATGTGTTACATATATGTTTGCAAACTCAAATAATTTGATAATACTTTGCTTAAACTTTCAATAACAATTGAATGTCACTTCTGGCCAAAGCTGATGTGTTACATTCCCAAAGTTATTTAAGTATAAACTAAGCATTGTCACTTAGTGAGTATTATTAACCATTAAATATTCACGTGACCCCTCTTGCCTTAAAGCATAAATGTTTCATTTTCTGGCCAAAGCTGATGTGTTACATTTGTGTTTGCAAGCTTATATGTGCAAAGTGCTTAAATGTGTCATTTTCTGGCCAAAGCTGATGTGATACATTCATGATGCACATCATATTAAAATTGTTCCTAATGCTTAGATAGTTAGTGATTAACCAAAGTGAAAGCTAGTTATTTAAGTAGAACCTAACTTAGTCTATTATTTTGATGTTGTGATAGACTTTATCACAGCTTCATTATTATAATGGTCCTTATTTCTGCCTGCCTTAGATCTAAGTTACCCATAAATCACTCTAAGTTCTTCTTTAACCTTATTAGTATCTCATTCTTTCTCATCTAAAATCCACTGCAAACTCCCAATATGGGAATTGAAACGCTTACTCTTGCGAACCATTCTTCTTGGAAGCATTACTGATGCTAACTTTTGACAAACCGGGTTTTGAGTTTTCACTCAGAGATGCAGACCCTCCTTCCCTCACTGATAAAGCACTCTAAGAATAACATAGTGCATGAGAAAAGGAAGAAGATTAGTCAAATGTCTCTAATACTCTTCAAAACACCATTAGTCAAATCATCGTGGGAGCCGTTCGAGATTCAATTAATGCTAAGAGCTATCTGACTTATTTAGAGGAGCAATTCAAAGGGATCTCTAAATTGCATGCTAAAACTCTAATTTAGAAATTGGTAGCTACAAAGTATGACAGGATTAACAGCATTCATGAGCACCTCATAACAATGAACTACATGGCCTGTCAATTTGAGGGATTATGCATAGAGTTCAGAGACGGTTTCCTAACCACCTCATTATGATTTTCTTCTTGCACCTTATTTAGCATTTAAAATCAACTACAACACTCAGAAAGATAAGTGGATGCTAAAGGAGTTGATTGCTATGTGCGTAAAAGAGGAAGAACTTCAGAAGTTGTAGAAACCGAATGTTGCTAACCTCATTGCTGCAAATTCGAATAAAAAGGAAGAACAATTTCCCTAATAAGGAAGTTTCTAAGGTCTCTAAATCCAATGCAAGTATTTCTTCCAGCTCTAACAACTCCATTGGCAAGTCTTACTATAAGTTCTACCTAAAAGTTGAACATTAACAGAAAGATTGCCTTGAATTTAAGGAGTAGCTGGCTAAAAGAGATAATCATCCTAATATGATATTTGAGTCCTTTAATGTTCCAACTAACATATGATAATTTGACTCTAGTTCTAACTTAACTCAAGGATTCCTTACAATCTAGAAGAAGAAAAGGTACCAAAGAATCTTTAAGCTTGAGAATACAAAAGAACTATTTGTTATTCGCATGAGAACCTTACATTAATAATAAAAATCGTTTATGTATAAAACTTTATGATACCTTATATCTTTCGAGATTACTCGGAATCTTGTATCATTACCAAAGTTATACATGGATGGTTTTATGTTTCTCATGATAATGGCAAACTTATTATTATTTCTAAATTCTTAAGTATTTGGTACTAATTTTCTGGATAGTGATCTCTATAAGCTAGAACTAGATGATAATTTCATTAACTCTTTGTTGTCATATAATATCAATGAGAACTCGACAAAGACTAAACGAAAAACAAGACTTAGAAACCTCATCCATGTTGTGGCATTAACTTCCATGCCACATTTCACGTGATCACTTTTCACAAATTGTGAAGGATGACGTTTTAACTCTCTCGTTTTCAATTATTTTGGAACACATGTTAAATGCCTCAAAGGTAAAAAGACAATAGCAACTAAGAAAGTTGTCACTAAGGGTTCTAATTTATTAAACTCATAAGTGACACTTACACCATTGGTATAATAATTGGACATACTTCATTTATCAGTTTACTGATGATTATTCTCGTTCCATGTACTTGTATCTCATCAAGGATAAATCTGAATCACTTACAATTTTAAAGATTCTAACTAAAGTTGAAAACAACTTGATCTTTAACTAAATTTTGTGAGATCAGATAGAGGAGGCAAATACTTTGGCAAAAATACTGGTATGTTCAGGTTTTCGGTTGATTTTATAAACTTAGTAACACCCAAACCCTTATGAACATAGCATACAGTATTTAGCCAACTCAAACTCGCCCTAATTCCTCTGGATCAAGGAACTAAAGACAACTTTCTTTCTTAATCTGTCCCTAAAGTTTATGAATTATGGACAAGAAGGAATCTAAGTCTAAGATAAACTTTATAATCTTTTCTTAAAAGAAGCTTGACATGAAACAGTAAGTTGTCATTTCAAAGGATTATAGATTTTATTATTCTTCCTATGTCACTCATATTGTAGAAACCAAGCATGCTGATTTCCTTGAGAATTCTAAGGTCAGTGGGAGCAGTGAAAATCCTAATTTTGATTTGCAAGAAGTACAAGAAGCGGGGGGAGACACTCGTCGACTAATTTGACTCCGATTATTCTTCTTGTACACATGCTACTCCGAACGTCACTGCACCAACTCCGACACACTCATAACTTTAAACGACTCCGATTATCCAAGAATGAAGGCACATTAAACGACTAACATCAATACAATACCAATACTGCTAAACCCACTAATATATTCAGGAGGTCATCTAGGCCTAAAACGCCTACTAACTATGATGCTTATGTAACCTACCTGACTAAAACTGAAATGGATGCCAGAAGGTTTACAGATCCTATCTCTTGTCATGAAATCATTAACAATGTTCAATCTTCTGATTGTTTTAAACGGTTTCACTTAAAAGAGAGAACCAACTTTCAAGAGACCTTCTCATTTTGTCTCTTAAAAAGAAATTCCTTAAGGATCATAATGACCCTCGTAGCTCATTATAATTTAGAGCTACATTAGATGGACATCAAAACCTCTTTCATTAATGGCAAGCTAAAGAAATCCATATATGGGTTAAAGCAAGTCTTACATCACTGGTATCTAAAGTTTTGATTAAGTCATAAAGAGACATAGTTTCCTAAAGAATCTACTGGATCAATGCACCTACCTTATAATGAGTGGGAGCCTTAAGATGAGTGGGAGCAACTTTACTTTACTTGTCCTTCATGAAGATGACATTCTTTTGACAAGTAATAGCATTAGAAATGTTGCATGAGTCGAAGCGCTTACTTTTGCC
Source organism: Mikania micrantha (assembly GCA_009363875.1). Taxonomy (NCBI): domain Eukaryota; kingdom Viridiplantae; phylum Streptophyta; class Magnoliopsida; order Asterales; family Asteraceae; genus Mikania; species Mikania micrantha. The sequence continues at coordinate 74,894,586 of CM018681.1, read as the reverse complement.
TTATTTCGACACCAGGGAACTTGGAGTAGCCTCTTACTTTATTGGCATAAAAGTACACCGAGATAAATCAAGGATATCATGGATTTACCTCAAAGGGCCTACCTTAACCATGTCCTCAACCCATTATAACATGCATCAAGCTCTCTCTCTAACTCTAAAGGTTAAAAATAAACAAATGAGAATGATACCTTATGTATTATTAGTCATAAGCCTTATGTATGCTCAAGTCTGTACATGTCCAGATATCGCTTATACTATTGAAACACTAGGCCCTTATCAAACTATTTCTGGCCTAGATTGCTGAAAAGCAACTAAGAAGGGATTTCGATATCCTCAAGGGACGAAAGACTATAAACTGACTTATAGAAGAAGTGATAGTTTAGAAGTGTTTTTTATATATTCTTCTCATCCTAACTTTGCTAAAATACAAAGATGATAAGAAATCCACTTCAGGGTAGATCCTTATGTTAGCAGGCAGACTTACCTCATAAAAGAGTCATAATCAGCAGTTTACAACAACTTAAATGGCCATAGAATGTTGCTAAGAAACCTTATCGCTAGACTCAAATAGTTAACTCAAATAGACCATTTGAAGCTTTTCTGTGATAACTTAATTGCCCTTATTTTATCGAACAGTAACAGTTCGATTGGCACTAAATTGTATCTCAATACAAAGTTCATTGAGGAAACTAACCTTTGTATAGAGCACATATATTATGCTTTTGGATCCAATAATTAAAGGTCTCTCACCTAAGTATTCGAAGAACTTGTTTCGAAAGTGAGCTTATCTAAAGACCTTATAGCATAATTAAAATTTCCTCACTTATTTGATTTGTCTGTCTCTAAATATATGTTTACGCATGCCTAATGACATATAGACACTAATAACACAAATCATTCGTTAAAGGGCTTACTCGTTAATTGATCCTAACTTAAGTTTTAAATTTGTATTGTAGTATGATTAATGGGGGTCTTGAATTGAATAACTGATTCAATGATTGTATTTCTCTGCTATGATTACAATTTAGAACTAAAATGAGTATTATCAATCTGCAGACTTACTTAATGCTCATAATAAATAATCACTTGGCCAAGTGGGAGAATGTTAGACTAAATAATTAAATGTGGCCCTTATGATTATTTAATTAAATAAGATCAATTACCTAAATACCCCTAACAGATAGATAATTATTTGATGGACGTAATTATCCTTATTTATCCTAATTAGGGTTTCCCCTTGGGTGTATAAATAGAGGCTAATGGCTCATAATGAAAGGTTACTCATTCAAAACATCATCACACACGAATCTCCTCATCTCTAAGAGATTCGTGAACCCCATAACCGAGCCACCTCTCTCCTAACTCCATCCTCACCATACACCCTAAACGGGAACCTGGTCAAGATCGTCTCAAGCATCATGTCTGGAATCAACAACGCATTCACTGGATTCACAGGTTTCATCTAATCTCTATTTCATTACTGTTTTCGTATTCATGTTTACATCTAAACCAAAGGAATCGATCCAACAACCCTGTCCCTAACCCTAAGCTGCTAATCAAGTAACCGTTGTTTCATCTTCTCATCTTTTAACCATGACCATTCAATGGAATCGCTGCCTTCAATTCAAGCAGGAATCACATTGTTGTGACTTTGCTTCCTTTGAGTGACTTCGCTACGTTCGATAGTTCTAGTGATTTTGCTTCATTCGAAGAACCTGGATTCGATTCAATGAACACCTTTAATTGAGAGTTCATGTTCTCTTGTTGACAAATCATGTACACATTTAAGAATAGATTTAAATAGGTGTTAGAGTTCGTCGCTTAGAAATAATAAATCAGTATGACATTTTATTCATTTGTGACACGTACTACCCACAAACAATTTTTACCAAGTGTGATCGAGAATATTGTAATTACATCATTTATTAATGCATATGATAGTTAAAATTTGTTGAACTCTTTTAAATTTTAAATAAAAACCATACGAAATATATAGTTTTTGATTTGATAAAAATAAATCACTATCATTTCTCTGAACTTTCGGTTGTTAAAAAGTTAAAATATTTATTTTTTTATTTTTCTATATGCATAAAACTTGTAGAGTTGTATTTATGTCTTGTAACTAAAATAAATTAACAAAAATACACTTTTAGTTAATGGTTTCTAAATTGTTAGCTCACTGGACTAAATTAACAATAAAATAAAACCACAGGGAAATGAAATGTTAAATTTAATTTACAAAAGTTATCAATCATATGACACTTTACTCTTAAAACAAAGCAATAAGAAATTGATATATTGAAAAACACACAACTTAACAAATTGATAAATTTTGTAACCAAACATCACTAAAATAATTAGCAGAGTAGGTAACCAAACAAAAAAACACGGTTTTCTTTGTAAAGTGGTTCCGGTTCAAGTTTAGTGACCGGTTTCGGCTGACCTTTGATCACGAATTTGACTTTGGAATAAAGTGGAAGGATAATAAATGGCTATAAGATGAACACAAAATCTTTTTAATTGGTACAATAAAAAGAAATTAAGTTAGCTTTAACGTTTCTACGTTCATATCAAAAGAAAACGAACTTAATTACTCTATTAATATAAAGTCAAGTCTATCTATACGTAAATTTGGTGAGACATATATGCATGAGCTGTTGAAAACTTTTTATTTTATGTTATGAAATTTAAACCCTTAAAAGCTTTAGTTAACTTGATAAATAAATTAGGAAGCATAAAACGTGAGATGACCTTATTGATTTTGTGCAGATGAGAAACTTTGTTGGAGTAAAGATCTTATTTAGTAGCGCCCATAAGAAGAATTATGTGTGTCAACTAGTGACTCACGACAAATAAATAAGAGTAAAATTCAATCTTTTTAACTTTTAAGTGTGTTGACAACTTATTTCCATGTCTGGAAAAATATGTCACCAATGGCTCTTATACCATAACAAACCTTTAAGCATGTATAAATTGTAATTATATATATTGATTGTTGTATTTAAAGTTACAAATAGAAGTATATAAATACCCAAGAAAAAACTAGAAGACTATTACCTTACTAACGTGATTTATGTAATTGGAATATTGGATTAATAATAGCAGTCTATAGCAACAATTGGAAACTTTAGTGACGACATATGTAACCAGTCACCACTATAGATCTTGTTTCTTTAAATGCATATGCCGTATTATCTATAGTGCTTCTGCCTAATAGTATTCGGGTGATTTATGTATTGACTTCTCCTATTTGCTTCTATTATTGCTTTATTCATAATTGGCCAATCATTACCTTTCTGGCTATCCATAATTTACGTATTCTCCTTATTGTGTTTCCATTTTTGAGTTGCCATGCCTTGTATTTATTTTTCAGTTTTGGTTCGATGTAAAGCAAGAGAATTATTGAAATACAAAACCATTCACTTATCATATTTCTAGATAATGCCTTCTAACAGGGTACAGAATTCGAGTAAGGGTCAAAAAGGTTGTAGTATTAGAAGCAGTTTAGTTCTGTTTATTTATCTATTTTTAATTCCACGATAATTAACAAAAGAAATATTAGAGAGAGTACAAGCCTTAATGTTTTCATGCTTCGACTACACCCGAGGCACACATTTCCCACTCCTTTCACCGTTAGTTCTAGCTTCTAGTGGTGTTCCAAAAATTTGAAATCCGAATCGTATTCAAAACCCGAAAATCCGAATTAAAGATTCAGATATTTGGATAGATTCGGATCGGATATCCGTTTTTCGAACTCGGATCAAAACGGATATCGGATATACAAAATCTTGTTTATACGGATATGATATCCGAATTCAACCCGAATAAACCCTGTTTATTCGGGTTTTTCGGGTTGTTCATATGTAAAAATAAGTTTATTCGGGTTATTCGGATTGGATTAACAAATTTCAAATTCGGATCAGGTCAGGTTTTGAACAGGGTCTTAAAATTTTCAAATCCAAATAAACCGTTATCCGACCCGATAAATACCCTTTGGTTCTTTGTCCTCCCATTTTATTATTATTATTTTTTTTTGCGTCACAAGATAATTGAGAATTTGAGATCTTACCATCATGTCATAACAATCAGAAATTTTACTTAAATATAAATTTTCAGATTCCTTAATATTTAATGTAATTATAATTTTAACACGGGGCTATTGCTCCTAGATATTATAAATGTTAGTGAAATAATAATCTAACTTTTTCCTTAAAATTGACTTACTTTGAGGATCCTGCTTGTAGTTGAACAACTATAGATTATACTTAACCACCCACCCCCACCACACCCAACCAATCCCCAGGGCCATGGGTCGACCACTATAAATAAAAGAACTTAATCATGGAACTCAGAACAAGAACTCGCACCATGGTCAAACTTATGATCACCATATTCATCTTTCTAGTAACCAGATCAGCCCGGGCTCAATCCTCCGATGATGTGAGCTGGGCCAAACGGGTAGAAACAGGTTCACAAGTCGTAACTTCAATGCAATTCTATTTCCATGATACCTTGAGCGGTAGCAATCCAAGTGCAATCAAGGTGGCTCAACCGCAGTCGTCCACCAACTCGCTTGGAGGGTTTGGTAACCTCATGATGATCGATGACCCGTTGACCGAAGGGCCAGACAAAAATTCAAAGCTCATTGGACATGCTCGTGGGATGTATGGTCAAACAGCACAAAATGATCTCGGGTTGATTATGGTTCTAAACTATGGTTTCACCGATGGGATCTACAAAGATAGCTCGTTTAGCCTGTTGAGTTTAAACCCTGCTATGCAAACGGTTCGTGAAATGGCAATAGTTGGTGGTACCGGACTTTTTCGACTAGCCCGCGGCTACGCTTTGGCTCAAACATATTGGTTTGATCCTAGTACGGGCGATGCAATTGTAGGGTACAATGTTACAATTGCTACGTATATTTAATTAAGTTGCAATGTTTATGTTTATATTGGGTATAAGATAGAATCAGGGGTATATTATGTGAGATTGTTATTTAGATGCAATACGAACATTTTTTATGCTGTTAAAAACATTTTATATAGAAAGAAGCATGCTTTATTTTTCTATATGATGTTAGAAACTTATGTAATATATATACATATTAAATAAATAAATTTTGAAAGATTTATTTTAAATAACATATCACATATTTCTCAAATACATTTATTTAAAAAATCAACAAAATATGATTGAAGATTTAATTATATATATTATTATTATAATTGAATAAAATAATAGTTTTAAGAAATTATGATTAAATTTATATTAATTCGTAACCATTTAGTTATAAAATGTAATGTATGATTAAATTTATATTAATATTAAAAAAATATTTTCTTTTTAATATCATTTTTATGTAATAAGAGAGAATAGTAAGAAAATAATAACATAAGTATATAACACAAAAAGACATATGTCCTCTAATATTCCTATTGATGCAAGTGGTGGTGAATGATTCAAAACTAGTGTCAAAATAACATGCCCTGTGATTATTATAAAAAAAAATAAATAAAGATACGTTTAAACTTTAAACGTTTTAATATACTTGGAACTTTTGAAGGTAAATGGGTCGTTATATATGTTAATAAATAAAAACAACTAGGAATCATGACCCACACGTTGCGGCGGATATTTAGTTAGGGTTATAGGTAATTCAAAGTCGTATGGAGGTTACATATGCTATTTAGTTTACATCAGTATTTGTTTTCATTCTTGTTTCATCTATACAATAAAGAAGTGAAACAACAAACGCGAAAAGATGTACATTTTAATGATAAGAAATTAAATGTCTAAAGCCAGAAATCAAAGTAGATGAAAAAATAAATCCAATAGAGTAAACCAAAAATGCAAGAACAAAATCCATATTCATTTGCTACAGGCATAAATAAAACATCCGAAAACAAAATCAAAATGGATGCAAAAAATAAATCCAATGGAGTAAACCTAAAATGTAGGAACAAATACCATACCATGGCCGTTGGAAAACATAATTTACAGTAACATAAAACATACACAGAGATGAACATTTGATACGTGCACAACAACAGTATGGACCTGTCCCGACGAAAAAGATAAGACCTGTCCCTACGACAACTCGTTGGGAAAACGTTCGTCGGGATACAATCGTACCAATAGTCCAAAAATGTCGTTGGCACAGGTCTTGTCGGTATAGATCAGTCTGTCCCGACGACATGTAGTTGGTATAGGGTATGTTCAAAAAATTTCAGATTAGCCCTGTCCCAACCACATGTCTTCGGTACATGGTATTTTTCAAAAATTTCAGATTTGACATGTCCCAACCACATGTCGTCGGGATAGGGTATTTTCAAAAAAAAAAAATCAGATTCGACCTGTCCCAACCACATGTAGTCGGCATAGGGTATTTTTCAAAAATTTCATATTTTCTCTGTCCCAACCACATGTCGTCGATATAGGGTCTTTTTACAAAATTTCAGATTTTCCTATCCCAACCACATGTTTTCGGGATAGGTCTCGTTCAAAATTTTTTTTTTTTTAATTTTTGATTTTCCTGCACCTGTTTAACCTGTTTAAAGATGATACTTATTTACCATAACACCTGTTTAGAGATAACATGACATATTGTTCAAACCACAATCACAAATTGGGCAAACATCCAAATTGTTCAACCAAACATCTAAATTGTCTAAAACAATCACAAAATGTCTAAAACGACACAACATTCAAACCAAAGGTAACTAAGGAGCACGACGTTGTGATCTCTCCCAAAGACGTCGCATTTCTTCCATTTGGCGACTCATTTCCTCCATTGCGCGATATCTTTCTCTATCTCTTTGTTGTTGTTCTTGCAATTGTTGTTGGAGTTGTTCTACTCGCTCATCCAATTGATTTTGTCATTCTCCTCTAAAGGGGTAAGTTTGAGACACATCAGGAGTGGGTTGTCTCACAACTCGACCAACGCCTCTAATGTGACCACGTCTTTGTCCCAATACGCGCTCCATGCATTCTATCTGGTTAACAGACGATGAATCACCAGACTCTTGGGTGGATTTCTTAAACTCTTCTTGCATCATCTCCTGAATTAAACAATACACAAAGTTACAATCAAAATTTAAGAAAATTCGACAGCATAAATTTTATATAATAAATAACCAATTGGTACCACATGTACAATTTTCAACCAACTTACATTTAACACAACAAACACAAACAATAATAAACCAATTTCAAACAACCCACATTCATGGAAATATATACAAACAATAATACTTGTCATGTGAAAAGATATTCAAGGTAAATTCTAATAAGTTTTGGTTCTTTTACTTAAATCATGCAACTAAAGGTTTTACTTACATAGTCTGATTCTGCTATCTCATTTGCCCAACCTTTTCCCACCTTGAAATGAGTCTCTTTGAAAACTTCAATGCCACCGGTGCCCTGTGAATCAAAAAGATATTACTTGTATTTCAATTTAACAATTAATAAATTACTATCAATTCTATTTGTTACCTCCATATGTCGCCTTTGAGCATATGATTTGCTACCATGGAAACTTGTATAACGTTGTTTGGATCTATTTGATTTGTTTTTCTCTGAGTGTTTCCTAAAATCAGGATCTAAGAACAACTCATCAATTAATTGTTCCCATGCTTCTTGGTCCATATGCTCTCGAGGTTTGCTTTTTGCCTTCACAATATCCTAATAGCCTCCAACCTTGTCAAAATATTTCTTAAACTCTTGCTTACGGTCCTTGTAAGCCCTTTGGCACTCGGCATGGATTCCAAGTCTTATGCCTTCCCATTGGTCTGTGTTTCTCAAAGTTTGAAGATCAAAATATTCCTACAAAAGATATTTGTGTAATTAAATTTAATTGTTATGTAATTAAAATATAAATAAAACATTATATTATAAACTTACAAAAAGTGTTGGGAAAATGGCCTTCTTAAACTAATGAGGAACATTTTGCCAACTAGTATAATGGAAAGGAACAACCTTTGCAACCTCGTTGGAGATCAACCTTATAAAATCTGAACAGTTTTCTCCTACAAACTTGTATTGCCCTCCCTCGTCTTCAACCTCAATAGGAAGTGGCTTACAATTGTTCTTTTCAAAATTTTTAATTAATTTAATGTTTTTTCCTTTTGAACGTCTTTTGGCTTGAGCTAAGTTGATATGGAAAACGTTCAAATTTAGAAATTAATAATATAGGCAAACTAAAGATAAATATTTAACACAAACAAGTAACTTACAAGATTGACAACCCGTAAGGAGTCTACTTGGATCTCCATGAGGTGGTCGATCTCCACCATCTCCACCATGTCCTCTAGCAATTTGTGTTGCCATTCCTTTTACAAAAACAAATGTTAAAGATATAATAAAGATAAATTAAAGTGGATTAACAATCAAAAGCATAAAAATTAATAAGCATACACTAATTAGAATCATCAATAAAGTAATGTGAGTCTAAAAGATCATCATCTTCATCTAAATTGCACGCATGTTCATCAGCATCAGCATCAGCATCAGCATCAGCATCAGCATCAGCATCAGCATCAGCATCAGCATCAGCATCAGCATCAGCATCAGCATCATCATCTTCATCTTCATCTTCATCATCATCACTAATGAAACTATCATCTAAATTTGTTCGCATTGGCAAGTATCCTAGGTCAATAACCAACTCACCAAACAATGGTTGAGTGTCCCGTGCACTTGATTCACCAACTTCATTAATTGAGTTGACAACCAAATTATAATCAGATGACTCAGTGTCATGCAATACATCTGTCTCATTAACAAGACTCATACTTGGATGATCCCAAAGTTTCCGATGATGAATGTTTTGCACAACCCTCCAATTGCCTGTGGTTCGAGAAGGATCTTGAAGATAAAATACTTGGTTAGCCTGTGTGGCTAAAATATATTGTATATCATCATACCATTCTTTACCAACATACTATTCACGACTGACGTCAATAGTAATAGTGTTGTTTTGCTTGATTAATCTCTTACCAGTCGTATTGAACCAGTTAAAACGAAATAACACAACATAGTAACCATCTATATACTTTAACTTTATAATGTCCTCTAGTTGGCCATAAAATGAACTACCATCTTCTCCAATTGTAAACACACCACTGTTCTGAGTAGTGCGTCGAAAATCACGACTATGTACCACAAATCTAACACCATTAACAATGCAAGCAGTGTAAGAATACGCGTTCAACGGACCATGTGCCAATGCCCTGACTTCATTGGTATACGAAGATGAAGATGTATTTGCTTCATATTTAAACCATGAAGAAAATTTTGTTTTCGTATCACTTGAAGTAAATTTAGATTCAAATTCACTGTTTAAGAACAAAATGTGGCAATTAGTTAGTCATTATAGGTAAAATAAAAATAGAGAAAATGAAGAAAACTCACAATTTGTAATCTTTGATTTCATCACAGTTGTTTAGTACAAACCAATCCAATGATTTTTTGGCCTCTTCAGAAAGTGGTATGATTTTTTGAATCATTAGGAAGTATCTTATTTTTGAAGTTCGATCCAAACCCATCTGGTAGTCTTACTCCTCTAATAAACTTGCAAAAACGTTCACGATCATTAGGTGAGAAAGAGTAAGGAGCTTGTGTTTGGTAAACTATGTTATTCTTCTTTGTTAGCCATAGATTTTGCCTAATACCCATCTTTTCCAAGACTTGTCTTGCATTACATCAAGATTGTATTTTAAAAGAAGAGAAGACCAATATTCTAGCTCAAAAAAGATACTTTTTTTGTCCAATTCAACTCTGTCACGGCACACTTTCTTTTCACACCTCCATGGCTTGGATGTTTCCCCGGAACACGATCAGGAAGACTTTGTAATTGTTTTAAAATTTGTATATTGCTCAATGATTTAGGAGGATCTCTTGTCTCTTTTTTGCCATTAAACAAAAGATCATCCCTCCATTTATGATTCTTAGGTAAGAATCGTCTGTGACCAACAAAAGCTATCTTATTGGTTACTGGACAGGATGGAGTGTCTGCATTACAAGTGGGACATGCTTTATAACCTTGACCACTCCATCCAGATAGGCTACTGCGAGCAGGATAATCATTAATAGTCCACAATAATGCTGCATGCATCCTGAATATTGTATTTGTTGATGCATCTCTCATTTGGACTCCATCAGCCCACAATATTTTCAATTCATCTACCAATGGCCTTAAGAATACATCGATATCCTTTTCAGGTGATTTAGGACCAGGAATTAGTAAAGTCAACATGAAAGAAGACTCTTTCATACATAACCATGGTGGTGTATTATATGTTGTCAACACCACCGGCCACATGCTATAAGCCAAACTCATGTTACCAAATGGATTAAAGCCATCTGCAGCCAAACCCAAGCGTACGTTCCTTGGTTCTTTAGCAAAATCAGGATATCTCTTATCAAAGTCCTGCCATGCCTTTCCATCAACCGGATGACGCATCAAACCATCAGTTGAGCGTCCAGAGTTATGCCAAACCATATCTTTTGCCGTAAATCTGGAACTATACCTTCGTCGAAGTCGAGAAGTTAAAGGGAAGTAACGCAACACTTTTTGTGGTATTTTTCCCCCTTTGTGTGTTTATCAACCCATCTAGACTCTTTACAAATCGGACAATTATGCAGGTCTTTATTCTCTTTCCAAAAAAGAGCACAATCATTAATGCAAGCATGTATAGGTTGATATCCTAACCCAATTTTTTTTAGCCTTTTCTTCACTTCATAGTGTGATGTTGGAATCTTGTTTTCTTTCGGGAATGAAGCTTTTAAAAACTCTAAAAGCTGATCAAAAGAACTATCCGTCCATTTGTTAATTACTTTAATATGCATCAATTTTGCTAAGAAGTTTAAAGAAGACATCCAACTACAACCAGGGTATAACTCTGTATTCAGCTCCTTAAACAAAGCATCAAATTCTGGATCTAAACCGGCTACATCTTCATTTATATCTTCTTCATTTGTATTCAGTTCTGCCATAACATCATCGATTACACCCAACATGTCATCATTTGTTGTTGAAGAAGATGTTCTTGGAGCAAAAAGGGCTTCTATATCGTCAGCGTTAGGATATTTCTCGCCATGATAGTTCCAAATCTTATATGATTGTAGAAACCCGCGGTCATGAATGTGCGCATAAATCGTACTCAAATCCTGTCGACAACCATTGTAACATCGTCTACATGGGAAATATGCTTTGCCTCGACCATCGACATGGTTCTTGGCAATCTCTATAAAGTTGCGAAGGCCGTTTATAAAATCAGGTGATTTTCGATTTTCCAAACTAATCCAACTCTTATCAATTGTCATATCTAAAAATCATTAAATATGATGTAAATTTAATCCAACTCAAATTCGAAGTCACAATATAGTTGCAAACATACAACAATTTTAAAACTACAATCTAATTGCAAGCATGCAATTTTAAAGTTACAATCTAGTTGCAAACATACAATTTTAAAGTTACAAAGTAATTGCAAATAATCAAATCCAAAGTCACAATCTTGTTGCAAGCATACTACAACTTTAAAGCTACAATGTAGTTGCAAGTAACAAAATCCAAAGTTATAATGTAGTCGCAAACATACAATTTTAAAGTTACAAAGTATATGCAAATAACCAAATCCAAAATTACAATCTAATTGCAAACATACAACTTTAATGTTACAATGTTACAATGTGATGGCAACCATACAACTTAGTCTATAAACACACAAATAAATTACATAAAACAATTAATTACAATTTCAATCAACAATCAACAATCAACATCACACTTACAATTACAATTACAATTATAACATAATTATATATTTACATGTTACATAACATAATCATCCTCATGTAATCACATAAAACATAAATTATTAACAAAAATTAATTATTACCTTCAATGCTTCAAAACTCTAACTTGAATAACTTGTTAAAATCTTCAAAAACCCCAAATAAATTCAACTATTCTTCTCTAATGTCTTATAAACACACCAACATACATACAATTCATGTATAAACATTAATCATTTACAAATAATATGAATACATATATATTTAAATAAATAATTCATAGCAAAAAAATTATCCCCTTAAGAATTCATGATTGAAACAAGAAATTGTTAAGTATCCATAGAATCTTCAAAAACCTAAGAAAATCAAAGAACATAAGCTTGAACTTTTTTTCTTGATCACACGTTTCACTTAGGAACAAACGAAGATTAAATCTAACAAATATACCATGCCATCATGTCAGTAATTGTGTATAAATAGGCTAACAAGAGGAGTATTTTATTTTTAATTTTTAGTCAAGGTCATGCTTCTACTAGAAAAGTTCAACAATTTTTATGAACAGATATACGTATGCCTATTGAATAATCTTTCTTTTCCATATGATTTTTTAAGGTTATATTGTGAAACTAATTACCAAGATTCTTGACTAATAAAAGTCTATTCAGCAAGGTCCTTAAGCTTCTTGAAAAAAAAATTGGCTGCTTCTAGTTGATCTTAAAATTTGGTGATTGAGCATATAAATTGCTATAATATAGAAACAACAAGTCTGCTTCTAGTTTTAAGGGCAGCATATATGGTCCTGAGCACTTAGAATCAAAACCTCGAAAAAATGCAACTGATCACAAAACTTGTTTTTCAAACGAATACCTAGCTATGAGAACAAATTAGATTCTACAAATAAGGAAGACCATATCGAGAGTTTTAGCAAAATGATTATCACCTTAAGAATCCATGATTATCACAAGAGATTGTTAAACACCCATAGAATCTTTAAAAACCTAAGAAGATCAAAGAACATAAGTCAAAATTAGTAAAAAAGAGATTAAATCTTCAAAACCCACAACAATCTATGCTCCAAATACCTGAAATAAGCTCAAAAATCCGGCCAAAAGTCAAAAAAAACGAGAGAAAATGAGAGAAAATCGATAGAGGGGTGAATGGAGAAAGAACAGAAGTCTAAAGCTGCATCTGGTTTATTTTTTTGCGTGGCACCTGTCCCGATGACTTGTAGTCGGGATATGGTCTTTCGGTGAATTTTTTTTAAATCAACCTGTCCCGACGACATGTCGGGGGGAAAGCTTTTTCTGAAAAAAAATAGACCGGATATATTCGTGAAAATAAGCGAAAAATAAAAAAAATACATATATTTGTGCCGACGACTTGTAGTCGGCATAGATAGACCAAAAGGGCGCCAACTTTCCCGCTTTTTCCCAAAACCTGTATCGACGAGGAGTCGTCGGCATAGGCTGCGAAAAAAAAAATTCCGGGCATGCGTGTCTCGACGAGAAGTCGTAAGCACTGATGGCTCTTTCGCGGCGACTTATGTCGTCGGGATAAGTATAGATGGCACATAATCAGTTTCTTGTAGTGGTGGAGAGTGTAAGCTGATGCAAAAGTAAATCCAAAGCATATGTAACTTATGAATATTGAATCTGCCACGTCAGGGTTGAACCTCTTCTGAATTGGATTCTACGAAACCGCAATTGAAACTATAAGGTGAAACCACCTGACCATAAACCGATTAAAACACCTTCTATACATTCAATCCTACTGCACATAAAAATGTTGAATTTTTAAAGTCAAATGGTCCAGATTCATGGCTGCATCTATACGTATTCTTTCATATAAAAGTGGCAACTTTTTTAAAACAAATGACAAAAAATTATAGTTGTATTTATACTCTTTTTAGCATATATAAGAGCTGAATTTTTAAACAAAATTTCCATGAACTTATTAAAGGAAAACACAATTAAACCTAGGTGATCAACAAGCATACCTTGAGAGGGATGTGAGCTCTACAATCTCGTGAGCTTCAACATTTCAGGAGAAGCCATTAAATAAAACACACAAAGGAAGACAATACCATACTAAACAGTAAACACTAATATTTAAATACCCATCCATTTTATTATAGAGAGACATTTTCTACTTTACTTTCTAGACCAAACAGTTTATCAAGAAAATACTTCCCTAAAATATTGTATTAATGTTAACTACTTAACTGAAACAATCAAGCTATAGATAACTTGTTTGGCAACTGTATCGAATGATACCAACAAAAAACAATGGTAGATAGGTCAACAAATCTAAGTTTAACATTTAGACCATTAATGTCACGAAGATTACCATATGGTCGATCAGCAGGAAGTAAAATATAAAAAAAGTTGAAGTATATAATTTATTTAAATAGTGTAGGATAATTTTGTATTAGCCATGTATTATCCCTACTTTGATTAAAAACAAAACAATTCGAATCCTATTAACTTCTTTGGTTCTACCATGCAACTCATTGGAAAAAAAACCATGACAATGGTAAAGTGATAAAGCAAGTAAAAAAATACAGCTACATTCTGATATAGAAAGGCTAAATATACTTATGTTGTCATTTTTTTTGCTTAGTTCTCTTGAAAAGTTAGAGCCAATGAAGACCAACAATCAGATTATGCAAAATGTTAAAGTTATGTTTTCATAACAACTTAAGTAACTGAAACAAACAATTAGTTGCATCAAATTACACTTACATACATAATTAACGGTTAACCTAATTAGGCATGTTCAATAAAAGTTATCACCCGCAATTATCAAACTAAAACAGTCTAGGAGATAATCTCAATTGCTTTGCAAAAATTAGAACATTAATACTTAAATCATAGCTGCTTTGCAAAAAATAACCCTCTACCAATTTTATGAAATTTCAAACCCATTAAGCAACATATCTCAATTTATTAGAAACTGAAAGTTAAACTCCCATTACATATTGAAATCACTAAAAACACAAACCCACGTAAGCTTTGAAACTAAAGGTTGAAGATTAAGAAGTCATACCTTGATTTAGTTTTCATGTTTAGGATTTCAGGTAAGCATTCCACCACATGCTATGTAAAACCAAAGAACACCCTAAATTGAGAAAAAAATCATGGTTCCATTCCTCTATAAGATAGATTAACATCTAGTAGGACCAATACAACATTGATTCCCAACGAAACCATCGCAGAGGAACAATTTGATTAGATGAAAGACAATGTTGTGATCTTAGTTTAGTTAACATGGAAGATTTAAGAATGAGGTGGCAAGAGGTATGAAGCAAGGAGATACCAAGCGCACCAGGTTAGTCGGTCAGTATTCTTGTAGATCATGTAGCATGATGGAAAGGACGCTGCATAAATTGAGGGCTACACGCATCGTAGATGGACGCCGGTGCAACGACGAAGACACATCATCGAACACTCCAGCTCCGGGATCTCCCGCAGCATGGCCGAACACCCACACCACCGATCGGTCTACACGGTTCATAGATGGACCTAACCGGAATAAATCGCAGGTGACAGAGACAGCGAGGCGAGGCGTATGAGAACTCTACTATTGTTAGTTTGTTTTCAGTTTTTTATTACTAAACTTCAGATTGATATAGTTTCATGTAAACACAATTTCAAATTTTAATCTTGTAAACAATAGAAACCCAAGAACTAAAACTTATTAATTTTCAAAGAAAAAAAGTAGAAGAAGACCATACTTGACAAAGAAGATTCCATTGTAGCATAAATTCCTACTAAATGCATCATCATTGTTGTTCAAATTAAACTCAAATCCATAATAAAGCCCAACAACTGTAATTCTTCTTTTTAAAACCCTCACTTATGAATCTGATTGTTAGATCAGAAGGTTAAATCCTTCATTGAATTGAATTCAAAGCACATTGCTAGTAATTAGGTCTTCAATTAAAGTTCAAATCCCTATGGTTTGATTTAGACATACGCTTCCCAATATCAAATTCAATAAAATAGAATATATGCAAACACAAACATATAAATTGATCGAAGTTGTTGTGTGTACCTGATGGAACCCGGTGCCAAGAAGAGGCAGAAACCGTAGGTCATAAGAAAGCAAAACCACATACACGAAATAGAAGCAGACGGTAGGGCGACTGTCCGTAGGACAAATGATCGACGATCCCAACCAACAGTGATGATCGGCGAACCAATCAACGGAGGTTGCCGTCCGAAGATCGGCAGGAGATGAATATGACGGCGTTTAGAAATAAGAAATTAGAGTTGGTGGTGTTCGTCACTGTGGTGGTGGTGTTGTGGTAGTGCCGTGCGACGATGTTAGGAACGAAGGAGATTGATGGAGGGCTGCAGAGAAGAGAAGGCCGATGGTGGTGTTCTTCTATGGCAGAGAGAGAACGAGTGAGAGAGAGATGGTGTCTGATTGATGGTGATGGTAGAAGATGATATATATAATGTGGGGGACTTATTCTATTGAGAACCACTAAATATGAAAGAACCAAAGAAACTAATTTTGAACCACATTTTTAGGGGTATAAAAGTAATTTTCCTTTTAAGTGGGAGAAGTTACTATTTTACCCTTTTAAATAACTACTCTATGTACAAAACTTAAAGCATAATGTACAAGTGTATTATGCAGTTTTCAAGTTCCTAACATAAAAGTGGTTCTTAATAGAATACCTTCCTATAATGTGGATGTATATACCCTGCATAATCTAGTTGTACCTCTTGCACTAATATATGTTAAAAGTGATCAGTAATAATGTGAGGGGAGTAAATTTTGATAATTGATATATATAATAATGTTGAAAACATGTAAAATTTCTTTAAAATTTTCTTTCATAAATTTTAAAAAACAAATTATGTAAAATGTGATATTTTATTAATATACGAATTTTTCAATGAACAATTTTTTTTTAAATGTGAAAATATTTTAAAACTGCTATTTGTAAAAAAGAATTTGATAAAAAAATTAACAAAAATAATGTAAAACCAAAGTTTTAAAAGACGAGATATTTATTATAAAATAACATTTTATAAAGGCAACAAAATATTTATTATTATTTTATTTAGCCTATGTACTACACAAGGGCCGGCTTAACAATTTTAAGGGCCCTATACAAAATACCAATACGAGGCTTTTTTACAAATTTTATGATCTGAACTTAAGATTTATCAATATGATAGTAAGTAATCAAAAATTGTTGTGATAGAACATAAACAAAGACCTCATAAACTAAGAAAAAACTAAACATAAAAAAAAATTATGATTTTCAAAGAAAATCAACAATCCATAACACAACATGATTTCATATTCATATTAAAATATTGAGTAAGTGATAAAATTGATAAAAATCGTTTTTAAGTTATGAGCTAACCTTTATCTTATAAAAAGTAGATTGTCTTAAATACTAAATTAAAAAATAAACTAAAATTTGAAGGCCACATGACTATTCCCATTCATGACTCAACTCACGATATGTTCTCTGGAACAACCAAAACCAACATATGATTGGGCATTTTATAATTATTTTTTTTGGACAAAGCTTGGTAAATTTGGATTTTTTTTACATTTTTATCAAATTATAATTGGATTATTTAATTGGGTTAGGGTTGGTTGTGAATAAAAGTAAAAAAATAAAGTTTGATTGGTTATACAGGTGAAAGAGAAATAAATTAAATTTTTAATAAATATTTTGGTTGGTTGATTGTGAATTAAGAGTAGTTTAACAATATGATTATGTTCAAACTAAATAGTCCTCTTATCCTAAAAAAATAAAATTTTAGAGGAAAAAGTTGTTAGAGGCTAATTTAGTCATAACCACTTGCGCCTCATATTTTTTAAACATTCATAACTTTTATCTATGATATTATTTGAAAATATATATCATAAAAACAAGCGTTTTAACATCTTTAAAAGTTTGTATATAATTCCATTTTTGTGTTTTTTCTTACATGTAATTGTGTTATTCATACTCGTCATTGTGTCATCCTTGCTTAACATTATGAATTTACAACATCATTGTGTCTTAAATTGTTTAGAAAAACACAACATTTAGTAGAAACATAAAAGACACAATGACATGTATAAAAGACACAATAACCAATACAAAAGACATAATGACATGTATGAAATACACAATGCCTATACAAAAGACACGATAACGTGTACAAAATTGTTCATACTCGTCATTGTACCTTTTTACAGGCGATTGTGTTTTTTGTAATATTATTGTGTTATTTATACTCGTCATTGTGTCATCCTTGCTTGACGTATGTATTTTACAACATCATTATGTCTTAAATTGTCACGAAAATACATTGAGCAAAAACATAAAAGACACGGTGACATGTACAAAAGACAATTCATGTACAAAGGACATAATAACATGTGCAAAAGACACATTGAACTAAAAAATAAATTTTTTTTCTACAGCAGCATTATACTAATTTAGAAAATAAAAAATGTTAGTTTTTAACATTTTATGGTATATATTTTTTTTCAAAAAATAACTTCGTATGTAAAAGTTATAAACGTTTAAACAAGATGGGCGAACTTGATAAAAAATCAAAAAAAATAGTTTTTATTACTAACATACCCTCTACTACATCATTTAATCATAATCATTAATTAATGATTTAATGTCTTAAGATTATTCTTAAGCTTTTTAAGTTAATATGTTTATTTAGTTTAACTTAACCCTCTAACAATATTAAGACCCTACGCTAATACGTAATTTTTATTTAGAAAATACACGAGATATTAACATAATGTAATTTACATAACCTTTCAACTTTGTTTTTACCTCTCTTTTTATATTATATAAAAAGACCTTATTTATTCTGTTTTCAACTCATGTTATAAAATTAAATCAAAGAAGCTTTTAGAACTACATATAAATTTAGTGGCATCAAATTATTATATAACTAACTAATTAAATAACAATTAATTTAGAAGGAGACAATTTTATGACTTTCTAATGTAAATGTCATGAGTTTGAGTTTTTTAAAAATATTCAGATAGACCAAAGATTTTTACAACAATGGGTCTTTCAGATGTTGGGTTTTTTTATAATAGTGGGCGAGTTGGATCACCAGTGTTATCTGTGTTTTACGTGAGTGAGTGATCTTTCGTCGTTAAGTTTGCCCGGTGAACGGCTCAAAATGTACAAGTTTGAGTGTTTGAAGTTAAAAAAAAACTGATTATGTAACTAACTATATAATCTATTGATAGAGGCTTGCCTCTTAGAATGAGAGGTCATGGGTTCAATCCTATGCAATAGTGAAATTATGGTGTAATTTAGGTGGAGAGTAAGTTTAGCCGTTCAAAAAAAATTAATTATATAATCTATTATTAGACTAGGTTACTACCCCATGTATAGCACGGGTTGAATTAAATAAAAATATATAGCAAATAATCATTAGCAAGAATTTAGACAATATAAGAAAATATTTTGATACAAAATATGATTAAAATTTTGTATAATTTAATACTTTAAAAAATAAATTAGTTATATTATTTCTATAAAAACTAATTTTCTCAAAATTTGTTTCTTTAAACATTTTGTTTTAAAATACTATTTTTAAAAATTGTATATGTATAATAATTTGGATTTTTAAAATGTATATTTAATGTTGATATATTTTTTAATGTATTGAAAAATATTTTTCTTTTTTTTTTAAAATGCAAAAAAAAATGTATTTAATATTTAACGTTATTGTTTAATATGAAGTATATTTAATAGAAGAGATACGCGGGAAATCAAAGTGAAGGGCATAATTGTAAGGTCACCTCAACGTTGTCAAAATCGATTTTTCCTTTCTTTGAACAGCAATGACGTGGCTTTTCATTGCCGGTTCTACCCTTTCTCGAAAAGACCGTTTGTATATATCCTCTGATTTGACATCGAAGAAGAAGGGGCCTGTTAGGGAGACGTCAGGATGGATCACTGGACACCATCCAATACGGCTCGTATTGGGCTTTACGGGTCGTATTGAAAAGAATGTTCTGACAAAAGCTGACACGTCAAATCATAGGGCTGACACATGTCTGACACGCAGTACATACGGCCCGTATAGGGCAATACGTGTTGTATTGGGCTATTTGCAGTGTAAAAAAGGACTGGGATTGTGAACCCTCATCTTCCCACTCAAACGTAAGCTGGGAAAGCACAAAATTACTTTCCCGAAACACTAATTTCAAGTGGGGTTTGCAATCTTTGTCTAGTGGAAGGAGAACAAGACTTATCTTTTGTTAGCTTTCTTGCATAAATTAGTTGCAGAGCATAAAACAGTGTTTTACTTTTCAGAATATGATTTGATTCTCTGTTAGTATATCTGTCATCAAAAATGCATCAAAAAAGGACCGGAAGTTGTTTTACTTTTTGGTCAGGTTTTACTTGATTTTGGTTTTAATTTTGGTACTATACGAGTCGTATTAGACTATACGGCTCGTATGTACTTTCAACCGTCAGACAATAATCTGACAAACTCTGACACTCATACGACCCGTAAAGGGTAATACGACCCGTATGAACCTAGGTGGTGTCCACTGATCTATAGGGGGTGTCCAAATAACCTGCCTCAAGAAGAAATGGCGGATGATGGTGCTACTGCTAGGAAATCTGGATCTGTGAAGTGGTTCAACGATACCAAGGGTTTTGGTTTCATCACTCCCGATGATGGCAGCGAAGATCTGTTTGTTCATCAGTCTTCCATCAGGTCTGAAAATTTAGGAGCTTAGGCGACGGAGAGACGGTGGAGTTTGTGGTGGAAACCGGATCTGATGGACGGACGAAGGCTGCTGACGTAACTGGTCCCGATGAGGGACCTGTGCAGGGGAGTAGTCGTGGCAGTGGAGATCGTTACAGCGGAGACGGTGGAGATCGTTACGGCGGAGGCGGAGGCGGTGGAGATCGGTACGGTAGTCGTGGAGGACGCGGAGGTGGTGGATATGGCGGTGGAAACGCTTGTTTCAAATGCGGAGAGTTTGGACATATGGCTAGGGATTGTAGAGGTGGCGGTGGCGGGGGACATGGTGGTGGTAGTTATGGAGGCGGAGGCGGTTGTTAAAAGTGTGGTGAAGATGGGCATTTTGCTCGTGAATGTCCGACCGGTAGCAACCGTTGATCGGAGATGTGGACACAGGAGGTTGATCGTCGATGAATCCATGCCTGAACCTGCTTTTAGGTTTTTATATAATGATTTTGTTCTAACTTTTGTTTTTGGTGTTTAATATTTGATGGTTTTGTTTATGAAAACTAAATGCAAGTGGTTTATGTATATCAAAATGTGTTTATATATATTGTTTATAAAATTGAATTAAAAAAAAAATTGAACTCAGATGTCTTCTCTTTTGATTATGGATTAGAGGACACGGAGTGGTTCTCGGGAAGAGCTCGGGAACATAGTCATCGAACCGGGGCCGGCTGGGAACACCGCGCCCTCGGTTTCGGTTTGGGGAAAATCAGGGTGGAGAAGCCGATTGAGGTTGAGCATGAGGAGAAACCATTTCAAAACATGTCATTGATGTGGCAAGAAGTAAATTTAAAAGATGTCTCAGGTACAATGTTTTATTGTCAAAGAATTATATGTTATACGTAAAACGTAATGATGTAAACTTATTTTGATCATGTAATATTGTAATAAATAACCTGTGTTTGATGAAAAACTTCGAATTTGAAGACACGTAAATGAAATTGCTTGAACAGGATTAAAACAAAATTCAAACTACTACTATTATATAATAAAAATAATTTAAATATTAAAACATTACATAATTAAATGCCTTGTAATTGTAATCGCTATTGTGTTCGTCTTTCTTATGAGTTGTCATGCATAGAGTAGAGATTGATCGTTTTGCCATTCATCACGAGATGCGAACTCATCTTTCAGTCGTGGCCAGTGTTGTAAAAATCGCTAATCGGTCGGCGAGGTAGGGACTAGGGATTAATCGGGATTAATCGGATTGGAATTTTACATGTAAATTTCAAAATTATATACATATAAACAATTTTATTATATCCAATTTTTTAAATACCTACAAATTTTAACAAACTAATTCATGATTTATAAGGTAATAAATACATATTTTAAATTTCTTCCTTTTTAAAAAGTCAAAAAGAACAAAAAAACCCATAAATAATAAAACTTTCAATTTTTTCCTTCTAAAAACCCAAAAACCCATAAATAATAAAACTATTAAAACAATAAAACCCAACAACATGACCAAATTAGGGCACCGCAAGCAGCATCTTCTTCTTCTCGTCACCATCATGTCTCACTAAATTGGACTCAGAGTTGGCTTGAATCTCAGGTGAGTCAGTTCTATTATTGTTCTTGGTGGTTAAATCGAAGGATTTGACCGGAATTTGACTCGAATCGCCGAAAAATTGGCTCGAATCGCCGGAAAATCAAGGGCACCGATTAGTCCGATTTTCCCGACTAGAGCCGACTAGCTCCGATGTTGACCGATTTTGACCGACTACCGATTAATTGGGCGACTAGGCTAAAATTAATCGATTAGGGGCCGATTACCGATTAATCCCGATTAATCGGCTTCCTAATCGCGATTTTTACAACACTGGTCGTGGCTAAGATGAAAAAACAGAAGTTTATTTTAAATTTTTTTCCGGCAAAAAAAAAAGTTAAAAAAACTTACGATTAAACTTTGTTTTTCCTCTTTGTAATTTGGTAAAAAAACATTTATTTTATACAAATGATTCAAAATGTCATTTTTGCTCTCTCGTGTATGTTTATTTATTTTTTAAATAGGACATTTTAAACTTTTCACATACAAGAATTAGTTGTGTCATTTACTCAAGTTACTAATAGAACAAAATAACAAACTGAAGGACTAAATGTGTAATTTACTCAAATATATACCCAAACCCTACCAACCCCCATTCACTACATCTTATACGGCGTCCACTGCGCACGTGCAGAGGAAACACTTGGTCCAATTGGAGGAAGCCCTTCTAAGGGATGCAATAAAGTTTGACACAAGAAAGGAAGCAAGTGGGGTTTCGCACTTCCCGGCGTGCACAAACGTATGGATTAAGAGTGGGGCCCATAAACAAATTAAATTCAATTGTTTTTTTTAATCCAACGGTAAAAAAGCTTAACGGCTAATGTAAAATTTTTCTCTCTCTATAAATATTCATCTATACAAACTAAATTTTCAAACCAAAATCCTCTAAATTCTCTCAAATATCACTCTCAAATGGATCCAAGAGCCTCATTTTCGTTCACCAGAATGTTAGACAATGATGACGATGAAGAGCGAAACTCACCCCAACCACCTTCATTTGCCCAGTTTTTACAACGACATTCATTTTCTCAGTTTTCCCAACTAGGTGGTTTCAGTGAATTTCACCAAAGTCCCAGGTTTTCACAACCAGCTTTTGTGGGGCTTGTTCATCATTTTGTGAGGCTTGTTCATCATCTGAACTCATTTTGAATTGTATAGCGATGTGTTTGAGGATAAGGAATGTGTGTGTGCGTGGTTGGTCTAGATATGTATTTATAGTGGTGGGGAAAAGTAGCTGTTGGGGATTTAAATTTGTTATTCTAATTTTTTTTAAAAATAGCCATTAGGAAAAAGACAAGGAAACTAACCGTTGGGAGTTTGAATTTATTATTTGTATTTTTTTTAAAAAAATTAGCCTTTAGGAAAAAGACAACGAAACTAGCCGTTGGGAAAAGACAAGAAAACTAACCGTTATATAAAGTAAACTTCCATTACATGATAAGTAAATTACATGATAAGTAAATTACATGACATAAAAAAAAAGTTCTTAAGTTATGATAAACTTAAAATTAAAACTAACAATTGAAAAACTCAAAATACATCTAATTTCCCCGAGCATAGTCATACTTCTTTCGGATTTCATTACACAATGCCTCGTGTTCAGCTCGTTGAAATGAATTCATATGACTTGTATCAATGAAGAGAAGCTTCCGCTCTTCTATCTCAATTTTCTTCTGTTTCAACTCCAAAAACTTGTCGATTCTTTTCTCGAATTTCTCGATCGCTTGAATCCTCACCTTATTGCTTAAAATAAGTCATGAATAAGGCTCAGCTTCTTTAACTTGTATTCAGACGACTCTTCTGTCGCTTTACCTTTGAGCTTAGCCTTTGCTTTGGCCTTGTCTCTCCCAATTGGACGAGATGGAGGTTCGTATGGAGGTTCCTGCTCATCATCACCATCTTCAAGTGATACAAACATTTCAGCATTGTCACCAAAGTTGGCGTCAGAAGCAGAACTCGCGTACCCTCCACTGCTGTTTGTCTTTGATCTTTTGGGTGCTTGAAAACCATGCACTTTGGTAGCAGAGTTGTACTTACCATGATCTTTAACAACATTCCATACATGTTCGTATGTGAAAGGAGCAAAAGTTTTATTGGATGGATCAATGATATACAAAAGCCTGCCTTCCACGAGATACTGGTCGTCTGACCAACCACTTCTGTAACAAGACTTCACCTGCAAATACATGTCATTAAATCTATTCACCTTTGATTTAAACATATGCCAATGACTTCTTAGATTATGAGCATCTCTTAAAACCATAGGCGGTGCATCGTTGTAGTATGTTTCTATCTTATTCCAATAAGCATCCCAGCTTTGTTGGTTTCCAATTATTGGATTCTCATATATTGATATCATAGCTTGTGCCAACAACACCTCATCACTTTGTGGCCACATTTGACGATTTACCTTGCTTGGTTGTTCGTCGTTCTCTATCGTTATTTTTTCTTTCTTCTTCTTCTTTTCTGCTTTTGACTTTGATGGTGATTCCTCAACGTGTTTCTCAACTTGAACTTGTGATTGTTGCTTTTGCAGAGTTTGTGGAAATTGTTGCCATTGTTGAAATTGTAGCCATTGAGAAACACTTTGAAAATCAAATGCTGGCTGTGGAAACTGAGAAAATGAAGCCGGTTGTGGAAACTGAGAAGATGAAGTCGGTTGTGAAAACCCGGGACTTTGGTGAAATTGACTGAAACCACCTAGTTGGGAAAAGTGATAAAATGAATGTGGTTGTAAAAACTGAGCAAATGAAGGTGGTTGGGGGTGAGTTTCGCTCTTCACCGTCATCATCGTCTAACATTCTAGTGAACGAAAATGGAGCTCTTGGATCCATTTGAGAGTGAAATTTGAAAGAATTTAGAGGATTTTGGTGTGAAAATTTAGTTTGTATAGATGAGTATTTATAGGATTTTTTTTTTTTACATTAGCCGTTAGGCTTTTTTAAATTAGCCGTTAGGCTTTTTTACCGTTAGATTAAAAAAACAACAATTGAATTTAATTTGTTTATGGGCCCCACTTTTAATCCATACGTTTGTGCACGCCGGGAAGTGCGAAACCCCACTTGCTTCCTTTCTTGTGTCAGACTTTATTGCATACCTTAGAAGGGCTTCCTCCAATTGGACAAAGTGCTTCCTCTGCACGCGCGCAGTGGAAGCCATCTTACCAACAACACTCATACGTCAGAAAGCAAAAATGATATTTTGAAACCCTTGAATGAAAAACATTATTTAAACCAAACCATATGAAGCGAAAACAAGCATACTCAAATTACTATTATATTGTGAAAATTTTCAAACTATTATATAAAAGAAAAAAAGTTAAAACTTTTTAAATTATTAAATTTTTATGATCAAAATAAACGAAATAAATTCTCCCTAATCCAGCCTCTCTGTTTTTTTCCCTTAAATATATATATAGAGGAATACAAAGGACGTGCTAAGCGTAGGAAGTCACAGGAACGAGTCATGTGTCATATGGGTAAAGAGCATTATTGTCCATATAAAATTATAGATCGTGCTTCATAAAATTACATACTGACATTTAGCACATATAATCACAGACCAATAATTACAGACCGCATTATATAACAATCACATACTGTAATTTAATACACGTAATCAAGGATCAAATGTATAATCACATACGAATAATCACGGACCACATTATATGAAAATTACGGACCGTCATTTAACATGCATGATCAAAGGGCAAATTGCATAATCACATACCAATAATTACGTACTAAGCATAAAAAATTACGAACCACGTAAATTTAAAAAAAAACCATAATAATACTATACTCAAAATAAAGATAATAAAATTCTCTATTTTATGGTGTAATTTTTTTTTAAAAAAAAGTAAGCGTTTAAAAGTAATTAGATTTTAAAACAAAATGGTGGAACTTGATTTCCCTATAAAAAAGTCAACAGAATGTAAGCAATTCCATTTTTGTCCTTTCAACTTTAATTCACGCAAGTTTTAAATAAAATATGAGACTACTAAATCTTAACCATTCATTTATTTGATCAAGGGCCCAGATTTCTTCCTACCCTTCTCACGTTAATATCCCTTTGTATTTGATCCAGCTCCTATATATATGTAGTAGCAACTGCAGCACCAGCACTCAGTAGCAGCTTGCCCATGTGTTCTCAATTTTAGTTTTCTATTAATTTATAACTAGACTTTTCTACATGCAAGTTCTAATAATTGTCATTCTAATGTAAAACCCAAAAACATTAATAAGCCTGATTTCAAGTCAGATCATAACTTCTACACTCTTAAAACAACCAAAACAACAATCAAAAAATATAAACAAAAAACTCAAAAATTTTGGATGGACGCAAATACAAAACACGATGCAACGGTCGTCAATTTGTCGTAAAAACTTAAAAAAATACTCAATTGTAAATGCTAGCGTTACTCCATCGTAAAACCTGAAGGTTTAATTGCCATAAAAGGCATACTTTTGTCGCAAAAGTGATTGTTACTCCGTTGTAAAATCCGAAAGTGTACCACATGTAAAAGTAAACGTTGAAAAACCCAGATACAAAGACGAACATGATGATAAACATAATAATGGTAATAAAAGAAAACCCTAAAACTGAAATATTAAAAAAAGTTTCAAGAATTTTTTTTTGTTCAAAATTAGGGTAATCATTTTTTGTTGTCAAAATGAAAATACCAAAAGTTTTTGTGCCAAATCAAAATAGTCACTTTTTTAACCAAAATGAAAAAATCAAAAACAAAAGTAAGATTTTTTTGTGGTTAAAATACGAAATACAAAAACTTAACATTCAAACTTTTGTGGTTAAAATGAAATAACCAAATTAGAGTAATCAAACTTTTATTGTCAAAATAAACATATAAAAGCCTAACACTTAAACTTTTGTGGTTAAAATGAAAGAACCAAAAGTTTAATAATCTCTTATTAAAATAATCAAACTTTATGTCCAGAAAAAAAAACAAAAAAAACATAACAAATGTTACTTTTCAAATTGTTGCTACTAATATAAAAAAAATAAAATAAAAGTTTAGTATTTCATGATGAAGATTTGGGACAAAACTAAAAACAATCCAAAAATTACTATTTCTTCACTTTCCTTTTAAGATATATATATACTAGTAGTTTGTCTCGTCACGCGTTGCGATGGCATCAAAACGCATATTAATTCGGATTTATAGTGTCAAATGAAATTGTAGTATGTTTGACATAACTTGTTTCATAACAATATATAAAGTTTACAAATAAAACCTAAAAATTTATGAATGCAAATTAGAAGTTTCTAAAAATTTAAGGATTAGAAGTGCTCAGTAACAAGTTGTCACCGACACTTCAAATTGAGTATAAAGATAAACTTTAAACTCTAAAAACCATGAGAGTAGGTCAAAGTAACGTTTACAAAGTTTAAGGATAAAAGCTAATGTTAGCAGAGAAACCTAAAGGTTTACTATTAAGTAAAAAGATACACTCTAAACTCTCAAAACTTAAAGGAGTGGTACTGATATTATACAAAGTTTAGGAATAAAACATTAAAATTTATAAGCAAAACTTAAAGGTTGAGACATTAAGGGTAAGAATAAAGTTTTTACAGTGACAATTTACAAAGTTAAGGTATAAACCTACAGGGGATTCATAATTTGAAACCCATGTTAAAACAAGAAAACCAAGAATGTGTGGTCAAGGAGGTGCCACCTCATTTTGGTACAATATGTGTAGAGGGTTAAATAGGTAATTTTACATTTTTTTTTGTTTTTTTCACATGATGTGTATGTTTTTTATTTGTTGCATGTTCAGATATCATCCTCTTTAGAGGAATTTACGTATATTTTACATTTGGTTAAGAAGCATGCAGATTTCAATAGTGCCCATTGGTTAAACATGTGCATGGTGTTTTTTTTTTGTTTTCCGCTCTGATGTCAAAACATTCATTGTTACGTGTATTTTACACCGAATCAAAATGATTCATTTTTATATATTTTTTTGTTTGTTATTTTTTTATTTTGTCCGTTTTTAAACCTTTCAATTTTTTTTGGGGGTTGCTGTTTGTTACATTTGTGTTATGTTTCAATAGAAAGCCAACGTTACAGGCAACGATTGACTGTACATAAAACTTCATGTAGCCCTTTTCAAAGTTTGTCAGGTTTGGAAATCGAGAGGCATGCGTTTGACATATACACTCGATCTATATTTCTTGAAGTACAGAAATAGATCATGAGAAAGCTGCTAGGATGATTGTTTTTCAAAACCGTTGTTTGAAAATAACCCTATTAATAAGTTGGTTTTTTTTGTTTGTGCATGGTTGTTTATTTAAGAAGATATTTTGCAAGTCCGTCTTTTGTATTTTACATTAAGCTATCTAAATATTGTCCGTTGTTTTGGAAATGGAATATTTGTTTTTGGAATCAGTTACATGTTTGTTACAACGTATTTACATATTTGTTATGTGGTATAACTTGTTTTTTACACCTATGAACTCATTTCTCCATGCAATATATATTTATATAAAAATTTTTTACCCTATAGATGTGGACCTTCTACATATAGAATAGTACTTGAAATTTTTTAATAGGGTTTGAACCTATGTATATAGATGCATGTGTCCTTTCTTTTTTTGGATACTTTTTGTTTTTGATTTGATGGGAATAGTATTTTTTTGTACCATCTTGTACTTTTAACCTTATTTTTAAAAAAACAATGATTCAAATTAACAACTATCTTTAAAGTTATTTTTCTTAATTAAAAAAAACACATACAAGCAAACATGAAATTAAAATTGTCTTAACAAGCATCCCAATAGTTTAAGACCACCACCTAGTTTAAAAGCACCACATCCTGTAGAACATTGTTTTTACGTCACGTTTACACAAGAATTACCTCTTTCGTGCTTCTAGTAAGATTGCATCCCACAAGACATTAACCTCTGATCTCAGTAGATTGAACACGAACCTCTTCCTCAGCAAGTTAAGTTGGCTTTTTTTTTTTCCGTTGGTCGAGAACCCACAGTATTCCCGCATCCCCATGAATTTATCCATGTGTCTCATCACAAAAATAGCACAATCTACAGCATTTGTTTTTGTTACCCATAGAATGTGTAATTTTTTGAACTGGACTAGCATGGATTTCATCTGTTTTTGGATGTTGAATTTGTTTCAAGTACTGTACGAAGACATCTTTCTGCACGAAAAGATAGAATGCCACATGTAATTATAATCGATAATCACAATACATATTTTAATATCTTACCACATTGTATGGGGAATCTTTAAGATAATAATATCATTGTTGTCTCTCAGTCCAACCAAAGGGATTGATTCATGAAAGTTATCAATTACTATATATCATAATAAATCCACAAACATACATAATTTTAATGTTAGAAGCTTATAATGGCATTGGTTCCACAAAACAACCTGTGTGGGGAACCTGTTGATCGGTATTTTTCTTCAAAGTTTAATACCTCATCCCAAACATCTATAATTTGATTGTTTACCTCGTTGTTTGGCATCAACGAAAAAAATGACACTTCTCCAATACCAGATGGTTTATACTGTGGTAAACAACTTTCCTGAAAAATTGACCATACACATTAATGTGTAAATTTGTTGTGAGCACAAATATAAAATTTGTGTTACGTAAATAATACATATGTGTTACATATGTATTGCATATAAATTACATATTAGGAACACACTTACATCCTGTTTCTTTTTTTAAAGTGTTAACATTCATTCATTACATATGTACATATATAATACATATGTATTACATTTCATTCACACACATTATTACGTATGTATTACATATATAATACATATGTATCACACATGTAATACATATGTATTATACATGTAACTTATTTTTGTATTTTTTACTTGTTGTCATTGTTTTGTCACAGCTTAAAAAAAGATGTCAATGTTAAATATCTAATAAATATGTATAAAGTGTTTAGTCATTTTTTTCAATCAGATTTATTATGAATTTCTTCTAGAAGTGATTATAAAGAGTCACCTTTTGATTTTGTTCCCAAATCCCTTTCATTTATATGTTTTTACAATGTTTCTACAGTGTTTATAACATGTATTACCCACGTATTTGTTACGTACCATGGGTGGTAGCGGCAGTGATGCATGCGGTCAGTACCCTAAAAACAAGACTAAATTAAAGCTAATTAACCTATGCTAAAGACACTCTAACTAGCCCTAGACCTAAACACCTAGTAATAATCAGAAATCCTAAACTAGACCGCTACGTAGGCAAGTGTACCTATCGGTGACAATATAGCTTGTGGAAGACCGGATATCGAACCCTAAGGACACTAGTTTGACAAAACTAACCTAGACTGTGAACAAAATAAAGTAAAAGAGAAAAAGGGGGGGGTTTGGTGCAACTTCTAAGAACGAAATGAGACTTTAACTAATTAACCAACTAAATCTAATTTCTAAATAAGCTAACTAAGATTGCAACTAAAAATGGAATCTGACTCTAAATAAGACAAACTGGTATACCTAGGTTGAGAATCAAAAGTGTGACAAATGATGACTTGGACTAATTTATGAAGGATGAAGACTAGGATCTTAAGGAACAAACTAAGGAATACCTAATGGGACCCAGATCAGATACCAGGCAACTCAAATGGGAATCCTAAGGCTGTAATGTATGCACTAGTCTATCGGGTCACCTTCCGGATTTTCCCGATATGCAATTGCACTCAAACGGGTGAATCACCTCCCGGATTTCTCCACCCGTTTGTATCCTAAGATACTAGAGAACTATAAAGTTGATAACTTTGACATGGATTGACACTAACACTAAGTATATCTAAGACAACGCCCTCCTGGGTCGTTTAACTCAAACATCCCAAGTGTAAGAGACCAACCATCTAACCTATCACCTCCCGGATTCTAGGTTAGGTTACACATGCAAATAACTATACTTAATGAAGTCTAATCTTATGGAATGTGATCAACAACCCATAAACTAACCTAAAACACAAAGTAGTAGGCCTAACATGCATCTATGTGTGGAAAGACCTTCCTAAACACATGTGGATCAAACATACACCAAATATAATCATTCAACATCCATAAAAACCATCAAAGATTCAAACTTTACAGCTGATTACAAAGCATATATCATCCATGAGCATAAATCAAGTCCAAAATCAACAAAGTTCACAACTTTATCATCCAAAACCTAGATACAACCATAGATCTAGCCAATAATCATCTCAACAGTAACAAAACTGGTCTGATAATAGTTTAAATACATGTTAACTACTGATTAAACTAAGAAACTAAAAAAAGAAAGGGAAAATACTCAAAATGGTCCTTCTTCTCCACTCCAACAAGCCCTAATCAAGCCCCAAACTCCATGGTTAAGCTCAAGCAGCTCCTAGGCTCGATTAGGGTTCCAAAGACACAAAAGAAGACCCCTAAAACGGCTGGAATGCGATCTCTTTTTATAGAGAGCTTGAAATTAGGGTTTTAGGCTAAAAAACCATCTGGGGCGCATAGCCTAGCGATGTATGCGCGAGGCTAGGCTATGCGCCCGGAAAACAAGAATAATTTTGGCTGAAGATGCCAGGCGCATAGCTTGGGGCCAAGAAGCCCACGCTAGGCTATGCTCCTAGGGCTAGTTTTCCTGATTTCTTTGTATTTTCACCCGCTCTTGATTCGGATGCCCGTTTGCCTTCATTTCCGCTCATCCGGGACACATTCCTACGCAAAAACACTAAAATGTAAAAAGGAACTAAAATCGACTCGAAATATTTACAAAACTAACGAAAACAGACTCGAATATGTACAAAAATGGATGTGTTAAACTAACACATCAAAAATACCCACACTTAAACCTTTTTCGTCCTCGAAAAAGCTAACAAAATGGAATCATAGATCAGGGCTAGGTTTTTAATATGCAATGATTTAACAATCTTAAATCCTTGTTTATTAATCGCGATTGTTGGTATAATGGTCCAATCTAAACCCAAACACCAATTTCAAGTTCCTTAATCATGATTTATTTATGTTCAAGTTTAATCATTCATCTTATGGGATCACATCCCTTGGTCAAAACAAGTTATCTTAAACCTAAACAACAGCTTTCAAGGCACATGATCAAATCAAAAGATTTAAACCCACCTCTGTATGCAAACTACTTAGATAAAGTTAAAATTTTAACCTAATGATGGGGATGGATGAAGGTGTGAGCATTTTGCCTTTTTATTGTATCATTTTTCTTTTTCTTTTTACCTCACTTGAGCGTATTACAACACTATTTCACTCGGTTATGAGCCGGGGTATGACAACTGCTTTTTAGCTCTTATTCTCTCTTTCTTTTATTTGCACAGGCTCAGCTCACTTAGTGGATTGTGGAATTTCTTTTATTTAGCGGGCGCCATAAGTCTCGGATTTATTTTCATAAAAAGAGAACATATGTGCCAGGTTTAAATTTTAAGGAATCTAGGTTGTTAGTTTACAGAGGTTCCTTTATTCACTATTACTTAGTTTCAGATTTTCAGAATTTTCTAAGTCTTAAACCCGCAAGAATCCTGAATTTAAGTTTATTCTATCAATCCTAAGAAACTTTCTATCGGCTGGGCCTACCAACAAATCCTAAATCAATACACAAGTTAGCCTCTAAAAATTAAGCCCTAATCATAGTCCGATCATCTTCCATTTATAAAATGCAAGCCAAAACAAGGACATTTTCAAGACTCTAGCTATATACATCCTAAAACTCTAGACACAATCAAAATATGCAAAATAAATAAATAAACCAACAAATATTTACAGAAAGATAAAAATAAGGTAAAAAGTGGAAAAGACTTAGCTGATAACGTAGAGTCAGCAAACGTGAGTCTGATCCAAAAAGAAGATAATCAACAGCCGGTCGTTTGCAAATGAAGTAGTCTAAGTAGTCGCCACCCGAATGTAATTGAGTACGAATGGTTCAAACCAGACTGCAAATTAAGATCTCAAACAAACCAACTAGATTAACTGAAAAAGAAAAGACTCAAATACTGACTTGAATAATATTTACAACTGACTCAATTGAAAGAAAAAATAATTTTCTTTAAATTTTTAATTTTTTTTAATTTTTTTGTATTTTTAACTTAAAATATTTACAATTTGATTTATTTAATTACAAGTTTTTATTTATTTACAAAAATTTTAGTCAAAATTGACTTCAACTATACAATGACTTAATTTACAAAAAGTAAAATTAAAATTAAAAGGCGCCAGCCTGTCATACCCATACTTAGAACAACACATTGTCCTCAATGTGGATTTAGAACTGGCGAAAGATAATAAAAACTAGAATACAACAAAGTAAAGAGGCGGACTCCCTGATAATTTGTAATCATGTCGTGAGTGAAGCCGCGCGCCTTTCTATATACAGTCTCAAACTCAAATATACAATTGTTAATACAACAACAAATATATTACAATAATACAAACACCATTAGATACAATGTTACAACATAAACAATAATATACAATTTGAAACAATCATACAACAACAACTTACAAATTTGTACAATAAATTAACAAACAACACATGATATAAATACACAACTTTTACTTTAGTATACAATTTATTTAATAAGTTACAAAAATTATACATACATTTTGTGTTCAATTATTTCATACAAGTATAAATTTACAAATTTTATTTATGTTAAAAGTAATATACATATATATTATACATATTTATTATATTATTGCAATATTTATTAATTTAATATAAGTAATAGTACAAGGTTACAAATTTATTTGTTAGGTTACAACATGATACATAAATATAATTTATTTAGTTCTAATATACATACTACATTTTTATAATTTACAATACAATCGTTTTTATTAAGTTTATTTTTGTACAAAATTATTTATTCATAATATACAATTTTATTTTATTTATATAATTAAGGAATTTATTATTTAAAAGTACAATGTATTTTTACAAGAGTTTTATTTAAAATACACAATATTATTATTTATTTTAATTTACATTTACATTTACATTAATATACATAAGCTACATACACACATCATCATTACAAATTTTACACTTATGTTACAAAACATATACATATACAATTACATCTACATACAAAATAATATACAATTAATTGTTATTAATTATTAAACTTATACAAAATTATTTTACAAATTTTACAAACATACATTTTATTATTATTATTAATATACTATATACATACATATCAAAGAAAACAGAGTTAAATGATCGGTGATGCATAAAGTGATCAGATTTTAAGTATGGGATTGTAATCATCTGTTCGAAACGGATGTCAAACGTAGATGATAATTACCCACACTTGAATCTGACATAATCGTATGAGCATAAGTGCATCACCAATCACATAAGACTCGATATACTAAAATAAAATAATTAACTACGCTATGTACAATATATACAAATTGGGCCGAAGCCCGAATCCCTAAGATAACCCTAGTCAGGAGGCTTCTCCTTAATCCATCCTCTGTCCAGCCCGTTCAATTCCTTTTGCTCATGATTATCTATGAAAAACAAACGAATGGAACGAAGGAACATCTCACATCTTGTGAACGGGTCAGGCCACCAATATTTGAATTTCCCTGGACCAAACCTAATGCGTGACAAGTAATGAGGAGACTGGCTGTACACAAACCTTGCTGGCTTGGTTCTCCTTTTCTTCAGTCGGTTTGGATCCACTGCCTTCCTATTTCTTGCCTTCTCCTGAGGTTCTGTGAATTTCAGTGGATTTCCATCCTCTTTCTTCCCTACGGGCCGGCTCTGGCGCTCTACCTCTACCTCTTCCACTAACACTTCTTCTTCGATCGTAGGTAGCTCAACCTCAATTTCTATGGTCTCCTCAACAAACTCTTGAGCTTCCACCTGGATTCCCACACTTAGTTCTCCATTTAACAATTTCTCTAACATCTGTAGATCACCAAGTGGGTCAAAATGCAAATCCTCCACCACAACAGATGGTATATCAAGCAACTCCTCACCAAACTCATCTTCCCAAGATTGTTCTTCAGTGACTTCATCTTCCAAATCAACTTCACCTTCCTCCTCCTCTTCTTCATCATCATGCTGAAATTTAAATCCCAAGTAGTTACCATCCCAGTCGTATGTAAATCATCCCTGATTTATCACACGCGATGCATTTATGCACTTAATGATATCTTGGATTTCTCTATTTCTTTTTCCCTTGGCATCTCTCAACCATCCATTCAGATCCTCTCTAGATCTATATGCATACATGATGCACTGACTTCAGACTAAAGACCTGAAACCTAAAAAAAATACAACCTAGACTCACAAGACTCACCACAAAAGACTCAAAAATAAAAATAAAACAAAGAGAAACACAGACACAATCAAAGCTAGTTTCGCTATTGCCTAGTGTCCCCGGCAACGGCGCCAAAAACTTGATGCATGCGGTCAGTACCCTAAAAACAAGACTAAATTAAAGCTAATTAACCTATGCTAAAGACACTCTAACTAGCCCTAGACCTAGACTTTGACCTAAATACCTAGTAATAATCGGAAATCCTAAACTAGACCGCTACGTAGGCAAGTGTACCTATCGGTGACAGTATAGCTTGTGGAAGACCGGATATCGAACCCTAAGGACACTAGTTTGACAAAACTAACCTAGACTGTGAACAAAATAAAGTAAAAGAGAAAAAGGGGGGGGTTTGGTGCAACTTCTAAGAACGAAATGAGACTTTAACTAATTAACCAACTAAATCTAATTTCTAAATAAGCTAACTAAGATTGCAACTAAAAATGGAATCTGACTCTAAATAAGACAAACTGGTATACCTAGGTTGAGAATCAAAAGTGTGACAAATGATGACTTGGACTAATTTATGAAGGATGAAGACTAGGATCTTAAGGAACAAACTAAGGAATACCTAATGGGACCCAGATCAGATACCAGGCAACTCAAATGGGAATCCTAAGGTTGTAATGTATGCACTAGTCTATCGGGTCACCTTCCGAATTTTCCCGATATGCAATTGCACTCAAACGGGTGAATCATCTCCCGGATTTCTCCACCCGTTTGTATCCTAAGATACTAGAGAACTATAAAGTTGATAACTTTGACATGGATTGACACTAACACTAAGTATATCTAAGACAACGCCCTCCCGGGTCGTTTAACTCAAACATCCCAAGTGTAAGAGACCAACCATCTA
The DNA here is from genome assembly GCA_009363875.1 of Mikania micrantha. Lineage (NCBI taxonomy): Eukaryota > Viridiplantae > Streptophyta > Magnoliopsida > Asterales > Asteraceae > Mikania > Mikania micrantha. Next base: position 74,858,264 of record CM018681.1, on the reverse strand, counting down.
ACCTATCACCTCCCGGATTTCTAGGTTAGGTTACACATGCAAATAACTATACTTAATGAAGTCTAATCCTATGGAATGTGATCAACAACCCATAAACTAACCTAAAACACAAAGTAGTAGGCCTAACATGCATCTGTGTGTGGAAAGACCTTCCTAAATGTGACAATTCGACTTTCTGAGTTAACTTCGCTAACTGAATATGGTGAGATCACAGGCCCAACAAGACAAAAGTAGGCCCAATAAGGCCAAAGTAGGCCCAAGGTAGACCCAATGAGGCCAAGGTAGGCCCAATGAGTCCAGGATCGGCCCAATTGTATTTAAGAAGCCCAATTGGGTTAATTTAGCCCAACAATGATTTAAATGACCCAATTGGTGATAAATCGGGATTGTTGATGTAACTTTGTTAATCGATATGATATGTTATTGATCCAGAATAATCTATAGGGGTTAAGATTAAGCAAAATGGGTCTAGAAACATTAAAACATAAGTATCACAATTGTAATTACATCAAATTGGGGATTTTGACTTTGGAAGTCAAAATTCGGCCAAAATGATTGGGAATTCGAAGATTCACCTTAAAACTGTTACAATTAAGTGAATTAATCATCTAATCAATAGGCAATGATGATGATTAAACATTATTATCAGTTATTGGAAGCTAAAGGTCTCGAATTAAACTCCCATTATGTTTACAAGTTGAAACCGTGAAGAGTTATGCTAGAAGTCGCATCATTTGATTTCAATACCCCGAATTGAGCCTTCAAATCAATCATTCGGCAACATTAGAAGCTTCTGCAAATAAGAATTCGATTTCAAGAGTTCCAGATTGAAGAACCCGATCGTAGGTGGCCGAAACTTAAGTTAAAATCGATTTACTCGAATTGGGCATCAAATCAAGTAAGTAATCGATCCTACATTTTCTAACATGGCCGATTAAGTGTATCCATATGATAATTTCGACTTTCATCATCAAATTGAATGGATTCGAGTTCTAGGGTCTAGCTTATAATCGGGTTTGGGGGTTTGAGATCGAATGAACTTGTTAATCTAATTAATCATTACAGAGAGATTCGGAATTCTCTATTAATGGAAAAACCCTTGTCAATTTCATAACCATATCAAGAATTCTATAATCTCAATAACTAGGGTTCTTGATAAGAACGATTTGGGGGTTTCGTGTTAAATAAAGTTGTTAATCAAATTAAAGTATGTAGGCAGTTTCAGAGAGGGCCGATTAAGCTATAACATAAGTCAATTTCTGGTAATAACATCTATTTGATGAACCTTGAGTTCTAGGGTTCATCGGGTTAAACGTTTTAGGGATTTGGACTTGAGTGATGATGAAAATCAAATTAAACAAATCAGAAGAGTTCGAAATATATTATTAACTGAAAGTCTTGTGATTTCTTAGACAAATTTAAACGAATTGAATCGAATTGAGTGTGGGTTTTGTGAACTTGTTTTCGAGACATATATAACCGAATACGTGATCAGGAGTTGATGATTTTTCAAATTGAATCTTTGTATAAATTCGTTTAAGTCTTTAGAAACATAACCCTATGATTACGAGCTTGATTGAAGCCGAATTGGGGTTCAATTGAACCCATTTGGTTTGGTATGGTTAAACGAAGGGGAAACCAGGAAGTTATGCATAAAAGAATTAATTTGTGAAGTCTAATGCGAAACCCTAGCGTGCCGGAGTGGTAGGATGAGGGTGTTGGGAGTGGAGGGTCACGGGTTCGAATCCGGGCTCCACTGATTTTTGATTTTTAAAGCAATTTTTGGTATTTTAGTAATAACTTATTCATTTTAACTCCGATTCGACTCGTTCGAATTGCGTTAGAACCAGAATTAAATTCCGAACGTATTATGATAATAAAATTTATATTTTAACCCGAAAACGAAAATCGCGTATAATTACGTTGTTTAAATAAAATCATAAACGATTATATGATTTTATTAAACGATTTCAAAGTCACGCGTATTCACGTATGCACATTTCTAACACTCTAACATACGTGTGTTGACACGTATGTGATTTCAAGCACAAAACGACATCCCGAATAACACTAGATTATTGCTAAACCACAGATTCTTTGTAGAGGATTTCTACGTGAGTTCACGAGTGTTTGACCATTCTGCTGCAATCAAAGGTGCGTACACGCCCCTTTCTTATTTTAAACTGTTTTGGGGGAGAAAACATGTGCAAAAAACTCTTTTTAGATACATATCACTTGCATGAGTTAGCTGTTTACATTATGTGACAACATAGCAATTGAAAGTCCTTACACACCTCGAACCGTTTAGTTTGCTGTAACGCAAAGCGTGGTAGTTGGAAATAGATCTATTAGGTTTGACAAACCTCACCTGGTAGATGGGATCTACGCAGGTGTTTGACTGACCAAACACATTTTACTATTGTTGTGCTAGACAATAGTGGCAAGGCAAAAACATGCTATAGCATGGCAACTCGTCAGCTTCGGTGTCGACCACTTATGTAAATAGTTTATATGACTAGCTATCATGACTGTGCATGTGTGATTATGTTATCTACAACTTGATATTCAAACTGTTGTTTTGAACATTGTGAATGCTTAAAACCTGTGTTATGCACCAACCTTTGTGTTGACTTGATTTACATGTTTTCTCAGGACGCTAAGACGCGCAATAAAGCTGGCATGGACTAGGAGATAGAGTCGCATGCATTCTAAACATTTTGGATATTTGAATTTGAACATTTGAGGATTTTGTTTTGTAAATTACATATTACAATTGTTATTGGTTTTAAAACACTTCCGCAATTTTTGAAAACTTTGATATTATGTTTTTAAGACTAAAGTATGATTTGAAATTCATATAGAGGTCTTCGTTATGTCTAATGATCTGAGATCCTGGTTTGTCACGTTCCCAAACGGTATGATTCCGTTAGTTGAAAATTGGGGGTGTGACAGATTGGTATCAGAGCCATTGGTTATAGCGAACTAGGTTTGCATTTTGTTGACTTAGACTATAACTGTTAGACATTAGACACTTGCTTACACGATAGTTTGTATGCACTTACATATGGCATTATGTAACAGATATGGCATCATCGTCTAAGCGTATTCTTGATGAGGAGTCACATGTGGAAATTGAAGCAGCTAAGAAGAGGAAACTGGAGCCAGTGGATAATACTATTCACTATGGCGAGGATATTCACATTAGACCCAGAGGGAGCAACCATTATTGGCAATGGTTCCCTGATCTCATCCGTAGCTGGGTACGCGAGGAGAGAGTGCCTCCTCCATCCGCTACTTCATCTACTACTGGCATATGGACATTACCGGCTCTAGGGTATCTGCTAGAGCAAGCATTTGCTGCATTCGTGGCACGTATGGATCGAGAGATCCGTAATATGCGCGAGGCGGCAGGGGCAATCACAGGATTGTTGGAAAGCAACAACTGGATTATGGATAAATGGAGGAGTCTTAAGGAGGAACTGACTCGTACAGATGAATTACATGAGAATCTGGTGGAGGATGTGGAAATGATGCGAAATGCTATCGTTGAACTCACCGACCGACTTCAAGATGCTGAATTTCGTGCAACTATGGCCGAGGCACGACAACAAGAGACGGAACTACGTGCGGTTATGGCCGAGGCAAGGGCCGAAGAGGCCATTGCACTATCTAATGCGGCTATAGATGGAACTAACATAGTCGGGGATTTGGCCGAGCAAGCATTGATACTTGTCACGGAACATATACAGTATGATCATGGTGCAGAGGGTGGTCCACCAGAACAGGCTGATTCATCTCCTAGTGTTGCACCACCAAATGAGGGAGTTTAGCTACTTTATGTTATTTATCTTTCAGTAACAAACTTATACGAGTGGGTTGTACTCATAAAAGTAGATTAGTGGTTAGTTTCTTTTCTTTGACAAACAATTGTAAGCACTAGTTATCATAAATGATTAAGAATTTTTATCTTAATGGCTATGGTAGTGTGTTACATTTACTTTGTGCATGAGTGATGATTATGCGATGGGCGTAGTCTCATTATGTATATTTGTAAATAGGAAGATCATGGTTGGAGGAAACATTAACATGACCGCAACGAAAGTTGAGGCACTTATTAACACTCGAATTACCGAAGCAATCGCAAACTATACGCAAACATACCAAACAGGATCACACAATCCAACGGGGGGGACTGGTAAACCCACAAATGTGCACGTTCAAGACATTCTTAAACTGTAAACCACGTAATTTCAAAGGATCGGAAGGAGCCATTGGACTTCTTCGATGGATTGAACAGTCAGAAGCGGTATTTGAGACATGCAATTGTCCGGAAGAAAACAAGGTCCGATACGCTATTGGTACTTTGGAGGGTTCAGCTTTGACATGGTGGAACTCTATCGTACATACACTCGGTTTGAATACAGCCAATGCACTTACTTGGAACGGATTCAAAATCCTGTTGCAGGAGGAGTATTGTCCCTATAATGAAATGCAAAAACTTGAGGATGAATACAGGCAACTCAAGATGAAAGGTTCTAATATTGAGGAATACACTACTCGATTCCAGCAATTAGCAAGACTCTTACCGCACAGGGCAACCCCATCTAGCAAGTGGATCAAGAGACACATTGGAGGGCTGGTATCTCAGGTTCGAAAATTGATCATATCTGCAAATCCTACAACCATACAACAAGCTGTTCGACTGGCACACCAACTGACTGATCAAACGATGCAACGGGGGACACTACCCAAACGAACAGTAACAACTAAAGTGGGAGACCACAAAAGAAAATGGGATGGCATTGATTTCAAGAATTTCACTCAGCAGTCATTTCAGCAAAACCGCAAGCAGGAATCAAACAAAACCCATCACAATCCAAACAATAACCAACAGTCATCGGGAGGGTATAATGGTAAATACCCAAAGTGCAACAAATGTGGATTCCATCACTTTAGGAATCAATGTGACAAATATCGATGCCAGCGATGTAGAAAGGTGGGTCACGTAGCAAAAGACTGTCGAGGGGAACTGCAGGCAAGCTCACTCAACCGGAGTAACACACGGAAAGGATGTTTTGAGTGTGGCTTATCAGGACATTTCAAGAAGGAGTGCGCACAACTCAAGAAAAGAAGGACTAATGACATAACTACAAAAGTAAACAGCAACATCAACACAAATGTTGTTCGAACAGGGCTTTTGTGATTGGAGGACGTCAGGCACGGGAAGATCTCAACGTCATTACGGGTACGTTTCTCTTGAATTATTACTCTGCCTCTATGATATTTGACACCGGTGCAGATCGGGGTTTAGAAAACCCATACACTATAGAACTTGCTAATGATAAGTTAGTTGTTGTAAACCATATTCCTAATGAATGTGTTTTGACTTGATGGGTCGAACACATGACATTGACTTTATGTCTATCTCTTTAAGCAATTTTGGCATAGTCATGGACTGGTTGTTCAAACACCAGGCTGAAACAGTAGGCTATCAAAAGGTCGTTCGTATACTGCTTTCATATGGAGAGACACTGTATGTACAAGGTGAGAAGAGCAGTACACCACTGCGTCTCATATCTTGTATGAAAGCACACAAATGTCTGCAGAAAGGTCATACGACAGTTATAGCACATATAACTGAAAAGCCGGTAGCTGAGAAGAAGATAGAAGATATTCCAATAGTTGAGAATTTCCGGAGATATTTTCAGAAGATTTGCCGGGATTACCGCCTATCAGACAGGTGGAATTCCGAATCGACCTTACACCAGATGCAGCACCGATAGCTAGGGCGCCTTATCGACTTGCACCGTCAGAGATGCAAGAATTATCTACACAACTGCAAGAGTTGTTGGATAAGGGTTTCATACGACCTAGTTTTTCACCGTGGGGAGCTCCAGTTTTATTTGTTAAGAAGAAGGACGGGACTTTCCGTATGTGTATCGATTACCGGGAATTGAATAAGGTTACTATCAAGAACCGGTATCCGTTACCCAGAATTGACGATCTGTTCGATCTGTTGCAAGGTTCGAGTTACTACTCGAAGATTGATCTCAGGTCTGGTTATCATCAACTAAGAGTCCAGGAGGAGGATATCCCGAAGACATCATTCAGGACACGCTATGGCCATTATGAGTTATTGGTCATGCCATTTCGGTTGACAAACGCTCCAGCTGTATTCATGGATCTCATGAATCGTGTTTGTAAACCTTATCTTGATAAGTTTGTCATTGTTTTCATCGATGACATTCTCATCTATTCACAGTCTGAAGAAGAACACGCTGAACATCTTTGATTACTATTGGAATTATTGAAACAGGAACAACTGTACGCTAAGTTCTCGAAATGTGACTTCTGGATGCGAGAAGTTCAATTCTTGGGGTATATAGTTAATGAAAAGGGTATACATGTAGATCCAGCGAAGATTGAAGCAATCAAGAATTGGGAAGCACCAAAGACCCCTACCGAGGTACGACAATTCCTTGGTTTGGCGGGTTATTATCAACGATTTATTGAGGGATTCTCAAAGATCGCTCAACCACTCACAGCTCTTACGCATAAGGGAACGAAGTATAACTGGACGGATAAACAGGAAACTGCATTCCAGTTATTAAAACAGAAACTCTGCAGCGCGTCGATTCTGTCCTTACCGGAAGGGACGGAAGACTTTGTGGTGTATTGTGATGCATCTGCACAGGGTTTGGGATGTGTGTTGATACAACGTTATAAAGTGATTGCTTATGCTTCCAGGCAACTACGACCACATGAAAAGAATTACACTACTCATGACTTGGAGTTAGGAACAGTGGTTTTTGCTTTGAAGATTTGGAGGCATTACTTGTATGGAACTAAGTGTACTATTTACACTGATCATAAGAGTTTGCAACATATCTTTGATCAGAAGGAGCTTAACATGAGACAACGACGATGGGTTGAGTTGTTGAATGATTACGAATGCGCGATTAAGTATCACCCGGGAAAAGCTAATGTGGTAGCTGACGCTTTAAGCAGAAAAGATACTTCAACAAGACGGGTTCGTGCACTTATGATGACGATACATACTGACTTACCTGACAAGGTACGCAGTGCTCAGATCGAGGCTTTGAAAAAGGAAAACTTGGTACAGGAATCCTTACGAGGAATGGAAGAACAACTGGATGTTAAGTCTGATGGAATTCGTTATTTCATTAATCGACTGTGGATACCTTTGTATGGAGGTTTGAGGGAACTCGTGATGGATGAAACACACAAGTCCAGATATTCAGTCCATCTGGGATCAGACAAGATGTATCATGACTTGAAGGCACTGTATTGGTGGCCTCACATGAAAGCTGATATTGCTAAGTACGTTAGCAAATGTTTGACTTGTTCGAAAGTCAAAGTTGAATATCAGAAGCCATCTGGTTTACTGCAACAACCAGAGATACCAATGTGGAAATGGGAACAGATTTCGATGGACTTCATTACTAAGTTACCCCGTGCACCGAGTGGTTGTGATACAATAGGGGTAATTGTCGATCGATTAACGAAATCTGCACACTTCTTAGCAATCAAGGAAACTGATAAGATGGAGAAACTGACTCGCATTTACATCAAGGAAGTGGTAGCACGGCATGGCGTGCCAATCTGTATCATATCATATCGGGATGCCCGATTTACTTCCAACTTTTGGAAATCACTTCATAAGTCATTGGGGACTCGCTTGGATATGAGTACCGCCTATCATCCACAAAACGACGGTCAAAGTGAAACGTACGATTCAAACGCTCGAGGATATGTTACAAGCTTGTGAAATTGACTTTGGTGATAGTTGGGAAAACCACTTACCGTTGGTGGAATTCTCTTACAAATCTGAAACCGTATGGCAGAGGCTCGGGATCGACAAAAGAGTTATGCTGAAAAACGCCACAAACCGTTGGAATTTCAAGTAGGAGACATGATTATTCTAAAAGTGTCATCTTGGAGGTGACACCATCCATAGGACCTTTTGAGATCCTAAAAAGGATTGGTCCGGTAGCTTATCAATTTAATTACCGAATAAACTCAATGGAGTTCATGATGTATTTCATGTTTCGAACTTGAAGAAACGTCTTTCTGATGAGACATTGGTAGTATCACTTGAAGAAATGCAAGTGGACGAACAGTTACGATTCGTTGAGGAACCAATTGAAATCATGGACCGAGAGGTCAAACAACTCAAACAAAGCAAGATTTCGATAGTCAAAATTCAGTGGAATTCAAGACGTGATCCTGAATTCACATGGGAAAGGGAAGACCAAATGATGAAAAAGTATCCGCTTTTATTCAAAACAACAACAAACATTATGAAGGCACGTTAAATTTAGGGACGAAATTTCCTTCAACAAGGGGATGATGTGATATTTCACACTCTAACTGTAAGCACAAACAAGCACAAACACCTTATACTATTGATTTTAGTATGAACAACTGGGCTGAACACCAGCTTTGCAGAATGCAAACACAAACATTTCATATTAGTACATACATGATTGATTTCAAACAATGTACTACATTTCATGGTGGTACAATCATGAGCGATTAAACAATAGTAGAACTACAAATAGAAGGAACCAGAATAATTGTGTAAGGTAAATTGACGAGTACATGGGCCCATGTAATCGTGAATTTACAGGTACACATGAATTTTGGAAGTTTCTATTTTGTCGACTACATTCAAACATTTGCTATGTATGAGATTACGTAGTAGAGTATACAAACACTTTATTCAATTGGTTTGGTTACAAACATTTGTGCTACATGACATCTTATACATTTTATGTGCTACATTTCATAGGTTACATGTTATGGTAGTACATGCATGATTAGTGACATACATTTTGCTATGTGCGGGGTTGCATAGTACAAACAGTTACAGACACTCAATATGTGAGAGGTTACACAACACAGTATGATCAAACACAAACAGTCACAGTTAGGTGAACTAACTAGTGTACACGCAAACAGTCACATTGAACGATCACATTTAGTTGTGATGTTGCAAGCATTAGATTTTGTGTGTGAGTACACACAAGCACACGGAATGATCAAACCACACTAACACGTATGATTTAAACTCGTAATGTCACACCCCCAATTTCCAACTAACGGAATCACACCGTTTGGGAGCATGACAAACCAGGATCTCAGATCATTAGACATAACGAAGACCTCTATATGAATTTCAAAACATACTTTGGTCTTTAAACATAACATCAGAGTTTACAAAAGTTGCGGAAGCGTTATAAAACCAATAACAGTTGTAAAGTAAACATTACAAAACAAAATACTTAAATGTTCAAATTCAAATATTCAAAGTGTTTAAAATGCATGAGACTCTATCTCCTAGTCCATGCCAGCTTTAACGCGCGCCTTAGCGTCCTGAGAAAACATGCAAATCAAGTCAACACAAAGGTTGGTGCATAACACAGGTTTTAAGTATTTCACAATGTTCAAAACAGCAGTTTGAATAACAAGTTGTAGATAACATAATCACACATGCACAGTCATGATAGCTAGTCATATAAACTATTTACATAAGTGTTCGACACCGAAGCTGACGGATTGCCATGCTATAGCATGTTTTCGCCTTGCCACTATTGTCTATCATAACAATAGTAAAATTGTGTTTGGTCAGTCAAACACCTGCGTAGATCCCATCTACCAGGTGAGGTTTGTCAAACCTAATAGATCTATTTCCAACTACCACGCTTTGCATTACAGCAAACTAAACGGTTCGAGGTGTGTAAGGACTTTCAAGTTGATATGTTTTCACATAATGTAAACAGCTAACTCATGCAAGTGATATGTATCTAAAAACAGTTTGTTGCACATGTTTTCTCCCCCAAAACAGTTTAAAATAAGAAAGGGGCCGTGTACGCACCTTTGATAATTGCAGAATGATCAACTATGTGAGTTCGTGTAGAAAATCCTCTTACGAAGGATCTGTGTTTAAACAATAACACTGTGTTATTCGAATAGTCGTTTTGTGCTTGAAATCACATACGTGTCAACACACGTATGTTAGAGTGTTAAGAAAGTGCATACGAAAGTACGCGTGCTTTCGAAATCGTTTAAATAAAATCACATACGATTTTATTTAATTAAACGTAATTATACGCGATTTCGTTTTCGTGATAAAATATAAATTTTATCATTTCAAAGTGTCCGTATTCCTGTTACGGTTCCAACGCAACTTGAACGGATCGAAACGGATTTGAAACGAAAGAGTTATGAGTTAAAATCAAAAAATGGTTCAAATTGTAAAAACTGGCAGCCCTCGGGTTCGAACCCGCGACCTGCCACACCCTTCACACACGCCTTACCAGTTCAGCCCGCTAGGGTTTCGCAATAGCCTTCTCAAATTAATTGTTTTAAACAACACCTGATCGGTTCCCCTATGCTTATCAACCGAACCCAAAACCAACCAATTGACCTTCAACCCGAATCCGATCAATCCTAATCTCTTAGAGGTTTGTTACTGTGATCTAGTCGAGTCTAGGGACGGATTTAATTTGATTATCAACCAACCACATGACCCAATTCATGATACCCGTAGGTTTCGAACATGCATATTCAAACTTCCTATTCAAATCAGTTGAATTCGCTTATGATAACTTCTAACATGATAGGGTTTAGCTTAGTCGGGATTTTATGATACTAAATACACAATCTAATTTGATTAACAAACTTATTTAAATCGAAACCCCCAAAATCTCTTGGCAATATGAACCCTAGAATCGAACTCCATCAAATCGATGTAACTCAATGAAATTGATACATGGTTTAGCTTATGCGGAGCCTTCTGAAACTAGAGGTGATAATTAATTCCATTGAAAATCCTAATTTAGCAGAAACCCCCAAAACCGTTTATGCTATGAACCTTATTAATAGAACTTGATCAATTCATGGACGTTTAATGAAATTGAAATGTGTTTTAGCTTTATCGGAGGCTTCTGAAACTTACCATGCTATTTAATTCGATTCTAAGATTCATCTTGCCCCGATCCCCCAATTCGGTTTCAAGGATGAACCCTAGAACTCGAACCCTTATAATTCGAAATACATAGATGAAATTAGGTTAGGGATATTCTTATTCGATGGTTTCTGAAGATGTAGAAGTGAAGACTTACTTGTTTTGATAATCGATTGACAAAGATCAACTTCAAGCCCTAGTTTCGGCCTTCTTGAAATCGAATTCCTCAATTGAAGCTTCACCGATCGAATTGTTGCTTGTAACCTCTTCTAAGGATGCCGACTTATGTGCTTTAGAGATTAATCGAATGGATTATAACCGGTTTATATGAATTCGATCCCCAATTCGAACGGTTACAACCTTCTTGTTAACTACACATTAAATTCGACTGTTTAAGGGACTAATAACGTCTGATTATCCTTAATAATCATTATTGAAATGATTTATGATAATTAATTTTCGGTTTCAGCCCTTAACATTGCCCAATTCGAATTTTTACTATGCTACATACACGAATTTTGACCTTTAAAGTCAAAATTGGACTTTTAAACTAATTACAAGTCTAGGTTTTGTAATTTGAGCATATTGAGACTGATTTCTACTAATTCCAATCCTTTATGTTTGGTTTGGCTCAATTATATAACAATTCGGTTAGCAAAGTTACCTTAATAATCCCAAATTATCACCAATTGATCACTTAAATCATTGTTGGGCTAATTTATCCCAATTGGACTTCTCAAATACAATTGGGCCTCACTGGGCCTTCCTGGGCCTACTTAGGCCTTCCCTGGGCCTACTTTGTTTACATTGGGCCTCACTTGCCCCTTATTGGGCCTACCTTAGTTCTGTTGGGCCTTCCAATACTTCAGTGGGCCTAATTTGTCTTGTTGAGCCTTCCTTGACCTTACTGGGTCTTCTTTGTCTTTACTGGGCCTTCATGGACCTTATTGGGCCTTCATTGGCCTTGTTGGGCCTTCATTGGCCTTGTTGGGCCTTCATTGGCCTTGTTGGGCCTTCATTGGCCTTGTTGGGCCTTCATTGGCCTTGTTGGGCCTACGGGGGTTAACGAGGTTAACTCGAAAAGTCGGATTGTCACATCATCCCCTTGTTGAAGGAATTTTCGTCCCGAAAATTAGTAAGTGTTAAGAGTAGTTAGGAAACTACTTACGAGTCTAAATCGTACGTGTTAGTGTGGTCTGATCATTCTGTGTTCTTGTGTGTACTCACACACAAAGTCTAATGCTTGCAACATCACAACTCAATTGTGATTGTTCAATGTGACTGTTTTGCGTGTACACTAGTTAGTTCACCTAACTGTGACTGTTTGTGTTTGATCATACTGTGTTGTGTAACCTCACACCTAGTGAGTGTCTGAAACTGTTTGTACTATGCAACCCCGCACATAGCAAAATTGTGTGTTGTGTAACCTCACACAACTTGAGTGTCTATAACTGTTTGTACTATGCAACCCCGCACATAGCAAAATTGTGTGTAATCAATCACGTAAGTACTACCATAACATGTAACATATGAAATGTAGCACATAAAATATATATAATGTAATGTAGCACAAATGTTTGTAACAAAATCAATTGAATAAATAAAATGTTTGTGCTTACAGTTTGAAATTTGCAGTGTTGATGTGTGAAGCATCACGTCATCCCCTTGTTGAAGGAAATTTCGTCCCGAAATTTAACGTGCGCTCTCAGTGTTAGCAATAGCTGTTTTGAATAGATGAGGATATTTCTTCATCATTTGATCTTCCCGTTCCCATGTGAATTCAGGACCACGTCTTGAATTCCATCGAACTTTGACTATTGGAATCTTGCTTTGCTTCAGTTGTTTGACCTCTCGGTCCATGATTTCTGCCGGTTCTTCAATGAATCGCAACTGTTCATCTACTTGTATTTCTTCCAATGGTACAATCAATGTCTCATCAGAAAGACATTTCTTTAAGTTCGACACGTGAAAAACATCATGAACTCCACTGAGTTCATCCGGTAGTTTGAGTTGATACGCAACCGGACCAATCCTTTTCAGAATCTCAAAAGGTCCTACGTAACGTGGACTAAGCTTCCCACGCTTGCCGAATCGTATCACACCTTTCCAAGGTGATACCTTTAGAAGAACTCGGTCTCCTACTTGAAATTCCAACGGCTTGCGACGTTTGTCTGCATAACTCTTCTGTCGATCCCGAGCCGCTGCCATACGGTTCTGGATTTGAACTATCTTCTCTGTCGTCTCGTGCACCAGTTCAGGACCTGTTAACTGACTGTCACCAATTTCAGCCCAACAAACTGGTGAACGACATTTGCGACCATACAAAGCTTCAAACGGTGCTGCTTGAATACTTGTATGATAACTATTATTGTACGAGAATTCCACTAACGGTAAATGATTCTCCTAGCTATCACCAAAGTCAATTACACAAGCTCGTAACATATCCTCGAGCGTTTGAATCGTACGTTCACTTTGACCGTCGGTCTGTGGATGATAGGCGGTACTCATATCCAAGCGAGTCCCCAATGACTTATGAAGAGATTTCCAAAAGTTGGAAGTAAATCGGGCATCCCGATCTGATATGATAGAGATTGGCACACCATGCCGTGCTACTACTTCCTTGATGTAAATGCGAGTCAGTTTCTCCATCTTATCAGTTTCCTTGATTGCTAAGAAATGTGCAGATTTCGTTAATCGATCGACAATTACCCATATCGTATCACAACCACTCGGTGTACGGGGTAACTTGGTAATGAAGTCCATCGAAATCTGTTCCCATTTTCACATCGGTATCTCTGGTTGTTGCAGTAAACCAGATGGCTTCTGATATTCAACTTTGACTTTCGAACAAGTCAAACACTTGCTAACGTATTTAGCAATATCAGCTTTCATGTGAGGCCACCAATACAGTGCCTTCAAATCATGATACATCTTGTCTGATCCCGGATGGACTGAATACCTGGACTTGTGTGCTTCATCCATCACGAGTTCCCTTAAACCTCCATACAAAGGTATCCACATTCGATTTATGAAATAACGAATTCCATCAGGTTTAACATCCAATTGTTCTTCCATTCCTCGTAAAGATTCCGGTACTAAGTTTTCCGTTTTCAAGGCCTCAATCTGAGCACTGTGCACCTTGTCAGGTAAGTCGGTATGTATTGTCATCATAAGTGCACGAACCCGTCTTGTTCCCGTTGTATCTTTTCTGCTCAAAGCATCAGCTACCACATTAGCCTTTCCCGGGTGATACTTAATCGCACACTCATAATCGTTCAACAACTCAACCCATCGTCGTTGCCTCATATTAAGCTCCTTCTGATCAAAGATATGCTGCAAACTCTTATGATCAGTGTAAATAGTACACTTAGTTCCATACAAGTAATGCCTCCAAATCTTCAAAGCAAAAACCACTGCTCCTAACTCCAAGTCATGAGTAGTGTAATTCTTTTCGTGCGTTCGTAGTTGTCTGGAAGCATAAGCGATCACTTTATCACGTTGCATCAACACACATCCCAAACCTTGTGCAGATGCATCACAATACACCACAAAGTCTTCCGTCCCTTCCGGTAAGGACAGAATCGGTGCGCTGCAAAGCTTTTGTTTCAATAACTGAAACGCAGTTTCCTGTTTATCTGTCCAGTTATACTTTGTTCCCTTGTGCGTAAGAGCTGTAAGTGGTTGAGCGATCTTTGAGAAACCCTCAATGAATCGTCGATAATAACCCGCCAAACCAAGGAATTGTCGTACCTCGGTAGGGGTCTTTGGTGCTTCCCAATTCTTAATCGCTTCAATCTTCGCTGGATCAACATGTATGCCCTTTTCATTAACTATATGACCCAAGAATTGTACTTCTCGCATCCAGAAATCACATTTCGAGAATTTAGCGTACAATTGTTCCTGTTTCAGTAATTCCAATAGTAATCGAAGATGTTCGGCGTGCTCCTCCTCAGACTGTGAATAGATGAGAATGTCATCAATGAAAACAATGACAAACTTATCAAGATAAGGTTTACAAACACGATTCATAAGATCCATGAATACAGCTGGAGCGTTTGTCAACCCAAATGGCATGACCAAGAACTCATAATGGCCATAGCGTGTCCTGAATGCTGTCTTCGGGATATCCTCCTCCTGGACTCTTAGTTGATGATAACCAGACCTGAGATCAATCTTCGAGTAGTAACTCGAACCTTGCAATTGATCGAACAGATCGTCAATCCTGGGTAACGGATACCGGTTCTTGATAGTAACCTTGTTCAATTCCCGGTAATCGATACACATACGGAAAGTTCCATCCTTCTTCTTTACAAACAAAACTGGAGCTCCCCACGGTGAAAAACTAGGTCGTATGAAACCCTTATCCAACAATTCTTGCAATTGTGTAGATAACTCTTGCATCTCTGACGGTGCAAGTCGATAAGGCGCCCTAGCTATCGGTGCTGCATCTGGTGTAAGGTCGATTCGGAATTCCACCTGTCTGATAGGCGGTAATCCCGGCAAGTCTTCTGGAAACACCTCCGGAAATTCACAAACTACAGGTATATCTTCAAGCTTCTTCTCAGCTACCGGCTTTTCAGTTATAAGTGCTATAACTGCCGTATGACCTTTCCGCAGACATTTGTGTGCTTTCATACAAGATATGAGACGCAGTGGTGTACTGCTCTTCTCGCCTTGTACATACAATGTCTCTCCCTGCGGAAGAGGTATGCGAACAATCTTTTCATGGCATACGATTTCAGCCTGGTTTTTGGACAACCAGTCCATGCCAATAACTACATCAAAACTGCCTAAGGCAATAGGCATCAGATCAATCTCTAATGTTTGACCCATCAAATCAAGGATACATCCCTTAAAAATATTTTCCACTACAATCAACTTACCATCAGCTAATTCCACAGTGTATGGACTATCTAAGGCAGTGGGACTAACATTTAGCAACTTAGCAAGTGAACTAGATACAAAGCTCCGATCGGCACCGGTGTCAAATAACATAGAGGCATAGTGATTATTTAAGAGGAACGTACCCGTAACAATGTTGGGATCCTCCCGCGCTTGACGTCCTCCTATCACAAACGCCCTGCCTCTAGCACCATTGTTGTTGTTGTTGTTATTGTTGTTGTTGTTGGTGGTGCCATTTCCATTACCGTTGCCATTTCCATTACCATTGGCATTATTGTCCCCGCCTTTCTTGAGCTGTGGGCAATCTTTCTTAAAATGCCCCATCTTGCCACACTCAAAACAACCTTTCTGAGCGTTGTTCTGGTTATTGTTCTGGTTGTTGTTGTTCTGTAGTTCCCCGCGACAATCCTTAGCCGCATGCCCAATCTTGCCACACCTCTGGCACTTAGCTCTTTCACATTGATTACCTGCATGATGGTAACCACACTTGTTGCACTTGGGGTGTTTCCCAACATAACCCCCCGACGATGATGATTGCTGACCACTGCTTGAACCATGATAAGACTTGTTGGAGTCTTGTTTCCGGTTTTGCTGATATGATTGTTGGTTGTTACCCTTGAAGTTGTTACTTTCCCACTTTCTCTTATGATCTCCCACCTTGGTAGCAGATGTTCGTTTGGGCAGAGTCCCCTGCAACACTGCCTGGTCAGTAAGCTGATGCGCTAAACGAACAGCTTGTTGGATGGTGGTGGGATTTGCTGAAGTCACCAACCCTTGAATCTGAGGCACTAGTCCTCCAATGTACCTTTTAATCCACTTACTGGCTGGAGTAGCCATGTGTGGTAGCAGTCTGGCCAACTCGTGTGACCTGGTTGTGTACTCTTCAATGTTTGACCCCTCCATCTTGAGGTGCCAGTATTCCTCCTCCAACTTCTGCATTTCACTGCGAGGACAATACTCCTCTTGCAGTAAAGTTTTGAAGTCATTCCATGTTAAGGCATTTGCCTCTCCCAACCCCAGAGTCTGGACATTTGAGTTCCACCAAGTTAGTGCTGGACCCTCCAATGTTCCCGTAGCAAATTTCACCTTGCTTTCATTAGGGCAGTTGCACATTTCGAATACAGACTCAGTCTTTTCTATCCACCGAAGGAGTCCAATGGCCCCCTCCGACCCTTTGAAATTGTGTGGTTTGCAGTCCAAAAACATCTTGAACGTGCAGACTTGTGGATTAACCAATCCCCCAGCTGGACCCTGTGGCCCTGTGTTGTGAGTCTGAGCATACTGTGCGATTGCCTCTGCAACTCTGTTGTTGATTAGCTCATTGAGCTCAGCAACAGTCATATGTACGTTTCCCTCAGCCATTAGTTTCCTATTTATAAGAAGTGTTAGCACGAAGTCAAAATCTAATGTGACATGTGTAAGTAAAACAACAAACACAACATGTAATATAAATCAACACAACTGTTGAAAATAAATAATAATTCTTCCATAAATAGAAACTTTCTTTGAGTACAATACTTTTGAAATAAAACACAACTTTTCAAACTACTAATGTAGGAACACAACCCGTTCCTAATAAGTTTAAACAAAACAAGAAAGAAAAGAAAGAAAAAAAATCAATCGTCCTCAACAGTGGATTCAGGATCGGACTCAACAACTGGTGCTGGTTCCTCCTCCTCATCCTCATCCTGTTCCTCATTCTCAGAGGCCACTAAATCCTCCAAAGCTTCAACCCTGCCTGCCAAAATCTCCTCTCGGTTCTCTGACTCTTCTAGACGACCAATCAAATTGATCATCTCATCCCGCATATCGTGAACCAGATGGGTAAGATCATCCTGCCTCTCAATAGCAACCCATAACTCCTGAGATCTCTGTGCTATCCTATCTTCTGCTACCTCCAGATCCTCGCGCAATTTGGCGATCTCCTCGGCATCCGTCCTTTGCCTCTTAGGCTCAGGAGCATCTAGTACTGGTGGTGGATGTGCAGAAGGTCCCTCAGCAGGGATCTGCTGAGTGCCCTCCACTGGCTCCTCTTCCGGATCCTCATCCGGGTCCTCATCTGGATCCTCCTCGGGATCCTCATCTGGGTCCTCCTCCGGATCTGAATCATCCATCTCATATGGTGGAGGTGATGGAATAGGTGGTGGTGGTGATGACGGTGGTGCTGGAACTATCGGTTCCTCGTCCTCGGAATCATCAATGTAGATATAGGGAACTGATGATGATGCCATGCCTGTTACATAACATCATATGTAAGTGCAATGCCATGGAATGTGTAAGCAAATCAATTACATAATGTCATATGTAATTTCTAAGCAGTATGTGTAAACATGTGTGTCTAATGTCTAACAGTCATAGTCTAGGCCTACAAATGCAAACCTAGTTCGCTATAACCTGTCTCTGATACCAATCTGTCACACCCCCAATTTCCAACTAACGGAATCACACCATTTGGGAGCATGACAAACCAGGATCTCAGATCATTAGACATAACGAAGACCTCTATATGAATTTCAAAACATACTTTGGTCTTTAAACATAACATCAGAGTTTACAAAAGTTGCGGAAGCGTTATAAAACCAATAACAGTTGTAAAGTAAACATTACAAAACAAAATACTTAAATGTTCAAATTCAAATATTCAAAGTGTTTAAAATGCATGAGACTCTATCTCCTAGTCCATGCCAGCTTTAACGCGCGCCTTAGCGTCCTGAGAAAACATGCAAATCAAGTCAACACAAAGGTTGGTGCATAACACAGGTTTTAAGTATTTCACAATGTTCAAAACAGCAGTTTGAATAACAAGTTGTAGATAACATAATCACACATGCACAGTCATGATAGCTAGTCATATAAACTATTTACATAAGTGTTCGACACCGAAGCTGACGGATTGCCATGCTATAGCATGTTTTCGCCTTGCCACTATTGTCTATCACAACAATAGTAAAATTGTGTTTGGTCAGTCAAACACCTGCGTAGATCCCATCTACCAGGTGAGGTTTGTCAAACCTAATAGATCTATTTCCAACTACCACGCTTTGCATTACAGCAAACTAAACGGTTCGAGGTGTGTAAGGACTTTCAAGTTGATATGTTTTCACATAATGTAAACAGCTAACTCATGCAAGTGATATGTATCTAAAAACAGTTTGTTGCACATGTTTTCTCCCCCAAAACAGTTTAAAATAAGAAAGGGGCCGTGTACGTACCTTTGATAATTGCAGAATGATCAACTATGTGAGTTCGTGTAGAAAATCCTCTTACGAAGGATCTGTGTTTAAACAATAACACAGTGTTATTCGAATAGTCGTTTTGTGCTTGAAATCACATACGTGTCAACACACGTATGTTAGAGTGTTAAGAAAGTGCATACGAAAGTACGCGTGCTTTCGAAATCGTTTAAATAAAATCACATACGATTTTATTTAATTAAACGTAATTATACGCGATTTCGTTTTCGTGATAAAATATAAATTTTATCATTTCAAAGTGTCCGTATTCCTGTTACGGTTCCAACGCAACTTGAACGGATCGAAACGGATTTGAAACGAAAGAGTTATGAGTTAAAATCAAAAAATGGTTCAAATTGTAAAAACTGGCAGCCCTCGGGTTCGAACCCGCGACCTGCCACACCCTTCACACACGCCTTACCAGTTCAGCCCGCTAGGGTTTCGCAATAGCCTTCTCAAATTAATTGTTTTAAACAACACCTGATCGGTTCCCCTATGCTTATCAACCGAACCCAAAACCAACCAATTGACCTTCAACCCGAATCCGATCAATCCTAATCTCTTAGAGGTTTGTTACTGTGATCTAGTCGAGTCTAGGGACGGATTTAATTTGATTATCAACCAACCACATGACCCAATTCATGATACCCGTAGGTTTCGAACATGCATATTCAAACTTCCTATTCAAATCAGTTGAATTCGCTTATGATAACTTCTAACATGATAGGGTTTAGCTTAGTCGGGATTTTATGATACTAAATACACAATCTAATTTGATTAACAAACTTATTTAAATCGAAACCCCCAAAATCTCTTGGCAATATGAACCCTAGAATCGAACTCCATCAAATCGATGTAACTCAATGAAATTGATACATGGTTTAGCTTATGCGGAGCCTTCTGAAACTAGAGGTGATAATTAATTCCATTGAAAATCCTAATTTAGCAGAAACCCCCAAAACCGTTTATGCTATGAACCTTATTAATAGAACTTGATCAATTCATGGACGTTTAATGAAATTGAAATGTGTTTTAGCTTTATCGGAGGCTTCTGAAACTTACCATGCTATTTAATTCGATTCTAAGATTCATCTTGCCCCGATCCCCCAATTCGGTTTCAAGGATGAACCCTAGAACTCGAACCCTTATAATTCGAAATACATAGATGAAATTAGGTTAGGGATATTCTTATTCGATGGTTTCTGAAGATGTAGAAGTGAAGACTTACTTGTTTTGATAATCGATTGACAAAGATCAACTTCAAGCCCTAGTTTCGGCCTTCTTGAAATCGAATTCCTCAATTGAAGCTTCACCGATCGAATTGTTGCTTGTAACCTCTTCTAAGGATGCCGACTTATGTGCTTTAGAGATTAATCGAATGGATTATAACCGGTTTATATGAATTCGATCCCCAATTCGAACGGTTACAACCTTCTTGTTAACTACACATTAAATTCGACTGTTTAAGGGACTAATAACGTCTGATTATCCTTAATAATCATTATTGAAATGATTTATGATAATTAATTTTCGGTTTCAGCCCTTAACATTGCCCAATTCGAATTTTTACTATGCTACATACACGAATTTTGACCTTTAAAGTCAAAATTGGACTTTTAAACTAATTACAAGTCTAGGTTTTGTAATTAGAGCATATTGAGACTGATTTCTACTAATTCCAATCCTTTATGTTTGGTTTGGCTCAATTATATAACAATTCGGTTAGCAAAGTTACCTTAATAATCCCAAATTATCACCAATTGATCACTTAAATCATTGTTGGGCTAATTTATCCCAATTGGACTTCTCAAATACAATTGGGCCTCACTGGGCCTTCCTGGGCCTACTTAGGCCTTCCCTGGGCCTACTTTGTTTACATTGGGCCTCACTTGCCCCTTATTGGGCCTACCTTAGTTCTGTTGGGCCTTCCAATACTTCAGTGGGCCTAATTTGTCTTGTTGAGCCTTCCTTGACCTTACTGGGCCTTCATTGGTCTTGTTGGGCCTTCATTGGCCTTGTTGGGCCTTCATTGGCCTTGTTGGGCCTACGGGGGTTAACGAGGTTAACTCGAAAAGTCGGATTGTCACACGTAAGTAGTTTCCTAACTACTCCTAACACTTGCTAATTTTCGGGACGAAAATTCCTTCAACAAGGGGATGATGTGACAATTCGACTTTCTGAGTTAACTTCGCTAACTGAATATGGTGAGATCACAGGCCCAACAAGACAAAAGTAGGCCCAATAAGGCCAAAGTAGGCCCAAGGTAGACCCAATGAGGCCAAGGTAGGCCCAATGAGTCCAGGATAGGCCCAATTGTATTTAAGAAGCCCAATTGGGTTAATTTAGCCCAACAATGATTTAAATTACCCAATTGATGATAAATCGGGATTGTTGATGTAACTTTGTTAATCGATATGATATGTTATTGATCCAGAATAATCTATAGGAGTTAAGATTAAGCAAAATGGGTCTAGAAACATTAAAACATAAGTATCACAATTGTAATTACATCAAATTGGGGATTTTGACTTTGGAAGTCAAAATTCGGCCAAAATGATTGGGAATTTGAAGATTCACCTTAAAACTGTTACAATTAAGTGAATTAATCATCTAATCAATAGGCAATGATGATGATTAAACATTATTATCAGTTATTGGAAGCTAAAGGTCTCGAATTAAACTCCCATTATGTTTACAAGTTGAAACCGTGAAGAGTTATGCTAGAAGTCGCATCATTTGATTTCAATACCCCGAATTGAGCCTTCAAATCAATCATTCGGCAACATTAGAAGCTTCTGCAAATAAGAATTCGATTTCAAGAGTTCCAGATTGAAGAACCCGATCGTAGGTGGCCGAAACTTAAGTTAAAATCGATTTACTCGAATTGGGCATCAAATCAAGTAAGTAATCGATCCTACATTTTCTAACATGGCCGATTAAGTGTATCCATATGATAATTTCGACTTTCATCATCAAATTGAATGGATTCGAGTTCTAGGGTCTAGCTTATAATCGGGTTTGGGGGTTTGAGATCGAATGAACTTGTTAATCTAATTAATCATTACAGAGAGATTCGGAATTCTCTATTAATGGAAAAACCCTTGTCAATTTCATAACCATATCAAGAATTCTATAATCTCAATAACTAGGGTTCTTGATAAGAACGATTTGGGGGTTTCGTGTTAAATAAAGTTGTTAATCAAATTAAAGTATGTAGGCAGTTTCAGAGAGGGCCGATTAAGCTATAACATAAGTCAATTTCTGGTAATAACATCTATTTGATGAACCTTGAGTTCTAGGGTTCATCGGGTTAAACGTTTTAGGGATTTGGACTTGAGTGATGATGAAAATCAAATTAAACAAATCAGGAGTTGATGATTTTTCAAATTGAATCTTTGTATAAATTCGTTTAAGTCTTTAGAAACATAACCCTATGATTACGAGCTTGATTGAAACCGAATTGGGGTTCAATTGAACCCATTTGGTTTGGTATGGTTAAACGAAGGGGAAACCAGGAAGTTATGCATAAAAGAATTAATTTGTGAAGTCTAATGCGAAACCCTAGCGTGCCGGAGTGGTAGGATGAGGGTGTTGGGAGTGGAGGGTCACGGGTTCGAATCCGGGCTCCACTGGTTTTTGATATTTAAAGCAATTTTTGGTATTTTAGTCATAACTTATTCATTTTAACTCCGATTCGACTCGTTCGAATTGCGTTAGAACCAGAATTAAATTCCGAACGTATTATGATAATAAAATTTATATTTTAACCCGAAAACGAAAATCGCGTATAATTACGTTGTTTAAATAAAATCATAAACGATTATATGATTTTATTAAACGATTTCAAAGTCACGCGTATTCACGTATGCACATTTCTAACACTCTAACATACGTGTGTTGACACGTATGTGATTTCAAGCACAAAACGACATCCCGAATAACACTAGATTATTGCTAAACCACAGATTCTTCGTAGAGGATTTCTACGTGAGTTCACGAGTGTTTGATCATTCTGCTCCAATCAAAGGTGCGTACACGGCCCCTTTCTTATTTTAAACTGTTTTGGGGGAGAAAACATGTGCAACAAACTCTTTTTAGATACATATCACTTGCATGAGTTAGCTGTTTACTTTATGTGACAACGTAGCAATTGAAAGTCCTTACACACCTCGAACCGTTTAGTTTGCTGTAACGCAAAGCGTGGTAGTTGGAAATAGATCTATTAGGTTTGACAAACCTCACCTGGTAGATGGGATCTACGCAGGTGTTTGACTGACCAAACACATTTTACTATTGTTGTGCTAGACAATAGTGGCAAGGCAAAAACATGCTATAGCATGGCAACTCGTCAGCTTCGGTGTCGACCACTTATGTAAATAGTTTATATGACTAGCTATCATGACTGTGCATGTGTGATTATGTTATCTACAACTTGATATTCAAACTGTTGTTTTGAACATTGTGAATGCTTAAAACCTGTGTTATGCACCAACCTTTGTGTTGACTTGATTTACATGTTTTTCTCAGGACGCTAAGACGCGCAATAAAGCTGGCATGGACTAGGAGATAGAGTCGCATGCATTCTAAACATTTTGGATATTTGAATTTGAACATTTGAGGATTTTGTTTTGTAAATTACATATTACAATTGTTATTGGTTTTAAAACGCTTCCGCAATTTTTGAAAACTTTGATATTATGTTTTTAAGACTAAAGTATGATTTGAAATTCATATAGAGGTCTTCGTTATGTCTAATGATCTGAGATCCTGGTTTGTCACGTTCCCAAACGGTATGATTCCGTTAGTTGAAAATTGGGGGTGTGACAGATTGGTATCAGAGCCATTGGTTATAGCGAACTAGGTTTGCATTTTGTTGACTTAGACTATAACTGTTAGACATTAGACACTTGCTTACACGATAGTTTGTATGCACTTACATATGGTATTATGTAACAGATTTGGCATCATCGTCTAAGCGTATTCTTGATGAGGAGTCACATGTGGAAATTGAAGCAGCTAAGAAGAGGAAACTGGAGCCAGTGGATAATACTATTCACTATGGCGAGGATATTCACATTAGACCCAGAGGAGCAACCATTATTGGCAATGGTTCCCTGATCTCATCCATAGCTGGGTACGCGAGGAGAGAGTGCCTCCTCCATCCGCTACTTCATCTACTACTGGCATATGGACATTACCGGCTCTAGGGTATCCGCTAGAGCAAGCATTTGCTGCATTCGTGGCACGTATGGATCGAGAGATCCGTAATATGCGCGAGGCGGCAGGGGCAATCACAGGATTGTTGGAAAGCAACAACTGGATTATGGATAAATGGAGGAGTCTTAAGGAGGAACTGACTCGTACAGATGAATTACATGAGAATCTGGTGGAGGATGTGGAAATGATGCGAAATGCTATCGTTGAACTCACCGACCGACTTCAAGATGCTGAATTTCGTGCAACTATGGCCGAGGCACGACAACAAGAGACGGAACTACGTGCGGTTATGGCCGAGGCAAGGGCCGAAGAGGCCATTGCACTATCTAATGCGGCTATAGATGGAACTAACATAGTCGGGGATTTGGCCGAGCAAGCATTGATACTTGTCACGGAACATATACAGTATGATCATGGTGCAGAGGGTGGTCCACCAGAACAGGCTGATTCATCTCCTAGTGTTGCACCACCAAATGAGGGAGTTTAGCTACTTTATGTCATTTATCTTTCAGTAACAAACTTATACGAGTGGGTTGTACTCATAAAAGTAGATTAGTGGTTAGTTTCTTTTCTTTGACAAACAATTGTAAGCACTAGTTATCATAAATGATTAAGAATTTTTATCTTAATGGCTATGGTAGTGTGTTACATTTACTTTGTGCATGAGTGATGATTATGCGATGGGCGTAGTCTCATTATGTATATTTGTAAATAGGAAGATCATGGTTGGAGGAAACATTAACATGACCGCAACGAAAGTTGAGGCACTTATTAACACTCGAATTACCGAAGCAATCGCAAACTATACGCAAACATACCAAACAGGATCACACAATCCAACGGGGGGGACTGGTAAACCCACAAATGTGCACGTTCAAGACATTCTTAAACTGTAAACCACGTAATTTCAAAGGATCGGAAGGAGCCATTGGACTTCTTCGATGGATTGAACAGTCAGAAGCGGTATTTGAGACATGCAATTGTCCGGAAGAAAACAAGGTCCGATACGCTATTGGTACTTTGGAGGGTTCAGCTTTGACATGGTGGAACTCTATCGTACATACACTCGGTTTGAATACAGCCAATGCACTTACTTGGAACGGATTCAAAATCCTGTTGCAGGAGGAGTATTGTCCCTATAATGAAATGCAAAAACTTGAGGATGAATACAGGCAACTCAAGATGAAAGGTTCTAATATTGAGGAATACACTACTCGATTCCAGCAATTAGCAAGACTCTTACCGCACAGGGCAACCCCATCTAGCAAGTGGATCAAGAGATACATTGGTGGGCTGGTATCTCAGGTTCGAAAATTGATCATATCTACAAATCCTACTACCATACAGCAAGCTGTTCGACTGGCACACCAACTAACTGATCAAACGATGCAACGGGGGACACTACCCAAACGAACAGTAACAGCTAAAGTGGGAGACCAAAAAAGAAAATGGGATGGCATTGATTCGAAGAATTTTACTCAGCAGCCATTTCAGCAAAGCCGCAAGCAGGAATCAAACAAAACCCATCACAATCCAAACAATAACCAACAGTCATCGGGAGGGTATAATGGTAAATACCCAAAGTGCAACAAATGTGGATTCCATCACTTTAGGAATCAATGTGACAAATATCGATGCCAGCGATGTAGAAAGGTGGGTCACGTAGCAAAAGACTGTCGAGGGGAACTGCAGGCAAGCTCACTCAACCGGAGTAACACACGGAAAGGATGTTTTGAGTGTGGCTTATCAGGACATTTCAAGAAGGAGTGCCCACAACTCAAGAAAAGAAGGACTAATGACATAACTACAAAAGTAAACAGCAACAACAATACAAATGTTGTTCGAACAGGGCTTTTGTGATTGGAGGACGTCAGGCACGGGAAGATCTCAACGTCGTTACGGGTACGTTTCTCTTGAATTATTACTCTGCCTCTATGATATTTGACACCGGTGCAGATCGGGGTTTAGAAAACCCATACACTATAGAACTTGCTAATGATAAGTTAGTTGTTGTAAACCATATTCCTAATGAATGTGTTTTGACTTGATGGGTCGAACACATGACATTGACTTTATGTCTATCTCTTTAAGCAATTTTGGCATAGTCATGGACTGGTTGTTCAAACACCAGGCTGAAACAGTAGGCTATCAAAAGGTCGTTCGTATACTGCTTTCATATGGAGAGACACTGTATGTACAAGGTGAGAAGAGCAGTACGCCACTGCGTCTCATATCTTGTATGAAAGCACACAAATGTCTGCAGAAAGGTCATACGGCAGTTATAGCACATATAACTGAAAAACCGGTAGCTGAGAAGAAGATAGAAGATTTTCCAATAGTTGAGAATTTCCGGAGATATTTTCAGAAGATTTGCCGGGATTACCGCCTATCAGACAGGTGGAATTCCGAATCGACCTTACACCAGATGCAGCACCGATAGCTAGGGCGCCTTATCGACTTGCACCGTCAGAGATGCAAGAATTATCTACACAACTGCAAGAGTTGTTGGATAAGGGTTTCATACGACCTAGTTTTTCACCGTGGGGAGCTCCAGTTTTATTTGTTAAGAAGAAGGACGGGACTTTCCGTATGTGTATCGATTACCGGGAATTGAATAAGGTTACTATCAAGAACCGGTATCCGTTACCCAGAATTGACGATCTGTTCGATCAGTTGCAAGGTTCGAGTTACTACTCGAAGATTGATCTCAGGTCTGGTTATCATCAACTAAGAGTCCAGGAGGAGGATATCCCGAAGACAGCATTCAGGACACGCTATGGCCATTATGAGTTATTGGTCATGCCATTTGGGTTGACAAACGTTCCAGCTGTATTCATGGATCTCATGAATCGTGTTTGTAAACCTTATCTTGATAAGTTTGTCATTGTTTTCATCGATGACATTCTCATATATTCACAGTCTGAAGAAGAACACGCTGAACATCTTTGATTACTATTGGAATTATTGAAACAGGAACAACTGTACGCTAAGTTCTCGAAATGTGACTTCTGGATGCGAGAAGTTCAATTCTTGGGGCATATAGTTAATGAAAAGGGTATACATGTAGATCCAGCGAAGATTGAAGCAATCAAGAATTGGGAAGCACCAAAGACCCCTACCGAGGTACGACAATTCCTTGGTTTGGTGGGTTATTATCAACGATTTATTGAGGGATTCTCAAAGATCGCTCAACCACTCACACCTCTTACGCATAAGGGAACGAAGTATAACTGGACGGATAAACAGGAAACTGCATTCCAGTTATTAAAACAGAAACTCTGCAGCGCGTCGATTCTGTCCTTACCGGAAGGGACGGAAGACTTTGTGGTGTATTGTGATGCATCTGCATAGGGTTTGGGATGTGTGTTGATGCAACGTGATAAAGTGATTGCTTATGCTTCCAGGCAACTACGACCACATGAAAAGAATTACACTACTCATGACTTGGAGTTAGGAGCAGTGGTTTTTGCTTTGAAGATTTGGAGGCATTACTTGTATGGAACTAAGTGTACTATTTACACTGATCATAAGAGTTTGCAACATATCTTTGATCAGAAGGAGCTTAACATGAGACAACGACGATGGGTTGAGTTGTTGAATGATTACGAATGCGCGATTAAGTATCACCCGGGAAAAGCTAATGTGGTAGCTGACGCTTTAAGCAGAAAAGATACTTCAACAAGACGGGTTCGTGCACTTATGATGACGATACATACTGACTTACCTGACAAGGTACGCAGTGCTCAGATCGAGGCTTTGAAAAAGGAAAACTTGGTACAGGAATCCTTACGAGGAATGGAAGAACAACTGGATGTTAAGTCTGATGGAATTCGTTATTTCATTAATCGACTGTGGATACCTTTCTATGGAGGTTTGAGGGAACTCGTGATGGATGAAACACACAAGTCCAGATATTCAGTCCATCTGGGATCAGACAAGATGTATCATGACTTGAAGGCACTGTATTGGTGGCCTCACATGAAAGCTGATATTGCTAAGTACGTTAGCAAATGTTTGACTTGTTCGAAAGTCAAAGTTGAATATCAGAAGCCATCTGGTTTACTGCAACAACCAGAGATACCAATGTGGAAATGGGAACAGATTTCGATGGACTTCATTACTAAGTTACCCCGTGCACCGAGTGGTTGTGATACAATAGGGGTAATTGTCGATCGATTAACGAAATCTGCACACTTCTTAGCAATCAAGGAAACTGATAAGATGGAGAAACTGACTCGCATTTACATCAAGGAAGTGGTAGCACGGCATGGCGTGCCAATCTCTATCATATCATATCGGGATGCCCGATTTACTTCCAACTTTTGGAAATCACTTCATAAGTCATTGGGGACTCGCTTGGATATGAGTACCGCCTATCATCCACAAAACGACGGTCAAAGTGAAACGTACGATTCAAACGCTCGAGGATATGTTACAAGCTTGTGAAATTGACTTTGGTGATAGTTGGGAAAACCACTTACCGTTGGTGGAATTCTCTTACAAATCTGAAACCGTATGGCAGAGGCTCGGGATCGACAAAAGAGTTACGCTGAAAAACGCCACAAACCGTTGGAATTTCAAGTAGGAGACATGATTCTTCTAAAAGTGTCATCTTGGAGGTGACACCATCCATAGGACCTTTTGAGATCCTAAAAAGGATTGGTCCGGTAGCTTATCAATTCAATTACCGAATAAACTCAATGGAGTTCATGATGTATTTCATGTTTCGAACTTGAAGAAACGTCTTTCTGATGAGACATTGGTAGTATCACTTGAAGAAATGCAAGTGGACGAACAGTTACGATTCGTTGAGGAACCAATTGAAATCATGGACCGAGAGGTCAAACAACTCAAACAAAGCAAGATTTCGATAGTCAAAATTCAGTGGAATTCAAGACGTGATTTTGAATTCACATGGGAAAGGGAAGACCAAATGATGAAAAAGTATCCGCTTTTATTCAAAACAACAACAAACATTATGAAGGCACGTTAAATTTAGGGACGAAATTTCCTTCAACAAGGGGATGATGTGATATTTCACACTCTAACTGTAAGCACAAACAAGCACAAACACCTTATACTATTGATTTTAGTATGAACAACTGGGCTGAACACCAGCTTTGCAGAATGCAAACACAAACATTTCATATTAGTACATACATGATTGATTTCAAACAATGTACTACATTTCATGGTGGTACAATCATGAGCGATTAAACAATAGTAGTACTACAAATAGAAGGAACCAGAATAATTGTGTAAGGTAAATTGACGAGTACAGGGGCCCATGTAATCGTGAATTTACAGGTACACATGAATTTTGGAAGTTTCTATTTTGTCGACTACATTCAAACATTTGCTATGTATGAGATTACGTAGTACAGTATACAAACACTTTATTCAATTGGTTTGGTTACAAACATTTGTGCTACATGACATCTTATACATTTTATGTGCTACATTTCATTGGTTACATGTTATGGTAGTACATGCATGATTAGTTACATACATTTTGCTATGTGCGGGGTTGCATAGTACAAACAGTTACAGACACTCAATATGTGTGAGGTTACACAACACAGTATGATCAAACACAAACAGTCACAGTTAGGTGAACTAACTAGTGTACATGCAAACAGTCACATTGAACGATCACATTTAGTTGTGATGTTGCAAGCATTAGATTTTGTGTGTGAGTACACACAAGCACACGGAATGATCAAACCACACTAACACGTATGATTTAAAATCGTAAGTAGTTTCCTAACTACTCCTAACACTTGCTAATTTTCGGGACGAAAATTCCTTCAACAAGGGGATGATGTGACAATTCGACTGTCTGAGTTAACTTCGCTAACTGAATATGGTGAGATCACAGGCCCAACAAGACAAAAGTAGGCCCAATAAGGCCAAAGTAGGCCCAAGGTAGACCCAATGAGGCCAAGGTAGGCCCAATGAGTCCAGGATAGGCCCAATTGTATTTAAGAAGCCCAATTGGGTTAATTTAGCCCAACAATGATTTAAATGACCCAATTGGTGATAAATCGGGATTGTTGATGTAACTTTGTTAATCGATATGATATGTTATTGATCCAGAATAATCTATAGGAGTTAAGATTAAGCAAAATGGGTCTAGAAACATTAAAACATAAGTATCACAATTGTAATTACATCAAATTGGGGATTTTGACTTTGGAAGTCAAAATTCGGCCAAAATGATTGGGAATTCGAAGATTCACCTTAAAACTGTTACAATTAAGTGAATTAATCATCTAATCAATAGGCAATGATGATGATTAAACATTATTATCAGTTATTGGAAGCTAAAGGTCTCGAATTAAACTCCCATTATGTTTACAAGTTGAAACCGTGAAGAGTTATGCTAGAAGTCGCATCATTTGATTTCAATACCCCGAATTGAGCCTTCAAATCAATCATTCGGCAACATTAGAAGCTTCTGCAAATAAGAATTCGATTTCAAGAGTTCCAGATTGAAGAACCCGATCGTAGGTGGCCGAAACTTAAGTTAAAATCGATTTACTCGAATTGGGCATCAAATCAAGTAAGTAATCGATCCTACATTTTCTAACATGGCCGATTAAGTGTATCCATATGATAATTTCGACTTTCATCATCAAATTGAATGGATTCGAGTTCTAGGGTCTAGCTTATAATCGGGTTTGGGGGTTTGAGATCGAATGAACTTGTTAATCTAATTAATCATTACAGAGAGATTCGGAATTCTCTATTAATGGAAAAACCCTTGTCAATTTCATAACCATATCAAGAATTCTATAATCTCAATAACTAGGGTTCTTGATAAGAACGATTTGGGGGTTTCATGTTAAATGTTGTTAATCAAATTAAAGTATGTAGGCAGTTTCAGAGAGGGCCGATTAAGCTATAACATAAGTCAATTTCTGGTAATAACATCTATTTGATGAACCTTGAGTTCTAGGGTTCATCGGGTTAAACGTTTTAGGGATTTGGACTTGAGTGATGATGAAAATCAAATTAAACAAATCAGAAGAGTTCGAAATATATTATTAACTGAAAGTCTTGTGATTTCTTAGACAAATTTAAACGAATTGAATCGAATTGAGTGTGGGTTTTGTGAACTTGTTTTCGAGACATATATAACCGAATATGTGATCAGGAGTTGATGATTTTTCAAATTGAATCTTTGTATAAATTCGTTTAAGTCTTTAGAAACATAACCCTATGATTACGAGCTTGATTGAAACCGAATTGGGGTTCAATTGAACCCATTTGGTTTGGTATGGTTAAACGAAGGGGAAACCAGGAAGTTATGCATAAAAGAATTAATTTGTGAAGTCTAATGCGAAACCCTAGCGTGCCGGAGTGGTAGGATGAGGGTGTTGGGAGTGGGGGGTCACGGGTTCGAATCCGGGCTCCACTGGTTTTTGACTTTTAAAGCAATTTTTGGTATTTTAGTCATAACTTATTCATTTTAACTCCGATTCGACTCGTTCGAATTGCGTTAGAACCATAATTAAATTCCGAACGTATTATGATAATAAAATTTATATTTTAACCCGAAAACGAAAATCACGTATAATTACGTTGTTTAAATAAAATCATAAACGATGATATGATTTTATTAAACGATTTCAAAGTCACGCGTATTCACGTATGCACATTTCTAACACTCTAACATACGTGTGTTGACACGTATGTGATTTCAAGCACAAAACGACATCCCGAATAACACTAGATTATTGCTAAACCACAGATTCTTCGTAGAGGATTTCTACGTGAGTTCACGAGTGTTTGATCATTCTGCTGCAATCAAAAGTGCGTACATGGCCCCTTTCTTATTTTAAACTGTTTTGGGGGAGAAAACATGTGCAACAAACTCTTTTTAGATACATATCACTTGCATGAGTTAGCTGTTTACATTATGTGACAACATAGCAATTGAAAGTCCTTACACACCTCGAACCGTTTAGTTTGCTGTAACGCAAAGCGTGGTAGTTGGAAATAGATCTATTAGGTTTGACAAACCTCACCTGGTAGATGGGATCTACGCAGGTGTTTGACTGACCAAACACATTTTACTATTGTTGTGCTAGACAATAGTGGCAAGGCAAAAACATGCTATAGCATGGCAACTCGTCAGCTTCGGTGTCGACCACTTATGTAAATAGTTTATATGACTAGCTATCATGACTGTGCATGTGTGATTATGTTATCTACAACTTGATATTCAAACTGTTGTTTTGAACATTGTGAATGCTTAAAACCTGTGTTATGCACCAACCTTTGTGTTGACTTGATTTACATGTTTTCTCAGGACGCTAAGACGCGCAATAAAGCTGGCATGGACTAGGAGATAGAGTCGCATGCATTCTAAACATTTTGGATATTTGAATTTGAACATTTGAGGATTTTGTTTTGTAAATTACATATTACAATTGTTATTGGTTTTAAAACGCTTCCGCAATTTTTGAAAACTTTGATATTATGTTTTTAAGACTAAAGTATGATTTGAAATTCATATAGAGGTCTTCGTTATGTCTAATGATCTGAGATCCTGGTTTGTCACGTTCCCAAACGGTATGATTTCGTTAGTTGAAAATTGGGGGTGTGACACTAAACACATGT
This sequence comes from Mikania micrantha, assembly GCA_009363875.1. Taxonomy (NCBI): domain Eukaryota; kingdom Viridiplantae; phylum Streptophyta; class Magnoliopsida; order Asterales; family Asteraceae; genus Mikania; species Mikania micrantha. The sequence continues at coordinate 74,825,297 of CM018681.1, read as the reverse complement.
GGATCAAACATACACCAAATATAATCATTCAACATCTATAAAAACCATCAAAGATTCAAACTTTACAGCTGATTACAAAGCATATATCATCCATGAGCATAAATCAAGTCCAAAATCTACAAAGTTCACAACTTTATCATCCAAAACCTAGATACAACCATAGATCTAGCCAATAATCATCTCAACAGTAACAAAACAGGTCTGATAATAGTTTAAATACATGTTAACTACTGATTAAACTAAGAAACTAAAAAAAGAAAGGGAAAATACTCAAAATGGTCCTTCTTCTCCACTCCAACAAGCCCTAATCAAGCCCCAAACTCCATGGTTAAGCTCAAGCAGCTCCTAGGCTCGATTAGGGTTCCAAAGACACAAAAGAAAACCCCTAAAACGGCTGGAATGCGATCCCTTTTTATAGAGAGCTTGAAATTAGGGTTTTAGGCTAAAAAACCATCTGGGGCACATAGCCTAGCGATGTATGCGCGAGGCTAGGCTATGCGCCCGGAAAACAAGAATAATTTTGGCTGAAGATGCCAGGCGCATAGCTTGGGGCCAAGAAGCCCACGCTAGGCTATGCTCCTAGGGCTAGTTTTCCTGATTTCTTTGTATTTTCACCCGCTCTTGATTCGGATGCCCGTTTGCCTTCATTTCCGCTCCTCCGGGACACATTCCTACACAAAAACACTAAAATGTAAAAAGGAACTAAAATCGACTAGAAATATTTACAAAACTAACGAAAACAGACTCGAATATGTACAAAAATGGATGTGTTAAACTAACACATCAGGCAACTTCAAGCGAATCATTCAAGTTAATGTCCATTGTTCCGCGATTTGTTTCATTTTCAATATTTGAACTATCTGCTGTTTTTTTCTTTGGAAAACTGAAGATAAAGTTACAGGCAACGATTGACTGTACATAAAACTTCATGTAGCCCTTTTCAAAGTTTGTCAGGTTTGGAAATCGAGAGGCATGCGTTTGACATATACACTCGATCTATATTTCTTGAAGTACAGAAAGAGATCATGAGGAAGCTGCTAGGAGGATTGTTTTTCAAAACCGTTATTTGAAAATAATCCTATTAATAAGTTGTTTTTTTTTTGTTTGTGCATGGTTGTTTATTTAAGAAGATATTTTGCAAGTCTACCTGTCTTTTGTATTTTACATTAAGCTATCTAAATGTTGTCCGTTGTTTTGGAAATGGAATATTTGTTTTGGAATCAGTTACATGTTTGTTACAACGTACTTACATATTTGTTACGTGATATAACTTGTTTTTTACACCTATGAACTCATTTCTCCATGCAATATATATTTATATAAAAGTTTTTACCCTATAGTTTACTCCCTTTTTTTCTCTGGAAACAGAATACAATGTCTCATACATATATTTGATAAAAAAAGGGCATACAAAGTACCAAGAGAAGAGCCTCCCTAAATGCTTTTTGTGTGTATTTGATTAGATGGTTGACTTTTTAAGATTAAAAAGTACTAATAAGAAAATACCTATAATACCCTTTCCTCTCATTAATTTTAAAAACAAATGGTCAAATTAATCTCAATCATTCATCCAACTCATCCAATGGCTATCATTAAGTTTCTATGGTTTTCTAATTAATATATGGTTTTTAAATTATCCCTTCCCTAAACCTATAAGTTTATTAGCAAAACCTAAAAGTTTTGAAAGTTAAATGATTATAAACAGTAAGTGACAATCAAGACAAAACTTAAACACCTAGGAGTGAAACCTAAATGTGCTGAAAGTTAGAAAATTATAAGTGATACGCTGCAAATTGATATTGTCACTTTAAATTAAGTGTAAGGGTATTACTCTATGCTCTAAAAACTTGAAGATATTAAACCGACAATTATAAAGTTTACTTAGGAAACCAAAAAATTTAATAGCGAAACTTAGTGTTAGAAATAAACCCTAAACTAAAAAAACATAAGAGAATGATGAAAATTACATTTTACAAAATTTAGAAAAAATATAAAATTTTGGCAGTTCGTCTTATGACTAGTGAATAAATTATGTTTTCAACCAATAAGATAATTTATTCTAAATAACAAACCAATAAAAATCAAACGCAAAGTGTATGTGATAGTTGAGTAAGAAATTAATTAGTTTGACTATGATTTAAGCCAACATCCTAACAATTCAGAAAAAAATAAAAGAGAAGTGTCTAAACGACACTTCTATTTAAGAATATATAATATATTAATTTTTATATACATAGGGGATGATTCTTTTGTTAACCATTCCTTATTGCGATAACCGCATAACCCTGACATTTTTTTGCGTTTTTTGCCCGAATCTTTGTTTTTTTTCATGGTTTTTATTATACATAAATAGGGGGTTTCTTTTGTGTTTTTGCTAATTCATCACCGTTTAGAAATTATTTACAAGTGTAAGTACTATAAGTACTTACACTTGTAAATAATTTCTAAACGGTGATGAATTAGCAAAAACACAAAAAAAACCCTATTTATGTATAATAAAGACCATGAAAAAAAGATTCGGCCAAAAAACGCAAAAAAATGCTAGGGTTATGCGGTTATCGCAATAAGGAAGGGTTAACATTTGATCTTTCCCATGTATATATATAAACTAGCCTAGAATCACGTGTATTACACAGGTTGTGAAGTAAGAAAACATAACATTTTAAAATGTATATATAATAAAAAATAAGATAATCTTTTATAAAGAAAAAATCGTACAAGTAAAAATCACTTAATACAAGAATTAGAGTTTGTCTTTAATTTATTGAAAACCTAAAATAAGGGGTTTCTAATTGTGTATAAAATGATTCATGTAAAAATTAGTTTTGTGTTAAGTAATAGGCGGGAAAATGAAAATTTTAGGATGCTGAAAAATTAACAAGTGTCCCTCTAAGTATACTCCTTTATTAGTTTAGGAAGACTAAATTTTATGTGAGAAGAATGCACTGTTCAATTTTGTACCAATCTCCATGCGTCATGTACAAGTCATGTGTCTTTCCAAAATGACTCTTCATGAGTTTCATTTCCTTGCCTCTGTCCGCTTGCATCGTGGACATCAAACCCTCACCGTCCTTCGACTATCGCATCTTATCTCCCATTCACACACACACACACACACTTTCTATATATCGTTGTGTTTGGTTCCTCTACCTTTGATCTAGGATTCTTGGTCTTCAAATGGCTTGGGATGGTGACGGTGGCCGCCCGGAGATGTCAACAGGTGTTGCACATGTAAAGAACAACTTGAAGGAAACCGACTTCAAGCTAGAGGAAAATCTCAATATCTTCAAGTCCGATAAATTAGTCGTCGATGAAATTGTTAACTCCAACTGTAATTCAACGAGAAGGTATGTATCCCAAAATGATTCATTTTCTCTCATATTAGTTCTAATTTTAGAGATAACAAGTACATAATTGTACTGATTGTGATGTGGTTTAGAACTGTAGCTTTATAAATGTTGCTCGAACTTATATTGTTAATTGAAATGTATAAGTTGATTAGTTTTCCCGGTAACATTTGGAAGAACACAAATCCAATACTAATGCAACATTGTGACTTCCAGGTGTTTTGGTGCTGCAGGTGTGTGCTTCCAGAATATTGTGTGTTGATTTTAGTGGAAATTTGAACTAAATTTTCCTCTACCTCTATTTCAAACTTTCAATTGAAACATGTTGGGTTACATTGATGTGGATAAGAATAAGCTGACAAGAATAAGTATAGTAGATGTTTAGTGGAATAAACTGATGTTGATTATAGAACTTAATGAAAAATTTTGATCAATTTAACAAAGCAACTTTGTATCAATTAATAGTCACTACATGAAAATCTTTTATTGACTGGGAAGAAATATGTGTTCGTTCAGGTTTGTTTGGACCATGAACACTATGCTCTGCATGCTATTGAGATATTAAACAATTAAAAAAAAACTAAACCTAAACAAAAATTACACCATGAACATTATCAGCAACCTTCTTCAATCCAGCTTTCACTTTCTAAGTTAGTTTTTAATAAAGCAGAATAGCTTAATGTTTTCATCTTTTGTTTGTTAAGTGTATATCTCTAACCACTTTGTTATCTTTTGCTCCTTGAATTTTGGTAAATGTGTTTTGTTGAAGCTTTCGAACAAGTTCACTTTTGAGTGTAATTTGCCAATTTGGTACTTTCATATTGATTGTGTTTGTTTATAGGCTTTTGAATGTATGGAATCAAAGGGACATCAACTTGACTTTTATATGCATGGAATCAAAGCCCAATTAAGCAACTTTTAAACCTGTATTACTAAAACACCATTATGACATTCATACTAAAATTTCATTCTAACAACTCACCACCTAGAATTAAACGTCACTAGGCTCTATTATGTAAATTGCACACAAGTTGTGCGCATCTATAGCTTTGAAAACATATATATGTTGGTTGATAATGTAGATTTTTTATATCGAGTTAACCCGCTGCATCGCGCGGGGTGAGAAAAACCTAGTTAATAATAATTTGAAACTGATCCTAGTGTGAACTCCTGTACTAGTAACATGTGCATTACCAGTGTACAGAGTTCTGAGTTCTGCTGGTATCTGTACATAAGAAACCCGAGTCTATAAGCTAACTCAAAACTTGTTAACTAACCCACAGAGGGCTAACCATTAGCCAATACGGCTAATCATTAACCAGCACATGTCAAAGCGCGAGATGCTTGAGTAATGGTTTGTTTAAAAAAGCTAACTATGCACTCGCCTCGTCAGTGTACAAAACACATAGTAGGTTGACAGGTCTAGCCACGGAAGAACAGTAAACATATCGTCTGTCTATATGCGTGAACATGATAGGATAAGCATTACAAGCGGACATGGTAAAGTTTACATGGGGAAATTATTTTCTACAAAACGCTAAGGTGTAATTATGCATACCAGTGACCGAGCTTGAAAAAAAAAACTCCTGGGGGATTGAAGGATTTTCAAGAATAAAAACAGAAGAGGCTGGAATCAACACCTATAAAATTTTCCAACGAAATACTGTTGAAGATATGCGTACCCGTTTTGTAGATGCAACCGATTGATGAAACATAAATTTGTAAATCACTTGGATATTTCTAAGAATCGGGAAATTACTATCACTTTCAGAACAAACTATTTTGATGGAACTCTCAAAATGTTTGAACGGATAAGACTTAGGAAGTTAAGAACGAATTTGATATGAATCTAAGAAGAAACTGTTCCAATCAATTTGCCCTAATTCTCTCTTTTCGTTCGTATGAATCTCTCTTTGTATGTGTTTTTCTATGTGGTTTTGTGTGTACTCTTTATTTCGGTTTCTGTTCCCTTTTCTATATAATGAAAAAGTTACAAACAACCTTCAAAACCACAAACATGCCAACCACCCAAACAAACTTAAATCCAATAGTTTATTAAATAATTTATTAATATAACCAATTAAATAATAAACATAAATAGAAACCTTTAACGAAGCACACCAAATCTTATTAAAATCATACGAGTCTGCACTCCGCATCTCTTAACTTGATGAAAATTAATAAAAGTTTAATTAGAGCACAAGTTAATCCAATATCACAAAAATCCTTTGATAATACTAAAATTATCAACAACAACTAAATCGATCCTTTTGAGTGGAAAAACAAAGGGTCAGGCCACCCCCGGCCCATGGAAAACTTTGCCCCTGATGCATACGCTGGTTATAATAACCGACCACTTGATAGAATACTACAAACACAACAATAATTAAGTGGCCAAAGAGTATAGAAATATGGTCAATGTTATTTACACAGTCGATAACGGTCCTTGGTCCTACTTTAATAAGCAAAGAAACATACCACAACAACCGTAGAGCCTGAACCAAGAGGCCATAACTCGATTTTTTTTAAAAATGGGGCCCATTTTAAGAAATTGGTTACAAGGGGGGTTGGATTTTTTTTTCACAAATGGGGTTATCTCCATTGGTAGTGGCGAAATTAAGGAGAGATAAAATGGGGTTGTAGGGGTGTAAGAAGTCAGTACCATGGTGCAGGAAATGGGTGTTTTCGCCACTAGGAGTGTAGGAAATGGGTGTTTTCGCCACTAGGAGTGGCAAAAAAAGGACATGGTGCAGCTTTTTAACATTCTTGCCACTAGGAGTGTAAATATAGAGTATTTTCGCCACTAGGAGTGGCTAGAATTTGTAACGTCTTTAGCTGTTTTCGCCACTCCTTGTGGCGAAAATGAGGTCAAAATGATTTTTAATTGCTGACAATGGTACTGACTTCTTACATCCCTACAACCCCATTTTATATCTCCTCAATTTCGTCACTACCAATGGAGATAACCCCATTTGTGAAAAAAGAAATTTCCAACCCCCTTGTAACCACTTTCTTAAAACGGGCCCCATTTTTAAAAAAAATTCCCATAACTCATGCTGCCTGCAATTGTACGTATAAAACAGAGATGTATGTGTGCTTACAGGCATGGTAGAAAGATAAGACTACCAATATAAAGATATTTTGAAAAATAACAGTATCTATAGTAACTATCCTATGGTAACATAACATGTTCTTATATAATCAAACACAACAGACTACTTGTCCACTTTTATAAAAGAACATGTTGATATTTTGTAAAAGAAAATCTTTACCAGTCAAATATCCATGCCAGTCCGCGGAGTTTCTTATAAAAGGGGAGGCGATGCAACTCTTTTCTAACATTGATCTTCAAGTCATAGTTTCCAAAATTTTGTTGCTCTTCTTGAATTTCCACAAGGGATTCGACAACAGTGTTGTTGGAGTCGTCAACGTCGATAAGCTCAAGAGCTGAGATGTAACCGATATCAAGAGGGATCTCTTTAAGATGTCGGCATGCATCAAGTACTAGATGTGTTAGACATGGGAAGTTAGTACTAGAGGCGTCCCACTGCTCGATTTTTAAGCCCTGCAGCTTCAAGAATTTTAGTTTCTGAAACGGGATGTCACCAGTTTCCCATTTGGGTCCCAAAAATGCATGCTCTAGTATATTCAGAACCTCTAAGTTTGGTAAAGATTGAACAATTGACATATCACTCCAAGGAAGACAGCATCCTGACAATGAAAGTTTTTTTAAAGAATCAGGAAATGTAACGTCAATCTTTCGGAGGTTTACATTAATCCACATCAGTGTTTCAAGGGAACTGAGTAACTTGAAGTCTTGATAGTTGTTTGCAAGAGTCGTACATGTAAGCTTCTTGATACGAGGAAAACATGTATCCCAACTTTTAGCCGCATCAATTAAAGCAACATTGGAAATGGTTTGCAAATTCATTGGTTTTTCAACTGAAGGAAAGTACATATAGCCATCACTCCATAAATGCCTCAAATTAACCAAGTTTGATATGGTATTTGGTAAGCGAAAACGTATAGAAGTTTTCAAAATGATGGTTTGAAGGCTCCAAAGATTGCATATCGAGGATGGAAACCCTTTTGTATACCAAAACGCAAGGTATCTTAAGTGAACAAGTAATCCTATAGCTAAGGGGAAGTCTTGTAGTTGACACTTTCGTAGATCCAACACCATTAGAAGAGGGTAGGAATGGAAATTGATGTTGATCGAAGACATGTTGTTATGAAACCACAAAAGTGAATGAACCCATGGGAACGTTTGATGAGAAAAGTTGTTGGATCCGAAGACCCTATTTATGAATATGCGACGCGGCTTATATTCTCCCATAGACGAAAAAGGACTCCTTGGATTGTCTATTTTCAGGCAGAAATGTTCTTGTTGTGCTCTTTGCAAGCAGAACTCCCTCAGAAGATCATGGACAGAACAAGTTTTGATGGCACGATTGAATTTTCTATCTACAACGGTTACAAGATTCCTATCGACTAGTTCCATCAGGTAATCCTCTCCAATTTCTTCTAAGCTTCTCATTCCATCTTCTTCTATAAATCCCTCTGCCATCCATAGCCAGACCAGATTTTGTGCGCGAAATTTATGGTCTTCTGGGAAGCCACCAAAATAGAGAAAGCAGTTTTTCAAGTGAAGAGGTAAATGGTCATAACTCAAAGCCAAGATATCCACGTTCCCGGTTTGATCACTCATAATGTAAGAACCGACACATTCAGCTATTCTTTGCCATGAATATGTGCTCATTGCTTCTTTTGCGAGAACTCCTGCTATGGTAACCACTGCAAGTGGCAAGCCACGGCACTTCTTTGCAATTTCCTTTCCAGGTTTGATCAATGATTTTGGGAAATCATCGCTGTGGAAGACCTTCTTACAGAGTAGTTCACAGCTTTCTTCATCAGTCAAAAGTTCCAACTGATGAACAAAACCATGTGATTTTGCATGTAAAGCAACCTCATTGAGACGACTAGTTAGCAAAACTCGACTTCCCTTGTTATTATTTGGGAAAAATAGTTTGAGGTCGTCCCAAGCTTTAATGCTCCAGATATCATCAACAACAATCAAATATCTCTTGCCTATAAGACTTTTGTGCAACTTTTCACGAAGTCTTAGGGCACTTGCATTTACAGGGTCGAAGCCAGGGCAAACGGATGCCAGAAGCTGAATCAACAAATCATGTGTTTCATATGTTTGAGAAATAGTCACCCATGCTCTGATATGAAAATGGTACACAACATAAGGATCATTAAATACTTTGGTAGCAAGGGTAGTCTTTCCTAGTCCCCCCATACCAACAATAGATACCACATCCAGTTGCTTTTGATCTTCAACCAGTTTGTCCCGTATCAGCTCAGCATCGCGGATGAGCCCCACAACCGTTTCTTCCAATACTTTCTTCTTTCCTAACGGATATCTAGTGCGGGACGTTCCAGCAAAAGCAGTTTGTTTTTGTGATTTCAGGCTATCAATGCTTCTAGATGAATCCATTTTCAGGTTATCAAAGACTGTATTGAGTTCCTCTTTGATAGAGTTGAGTGATCCCATCACATCTTTAAGATTAAGTGAGTAATACTTGTGAGTTGATCTCTCATTTTTCATATAATTTAGGAAGTACTTAACAGAACCATAGATGCTGTGACATGTTGTTGACTTTCTGTAGTTGTAGTATACAAAGAGACCTACAATATTATGTGCCTCTTGTGCTACATCTTTCAATCTTATCTTCAGATTTCTTACTTGTTCCATCTCATGTATGACACTTTGTTCCTCAACAAACAAGATTTGGATAATGTCGCCTAGCTCTTGATAAAGCCGCTGCATTTGAGGCCTTTTCGATAAAATTGTCGCGCTGTTTTTGACTACTGGATGATTTTTGCTGTAACTCAGCTGCATCAAGTTTTCCATGAACAATTCCAGTCCTGTGTATGACATCTTTTCTCCCTTCAGCAAATCAAATCAAGAGTTTTTTATGAGTTTAATCAATTAAGCAGTTCAGTAAGCACAAAAGTCGCTTAGTTTCAAACAAACACCCACAACTAAGAATTGAATCCAACTTTAAACATGGATAAAACCAACTAATTAGCAAACTTTGATGAAGATATATAAAAGCAAAATAAGACGTTCATAAGTAACAAGAAGAATCTCCAGTCTAATATAATCAAAATTAAAGGTATACTTACAAATTACAATTTGAGGACAATGAGAGTATCGTTTGATTGATTAAAGAAGATGATTGATCGGAGTACTCGAGAAAGATTAAGATGATTGATTTGAGGACAATGAGAGTATGCGTCGACGAAGACTTCTGAGTCAACTGAGATTTTTTTTTTTTTTTTCCAAAATATTGCTCATTAATGATGATCGACCCATCGCCAGTAGTCCTCAACTCCTCGCCTCACGTTAGTCAACTATCTTTTTATAATTCATCACACCGACACTATAGGTCTAGAATATGCGAGACTATAAACCCCTCTGACACGCACTAATTCGGTAATGATTGGGCTTGTATAGGACCTATATGCCCCATGTAGGCCTATACTATACGATACAATACGATACGTATACAAGATCAATCATTAATGCTAAGAAATCTAACAATTTATAATTAATCCCCTTATACGTCTTTTATAAACGTATATGAGATGCAAAATTTGAAGGTTGGATGTGTGTATAACATAACCCTTTAAAAATAAGTAGACATTGATTTTCTTTAATTTTATTTTCCATCGCTTTATGTTTTAAATTATAAGTTTAATTTTTATTTTTCTATAAAGTGTCGTTAAAAATATATGATATTTAATTAAAAAGAAAGTATTTTGAATAATTATTTTCTTGAACGAAAATTTGGATCATAAAACCCCTATTTTATCCATGTCAGGACTTGAACCTGTGATCTACTCAATATTGAAGCCACATGGTACATTTTCTCAACCACTTGAGCTCATCAGGACCATTGGTGAATAATATTTATTAAACATGCCTAATACAAATATTTCTAACATATTATTATTATTATTATTATTATTATTATTATTATTATTATTATATGTTAACAGTCTTGCTTTAAACAACGAAACCATCCAAACCACATGGAGGAAAATAACAATCAACTCTAATATTAATTTAGATATATTGCTATCCAAATAGATTTTTCTAACTTTTGAGGTTATAAACAATGTTTGAATTAGAAACTAGGGGTTGAATATACTAAAAAGAGATTTTTGCCTAAAAAAAGTAATAAACAATAGAAATTTGACACGTGTCACACTACAAATATAAAAAACAAAAATATGGTACAAAAAACATAATCTTGTACATAAAAACAAAAAGTCTAGTACAAAAAAATAAAAATATAATACAAAAATAAAAACACAGTACAATAAACACAATAATCTAGTACAAAAAAAACAAAATCTAGTACGAAGAAAAATCCAATACAAAGAAAAATCTAGTACAAAAAAAAACAAAAATCAAGTACAAAAAAATGAAAATTTAGTATAAAAAAATAAAAATATAATACAAAAAACAAAAAATACATTACAAAAAACACAAAAAATCGAGTACAAGAAAAATAAAGAACAAAAAAATAATCTAGTACAAAAAAGTAAAAATCGAGTAAAAAAGATACAAGATTATACCTAAATTGTCATGACCTTTCCCCTTATAAACTAGAGTAAATTACAAATTTCGTCCTTTATGTTTATTGTAACTTTCAGATTTCATCCTTTAACTAAACTAATTACGCTGAACATCCTTTATATTCCATATTGGTAACAATTAAGTCCTTTTCATAAACGGATGTTTGTTTTAAGGGTTAAATCCTGTCACGCCTAAAACACGTGAGGGCATTAAAGTAATTTTGCATCCCATTTAATCATTAAAACCCTTAGTTCGATCATCTCCTTCAATCGTCTTCTTCCCCAAAGCTTCTTCCCCAAAGCTTGACTGATTTTCTGAATTGAGAATGGGAAGTTATAAAATTCGAGCAACAACTGATGACTATGATATCGAGGAAATATACGGTACTAATTTTACAAGCTTGATTTATTTTCGTAATTTTGATTACGATGGTAAGACGTTGATCGGTTGTTATTATGCAGGTCTTTATCCTAAACTTTTTTTCCCTCAAGATTCAGCATAGAGGTTCTTTTAGTGCATTGCCAGGTCGTAATTATGAGAATGGTATGGTAAATTTTGTTGATTTGTTTAATGTTAACATCTTCTCAGTAATTCAACTTGATGAGGTGAGGGTGAAGTTAGGTTATAAACAAGATGAGCCAAGTTATTATCATTTTTTAGTACCTGGAGGTGATTTAGACACAGGCATTAAAGCATTATGTGATCATGAAGATTTGATGAAAATGATTAAATTCGTGTATCATAACAAGGTTATTGACGTGTACATGGAGCATGGAAACAGTAACTTAGAATCAAATGATGGTATGGCTATTGTGAATTACAATGAAGTGGAAGAACCAAGTTCATCAAAACAGCTTGATGAGCAACAATATAAGGTCAGTGAGGAGATGCTCAATGATTTTGACCCTTTTTTAGATATTGATATTGAACTTGAGGATGCAATGACTGAGGACAAAAATGGAGTTGATGACCCATGTCATGAAGTAGATAGTGAGGAAAATGACAGTGATTACATTGTAGATTTGGAAAATGATATAGATGATGTTGAAGTTGATATGAGGGACTTTAACTTAAATGTTGATGAAAAAGAGGAAAGAAAGATTGAACCTAATGTAGAAACTGATATAAATGATGAAGTGCTTGATAATGATGATTTTGATAGTGGATGTGAATCTGATGAAAACATTGGGAGCATTAGAAAAAGAATTTTGAAATCCATTAGAAGGCCCAATGAAAAGTGATTTTACATTGGACAAACTTTTGGTAGTAAAAATGAGGTCAAAGAGCTGATTAGAACTCATTCAGTAGAGTAGAGAGTAGAATGCAACTTAAAATTGTTAAAGATGAAAACTGTAGGTTAAGGGTTATATGTGCTGGTGAGTTACTTAAATTTGACATCAATGAAGACGGTCAACTTGTTAAAAGGGTAGTAACTGAGACTATTAAAATAAATAAAGGACCAAAAACGAAAAATGTAGGTGGAAGGGGAAAGAAGACAAACCCATTAAAGTACCATTGTCCTTGGGTTTTGTTAGTTTCTAAAGATAAGGAATCTGGTTCTTGGATGATTAAAACATTTATTGACAACCATAAATGCATCCAAACTCGCAACATATCTGCCTGCACTTCTACTTTTTTATCTCAACAAGTTATGGAGCAAATTGAAGAAAATCCAGACATTCCTGTGAAGGCAGTGCAGGAGCAATTGAAAAGAAAATATGAGATAGAGATAGAGCAATTGGAAGAGATTTGCTAGGACTTGATGGTTCTTTTATGAAAGGACCATATCCAGGTCAGATCCTTATAGATGTGGGCATTGATAACAATAATGGCATATACCTTTTTATCTTATGCCATAGTTGAAGCAGAGAATTATGATTCTTGGAGTTGGTTTATTAGATGTGTTGGTGATGATTTAAACATGTCAACTAATTCAAACTTCACATTTGTTAGTGATAGACAAAAGGTTAGTTAACTTGTTTTCCCAATCAATGGAAAGTCTCTATGGCCAAAGTCAATGGTTCCAACAATGCTTACTCCACCAACCCATCACAAACCAGTAGGAAGGCCCGAAAAGACAAGAAAGAAGTCTGCTATAGAAGTTGAAGACATGACAAGAGGAGGAAGATTATCAAAGAAAAACACAACTGTCACCTGTGATAAGTGTAAGAACAAAGGGCATAATCGCAGAACTTGCAATGGGAGAAATCATGTTTAATTTATATGTTTTTGTCTAGAATATGTCCAGGTTGTGTTAATTTTACTTGATTATGTATTTTGTTTTGGGTTGTCATGTACTATTTGGTTATATATTAAATGGCAGACCAAACGTATTTTGTTTTGGGTTTTCATGTACTACATTACATTCATAATGATGTAAACACATATTTCCATTTCATACAAAAAAAATCCATTACATTCATAGTCAAGTAAACATAGCTTACATAATCCATACCCAACTTGCTTACAAAACGAAAATGAATCAGGTAAAATTAAAGTACAAAACAACAAAAATAAAACCAATCCAACTAAAAATTAAATACTTTTCATCTTTCTTGCACCCTCTTCAGTTGCTCTAACTTTAGCTTGAAGTTTGTTCCTTTCAATTTCCAGTTCATTCTTTGATCTAAGTAGCCCTGGAATTATTTCCAAAGATCTTTGACACATTTCAGGGTCATGCCATCCAACAAATTTGCAATTTGAGCCCTAATTCGAAAATGAGATTGTTCAATTTATGATTTTTTTTAATAAATGGGTTAATAAAGAAGAAACCGCATAAACCATACCTTTTCAGGACTACCATAAAATCGACGACCTGGATTCCGTGAGGTCCAAGAGGTTCTGAGCATTGCTTGTTTACCACACCAACAAAACACCATGGTAATATGGTTCGATCGAGAGAACCCAAACAACTGGTCCTAATTTGGGGAAGAAGAATGAAGGAACGATCGTTTAGAGACAAATAGTTTTATTTAAAGCTTAAATGGAAGGCAAATTTACACAAATACCCTCACATGTTTTACACGTGACGCAGTTTAACGTTTGAGACAAACGTCCGTTTATGAAAAGGACTTAATTGTTACCAATATGAAATATAAAGGATGTTCAGCGTAATTAGTTTAGTTAAAGGATGAAATCTGAAAGTTACAATAAACATAAAGGACGAAATTTGTAATTTACTCTATAAACTATGACCATAAAAGTCATGTAATTGTTATTTCAAAAATTTTATATATAGTAAATATGGGTTAAGTCAAACTAAATAAGCCTCTTAACCTAAAACGCCTAAGAAAGATCTTGATTATTTACATCATTAATCAATGGCTATGATTAAATCAAGTTGTTGGAAAGTATTTTACTAATGCCTACTTTTGTTGAAATTTTATCAAATTCCGCAATATTATTTAAACGTTCATAACTTTTATATACGAAATTATTTCTTGAAAAAAAAATCATAAAAACGAGCATTTTTTTATCTTCAAAATTAGTATAGTTTTCTTACTATTGTCACACCCCCTGCGCCGCGTGCGGAATCCACGGCGCGGTGACGATCGATGGTTGAATCATGCACAAGTATTGAATAAGAACAACCACAATGCATTACTAAATTTCATAAAGATTAGACCATTGTTTAATTACAGACATTCTATCTATCTTCCCAAAAGAATGACAACCCCAGACCCAAAAATATTGTTTACAAAATAAGACTCAAACAAGACAATTAAAGAATCAGGATTAAATGTGTTTCTAAATCCATCCTAGCTTGTTTCTTCATCTTGTTCTATCTTAAAACGGTCTCCTTAGTTGTCCTTTAGAATGTCTTAAACCTGATTACCTGAAACACATGAAAAGTAACTGTCAACTACAAAAGTAGTTGGTGAGAACAATAGGTTTAACAGTTGTAAATCTGAATCTGCATTGTAAGGCATATGTATAAAGCAGTAAATGAAAATACATGGATGGTTGCAACCCAAACTAACATCAAGTAAGAATAACGTGTGCAAACAGTCCAAAGACTGTTTACTAGAAAAGCCAACATATAATCAAGTCCCAAACTACGTTTGGAGTCAGAAAAAGTAGTCAGCAAACGCATTCAACACGAGCTGTACTAATGAGTTTACTCAGAAGACGAACTACGTGTTGACGTACCTGGTCAATATGACATATGCTGGTAAAGTTAATTAGCAGCAAATCCATATTACCATAATGAAACCAATTCTGCAGTTAGCTTTTAAAACAAATTTAAAAGCTAACTCCAGCTTTGGCGTAACCAAATGTGTCCGCTTTCCCTTGTTGTGATCACCCAGTACTAACGCTAAAAGAATGAATGTGTGTCTTGATGTGTGTATAAGTTTGTTCACAACGATGAACACCATGCTTTTGAATACTTTGATTTGAAACCTTTGGTTGACTGCCTTATTTGATTACCATGATTTGAAAACCTTGCTTGAATAACATGATTTGAAATCCTTTGATTGAATACCACCATGAAAATCATTGATTGAAAACCTTTTATTGAAACCCTTGATTTAATACTGAGAATAGTGTCCTTGTATAATAACAAGGTTTATAAAATATTATCTTGTTAAAAACATATTTTATAGTAAAAGAGCTTATAAAACTTATTCTTTAAAAGAGTTTAACCTTTATAAAACTATTTGTAACAAACAGGTATAAAACAGTTTAAAGAACCTTTTATAAAAACCTTTTAGTAGAAAATGTTTAGCAGTTGATAAAACCTTTAAAACCATTAGTCAATCCTTTTTAGAATAGTAGATACATCCCTTGAATTCATAAGTGAAACTTGTAATAGTTGAAATACAACGTATATCCTGTTTGTGAAATATGATTACATAAAGTATGTTTGGTCACGTGTTCCACCCCAAAACAGTTGTAAAACAGTAAAAGAGGGGCTAAAGTTCTCACCTGACAGTAGTAGACTCTGAACCAAAACAAGTAGCAAGTAGCAAACAAGACTTCTAACTGGTTCCTATATCATGATAATCATACATAGAATATAAGCTTTGTGATATTGTACTCTTTGATTGATTGATTGACTTTTGTAATCATGACCCTGATTATCCTTTGCATAACTTGTTTTTATGTTTAAAACGTGTTGTGCGAATCCCGATTGAATACTTATGTTTAAATTTTTATGTTTGTTACCCCTAGGAGCAGCGAACCTTATGGTTCGTCCACACCAGGCTCGGCAATAATCAACCAAGGTTCGCAGACCTGGGGTTCGGTAGCCCTAGGTTCGTGGCATGCAAAACTGTCCCACGAACCCTTTAGTCCAATAGGTTCGCCAAGAGGTTTGTCAGATGGTTCGCCAGATGGTTCGTTTCCTAGGTCCGCCATATGGTTCGTTCCCTAGGTTCGCCATATGGTTCGTTTCCTAGGTTCGTCATATGGTTCGTTGGTTGTAGCTGGTCAGCCGAAGGTTCGCCCATAAAGCTTCGCCCAAACCTAATGGTTCGCTTAGTTTCCAGGTTCGGCGAATGAAAGGTTCGTTCGCCCCTATAGGTTCTCCCGAATGAAAGGTTCGTTCGCCCCTATAGGTTCGCCTGAATGAAAGGTTCGTTCCTCAGGTTCGCCAGAACCAGAGGTTCGTTGCCCTGCAGGTTCGCCTAAGTGAAGGTTCATCTGGATAAAGGTTCGGCTGAGTAACAGGTTCGCCTGATCGGGATACAACTATGAATCTTGTAACATCTCGATTTAGCCACAATAAATGATGGTTTTTTAGTGTTTATTCATGCGTAAACTCATCTAGAACATGTAAGAATGATAATGGTGTGTTAAAACTCGGTTTTAAAAGAAAGAAGATGATGAATAGTATAATACCCTTGAATCCGAAACTTCTCTCTAAAAATCCGGCTTGATTAGCTCGATGTAGCTCCGATCCTTGGTACTGAAAGCTTCCTTTCGTCTAGGGGATCGTTTTGATAGCTCGTTTGCTCGATTTGATGAAGTATTGAAGGAGATCTTGAGGTTTTAATGGTGGTTTTGTAGAGAGAGAAAAGGGTAGAGGAAAATTCTAGAGAGAGAGAGGTATGAGGGCTGCATTCAATGAAGAAGATGAAGAAATTAAGGGCTTTTATGCCCCGGGTGGTTCCCCGCGTGGTCGGTCTCGCTCGGTGTCGGTTTCGCGTATTTTTACGTACGCGTCATCACGATTACATAATTGAATATTTTAGTTTGTAAATAGATTTCTTGAATTATTTGTGATGAGTTTCAAAATTGTAAAACGAAAATAAAATATTTTCCTTATGTTTATTTGTTCGTTCGAAATCCGACCGTTAAACAAATACAATTACGTGTATACCCGCAACTGCGTACGTTCTCCGGTCGTATTATTTATTTATAGACGTTTACTCGTAATTATAAGTTCAACATTCGTATCGTTATGGATCGTCGCCCATAATTATACTCAGTCTCGCTTACGTATTACGATTTTGTTTAAATAATTCGTTTGTCATACTATTTGTCATAACACCACGCAATAACACTATCCCATTATACCGAACGCAGTATATGTATAGGGCATACCTAGAGTCCAGCTAACTGCCTTATCTACGCCAGCCCACCACTGTTTCGATATAATACGATATTGTTCCTGCCTAGCGTAATCGACTGTAAATAAACAATACATACTTGATCTTAATTAAATAAAATCCTATAACACACAAACACAATCATGAACACCTGAATCACATTGGAAATGCTGAATCAAATACATATTGTACTAACACTGTTATGACTAAATGCACAGATGTTACAGTCTCCCCTAGTTAAGGGAATTTCGTCCCGAAATTAACTAGCCGAAGATACTGTAAAAGATGAGGGTACTTAAGCTTCATCTGGTCTTCACGTTCCCAAGTGAACTCAGCACCATGTTTGCCGTCCCATCGTACCTTTACGATCGGGATACGGCTACGTTTGAGTTTCTTGACTCCATGATCCATGATTTCGACCGGACGTTCTATGAATTGCATATTGTTTGAATCTGAATGTCTTCTAGTGGAATTTGAGCATCATGATCCGCCAAGCATTTCTTAAGGTTCGATACATGAAACGTATCGTGAACATTGCTTAGCTCCACCGGAAGTTTGAGTTTGTAGGCTACGGGACCAATCCTTTCCAGAATTTCAAAAGGTCCAACGTACCTTGGTGCAAGTTTCCCTTTCTTCCTGAATCGGACAACGCCTTTCCAGGGGGAAACCTTGAGTAAGACTAAGTCACCGACTTGAAACTCAAGCGGTTTCCGACGTTGATCGGCATAGCTCTTTTGTCGATCCCTTGCGGCCTTAAGCCTTGATTGAATGATTTTGATCTTGTCTGTGGTTTCTTGAATGAGTTCAGGTCCTACTACCTGTGAGTCACCAATCTCGGTCCAACAGACCGGTGATCGGCACTTTCTACCATATAAAGCTTCGAATGGTAGACATTGAATGCTTGTATGGTAGCTGTTGTTGTACGAAAACTCGATGAGTGGAAGATGAGTATCCCAACTCCCACCGAAGTCAATCACACAAGAACGAAGCATGTACTCGAGTGTTTGGATAGTCCTTTCGCTTTGACCGTCGGTTTGGGGATGATACACCGTGCTAAGATTAACACGAGTTCCCAAAGCCTTTTGCAATGATTGCCAAAAGCGAGAAGTGAAACGACTATCACGATCAGATATGATTGATGTTGGAGTACCATGGCGCGCAATGATCTCATTGATGTACAAAGTGGATAACTTCTCCATTTTATAATCCTCTCGGATTGGGAGAAAATGAGCGGATTTGGTGAGTCGATCAACGATCACCCAAATCGAATCGAATCCTCACGGAGTTCTCGGCAACTTGGTTATGAAATCCATGGTTATTTGTTCCCATTTCCATTGAGGAATTTCAGGTTGCTACAAAAGTCCCGAAGGCTTTTGATGTTAAGCCTTGACTTTGGAACATGTTAGACATTTCCCCACGTACAATGCTATGTCTTTCTTCATTCCGGGCCACCAGTAAGATGTCCTCAAGTCTTGGTACATCTTATCGGCTCCTGGATGAACTGAGTATCGCGACTTATGAGCCTCATCACAGATGAGTGTGCGCAATTCTTCTGACTTTGGAATCCACATGCGACCGTTGAAGTATAAAACCCCATCAGATCGAGGTTCTAATTTACCCTCAACTCCGCAGTCTAAGTTTGCCTTCAGTTGATTGTCTGTCACCACTTGTTGTTGTGCAATACGAATAAGATCTTTCAAGTTTGGTTGTGTGTTGATCTCCATGGCTCTTACATGAATTGGTTTGACTGGTTCCTTACGACTAAGAACATCCACCACCACATTGGCTTTACCCGGGTGGTAACGAATCTCACAGTCATAATCAGTTAAAAGCTCAACCCAATGCCGTTGTCTCATGTTGAGTTCTTTCTGATTAAGGATATGTTGCAGGCTCTTGTGGTCTGTATAGATGACACATTTAGTACCACAAAGGTAGTGCCTCCAAACCTTCAATGCAAAGACCACAGCCCCTAACTCAAGGTCATGAGTAGTGTAATTCTTCTCGTGAACCTTAAGCTGTCTTGAAGCATATGCAATCACCTTGTCTCGTTGCATAAGTACGCAACCGAGGCCAAGGTTTGAACCATCGCAGTAGACAATAAAATCATCAATGCCTTCTGGAAGACTAAGAATAGGGGAGTTGCATAACTTCTGTTTAAGAAGTTGGAATGCATCTTCTTGTTTCTGCCCCCATATGAAAGCTTGACTTTTCTGAGTCATAGTGGTAAGTGGCAAGGCGATCTTTGAAAAGTTCGCGATGAACCTTCTGTAGTAACCCGCCAGACCCAAAAATGAACGAATTTCTGTTGGAGTAGATGGGGTAGTCCAGTTTTTAATCGCTTCAATCTTTGCTGGATCTACATGTATCCCATCCTTGTTGATAACATGTTCTAAGAAATGAACTTCTTTTAACCAGAATTCACATTTTGAGAATTTAGCATAAAGCTGTTCAGCTCTTAGTAGCTCTAAGACTTTCTTCAAATGATTCTCATGTTCTTGCTCCGTTTTTGAATAAATCAGTATATCATCAATGAAGACGATAACAAACTGATCTAAGTATGGCCTGCAGACTCGATTCATCAAGTCCATGAACACTGTCGGTGCATTGGTCAGTCCAAATGGCATAACCACGAACTTGTAGTGTCCATATCGAGTCCTAAATGCAGTCTTTGGTATATCTTCATCATTCACCCTCAACTGATGATACCCAGACCGTAAGTCGATCTTAGTGAAACAAGTCGCTCCTTGTAATTGATCAAACAAATCATCGATCCTAGGTAGAGGGTATCTGTTCTTGATTGTCAACTTGTTTAGCTCACGATAGTCGATGCACATACGAAATGAACCATCTTTCTTCTTGACGAAGAGAACCGGAGCTCCCCATGGAGAGAAACTCGGTCAAATGAATCCCTTGTCTAGAAGTTCTTGAAGTTGACTAGACAGTTCTTGCATCTCAGAAGGTGCTAATCGATATGGTGACTTCGCCACTGGGTTCGCTCCAGGGACGAGATCGATTCTAAACTCCACTTGCCTGATCGGCGGTAGTCCAGGCAAGTCTTCTGGGAATACATCTGGATAATCTCTGATGACCGGAACGTCTCCAACTGTTTTCTTTTCAGGTTTCTTCTCTACCACATGGGCCAGGAACACACAATATTTCTTCTTCAGGTACTTCCTAGCCTTAATGCACGATACAATCTTCAATCCGCGGCAGGGTTTTTCGTCGTAAACTCGTATCGTTTCGCCGGACGGTAGGGGAATCCGAATAAGTTTCTCCGAGCATACAATTTCGGCGTGGTTCTTGGATAGCCAATCCATTCCTACTACGACTTTGAAACTTCCGAGCGTCATAGGAATAAGATCGATGAGGAAAAGATGGTCGTTTAATCTTAATTCACAACCATGTATTATGGAATTCACAACTATGGTCTTACCATCGGCTACTTCTACGGCGTAGGGAGCAGTAAGTATAGATGGTTGTATATTAAACAAAGAAGCAGTATGAGTAGAGACAAAACCTTTATCAGCACCAGTATCAAATATGATAGAAACGTAATGACCATTAATGAGAAATGTACCCGTGACGACTGCCGGCTCCTCGCGTGCTTTGGTAGCCCCGATAACAAAGGCACGAGCAGTAGCAGTTGAGTTGTTGAGACGCGGACATTGTTCCTAAAAGTGTCCCTCTGCTCCACAGTTATAACAGGCTTTTCCACCTGTAGTAGTAGGAACGGTGGTAGCAATTGCTGCAGCAGCAAGATGAGTAGTTCGGCACGTAGCTGCCAAGTGTCCGAACCGCCCACACTTGAGACATTTTCTGCATGGAATTGTGGGTAGGTGATGGTATTGACATTTGGTGTAAAGTGGGAACGGGCCAGTATAAGGCTTTCTGGCCGTAGCAGGTTGTGGCATAGCAGTAACAGGAGTGGCTTGCACAGGTGTAGCTGCAGTCAAGGCTGCATAGTTCTTGATCATCCTCTGTTTCTGCTTCTTCTGCTTGGGTTGATTCTGTTCAAGCTTCTTGCCTTCATCCGTTTGTGCTCTCTTGTACCCCTTTCGAGTGAGCACACCAGCCTTGACATATTCTTCAGTGAGAGTAGCGCCAAGATGAGTTGCTGCCTCCAGAATAGTGGGGTTGCTCCCCATAACTGTTCCCCTGATGACTAGGGGTAATCCTTCAATTTACTTCTCTATCCTGCGGGCTAGAGGAGTAACTAGTTGTGGCACCAGAATGCACAACTCATGGAAACGAGTTGTATATTTCGCGCTTTCGCCACTGTCTTGGACCAAGTTCCACATCTCAACCTCAAGTTTCTTCAGTTCATGTCTTGGACAAAACTTCTGCACAAGTAAGTTCTTGAAACCTTCCCACGGTAAGGCCAAAGCAACTTCCCTTCCTCTGGTGTTCTTCTCAGAATTCCACCAGGTGAGTGCGCCTTTATGAAAAGCGCTTGAAGCCATCTTGACCTTTAAGTTATCTGGACATTTGGTGAGGTCTAGGATATCCTCAATGCTTTCCAGCCATTGTAGTAGGCCAGTAGCTCCCTCAGTACCAGCGTACTTAGGAGGCTCTGCATCATTGAACTGCTTGAAAGTGAAGGTAGCAGTTCCGGTGTTGTTAGTGTTTGAGTTGTTTGCTGAATCACTGGTACTTCCCCGAAGATTCTGGGTGATATCAGTGACCATACCCAGAATGACATCCCTCATGTGTATAGCGATGGCCAGGGCAATTTTGTTAATCTCATCATCGTTGCCACTTGTTGAACCCCCTCCGTTAGGATCACGTCGAGGAGGCATTCTACGAATAGAAGCCACAAGTGGGTCAATAATGAGAGAGGATACAATTGAATTTACATGATAAAGTTAGTAATATGTTCATACTACTAATATTATCTTTCAATTGTAATATGAGCAAGCACATAAGGTTAGTTAACATAAAATTAGTTAACCTTTAGCATGCTTCCCATATAATTGTATATGATGGCTCATGATTTCCCTCCACCAAATCTACACACTGACACTTTCCCAGTATACCGAAGATAGCTTATATATAGGGCATACGAAAGGGTCAAGTAAACTGCCAGCCCAGCCGCCAGCCCACCACCGCTTCGATATACTACGATCATGCCCTTGCTAGCATTTGGCAATACGGTTGTGCTGTTTTCCAAGTATGTTCCATTGATCGAGAATCCCATGATCTTTGATCACTGAACTATGATTGAATCAATGGTTTACTTATGGTTGAATTATGTGTGCACCTACTAACAATTGTTAACATGTAGAACTAAATCATATGTGTGCTCTACATTTTTCTCGTTAACCTATGTTAGTAAGTACTAAGCATGTAATCACTTAAGACTACATAATATGATTGTTCACCTGATTGATTCACATACAATGGTTAACTCACATATGGTTGATTAAAACAATGGTTGTATCTCATTTGTTTGACTAATGTTCAATGATTCCAGTTGCTCCCGGATCTTTACTTCAAATACGATTGCCGAATTCCCCCTGTCATACTGAAGATATCTTATATATAGGGCATACGTAGGGTCAAGCAAACTGCCTGCCCAGCCGACATCCCACCACTACTTCAGTATGCCAAAGCTTGGCTGCCATTTGTAATTGAAGCTAGGATCCCAACTCTTGATTGATTATGATTGATTCATGATTGTCTCTTGAACTATGAGTATGATTATGATTGTCTAAACCAAGGTTCTTGATTTACTCAAAATCAGGACCTTAGGTTTTAGTATATGTGTCCTAGGTTAGTTAACCTAGGTTCCCAATACTTACAGTATTGAGCATAATGATCCCCTTGTGTGAACTTTAACTAAAGAATGTTGTTACACAGATTCTATGTTATAAAGTCCTAATGATAATGAATACATGATAATGATAACATGAGGTGAATTTCAGATCAAAGATACTAAGAATACAGATCTTTGCCTCTGAAATCCTTGATGATCTCTGATTGAGAATTTCAGATCAAGGATACTAAGAATACAGACTCTTGCCTCTGAAATCCTTGATGAACTCTGATTGAGAATTTCATATCAAAGATACTAAGAATACAGATCTTTGCCTCTGAAATCCTTTAATGAATATGTATTGAGTAATTTAGTTCGGTTTCTAAGATTATAGAATTCCGATCCAAATTCCTTGACTCGACATCTAGTCTTAGAAAAGTATCCCTAAGATCTTTCAAGCTTATTGTAGACTTAATGCTTTCTTAAGTTTACTTAGATCCTAAGTATCCTCAAGCCTATAGCACTTAGTCCTATTGGGTAGCTTAGGTTATAGTCTAGGTCATTAATTATTGGGTTTTTCCTAGTTCTCTACAACCTTGGCTCTGATACCAACCTGTCACACCCCCTGCGCCGCGTGCGGAATCCACGGCGCGGTGACGATATGGTTGAATCATGCACAAGTATTGAATAAGAACAACCACAATGTATTACTATATTTCATAATGTTTAAACCATTGTTTAATTACAGACATTCTATCTATCTTCCCAAAAGAATGACAACCCCAGACCCAAAAATATTGTTTACAAAATAAGACTCAAACAAGACAATTAAACAATCAGGATTAAGTGTGTTTCTAAATCCATCCTAGCTTGTTTCTTCATCTTGTTCTATCTTAAAACGGTCTCCTTAGTTGTCCTTTAGAATGTTTTAAACCTGATTACCTGAAACATGTGAAAAGTAACTGTCAACTACAAAAGTAGTTGGTGAGAATAATAGGTTTAACAGTTGTAAATCTGAATCTGCATTATAAGGCATATGTATAAAGCAGTAAATGAAAATACATGGATGGTTGCAACCCAAACTAACATCAAGTAAGAATAACGTGTGCAAACAGTCCAAAGACTGTTTACTAGAAAAGCCAACATATAATCAAGTCCCAAACTACGTTTGGAGTCAGAAAAAGTAGTCAGCAAACGCATTTAACACGAGCTGAACTAATGAGTTTACTCAGAAGACGAACTACGTGTTGACGTACCCGGTCAATATGACCAATGCTGGTAAAGTTAATTAGCAGCAAATCCATATTACCATAATGCAACCAATTCTGCAGTTAGCTTTTAAAACAAATTTAAAAGCTAACTCCAGCTTTGGCGTAACCAAATGTGTCCGCTTTCCCTTGTTGTGATCACCCAGTACTAACGCTAAAAGAATTAATGTGTGTCTTGATGTGTGTATAAGTTTGTTCACAACGATGAACACCATGCTTTTGAATACTTTGATTTGAAACCTTTGGTTGACTGCCTTATTTGATTACCATGATTTGAAAACCTTGCTTGAATAACATGATTTGAAATCCTTTGATTGAATACCACCATGAAAATCATTGATTGAAAACCTTGTACTGAAGTTCACACAAGGACTTCATAACTTAGAATCTGTGTAACAGCATTCTTTAGTTGAAGTTCACACAAGGAGATCATTATGCTCAATACTGTAAGTATTGGGAACCTAGGTTAATTAACCTAGGACACATATACAAAAACCTAAGGTTTTGATTTCAAGTAAATCAAGAACCACGGTTTACACAAATCATAATCATATTCATAGTTCAAGAGACAATCAGGAATCAATCATAATCAATCAAGGTTTGGGATCCTAGCTTCAAATACAAACGGTGGCCAAGCTCTGGCATACTGAAGTGGTGGTGGGCTGGCGGCTGGGCGGGCAGTAGCTTGACCCAGG
Organism: Mikania micrantha; assembly: GCA_009363875.1. Taxonomy (NCBI): domain Eukaryota; kingdom Viridiplantae; phylum Streptophyta; class Magnoliopsida; order Asterales; family Asteraceae; genus Mikania; species Mikania micrantha. The sequence continues at coordinate 74,800,033 of CM018681.1, read as the reverse complement.
GTATGCCCTATATATAAGCTAACTTCAGTATGACAGGGGGAATTCGGCGTTAGTATTTGAAGTAAGGATTCGGGAAGCAACTGGAATCATTGAACATTAGTCAAACATATGAGATACAATCATTTGAGATACAACCATTGTGTGAATCAATCAAAGATGAATCAATCAAGTGTGTGAATCAATCATGTTGTGAAAAATCTTTAAACGTAAACCTTAAGTGAAATTCTTAAGTGATTACATGCTTAGTACTTACTAACATAGGTTAACGGGAAAAATGCAGAGCACACATATGATTTAGTTCTACATGTTAACAATTGTTAGTAGGTGCACACAGAATTCAGATCAATCATATATTCAATCATAGTTCAATTGATCAAAGATCATGGGATGCTTAATCAATGGAACGTATTTGGAAATCAATACAATCGTATTGCCAAATGCTAGCAAGGGCATGATCGTGGTATATCGAAGCGGTGGTGGGGTGGCGACTGGGCTGGCAGTTTGCTTGACCCTTTTGTATGCCCTATATATAAGCTATCTTTGGTATATCGAGAAAGTGTCAGTGTGTAGGTTTGGTGGAGTGAAATCATGAGACATCGTACATATTCACATGAGAAGTATGCTAATAAGTTAATTGCTTATACGTGTACCTTCTCATATTACAATTGAATGATAATATTGGTAGTATGGACATATTACTAACTTTATCATGTAAATTCAATTGTATCCTTTCTCATTGCTGACCCACTTGTGGCTTCTATTCATAGAATGCCTCCTCGACGTGACCCTAACGGTGGGGCTTCAACAAGTGGCAACGATGATGAGATCAACAAAATTGCCCGGGCTATCTCATTACATATGAGGGATGTCATTCCGGGTATGGTCACTGATATCACCTAGAATCTTCATGGAAGTACCAGTGATTCAGCACACAACTCAAATGCCACTAACGCCGGAACAGCTAACTTCACTTATAAGCAGTTCAGTGATGCTAAGCCTCCTAAGTACTCTGGTACTGAGGGAGCTACCAGTCTACTACAATGGCTTGGAAAGCATTGAGGATATCCTAGACTTCACGGGATGTCCGGAAAACCTAAAGGTCAAGATGGCTTCAAGCGCTTTTCATAAGGGCGCACTCACCTGGTGGAATTCTGAGAAGAACACCAGAGGCCGAGAAGTTGCTTTGGCCTTACCATGGGAGGATTTCAAGAAGGTATTGGTGGAAAAAATTTTGTCCACGACATGAGCTGAAGAAACTCGAGGTTGAGATGTGGAATTTGGTTCAAGACAGTGGCGAAAGCGCCAAATATACAACTCGTTTCCGTGAGTTATGTATTTTGGTGCCACATCTGGTTACTCCTCTATCCCGAAGGATAGAGAAGTACATTGAACTGTTATGGGGAGCAACCCTATTACACTGGAAGCGGCAATTCATCTTGGCGCAACCCTTACTGAAGAATATGTCAAGGCGGGTGTGCTCACTCGAAAGGGGTATAAGAGAGCACAGATTGAAGAAGGCAAGAAGCCTGAGCCGCATCAACCCAAGAAGAAGAAACAGAAAAAAAAGGATGATCAAGAACTATGCAGCCTTGACTGCAGCTACACCTGTACAAGCCACTCCTGTAACTGCTATGCCACAACCAGCTACGGCCAGAAAGCCTTATACTGGCCTGTTTTCACTTTGCACCAAATGCCAATACCATCACCTACCCACTATTCCAGGCAGAAAATGTCTAAAGTGTTGACGGATGGGACATTTGGCTGCAACATGTCGATCTGCTCATCTAGCTGCTGCTACAACTACCACCGCTGATCCTGCTACTACTGGTGGAAGGGTCTGTTACAATTGTGGAGCAGAAGGACACTTCAGAAACCAGTGCCCGAAACTCAACACAGCCGCAACAACCGCTACTGCTCGTGCCTTTGTTATCGGAACTTCCGAAGCACGCGAGGACCCGGCAGTCATCACGGGTACATTTCTCATTAATGATCACTACGTTTCTATCATATTTGACACTGGTGCTGATAAAAGTTTTGTCTCTACTAATATTGCTTCCCTGTTTAATAAACAACCATCCATACTTGATGTTCCTTACACCGTAGAAGTAGCGGATGGTAAGACCATATTAGTAAATTCAATAATTCGTGATGGTGAATTAAGATTGAACGATCATCTTTTCCTTATCGATCTCATTCCTATGACACTTGAAAGCTTCGAAGTTGTAGTAGGAATGGATTGGTTATCCAAAAACCGTGCCGAAATCGTATGTTTGGAGAAACTTATTCGAATTCCTCTACCGTCCGGCGAAATGATGCAAGTTTACGGCGAGAAACCCTGCCGAGGATTGAAGATTGTGTCGTGCATCAAGGCTAGGAAGTACCTGAAGAAGAAATACTTTGCGTTCCTGGCTCACGTGGTAGAGAAGAAACCTGAGAAGAAAGCAGTTGGAGACGTTCCGGTCATCAGAGATTATCCGGACGTTTTCCCAGAAGACTTGCCTGGACTACCACCGATCAGGCAAGTGGAGTTCAGAATCGATCTCGTCCCTGGAGCAAACCTAGTGGCGAAGTCATCATATCGATTAGCACCGTCTGAGATGCAAGAACTGTCTAGTCAAATCCAAAAACTTCTAGACAAAGGTTTCATTAGACCGAGTTTCTCTCCATGGGGAGCTCCGGTTCTCTTTGTCAAGAAGAAAGACGGTTCGTTTCGTATGTGCATCGATTATCGTGAGCTAAATAAGTTGACAATCAAGAACAGATATCCTGTACCTAGGATCGATGATCTGTTCGATCAATTACAGGGAGCGACTTGCTTTTCTAAAATTGATCTACGATCCGGGTATCATCAGTTACGAGTAAATGATGAGGATATACCAAAGACTGCGTTTAGGACTCGATATCGACACTATGAGTTCGTGGTTATGCCATTTGGATTGACCAATGCACCGGCAGTGTTCATGGACTTGATGAATCGAGTCTGCAGGCCATACTTAGATCAGTTTGTTATCGTCTTCATTGATGATATACTGATTTATTCAAAGACGGAGCAAGAACTTGAGGATCATTTGAAGAAAGTTTTAGAGCTACTCAGAGCTGAACAGTTTATGCTAAATTCTCAAAGTGTGAATTTTGGCTAAAAGAGGTTCACTTCTTAGGGAATGTCATAAACAAGGATGGGATTCATGTAGATCCAGCAAAGATTGAGGCGATCAAGAACTGGACTACCCCATCTACTCCGACAGAGATTCGTTCATTTCTAGGTTTGGCAGGCTATTACAGAAGATTCATCGCGAACTTTTCAAAGATCTCCTTGCCACTTACCACATTAACCCTGAAAAGTCAAGCGTTTATATGGGGACAGAAATAAGAGGATGCATTTCAACTTCTTAAACAGAAGTTATGAAATTCCCCTATCCTTAGTCTTCCAGAGGGCAGTGATGATTTCATTGTCTACTTCGATGCTTCAAACCTTGGCCTCGGTTGTGTACTTATGCAACGGGACAAGGTGATTGCATATGCTTCAAGACAGCTTAAGGTTCACGAGATGAATTATACTACTCATGACCTTGAGTTAGGGGTTGTGGTCTTTGCATTGAAGATATGAAGGCACTACCTTTATGGTACTAAATGTGTTATCTATACAGACCACAAGAGCCTACAACACATTCTCAATCAGAAAGAACTCAACATGAGACAACGGCGTTGGGTTGAGCTTCTAACTGATTATGACTGCGAGATTCGTTACCATCCGGGTAAAGCCAATGTGGTGGTGGATGCTCTTAGTCGTAAGGAACCGGTCAAACCAATTCGTGTAAGAGCCATGGAGATCAACACACAACCGAACTTGAAAGATCTGATTCGTATTGCACAACAACAAGTGATGATGGACAATCAACTGAAGACAGACTTAGAATGCGGAATTGAGAAGAAATTGGAACCTCGATCTAACGGGGTGTTATATCTCAACGGCTGCATCTGGATTCCAATGTCAGAAGAATTGCGCACACTCATCTGTGATGAGGCTCATAAGTCGCGATACTCAGTTCATCCTGGAGCAGATAAGATGTACCAAGACTTACGGGCATCTTACTGGTGGCCGGGAATGAAGAAAGACATAGCACTGTATGTGGGGAAATGTCTATCATGTTCCAAAGTCAAAGCATAACATCAAAAGCCTTCGGGACTTCTGCAGCAACCTGAAATTCCTCAATGGAAATGGGAACAAATTTCCATGGATTTCATAACCAAGTTGACGAGAACTCCGCGAGGATTCGATTCGATTTGGGTGATCGTTGATCGACTCACCAAATCTGCTCATTTTCTCCCGATCCGAGAGGATTACAAAATGGAGAAGTTAGCTACCTTGTACATCAACGAAATCATTGCGCGTCATGGTACTCCAATATCAATCATATCTGATCGTGATAGTCGTTTCACTTCTCGCTTTTGGCAATCATTGCAAAAGGCTTTGGGAACTCGTGTTAATCTTAGCACGGCGTATTATCCCCAAACCGACGGTCAAAGCGAAAGGACTATCCAAACACTCGAGGGCATGCTACGTTCTTGTGTGATCAATTTCGGTGGGAGTTGGGACACTCATCTTCCACTCATCGAGTTTTCGTACAACAACAGCTACCATACAAGCATTCAATGTGCACCATTCGAAGCTTTATATGGTATAAAGTGCCGATCACCGGTCTGTTGCATCGAGGTTGGTGACTCACAGGTCGTAGGACCTGAACTCAATCAAGAAACAACCGACAAAATCACAATCATTCAATCAAGGCTTAAGGCTGCAAGGGATAGACAAAAGAGCTATGCCGATCAACGTCGGAAACCACTTGAGATTCAAGTTGGTGACCGAGTCTTACTCAAGGTTTCTCCCTTGAAAGGCGTTGTCCGATTTGGGAAGAAAGGGAAACTTGCACCAATGTACGTTGGACCTTTTTAGATCCTGGAACGGATTGGTCCCGTAGCCTACAAACTCAAACTTCTAGTGGAGCTAAGCAATGTTCACGATACATTTCATGTATCAAATCTTAAGAAATTCTTGGCAGATCATGATGTTCAGATTCCACTGGAAGACATTCAGATTCAAAACAACATGCAATTCATAGAACTTCCGGTAGAAATCATGGATCATGGAGTCAAGAAACTTAAACGTAGCCGTATTTCGATCGTAAAGGTACGATGGGAGGGCAAACGTGGTGCTGAGTTCACCTGGGAATGTGAAGACCAGATGAAGCTTAAGTACCCTCATCTTTTTACAGTACCTTCGGCTAGTTAATTTCGGGACAAAATTCCCTTAACTAGGGGAGACTGTAACATCTGTACATTTAGTCATGGTAGTCGTAAACAGTGTTAGTACAATATGTGTTTAATTCAGCGTTTGCAATGTGATTCAGGTGTTCATGATTGTGTTTGTGTGTGATAGGATCTTAATTTAATAGGAACAAGTATGTATTATTTATTTACAGTTGATTTCGCTAGACAAGAAAAGTATCCTATTATATCGAAACAGTGGTGGGACGGTGTCAGATAAGGCAGGTAGCTGGACTCTGGGGTATGCCCTATACATATACTGCGTTCGGTGTAATGGGAAAGTGTTAGTGCGTAGTGTTTAGACGAATAATATGACAAAAGAATTAATTAAACAAAAAAATCGTAATATGTAAGCGAGACTGAGTATAATTATGGGTGACGATCCATAACGATACGAATGTTGAACTTATAATTATGATTAAACGACAATAAATAAATAATACGATCGAAAAACGTACGTGATTGCGGGGTATACACGTAATTGTATTTGTTTAACGATCTGACAACGAACGAAGAGTAAAAATAAGTGAAATAAATTTATTTTACATTTTTACAATTTTGAAACTCATCAAAATGATGAGAATAATAACTATTTTATTTAAAACGCGTAAAATGCGCGTTACGTTCCGAAAACGCGAACCGAGCCACCGGAACGAACCCGAATACCACTCGTACTATAAAAGCCTTGAAGAAGGATTTTTCCCTCATTTAATTCAGCCAAACCCTCTCTCTCTCTACAATTTTCGTCTCCCACCTATCACTAGAAAAATCAAGCTTCAAACGTGCGTATCTCCTTCGTTTCTTGACGGATTTAGGTGTTTTTGGTGTCCACGCGTAGCTCTCGACATTCCTTACACAGAAGTACAAAGGATCTGGGACTTTCACCAACAGAATCTGAGGTACGAAGCCATTAATGTGCTGAAAAAATAGGGTTTTTCATTATCTTGATGTATGTGTTGGTTACCACGTTATAAACCGGCTTTGGGTCTAAACCTTCGAATCTACAACATTTCGGGGATGTGTCTATGACTAGGCCTGGTCTGGGAAAGGTTGGATTAAAGGAATGAGGTGGATGGAGGGGATGATGACAGGTTCGTGGGTGGTGCTCGACCCCAACAGCCCAGGGCCGAACCTGTAGTTCATGGCCGAGCCCTACAAGGCCGAACCTTCCTCACCCCAACAACCACGGCGAACCTTAAGATTGTAGCCGAACCCAACATGGCTCCCGAACCATCGGACATCCAGCTCGACCAGCCGAACCATTAGACACTTAGCGAACCCTTCCTGTATGATGAACAAACCCTGGTTCTAGCGAACCCATGATGGCTCAGACGAACCCCATGCATGCATCACGAACCCTCATTCACGAACCATACCCACGAACCTTAGGACGACGAACCATCATCGAACCCAACCGTTGCCAAACCTCCTAGCCGAACCTTGTTGTGTTCTTTGGCCGAACCTTAATGGTGCTCTCATGACCGGCGAACCTGTGAACCATCGAACCTAGGGGAGTCCCACGAACCCTACCCCGGCGAACCTAGGTCCCCCTTAAACCCAAAAGGTTCGCTTCCCAGGATGGCAAAACCAGGGGCTTTCAACTATCACTAGTTAACCCTCGGCCCATATAAGTGTAATTGAACTCAATGAAAGACTTCACACATTTATTTGGCCCAACGAATCAATAAACCGGCCCAAAGCCCAATTATCAGTCGGCCCATGAATCATCAAACCGGTATCCATATTTGGTCCAATTGGCTAAGGCCCATGAGTTGGCCCACATATCCTAAACCTAGCCCAACCTTAAGTTGAGTTGGCCCATAGAATTCCAATTTGGCTCAAAAGCATGCCCAAAGCCCAATAACAAATGCTTAGGCCCAAAAGGGAGAGATTGGCCCATGGGATCATATCTCGGCCCAATCCTGGACTTTTAACTCATTAATTATGAAGGGATATTATTCGGTTTAGGTTTAATTCAACCTAAATACGAGATCAAGTCATAATCACAAGGGTCTAAAACACTTTAACATATCTTCAAATTACATGTTAAACAATGGTTATCAAATTCATCAACACTTGTTATTTTATGCATACAAGTTGTGCATAAAAGTACAAGACACATCTTTTTCATGAATCAATTATCAATCAAGTGACTCAAATCATGATATTCAAATTCACACAACATTCCTAAACATGAGAACAAGCTATTCAAGAGTTAATCAAGATCATGATTAAAACAAGTCAATCAATGGACCAAAGGCTATACAATCATAAATCTTATACTCTATGTATGATTACAATGATGTAGGAAATCGTTAGAAGTCTTGCTTGCTATTTGCTACTTGTTATAGTTCAGAATCTACTGCAGACAGGTGAGAACATTAGCCCCTCTTTTACTGTTTTACAGCTGTTTTGGGGTGGAACACGTGATCAATTACTCTCATTACAATCATACTTCATTATACAGAATTTATGCTACTTTACAAACATTACAGGTTCATTGTACAAATTCAACAGATTCATCAACTGTTTTAAAGGATTTCATCAACTGTTTTAACGGATTCATCAACTGTTTTAAAGGATTTCATCAACTGTTTTAAAGGATTTATCAACTGTCTTAAAGGATTCTATAAACTGATAAACATATTTTACTAAAAGGTTTTATAAAGGGTTCTCTAATCTATTTTATACCTGTTAGACACACATAGTTGTATAAATGTTAAACTCTTTTAAAGAATAAGTTTTATAAAATCTTTTACTAAGAATTGTGCTTTTACAAGATAATATTTTATAAACCTTGTTATTACACAAGGACACTATTCTCGGTATTCAATCAAGGGTTCCAATGCAAGGTTTTCAATCAATGGTTTTCATAGTGATATTAAATCAAAGGATTTCAATTCATGGTATTCAAGCAAGGTTTTCAAATCATGGTATTCAAACAAGGCATTCAATCAAAGGTTTCAAATCCAAGTATTTCAAAAACAAGGTGTTCATCGTTGTCAACAAACTTATACATACATCAAGTTACATATTCATTAGCGTTAGTACTGGGTGATCACAACAAGGGAAAGCGGACACATTGGGACAGACCAATTCTGGAGTTAGCTTTTAAATTTGTTTTAAAAGCTAACTGCAGAATTGGGTACATTATGGTTTTATCAAAGTTACTGATATATTCTCTGACTCCAAACGTAGTTTGGGACTTGATTATATGTTGGTTTTTCTAGCAAACAGTCTGATGACTGTTTGGACACGTTTTACAGACTTGATGTTAGTTTGGGTTGTAACCATCCATGTATTTTCATTCCCTGTTTCATACATGTGCTTTACATTGCAGATTCATACTTACAAATGTTAAACCTATTGTTCTCACCTACTACTTTTGTAGTTGACATTTACTTTTCACGTGTTTCAGGTAATCTGATTTAAGACATTCTAAAGGACAACTAAGGAGACCGTTTAAGATAGAACAAGATGAAGAAACATGCTAGGATGGATTTAGAAACACATTAAAATCCTGATTGTTTAATTGTCTTGTTTGAAGTCTTATTTTGTAAACTATATTTTGGGTCTGTAATTGTCTTTCTTTTGGTAGATAGATTGAATGTCTATAACTAAACAATGGTCTAAACATTATGAAATCTAGTAATACATTATGGTTGTTCTTATTCAATACTTGTGCATGACTCAACCATATCGTCTCCGCGTCGTGGATTCCGCACGCGGCGCAGGGGGTGTGACAGGTTGGTATCAGAGCCAAGGTTGTAGAGAACTAGGAAAAACCCAATAATTAAGTACCTAGACTATAACCTAAGCTACCCAATAGGACTAAGTGCTATAGGCTTGAGGATACTTAGGATTTAAGTAAACTTAAGTAAGCATTAAGTCTACATTAAGCTTGAAAGATCTTAGGGATACTTTCTAAGATTAGATATCGAGTCAAGGAATTTGAATCGGAATTCTATAACTTTAGTAACCGAACTAAATTCCTCCACACATATTCATTAAAGGATTTCAGAGGCAAGGATCTGTATTCTTAGTATCCTTGATCTGAAATTCTCAATCAGAGTTCATTAAAGGATTTCAGAGGCAAGGATCTGTATTCTTAGTATCCTTGATCTGAAATCCTCAATCAGAGTTCATTAAATGATTTCAGAGGCAAGGATTTGTATTCTTAGTATCCTTGATCTGAAATTCTCAATCAGAGTTCATTAAAGGATTTCAGAGGCAAGGATTTGTATTCCTAGTATCCTTGATCTGAAATTCTCAATCAGAATTCATTACAGAATTTTAGAGGCAAAGATCTGTATTCTTAGTATCTTTGATCTGAAATTCTAATCATGTCATCATCATCATGTATTCATTTCATTAGGACTTCATAACTTAGAATCTGTGTAACAGCATTCTTTAGTTGAAGTTCACACAAGGAGATCATTATGCTCAATACTGTAAGTATTGGGAACCTAGGTTAATTAACCTAGGACACATATACAAAAACCTAAGGTTTTGATTTCAAGTAAATAAAGAACCACGGTTTACACAAATCATAATCATATTCATAGTTCAAGAGACAATCAGGAATCAATCATAGTCAATCAAGGGTTGGGATCCTAGCTTCAAATACAAACGGCGGCCAAGCTCTGGCATACTGAAGTGGTGGTGGGTTGGCGGCTGGGCGGGCAGTAGCTTGACCCAGGGTAATCCCTATATATAAGCTAACATCAGTATGACAGGGGGAATTTGGCGTTAGTATTTGATGTAAGGATTCGGGAAGCAACTGGAATCATTGAACATTAGTCAAACATATGAGATACAATCATTCGAGGTACAACCATTGTGTGAATCAATCAAAAATGAATCAATCAAGTGTGTGAATCAATCAAGTTGTGAACAATCTTTAAATGTTATCCTTAAGTGAAATTCTTAAGTGATTACATGCTTCGTACTTACTAACATAGGTTAACGGGAAAAATGTAGAGCACACATATGATTTAGTTCTACATGTTAACAATTGTTAGTAGGTGCACACATAATTCAAATCAATCATAGATTCAATCATAGTTCAATTGATCAAAGATCATGGGTTGCTTAATCAATGGAACATACTTGGAAATCAATACAATCGTATTGCCAAATGCTAGCAAGGGCATGATCGTGGTATATCGAAGCGGTGGTGGGTTGGCGACTGGGCTGGTAGTTTGCTTGACCCTTTTTTATGCCCTATATATAATCTATCTTTGGTATATCGGGAAAGTGTCAGTGTGTAGGTTTGGTGGAGTGAAATCATGAGACATCGTACATATTCACATGAGAAGTATGCTAATAAGTTAATTGCTTATACGTGTACTTGCTCATATTACAATTGAATGATAATATTAGTAGTATGGACATATTACTAACTTGATCATGTAAATTCAATTGTATCCTTTCTCATTTCTGACCCACTTGTGGCTTCTATTCGTAGAATGCCTCCTCGACGTGACCCTAACGGTGGGGCTTCAACAAGTGGCAACGATGATGAGATCAACAAAATTGCCCGGGCTATCTCATAACATATGAGGGATGTCATTCCGGGTATGGTCACTGATATCACCCAGAATCTTCGTGGAAGTACCAGTGATTCAGCACACAACTCAAATGCCACTAACGCCGGAACTGCTACCTTCACTTATAAGCAGTTCAATGATGCTAAGCCTCCTAAGTACTCTGGTACTGAGGGAGCTACCAGTCTACTACAATGGCTGGAAAGCATTGAGGATATCCTAGACTTCACGGGATGTCCGGAAAACCTAAAGGTCAAGATGGCTTCAAGCGCTTTTCATAAGGGCGCACTCACCTGGTGGAATTCTGAGAAGAACACCAGAGGCCGAGAAGTTGCTTTGGCCTTACCATGGGAGGATTTCAAGAAGGTATTGGTGGAACAGTTTTGTCCATGACATGAGCTGAAGAAACTCGAGGTTGAGATGTGGAATTTGGTTCAAGACAGTGGCGAAAGCGCCAAATATACAACTCGTTTCCATGAGTTATGTATTTTGGTGCCACATCTGGTTACTCCTCTATCCCGCAGGATAGAGAAGTACATTGAAGGATTACCCCTAGTTATCAGGGGAACTGTTATGGGGAGCAACCCTATTACTCTTGAAACGGCAATTCATCTTGGCGCAACCCTTACTGAAGAATATGTCAAGGCGGGTGTGCTCACTCGAAAGGGGTATAAGAGAGCACAGATTGAAGAAGGCAAGAAGCCTGAACCGTATCAACCCAAGAAGAAGAAACAGAAAAAAAGGATGATCAAGAACTATGCAGCCTTGACTGCAGCTACACCTGTACAAGCCACTCCTGTAACTGCTATGCCACAACCAGCTACGGCCAGAAAGCCTTATACTGGCCTGTTTTCACTTTGCACCAAATGCTAATACCATCACCTACCCACTATTCCAGGCAGAAAATGTCTAAAGTGTGGACGGATGGGACATTTGGCTGCAACATGTCGATCTGCTCATCTAGCTGCTGCTACAACTACCACCGCTGATCCTGCTACTACTGGTGGAAGGGTCTGTTACAATTGTGGAGCAGAAGGACACTTCAGAAACCAGTGCCCAAAACTCAACACAGCCGCAACAACTGCTACTGCTCGTGCCTTTGTTATCGGAACTTCCGAAGCACGCGAGGACCCGGCAGTCATCACGGGTACATTTCTCATTAATGATCACTACGTTTCTATCATATTTGACACTGGTGCTGATAAAAGTTTTGTCTCTACTAATATTTCTTCCCTGTTTAATAAACAACCATCCATACTTGATGTTCCTTACACCGTAGAAGTAGCGGATGGTAAGACCATATTAGTAAATTCAATAATTCGTGATGGTGAATTAAGATTGAACGATCATCTTTTCCTTACCGATCTCATTCCTATGACACTCGGAAGCTTCGAAGTCGTAGTAGGAATGGATTGGTTATCCAAAAACCGTACCGAAATCGTATGTTCGGAGAAACTTATTCGAATTCCTCTACCGTCCGGCGAAATGATGCAAGTTTACGGCGAGAAACCCTGCCGAGGATTGAAGATTGTGTCGTGCATGAAGGCTAGGAAGTACCTGAAGAAGAAATACTTTGCGTTCCTGGCTCACGTGGTAGAGAAGAAAGCAGTTGGAGACGTTCCGGTCATCAGAGATTATCCGGACGTATTCCCAGAAGACTTGCCTGGACAACCACCGATCAGGCAAGTGGAGTTTAGAATCGATCTCGTCCCTAGAGCAAACCCAGTGGCGAAGTCACCATATCGATTAGCACCGTCTGAGATGCAAGAACTGTCTAGTCAACTCCAAGAACTTCTAGACAAAGGTTTCATTAGACCGAATTTCTCTCCATGGGGAGCTCCGGTTCTCTTTGTCAAGAAGAAAGACGGTTCGTTTAGTATGTGCATCGATTATCGTGAGCTAAACAAGTTGACAATCAAGAACAGATATCCTCTACCTAGAATCGATGATCTGTTCGATCAATTACAGGGAGCGACTTGCTTTTCTAAAATTGATCTACGATTCGGGTATCATCAGTTACGAGTAAATGATGAGGATATACCAAAGACTGCGTTTAGGACTCGATATCGACACTATGAGTTTGTGGTTATGCCACTTGGACTGACCAATGCACCGACAGTGTTCATGGACTTGATGAATCGAGTCTGCAGGCCATACTTAGATCAGTTTGTTATCGTCTTCATTGATGATATACTGATTTATTCAAAGATGGAGCAAGAACATGAGGATCATTTGAAGAAAGTTTTAGAGCTACTCAGAGCTGAACAGCTTTATGCTAAATTCTCAAAGTGTGAATTTTGGCTAAAAGAGGTTCACTTCTTAGGGCATGTCATAAACAAGGATGGGATTCATGTAGATCCAGCAAAGATTGAGGCGATCAAGAACTGGACTACCCCATCTACTCCGACAGAGATTCGTTCATTTCTGGGTTTGGCAGGCTATTACAGAAGATTCATCGCGAACTTTTCAAAGATCGCCTTGCCACTTACCACATTAACCCAGAAAAGTCAAGCGTTTATATGGGGACAGAAACAAGAGGATGCATTTCAACTTCTTAAACAGAAGTTATGAAATTCCCGTATCCTTAGTCTTCTAGAGGGCAGTGATGATTTCATTGTCTACTTCGATGCTTCAAACCTTGGCCTCGGTTGTGTACTTATGCAACGGGACAAGGTGATTGCATATGCTTCAAGACAGCTTAAGGTTCACGAGATGAATTATACTACTCATGACCTTGAGTTAGGGGCTGTGGTCTTTGCATTGAAGATATGAAGGCACTACCTTTATGGTACTAAATGTGTTATCTATACAGACCACAAGAGCCTACAACACATTCTCAATCAGAAAGAACTCAACATGAGACAACGGCGTTGGGTTGAGCTTCTAACTGATTATGACTGCGAGATTCGTTACCATCCGGGTAAAGCCAATGTGGTGGTGGATGCTCTTAGTCGTAAGGAACCGGTCAAACCAATTCGTGTAAGAGCCATGGAGATCAACACACAACCAAACTTGAAAGATCTAATTCGTATTGCACAACCACAAGTGATGATGGACAATCAACTGAAGACAGACTTAGAATGCGGAATTGAGAAGAAACTGGAACCTCGATCTGACGGGGTGTTATATCTCAACGGTCGCATCCGGATTCCAAAGTCAGAAGAATTGCGCACACTCACCTGTGATGAGGCTCATAAGTCGCGATACTCAGTTCATCCTGGAGCAGATAAGATGTACCAAGACTTACAGGAATCTTACTGGTGGCCGGGAATGAAGAAAGACATAGCACTGTATGTGAGGAAATGTCTAACATGTTCCAAAGTCAAAGCAGAACATCAAAACCTTCGGGACTTCTGCAGCAACCTGAAATTCCTCAATGGAAATGGGAATAAATTTCCACGGATTTCATAACCAAGTTGCCGAGAACTCCCCGAGGATTCGATTCGATTTGTGTGATCGTTGATCGACTCACCAAATCTGCTCATTTTCTCCCGATCCGAGAGGATTACAAAATGAAGAAGTTAGCTACCTTGTACATCAACGAAATCATTGCGCGTCATGGTACTCCAATATTAATCATATCTGATCGTGATAGTCGTTTCACTTCTCTCTTTTGGCAACCCATTGCAAAAGGCTTTGGGAACTCGTGTTAATCTTAGCACGGCGTATTATCCCCAAACCGACGGTCAAAGCGAAAGGACTATCCAAACACTCGAGGACATGCTACGTTCTTGTGTGATCGATTTCGGTGGGAGTTGGGACACTCATCTTCCACTCATCGAGTTTTCGTACAACAACAACTACCATACAAGCATTCAATGTGCACCATTCGAAGCTTTATATGGTAGAAAGTGCCGATCACCGGTCTGTTGGACCGAGGTTGGTGACTAACAGGTCGTAGGACCTGAACTCATTCAAGAAAGAACCGACAAAATCACAATCATTCAATCAAGGCTTAAGGCCGCAAGGGATAGACAAAAGACCTATGCCGATCGACGTCGGAAACCACTTGAGTTTCAAGTTGGTGACCGAGTCTTACTCAAGGTTTCTCCCTGGAAAGGCGTTGTCTGATTTGGGAAGAAAGGGAAACTTGCACCAAGGTACGTTGGACCTTTTGAGATCCTGGAACGGATTGGTCCCGTAGCCTACAAACTCAAACTTCCAGTGGAGCTAAGCAATGTTCACGATACATTTCATGTATCGAATCTTAAGAAATGCTTGGCAGATAATGATGTTCAAATTCCACTGGAAGACATTCAGATTCAAAACAACATGCAATTCATAGAACGTCCGGTAGAAATCATGGATCATGGAGTCAAGAAACTTAAACGTAGCCGTATTTCGATCGTAAAGGTACGATGGGAGGGCAAACGTGGTGCTGAGTTCACCTAGGAACGTGAAGACCAGATGAAGCTTAAGTATCCTCATCTTTTTACAGTACCTTCGGCTAGTTAATTTCGGGACGAAATTCCCTTGACTAAGGGAGACTGTAACATCTGTACATTTAGTCATGGTAGTCGTAAACAATGTTAGTACAATATGTGTTTAATTCAATGTTTTCAATGTGATTCAAGTGTTCATGATTGTGTTTGTGTGTGATAGGATCTTAATTTAATAGGAACAAGTATGTATTATATATTTACAGTCGATTTCGCTAGGCAAGAACAGTATCGTATTATATCGAAACAGTGGTGGGACGGTGTCAGATAAGGCAGGTAGCTGGACTCTTGGGTATGCCCTATACATATACTGCGTTCGGTGTAATGGGAAAGTGTTAGTGCGTAGTGTTTAGACGAATAGTATGACAAAAGAATTAATTAAACAAAAAAATCGTAATATGTAAGCGAGACTGAGTATAATTATGGGTGACGATCCATAACGATACGAATGTTGAACTTATAATTATGATTAAACGACAATAAATAAATAATACGATCGAAAAACGTACGTGATTGCGGGGTATACACGTAATTGTATTTGTTTAACGATCTGACAACGAACGAAGAGTAAAAATAAGTGAAATAAATTTATTTTACATTTTTACAATTTTGAAACTCATCAAAATGATGAGAATAATAACTATTTTATTTAAAACGCGTAAAATGCGCGTTACGTTCCGAAAACGCGAACCGAGCCACCGGAACGAACCCGAATACCACTCGTACTATAAAAGCCTTGAAGAAGGATTTTCCCCTCATTTAATTCAGCCAAACCCTCTCTCTCTCTACAATTTTCGTCTCCCACCTATCACTAGAAAAATCAAGCTTCAAACGTGCGTATCTCCTTCGTTTCTTGACGGATTTAGGTGTTTTTGGTGTCCACGCGTAGCTCTCGACATTCCCTACACAGAATTACAAAGGATCTGGGACTTTCACCAACAGAATCTGAGGTACAAAGCCATTAATGTGCTGAAAAAATAGGGTTTTTCATTATCTTGATGTATGTGTTGGTTACCACGTTATAAACCGGCTTTGGGTCTAAACCTTCGAATCTACAACATTTCGGGGATGTGTCTATGACTAGGCCTGGTCTGGGAAAGGTTGGATTAAAGGAATGAGGTGGATGGAGGGGATGATGACAGGTTCGTGGGTGGTGCTCGACCCCAACAGCCCAGGGCCGAACCTGTAGTTCATGGCCGAGCCCTACAAGGCCGAACCTTCCTCACCCCAACAACCACGGCGAACCTTAAGATTGTAGCCGAACCCAGCATGGCTCCCGAACCCTCGGACATCCAGCTCGACCAGCCGACCCATTAGATACTTAGCGAACCCTTCTTGTATGATGAACGAACCCTGGTTCTAGCGAACCCATGATGGCTTAGACGAACCCCATGCATGCATCACGAACCCTCATTCACGAACCATACCCACGAACCTTAGGACGACGAACCATCACCGAACCCAACCGTTGCCAAACCTCCTAGCCGAACCTTGTTGTGTTCTTTGGCCGAACCTTAATGGTGCTCTCATGACCGGCGAACCTGTGAACCATCGAACCTAGGGGAGTCCCACGAACCCTACCCCGGCGAACCTAGGTCCCCCTTAAACCCAAAAGGTTCGCTTCCCAGGATGGCAAAACCAGGGGCTTTCAACTATCACTAGTTAACCCTCGGCCCATATAAGTGTAATTGAACTCAATGAAAGACTTCACACATTTATTTGGCCCAACGAATCAATAAACCGGCCCAAAGCCCAATTATCAGTCGGCCCATGAATCATCAAACCGGTATCCATATTTGGTCCAATTGGCTAAGGCCCATGAGTTGGCCCACATATCCTAAACCTAGCCCAACCTTAAGTTGATTTGGCCCATAGAATTCCAATTTGGCTCATAAGCATGCTGTAACATCTGTGCCGGAACCGTTACCGGAACAGTAAATTGTACAGTAACTTGTACAGTAACTCAGGTACATCTTACGGGAAACTATGTTATGCTATTGATACATTTCTGAAACTATTAAACGATTGTCTGAATCTGACTTAAACCTTAGGGTTTAACAGTCAGAAAACATGTCAGACAACACAGTGTTGAAACACGAATACATGATGTGATATTAGTTGTATAAACGTATGTGAGGTTTAACAAAACGAAACTAAAACGGTTATTGTTGTGGAATGCTAAACCGACGAATTATTCGTATAGGTGACGATCTGTACGAATGAGTCTGATAGTTTAACGTTCTGAAATGATAACTTAACAGTAGAAAACAAGAATCAGAAAGCCAAACCATTGACGTGTTCGTTCGAATGACGATTCG
This sequence comes from Mikania micrantha, assembly GCA_009363875.1. NCBI lineage: Eukaryota > Viridiplantae > Streptophyta > Magnoliopsida > Asterales > Asteraceae > Mikania > Mikania micrantha. The sequence continues at coordinate 74,782,405 of CM018681.1, read as the reverse complement.
AACGAATACGCGCGATGGTGACGCGATCTGATGAAACGATAACGAAAACGAATAACGACACGAACGATCATAATTTTTTTAAAGAAATATCATAATTGTTATTTTACAATTTTGAAACTCATCATTAAATAATTTAACTTTAACTATCTTAATTTAAAACGCGAACAAATTTAACGAAACACGAAAATTATTAAAACACGTAAAATATTATAACTCGACATTTAATTATACGCAATGATATTTTATATAATTTATAATAATATTTATACTTTAGTCATCCAAAAACATTCATTTTGTTTTATTTTACGAAAAAGCCGCGTAACGTGCCGGATACGCGACGAAACCGCAAACCGAGCAACCGAAACGAACCCGAATACCCGTGGGGTATTTAAGCACCAAATGTGGTGTTTTACTCATTTTCAACCAGCCACATTCTCTCTCTTGAAGCCATTCACGAACCCTTCTCTCTATCACTAGAAACCAACTTCAATCCTTCATAACTTGCTCGTTTCTAGCCCGATTCGAGTGATTCTTGCGCCTAAACGTTGATCTTGAAGCCCTCTATCTAAAAGTACAGCAGATCGGAGAAGAAGGTCACTCAGAAACGAGGTATGATGCTTGAAACGTTCGAAGAAATAGGGTTTTCATATATGGGTTTTGATACACACACATCTAGCCGGCTCTCACCTTTCTCTTTGGAACCTAACACTCTCGAGAACCTACCTGCATCTTACACTGCCGTGGGTGCAGTTTTACAACTGATCGAGACTTAATGATGATGCTAGGTAGCTACAGGTTCGCCAATGAAAGGCTGGCCGAACCCATGTTGAACAGGAACGAAACTGGGCAAGGTTTGCAAGCCCACACAGCCGAACCCTTCATCAGCTGGATCGAACCTTCATGACTCAGACGAACCCTACTGCCAAACCTGCACGCTGCGAACCCCAACGAACCTGAGCCATAGGCGAACCCTTGCTGAATCATTAGTGATGACCGAACCATGCATGAAAAATCTAGACGAACCTTATTGTGCTCCCTTTAGCCGAACCTTAGATGATAGCCTACTATTGCCGAACCTGTAACATAATTGAGTCGTAGGTTCGCTGGGATACTCATCTAGGCAGTCGACTTCTTTTGAAATCACTCAGCCGAGACACCAGAAGCCCAATATCCTGTACTTAGCTCATGAACTAGCCCAAATTCATTTTCCTTGTAGCTCAAAAATAATCAGCAGGCCCATCAATTCTTCTTTTTCGGTCCATTGAGTCTAAACAGGCCCATGTAGTTGGCCCAAACCCTTGTCTCGGCCCAATTAATTATTAACTAGCCCAACACATAACCAGGCCCAACAATGTGTAGTTGGATCATGAATTTAATTGGGTTACGATCTTGGATCAATCATAAACCAACAGGCCCACGTGATTATGTGGCCCAAAGGCCCAACTACACTTGGTTTAATTAATAACCGGCCCACACACAACTTGAATCGGCCTAAGGGTTTGAGATTTGGCCCATCGGTGTATGATACGGCCCAATACTCTAGAATTAATCTAAAGAGTTCTTTTGGGCCCAACAGTTGGACTACCCACACACACGGCCCAAATAATTCATTTAGCCCAATGACAATTCAGTCGGCCCACATGAATGAAATGAAACGATCAAGATGCAAGGCTATGCGATAAGATACAAAGGATAATTATCACCTAACTTAAAACCTAAGTTTTATACTTAGAACTCTTTTTGTCATGATAATAATTCGAGGGGAACATAAAGTCAACAAAGAGTGCTAACCTAAACTTGGTAAGTCACGTGTTATCAAAATCCTTAACCACTAAACCGGGCCGAGTGAAGACCGCGACTTACTAGTGTTAGCCAACTATAGGGCTAACACAAACACTTACACGCACATGAATCATTACAACACGAACTTATAAGCTACAAATACTATGAAATCAATACAGGATTGTGAACATTACAACAAGTACAGACAAAGAGCGTGCGTATTCTTGTTTAGAACTTAGTCAACCGCTTCAAACACAGGTGAGTTCATTTGTCCCTTTTCAAATTTATTTGTTTTACTTCGGGACTGAGAAGCATGTTAAACATTTTCCTAAAACTCTTGAAATGTTATTTATGCTTTAAACATAAACATGATACTTATGTTGGAACTTATGCTAGAACTTAGAATACTTGAAAAGCAATAGCCTTGAAACTTATACTTCAAAATTGAGGCTTGAAGACATATGTGGGATGCTTAGGAGACTTGATACTTATGCTACAACAATATGCTTAAACTTGGTGATTGATGCTTATGTTGCAAACTAGAAGTTTAATTTATTCTTAAACTATATTCCTAAACTATATTCTTAAACTATATTCTTGAAGCTTATACTATAAACTATATTCTTAAACTATACTCTTACTACTTATGCTCTAAGCTATATTCTTAAACGCTACTCTTGATGCTTACGCTGTAAACTATATTCTTAAACCATACGCTTGAAGCTTATGCTATAAACTATATACTTAAACTAGATGCTTAACCTTTATGCTATAAACTATATGCTTAAAACTACGGATGCTTTAAACCTTTTGTAAGCTATAAACTTGTTATGCAAGAGCAACGGTTTGGCCTCTCAGTGCTTGCCTCTCCGGTTGCTAAACTTAAAAGCTATAAACTTGTTATGCAAAAGCAACGGTTTGGCCTCTCAGTGCTTGCCTCTCAGGTTGCTAAACTTAAAAGCCATAAACTTGTTATGCAAAAGCAACGGTTTGGCCTCTCAGTGCTTGCCTCTCCGGTTGCTAAACTTAAAAGCTATGAACTTGATAAGCTAAAAACAACGGTTTGGCCTCTCAGTGCTTGCCTCTCTGGTTGTTAAACATTGGATGCTATAAACTATTGACTATGGAAGAACAATAGTTGGTCTCTCAGTGCTTGCCTTCATGTGTTCTTCCTAGTCGGGACTTGAAGAACAATAGTTGGTCTCTCAGTGCTTGCCTTCATGTGTTCTTTACAGTCAGGACTAGAAGGCACCTATTATGGTCTCTCAGTGCTTGCCATAGGGTGACCTTTATAGTCGGGACTTGAGGGGTAGACTTATGGCCTCTCAGTGCTTGCCATACAGTGATTCCTCAATGTTCACTCATGCTATAAACTTAAACATAATGCTAAAGCTATAAACGATATGGAGGGTAGGTAAGACGCTTAATTATCATTAACAGCAATGTCCTATGCGACTTAGTATGTGGTGGGACGGCGTCTGGGCGGGTTGTAGGCTCGACTCAGGGGTATGCCCTATACATAAGCATACCGAGTTGGATGATACAGGTGGTGTTAATGAAATTAAGGTTGTTACCTAGGGGAAACATGAATGCTTTTGGGTCAATATCATAAACTTTAAACATGATGCTTTTAAACGAATATTGAAGCTATTACATACGAATGCTATAGACTTGTAAACTTTGAGACAATAACCTAAAGCTGTGATGGGGAATGAATCGAATGATAGGTAAAATGCTTAATTATCATTAATAACAATGTCCTATGTGACTTAGTATGTGGTGGGACGGCGTCTGGGCGGGTTGTAGGCTCGACTCAGGGGTATGCCCTATACATAAGCATACCGAGTTGGATGATACAGGTGTTGTTAATGAGGTTAAGGTTTTACCGAAGGGGGTTTTCTAAAGCTATTTTCTTTTAAACTTATAAACTCCATGAACTCACCAACCGTTGTGTTGACTTGATCTTTTACATGCTTTCTCAGGTAATGCACAGGAGTAAGCTTAAGCTTTTGGATTGCATACTAGGATGCCAGATAGCAGACCTAGTAGACTTTTGGAGAAGCACATATTATGCTATGGATGCGATACACTTTTGATATCTTGTACAGATACAAGATATAAACATTATTCTTTTGATTAGGTTTACTTAGTTAAATTGCAGAACATAGCTATTGTAATTTAACTTTGTAATCCTATATATCATATGATTGTGCTTTAGATATTCTTAAACGTTGATGCTATGTAAACAATCTGATCTCCATGATTATCACCCGCGATATCACGCCCCGGGAACCTTCCGCCCGACGGGGACTTCGATCCAACCCCGCCGGCTCGGGGTGTGACAGATTGGTATCAGAGCTCAAGGTTATAGAGAATAATAGGTCATTTACTTAAAACGGTTTGACCTAGACTATAACTTAGGGACCCTTCATGTAGAGAACATAGGAATTAGGAGATTACTTGCATTATGTCTCCTGCATTCGATCATTGCACTAACTGATATCCTATTGGTTACGATCAGAATGTCACCGAGAAGACAACCATCACCGTCTCTCCCGTCACAGGAGATAGACCCAGCAATCGATGCACTCGCAACTCTGATCACTGAAGAGTTGATGGCGGTTCTTCCTGGAATCATCACCCGGATCCGAAACAGTGAGGAGTTTGCTAGGAACTTTCCACTCCTTTCTGAGAAGAAAGAGGAACCGGAGGAAGGAGAAACCAGCAACAAACCTAAACGACGTACTGCAAAAAGACGAAAGAGAACTGTGAACTACATTGACGCTAAACCCATCAGTCAAATCCTGCCTGGTCCGATTTCGGGGATGAGTGCCCAATGCGAGGGAAAAACCCCTCACTGCCCAGTTTGTCGTAATTATCATCGAGCTGAACTCCCATGTGTGCAGTGCACCCGCTGTGGGAAAACAGGCCATTGGGTGCAACAATGCAGGACACCCATGACCCATATTTCCCGTCAATATTTTGGAACATTTCCAAAATGTGCCAAATGTGGTTTTCACCATGACGAGGAGAAACCTTGTAGACACTGCTTGAATTGTGGGAAATACGGACACTGGATCCAACGGTGTCGGTTTATTTCCACTAGGAAGCAGGAACAAAGAGCAAGTACCTCTACTCCCTCTCAACATAACCACAACTGCTACATGTGCGGAATGCTCGGACATTTTGCGAGGGACTGCCCTAGGAGGAGGCCTCCCGCTGACACAGTAATCACAGAGGAATTAATTGCTTTACCAGCTCCTGGAGATCACTCGGAGTCCGATGACTCCATAGGTATGCAAATTTCATTAAGTTGCGATGAATTATTTATTGATGTGTTAACTAGAAATGCATGATCCATTGAAATTTTAGAAACAATAAATCTAAGGTAACTGTAAGTAAACTTGGTGCTGATAAGATAGTCGAACTAGTGACCCAAGAAACCCTTAGGTCACATAAGCATTAAAGGATTAAATAAAGATAGAGTAATTCGTAATTGCAGCTAACTACTGTAATTAGGAAGAGAACTTTATCTAATAAGAACATTAAAAGCCATAAGGGTTCAAAATGCCAAAGCTAGAATATAAGCTTTTACTCACCATCTAGACTTCATAGAAATCGAATTTCTTAACATAGAGAACTTAAATTCTAGGATGTTAAGAAAGAATGAATGTGGAATTATGCTGGAATCATAGTTAAGCTACATAAGCAGACAGGGAACTCAGTTACGAATATAAGACAAAGGTATGCCAAGGACGGGTACTGGTATGTAGTATCTCCTCACTCATAAGACTTCATTTTATTTTGACACTAATATGAATAAGAAACTATCTTAGTCCTATTAGTACAATCACATGAGTAGTCCATGAAACTTAGGAATACTTTTAACTCGATAGAAGCAAAGGAAGAATCCCTGGTTAATACACATAACATGCGTAGAAAGCCATAGCTAACACTAAAGTTGTGTAACAGCTGATGCTCATAGCATCGGTTAGTTTAAACAATGAAGTGTTAGAGCCACACAAGGATTAAGCAAGCCATAACTATAAGACAACTATAAGCATTAAGGCTAGCAAAACTTTGAGGCTATACGTAAGAAATCCCAAACGCGACTTAGAGTTTAATCTGGGAGCGCAGGGATATCACACAAACCCAGGTTTTCTCATTGTTATAGAAGGAGTAGTACCCGATAATAATTTTAAATTTCGGGACGAAATTTCTTTAACAAGGGGAGACTGTAACATCTGTGCCGGAACCGTTACCGGAACAGTAAATTGTACAGTAACTTGTACAGTAACTCAGGTACATCTTACGGGAAACTATGTTATGCTATTGATACATTTCTGAAACTATTAAACGATTGTCTGAATCTGACTTAAACCTTAGGGTTTAACAGTCAGAAAACATGTCAGACAACACAGTGTTGAAACACGAATACATGATGTGATATTAGTTGTATAAACGTATGTGAGGTTTAACAAAACGAAACTAAAACGGTTATTGTTGTGGAATGCTAAACCGACGAATTATTCGTATAGGTGACGATCTGTACGAATGAGTCTGATAGTTTAACGTTCTGAAATGATAACTTAACAGTAGAAAACAAGAATCAGAAAGCCAAACCATTGACGTGTTCGTTCGAATGACGATTCGAACGAATACGCGCGATGGTGACGCGATCTGATGAAACGATAACGAAAACGAATAACGACACGAACGATCATAATTTTTTTAAAGAAATATCATAATTGTTATTTTACAATTTTGAAACTCATCATTAAATAATTTAACTTTAACTATCTTAATTTAAAACGCGAACAAATTTAACGAAACACGAAAATTATTAAAACACGTAAAATATTATAACTCGACATTTAATTATACGCAATGATATTTTATATAATTTATAATAATATTTATACTTTAGTCATCCAAAAACATTCATTTTGTTTTATTTTACGAAAAAGCCGCGTAACGTGCCGGATACGCGACGAAACCGCAAACCGAGCAACCGAAACGAACCCGAATACCCGTGGGGTATTTAAGCACCAAATGTGGTGTTTTACTCATTTTCAACCAGCCACATTCTCTCTCTTGAAGCCATTCACGAACCCTTCTCTCTATCACTAGAAACCAACTTCAATCCTTCATAACTTGCTCGTTTCTAGCCCGATTCGAGTGATTCTTGCGCCTAAACGTTGATCTTGAAGCCCTCTATCTAAAAGTACAGCAGATCGGAGAAGAAGGTCACTCAGAAACGAGGTATGATGCTTGAAACGTTCGAAGAAATAGGGTTTTCATATATGGGTTTTGATACACACACATCTAGCCGGCTCTCACCTTTCTCTTTGGAACCTAACACTCTCGAGAACCTACCTGCATCTTACACTGCCGTGGGTGCAGTTTTACAACTGATCGAGACTTAATGATGATGCTAGGTAGCTACAGGTTCGCCAATGAAAGGCTGGCCGAACCCATGTTGAACAGGAACGAAACTGGGCAAGGTTTGCAAGCCCACACAGCCGAACCCTTCATCAGCTGGATCGAACCTTCATGACTCAGACGAACCCTACTGCCAAACCTGCACGCTGCGAACCCCAACGAACCTGAGCCATAGGCGAACCCTTGCTGAATCATTAGTGATGACCGAACCATGCATGAAAAATCTAGACGAACCTTATTGTGCTCCCTTTAGCCGAACCTTAGATGATAGCCTACTATTGCCGAACCTGTAACATAATTGAGTCGTAGGTTCGCTGGGATACTCATCTAGGCAGTCGACTTCTTTTGAAATCACTCAGCCGAGACACCAGAAGCCCAATATCCTGTACTTAGCTCATGAACTAGCCCAAATTCATTTTCCTTGTAGCTCAAAAATAATCAGCAGGCCCATCAATTCTTCTTTTTCGGTCCATTGAGTCTAAACAGGCCCATGTAGTTGGCCCAAACCCTTGTCTCGGCCCAATTAATTATTAACTAGCCCAACACATAACCAGGCCCAACAATGTGTAGTTGGATCATGAATTTAATTGGGTTACGATCTTGGATCAATCATAAACCAACAGGCCCACGTGATTATGTGGCCCAAAGGCCCAACTACACTTGGTTTAATTAATAACCGGCCCACACACAACTTGAATCGGCCTAAGGGTTTGAGATTTGGCCCATCGGTGTATGATACGGCCCAATACTCTAGAATTAATCTAAAGAGTTCTTTTGGGCCCAACAGTTGGACTACCCACACACACGGCCCAAATAATTCATTTAGCCCAATGACAATTCAGTCGGCCCACATGAATGAAATGAAACGATCAAGATGCAAGGCTATGCGATAAGATACAAAGGATAATTATCACCTAACTTAAAACCTAAGTTTTATACTTAGAACTCTTTTTGTCATGATAATAATTCGAGGGGAACATAAAGTCAACAAAGAGTGCTAACCTAAACTTGGTAAGTCACGTGTTATCAAAATCCTTAACCACTAAACCGGGCCGAGTGAAGACCGCGACTTACTAGTGTTAGCCAACTATAGGGCTAACACAAACACTTACACGCACATGAATCATTACAACACGAACTTATAAGCTACAAATACTATGAAATCAATACAGGATTGTGAACATTACAACAAGTACAGACAAAGAGCGTGCGTATTCTTGTTTAGAACTTAGTCAACCGCTTCAAACACAGGTGAGTTCATTTGTCCCTTTTCAAATTTATTTGTTTTACTTCGGGACTGAGAAGCATGTTAAACATTTTCCTAAAACTCTTGAAATGTTATTTATGCTTTAAACATAAACATGATACTTATGTTGGAACTTATGCTAGAACTTAGAATACTTGAAAAGCAATAGCCTTGAAACTTATACTTCAAAATTGAGGCTTGAAGACATATGTGGGATGCTTAGGAGACTTGATACTTATGCTACAACAATATGCTTAAACTTGGTGATTGATGCTTATGTTGCAAACTAGAAGTTTAATTTATTCTTAAACTATATTCCTAAACTATATTCTTAAACTATATTCTTGAAGCTTATACTATAAACTATATTCTTAAACTATACTCTTACTACTTATGCTCTAAGCTATATTCTTAAACGCTACTCTTGATGCTTACGCTGTAAACTATATTCTTAAACCATACGCTTGAAGCTTATGCTATAAACTATATACTTAAACTAGATGCTTAACCTTTATGCTATAAACTATATGCTTAAAACTACGGATGCTTTAAACCTTTTGTAAGCTATAAACTTGTTATGCAAGAGCAACGGTTTGGCCTCTCAGTGCTTGCCTCTCCGGTTGCTAAACTTAAAAGCTATAAACTTGTTATGCAAAAGCAACGGTTTGGCCTCTCAGTGCTTGCCTCTCAGGTTGCTAAACTTAAAAGCCATAAACTTGTTATGCAAAAGCAACGGTTTGGCCTCTCAGTGCTTGCCTCTCCGGTTGCTAAACTTAAAAGCTATGAACTTGATAAGCTAAAAACAACGGTTTGGCCTCTCAGTGCTTGCCTCTCTGGTTGTTAAACATTGGATGCTATAAACTATTGACTATGGAAGAACAATAGTTGGTCTCTCAGTGCTTGCCTTCATGTGTTCTTCCTAGTCGGGACTTGAAGAACAATAGTTGGTCTCTCAGTGCTTGCCTTCATGTGTTCTTTACAGTCAGGACTAGAAGGCACCTATTATGGTCTCTCAGTGCTTGCCATAGGGTGACCTTTATAGTCGGGACTTGAGGGGTAGACTTATGGCCTCTCAGTGCTTGCCATACAGTGATTCCTCAATGTTCACTCATGCTATAAACTTAAACATAATGCTAAAGCTATAAACGATATGGAGGGTAGGTAAGACGCTTAATTATCATTAACAGCAATGTCCTATGCGACTTAGTATGTGGTGGGACGGCGTCTGGGCGGGTTGTAGGCTCGACTCAGGGGTATGCCCTATACATAAGCATACCGAGTTGGATGATACAGGTGGTGTTAATGAAATTAAGGTTGTTACCTAGGGGAAACATGAATGCTTTTGGGTCAATATCATAAACTTTAAACATGATGCTTTTAAACGAATATTGAAGCTATTACATACGAATGCTATAGACTTGTAAACTTTGAGACAATAACCTAAAGCTGTGATGGGGAATGAATCGAATGATAGGTAAAATGCTTAATTATCATTAATAACAATGTCCTATGTGACTTAGTATGTGGTGGGACGGCGTCTGGGCGGGTTGTAGGCTCGACTCAGGGGTATGCCCTATACATAAGCATACCGAGTTGGATGATACAGGTGTTGTTAATGAGGTTAAGGTTTTACCGAAGGGGGTTTTCTAAAGCTATTTTCTTTTAAACTTATAAACTCCATGAACTCACCAACCGTTGTGTTGACTTGATCTTTTACATGCTTTCTCAGGTAATGCACAGGAGTAAGCTTAAGCTTTTGGATTGCATACTAGGATGCCAGATAGCAGACCTAGTAGACTTTTGGAGAAGCACATATTATGCTATGGATGCGATACACTTTTGATATCTTGTACAGATACAAGATATAAACATTATTCTTTTGATTAGGTTTACTTAGTTAAATTGCAGAACATAGCTATTGTAATTTAACTTTGTAATCCTATATATCATATGATTGTGCTTTAGATATTCTTAAACGTTGATGCTATGTAAACAATCTGATCTCCATGATTATCACCCGCGATATCACGCCCCGGGAACCTTCCGCCCGACGGGGACTTCGATCCAACCCCGCCGGCTCGGGGTGTGACACATGCCCAAAGCCCAATAACAAATGCTTAGGCCCAAAAGGGAGAGATTGGCCCATGGGATCATATCTCGGCCCAATCTTGGCCTTTTAACTCATTAATTATGAAGGGATCTTATTCGGTTTAGGTTTAATTCAACCTAATTACGAGATCAAGTCATAATCACAAGGGTCTAAAACACTTTAACATATCTTCAAATTACATGTTAAACAATGGTTATCAAATTCATCAACACTTGTTATTTTATGCATACAAGTTGTGCATAAAAGTACAAGACACATCTTTTTCATGAATCAATTATCAATCAAGTGACTCAAATCATGATATTCAAATTCACACAACATTCCTAAACATGAGAACAAGCTATTCAAGAGTTAATCAAGATCATGATAAAAACAAGTCAATCAATGGACCAAAGGCTACAATCATAAATCTTATATTATATGTATGATTACAATGATGTAGGAAATCGTTAGAAGTCTTGCTTGCTATTTGCTACTTGTTATAGTTCAGAATCTACTGCAGACAGGTGAGAACATTAGCCCCTCTTTTACTGTTTTACAACTGTTTTGGGGTGGAAAACATGATCAATTACTCTCATTACAATCATACTTCATTATACAGAATTTAAGCTACTTTACAAACATTACAGGTTCATTGTACAAATTCAACGGATTCATCAACTGTTTTAAAGGATTTCATCAACTGTTTTAATGGATTCATCAACTGTTTTAAAGGATTTATCAACTGTCTTAAAGGATTCTATAAACTGTTAAACATATTTTACTAAAAGGTTTTATAAAGGGTTCTCTAAACTATTTTATACCTGTTAGACACACATAGTTTTATAAATGTTAAACTCTTTTAAAGAATAAGTTTTATAAACTCTTTTACTAGGAATTGTGCTTTTACAAGATAATATTTTATAAACCTTGTTATTACACAAGGACACTATTCTCGGTATTCAATCAAGGGTTCCAATGCAAGGTTTTCAATCAATGGTTTTCATAGTGATATTAAATCAAAGGATTTCAATTCATGGTATTCAAGCAAGGTTTTCAAATCATGGTATTCAAACAAGGCATTCAATCAAAGGTTTCAAATCCAAGTATTTCAAAAACATGGTGTTCATCGTTGTGAACAAACTTATACATACATCAAGTTACATATTCATTAGCGTTAGTACTGGGTGATCACAACAAGGGAAAGCGGACACATTGGGACAGACCAATTCTGGAGTTAGCTTTTAAATTTGTTTTAAAAGCTAACTACAGAATTGGGTACATTATGGTTTTATCAAAGTTACTGATATATTTTCTGACTCCAAACATAGTTTGGGACTTGTTATATGTTGGTTTTTCTAGCAAACAGTCTGATGACTGTTTGGACACGTTTTACAGACTTGATGTTAGTTTGGGTTGCAACCATCCATGTATTTTCATTCCATGTTTCATACATGTGCTTTACATTGCAGATTCATACTTACAAATGTTAAACCTATTGTTCTCACCAACTACTTTTGTAGTTGACAGTTACTTTTCACGTGTTTCAGGTAATCTGGTTTAAGACATTCTAAAGGACAACTAAGGAGATCGTTTAAGATAGAACAAGATGAAGAAACATGCTAGGATGGATTTAGAAACACATTAAAATCTTGATTGTTTAATTGTCTTGTTTGAAGTCTTATTTTGTAAACTATATTTTGGGTCTGTAGTTGTCATTCTTTTGGTAGATAGATTGAATGTCTGTAACTAAACAATGGTCTAACCATTATGAAATCTAGTAATACATTGTGGTTGTTCTTATTCAATATTTGTGCATGATTCAACCATATCGTCACCGCGTCGTGGATTCCGCACGCGGTGCTGGGGTGTGACACAAGGTTTATAAAATATTATCTTGTTAAAAACACATTTTATAGTAAAAGAGCTTATAAAACTTATTTTTTAAAAGAGTTTAACCTTTATAAAACTATTTGTAACAAACAGGTATAAAACAGTTTAGAGAACCTTGTATAAAAACCTTTTAGTAGAAAATGTTTAGCAGTTGATAAAACCTTTAAAACCATTAGTCAATCCTTTTTAGAATAGTAGATACATCCCTTGAATTCATAAGTGAAACTTGTAATAGTTGAAATACAACGTATATCCTGTTTGTGAAATATGATTACATAAAGTATGTTTGGTCACGTGTTCCACCCTAAAACAGTTGTAAAACAGTAAAAGAGGGGCTAAAGTTCTCACCTGACAGCAGTAGACTCTGAACTAAAACAAGTAGCAAGTAGCAAACAAGACTTCTAACTGGTTCCTATATCATGATAATCATACATAGAATATAAGCTTTGTGATATTGTACTCTTTGATTGATTGATTGACTTTTGTTATCATGACCCTGATTATCCTTTACATAACTTGTTTTTATGTTTAAAACGTGTTGTGCGAATCCCGATTGAATACTTATGTTTAAATTCTTATGTTTGTTACCCCTAGGAGCAGCGAACCTTATGGTTCGTCCACACCAGGCTCAGCAATAATCAACCAAGGTTCGCAGACCTGGGGTTCGGTAGCCCTAGGTTCGTGGCATGCAAAACTGTCCCACGAACCCTTTAGTCCAATAGGTTTGCCAAGAGGTTTGTCAAATGGTTCGCCAGATGGTTCGTTTCCTAGGTCCGCCATATGGTTTGTTCCCTAGGTTCGCCATATGGTTCGTTTCCTAGGTTCGCCATATGGTTCGTTGGTTGTAGCTGCTCAGCCGAAGGTTCGCCCATAAAGATTCGCCCAAACCTAATGGTTCGCTCAGTTTCCAGGTTCGCCGAATGAAAGGTTCGTTCGCCCCTATAGGTTCTCCCGAATGAAAGGTTCGTTCGCCCCTATAGGTTCACTCGAATGAAAGGTTCGTTCCTCAGGTTCGCCAGAACCAGAGGTTCGTTGCCCTGCAGGTTCGCCTAAATGAAGGTTCGTCTGGATAAAGGTTCGGCTGAGTAACAGGTTCGCCTGACCGGGATACAGCTATGAATCTTGTAAAATCACGATTTAGCCACAATAAATGATGGTTTTTTAGTGTTTATTCATGCGTAAACTCATCTAGAACATGTAAGAATCATAATGGTGTGTTAAAACTCGGTTTTAAAAGAAAGAAGATGATGAATAGTATAATACCCTTGAATCCGAAACTTCTCTCTAAAAATCCGGCTTGATTAGCTCGATGTAACTCCAATCCTTGGTACTGAAAGCTTCCTTTCGTCAAGGGGATCGTTTTCATAGCTCGTTTGCTCGATTTGATGAAGTATTGAAGGAGATCTTGAGGTTTTAATGGTGGTTTTGTAGAGAGAGAAAAGGGTAGACGAAAATTCTAGAGAGAGAGAGGTATGAGGGCTGCATTCAATGAAGAAGATGAAGAAATTAAGGGCTTTTATGCCCCGGGTGGTTCCCCGCGTGGTCGGTCTCGCTCGGTGTCGGTTTCGCGTATTTTTACGTACGCGTCATCACGATTACATAATTGAATATTTTAGTTTGTAAATATATTTCTTGAATTATTTGTGATGAGTTTCAAAATTGTAAAACGAAAATAAAATATTTTCCTTATGTTTATTTGTTCGTTCGAAATCCGACCGTTAAACAAATACAATTACGTGTATACCCGCAACTGCGTACGTTCTCTGGTCGTATTATTTATTTATAGACGTTTACTTGTAATTATAAGTTCAACATTCGTATCATTATGGATCGTCACCCATAATTATACTCAGTCTCGCTTACGTATTACGATTTTGTTTAAATAATTAGTTTGTCATACTATTTGTCATAACACCATGCAATAACACTATCCCATTATACCGAACGCAGTATATGTATAGGGCATACCCAGAGTCTAGCTAACTGCCTTATCTACGCCAGCCCACCACTGTTTCGATATAATACGATAATGTTCCTGCCTAGCGTAATCGACTGTAAATAAACAATACATACTTGATCTTAATTAAATAAAATCCTATAACACCCAAACACAATCATGAACACCTGAATCACATTGGAAATGCTGAATCAAATACATATTGTACTAACACTGTTTATGACTGCCATGACTAAATGCGCAGATGTTACAACTATTAATAACTTGTTTTTTTAGTTCATTGTGTCTTTTGTACCTAGCATTGCGTCTTTTGTGTAGGTCATTGTGTCTTTTGTATTTCTGATCAATGTTGTGTTTTTGTGAACAATTTGAGACGCAATGATGTTGAGTAATACATAATGTCAAACAAGGATGACATAATAACGAGTGTAAATAACACAATGATCATTTACAAAGACACAATTACATGTAAAAAAGACAAAATGACGAGTGTGAAAAATTTTGTACATGTTATTGTGTCTTTGTATATACATTGTGTCTTTTGTATAGGCGTTGTGTTTGTACAAGCCATTGTATCTTTTGTATTTTTGCTCAATATTTTGCTTTCCAAAACAATTAAGACACAATGATATTACAGAATACATAATGTTAAGCAACTATGACACAATGACAAGTATAAATAACATATTGATATTTAAAAAAAGACACAATTACCTGTTAAAAGACACAATTGTCTGTAAGAAAAACAGAGAAAGATAAATATACTCAAACGTTTAAAAAGACACAATAACGATAATTAGACACAATGAGCTGAAAAAATTTAATTTTTTAATAACATTATACTCGTTTTAAAGATAAAAAAGATGCTCGTTTTTATGATTTATTCTTTTTCAAAAAAATAATATCGTATATAAAAGTTATGATTGTTTAAAAAATGTGAGGGGAAAATGGTTATGACTAAATTACCCTTTAACAACTTTTCCTTCTAATATTTTAAAATTTTCCTCTTAAATTTAATCTCATGATATAATGGTTAATAATATTTCTTAGAATTTTTAAAATAAAAAGTCTATTTAGTTGAACCTAATTATATTTGTAAAGCCAAATATTTTAAAAGGTTATTCTAATGCATGTATATATACATGTGTGTAAGTAGAAAAAAATTAGAATGTAATATGATTCATACTATTTGAAGTTAGATACTACAAAAAGATAATTAAAAATAATAGTTAATGTTTATAATTATTATTTTGTTATTTAAGTTAGATATAACAAAAAATGGAAAATGCATAATAAGTATTTTAAATATCTTACTATTTGAATAAAGATTGATGTTAGAAATTTCTAAGGTAAATGAAGAGTAAGCGCTTGATCTTGTAAACATACCTTTGGATGTTTTATCGTTCATTTTTGTTTTTCTACTTTTCGGATATTATATGTATAAAAGTTGTCAATATAATGCAAAAATATATGTAAACAAAGTAAAATAACACGGTTAATAAATGAATAGAAAAAAAATACTAAATAAAAAATTGCAAGAACTGACAAATATTATATAACTAAGTTTATTCACACCCTGCGTTGCGGCAGGTTATCACAATACACTGTCGAGGATGAGTGTTATATATCATTTGCAGAAACATAAGTTACATAACAAAATAAAATTCTCATCACGAACTCTATATTAATTTTTTCATAAAAAATGCAAAATACTCACAAATATGTTATAAAAATAATAAAAAAAATTACTCACAAAATCCGTCTCACGGGCAACCAATCATTTGAATTATAAGAAAAATCCAACTATCTAAACAAATCTCTCAAATTTAATACTCTTATACATGTTTACTACTTTTTAAATTTATCAAAAATTCCGATGGTCCAAATCTAAATTTTCAAAATCTCACTATATGAATTGGTCACTTAAATAATATAACATATAATATATAATAATATATAAAACATAATATATATAACATTAAGAATTGTGTCCACTCAGTATATCCTTCTAATATGATCTTGAATAATATCTATACCATCCCTTTTTCATCACCTGTAATACTATATAGTAATAATAATAATATATATGGATATAAAATAATAATTTGTAGGCCATACACTAAAATTCAAACCTACACTATTCCTTTGAGTTGCATTTTAATATATAACTAGGTTTATTCCCCCGCGCGTTGCGGCGGGTTATCACAATACTCTTAAGAATGGATATTATATATCATTTGCGTAAACATAAGTTACATACCAAAATTAAATCTTTTATCACGAACTAAACCCTAACCTCTAAGGAAGTGGTGCAGTGGTTATAGTGGAGAATATACAGCCTAGAGATCTCAAGTTCAATCCTTACTTAAAGTAAGTTTCCTTGGAGGTTACCTACTCAGTTGCTTGAGGCTGCGTTTTACCTATTTCTTTTGGTTAGTCGGGTATTGGGGACTCGGGGGATTTATTATCACGCAAGTGCGTTCCCATGGTTATAAAAAAAACCTAAACCTTAAACCAAAAAAACCCAAATTTCTAAGTAAATCTCTTAAATTTAATAAAAACTTAAATCTCTAAGCAAATATGTCAAATTTAATACACCAATATCTGTTTGTTAGTTTTCAAAGTTAAAAAAAAAACTTATAGTGGTCCAAGTCTAAATTTTCAAAACATCATTACATGGATCAGACACCTATACATTATTATTTATTTATATTTATTACTATTAATATATATATATATATATATATTAAATATTCTATTCAATATAATATTATATCTTTACTATTCCTTTTTCATACATTTTAATATATATATAATCTTTTATCACAAACTAAACCCTAACCTCCAAGGAAGTGGTGCAGTGGTTATAGTGAAGAATACACAGCCTAGAGATCTCAAGTTTAATCCTTACTTAGAGTAAGTTTCCTTGGAGGTTACCGACCCAGTTGCTTGAGGCTGCGTTTTACTTATTCCTTTTGGTTAGTCGGGTATTGGGGACTCGGGGGATTAATTATCACGCAAGTGTGTTCCCATGGTTATAAAGAAAACCTAATCCTTAAACCAAAAAAACCCAAATTTCTAAGTAAATCTCTCAAATTTAATAAAAACTTAAATCTCTAAGCAAATATCTCAAATTTAATACACCAATATCTGTTTGTTAGTTTTCAAAGTTAAAAAAAATTCTAGTAGTCCAAGTCTAAATTTTCAAAACATTATTACATGGATCAGACACCTATACATTATTATTTATTAACTATGTATTACTATTAATATATATATATATATTAAATATTCTATTCAATATAATATTATATCTTTACTATTCATTTTTCATACATTTTAATATATATAATAATATATAATAATAATAATAATAATAATAATAATAATAATAATAATAATAATAATAATAATAATAATAATAATAATATGTATAGTATAACACACTCATACTGTTAATATAAATTAAATCATGAAAGAATAGTTGATTAATTTAAACAAAAGTTTATACAGAGAGTAATTTGAAGTGAAAATTCTATGCGTAATTATTAATTATTAAATAAAAACTACTATAATAACCATAGGAAATGCTAGTTTTTTCTCTCATTAATGTAAAAAAAATGATGACATAAATATTTCTAAATTATGTATCATATTAATTGACCAATGATGTCTTGTCTATGATAAGATGGAGGTATGAGGGAGTGATAGGAACCCAGTGCATGGGTTCAATTATTGATCCCACCGGGTTTTACCGACATTTCATCGTTGTGTCTTTGAGCGCGTGCTTCGGTCGGGTTTTCCTCCGGGAGTTGGTAGCTGGTGGGCTAGGGGTCCCGTTCGTATGGAATAGTGGCCAACTAGAACATCATTTAGCCATTGGGGGCCGCGCAACTTACAGTTGATTAGTTGGTCGTTAAAAAAAAAGTGTCACATTAATTGAGTTTTGAAATTTAAGAAACAACATAAATGAAGTTATACTAATTAAATGTGAAGTTTAACGATATATCACATTAACAATAAATGTCTGAGACGAGAAACAAAATTAATGTGATTTAGAAACATATAATGTATAAACAAATTTATCCGGTATATTCCTATTTTTCAGTAGAGTCTGGGGGAAGGATGGAGACTAACATTACTTCTATCCCAGTTGGGATAGATAGGCTGTTTCGAATCAGTCCCATACTCAAAGTTATCGTTTAAAGTTAATCATCTCAAGTATTTTTAACGTTATTTTTATAAAATAAGGAAAATAACGTTAAAATTAGTACAATTTTACTTTTACTCATAGGGCCCATACATATATACATTATATATGTGCACCGCAAATGGGTCGTTATATATATATATATATATATATATATATATATATATAGGGGAAGGTTCCATTGTTAACCCTCCCTTATAGCGTTAACCGCTTAACCCTAGCGTTTTTTGCCCGAATCTTAAATTTTTTTTTCATGGTTTTTATTATGCATAAATAGGGGGGTTTCTTTTTTGTGTTTTTGCTAATTTATCACCGTTTAGAAGTTATTGTAAGTGTAAGTTACTTACACTTATTTACAATCCGTATCTGATGCAGTAAATGTAAGTAAGTGTAAGTAACTTACACTTACAATAACTTCTAAACGGTGATGAATTAGCAAAAACACAAAAAAGAAACCCCCCTATTTTTACATAATAAAAACCATGAAAAAAAAAATTTAAGATTCGGGCAAAAAAACACTAGGGTTAAGCGGTTAACGCTATAAGGGAGTGTTAACATTTGAACATCTCCCTATATATATATATATATATATATAGGAATTGAATCCAATGAAAACTCAATTTTAAAGAGAAAACCCTTAAACCTTACGTGAGTCATTGATTTGTAATCTTGAAAATAAATATGTGGTCTTCATTAACCCACGTTAAAAATGATTTACTATATCTATATACTACTATATAATACATATAGGAAGGACAAAATGGTCTTTTATCAAAAACTCTTAAAATTAAGAGTTTTGCAAATCTTATAACATAAAGTATAACAAACAAAGATTTAAGAGCCATAAACTAAATGGTTTCTTTTACTTTTTATTTTGTCTCACATTTATACATTTAAAAAATAAAATGTCATATAATCTATAAAGAAAACACTCTCAAACCAAATAAATTATTTCTTTACACTTTTGTCACATCATATTTGTCATTTTAAATTATGAATTTTATCGTGATAAATTTTTTAGTTAAAATAGTTGATTCGACAAAAATTAGGTGACTTAAGCTTTTTACGAGCCAAAATTAGTAGCCTAATTGTTTTGTTTTCCGTCGCATCGTGCGGGCATCTTACTAGTATATATATTTATATATGTTGTATGCTAATTTATTTCGTTGTTTAATTTTTTTCGATTATAGCAAATCAAGGATTCATCAAATGTAACATGCCATCTTTTAATGCACTAGCATTTAGCAATGACTAAACATTGCGACACCAGTACTGAATTATGGTTGAGATTTTCATACTGTTCAAAACTGGTTTTGAAATGATGTTCAGTTGTTTTACAACAGAAATACCCTCTTTTGTAGGGTCAGTTGCCGGAGATTTTGGGCAATCCTTTTATGGTTGCGTGAAAATCTCCATATAAAGTCAATTATAAGTTTTTAAAACATGTAAGGTAAATTACGGTTTTGCCCAATCTGGTTTAAGTGTTTTAATTATTTTACACAAAATTGAATCTTATATCAATTCAGCCATTGTGGTTTAGACAACTATCGGTTTTGTCCTATCAAACTTAACTATTATAACGGTTTTAGCCCAAAATCTAATTATGGTTGGGTGCCAAAAACGTTAGTTTTTATAAAGCACAGGGGCTGAATTGATAAATATTTTATTTTGGGCCGAAATACTTAAAAAACTTAAAACCATATGGACCAAAATCATAATTTCACTCAAACATGTATGAGTCGTAGTATTATATTTCAAATTGTAATTATCATAATATATTTTTTAGCATCTTTGGACACACTTTTGGGATGGCAGTTTGAAGAAATGCATAGAGCGAGAGAGTCACAAATGGAATGAATATTGAATGATTATGTCACCTTAGTTTGTCAAGCTATTAGTTGAAGGATCAATTGACGCGGATCAACGACGATAGCACGAGCCAATTATATTAGGGGTGTTCAAAATATCTGAAACTCAAAAAAATTCGAAATCTGAATCGTATACCAAATCCGAAAAAGCCTCATCCGAAATCTAGTTCGGGTTGTTCGGGTCGGATAATATGATTTTAGGTTCGGGTCAGGTTCCGGATATGAAAAAACTTGTTTTTTCGAGTTATTCGGATGTAAGAATTCGAGTTTTTCGTGTCAGATAATATAGATTTTGAAATTCGGGCCGGGTTTCGGATAGAACAAAAAAATTTCAAATCCAAAAAAATCGAATAACTGGTTATCCGACCCGATAAACACCCATAAATTATATCACCCATTATGAGATGTTGTTAACGTAAAGTTGCGTTAGCATTAAATATTTTATAAAATAACTATTTATTATTTTTGTAGTTATATATGACGAAGAAAATTTGCATCTTTTCAAGATTTGTACACATGGGCGAAACTTCTTTGGGCCCCGGGGGGGGGGGGGGGGGGTTTAGTTAAAATATGAGTTTCGCTTCCCCTCGCTTCAAAAAATTAACATGTATTCTAGGTTTCAAAAATTTCTGCCCCTCTCAAGTTGACCAAGCTCCGCCACTGTTTGTACAGACGAAACACTACAAATTTATGTATTCTTTCCGCATCAGTCTGTATTCGTTTGTTACAAGGCATTCTATATTGACAAAATTTGGCCAACAAAAGATACAAGAATTACAAGTTCAGGTAAAGTGTGGCCTCCTAATGGTGGTAATTAGTATGGTATTACGTATGCTATGAGTTGGATCGGGTTATGTAACTTACACAACACTTTCACAAGATATCTTATACAAAGTTGATAGATGTGGAAATTCTATCAACTTGATTTGCAAAAACAAATTGAAACAAATACAGAAAGCAGTTAGAAATTCAAGATTAAAGTATATTGCATTCGACTGTTGAGTTTACAAGTCTTAGCTTAAGCACAAGCACCCATCTTTCTAATTTACAGATGAAGGGCTATATACTAAAACCTACAGTTGTATCCTCGTAGGGATACAAGGCTGGACAAAATACTAGAAACAAACTAATAATACTAGAAACAAACTAATGCTAAAACCAGTATCTATTATGGTCTTGACAGGCCAAGCCATATTAATTACAATTAATACATAAGACTCCATTGACTTTTACAATAAATGCCTACACTACAAAAGACATTAAATCCTTTATATCTATGTAGTTCTGACAAATCTTCTGTGCTGCTGACAATCATAAGAATGTCTTCTTTGTTGGTCTTCAAGAAATAAAGCAGCTCTGATTATTTCTATAAGTATATGGAATCTTTGTCAGAACCAAGTCTTCGGAAGTCCTTGTATTCGGAAGCTGTTGGGCATAACTTCAGAAGCTTTGTCTTCGGAAGCTTGCAAAGCCAGAGAGAGGTGTGTCAATGATGACTCTTCCCCCAAAGCCTAGATTTAGGCTTTCCCTCTGAGCCTGGATCTGCTCCATTGAAGGAAACTCTCCTTTGGCTATCTTCTTTTTGATTTCTCTTAAGTACATGTCCATGGTAGAGTTCTTCATTGGGCCTAGCTGCTGCCGAGAGAATCCATAGTTCACTAGGATCTTTTTCATCTTCTCTCGGTAGGCAGTCTCGTTTTGCTTCTTTATGAGAACTGCCACAACTTTGGATGCAGCAGCAGCCTGTTCCAACTGTTGCACCCTGTCCAGCTCAGAGGCCATTCGAGGTACCGACCAGTTCAGTATCTCATCCACATCAAATCCCTTATCCTAGAGGAGACCTGAAAGTATAGGATTTCTCCATCCAAGAAAGTATATGATCGGCCCTTCTTCTTCGGTACCCTCCTCTCCTCTTGTGCAGCTTCCTCCTCTGGGGTTAATTTCCTTTTGCCTTTATCTGTATTGTTTAACCCAGAGGAGATGGATCCAGTGGCCTCACCATTTGGTTCATCGACCAATGGTTCTTCTGAGGAAGTAACTTCAAAAATGGCTGGGCCTTCGGAAGCAGCTATAGCTTCGGAATTAACCTTAATATTCACTGCCTCCTCCAGTTGACCAACCACTTTGTAAGGATCCTTTGTAGTGTCCTTAGAGAATTCAGGAATGGAGGAGAGGGTTTCTTCTGCTACTATCCCAAGAGGGGACATAGGTTCCATGGAGATAGAGGTTTCAACTTGAGTGGAATCCACCATAGTGACATTAGCTGAAGTCCAAGATGGTGGCATCTTTGGCTTGGACCTGCAGCTTCAGGGTAGCAACTTCAGCATCTAGTTAGGCTACCCTGGCTTGTAGTGAAGATATGGTGGCCGTCAATTCCTGTATATTGATGCCCTCATCCACCGGAGTGGAATCATGGGGCAATGGAGTCCTGAGCCTAGCTCCTGCACCTCTACCACCAGATATGGTTTCTTGGCTCCCTGGATTCCTCTCATTGAGGATGACCTCAAAGAAGTCATCATCAATGTGAGTTGCCATAGGGGAGGTCCTATTTCGTGTAACATTGTCCTGAATAATCTAAGAAGGTTCAGCAGTAGTGGCAGCGTCCACTGTATTGACCCCTTCAAAACTTCTGGGGTCAACCTCTGTATTGGAAGGCTCTAGGTCAGGAAACCTTGCTTGTAGTTCTGTCACCACTTTCATTAAAGTTTGAATAGTGAGAGAGAGTGGGTCATCCAGAGCAACTGCAGAGAGTCCTTGAGCCGGGGTAGAAGTATGGGTGGGGGGCATTGATGGGTTATACTCTCCTAGGGACCTGGGAGACAGTCCCTGAACTAATTGAGTTGCTTCAGCAGAAGCAGACTTAATAATGGGGGTATCCCTTTGGATATTCTCATGTATGTATGGTGACATACTCTGAGGGCTTTCAGGCTGGAGAGGGGCAGCCAATGGTTCCAGAGGAAGAACCAACGGTGAAGCAGTAGGTGTGGTTTTCACCTTGGGCAGAACTAGGCCCCTACTCGTTCTTTTTGCCCTTTTCTTAGTGGGTGCGGAAGAAGGTGCATCAACAGCTATAGAGAGCTGTTCAGGGGGTTCGTTTGCATTTTTAAGTATTTTTATTGGGTGTGGGATAGAAGGGCAAGGTGTGGGATCAGCAACTGTTGGGTCTACAGTGTTTTCACATTCATGAGCAAGGAGCTCCATAGAAGGAAGAAGAGGAGTGAAAGTTCCAGAGAACTGAGCACTCACCCTCTTCAGCTGAACAAAAACTTTGGCATTAACCAAAGGAATATTATATATGTTCTCAGTTAGTGAGAGGGAAGAGCCTAGCTCACTATTAAAGATATGCTGCAAAAACCTGGGATACATACAGAATTTCTTGGGTGACGAAAGATTGTTAGCCAAATTATTGAAAATGAAGGCAGAGAAATTGAAAGACTGATTGGAGATCAAGCCATGAATAGCCGCAGCTAAGTCAGAAGGAACTTAATCCTAACCACCAGTTTTATTCGACAAACAATGAAGAAAAACATGTATGAGGTACATATAATTATAGGACACTCTAACCTTCAAATATGTTGTTGAAGGGAGAGGACCTTCATACCCCATTGACCTAAAGGTCACTGCTACCTCATCCCTTGTGAATGAGACCCTTCCACCGGCATCATTAAGATGAAGATGGCGACAGATGGTCTCCACAGAAATGGAGATGGGATGAGCATCAATGCTATCCATAAGAGTCCTACCATTAGGAGATGAAGCAACAGAACAAGAATGCCAAAACTGTTGGTGATGAGACTCATACACCACAGGTTTGACAGTTAGTGCATAATTGTACCTGCTCCTTTAGAGAAAGGAGACGATGGGTGCGAAATCAGCATCATTATCAGCTGATAGCTCCCTAGCCAGGTTGTGAGTAGGTCGAAAAGCAAAAGATTCCATGGCGATCGGAGAGGATTTAGGGTTCGATTTGAGAGAGAATGAGGAATTTAATTTGAAAGTGGAACGGTGAGAGAAAGTTGAATGAGCAGGAAACCTTTTATACCTTTGGATGTCAGCATTTAATATAGAGACACATTTAATATTTTGAGATCCGAAGTGTCAGAGAAAAGGTCTTCCGAGACAGCTGTTGTGCACTAGGATTCTCACAATTTTCAGAATGGGGCAACTGGGTTCCGAAGATATGGCTATCGGAAGAAGTACATAAGACCAGAAAATGTTCTTCGGAAGACAAGAACTTCCGATGTATATTTTGTGACATCCAGTACCAGATCGTCTGGCAAGTCCGTACGGTATGTGCACTTTCACCTATTTACTATGTGTAAATACATTGATATGAACAGTGCTTGTATTAACAGAATTCAAAATACAAGAAACAGTTGTACGTATTTAAGTGAAAGCTTAAATACCGTAAGTACAACACTCATTATAAACAATAAGTTGTAGTATTTAGGTGAAAACCTAAGTACAATTAATACAACGAATCAAGAGAAACAACAGTGTTCAAATAAATAACACGAACATGTCAATTGCGATCTGATATCCACAGATGACAGGAATCAGATGGCCGAAAAATCAATACGAAAACAATGTGAAAACAGGAAGTTTAGTTGAGTTCGTTAGTGAGGAAACACAATCCAAACACAAATGCAGTGTTATTTCAGAATAATGGGCTGACAGTGTGTTTGCGTGGGTGACGATTCACACAAACATATCTGTGAGTTTAGAGTTCTGAAATAATGACCGAAAAGTAGAAAACAAAAGTCGGAAAGCAAAACCATCGTCCTATTCGTTCGGGTGACGATTCGAACGAATACGCGCGAAGGCGACGCGAACTGACGAAACGAAAACGAAATATGACACGAACGAAAATAAATTAAGAAATTTAATATTTCGTGTTTTACAATTTTGAAACTCATCAAAATAATTAAAATAAATCCTTTTATGTAAAATGCGTAAAACACGCGCGTAACGTTACGGAAACGCAACGAAAGCGCGAACCGAGCAACCGAAACGAACCCGAATACCCACGGGGTATTTAAAGCCTTAAAATGAGGCTTTCCCTCATTCTCTCTTCTTCTTCCCTCACTCAAAAACCTAATCCCGGTTTTCACCCCCAACCCTCATTTTCAAGCTTCTCTCTACCATATCTCACTCATTTCTCAACGAAATTGAGTGGTTCTTGAACCTAAACGAAGATCTTAACCTCCTCTACATGAAAGTACAACCGATCTGAGCCAAACTCCACTAAAAATCGAGGTATTTGCTCATGAACATCACGAAAATTAGGGTTTTCCTAACCTTTGTTTGAACCATCACCTTTACCCGCTTCTACACCATTCCATCGACCCTACACCCTCGAACACCAACTCTAGCACGCCACAGATCGCCTTGGAACTGAGTTGGGACTAGGCTGGAACCACCTGGGGGTTCGAACGACCGAATGAAGTGACCATGGCCGAATGGCCTAAGGTCGAATGGCCCTTGGCCGAATGTCTCCTTCGCCACCTTCACTCTCTCGGCCAACCACCTATTCGGCCGCCCTTATACTCCACACATTCGGTCAAGGCATCAGTCTACAACTCTACATTCGGCCAGTTATAGTGGTTCGGCCTAGCAAACCCTCATTCGACAGTCATCACCCCATTCGACCCTTGTCATTCGGTGAGCCACATTTGGCCGAAGACATTCATTAGACAACCATGCTATTCGACCAAGCAAACAGATCCGGCCCAAAGCCTGATGCTTCGGCCCAACATAACCACACAGCTCACTGGTTTGGCCCAAGTCTTGTGGTTCGGCCCAATTTCAGCATCAAGGCCAGGATGGTTTGATTTGTGTTAAAGTCCAACAGATTTCTTAGTTTGGCCCACTCACTACAACGGCCCAATATACAGCCCACAAAATCCTCTGGCCCAGTTAACCTTCATTCGGCCCAGAGTTATGGATTGGGCCCAGATTTCCTGTTTTGGCCCAACAGCCTACTAATTCAGCCCACAGTTTACCGATTTGGGCTCAGATCAATAATTGGCCCACATTGCTGCTTCGGCCCAGATACCAACCTTAAGCCCAATTGAAATTGAAAGTAAACGAAATACAGTGTGATGAGAACCTTACATGGAATTTTAGTACAAACGTGGTGATTTATGATTGCAAGGATTTCATAAAATCTAATACAAATACGTTTTATTAAAGTAGTGACATACCATGACAAGTTAAAATAAAATTTGGTATAAAGACAATAATAAAGTGTGAGGACTTTAATTCAATTGGGTTACAGACTGATAAATGATACTCTAAAGTCCAAGTTAATGTTTATAACAATGATGATGGGCAAGATGACTCAACATGACAAGGTCAAAACAAACATTTAAAACATAAAACAAGTGACAAGATATACTAATTTTAATCTAATTTGATTGAGTATTAGTATAACTATAATCATTGAACCAAGGGCCGAAGGATAACCGAGACTTATGGGTGTTAGCCAACTCTAGGGCTAACACCTACACACGTTCAAGCACGAACAAATTATACTTATAAATTGTAAACAACGTGAAATCAATACAGGATCGTGAAAACAACACTAAGAACAATCAAGAGCGCGTGCATTTCTGTTTAGGCTAAGTCAACCCCAACCACTACAAGGTGAGTTCATACGCCCCTTTTCTAATCTTAACTGATTTTAAACTCTCGGTGCTGAGAAACATGCTTAACTTTTATTTATTTAAAAGTTTTATGTTTATTATATTGCTTATACTTTGATTAGATAATATTACTTTAATTATTATCGTTTATCATTGTATGCATGCGTGTTTGATCATGATATGACAGAGATAACCAAGATGAATATGATAATATAATTTCATAACTCATCAACACAATAGAATAACCTAGTTGTAAGATTATATCTCACAACACTTAGTTATTCTTACAAGAACGAACATTGAGAAAATCACAGGTGAAAACGATGACAAGAACTGAACATAAGAATGATATGAAGATAATTCATCTTCTTACATCATTCTACACTAGAGTTAACTAAGCATAATAAGTCAAGTACTTATAACACTTAGCTTACAACTCAACACATATTACAAGAGAACATGGAACAAGAATCATCCACCACCTGAGTCGACTAAGTGTAATAAGACTAGTTCTTGTCACAGCTTAGTGACAACATGGTGATTACATGGAATAACAAAGAATGATAATCATGATAATGTAACTTCATGATAACAACATCATTCACACAATAATTAACATAACGCTATAAGACAAGTTCTTATTCAACTTTGTTAATAACAATGAGAACATATGACATTGAGAACAATATCACTGATGAACACGCAATACAATTGATTACTATTGAACTGTCTGCATTATATCATTTCAATCATGTGCCATGTACTTATGTTGATCACTGTAAGCCCCTTATAAATCGCTGACCAGTTAGTTTGACGTGACTAAACCGACGATCGCATAGTGGTACCATAGGTTTGACAAGCCTCTAGCTTGTAGGGCTAGTATGTTGATCGTATTGATACATTGGCTGGTAACGTATGACCGGTGACAGGGCTACTCAAGTCAGGTTCTGGAAAGCGACACATGGTGATATTAATCTGCAGTGAAATTGTAATTAATCCAGCAGAAATGTATTGATTAGTAGATTGAGAAAGCGATCTTCTCTCATGTTACACTACTAGAAATAGATTTCGTTGAGGCCTAAGGACATACAAGGTGGTAGAGGTAAATCGGATGCATTGTACTCTGATTATGTGAGGATTACAATGGATTCCTTTTAGGCTCTATGCGCTACAAGTTGAGAACAAATAACAATTGGTTAACGAACACTCTTAATCTTTAAAAGTGGTTAATAGTTAACCCCTCAAGTAATAGAATAATACAAGGATCTGATTATATTAATCTAACTTCCTTAATACAATGAGGGTGTATCAATACTTTGGTTTGATGACTAACCCCCTCTAAACTTATTATTCTACATATGACACAACGGATGATGAACACAGATGGATGGGTGAAATGAAATGGGTATCTATAGTTGTATTGTAAGTAGTGTGGAGTTCTATTAGTTATGTGGTGGGATGTTGGCTAGGGCTTGTTCCCTTACATATGCCCTATATATAAGCATAACTAATAGGGTAATATATTACTTGCAAATATAACTATGGAGAGACCATTGTTTGAACGGGTGAATCAAATCTCTACAATTAACATGTACTGTGAATGTGTTTATGAACAATACAGGATTTTCAATTATCAAACTTATGAACTCACCAACCCAGTGTTGACTTTGTTTAAATGCATGTTTTCTCATGTGACGAACATGTTTAGTCACCAGATTTCAAGATCATAGCTAGTGGACTTTTAGAAGACCTAGCTACATTTTGTGTGATCATACTTTTGGAATGACAAAACAATGAATCATCTTTTGTAGATCCTGTACAGTTACAAGATATAAACACATTGATTCTTTTGGATAGATTTACTTGGTTAAATTATGAACGATACATTGTAATTTAACTTTGGAATTCTATATTATTGTCATGTTAGCATTTCTTAAATATATATCATGTGCTATGCAAACAATCTGATCAATTCGATTATCAAACGATATCGCACCCCGGGAACCTTCCGCCCGACGGGAAAACCCGATCCGTTCCCGCCGGCCCGGGGTGTGACATATTTAAAGATGTTAATATATCATTGGAAGCACTTTCTTCTAAAGGTTCAGAAAGGTTCATCAGATTGAACTGTGCTTCGGAAGACATCTTCTTATGATGAATATTCATTGCTTAGAAAAGCAGTATTGTTTAGTCTGAAGATTGAGCTTCCGAAGGCAAAGTCAATGTATCGGAAGAGAAATACTTCAGAAGAAATTATGTCTTCTGAAGTGTGATTGCTTCCGACACAAGAAGTAAAGAATACTTCCGAAGACTTAAAAGATCTTCTGAATAGTAATTAATCATCAGAAGATAATTTAAGTTTATCTTCCAAAGGATTAATTACATCTTGGTACCAATTCATTTATTCAAAATTAATCATACCAACGGCTGTTATTAAATACCTGAATCTGCCTTCATCAAAAGCTTTGGTGAAGAGATCAGCTAGATTATGTTATGTATCAACTTTGACTAGATGAATTAACTTCTTTTCTGCACAGTCTCTGATGAAATGATATCTGATTTTAATGTACTTTATCTTGGAATGTTTGACTGGATTGTTGGTTATGGAGATTGCACTAGATTTGTGTATTTGTATAGAAGTATTGGACAGCTCTACTCCATAGTCTTTCATTTGATTTTGGATCCAAATTACTTGAGCACAGCAACGAGAGGCAGCAATGTATTCAGCTGCCGTAGTAGAAGTGAAAACACATGTTTGCTTCTTACATTGCCATGACACTATTCTGGACCCAAGGAATTGGCATCCTCCAGATGTGGAGTTCTTGCTGATGTTGCAACCTCCATAATCACTGTCAGTATAGGCCATGAACTGAAACTCTGCATTTCTAGGATACCACAATCCTAGGCTTGGTGCTCCTTTGAGGTATCTGAAGATTCTTTTCACAGCAAGCATGTGTGAACTTTTTGGATTAGCCTGAAATCTTGCATATAAGCAAGTTGCAAACATGATGTCAGGCCTGCTTGCTGTTAGATACATCAAAGAGCCAATCATTTCTCTATACAGGTGTTGATCAACATCCTCCCCCTCAAGATCAGGGCCTAAGGAAGTTGTTTTGGACATTGGGGTACCTAGAGCTTTGCAGTCAGTGAAGTGAAACCATTCAAGAATATCCTTGACATACTTTGATTGATTGATAAAAATCCCTGTAGGAGTTTGCTTCACTTGTAGTCCAAGAAAGAAAGTGAGTTCTCCCATTGAACTCATTCCAAATTTGGACTTAATTAGTGCTTCAAAGTCCTTGCAAAGAGATTCATCAGTAGAACCAAATATCATGTCATCAACATATATCTGGACAAACATAATATGTTGATTGGATTTCTTGAAAAATAGAGTCTTGTCAATTGTCCCTCTTTTGAAGTTGTTTGACATTAGAAAGGAGGACAAAGTCTCATACCATTTTCTAGTAGCCTGATGCAGCCCACATAGAGCTTTATCAAGCTTGCAGATATGGTTAGAAAACTTAATATCCTCAAATCCAGGTGGTTGACAAAGATATACTTCTTCATCGATTTTGCCATATAGGAAGGCACTCTTGACATCCATTTGAAATACCTTGAAGTCTTTGGCAGCTGCAAATGCTAGAAATATTCCGATTGCCTCAATCCTTGCAACTGGAGAAAAAACATTATCATAGTCAATCCATTCTTCCTGTGTGTACCTTTGTACAACTAGCCTTGCCTTGTTTTTGATGATAACACCTTTGTCATCCTTCTTATTTTTAAAAACCCATTTGGTTCCAATTGCATATTTACCCTTAGGTAAAGGGTAGATTTTCCACACTCCTTGCCTTTCAAATTGTAGGAGTTCCTCTTGCATTGCTTCTAAGCAACTTTCTTTGGTTCGATCTGAGATAGAAAGCAAGAAAACAAAAAAAAAGGTTTGCTTCATGCATGGAACTCCTTGTTCTTACTCCATCTTCAACACTACCAATGATAAGCTCAGTTGGATGAGTGTTATGAATGCGGGTTCATGGAATCACATCCAGCTGGGAACTTAAATCCAAGTTGCTTGGCTCAAGATTTGGAAGTACAACCTTAAGCTGGATTTCTGGTAGATCTTGGAATCTCTGATGTTGGACTGTTGTGGGTTGATTTTCCCTGGGAAGAGAAGTTCCCAGAGTGTTTGCTTCGACAGATGGGCTCCCAACTTCTTCTTGACTCGGTGGATCAGAAGTGGAGTCACTTAGAGGAACAACCCGAAATGTGTTGGTTGTCTCAGATTGTGAGACTGCTTCATGTGTTGAAGTGGATTCTGCCAAGTTTTGTCTTGAAGCTATTGGCAGTTCAACATGAAAATCTTCTTCTCTTGTATGCTGAATGGAGTTCAAGTTAGTTGTCAGGAGTTCTTAAACATACTCTTTCAAAAGATTAAATGCAGATGTGAATTTATCAAGATCAAACATCAAATCAGGGCCTATTCCAGGTTTGTTG
Organism: Mikania micrantha; assembly: GCA_009363875.1. Lineage (NCBI taxonomy): Eukaryota > Viridiplantae > Streptophyta > Magnoliopsida > Asterales > Asteraceae > Mikania > Mikania micrantha. The sequence goes on along the minus strand of CM018681.1, from coordinate 74,750,783 downwards.
ATATTATGTTCATTAAACTGAACATTTGCAGACTCTTCAATAATGCTGGAATCTTTGTTGTATACTCTATATGCGTTGGCCTGTGAAGAGTACCCAACAAAGTAGCCCTCTGTTGATTTCTCAGCAAACTTGGCTAGATGATCTTTGGTACTCAAAATGGTGCATTGACATCCAAATGGTTTAAGAAACCCAATAAATGGTTTTCTCTAATGCCAAATTTCATAAGGATTCATACTTGGACATAGCAGGCAGTGTTGACTGCTTCTGCCCAAAAAGTTATTGGAAGCTTGGTATCAGATAACATGGTCACTAACAGCCTCAATCAGTGTCCTATTCCTTCTCTCAGCAACACCATTTTGTTGTGGAGTCCTAGGAGCACTGAATTGTCTTGTAATACCCTTAGATTCACAAAAGGAGTTTAAAGTATGGTTTTTGAATTCTGTTCCTTGATCAGACCTTATGATTTTTACATGATGGTCACTTTCATTCTCAACCCTAAGAATGAATGACTTCAAGATCTCAGCAGTTTCATCGTTGGTACTCAAAAAGAATACCCTGGTATATCTTGAAAAGTCATCAGTGACCACCAAGCAGTAGGACTTTCTACCTAGACTTTTCACACTTGTAGGGCCAAACAAGTCCATGTGTAGAAGATGTAGGACTGTTGTTATTGAATTGATCTCTTTGGCATGATGGGATGATTTGTGTTGCTTTCCTTTTAGACAGGCAACACATTTATCAACACAGATGAATTCTTTTGTTGGTAAACATGTAACTAAGTTATTTTTGACAAGTTTATTCATATTTTTCAGGTTTACATGACAAAGTCTCCTATGCCAAAGAGATGATTTATCAAGTGAAGCTTTTGAGATAAAGCAATTTATATTGTTGAGTGATGAAGCTGTGCTCATGTCCAGCATATACATGTTGTTTCTTCTAGGAGCTCTGAGCAGAATTTGGTCATTTGGAACAACAAATCATGGTTTCAGGACAATATATTCATCCTTAGTAAGCAACATGTTATGCTTTTGGTCACACACCTGTGATACACTCAGCAAATTATAGTTCAATTCTTTCACATAATGCACATTCTCAAAGCTTACCTTGCCATTTGATATTATGCCTCTACCTGTGATATATCCACCCACTAGATCACTTCCAAAAGCAACCAACCTGTGACAATTCGATATTTTCGGATTAACCCCGTTAACTGAAACTATCAAGAAATGTTATGAAATGTCACAAAACCAAACTAAAAGGATTCTATTTGAGCAAAACAAGTTTATAATTTACTAATTTATATAAATTAGGGTTAAGATTGAATTAAAGTGCAAATTTTGACTTTAGGGTCAAAATTCAAGTTTAAGAGTTCATTGGGATTCGAATTTGATTCTATAATCAACTAAAATTGAGCTAAATTATCGTAAAACATTCCATTGATGGTTACATATGGTTATAAGCATCTAAACTATAGAGACTAAGGTAAGAATCAAACAAAGATTGTAAGGTTGACTTTAAAAAGTCAAATTAGAGTGAAAAATCAAGTACAATTCGGAATTCTCATCAAACTCAAATTGTAACCGAATTGAACTATCATAATCATCACAATTATGATTATTAACAGTTTCTGAACGTTATTGAGCCATTAATTAGCCGAATTAAGCCACTAATGAACTAGAAAGACGAAACCGTTACTATTAGTTATCAAAATCATGAAATTCAATCATGTTGCATGAAATCAAACACACTGAGAGACTAGTCGGCACACTTAGAAGAAAATTCAAGCAACAATTGAATCCTTGAAGCTGTGATCAACGAATTGGATCAAGAGGCGACCGAAACTCAAGTCTAAAGTCGATCTACTACAATTCGATATCAAACAAGGTAAGAAATCACTTCTACATCTTCTGACATGGCCGATTAAGTGTACCCCTATGTTAATTTCGACTGTCATCATCAACTTGATTGAATTCGAGTTTTAGGGTTTATATTATGATCGCGTTTGGGGGTTTTTGATCAAATGATCTTGTTAATCTAATTAAACATTACAGAGAGATTTGGAATTCTCTGTTAATGGAAAAACCCTAGTCAATTTCATAACCATATCACGAATTCTATGATCACGATTACTAGGGTTCATGTGGTGGAGCGATTTGGGGGTTTCTGTTAAATCGAGTTTAGGAATGAAATTAAATAGTGCAGAGAGTTTCAGAATCACCATCTTAATGAAAATCATATCCCAATTTCAACAAGCAACAGCGAATGGAAGGGATTCGAATCCTTGTGTTCTTCATGTAAAACGAGTTGGGGGTTAGATACAATCAAGCTTTAAAAATCGAATCAAATAATATCTTTAGAATCAGAAGATACCGATTAAGGTAAGTCCTAGATCAATTTTGAGTTTCAATAACGAATTGCTAGATTTTGATTCGAGGGTTCATTGGGTAAAGTCGGTTGAGGGGGTTTTTAGTTCAAACGAATGTGAGACCCAAATTAATCTATTCTGATAGCTTCGAAATTTCTGTTCCAATGAAAGCCCTATAGATTTTCTGATTAACATTCGAGAATTTAAGCAATTTGAATGGGGAAGGGATGAACTCAAGTTCGAATGTTTACACAACCAATTAAACGAGTTATATTAATTCATTTTCGAATTAAAACCATTCTTAGGCTCGGTTGGATCTCAGGAATAGAAACCCTATGGTTAGGGAGTTGATTAAGTTCAAATGATGGGTCAATTGGAACCCATATGCGTTGGTTAAGTATAACAATGGAGCTGGGCCGATTGGGCTTAAAACGATTTAAAACCACAACCCATTAATGAAATCTTGCCTAGAGGAGTTGGTTGGGCATGCTTGTGGGGTTCGGGAGGTCCAGGGTTCGAACCCTGCCTCAGCCGGGTTTTTGGTTTTAAAAACCATTTTGGCTTTTAACCTATAATTCACTAATTTTAACTCCGATTTGATCCGTTCAAATTGCGTTGGAACCGTAACGAAATCCCGAACTAATTAAAATGATAAAATTCACATTTTAGACCGAAAACGTAATCGCGTATAATTACGTTTATTTAAATAAAATCGTATACGGACTATATGATTTTATTAAACGACCTTAAAGTCACGCGTATTAACTTGTGCACGTTTCTAACAATCTAACATACGTGTGTTGACACGTATGTGATTTCAAGCACAAAACGACATCCCGAATAACACTAAGTTATTGTTTAATCACAGATTCTTCGTAGAGGATTATCTACGGGAGTTCACATGTGTTTGATCATTCTGCTACATTCAAAGGTGCGTACACGGCCTCTTTCTTATTTTAACTGTTTTGGGAGAGAAAACATGTGCAAGAAACACTTTTAGTTACATATCACTTGCATGAGTTAGCTGTTTACATTAAGTGCAAACATAACATTACAAGTCCTTACATTCCGAACCGTTTAGTTTGCCGTAGTGCAAAGCGTGGTAGTTGGAAATAGATCTATTAGGTTTGCCAAACCTCACTTGGTAGATGGGATCTACGCAAGTGTTTGACTAGCCAATTCACATTACTATTGTTTGTGCTAGACAATAGTGGCAAGGAAAAACATGCGATAGCATGCAACAGTCGGCTTCTGTGTTGACCACTTATGTAAATAGTACAAATGACTAGCTATCATGACTATGCATGTGTGATTATGTTATCTGCAAACATTATATTCAAACTGTTGTTTTAAACATTGTGAATGCTTAAACTTGTGTAATGCACCAACCTTTGTGTTGACTTGATTTACATGTTTTCTCAGGACGCTAAGGTATACAAGCAAGCAAGCATGGACTAGGAGATCGAGTCGCATGCATATTTTACATTTCTGTTATTGGATTTGGACATTGAAACTTTGTTTTGTAATTTTCAATTTTTAAACTGTTATGGTTGTTTTGTTTTAAAAACGATTCCCCAACGTAGAACTTTGATGTTACAGTTTTAGACCAATGTATGTCTTGAAAATCATATAGAGGTCTTCGTTATGTCTACTTATCTGAGATCCTGGTTTGTCACGTCCCAAACGGTATGATTCCGTTAGTTGAAAATTGGGGGTGTGACAGATTGGTATCAGAGACATTGGTTATAGTGAACTAGGTTTGCATTAGTAGACTTAGACTATAACTGTTAGACATTAGACACTTGTTTACACAATTGCTTCTGCCTAGTATTTACATATGGTTTTATGTAACAGATATGGCAGCACCGCCACCACCGTACATGATTGTATCTGATGACGAGGAGAATCCTGAGGATGACCCACAGGAGGAGCCACAGAGAGACCCGGGGAAAGCACCTGTGGAGGATTCCACCGAGGAGTCTTCATATCGTATGCCACCTAGGTTTCGTGCTTGTAAGAGGCCACGATTTGAGTCGAATGATGTCGCCCGATTGACATGGGAGTCAAAGTGGGTGAATGATCGGATTGAGCACATGGCACAGGAGCTTCGGGATGTAAACGCCCGATACGCAGAGCTTCGCAGTGTGGTTTAGGGGATGGAGTCTCATATTGTCCATCTGACTACACGAATGCAAGAGGAAGAACATCGAGCCGACATTGCTGAGGGGAGGTTGATTGCACTAGAGGAGCAGTTTGTATCCAAGGCAGAGGAGGAAGAGGAAGAGGAGGAGATACCAGAACATGATTTTGATTCTGGTGATGATTCCACTGTTGAGGATGCATGATTTTTCTTTATTTTGTTTAAACTTATTAGGGGCGGGTTGTGTCCCTACGTTAGATGTTTGAAAACCTATGTTTTGATTTTGAAAGTATTGTACTCAAATCAGATTATTATCTATCGAAAACTATTACTTATTGCCAACAGTTGTGTTGAACCCTACAATTGCATGTTTGTTGTATTGTTTACACGTTTCACATTGGACTTTGATAACACTCTAACAATTCTTTTAACTAGGGAGATAATGGCCGGTGAGAACATTCACATGACAGTTGCTGAGCTCAACGAGCTGATCAACAACAGGATCGCGGAGGCTATCGCGAACTACACCCAGGCTCACACGACAGGACCACATGGTCCAGCAGGAGGATTGGTGAATCCACCTGTTTGCACGTTCAAGATGTTCTTGGACTGCAAGCCACATAACTTCAAAGGATCGGAGGGAGCCATTGGACTCCTACGATGGATTGAGAAAGCCGAATCAGTGTTTGAGATGTGTAACTGCCCTGATGAGAATAGGTTAAGTATGCTACTGGGACTTTGGAAGGTCCAGCATTGACTTGGTGGAACTCAAATGTTCAGACATTGGGATTGGGTGAGGCCAATGCCCTAACTTGGAATGGTTTCAAGACCTTATTGCAAGAGGAGTACTGTCCTCGTAGTGAAATGCAGAAACTGGAGGAGGAGTATTGGCACCTTAAGATGGAGGGGTCAAACATCGAGGAGTATACGACTCGGTCACATGAACTAGCCAGACTTCTACCTCACATGGCTACTCCAGCAAGTAAGTGGATAGAGAGGTACATAGGAGGATTGGTGCCTCAAATCCAGGGATTGGTTACTTCTGCAAATCCCACAACGATTCAACAAGTTGTTCGACTGGCGCATCAACTAACTGATCAGGCAGTGCTACAAGGAACTCTGCCTAAACGAACAGCAGTTACTAAGGTGGGAGACCACAAGAGGAAGTGGGAAAGCAGCAACACCAAGAATTTAAACCAACAGCCGTTTCAGCAGAACCGAAAGCAGGATTCAAACAAGTCTTACCACAATTCGAACAGTGGTCAGCAGTCATCATCATCAGGGGGTATATCGGTAAAAACCCAAAGTGCAACAAGTGTGGATTCCATCATGCTGGGAATCAGTGTGATAAGTTTAGGTGTCAGCGGTGCGGCAAAGGAGGGCATGCAGCTTAGGATTGCCGTGGAGAACTGCAAAACAATTCCAACCATCAGAACAATAACCAGAACAACACTCAGAAGGGGTGCTTTGAGTGTGGTAAACTGGGGCACTTCAAAAAGGATTGCCCACAACTCAAGAAAGGCGGGACTAATGAGGCAAATGGAAACGGCAACGGTAACGGCAATGGCACCAACAACAACAACAACAACAATAACAACAACAATGGTGCTAGGGGTAGGGCGTTTGTGATTGGAGGACGTCAGGCACGGGAGGATCCCAACATTGTCACGGGTACGTTCCTCTTAAATAATCACTATGCCTCTATGCTATTTGACACTGGTGCAGACCGAAGTTTTGTATCTAGTTCACTTTCTAAGTTGCTAAATGTTAGTCCCACTGCCTTAGAAAATCCATACACTATAGAACTAGCTGATGGCAAGCTAATTGTAGTTGAACAAATCCGTAAGGGATGTATGCTTGACTTGATGGGTCAAACACTGGAAATTGATCTTATGCCTATCACTTTAGGCAGTTTTGATGTAGTCATTGGTATGGACTGGTTGTCCAAACACCAGGCTGAAATAGTTTGCCATGAAAAGATCGTTCGTATACCTCTTTCGCATGGAGAGACATTGTATGTATAAGGCGAGAAGAGCAGTACGCCACTGCGTCTCATATCTTGTATGAAAGCACACAAATGTCTGCGTAAAGGTCATACAGCAGTTATAGCACTTATAACTGAGAAGCCGGTAGCTGAGAAGAAGATTGAAGACATTCCTGTAGTTTGTGAATTTCTTGAACTATTTCCAGAAGACTTACCGGGATTACCGCCTATCAAACAGGTGAAATTTCGAATCGACCTTACACCAGATGCAGCACCGATAGCTTGGGCGCCTTATCGACTTGCACCGTCAGAGATGCAAGAGTTATCTACACAACTGCAAGAGTTGTTGGATAAGGGCTTTATACGACCTAGTTTTTCACCGTGGGGAGCTCCAGTCTTATTTGTTAAGAAAAAGGACGGGACTTTCCGTATGTGCATCGATTACCGGGAACTGAAAAAAGTTACCATCAAAAACCGGTATCCGTTACCCAGAATTGACGATCTGTTCGATCAGTTGCAAGGTTCGAGTTACTACTCGAAGATTGATCTCAGATCGGGTTATCATCAACTCAGAGTTCAAGAAGAAGATATTCCGAAGACAGCATTCAGGACGCGCTATGGCCATTATGAGTTCTAGGTCATGCCATTTGGGTTGACAAACGCTCCAGCTGTATTCATGGATCTCATGAATCGTGTTTGTAAACCTTACCTTGATAAGTTTGTCATTGTTTTCATTGATGACATTCTCATCTATTCTCAGACTGAGGAGGAACACGCTGAACATCTTCGATTGCTGTTGGAATTACTGAAACAAGAACAATTGTACGCTAAGTTCTCGAAATGTGACTTCTGGATGAGAGAAGTACAATTCTTGGGGCATATAGTCAATGAAAAGGGCATACATGTTGATCCAGCAAAGATTAAGGAGATTAAGAATTGGGAAGCACCAAAGACCCCTACCGAGGTACGACAATTCCTTGGTTTGGCGGGTTACTACCGATGATTCATTGAGGGATTCTCAAAGATCGCTCAACCACTTACAGCTCTTACGCACAAAGGAACGAAGTATAACTGGACGGATAAACAGGAAGCTGCATTCCAGTTATTGAAACAGAAACTCTGCAGTGCAACGATTCTGTCCTTACCGGAAGGAACAGAAGATTTTGTGGTGTATTGTGATGCATCTGCACAGGGTTTGGGATGTGTGTTGATGCAGCGTGATAAAGTGATTGCTTACGCTTCAAGGCAACTACGACCACACGAAAAGAATTACACTACTCATGACTTGGAGTTAGGAGCAGTGGTTTTTGCTTTGAAGATTTGGAGGCATTACCTATATGGAACTAAGTGTACCATTTACACTGATCATAAGAGTTTGCAACATATCTTTGATCAGAAGGAGCTTAATATGAGACAGCGACGGTGGGTTGAGTTTTTGAACGACTATGAATGCGCGATTAAGTATCACCCGGGAAAAGCTAATGTGGTAGCTAATGCTTTAAGCAGAAAAGACACATCAACAAGACGGGTTCGCGCACATATGATGACGATACATACTGACTCACCTGACAAGGTACGCAGTGCTCAGCTGGGAGCCTTAGAAAAGGATAATTTGGTACATGAATCCTTACGGGGGATGGAAACACAATTGGATGTCAAGTCTGATGGAATTCGTTATTTCATTAATCGACTTTGGATACCATTGCATGGTGGATTAAGGGAACTCGTGATGGATGAAGCACACAAGTCTAGATATTCAGTCCATCCGGGATCAGACAAGATGTATCATGACTTGAAGGCACTGTATTGGTGGCCTCACATGAAAGCCGACATTGCTAGGTATGTTAGCAAATGTTTGACTTGTTCGAAAGTCAAATTTGAATATCAGAAACCATCTGGTTTGCTGCAACAACCAGAAATACCGATGTGGAAATGGGAACAGATTTCGATGGACTTCATTACTAAGTTACCCCGTACACCGAGTGGTTGTGATACGATATGGGTAATTGTTGATCGATTAAAGAAATCTGCACATTTCTTGGCAATCAAGGAAACTGACAAGATGGAGAAACTGACTCGTATTTATATCAAGGAAGTGGTAGCAAGACATGGCGTGCCAATTTCCATCATATCAGATCGGGATGCCCGATTTACTTCCAACTTTTGGAAATCACTTCATAAGTCATTGGGAACTTGCTTGGATATGAGTACCGCATATCATCCACAGACCGACGGTCAAAGTGAACGTACGATTCAAACGCTCGAGGATATGTTACGAGCTTGTGTAATTGATTTTGGTGACAGCTGGGAAAACCACTTACCGTTAGTGGAATTCTCTAACAACAACAGTTATCATACAAGTATTCAGGCAGCACCGTTTGAAGCTTTGTATGGTCGTAAATGTCGTTCACCAGTTTGCTGGGCTGAAATTGGTGATAGTCAGATTACAGGTCCTGAACTAGTGCACGAGACGACAGAGAAGATAGTTCAAATCCGGAACCGTATGGTAGCAGCCCGGGATCGACAAAAGAGTTACGCTGACAAACGTCGAAAGCCATTGGAATTCCAAGTAGGAGACCGAGTTCTTCTAAAGGTATCACCTTGGAAAGGTGTGATACGATTCAGCAAGCGCGGGAAGCTTAGTCCACGTTACGTAGGACCTTTTGAGATTCTGAAAAGGATTGGTCTAGTTGCGTACAACTCAAATTACCGGATGAACTCAGTGGAGTTCATAATGTCTTTCATGTTTCAAACTTGAAGAAATGTCTTTCTGACGAGACATTGATTGTACCGTTGGAAGAAATACAAGTAGACGAGAAATTACGATTCATTGAAGAACCAGCTGAAATCATGGACCGAGAGGTCAAACAGCTCAAACAAAGCAAGATCCCGATAGTCAAAGTTCGTAGAATTCAAGACGTGGTCCTGAATTCACATGGGAAAGAGAAGATTAAATGATGAAGAAGTATCCTCATCTGTTCAAAACAACGACTGCAAACACTGTGAAGACACGTTAAATTTCGGGACGAAATTTCCTTCAACAAGGGGATGACGTGATGCTTCACACATCAACATTTCAGATTTCATATTGTAAGCACAAACACTTTATTCAATTGGTTTTGTTACAAACATTTGTGCTACATTACGTTTTATGTGCTACATTTCATATGTTACATGTTATGGTAGTACATGCATGATTAGTTACACACATTTTCACATTTTGCTATGTGCGAGGTTCTAGTACAAACAATTGTAAACACTCACTAGGAGCAAACTTGCATAGCACACTATGATCAAACACAAACAGTCATAGTTAGGTGAACTAACTAGTGTACACGCAAACAGTTACATAGAACGATCACACTTCGATGTGATGTTGCAAACGTTGAACTTTGTGTGTAAGCACACGCAAGCACACAGAATGATCAGACATCACACTAACACGTATAGCTTGAACTCACAAGTAGTTTCCTAACTACTCCTAACATTTAACAATTTTCGGGACGAAAATTCCTTCAACAAGGGGATGATGTGACAATTCGATATTTTCGGATTAACCCCGTTAACTGAAACTATCAAGAAATGTTATGAAATGTCACAAAACCAAACTAAAAGGATTCTATTTGAGCAAAACAAGTTTATAATTTGCTAATTTATATAAATTAGGGTTAAGATTGAATTAAAGTGCAAATTTTGACTTTATGGTAAAAATTCAAGTTTAAGAGTTCATTGGGATTTGAATTTGATTCTATAATCAACTACAATTGAGCTAAATTATCCTAACACATTCCATTGATGGTTACATAAGGTTATAAGCATCTAAACTATAGAGACTAAGGTAAGAATCAAACAAGGATTGTAAGGTTGACTTTAAAAAGTCAAATTAGAGTGAAAAATCAAGTACAATTCGGAATTCTCATCAAACTCAAATTGTAACCGAATTGAACTATCATAATCATCACAATTATGATTATTAACAGTTTCTGAACGTTATTGAGCCATTAATTAGCCGAATTAAGCCACTAATGAACTAGAAAGACGAAACCGTTACTATTAGTTATCAAAATCATGAAATTCAATCATGTTGCACGAAATCAAACACACTGAGAGACTAGTCGGCACACTTAGAAGAAAATTCAAGCAACAATTGAATCCTTGAAGCTGTGATCAACGAATTGGATCAAGAGGCGACCGAAACTCAAGTCTAAAGTCGATCTACTACAATTCGATATCAAACAAGGTAAGAAATCACTTCTACATCTTCTGACATGGCCGATTAAGTGTACCCCTATGTTAATTTCGACTGTCATCATCAACTTGATTGAATTCGAGTTCTAGGGTTTATATTATGATCGCGTTTGGGGGTTTTTGATCAAATGATCTTGTTAATCTAATTAAACATTACAGAGAGATTTGGAATTCTCTGTTAATGGAAAAACCCTAGTCAATTTCATAACCATATCACGAATTCTATGATCACGATTACTAGGGTTCATGTGGTGGAGCGATTTGGGGGTTTCTGTTAAATCGAGTTTAGGAATGAAATTAAATAGTGCAGAGAGTTTCAGAATCACCATCTTAATGAAAATCATATCCCAATTTCAACAAGCAACAGCGAATGGAAGGGATTCGAATCCTTGTGTTCTTCGTGTAAAACGAGTTGGGGGCTAGATACAATCAAGCTTTAAAAATCGAATCGAATAATATCTTTAGAAGCAGAAGATACCGATTAAGGTAAGTCCTAGATCAATTTTGAGTTTCAATAACGAATTGCTAGATTTTGATTCGAGGGTTCATTGGGTAAAGTCGGTTGAGGGGGTTTTTAGTTCAAACGAATGTGAGACCCAAATTAATCTATTCTGATAGCTTCGAAATTTCTGTTCCAATGAAAGCCCTATAGATTTTCTGATTAACATTCGAGAATTTAAGCAATTTGAATGGGGAAGGGATGAACTCAAGTTCGAATGTTTACACAACCAATTAAACGAGTTATATTAATTCATTTTCGAATTAAAACCATTCTTAGGCTCGGTTGGATCTCAGGAATAGAAACCCTATGGTTAGGGAGTTGATTAAGTTCAAATGATGGGTCAATTGGAACCCATATGCGTTGGTTAAGTATAACAATGGAGCTGGGCCGATTGGGCTTAAAACGATTTAAAACCACAACCCATTAATGAAATCTTGCCTAGAGGAGTTGGTTGGGCATGCTTGTGGGGTTCGGGAGGTATAGGGTTCGAACCCTGCCTCAGCCGGGTTTTTGGTTTTAAAAACCATTTTGGCTTTTAACCTATAATTCACTCATTTTAACTCCGATTTGATCCGTTCAAATTGCGTTGGAACCGTAACGAAATCCCGAACTAATTAAAATGATAAAATTCACATTTTAGACCGAAAACGTAATCGCGTATAATTACGTTTATTTAAATAAAATTGTATACGGACTATATGATTTTATTAAACGACCTTAAAGTCACGCGTATTAACTTGTGCACGTTTCTAACCATCTAACATACGTGTGTTGACACGTATGTGATTTCAAGCACAAAACGACATCCCGAATAACACTAAGTTATTGTTTAATCACAGATTCTTCGTAGAGGATCATCTACGGGAGTTCACATGTGTTTGATCATTCTGCTACATTCAAAGGTGCGTACACGGCCTCTTTCTTATTTTAACTGTTTTGGGGGAGAAAACATGTGCAACAAACACTTTTAGATACATATCACTTGCATGAGTTAGCTATTTACATTAAGTGCAAACATAGCATTACAAGTCCTTACATTCCGAACCGTTTAGTTTGCCGTAGTGCAAAGCGTGGTAGTTGGAAATAGATCTATTAGGTTTGACAAACCTCACTTGGTAGATGGGATCTACGCAAGTGTTTGACTAGCCAATTCACATTACTATTGTTTGTGCTAGACAATAGTGGCAAGGCAAAACATGCGATAGCATGCAACAGTCGGCTTCGGTGTCGACCACTTATGTAAATAGTACAAATGACTAGCTATCATGACTATGCATGTGTGATTATGTTATCTGCAAACATTATATTCAAACTGTTGTTTTAAACATTGTGAATGCTTAAACCTGTGTAATGCACCAACCTTTGTGTTGACTTGATTTACATGTTTTCTCAGGACGCTAAGGTATACAAGCAAGCAAGCATGGACTAGGAGATCGAGTCGCATGCATATTTTACATTTCTGTTATTGGATTTGGACATTTGAAACTTTGTTTTGTAATTTTCAGTTTTTAAACTGTTATGGTTGTTTTGTTTTAAAAACGCTTCCGCAACGTAGAACTTTGATGTTACAGTTTTAGACCAATGTATGTTTTGAAAATCATATAGAGGTCTTCGTTATGTCTAATGATCTGAGATCCTGGTTTGTCACGTCCCAAACGGTATGATTCCGTTAGTTGAAAATTGGGGGTGTGACACAACCCTCCAAAGAATGGTTCATATTTGTGTAGGTGGGTCTTGTTGTCTGTCATGTGCCGGGAGCAGCCACTGTCAACAATCCACAAGTTGTCTTTTAAGTCTTGATGTCCCTGCACATGGTTAGAAGTGAGTTAGTTCCTGATGGGAACCCAAGCCCATGTGGTCTTGGGTTTTCCATTTGCATCATTATACAAAAATTTCTTTGAAATCATCTTCGGTGGAACAGATGATGAGCTTGCTAGTAGAATAGTTGGTTGAACTGTTTGTTCAGATGTTTCCTTCTTCTTCCAGACTTTCTTGACTTTTGGAACTATTGGAGAAACTTTCTTTTTTTTTTCTGACTGCCATTGGAAGCAACTTTTGCCTTCTCTTCTGATGGTTTTGATTTTGCCTTGAGGTGGGGTTTTTCTTCTAACTTTCTTCTTCCAAAATGGTTAGACATATTGGTTTTGTCGGAAGCACTTTTGACATGTGCTTCCGATGATCCTTTTGCTTCAAAAGACTTCCTGTTCTTTCTATTCATGTCGTCAGAAGTGCCTGCTTCCGACAGCTTCCTGTGCTGCTTGACTGACCTTTTTCTTTCAGAAGCAGATTTTTCTTCCGAAGAAAAAGATGAGTTGTTCCACGATTTCCAACTGTTTTCTCTTACTATTGATCTTGAAAGAGTTCTGCCTCTAGGATTGAAGAAACAATCGGCAGCAAAATGACTTGTATCCCCACACATCAGACACACAGTCTGAATATTGAATGATTTTTGAAACTTCTCTCTTTTGGAGGAAGCTGAGCTGTTCTTCATAGAACTTGATTGTTTAGACTTGGAAGTTCCAACCAGGCTTTTGTTTGGATGATTTACTTGAGCTTTAGATGTGCTTGCACCTCTATTTTCTGATCTAGTTTTGTGTGACTTTTCAGAAGGACAAGTAACATATTCATTTGATAAAGTGCTCCCTGTTTGCACATATTCAGCTTTGACAAAAGTGGGTGAAGTTTTCTTGTTTTTCTTGTTTCTTTTCTTATGTTTTAAAACAGGTTTTCCTTTTTCCAAAAAAAAAAATGGAAGTATCATCCTCAGATGAGCATGTTGAGAAAGTAGGGCTAAGATCAGAGAAGTCATTTTCTTGAGCAATCTTGTGTATGTCCAGAACTTCATCATACACAAGGCTAGCTTCTGGTTTGCATCGAACCTCCACCATTGGAGTATAGGTAGATAGAGGTTCCATTTTGTTGTAACTCACCCCAGTACCCTTCTTCTTAACCAGCTCAGGTATCTCAGTCATTTTGAAAAGTTTCTCAAACTTCTCACCTTGATTAAGAAACTTGTCTTTGTAAGCCTCAGCCAATACAAGTTCACTTTTGGCGGTTGTTAATCTTTCTAAAAGATTGTTTATTTGACACTGCTTATTAGTGTCTTCATGTTTTAAACTAGAGATAGTCTTTTCTAACTCCTTAATTTTTTCTTTGTAATTTCTTTCAGCTTCAAAGAAATTTGTCATAAGAACTTGTATTGACTCAAGCTCAACACAGACTTGAGCATTAAAACGTTTGTAAGCATTTAATTTTTCTAAGCATTCAGGGGTACACATGTCATCAGTTACCTTGAATAAAGAAGTGGAGTCATTGGCCATCAAGGCATTGTTTGAGATGGATGCTTCCTCAGCTTGAAAACTCCAATCTGAAAAATTGTGATGTTCTGCAATGTTTGCACTGTTGGAGGAGCTTGGTGCTTTGTGGTTTGGCTGACCAGAAGTTGATGGCTAAGAACTTGGAGATTTTCACTCTCTTGCAAAATGTCCTAACTGTTGACAGTTAAAGCATTTGAGTTTAGACTTATCCAGACAAAACCCAATTTTCATGTTATGCTTTTTGAACTGTCTTCCAGCTCTCTGATAAAACTTCTTTGCTCTATATGAAATCATGGCCATCTGATAGTTGATGTCCATTTCTTCAAGGTCATCAGCAGAGATTCCATCTAGATCCTCCTGACACAAATGAAAATAATTTGTTTCTTCAGCCATAAATGCTCCCTGGCTTGAGGTGAGAAGTGGAGTTGAGCTTGCAAATGGGTTTGAATGGGAGGTTGATGGAGTTGGTGTTTCTGGGAAGGTGATAATGGGTGTGTAGTTTGAATGGTAGATGGGCTGATAGTTTTGAAATGGAAGATTGTGTATGGGGGCATACAAAGCAGCTGAACATGAGGGAACAGAAGTAGGTTTAGGTTCTTAGGCATCAATCTCCATTTGGTATGCACTGAGTATACCAAATAACTCTCCCATCTAAAAGGTTCTAAGATTTTCTGTTCTACGAATAGCAACAGAATAGATATTCCAAGCATATGGAAGTGATCCTAGAAACTTTCTGATGACATCTTGATTCTCCATCTTCACTCCTGCAGCAGTCAACTCATCAACAGCCTTGTATCACTACCAGAAGTTGATGGCTAAGAACTTGGAGATTTTGTCCAGCCTTCATTAACTACTGAGAAGCCATCTTCTCGTTGTTCTCTTGGCAAAAGTTCTCAAACTTTTTCTTTAGCATGTCTTTCTTGTTCTCCTTCACATCTTATGACCCTTCATACATATGTTGCAAATAGTTCCACAGTTCTTCGGCAGACTTGCATTTCTTGAACGCATGTATGATAGGGTTTGGAATTGCCATCTGAATCAGCCACAATGCCTTAGAGCCCACCTCCATCTTTTTGTAATCTTCATTTGAGTACAAAGATGGGTCTTTTGACACGGGTGCTCCACCAGTACCTGCGGCAGCAATGGTTGGAATGAATGGTCCCTCAAAAACTGAGTTCCATAGTTTGAAGTCCTGGTTCCTGATGAAACATTCCATCCTAACCTTCCATGTATCATAATCGTCTGGTGTGAACATGGGAGGTTTGTTGAGAGTACCATTCTCAGTGTTGTGCTTACTGATGGTTGTCATTTTGACTTAGAGGTAGCTTGAAAAAGAAAGAGTAGTAGAAGATAAAAAACATGTAAGAATGGTTACTTGCTTAAGTTAGACAACCAAAGCTCTCATACCACTTGTTGGATCAGGATATATAACTTACACAACACTTTCACAAGGTATCTTCTACAAAGTTTATAGATGCGGACATTCTATCAACTTGATTTGCAAAAACAGATTGAAACAAATACAGAAAGCAGTTATAAATTCAAGGTTAAAGTATATTGCATTCAACTGTTGAGTTTACAAGTCTTAGCTCAAGCACAAGCACCCTTCTTTCTAAATTACATATGAAGGGTTATATACTAAAACCTACAGCTGTATCCTCGTAGTGATACAAGGCTGGACAAAATACTAGAAACAAACTAATGCTAAAACTAGTATCCGTTATGGTCTTGACAGGCCAAGCCATATTAATTACAATTAATACATATATAGGACTCCATTGACTTTTACAATAAATGCCTACACTACAAAAGGCATTAAATCCTTAATATCTTTGTAGTTCTGACAAATCTTATATGCTGCTGACAATCATAAGAATGTCTTCTTTGTTGGTATGCAAGAAAGAAAGCAGCTCTGATTATTTCTATAAGTATATGAAATCTTTGTCAGAACCAAGTCTTCGAAAGTCCTTGTATTCGGAAGTTGTTGAGCATAACTTCAGAAGCTTTTTCTTTGGAAGCTTTTGTCTTCGGAAGCTTGTATTATCGGAAGCTTTGGTCTCGGGAGATCTTAAAGAACAAGGCTATCTTTCGAAGATACTTGGTCTTCTCAGGAACTTAGGTTCCTTCCGAAGATCATTTACTTCCGGAAGATCGCATTGTTCTTTCGAGACCTTTATTGGACTTCTGGGAATTTAGACAAGGACTTAGAAAGTTTTGGAGAGCACCAGCCTTTATGATTTTACACTATGGCTCAAAACATGTCATTGCTGTGGTAAGAAGTAAATTTAAAAGATGTTTGTCTCAAGTACAATGTTTTATCGTCGAAGAATTATACGTTATACGTAAAATGTAATGACGTAAACTTATTTTGATCATGTAATATTGTAATAATAACCTGTCTTTGATGAAAATTTTCAAATTTGATAACACGTAAATGAAATTGCTTGAACAGGATTAAAGCAGAATTCAAACTAATACTAATATATAATTAAAATAATTTAAATATTAAAACATTACATAATTAAAATGCCTTGTAATTATAATTTTAATTGTTATTGTGTTCGTCTTCTTATGGGATATGTCATGCGTAGAGTAGGGATTGTTCGTTTTGCAATTCATCACGAGACGCGAACTCATCTATCAGTCGTGGCTAATATGCAAAAATAGAAGTTTACTTTAAAAATTTTCTGGCAAAAAAAAGATAAAAAAAATTACGAGAGTAAACTTTGTTTTTCCTTTTTGTAATTTGGTCAAAATAACAATTTTTTTATCCAATTGATTCAAAATGTCATTTTTATTCCCTGATGTATGTTTTTTTATTTTTTTTGTTAAATAGGACATTTTAAACTTTTCAAATATAAGGATTAGTTATATCATTTACTCAAGTTACTAAAAGAACAAACTAAAGTATTAAATGTGTAATTTACTCAAATATATATATTCAAACCCTACCCACCCCCATTCGCTACCTCTTACCACGATTCAACCACCACGACTACACAATTCAGCTCTGGAGACCTTTGACCAATCACTATTACCCTCCAACCAAACCCTAGGTAATTATGTCATTTCACAATTTAACTTTTTTAAAACAAAGTGAGTCGATTCTGAACAAAACCAACCTAGAGTTTGAACTTTTTTAAGGTAAGTTAGGTTGAAATAAACTTTTCAGTGATGGTAAAGGAGGGTGTTTGTGGTGATGGCGGAATGACAGGGGTGGGTATTATAGTGTCGATGGTAGTTGTGGTATGGGGAGGTGACATTGGTGCTAAAATACCTTAAGGGGGAGAAAGAGGATATACACACACATATGGTTGGAATGGGGCGGTGGTGTGGTGGCAGCGGCTTGTTGATGGAAATGAGTGGTGATGATGACCCACAACATTTGAGAAGGAAGAGAGCAAAGAGTGAAAGTTTTAAAATTCCCTTCTATTTAACTGAAAAATAAACGGTGTTAGTGAGTTGGATATAATCATAACAGAATGCATATGTCAGAAAACAAAAAGGATGTTCTGAAACTTTTGAATGAAAAACGTTATTTAAACCAAACCATATGAAGCGAAAACGAAGCATACTCAATTTACTATTATATTGTGAAAATTTTCAAACTATTATAGAGAAAAAAAGTTAACTTTTTAAATTGTTAAATTTTTATGATCAAAATAAAAGAAATAAATTCCCCTATATATCGTACTTCTTTTCTCGTAGCAGCAACAAATCAGAAGCAGAAGTAGTAGTAGTAGGCTCATGTATTCTTAATTTTAGTTTTCAATTAATTTATAACTAGACTTTTCTACATGCAAGTTTTAATAACTGTCATTCTAATGTAAAACCTAAAAACATTAATAAGCCTGATTTCAAGTCAGATCATAACAATGTCTACACTCTTAAAACAACCAAAACAATGATCAAAAAATATAAAAAAACTCAAAAATTTTGGATGGACGCAACCTTAAATGGGTCATCTGCTACAGGCAATCAAGCATGATCCTAAATACCAAAACGTAAATAAAAAATACGATGCAACGATCATCAATCTGTTGTAAAAACTTAAAGCGTACTCCATTGTAAAAGTTAGTGTTGCTCCATCGTAAAACCTGAAGGTTTAGTTTGCCATAAAAGGCATACTTTATCGCAAAAGTGATTGTCACTCCATTGTAAAATCTGAAAGTGTACCACGTTGTAAAAGTAAACGTCGAAAAAGTCAGATACAAAGACAAACATGTTGATAAATATAATGGTAATAAAAGAAAACCCTAAAAATGAAATATTAAAAAAATTTGCAAGAAATTTTATTGTTCAAAATTAACGTAATCATTTTTTTTGTTGCCAAAATGAAAATACCAAAAGTTTTTATCCCAAATTTAGTCAAACTTTTTAACCAAAATGAAAAAAACCAAAAAAAAAAAATGTAAGATTTTTTTGTGTCCAAACTTGGAATAATCAAACTTTTATTATCAAATTAACAATACAAAAACTTAACGTTCAAATTTTTGTGGTTAAAATGAAATAACCAAATTAGAGTAATCAAACTTTTATTGTCAAATTTAAAAATACAAAAGCCTTACACTTAAACTTTTGGGGTTAAAACGAAATAATCAAAAGTTTAATAATCAGACATACTTGTGACCCAAATATCATGTGCTATGATACAATCAAACACAACAGACTACTTGTCCACTTTTATAAAGAACATGCTGATATTTTGACATTTTTTATTAGAAAATTTCACCAGCCAACGATCCATGCCAACGGCGGAGTGTCTTATAAATAGGGAGGCGATTCATCTCTTTTCTAACATTGATCTTCAAGTCATAGTTTCCAAAATGTTGTTGCTCTTCTTGAATTTCCACAAGGGATTCGACAACAGCGTTGTTGGAGTCATCAACGTCGATAACCTCAAGAGTTGAGATGTAACCGATTTCAAGAGGGATCTCTTTAAGATGTCGGCATGCATCAAGTACTAGATGTGTTAGACATGGGAAGTTAGTACTAGAAGCGTCCCACTGCTCGATATTTAAGCCCTGCAGCTTCAAGAATTTTAGTTGCTGAAACGGGACGTCACCAGTTTCCCATTTGGGCCCCAAAAATGCATGAAATAGTATATTCAGAACCTCTAAGTTTGGTAAAGATTGAACAATTGACATATCACTCCAAGGAAGACAGCATCCTGACAATGGAAGTTTTTTTAAAGAATCAGGAAATGTAACGTCAATCTTTCGGAAGTTTATTTTAATCCACATCAGTGTTTCAAGGGAACTGAGTAACTTGAAGTCTTGATAGTTGTTTGCGAGAGTCGTACATGTAAGCTTCTTAATACGAGGAAAACATGTATCCCAACTTTTAGCCGCATCAATCAAAGCAACATCGGAAATGGTTTGCAAATTCATTGGTTTTTCAACTGAAGGAAAGTAGATATAGCCATCACTCCATAAATGCCTCAAATTAACCAAGTTTGATATGGTATTTGGTAAGCGAAAACGTATAGAAGTTTTCAAAATGATGGTTTGAAGGCTCCAAAGATTGCATATCGTGGATGGAAACCCTTTTGTATAACAAAACGCTAAGGGGAAGTCTTGTAGTTGACACTTTTGTAGATCCAACACCATTAGAAGAGGGTAGGAATGGAAATATTCATTAGTGATGTTGATCAAAAACATGTTGTTATGAAACCACAAAAGCGAATGAACCCATGGGAACGATTGATGAGAAAAGTTGTTGAATTTGAAGACCCTGTTTGTGAATATGCGACGCGGCTTATATTCTCCCATAGACGAAAAAGAACTCCTTGGATTGTCTATTTTCAGGCAGAAATGTTCTTGTTGTGCTCTTTGCAAGCAGAGCTCCCTCAGAAGATCATGGACAGAACAAGCTTTGATGGCACGATTGAATTTTCTATCTACAACGGTTACAAGATTCCTATCGACTAGTTCCATCAGGTAATCCTCTCCAATTTCTTCTAAGCTTCTCTTTCCATCTTCTTCTATAAATCCCTCTGCCATCCATAGCCAGATCAATTTTTGTGCTTGAAATTTATGGTCTTCTGGGAAGCCTCCAAAATATAGAAAGCAGTTTTTCAAGTGAAGAGGTAAATGGTCATAACTCAAAGCCAAGATATCCACGTTCCCGGTTTGATCACTCATAATGTAAGAACCGACACATTCAGCTATTCTTTGCCATGAATATGTGCTCACTGCTTCTTTTGCGAGAACTCCTGCTATGGTAACCACTGCAAGTGGCAAGCCACGGCACTTCTTTGCAATTTCCTTTCCAGGTTTGATCAATGATTTTGGGAAATCATCGCTGTGGAAGTTCACAACTTTCCTCATCAGTCAAAAGTTCCAACTGATGAACAAAACCATGTGATTTTGCATGTAAAGCAACCTCATTGAGACGACTAGTTAGCAAAACTCGACTTCCCTTGTTATTATTTGGGAAAAATAGTTTGAGGTTCTCCCAAGCTTTAATGCTCCAGATATCATCAACAACAATCAAATATCTCTTGCCTATAAGACTTTTGTGCAACTTTTCGCGAAGTGTTAGGACACTTGCATTTACAGGGTCGAAGCCAGGGCAAACGGATGCCAGAAGCTGAATCAACAAATCCTGTATTTCATATGTTTGAGAAATAGTCACCCATGCTCGGATATGAAAATGGTACACAACATAAGGATCATTAAATACTTTGGTAGCAAGGGTAGTCTTTCCTAGTCCCCCCATACCAACAATAGATACCACATCCAGTTGCTTTTGATCTTCAACCAGTTTGTCCCGTATCAGCTCAGCATCGCGGATGAGCCCTACAACTGTTTCTTCCAATACTTTCTTCTTTCCTAACGGATCTCTTATCTTCAGATTTCTTACTTGTTCCATCTCATGTATGACACTTTGTTCCTCAACAAACAAGATTTGGATAATGTCGCCTAGCTCTTGATAAAGCAGCTACATTTGAGGCCTTTTCGATAAAATTGTCGCGCAGTTGACTACTGGATGATTGTTGTTGTAACTCAGCGGCAACAAGTTCTCCATGAACAATTCCAGTCCTGTGTATGGCATCTTTTCTCCCTTCAGCAAATCAAATCAAGAGTTTTTTATGAGTTTAATCAATTAAGCAGTTCAGTAAGCACAAAAGTTGCTTAGTTACAAACAAACACCCACAACTAAGAATTGAATCCAACTTTAAACATGGATAAAACCAACTAATTAGCAAACTTTGATGAAGATATATAAAAGCAAAATAAGACATTCATAAGTAACAAGAAGAATCTCCAGTCTAATATAATCAAAATTAAAGGTATACTTACAAATTACAATTTCTAACATATTATTATTTTTATTAGTATATGTTCCCAGTCTTGCTTCAAACAACAAAACCATCCAAACCACATGGAGGAAAATAACAATCACTCTAATATTAATTTAGATATTTTGCTATCCAAATAGATTTTTCTAACTTTTGAGGTTATAAACGATGTTTGAATTAGAAACTAGGGGTTGAATCTACTAAACAGAGATTTTTGCCTAAAAAAAGTAAGAATCAATAGAAATTTAACACGTGGCATGCTACAAATATAAAAAACAAAAATCTAGTACAAAAAATATAATCTAGTACATAAAAACAAAAAAATCTAGTACAAAAAAAATAAAAATCTAATACAATATTACAATGTACAAAAATAAAAATACAGTACAATAAACACAAGAATCTAGTACAAAAAAACAAAATCTAGTACGAAGAAAAATCCAATACAAAATAAAAATCTAGTAAAAAAATAAAAATCAATACAAAAAAACATAAATCAAGTACAAAAAAATGAAAATTCAGTACAAAAAAAATAAAAATATAGTACAAAAAACAAAAAATACATTACAAAAAACACAAAAAATCGAGTACAAGAAAAATGAAGAACAAAAAAAATAATCTAGTACAAAAAAAATAAAAATCTAGTAAAAAAAGATATGATGTTATACCTAAATTGTCATGATCTTTCCTCTTATAAACTATGACCATAAAAGTCATGTAATTGTTATTTCAAAAATTTTATATGTAGTAAATATGGGTTAAGTTAAACTAAATAAGCCTCTTAACCTAAAACGTCTAAAAAAGATCTTGAGCCTAGATCATTAATCAATGGCTATGATTAAATCAAGTTGTTGGAGAATATTTTAGTCATGCTTACTTTTGTTGACTTTTTATCAAATTCACTCATATTCTTTAAACGTTCATAACTTTTACATACAAAATCCAATACAAAGAAAAATCTAGTACAAAAAAATAAAATCAATTACAAATAAACAAAAATCAAGTACAAAAAAATGAAAATCTAGTATAAAAAAATAAAAATATAGTACAAAAAACAAAAAACAAATTACAAAAAACACAAAAATCGAGTACAAGAAAAATGAAGAACAAAAAATAATCTAGTACAAAAAAATAAACATATAGTAAAAAAGATAAATGAAAATCCAGTATAAAAAAATAAAAATATAGTACAAAAAACAAAAAACAAATTACAAAAAACACAAAAATCGAGTACAAGAAAAATGAAGAACAAAAAATAATCTAGTACAAAAAAATAAACATATAGTAAAAAAGATACAAGATTATACCTAAATTGTCATGATCTTTCCCCTTATAAACTTTGACCATAAAAGTCATGTAATTGTTATTTCAAAAATTTTATATATAGTAAATATGGGTTAAGTTAAACAAAATAAGCCTCTTAACCTAAAACGCTTAAGAAGGATCTTGAGCATTTAGATCATTAATCAATGACTATGATTAAATCAAGTTGTTGGAAAGTATTTTAGTAATGCCTACTTTTGTTGACTTTTTATCAAATTTCCCGATATTATTTAAACGTTCATAACTTTTACATACGAAATTATTTCTTGAAAAAAAATATATCGTAAATAAAAACGAGCATTTTTTATCTTCAAAATTAGTATAGTTTTCCTACTATTAGTAACTTGTTTTTTTAGTTCATTGTGTCTTTTGTACTTAGCATTGCGTCTTTTGTGCAGGTCATTTGTGTCATTTGTGTTTCTGATCAATGTTGTGTTTTCGTGAACAATTTGAGACGCAATGATGCTGCATAATACATAATGTCAAACAAGGATTTCACAATAACGAGTATAAATAACACAATGATCATTAAAAAAGACACAATTGCCTGTAAAAAAGACAAAATTACGAGTATGAACAATTTTGTATAGGTTATTGTGTCTTTGTATATACATTGTGTTTTTTGTATAGGCATTGTGTTTGTACAGGCCATTGTGTCTTTTGTATTTTTCCAAAACAATTAAGACAATGATATTGCAGAATAAATAATGTTAAGCAACTATGACATAATGACAAGTATAAATAACACATTGACATTAAAAAAAAAGACATAATTACCTGTCAAAAGACACAATTGTCTGTAAGAAAAACAGAGAAAGATTAATATACTCAAACGTTTAAAAAGACACAATAACGATAATTAGACACAATGAGCTGAAAAAATTTAATTTTTTGTAACAACATTATACTCGTTTTAAAGATAAAAAATGTGAGGGGAAAATGGTTATAACTAAATTACACTTTAACAACTTTTCCTTCTAAAATTTTAAAATTTTCTCTTAAATTTAATCTCATGATATAATGGTTACTAATATTTCTTAGACTTTTTTAAAATAACAAGTGTATTTAGTTGAACCTAATTATATTTGTAAAGCCAAATATTTTAAAAGGTTATTCTAATGCATGTATATATACATATGTGTGTAAGTAGAAAAAAATTAGAATGTAATATGATTCATACTAATTGAAGTTAGATACTACAAAAAGATAATTAAAAATAATAGTTAATGCTTATAATTATTATTTTGTTATTTAAGTTAGATATAACAAAAAATGGAAAATGCATAATAAGTATTTTAAATATCTTACTATTTGAATAAAGACTAATGTTAGAAATTTCTAATGTAAATGAAGAGTAAGCACTTGATCTTGTAAACATACTTACATACCTTTGGATGTTTTATCGTTCATTTTTGTTTTTCTAGTTTTCGAATCTTATATGTATAAAAGTTGTCAATATAATGCAAAAAAATATATGTAAACAAAGTAAAATAACACGGTTAATAAATGAATAGAAAAAAATACTAAATAAAAAATTGCAAGAACTAACAAATATTATATAACTAAGTTTATTCACCCCGCTCGTTACGACGGGTTATCACAATACACTGTCGAGAATGAGTGTTATATATCATTTGCAGAAACATAAGTTAAATAACAAAATAAAATTCTCATCACGAACTCTATATTAATTTTTTCATAAAAACATGCAAAATACTCACAAATATGTTATAAAAATAATAGAAAAAATTACTCACAAAATCCGTCTCACTGTCAACCAATCATTTGAATTAAAAGAAAAACCCAACTATCTAAACAAATCTCTCAAATTTAATACCCTTATATATGTTTACTACTTTTTAAATTTAACAAAAATTCCGATGGTCCAAATCTAAATTTTCAAAACCTCACTATATGGATCGGTCACTTAAATATTATAACATATAATATCTATCTATACTACCTAATAAAAGAATAACAAATATGCCACTTGTCATTCTCATATTCATTTATCATCAATTTTTGCCACATGTCATTTTCATATCCATTCATCATTAAATGCCACTATTATATTACTCTCATTTAATTATATTTTATGAATTATCTCTCTTTTTGAAAGTTAATATTTTTAAAAAATCTATCTAATATAATAAATCAAAATAATTTTGTACACGTGTCCTCTTTTGGTGCAATATTTTCCAGCTCAATTTTTTTTCCCATCTTAATTAAGGTTATATTAATCAATTCTCTATAATTGATTCTTTCTTTAAATTCTATCAATAATTTTCTTTTTTTATCATCAATTCAAATTAATGATTATGCGTTTTACTTTTAATTTTGAAAGTTTCTTTTCTATTTAGTTTTGTAAATACAATGAGAATCAACCTTCTTTTTATTTTTCCAGGGATATCATTTTGTTCTTCAATGCAAGAACGCAAATTTTAAAGTTTTCTATTTTATTTAATTTCATGTTTATCTCATTCATTTAATTAAAGTATTGTTTGAAATTATTAAATTGTCTCAAATTTTCAAATACATTTTCTATTCTATCATTATATTTTTCTATCCAAATACCCTAATGTGTATATATATTTCCACTTTTACATGAAAATAATTAACTTGGTATTTGGATCAAATTTATTAATTTCCTTATTCAATCTCAGTAAAATTAATTGTATTTTCTCAATTAACTTCATTTTATAAGTTAACAAATAAAAATTTATCTCACATAATCATTTTACAATTATTAAATCCTGGTTAATAATTCTTATTATTTAATATATTTTTTTGATCAAGCCCGTGTAGTACACGTGCGACTAACCTAGTTAAATTATATACTTAAATGCAAAAATATAATTTTTTTTATTCTTAATAAGTGTAAGTAGATTTCAATTATATCTTATTTTAAAATATAATTTTAAAATTTTTCATTATTTATGATTTTTAAATCTTAATTAATTTTGTATTTCACTAACGACTAATATAATAATCAACATACAAATTTTCATAAAACTATTGGTTTATAACAAAATAAATTTAGTCAATTCATATTAAACTTTTTTAAGTGTTAATTGGTCGTTCAAAATAACTTTAATAATTATAAAAATAATATTTTACCTATCAAATATCATTTCTGTATGTACTAAAGTTTCGAATTGTTGTTTTAATGCTTAAAATATTTGTTAATACATATCTTGATCATTTTATATCAAAATATCTTTTTAAAATTTTAAAATTATTTGTTCTAATTATTAAATATTTTATATTTATTCCGTGTAATACACAGAGTAATAACCTAATATAATAATATATAAAACATAATATATATAACATTAAGAATTGTGTCCACTCACTATATCCTTCTAATATGATCTTGAATAATATCTATACTATCCCTTTTTTATCACTTGTAATACTATATAGTAATAATAATAATAATATATATGGATATAAAACAATAATTTGTAGGCCATACACTAAAATTCAAAACTATATAGTAATAATAATAATATATATGGATATAAAACAATAATTTGTAGGTCATACACTAAAATTCAAAACTACACTATTCCTGTGAGTTGCATTTTAATATATAATAATAGGTTTCTTCTATACAAATTTATCATAAAAAATAAAATCAGACAAAGTTCTCGCAAATATGTTATAAAAATAATAGAAAATTTACTCACAAAATCTGTCTAACCAATCGTTTGAATTAAAAGAAAACCCAAATCTCAAAGCAAATCTTTCACATTTAATACCCTTATCTCTATTTACTGCTTTTCAAGATTAAAAAACTTCAGATGATTCATGTCTAAATTTTCAAAAGATCACAACATGGATCAGACACCTAAATAATATAATATATTTATGATTTTGAATATATATAATCAATGGTGGCAAAATTCAAGAAACTGAAAACCAACTATTCCTTATGTTTGCTTTTAATATATATAATAATTTGAATATATATATAATAAATGGTGGCAAAAGTCAAGAAAATGAAAACCAACTATTCCTTATGTTTACTTTTTAATATATAACTAGGTTTTTCCCCGCCGCGCGTTGCGGCGGGTTATTGCAATGCAATCCTGATAATGTGTATTATATATCTTTTGTAGAAACATAAGTTGCATAGTAAAATCAAATCTCTCATCATGAACTCTATACTAATTTCTCATTAAAACATAAAATCATACAAAATCCATACAAATATGTTACGAAAAATTGAAAATATTACTCACAAAATTATTCTCATCGGCAACCAATTGATTGAATTAAAAAAAAAACCTAAATTTATAAGCAAACATTGATTTTCTATGAGAACAAACAAATCATTGTAACTTTCTCCAAACACCACTGAAACCTAAAAAGAATCACGATTTTTTCACTATATATATATATGTATATGTATTCGAAGAAAATTGTGAACTTAAGAAAAAACATATAGAAAAACACCATAAAGCATCATTTTTCTTTTTGTTTATTCATCAAAAAACACTATAAAACAAGTAATTTTATGAACATCAAAAAAACCATAAAATGTTTAGTTTTCATGCACCTACGATAAAACACCAAAATTCGCAAAACACCACGTTGATTTACAAAATAAAACGAATGTATGTATTCAACAACATGTACATTTGCTGAATGAAAACACCATGTGTATTTTCAAGATAAAAATACCATAAAATATTGTTATTTGAGAAAAATTTAGACGTGGCGTAAAATAAACACCATAAAACATTTGTTAACATTTTTGTTTATTTAGTGAAAAACATCAAAGTGTTTTATGAGCATTCAAAAAAACACCATAAACGCTAAGTTTCATTAACCTACGAAAAAACACCATAAAAAACCAGTTTCTTAAAACATATCAAAAACGCCATAAAATGTTCTGTGGTGTTTTATTCTCTGCTAGTAGTGTTTCAAAAACGCCGTAAAAATGCAAGTTTTATGAACATCTAGTTTTGTTAATTTTTTTAAACAATTAATATTATACTCGTTATAAAGATAAAGAAATGCTCGAATTTATGGTGTAACTTTTAAAAAAAATAATAACGTATAAAAAGTTATGAATGTTTAAAAAAGATGGAGGAAAATGCATGTGACTTGCATGTGCAGATTTTTTGCTAGATCTTCTCA
Organism: Mikania micrantha; assembly: GCA_009363875.1. Taxonomy (NCBI): domain Eukaryota; kingdom Viridiplantae; phylum Streptophyta; class Magnoliopsida; order Asterales; family Asteraceae; genus Mikania; species Mikania micrantha. The sequence continues at coordinate 74,722,456 of CM018681.1, read as the reverse complement.
TTCTACCCCTACTGATGGTTTTAACTTATAATTAATTACAAAAATACCACCAGATTAATCTCAACTACAAAACAAATTGATCTAATGGTTGAGATCCCTTCTAACACTTCTCATGGTTTCTAGACTTTCTAGCCAAACCTTATACTATATATATATATATATATGTTTACTATTTGGTTATAATATTAATATTTACACTATTCATTTTGGTTGTGTTTTAATATATATATATTAATAATAATAATAATAATATATATATATATATAATCAATGGTGGCAAAAGTCAAAAAAATGAAAACCAACTATTCCTTATGTTTGCTTTTTAATATATATATATAATATATATAATAACTAGCTAGGATTTTCCCCGCCGCAACGTTATTGCAATCCACTCCCGATAATGGGTATTATATATCATTTGTATAATTATAAGTTACATACCAATATCAAATCTCTCATCACGAACTATATACTAATTTTCCATTAAAATATAAAATCATACAAAATTCATACAAATATGTTACGAAAATAATAGAAAAATACTCACAAAATCCTTCTCACCGGCAACTAATTGATTGAATTAAAATATATATAAATTTATAAGCAAACATCAATTTTCAATGAAAACAAATAAATCATCGTAGCCTTCTCCGAACACCACCGAAACCCTAGAAAGAACCACATTTTTTCACTATATATATTCATTGTTCATACTATTTAATATATATACACACACACACACACACTATTTCAATATAATATTAATATGAAAATAATAGAAAAAGTAATCACAAAATCCTTCTCACCAGCAATCAATTGCTTGAATTAAAAAAAAACATAAAATTCTAAGCAAACATTGATTTTCAATGAGAACAAATAAATCACCGTAGCCTTCTCCAAATACTACCGAAACCCTAGAAAGAACCACATTTTTTCACTATATATATTCATTGTTCATACTATTTAATAATGTATACACACACTATTTCAATATAATATTAATATGTATACTATTCATTTATGTTGCATTTTAATATATATATTAATACTATCATGTATAGTATAACACAATCATACTGTTAATATAAATTAAATCATGAAAGAACAGTTGATTAATTTAAACAAAAGTTTATACAGAAAGTAATTTAAAGTGAAAGTTCTATGCGTAACTGTTAATTATTAAATAAAAACTACTATAATAACCATAGGAAATGCTAGTTTTTTCTCTCATTAATGTAAACAAAAAAAAAATGATGACATAAATATTTCTAAATTCTGTATCATATTAATATAAACCAATGATGTATTGTCTATGATAAGATGGAGGTATGAGGGAGTGATACGAACCCAGTGCCTGGGTTCGATTATTGATCCCACCAAGTTTTACCGACCTTTTATCGTTGTGTCTTTGGGCGCGTGCTTCGGTCGGGTTTTTCCCCGGGAATTGGTGGCTGGTGGGCTAGGGGTTCCGTTAGTCTGGAATAGTGGCCAGCTAGGGCATTCTTTATCCATTGGGGGCCGCGCACCTGACAGTTGATTAGTTGGTTGTTAAAAAAAATGTCACATTAATTGAGTTTTGAAATTCAAGAAACAACATAAATGGAGTTATACTAATTAAATGCGAAGTTTAATGATATATCACATTAACAATAAATGTTTTAGGCGAGAAACAAAATTAATGTGATTTAGAAACATATCATGTGTGTCTAAAACTTTAACTTACTAGAGTGGATCGATAAATGTATAAACAAACTTACCCAGTATATTCGTATTTTTCAGCAGAGTCTGGGGGAAGGATGGGACAAACATTACTTCTATCCCAGTTGGGATACATAGGCTGTTTCGAATGAGTCTCCTGCTCAAAGTTAACGTTTAAAGTTAATCATCTCAAGTATTTTAACGTTATTTTCATAAAATAAGAAAAATAACGTTAAAATTAGTACAATTTAGCTTTTGCTCATATGACCCATACATATATATATATACTACTATATAATACATATTAGAAGGGCAAAATGATTTTTTTGCCCAAAACTCTTAAAATTAAGAGTTGTACAATGAATAAAGCCTAATGTACATCCTTATATGTTCCCTCTTCTCATTTAAAAGAGTGCATCTCTATCATCACATCTCAAAATTCAAGAACCTAAACTCTTTCATCTTTTCACTTTGCATATTCGAAACCTGTCACACCCTCGCCAACGGCGGAATCGCAAGGATGTAACAAAACTGTATAACTTGAGCACATTGCATATGAGAGAATTCAAAACCATGCATTATCATGTCAAAGGTTCGTGTTTACAAAATAAAGTAGTCTTAATACAAGTCTGAAGATTCCTAAAATCATATGACCTATATCTAAACAGGTAATATAATCAAATCTTCATTTGTATTCCAAAATAAATGCATGCTAACTTCTTCAGGCACTTGTTGCTTCTAATTTCCTGAAATGCATGTCAAATTAAAAGGGTCAACATATTGTTGGTGAGATCGTAGGTTTTACGACTCGATAAACTAGTTCAAATTGGTTAGTAGATAAACACATATTTTTGATGAACTTGCATAGGTCCACAACCATACCTTTAACTTCTTGCATACCCTGTTTCTTGCTAATTGTCTTATCACAAAACAATAGTTCTTGTTGGAAATATACCATTCATAAATCATGAATTAGGGGTTGGTGTGACCAACCATGAATGGAGGTTTGTCAAGCCCCGCTAGTACTAACTTATATTAATCCCTCGGCTCATTGCTATGAGTTAAATGGTTGTGTGGAGAGTAGGGCCATTTAAGTGATAAATTCTTGTCTTATGCAACAATATTCAAATTCTTGTATAAATAATTTATGTAACATGCATAACACCCCAAAAGTGAAAATATTATTAAAAAGGGGCTACGAAAACTCACCGTTGTGTTGGTGAGATTGGATTCTTGAGTCCTTGAAATGATGTACACCGCCCTATATAAATCCTACAACATAGTAGGTTGATAGGGTTAATGGTTTACATGTATTCTAGTAAGATTGTTGGTGGGTCTCGACTTCTAGTGTTATTCTTTGTAAGCTTGTTCAACTTTAACTGTGTAGTCTCTATTTCGTTTATTTATTTCTTGTATTATTATGTGTATGGTTCATGGTTGTCTACTCCAACCCTTATACTCATTATTTGGTTTATTGACTTCTCACTACGATTAGTCATGTTGAGGTGTGTATCTATTAATTATTCTGTACATTCCTCTCTTGAACTCCTAACCCTTATACTATCATTTGTTGGTTTATTTCAACGGTTTTTCTTTTTACTATTTCACACTCTTCTAGCAATATGTATTATTTAACTTAACCATAAGTGTCCTTATTTATATGTGCATGTTCCTAAATATGTGTACATTTATATGTATTCATAAAATATTATTAATCATGTAAGTTGGACGTAAAGTTGCCCTTTTGTATATATGCCTAAGAAACCTCGAACATAGGCATTCCTACTTAATCGAAGCTTAGGCTTCTCTTTTAATTTCAAGTTTTATAAAACTATCAGTTATAATTCGGTTTTGGCAATTATTTAGTCAACTTGCTTAAAAATGATAGTTTTCATTTCCTGCTTTTATTAAGTTTATTAAGAGTTTAAAGAGCTTATCATTTTGTTGTTATTTCTCAAACCTTTGTCCTCATTTTATCTTAGTTAGTAAAAAATCTATCATTTACGTATGCATGGCTGGAGTTTTTGTTGTGGGAGTTTATTATAGATATATCTTATTTATGCATGATGCTCTCAGCACCTCCATTTAGAATCCATGACCTGTACTTATTATATTAGGTGTGTTTTAGAGGATACCTTTTGTTGTCTTTACCTAACGTATATCAAAAGGTTTGCCTCAAAATGGCGTCATGTTTTGGTTAAGTAGAATTCGTCATGTAGGTAGGAGCAAAACTTACAAAAGAAAACACGCCGAGTAGCACGAAAGGATTCGAGAAGGGTGCGAGAGGTTGAAACCGGTGCTGGATCGAACGCTACTGACCCGTGTTTGAGCTGCTCTTGGCGTTGTTGGCTTCCTTCCTTAATCGATGGGCTGGTTGAACGGTTGGCTCGAGTATGATGCTGGAAAGTGTCTGGGTGATTCTTGCTCGGCCACTGCTGCTGGGCTTGATCGTGCGCTGCTGCTGCTTTCCTGGTGAGCTGCCTTCAGTTGAAGCTGGGTTGTCGAGGCTGTTGCTTGGTTTGTTGTGGGTTGTCGAGGCTTTTGCTGGTTCGTTTGGATGAAGTAATACTTTCGAAAATAAGATAGGAAGGAGGAGAATGGGTGTGGTTTTGTGAGTTGATAGTTCTGGTATTTATAGGAGTGTGGAGCCGTTGGAATTAAAGGGATTGGGGGGAAACCAAACTAGTTTCATATGAATGGTTCTTAAGGATTTTAGTGGTTGAGACAAGATGTTGTGCCATATCCTAGGGTGGCTATTGCAGATCCTAGGTACTCAAAGGATGGTGCATGTCATGGAAGGATATGACCTCTTAGAATTTCTTGATGATCTTGGCAGGACATGGTATTATTTAAACTTGAATTTATTGGAAATCTCCCACCATCACGTGGGAAATTATGAAGGTGTGGGGATTGTCAGATCCATGGCTTGCCACTTCCCCACTAGGTTGGGTTTTTGAGTGTTTATATTACACGTATACATACTTCCATAGTATGTGTTGATTTTTTTTTTGTTTACATTTTTAAAGAATTAGGGTGTTTCTTAGGTGAGTGTTTCATGCTTGTGTATCCTTATTCCTATATGTACGTATGTGGTGTTATTTAATCTTGTGTTTGTAGTATACTTTGTGTGTATATATGCGTGTTAAATTTAATTTGATTTTCATTCATATATATTGTTAACACCCATATTACAATACACACACTTAGATTAGTTGTCTAACATTCACTTAAGTGGTTAAAAAAAAGTCACTCAGGTTTTGTTTTAATAATCCTTGTTCTAAAATAAATAAATCTCAATGAAATAAATACCTGTTTTATTGGCGGTTATTACAGTCTTCCCCGGTTAGAAGAATTTCGTCTCGAAATTCAGTTGTTGTTAACTGAGGACGGCACATTAGTGAATAGATGAGGGTATTTCTGTTTAATTTGATCTTCGCGCTCCCATGTAAATTCAGGTCCTTGTCTAGAGTTCCAGCGTACTTTTACAATAAGAATGCGACTTTGTTTTAATTTCTTGATTTCTCGATCCATAATCTCGATAGGTTCCTCGATGAAATGAAGTTTATCGTCTGGATGGACTTCCTCGAGGGGTATGTGTAAAGATTCATCAGACAAGCATTTCTTAAGATTAGAAACATGAAAAGTATGGTGAACTTCACCGAGTTCTTGAGGTAGTTTCAACTTGTAAGCAACAAGACCTATTCTTTCAAGAATTTCAAAAGGTCCAACATATCGAGGTGCAAGCTTCCCCTTCTTACCGAATCGTACCACCCCTTTCCAAGGTGAAACTTTCAAAAGGACTTTGTCAACGATAGCGAATTCCAAAGGCTTTCGTCTTCTATCAGCGTAACTCTTCTGTCGATCCCTCGCGGTCTTTATTCGTTCCCGAATCTTGAAGATCTTATCAGTGGTTTCTTGGATTAACTCTGGTCCAGTGAGTTGTGATTCCCCAATTTCAGTCCAACAAACAGGCGATCGGCACTTGCGTCCGTATAACGCCTCAAATGGTGCACATTGTATGCTAGAGTGATAACTGTTATTGTAAGAAAATTCAACCAAGGGTAAATGAGAATCCAAGCTACCACCAAAATCTAGCACACAGGCTCTCAGCATATCTTCTAACATTTGAATGGTCCTTTCACTTTGACCATCTGTTTGGGGATGATACGCTGTACTAAGATCCAAACGTGTTCCCAAAGCTTTTTGCAGTGTTTGCCAAAACCTTGAAGTAAAACGACTATCACGATCAGAAATGATAGACAAAGGAACACCATGTCTTGAAACAACTTCTTTGATATAAATACTAGCAAGCTTCTCCATCTTGTAGTCTTCCCATATCGGTAAAAAGTGAGCCGATTTAGTCAACCGGTCAACAATGACCCATATGGTGTCATAACCTCCAACTGTACGGGGAAGTTTAGTAATAAAATCCATGGAGATTTGCTCCCATTTCCACTGGGGAATTTCAGGTTGCTGCAACAATCCTGAAGGCTTTTGGTGTTCTGTTTTCACCTTGGAGCAATTCAGACATTTTCCCACATATAACGCTATATCCTTCTTCATACCGGGCCACCAATAGTATCCCTTAAGATCTTGATACATTTTGTCGGCACTAGGATGAATGGAGTACTTGGACTTATGAGCCTCATCTAGAATTATCTGTCTGAGGTTATCAAAAGTAGGCACCCAAATCCTGTTCATGAAGTAGGACACATCATCATCTTTAACTTTGAATTGCTTATCCATTCCTCTTAGTGATTCATCTTTGTAATGCCCTTTTTGTAGTGCTGTTTTCTGTGCTTCTCTTATTCGGGGAATAAGACTGGACTGTATTGTCAAGCTAAGGGCTCGCACTCGGGTTGGCTTAATTCTCTCTTTGCGACTTAACGCATCAGCTACCACATTTGCCTTTCCAGGGTGATACCTTATGTCACAATCATAGTCATTTAACAATTCGACCCATTGTCTTTGCCTCATGTTTAATTCTTTCTGATCGAAGATGTGTTGCAAACTTTTGTGATCAGTGTACACTACACACTTTGTACCGTATAAGTAGTGTCTCCAAATCTTGAGTGCAAACACCACTGCACCTAGTTCCAAATCATGTGTGGTGTAATTCTTTTCATGCACCTTTAGTTGTCGCGAAGCGTATGCGACAACTTTATCTTTCTGCATTAATACACAACCCAGGCCTTGATGCGATGCATCACAGTATACTACAAAGTTATTGGTGTCGTCAGGTAGGGTTAGTATAGGTGCATTACACAGTTTTTGCTTTAGAAGTTGGAAGGCTTTCTCTTGTTTCTCCTCCCAATCGAACTTTCTATCTTTCTTGGTCAGCATGGTCAGGGGTTGAGCTATTTTAGAGAAGTTCTCTATAAAACGTCGGTAATACCCGGCTAATCCCAAGAATTGTCGTATTTCAGATGGAGTTCTGGGGGCTTCCCACTGTTTGATAGCTTCAATCTTACTGGGATCTACATGGATGCCCTTTTCGTTTATTACATGCCCCAGAAATTGTACTTCTCGTAACCAGAATTCGCACTTTGAAAATTTAGCGTACAACTTTTCCGTAGCCAGCAATTCCAAGATCAGCTTCAAGTGTTGCTCATGATCTTCTTTTGTTTGGGAATAGATTAGTATATCATCGATAAAGACAATGACGAATTTGTCTAGATAGGGTTTGCACACCCGATTCATTAAGTCCATAAATACGGCTGGTGCATTGGTTAACCCGAAGGGCATAACCAAAAATTCGTAATGTCCATACCGAGTTCTAAATGCAGTCTTTGGTACATCGTCCTCCTTAATTCTTAGCTGGTGATAACCTGACCTTAAGTCGATTTTGGAGAAGTACGTTGCCCCCTTCAATTGGTCAAAGAGATCATCAATTCTCGGGAGTGGATATCGATTCTTGATTGTTAGCTTATTCAACTCCCGGTAATCGATGCACATGCGGAAGGTTCCGTCCTTTTTCTTAACAAACAATACTGGAGCTCCCCATGGCGAGAAGCTTGGTCGGATGAAACCCTTCTCCAATAATTCTTGCAGTTGGCTCGACAGTTCCTGCATCTCTGCTGGAGCCAATCGATAAGGTGACTTGGCTACAGGCGCAGCTCCTGGCACCAATTCTATTCGAAACTGCACTTGTCTAGGAGGAGGAACCCCCGGCAAGTCTTCAGGGAATACTTCCGGAAACTCTCTCACTACTGGAATATCTTGCAGTTGTATCTCCTTGCCCTTCTTATTGGTTACGTGAGCTAGGAAGGCTATGTATGGCTTCTTCAAGTATTTCCTTGCTTTCATGCAGGAGATTAGTTGTAAGTTTCTCCCGGGTCGTTCTCCATGTATGATGAGGATCTCCCCATTGTCTAACGGTACTCGGATGACTCTTTCATGACATACTATTTCAGCCTTGTATTTGGATAGCCAATCCATACCAACTACTATGTCAAAGCTACCAAGGTCTATGGGAATAAGATCTAAACTAAGCATGTGCTTGTTTATATTCAAAGTGCAACCCTCAATTATGTTTCTTGTTTCTAAGGTATCCCCATTAGCTAATTCAATGATGAAACTATCCTTTAATGTTTTATGCTCCTTACCCGGTAATTGTTTGAATTCATTCGACACAAAACTCTTATCCGCCCCGGTGTCAAATAAAATAGAAGCATAATGATCATTAACTAAAAACGTACCCGTCACCACATTCGGGTCATTCCTGGCTTCATTGGCTCCAATGACAAAAGCTCTTCCTCGGGCTGGGTTCCCTTGAGCTCCTAGACCCCTATTTAGTTTTGGGCAACCATTTCTCAGATGGTCTTCACTTCCGCACTCGTAGCACGTTCTTGGTTTAGCTGGGTCAAATCGACATTGTTTCTCGGTGTGTCCATACTTCTTGCACCTGTTACAGGCACTGCAATTTCCATGATGATGATAGTTGCATTTGTTGCATTTGGGCAACGGCCCGTTGTACGGCTTTCTTTCAGTAGTGGCCATAACAAAATTCTTGGTAGTACCATGGTCCTTTCTTGCATCATTGTTTGTCTTCTTGCCCTGAAATTCCATCCTCTTACGCTTCCCTCCAACTTGCTTCTTGGTGAGTGTACCCGTACGCACCATTTCATCTGTTAGGCTTGCGGCTAACAAGATAGCCTTCTCCAGAGTGGTTGGTTCAGCCGAGGTCACCATTCCTCGAATTTGGGGAGTGAGACCCCAAATGTATCGATCGATTTTCTTGGCTTCAGAGGGTACCATGTGTGGTAATAAACAGGACAACTCATGAAATCGATTGTTATATGCTTGGTGCTCAGCTCCAATCATTTGGTGGTTCCCAGGTCATTGCTTCCACTGCCTCTCTACCTCTAGCTTGAACTTGAGTATTCCACCATGTCAGTGCCTTGTTTTGAAAAGAGCAGGTGGCATACTTAACCTTCTGGTTATCCAAACAGTCGCTTATGCTGATAACTGACTCCATCTTCTCGATCCATTTCAGGATCCCAATGGCTCCTTCGCAGCCGTGGAAGTACTTCGGCTTGCAGGAGACAAATGATTTGTATGAACAGCCCTTGTGACTAGTTTCTCTAGTTGTACCACCCTCGACTAGGATGGGACCTTGGTGACTTCCACTCCCATTGGTTCCTGTCTGTCGATTTGGAAAGGTCGTCTTGAGTTGGTCCACAACAATCCGTATCACATCTTCGGTGCTTAGTGGGGTTTCGATGTGAGGTGGGTCATTGTTTCCAGCATTTTCTCCGGTCTGAACAGTCTTTGGCTTTCTTCCCCGACGTTTTGGTGGCATTTTCTATATGGTTATAGATACAAGTTTGAGACATATGTACATATGTGTATATATAGAGCAAGTATATAAGAGAAACACCAATATTCATAGCATAACATACGATAGTTCAAACATTGTCACAGATAGCAGTAGTACACAAATTGTTTGAAGTTTTACATATCCGAATCGCAAGACAACTTCCGAGCTCTAGCTCTTAAAACAAAAAGGAAGTTGGCCTTGACTAATCATATCACATAAAAACATAGATAAATGCAGCCATTCCGATCATTGCCATGGAAGAATTAGAACAACATGTGATATAGCATCCATGCTATCGTTATGAGGATTACTATGACAGTCCAACCGAATCCTAATTCAGCGATTAATCTAGTGTCCTCATGATGTCGGATGTTCTCCTCTTCATGGACCTTCTGTCGATGGTCCACTATCTTTAGGCCATGGGTAATCTCGTGCATTAGTTGCACCAAGTCGTCCAGCTCTTCTTCAGTGACGTCTAGTTTTGACTGAACGTGAAGGCCCTCGGCCGTTTGCTGGGCTTGGTACGCACGAAGAGCCCTGAGGACGGTTTCGGTCGGAGGGTCTCTAACACTTGAAGACTCTCCTATCTCGAAGTGGGGCGAATTAGGATGTCCGTCGGTAGTCGGGGCTCCTAGGTTGACAACCTTTAGCTGACTGGTGACTTCCTCCTCAGAGTCAGTGTCGTCTAGTGGTATGACCTCCTCAGTACTGGTGAGGTCCGCATAAGTGACGCCGTCGACTTTGTATTCTTTAACCATTGCTGCAAAAGATCAAATGTTATTTAAAAAGCACTATCTTAGAGTTTTGAGCTTAAGGCTATAGTCTAGGCAATCCCTATGGCATTTTCCTAGTTCTCTATAACCAATGGCTCTGATACCAATCTGTCACACCCTCGCCAACGGCGGAATCGCAAGGATGTAACGAAACTGTATAACTTGAGCACATTGCATATGAGAGAATTCAAAACCATGCATTATCATGTCAAAGGTTCATGTTTACAAAATAAAGTAGTCTTAATACAAGTCTGAAGATTCCTAAAATCATATGACCTATATCTAAACAGGTGATATAATCAAATCTTCATTTGTATTCCAAAATAAATGCATGCTAACTTCTTCAGGCACTTGTTGCTTCTAATTTCCTGAAATGCATGTCAAATTAAAAGGGTCAACATATTGTTGGTGAGATTGTAGGTTTTACGACTCGATAAACTAGTTCAAATTGGTTAGTAGATAAACACATATTTTTGATGAACTTGCATAAGTCCATCAAAAGGTATATCAAAAGGTTTGCCCCAAAATGGCCTCATGTTTTGGTTAAGTAGAATTCGTCATGTAGGTAGGAGCAAAACTTAAAAAAGAAAACACGCCGAGTAGCACGAAAGGATTTGAGAAGGGTGCGAGAGGTTGAAACCGGTGCTGGATCGAACGCTACTGACCCGTGTTTGAGCTGCTCTCGGCGTTGCTGGCTTCCTTCCTTAATCGATGGGCTGGTTGAACGGTTGGCTCGAGTATGATGCTGGAAAGTGTCTGGGTGATTCTTGCTCGGCCACTGCTGCTGGGCTTGATCGTGCGCTGCTGCTGCTTTCCTCGTGAGCTGCCTTCAGTTGAAGCTGGGTTGTTGAGGCTGTTGCTTGGTTTGTTGTGGGTTGTCGAGGTTGTTGCTGGTTCGGTTGGCTGAAGTAATACTTTCGAAAATAAGATAGGAAGGAGGAGAATGGGTGTGGTTTTGTGAGTTGATAGTTCTGGTATTTATAGGAGTGTGGAGCCGTTGGAATTAAATGGATTGGGGGGAACCAAACTAGTTTCATATGAATGGTTCTTTAAGGATTTTAGTGGTTGAGACAAGATGTTGTGCCATATCCTAGGGTGGCCATTGCAGATCCTAGGTACTCAAAGGATGGTGCATGTCATGGAAGGATATGACCTCTTAGAATTTCTTGATGATCTTGGCAGGACATGGTATTATTTAAACTTGAATTTATTGGAAATCTCCCACCATCACGTGGGAAATTATGAAGGTGTTGGGTTTGTCAGATCCATGGCTTGCCACTTCCCCACTAGGTTGGGTTTTTGAGTGTTTATATTACACGTATACATACTTCCATAGTATGTGTTGATTTTTTTTTTGTTTACATTTTTAAAGAATTAGGGTGTTTCTTAGGTGAGTGTTTCATGCTTGTGTATCCTTATTCCTATATGTACGTATGTGGTGTTATTTAATCTTGTGTTTGTAGTATACTTTGTGTGTATATATGCGTGTTAAATTTAATTTGATTTTCATTCATATATATTGTTAACACCCATATTACAATACACACACTTAGATTAGTTGTCTAACATTCACTTAAGTGGTTAAAAAAAAGTCACTCAGGTTTTGTTTTAATAATCCTTGTTCTAAAATAAATAAATCTCAATGAAAAAATACCTGTTTTATTGGCGGTTATTACAAGTTAATCATCTCAAGTATTTTAACGTTATTTTCATAAAATAAGGAAAATAACGTTAAAATTAGTACAATTTAGCTTTTGCTCATATGGCCCATACATATATATACTACTATATAATACATATTAGAAGGGCAAAATGATTTTTTTGCCCAATACTCTTAAAATTAAGAGTTGTACAATGAATAAAGCCTAATGTACATCCTTATATGTTCCCTCTTCTCATTTAAAAGAGTGCATCTCTATCATCACATCTCAAAATTCAAGAACCTAAACTCTTTCATCTTTTCACTTTGCATATTCGAAACAAACACACACACTTAAAATTTAGCAGATGATAGCCATAACCTTAGCGACAAAACCAGGCAAGACCAGCGGTAACGACAGCGATCTCAGAATGACGATTGTTTTTGACGGTGCTGGCCCCATCGTAACTGGAAGACTACAGTGACGCTTAAAGGCAGTGTTACAACGATCAGTATTTCGGCGACGGCTAGGGTTCTGCCATGGATAGCAGCGGTGGCGGGTTTTGGTGGTCGAGACTTGGGTAAAAGAAAAGGTCGGCGACGGTGATACCGATTCCCTACTCCATGTAAAAATTTATTTTATTATTATGCTTAAAGAAACCCCTATGTTGTCCTTTATTATATGGACTTGACTTGATGAAGAAGGTTAATAGTGTTGCAGGGTTTGACAAAGAAATGGCTTTGCAGAAGTATCTTCAGGATTTGCACAAAGTTATTGACACCAAGATTTCAAAGGTTAGAAATTGAGATAACATGATAATTAAATATATTTATATTCTTGATTTAGTGATTTTGATTTAATTTTTTATAAATATTAGATTCATCATGATGATTATTTTGAATTCACTGCTATTTTTGTATTTTCAATATTTCATATAGAGGTGAGGCTACTATCTTGATTTTGACTTACTTGGATTGAACGAGATGGTAATATTTTTGGTACAATATGTTAATTAGTTTGAATTGACAGCCTACAACAAAAGTTGCAAACAGAGTTGGAATCTCTTTACTCAAATACTTTTTTAGAGTTTAAAAGGTTTTTGAGACGGAAAATTTAATTTATGATTATGAAGGATGGAATCGTTTTTGCTTACTGTGATATGTTCTGTAACTTTAATCCTCATTTCATAAACTCTGCAAACATTTCTTCCAACCTATTTCATATTTAGTTAATCTTTCCATTTAACCAACTTGAGATCTAGCACAAATTTTACATTTGAATTTTTTAATGATTGGTATAGGGCCGGATATACATGGAAAGGAATTATATTCTAGCATATGGATCGACAGAGGCTTCATTAAGGTTACATTGGAAATATGGACTCCTTGAGATTCTTCTACCATCAAAGTATGGGCCTCATAATAAGTTACATCATATAAATTTGAATTTTGTGTTATTGCATAAGAAAGGATTATATGCTGGCTTGTAAATTAGAAATTTATGTTATTGTATAAAAAACTTGTGTAGCGACGTATCATCCTTTTGAGATGGTAATTGTATGGTTCTTATTCTTCGGGCAATTTTTTATTCACTTCAATGTCATCATTATGAACCATTCAAATGATTATGTAAGTGTTTTGGATGTTTGTTTAAGGTAACATGTTGCAAACCATAGGTTTACATCATTCATGTTTTGATTCATACAACTTTAAATCGTATTTGACTGGTATAATGTTTTAAATCATCCTTTATTTGTTTTCACCTTTGTAGAACACTAGATGACAGTTGATAAAACACTTAAACCATATGAACAAAAATCATAATTTCACTCGAACATGTATGCGTCGTAGTATTAATGTATTTTAAATTGTAATTATCATAATATATTTTTTAGCATCTTTGGACACACACTTTTGGGATGGCAGTTTGAAGAAATGCATAGAGCGAGAGAGTCACAAATGGAATCAATATTGAATGATTATGTCACCTTAGTTTGTCAAGCTATTAGTTGAAGGATCAATTGACGCGGATCAACGACGATAGCACGAGCCAATTATTTTAGGGGTGTTCAAAATATCCGAAACTCAAAAAAATTCAAAATCTGAATCGTATCCCAAATCCGAAAAAAGCCTCATTCGAAATCTAGTTCGGTGTTTGTTCTTTCCGCATCAGTCTTTATTTGTTTGTTACAAGGCATTCTATATTGGCAAAATTTGGCCGACAAAAGATACAAGAATTACAAGTTCTGGTAAAGTGTGGCCTTCTAATTGTGTTCAGATGTTTCCTTCTTCTTCAAGACTTTCTTGACTTTTGAAACTGTTGGAGAAATTTTCTTTTTCTAACTGCCATTGGAAGCACTTTTGCCTTCTCTTCTGATGGTTTTGATTTTTCCTTGAGGTGGGGTTTTTCTTTTGACTTTCTTCTTCCGAAATGGTGAGACTTCTTGGTTTTTTCGGAAGCACTTTTGACATGTGCTTTCGATGATCCTTTGGCTTCGAAAGACTTCCTGTTCTTTCTCTTCATGTCGTCAGAAGTGCCTACTTCTAACGGCTTCCTGTGCTGCTTGACTGACCTTTTTCTTTCGGAAGCAGATTTTTCTTCCGAAGAAAAAGATGAGTTTTTCCACGATTTCCAGCTGATTTCTCTTACTATTGATCTTACTAAGAGTTTTGCCTCAGGATTGAAGAAACAATCGGCAGCAAAATGAGTTGTATTGTCACACCCCGAGCCGACGGGCTGGATCGACTTTTCCTGTCGGGCGGAAGGTTCTCGGGGCGCGATATCGTTTGATAATAAAAATGATCAGATTGTTTGCATAGCACATGATATATAAATAAGAAATGCTAACATGACAATGATATCGAATTACAAAGTTAAATTACATTGTGTCTTCATAATTTAAGTAAGTAAATCTATTCAAAAGAATCAATGAGTTTCTATCTTGTAACTGTACCAGATCTACAAAAGATGATTCATTGTTTTGTCATTCCAAAAGTATGTTCATCACAAAATGTAGCTAGGTCTTCTAAAAGTCCACTAGTTATGTTCTTGATATCTGGCGACTAAACCTGTTCGTCACCTGAGAAAACGTGCATTTAAACAATGTCAACACTAGGTTGGTGAGTTCATAAGTTTGATAATTGAAAACCTTGAATTGTTCACATACATAGTCGCAATGTAATACTTGATACTTGTAAATTGTTTGATTCACCCATTCACACAATGACCTCTCCATAGTTATATTCACAAGTAGTGTCTCATCTTATTAGTTATGCTTATATATAGGGCATATGTAGGGGAACAAGCCCCATCCAACATCCCACCACATACCTAATAGAACTTAACACCACATGCAGTACAACTATAGATCCACATTATCATTTAACCTGTTCATCCCGTTTGATTTTCACCCGTTGTATCATATGTAGGATAATATGTCGAGAGGGGTTAGTTATCAAACCGAAGTGTTGATTACCCTCAATGTATTAAGGAAGTTAGATTAATTTAATCTAAACCTTGTTATTATTCTATTTCTTGTGGGGTTAAATGTTAATCACTTTTAAATATAAGAGTGTTAGTTAACCAATTGATATATGTTCTCAACTTGAAGTGCATAGAGCCTAAAAGGAATCCATTGAATCCTCACGTATTCAGATTACAATGCATCCGATTTACCTTTACCACTTTGTATTCCCAGAGGCCTCATCGAAACTATTACCAGTAATATGACAAGAGAAAAAATCAATTTCTCAGTCTACTAGTCAATAGAAATCGATGGATTAATTACAATTATAACTGCAGATTAATATCACCATATGTTGCTTTCCAGACCCTGACTGTTCGTCGCCCTGTCACCGGTCATACGTTACCGGCCAATGATTAATACGATCAACATACCAGCCCTACAAGCTGGAGGTTTGTCAAACCTATGGTACCACTATGCTATCGTCGGTTTAGTCACGTCAAACTAATTGGTCAAAGATTTGTGTGAGGGACATACAATGATCAACTTGAATACATGGCACATGATTGAAATGATATGATACAGATTGTTCAATAGTAATCAATTGTATTGTGTTCACCAATGTTGTTTGTTCTCAATGTTGTGTGTTCTCGTTGTTGTTAACAAAGTTATATAAGAACTTGTCGTATTATACAATGTTAGTAGTTGTGTGAATGATGTTGTTACCATGAAGTTACGTTATCATGATTATCATTCTCGTTGTTCCATATGGTCACCCTGTTGCCACTACAGTGTTGTAAGAGCTAGTCTTACCACACTTAGTCGACTCAGGTGGTGGATGATACTTGTTTCATGTTATATTGTAGTATGCACCGAGTTATAAGCTGAGTGTTATAAGAACTTGTCCTATTACACTTAGCTAACTCTGGTGGTGAATGATATTATGAAGATATATTATTTTCATATCATTCATGTTTGTTGTTGTTGTCATCATGTTCAGCTGTGATAATCTCAGTGTTTGTTCTTGTAAGAATAATTAAGTGTTATAAGATAGAATCTTACAACTATGTTATTCTATTGTGTTGATGATTCATGAAGCTACATTATCATGTTTCATCTTAGTTGTCTTAGTGTGTTGTAATCATACAAACATGCATACAATGAGAAGCGATAATAAGTCATGCAATATTATCTAAATAAGAGTATAAACAATATGTTGAACTAAAACTTTTAAATAAATAAAAGATTTAGCATGTTTCTCAGCCCCGATAGTTTAAAATCAATTAAGATTAGAAAAGGGGGCATATGAACTCACCTTGTAGATGTTGTAGATGACTAAGTCTAAACAAGGATACATGCGCTCTTTGTTGTACTTTGTTGTTGTTTTCATGATCATGTGTTGATTTCACAATGTTTGCAACTTATAAGTATAAGTTATAGTTTTGTGTGTGTGTGTGTTAGCCCTAAAGTTGGCTAACACTCATTGGTCTCGGTCACCATCCGGCCTTGTTTACTTGTTAGGGATTATACTTAACACTTAACCAATTCAAATTAAGCTTAGTATACCTTGTTAATTGTTTTGTGTTTAACTTTGTTTTGACCTTGTCATGTTGTGTATTCCGGTCAACTATTGTAGTTTATAACCATAAACTTAGACTTTAGGTCATAGGTTAATAATCCTATCATCTTGTAAAAGAGTTTGCATGTTCATTGTTCTATTTGTCTCAATACTTGAAATCACTTGTTAACATATTCTAAAAGACTAGGTTGTAGGTTTTATGAAATTAAACCCAAAACTTTGCCACCTTTGTAGTAAAATAGGATTAATATATACAAATCCATGCATGTTAATCATGATCATTGGTTTAGTGTGTTAGGTTTTCTCCTTAACCACGTGGGCCGACTCAATCCATTGGGTCGAAAAAGTAGACCTTGGACTGTAACATCAGTGCCGGAAACAATACTGGAACAGTGATCTCAATAGTAACATGAACAATATTCAGGTACAAACTATATGTATTTCGTGTTATCAAATAGTGAATTCAGAATCATTTCAGAGAAACAAAACTCAGAAAACATGGTTCATCAGTCAGATAATTATCTGGCAACACATAACCATCATGTGATTATGTGTTAGGATTTATTATGTATAAACGTATGTGAGGCTTTACAAAACAAAACAACACGGATGTCGTTACTTGAATGCTAAATCGACGGATTATTCGTATAGGTGACGATCTGTACGAATAAATCTGAAAGTTTAACGTTTTGAATGATATCCGATAATTAGAAAACAATATTGAAAAGTATAGTTATCGGCGTGTTCGTACGGGTGACGATTCGAACGATTACGCGCGACGACCGTACGATTCGATTTTAAACAGTAAACTTAATATTTTTGAAAATTTAAAATAAACAAAAGATATTAGTTAATTTATTAGGAAACACAACCTAAAATAATCTCATAAATCTTATTTTAAAACCGAACCGTTTCATTACGAAAATTTCGAAGAACCGACATTTTAACGCGAAACGAATGAGACCGAACCATTGGGTATTTTGAACCATTAAATGAGGTCATTTAATACACAACCACCACCACCAACCTCACCTCTCTCCTCCAGAAACCGTCTGGTCTACTGGAACAACCTGAGATTCCGCTCTGGAAGTGTGAACAAATAGCTATGGACTTCATTACCAAGCTACCCCGCACTTCCAGTGGTCATGATACGATTTGTGTTATCATTGATCGTTTGAAGAAATATGATCACTTCTTGCCAATGCGTGAGACCTTCACGATGGATAAACTGGCGAGACTGTACATTAATGAGATAGTGGTACACCACAGTGTGCCATTGTCCATTATTTCTGATAGAGACAACAAATTCACATCAAGGTTCTGGCAATCATTACAGAAATCTCTAGGGATGCAGTTAAATCTGAGTACAACTTACCATCCAAAAACGGACGATCAAAGCGAATGTACAATTAAGACCCTGGAGGACATGTTGAGAATCTATGTGTTAGATTTCGGTGGAAATTGGGATTCTCATTTGCCACTGATTGAATTCTCCTACAATAACAGTTATCACAGTAGCATCGGATGTGTACCTTTTGAGACTTTGTATGGTCGGAAATTTCGATCACCAATCTGTTGGACTGAAGTTGGAGATAATCGAATAACTAGGCCAGAGCTTATTCAGGAGACAACGGACAAGATTGCCCAAATTCAACAAAGACTACAAGCTACAAGAAACAGACAAAAGAACTACGCCGACAAATGGCGTAAACCGTTTGTATTCAAGTGGGAGACTGTGTCATGTTGAAGGTATCTCCATGGAAAGGTGTAGCACGCTTTGGAAAGAAAGGCAAGTTAGCACCACGATACGTGGGACCGTTCGAGATCATCGAGCGTATTGGTCCTGTGGCGTATAGACAGAGATTACCAGATGAACTCAGTGGTGTGCATGATGTATTCCACGTCTCAAACTTAAAGAAATGCCTTGCTGACGAGTCACTCGTCATTCCAATCGAAGAAATTCAAGTCGATGAACAGTTACACTTTATTGAGGAACCTTTGGAAATTATGGATAGCAAAGTTAGGCAACTAAGGCGAAGCCATATTCTGATTGTAAAGGTTCGATGGAACTCAAAGCACGGACCTGAGTTAGTTAGGAACGTGAAGATCACATGAAGTCGAAGTATCCCCAACTGTTTACAGAGGAAGACGTACCTGATAATAACTCTTAAATTTCGGGACGAAATTTCTCTAACAAGGGGAGACTGCAACATCAGTGCCGGAACCAGTACCGGAACAGTGATCTCAACAGTAACATGAACAATATTCAGGTACAAACTATATGTATTTCAGTGTGATTCATATTCATATCATAAATCATTATCATCTCGTGTTTTCAAACAGTGAATTCAGAATCATTTCAAAGAAACAAAACTCAGAAAACATCGTTCATTAGTCAGATAATTATTTGGCAACACAGAAACATCATGTGAATATGTGTTAGGATTTATTATGCATAAACGTATGTGAGGCTTTACAAAACAAAACAACATGGATGTCGTTACGTGAATGCTAAATCGACAGATTATTTGTATAGGTGACGATCTGTACTAATAAATCTGAAAGTTTAACGTTCTGAATGATATCCAATAATTAGAAAACAATATTGAAAAGTATAGTTATCGGCGTGTTCGTACGGGTGACGATTCGAACGAATACGCGCGACGACCGTACGATTCTATTTTAAACAGTAAACTTAATTTTTTTGAAAATTTAAAATAAACAAAAGATATTAGTTAATTTATTAGGAAACACAACCTAAAATAATCTCGTAAATCTTATTTTAAAACCGAACCGTTTCGTTACGAAAATTTCGAAAAACCGACATTTTAACGCGAAACCAAACGGGACCGAACCATCGGGTATTTTGAACCATTAAATGAGGTCATTTAATACACAAACACCACCACCAACCTCACCTCTCTCCCCCATTTTCGTTTTTCTCCATCTCTCTATAGAAATTTTCTCTCCACCTTCTCTTTACAATATCTCACTCGATTCTCGACCATTTCAAGCTTTCTTGGTGTCAAAACGACCAACTCATCAGGTAGATCACAGAAGTACAAAGGATTCAAGCTTTTATCCACCATTTTTGAGGTAAATCCCTAGTTTTATTTCGGTTTTAAGGTGTGTCACGACCCCTTGTAGCTATTGTTGTTCTAACCAGTTTAAAACCTTAAAAACCATGAGATAAGCTATTGTGAACCATTAGGAAGATTTGCAAATGAATCTGTAACACGTAGAATTCAAAGGAAGACGAGGAGGGTTGTGGTTCGTGTTAAGGTTCGATCAGGCGAACCTGGTGCAGATGGCCGAACCTTCCAAGGGGCCGAACCCTAGCCGAACTGAGTTGTATGGCCATGAACCTGCATACCTGGCCGAACCTCCTATGAGCGAACCATTGACCGAAACTGGAAGCTTCTTTCTTAGCCAAACCTTCCATGGCAGCCGAACCCTCGGCCAACTAACCAGTGAGCAGCGAACCTAGGACGGTCGAACCTTAAGGTGAAACGAACCTAGGGTTTTCTCCTTAACCAAACCATGAGGACGCCAAACATTAGGGACCACGAACCAGCATAAGAATGAGTAACCAGCAAACCCTTAGCCATGAACCCTCATTTGTCGAACCCATCTGTGAACAGCGAATCTAAGGGCCCGAACCCTAGGCTTCCAAACCTGGAAGTAGCTGGACATTTAGAGGAGCAACGAACCTAGGAAGCCTCCTTTGATTTAGCCGAACCTCATGATTAACTCCCATGGGCAGCAAACCTGTTTTCCTACCATAACACTTAGGACAATGATCGAACCATGAACTTGGTCAATCAACACTTGAAACTAGGTGTACACATACATGCTTAGAGGTTGTCACCATTTTACATGATAACCACAAATTGTAGGTGAAGGGGCGGATGTGAGTGCATGGGGACAACATCTATGCGTGTGTGCATGAGAAATATTTAAGACCCATATCAATGATAGTGTAATTAAAGTAATCATGGATTAGGTTATCAATATCAAGGGCTTTCTTTAAAGCACCCTAACAATTTATTTGAGATGTTAATATCTATTGATTTAACTTGATACTTGGGAAAATTATTATGAAACCATGTAGATCAAAATAAAGGCTTAAAGGTTGGAGTGTGGTTTAATTACTAACACTTAAACCTTAAGAAGAATCATAATACATTTAACTTAATTGGATGACTTAAGTTGATTAGCCATGATTGATTATTCAAAGATTTTTATTTGTGATAAATTGGAAATCAAAGATTTGCAATGGGCCGAAGGGGGCCCAATGGGCTTAGCCTAAGCCCATCATATGATAAATGTCTTTTTATTTAAAGTTATTTATGTTTTCATAAAAGAAGTTAAATTGTAAATTGTTTAAATTAAATTAAATGATTTTCTAAATTAATGTTAAACATAAAATGAGTTAAATTAAAAACATATTAAATAACACTTGATAGGACTAACTGTGGGATACTGGTTACGATTAGGTATCTAAGTTAGACTAGTTAGACGAAACCTTAGAAGCACATTAGTAATATAGGACACTTAGTTGCACACTGAGACCAAACCCTAGATATGACGACTAACACGTATACTTACTGTATTCGAATTCTCTTGAAACAACTCAGGAAATGAAGAAACGTAAGCTACAACAACGAGAGCGCATTTTGTGGTAGTACAGTACAGAGAAACATAGGTAATTGCTATGCAAAGTTAACTAACAAGTTAATTAAATTACTCTTATGAGTAATACCTAAATTCTAAAACTCTAAACAAACCCTTAGTCCATCAAGCTCAAATTCAAGAATCTAAATTCAAAGTGGAATCAAAAGAACTAAAGTTAAAGATTAAATGCAATGGAATTTAATTCAGTGTGTGGATCAGTGAATCCAAGGATCCTAATCAAGAATCTATAATCATTGTGAAATCATGGAATTCTAAAGATCAGAAATCAAGAAAATCAAGTGAATCATGGGAATCATAACCATGTGTGAATCATTGAAATAATGAAATCATTAAAATCTAATGAAATCATTAATTGCTTAATTAAGGTGGATGTTAGTTGTATAGAAATCAAGACCACGTGTAACACACAGAAAGTCCCGGCATAAATAGTAGACTCTTGTAGTCAAGCTATATGGGCAATAACATAAACTATTAAACGAAAATCAAGAGAATCACAGACGATCAAGAAATCAAAGGATATCCTTAAAATCCTGGCATGTACAATAGACCAGTGGGTCAAGCTGATATGGGCATCATTAAAGTCCCGACACATACAGGTAGACTCCTGGTGGGTCATGCCTGATATGGGCCACGTGTGAGAGGGTACAACTTGGACAACCACCAATAACTAAGTCTAATCGATTGAGTGAAATAAGGCCCAATTATCATGTCTTAGTTGTATTTAAATGCTTAGTTATTAGTTTAATTAAACATTTAATGTTATATTTCTACAAGTGCTTTGGGGTAATCATGAATACATGGTGAAATCAAAAGATTAAAGGTAAATATATTTGTGGAAATCAGAATCTAAATTGAAGGTGAATGGAGTGAAACGCTTAATTATCATTTACGACCATATGCTAAGCAGTCCGGTATGTGGTGGCACGGTGGCTGGGGCTTGTCCCTTACATATGCCCTATATATAAGCTTACTTGATTGGATAGCATAGGTGGTCGTTGATGAGGTTAAGGTTGTCACTTCGGGGGATCATAGGTAAACATTTCAGGGTAATCAAATGCTATGAATCATAGGTTATGGAATCAAAGAAGTGGGATGAAAAGCTTAATTATCACCAGGAACAATATATCATGTGGTTTGGTATGTGGTGGGACAGTGGCTGTGCGTGCGGTAAGTTTGACCCTACATATGCCCTATATATAAGCATACTGAATTGGATGGTATAGGTGGTTAATGGTGAGGTTAAGGTTGTCATTCAAGTTATTCAAATTCATTTTTTAAACTACATGAACTCACCAGCCATGTGTTGACTTTATTTTTGCATGACTTCTCAGGTGACGAACTGGTCAACTAAGGAGTTATTGCTTTTGGACTAGGTTATCAGATAGAGGACCTAGCTTTTTGGACCTGGATAGTTTGAAGCATAATTTTACAGATTTATTTTGTATGTCTTGTGCAGATACAAGATAGAAGATTTATGATGTGATAGTAGATTTACATTGTTAAATTATGAACTTAACTGATGTAACTTAACTTTGTAATTCTATTGTTACTTAGTAGTTTCTCATTTATATTTCATGTGCAATGTAAACAATCTGATCATTTCGATTATCACTCACGATATTGCGCCCCAGGAACCTTCCACCCGACGGAGAAGTTGATCCAACCCGCTGGCTCGGGGTGTGACAGATTGGTAGTAGAGCCATAGTTATAGAGAAATATAGGTCACTTATTTAAACGATTTGGCCTAGGCTATAACCTAGGGACCCTGCATTTAGAGAACCTAAGACTTAAGACTTTATTGCATTGTGTCTTCTGTGTTCGATCATTGCACTAACCGATAACTTTATTGGTTATGATCAGAATGCCGCCGAGAAGACCTCCTTCTATTGTGCCTTCACCACCACAGAATTCAGCTCCACATTCCTCCACGCCATCACCAGCTGATTCACCTCGACCTCCTCCTCCTCCTCCTCCACTTAATCCACCACCATGTCTGAGCACGACTCAGATATTGGATCCTGCTACCATCGCCCTGGTAACACTACTGAGCAGTCATCTGACTACCCAGCTAAAGGAAGTGATACCAGAAATGCTTAATCGCCTTCGGAATGACAACACCAACACTGGAAATTCATCAGGAGAAGCTAGTGGGAACACTGGCGGTACATCTCATTACTGCTGCAAGTCGTTTGTAGGATGTAAGCCGCCTAGCTTTAGCGGGAATGAAGGGGTCGTTGGTTTAATCCAATGGATTGAAAAGATTGAGACTACTCTGGACCTTTGCAGTTGTCCAGAGCACCACAAGGTTTGCTACTCCGTTGGAATGTTCAACAAGCGAGCCTTGACTTGGTGGAACTCGTAGATCCAAGCAAGAGGAAGTGAAGAAGCTATGTCAATGACCTGGGAAGACTTCAAGACCCTGCTGAGAACTGAATTCCGCCCCAAGAACGAGCTGCAGAAACTGGAATTTGAACTATCAAACCATGTGATGAAAGGGGCAGACCACATGGGGTATACTACTCGTTACCACGAGTTGGCTGCTTTGGTGCCAGACATGGTACCAACACTGGAAAAGAGGATTGATCGATATGTGGGTGGACTCCCCGCCTGCATTCAGGGTTTAGTGGTTGCAGCAAACCCTGTTACTGTGGAGTCTGCAGTGAGTTTTTTCTGGGAAACTCACGGATCTTATGGCAGCCTCTGGAGTTCTCAAGAAAGAGGCTGACACTGGTAAAAGGAAGGAAGAGTTTTCCAAGAAACCTCATCATCAACAACATTCGAAGAAGAAGCAGAAACTCATCAAGAACTATACAATGGCTACTACCCTCAATCAAGTAGCCATGGCACCGCAGAATGTGCCCAAGAAACAATATACTGGACCACACCCTTTGTGTACTAAGTTCCAGTATCATCATCCTGCAAGAAACTAGTGCCGTCATTACACGGGTTGTGGGAGAGAAGGACATTGGGTCCAGTAATGCCGGATGACACCAAACCAAGCAGTCAACAATGCTGCTTTAGCTCTACCTCCACCAGCCAACCAGAACAACGGTGGATGATACAACTGTGGCGAACAAAGCCACTTTGCAAAGAACTTCCCGAAGAAGACACAACAAGCAGTTCAAGCTCCCAGTGGAAGAGCCTTTGCTATCGAAGCACCCGCTGCACGCCAAGACCCGAATGTGGTCACTGTTACATTTCTCTTACATGAATTTTATGCATCTGTTCTATTTGATACTGGTGCGGATCAGAGTTTTATCTCTACCGATTTTGCATGCCAATTAAATTCTATAGAGGAGCAGTTAGATTCCCCTTACATCATAGAAGTAGCTAGCGGGAAGCAAATCACAATTAGTACAGTATATAGGAATTGCCTATTGACACTTAATGGTCATACATTCGCCATCGATTTGATACCGATGCAGTTGGGTACTTTCGACATCAATGTGGATGGATTGGCTTTCTTCAAATCGAGTGGAAGTCATCTGTTCTGAAAAGTTTCTTTGAGTTCCATTGCTGAACGATCGAGTATTCGAAGTTAGAGGGGATCAAACAAAACAAAGTGTCAAAATCATCTCTTGCATAAAGGCGCGTAAGTGTCTATAGAAACAGTGTGTGGTGTTCCTGGCTCATATGGTGGAAAAGGAGAAGGACATGAAAAATATTCAAGATGTACCAATAGTTAAAGAGTATCCGGAAGTATTTACTGAAGACCTACCAGGTTTGCCTACTGCGCGACCGGTAGAGTTTTGTATGACTTAGTTCCTTGAGCAACTCCTGTTGCTAAATCTCCTTACAAGTTAGCACCTTTAGAGATGCAGGAACTGTCCAACCAGTTACAGGAGTTACTTGATAATGGTTTCATCAGACCAAGCTACTTACCTTGGGGAGCCCCGGTTTTTTTTTTGTGAAGAAGAAAGACGGATCGTTTCGAATGTGCATATACTACTGCTATCTGAACAAGCTAAGCATCAAGAATCGGTATCCATTGCCGAGGATTGATGATTTGTTTGACCAACTGCAAGGAGCTAAATACTTTTCAAAGATTGACTTGCGGTCTGGATATCATCAGCTCAGAGTTCAAGACGAGGATATACCGAAGACGGCGTTTCGAACCAGATATGGGCATTATGAATTCATGGTGATGCCTTTCGATTGACGAATGCACCAGCGGCTTTCATGGACCTCATGAACCGAGTGTGCAAGCCGTACCTAGATCAGTTTGTCATTGTCTTTATTTATGACTTACTGATTTATTCCAAGAACAAAGCAGACCATGACCAACATCTCAGAAAGATCTTGGAGCTGTTGAAAGAAGAGAAACTTTATGCCAAATTCTCTAAGTGTGAATTTTGGCAAAGAGAAGTTCAATTTCTGGGTCATGTGGTCAACAACGAGGGATTACACGTAGATCCTGCCAAGATCGAGGCGATAAAGAACTGGGATACTCCGAAGACACTGACGGAGATACAGTCTTTTCTGGGATTGGCAGGTTTTTATAGAAGGTTTATCTCAAACTTTTCTAAGATAGCTTTGCCTCTCACTAAGCTAACTCAGAAAAGTGAACCGTTTGTCTGGGAGCAGAATCAAGAAGATGCTTTTCAGACATTAAAACAGAAGTTATGTGATGCTCCAATCTTATCTCTCCCAGAAGGATGTGATGACTTTGTTGTTTATTGTGATGCCTCCCATCAGGGACTTGGTTGCGTACTGATGCAACGGGACAAAGTTATCGCTTATGCATCAAAACAGTTAAAGGTTCATGAGAAGAACTACACTACTCATGATCTTGAACTGAGAGCTGTAATATTCGCTTTGAAGATTTGGAGACACTATTTATATGGTATCAAGTGTACCATATTTACCGATCACAAGAGGTTGTCACCATTTTACATGATAACCACAAATTGTAGGTGAAGGCGCGGATGTGAGTGCATGGGGACAACATCTATGCGTGTGTGCATGAGAAACATTTAAGGCCCATATCAATGATAAGTGTAATTAAAGTAATCATGGATTAGGTTATCACTATCAAGGGCTTTCTTTAAAACACCATAACAATTTATTTTGAGATGTTAATATCTATTGATTTAACTTGATACTTGGGAAAATTATTATGAAACCATGTAGATCAAAACAAAGGCTTAAAGATTGGAGTGTGGTTTAATTACTAACACTTAAACCTTAAGAAGAATCATAATACATATAACTTAATTGGATGACTTAAGTTGATTAGCCATGATTGATTATTCAAAGATTTTTATTTTTGATAAATTGGAAATCAAAGATTTGCAGTGGGCCGAAGTGGGCCCAATGGGCTTAGCCTAAGCCCATAATATGATAAATGTCTTTTTATTTAAAGTTATTTATGTTTTCATAAAAGAAGTTAAATTGTAAATTGTTTAATTTAAATTAAATGTTTTTCTAAATTAATGTTTAACTTAAAATGAGTTAAATTAAAAACATATTAAATAAGACTTGATAGGACTAACTATGGGATACGGGTTACGATTAGGTATCTAAGTTAGACTAGTTAGACGAAACCTTAGAAGCACATTAGTAATATAGGACACTTAGTTGCACACTGAGACCAAACCCTAGATATGACGACTAATACGTATACTTACCGTATTCGAATTCTCTCAAAACAACTCAGAACAGAAGAAACCTAAGCTACAACAACGAGAGCGCATTTTATGGTGAGGTTAAGTTTGTCATTTAGGTTATTCAAATTCATTTTAATAAAACTACATGAACTCACCAACCATGTGTTGACTTTATTTTTGCATGACTTCTCAGGTGACGAAGCCCAAGTAACCTTTTGTCATTCGGCCAGGCCGACTCCCTCCTTCGACCGAACAAGCCATTTGGCCGGTCCACCAAGACGAGCACAACCCTCTTCATCTGGAAAATCTCTTAGCCAACGCAAAGTAGCACTTAATCTCACTCCCTTAGGGTGTTTTTCGTGTGATTCTAGTACGTTTTTAAGTGGTTCTAGCCGGTTAGACTAAGGGATAGAAAAAAAGGGTGAAAACCCTAGTTTTTCGTGATGTTCAAGTTCTCATACCTCGATTTTCAGTGGTTGTTAGGACGAATCCTTTGTACTTTTGTGTAGAGGAGATTAAGGGCTTCGTTTAGGCTCAAAGATGGCTCAATTTCATCACGAAATGAGTGAGCTATAAACTTTCTAGAGAGAAAGAGTTCCAGAAAAATTGGTTTTAGAGAGAGAGTGGGAGTGAGAAAATGAAAAAGACGAACTCATTAAGGGTATTTATACCCCGAGTGAGTTCGGGTTCGTTTTGTTTGCTCGGTTCGCGTTTTTGTCACGTTTCCGGAACGTTACACACGTATTTACGTATTTTAAATAACTGGATTTATTTTTAAGTTTTAAAGGTTGTGATTTCTAATAAATATTTTATAAATATTTTTCTTATTTTATTATCGTTTGAATCGTTTATTCGATTTTGTTTAGTCATATCGCGTCACCTTCGCGCGTATTCGTTCGAATCGTCATTCGAACGAACACGACGATGGTTTCACTTTCTGATTCTTATTTTCTACTCACATATATGTTTGTGTGAATCGCCACCCACGCAAACACACTGTCTGTTCGTTGTTCTGAAATAACACTGCAATTATTTTTGAATTGTGTTTCCTCACTGACGGACTCAACAAAACTTCCTGTTTTCACATTGTTTCCCTTGAATTCATCTTGTTTTCATATTGATTCATCGGCCATCTGATTCCTGTCATCTGTGATTTTCATATTGCAACCGATGTGTTCTTGTCATTTGTTCGTGCACTCTTGTTTCTCTTGATTCGTATAATTAACTGTAATTAGGATTTCACCTAAATACTTACAACTGTTGTTTATCGTGCGTTGTTGTACTTACAGTATTTAAGTTTTCACTTGAATACGTAAAACTGTTGCTTGTTTTTCTATGTTATGTAATAACACACACTGTTCATACATTGTATTTACACACAGTAAATAGTGAAAGTACACATACCGTACGGACTTTCCAGATGATCAGGTACTGGATGTCACAGTTTTCCCTTGTTAAAGAAATTTTGTCCCAAAATTTAAGCTTCATTGTCGGGCTCTACTTCTCGAACAGATGGGGATACTTCGTCTTCATGTGATCCTCACGCTCCCATGTAAATTCTGGTCCGCACTTGGAGCTCCAACGAACCTTTACAATAGGGATACGACTTCGTTTAAGTCTCTTGACTTCACGATCCATAATCTCTACAGGTTCTTTCCACTTGTATCTCTTCTAAAGGTATGATCAACGATTCGTCAACGAGACATCTCTCAAGGTTTGATACATGTAATACATCGTGTACTCCGCTGAGTTCATCAGGGAGTCTGAGTCTGTATGCCACAGGACCTATGCGTTGAGTTATCTCAAACGGTCCGACATACCTTGCTGCTAGCTTGCCTTTAGCCCCAAAACGAACCACGCCTTTCCACGGGGACACTTTCAACATGACTTGGTCACCCACTTGGAATTCCAAAGGCTTTCGCCGTTTGTCTGCGTAACTCTTTTGGAGGCTACGTGTTGCTTGTAGTCTTTGTTGAATCTGGGCTATCTTATTAGTAGTTTCCTGAATAAGTTCAGGCCTAGTAATTCTGTTGTCTCCCACTTTGGTCCAACAAATTGGAGACCGACATTTTCTACCATAAAGTGCTTCAAATGGAGCACATGCAATGCTGCTGTGGTAGCTGTTGTTGCAGGAGAACTCAATGAGTGGTAAATATTTATCCCAACTTCCACCGAAGTCTAGGATGCATGTTCTGAACATATCCTCCAGGGTTTGAATTGTTTGATCACTCTGTCCATCCGTTTGTGGATGATAAGCAGTGCTCAAATTGACACTTGTCCCTAAAGATTGTTGTAATGATTGCCAGAACCGCGATGTAAATCGACTGTCCCGGTCTGAAATAATAGACAATGGCACACCGTGCCGTATTACTATTTCGTCGACATAAAGTCTTGCTAGCTTTTCCATCTTGTAGTTCTCTCTGATCGGCAAGAAGTGTGCGGACTTATTCAATCGATCAACGATGATCCAAATAGAACCGTGTTTGCTGGAAGTGCGGGGTAGCTTGGTAATAAAATCCATAGCTATTTGTTCCGACTTCCATTATGGTATCTCTGGTTGTTCCAGCAAACCTGACGGTTTCTGGTGTTCAGCTTTGACCTTGGCACATGTGATGCATTTGCCAACATAAGTGGCAACATCTTTCTTCATCCCTGTCCACCAATAAAACGACCTAAGATCTTGGTACATCTTATCTACACCAGGATGAACAGAGTATCGTGTCTTGTGTGCCTCGTCAAGTATCAGTGTTCGGAGTTCATTTACTGCTGGGATCCAAACACGATTTTGAAAGTAAATAACTCCATCTTGTTTTTTCTTGAAATGTTTCTTGGCTCCACAATCGAGCTCATGTTTCAAATTGTCTCTTGCCATTGCTTCTTGTTGTGCTTGTATGATTTGATCTCTCAGACTTGTTTGCACGATCATTCCCATTGCTCGAACGTGCAAGGGTTTGACTCTTTCCTTCCGGCTCAAAGCGTCTGCAACAACATTTTCTTTGCCCTGATGGTATTTGATCACACAATCATAATCGTTCAAGAGCTCAACCCAACGTCTTTGTCTCATGTTAAGCTCCTTCTGATCAAATATATTTTGTAAACTCTTGTGATCTGCGAAGATAGTGCATTTGGTACCGTACAAGTAATGTCTCCAAATCTTTAGTGCAAAGACAACAGCTCCCAGTTCTAAGTCATGTGTTGTGTAGTTCTTCTCATGTATCTTCAGCTGTCTTGATGTGTAGGCAATAACTTTGTCTCGTTGCATTAAAACTCAACCGAGTCCCTGATGGGATGCATCACAGTATACTACAAAGTCATCATTGTCTTCTGGGAGTGTAAAAATGATTTGGAGACATTACCTGATGGGATGCATCACAGTATACTACAAAGTCATCATTGCCTCCTCTTGTTTCCGTGTCCTCACGAATGGTTCATTCTTCTGTGTGAGTTTGGTGAGAGGAAACGCTATCTTACATAAATTCGAGATGATCTCTGTCGGTGTTGTGGGCACATCCCAGTTCTTGATTGCTTCAATCTTGGCAGGATCCATATGAATACCATTACTGTTAATCACGTGACCCAAAAACTGAACTTCTCTTAGCCAGAATTCACACTTGGAGAATTTAGCATAGAGTCGTTTGTCTTTCAGGAGTTCCAAGACTGTTTTGAGATGTTGTTCATGTTCCTTCTCTCTTCTTGAATAAATCAATATATCATCAATAAAGACGATAACGAATTGATCTAGGTACGGCTTGCACAACTGGTTCATTAAATCCATGAACACAGCCGGTTCGTTCGTCAATCCGAATGGTATCACCATGAATTCGTAGTAACCATATCGGGTACAAAATGTTGTCTTGGGTAGGCCGTCTTCTTGAATCCGGAGCTGGTGATAACCTGAACGCAAGTCTATCTTTGAGAAGTATTGAGCTCCTTGTAACTAATCAAACAAATCATCAATCCTCAATAACGTGTACCGATTCTTTATTGTGAATTTGTGGAGCTCTCTATAATCTATGCACATTCTGAAGGATCCATCTTTCTTCCTGACAAAGAGAACCGGAGCTCCCCACGGTGAGAAACTCGGTCGAATGAATCATTTGTAGAGTAGCTCTTGTAATTGATTGGACAGTTCGTGCATTTCTAATGGTGCAAGTCTATAAGGAGACTTAGCCACAGGAACCGCTTCAGGAATCAAATCAATTCGAATACACCGATCTCTCGGGTGGCAGTCCCTGTAAGTCATCCGGAAACACGCTCGCATAGTCTTTCACAACTGGTACATCTTGAATCTTGATTGTTTTCTTGTCTTTCTCTACTACATGAGCTAGAAACGCGATACACTATTTTCGTAGATACTTGCGAGCCTTCATACACGATATTATCTTGACACTCCGGCTTGCTTGATCTCCATGAACTTCCTAAATCTGTTTGTTCTCCACTGGAATACATAATAGCTTTTCGGAACAGATGAACTCAACTCTGTTAAGAGATAGCCAATCCATTCCGACGATGATATCGAGACTGCCCAGCTCCATCGGTATCGAATGGATGGAAAATGTGTGATCACCAAGTGTTAGTGGGCAATTTCTAAACACTGTGTCAACTGTAATATGTTTGCCGTTAGCTATCTCAATAGTATAAGGGGAGTCTAACGATTCCTCAACATGATTAAGATGGCCAGCAAAATCGGATGAGATAAAGCTCTGATCCGCACCAGTGTCAAATAATATGGATGCATAAAAGTCAGATAGGAGAAATGTACCCGTGACCACATTCGGGTCCTGTCGAGCAGCAGCTGCTCCAATCTAAAAGGCTCTTCCTTTTGCTACTTGAGCCCTTGTTTGGTTCTTCTTGGGACAATCCAGAGAAAAATGTCCAGGCTCTCCACAATTGTAGCAAGACCTATGATCAGCAGCGGCAACCGGAAGTAGTGGCTGCATTGTTGAATCTGTTTGGAGCCCCCGTGCTCCTGCATTGTCTGCACTGGGTGTTTGGTCGATGATGATACTCACAGTTGTTTTACAAAGGTGTTGTGCCAGTGTAGGGCCTCTTGATTTGTAGTGGTGGTGGTGGTTGGTTGATCATCGGTGTCTGAGTGGTCGCAGCAAAGTTCTTGACCACCTTTTGTTTCTTAGCCGGCCTTTTATCTGACTTGCTTGAAGTTCCAGCCTTTGCTGAGTCAGCTTCTTTCTTCAGAGCCCCGGAGGCAACCATTACATCTGTCAAAGTTGCTGACAGAGTAACAGCCATCTCCATAGTAGTGGGGTGGGCTGAAATCACATGCCCTTGGATACAAGATGGTAATCCACTACATACCGCTCTATCCTTTTTTTCCAGTGTTGGCACCACGTTCGGTGCCAATGTAGCTAACTCATGAAATCGAGTGGTGTAGGCCAGATGCCCAGCACCAATCATGACAAGGTTGAGCAGCTCGGTTTCAACCTTTTTCAGCTCATTTCTCAGGCAAAACTCTGCCCTTATCATAGCCTTGAATTCATCCCAAGGCATAGACAGAGCCTCATCTCTGCCCCTAGTCTGTACTTGTGCGTTCCACCATGTCAGTGCTCGCTTATTAAATGAGCCAGCAGCATACCTCACTCTATGATGATCAGGACAACTACTGATGTCGAGGGTTGTCTCCATGTTCTCGACCCATTGGATCAATCCAAGAGCACCCTCACTGCCACTAAAGCTAGGTGGCTTGCATCCTACAAAATTCTTGTAGGAGTAGTCCTGATGATGTTTGGTATTGCCACTGCCTTCCCCATATGAGTTAGCGATGTTGTTGTTGTTGCTGTTGATTTTGTTCATCATGTCGGGATCACATTCCTTAGTTGACTAGTTAGCAGAGTGGCCAGTGCTATAGTAGCAGGATCCAACTCATGAGCAGGTGGTGGCGGAGGAGGAGGAGGAGGTGGAGGTGGAGGAGAGTCAGATGGTGTCGGTGTCGAAGAATGTGGAGCTGAATCTTGTGGTGGCGGCAGTAAAGCTGGTGGTCTTCTTGGCGGCATTCTGATCATAACCGAAAGTAAATCGGTTAGTGCAGTGATCAGACGCAGAAGACATATGCAATTAGAATCCTATGTGATATGATCTCTATATGAGGGTCCCTAGGTTATAGTCTAGGCCAAACCGTTTAAATAATATGACCAATTTTTCTCTATAACCGTGGTTTTGAGACCAATCTGTCACACCTCGAGCCGGCGGGCTGGATCGACTTTCCCGTCGGGCAGAAGGTTCACGGGGCGCGATATCGTTTGTTAATCAAAATGATCAGATTGTTTGCATAGCACATGATATATAAATGAGAAATGCTAACAAGAAAATGATATAGAATTACAAAGTTAAATAACATTGTTTCTTCATAATTTAACTAAGTAAATCTATTCAAAAGAATCAATGAGTTTCTATCTTGTAACATTACAAGATCTACAAAAGATGATTCAGTGTTTTGTCATTCCAAAAGTATGTTCATCACAAAATGTAGCTAGGTCTGCTAAAAGTCCACTAGCTATGTTCTTGATATCTGGTGACTAAACCTGTTCGTCACCTGAGAAAACATGCATTTAAACAAAGCAAACTAGGTTGGTGAGTTCATAAGTTTGATAATTGAAACCTTGAATTGTTCACATACACAGTCATAAAGTAATACTTGATACTTGTAAATTGTTTGATTCACCCGTTCACATAATGGCCTCTCCATAGTTATATTCACAAGTAGTATCTCATCCTATTAGTTATGCTTATATATAGGACATATGTAGGGGAACAAGCCCCAGCCAACATCCCACCACATACCTAATAAAACATAACACCACTTGCAGTACAACTATAGATCCCCATTATCATTTCACCTGTTCATCCCGTTTGATATTCACCTGTTGTATCATATGTAGGATAATATGTCGAGAGGGGTTAGTTATCATAACGAAGTGTTGATACACCCTCAATGTGTTAAGGAAGTTAGATTAATTTAATCTGATCCTTGTTATTATTCAATTTCTTGTAGGGTTAACTGTTAATCACTTTTAAATATAAGAGTGTTAGTTAACCAATTGATATATGTTCTCAACTTGAAGTGCATAGAGCCTAAAAGGAATTCATTGCAATCCTCACATTTTCAGATTACAATGCATCAGATTTACCTCTACCACTTTGTATTCCCAGAGGCCTCATCGAAACTATTACCAGTAATATGACAAGAGAGAAACTCAATTACTCATTCTACTAGTCAATAGAAATCGATGGATTAATTACAATTATAACTGCAGATTAATATCACCATGTGTCTCTTTACAGACCCTGACTGTCTGTCGCCCTGTTGCCGGTCATACGTTACCGGCCAAAGATTAATACGATCAACATACCAGTCCTACAAGCTGGAGGTTTGTCAAACCTATGGTACCACTATGCTATCGTCGGTTTAGTCACGTCAAACTAACTGGTCAGCGATTTGTGTGAGGGACTTACAATGATCAACTTGAATACATGGCGCATGATTGAAATGATATAATAAAGACAGTTCAATAGTAATCAATTGTATTGTGTTCACTAATGTTGTTTGTTCTCAATGTTGTGTGTTCTCGTTGTTGTTAACAAAGTTATATAAGAACTTTTCTTATTATACAATGTTAGTTGTTGTGTGAATGATGTTGTTACCATGAAGTTACGTTATCATGATTATCATTCTCGTTGTTCCATATGGTCACCTTGTTGCCACTACAGTGTTGTAAGAGCTAGTATTACTACACTTAGTCGACTCAGGTGGTGGATGATACTTGTTTCCTGTTATCTTGTAGCATGCACTGAGTTATAAGCTGAGTGTTATAAGAACTTGTCCTATTACACTTAGCTAAATCTTGTGGTGAATGATATTATGAAGATATATTATTTTCAAATCATTCACGTTTGTTGTTGTTGTTGTTGTTGTCATAATGTTCACCTGTGATAATATCAGTGTTTGTTCTTGTAAAAATAATTAAGTGTTATAAGATAGAATCTTACAACTATGTTTTTCTATTGTGTTGATGATTCATGAAGCTACATTATCATGTTTCATCTTAGTTGTCTTAGTGTGTTGTGATCATACAAAAATGCAGACAATGATAAGCGATAATAAGTCAAACAATATTATCTAAATCAGAGTATAAACAATATGTTGAACTAAAACTTTTAAATAGATACAAGATTTAGCATGTTTCTTAGCCCCGGGAGTTTAAAATCAATTAAGATTAGAAAAGGGGGTATATGAACTCACATGACAAGGTGTGTGTATGTGTTTGCCCTGAAGTTGGCTAACACTCATCGGTCTCGGTCACCATTCGGCCTTGTTTACTTGTTAGGGATTATATTTAACATTTAACCAATTCAAATTAAGCTTAGTACACCTTGTTAATTGTTTTGTGTTTAACTTTGTTTTGACCTTTTCATATTGTGTATTCTGGTCAACTATTATAGTTTATAACCATAAACTAAGACTTCAGGTCATAGGTTAATAATCCTAGCATCTTGTAAAAGAGTTTCCATGTTCATTCTTCCATTTGTCTCAATACTTGAAATCACTTGTTAACATATTCTAAAAGACTAGGCTTTTATGAAATTAAACCCAAAACTTTGACACCTTTGTAGTAAAATAGGATTAATATATACAAATCCATGCATGTTAATCATGATCATCGGTTTAGTGTGTTAGGTTGTCTCCTTAACCACGTGGGCCGACTCAATCCATTGGGCCAAAACAGAAGACCTTGGGCTGAATTAGTGAGCCGCATGATAATGTTGGGCCACATGACTGGGCCAGACAGTCCCATAGGCCCATCGAATAAATGCGGTCGCATGGTGATGGTCGAATGTCGGTTTATGGCCTAATGGTTTCTACCGAGTGAATGAATGTTAACTCAAGGGGCGAATGAATGTGCCGACCGAATGGGTGAGTATAGCCGATCAAGTTGATTCGTGCGAATGATGGCCGAAGCAAGGATTTGGGCAAATGAGACCTTATCCGAACGAATGGCCAGCGAAAGGATCAAGGCTCAGTCGGTCGGCCAAGCCCAAGCAGCCTTTTGTCATTTGGCTAGGCCGGCTCCCTCCTTCGACCGAAGCAAGCCATTCGGCGGGCTGTGTGGGGGCCATTCGGCCGGTCCACCAAGTCGAGCACAACCCTTTTGATGGAGTTGGTGTTTCTGGGAAGAAGAAAATGGGTGTGGAGTTTGAATGGTAGATGGGCTGATAGTTTTGAAATGGAGGACTGTGGATAGGGGCATACAAAGCAGCTGAACATGGGGCTTTTGGCACGGATGCTCCACCAGTACCTGCAGCAGCAATGGTTGGAATAAATGGTCCCTCAAGAACTGACTTCCAGAGTTTGAAGTCCTGGTTCTTGATGAAACATTCCATCCTAACCTTCAATGTATCATAATCGTCTGGTGTGAACATGGGAGGTTTGTTGAGAATACCATTCTCAGTGTCATGCTTACTGATGGTTGTTATTTTTACTTAGAGGTAGATTGAAAAATAAAGAGTAGTAAAAGATGAAAAACTTGTAACTCAAGAATGGTTAGTTGCTTAAGTTAGAGAGATACCACTTGTTGGATCGGGTTATGTAACTTACACAACACTTTCACAAGGTATCTTCTACAAAGTTGATAGATGCGGAAATTCTATCAACTTGATTTGCAAAAACAGATTGAAACAAATACAGAAAGCAGTTATAAATTCAAGATTAAAGTATATTGCATTCAATTGTTGAGTTTACAAGTCTTAGCTCAAGCACAAGCACCCTTCTTTCTAAATTACAGATGAAGGGTAATAAACTAAAACCTACAGCTGTATCTTCGTAGGGATACAAGGCTGGACAAAATACTAGAAACAAACTAATGTTAAAACTAGTATCTGTTATGGTCATGACTAGCCAAGCCATATTAATTACAATTTATACATAAAACTCCATTGACTTTTACGATAAATGCCTACACTACAAAAGGCATTAAATATTTGATATCTCTGTAGTTCTGACAAATCTTATGTGCTGCTGACAATCATAAGAATGTCTTCTTTGTTGGTCCGCAAGAAATAAAGCAGCTCTGATTATTTCTATAAGTATATGGAATCTTTGTCAGAACCAAGTCTTCGGAAGTCCTTGCATTCGAAATCTGTTGAGCATAACTTCAAAAGCTTTGTCTTCGAAAGCCTTTGTCTTTGGAATCTTGTATTATCGGAAGCTTTGTTCTTGGGAGATCTTAAAGAACAAGGCTATCTTCCGAAGATAATTGGTCTTCTGATGAACTTAGGTTCCTTCCGAATACCATTTACTTCCGGAAGATAGCATTGTTCTTCTGAGACCTTTATTGGACTTTTGGGAATTTAGACAATGGCTTAGAAAATTTTGGAGAGCACCAGCCTTTATGATTTTACAGTCTCCCCCTAGGGTGATGCTTCCAAAACTTCTTATCTTTCTTCCCTTAAGACTTGTGCCCTTTCCTTAGCCCATTTAACTGATATTCTTCCATCAGAGCCATTATCTGGATTGCTGAGAAGAAGCATCTGAAGGTCAAAAACAAATGGGTCAGCAATGATCATCAACCTGAGAAGATCTAGCACCATTATTCCTCCATTGGAATTAGTGAGGGTGAACATTTTTATGTTGTGCATTGAAGCTCCACCCTACTATTGGAATTTATATCTAATGGGCTCTGGATCTCTTCTGGGCTCTAAATCAGACTAAGAGTCAAAGGAGCTTACACTTCTTTTTCGTCAGCAGCTGATGTTACCTCAGCTTTTGCTATTGTGGCCTCTTCAGCCTCTTATGCTGCTGCGTCCTTAGAAGCAACTGTTCTTACAGATTTCTTCTCATCCTCCCTTGTTGATATCTCAGGATCATTAGTTTTGGTTGTTTTCTTTGTATCTCCTCTTTTTATTTTGATCACTGAAGATATAGGCATGTTGTCATAAGAGGGACTGGATGGAGGGGAGAGAGGCTCTGACTTAGGGAGAGTGCTTCTTTTGAGGCACCATACATCACCTCTTCTCTTTCTCTGATTGCAGAGCCAGAGAGAGGCATGTCAAAGATGATTCTTCCCCAAAAGCCTAGATTTAGGCTTTTCCTCTGAGCATGGATCTGCTCCATTGAAGGAAACTCTCCTTTGTCTATCTTCTTTTTGATTTCTCTTAAGTGCATCTCCATGGTAGAGCTCTTCTTTAGGCCAAGCTACGGTCAAGAGAATCCTTAGTTCACTAGGATCTTTTTCATCTTCTCTCGGTAGGCAGTCTCTTTTTGCTTCTTTGTGAGAACTGCCACAGCTTTGGATGCAGCAGCAGCCTGTTCCAGCTGCTGCACCATGTACAGCTCAGAGGTCGAGGTACCGACAAGTTTAGTATCTCATCTGCATCAAATCCCTTCTCCTGGAGGAGACCAGAAATTCTGAGGATTTCTCTATCCAGGGAAGTATATGGCCGGCCATTCTTCTTCGGTACCCTCCTCTCCTCTTGTGTAGCTTGCTCCTCTGGGGTCAATTTCCTTTCGCCTTTGTCTGTTTTGTCTAACACAGAGGAGATGGATCATGTGGCTCACCAGTTGGTTCATCGGCCAATGGTTCTTCTGAGGAACTAACTTCAAAGATGGTTGGGCCTTCGGAAGCAGCTACAGCTTTGGAATTAACCTTAGCATTCACTGCCTCTTCTAGTTGCCAACCATTTTGGAAGACTCCTTTGTAGTGTACTTAGAGAATTCATGAATAGAGAAGAGGGTTTCTTCTGCTGCTATCCCAAGAGGGGACATAGGTTCTATGGAGATAGAGGTTTCACCTTGAGTGGAATCCTTCATGGTGACCTTAGCTGAAGTCCCAAAAGGGGACTTAGTCCCAGATGGGGACTATAGGATCCCGGACTCCATGGAGATGTTGTATGTGAGCTCTTGTTGTGTCTCCATGGATGCCCCTACTTCTTAAGAAGAAGAGGAGGAAGTGCTGGAATAATGAAAGTGTTTGCTCAAGAACTCATCCTATTCATTTTTTAAACTAACAAAGACTGGAGTGGCATCTGGAGCAGCTTCCTCCTCTCCTTTATCTGGAGCATCTGATCCCATAGGTTGTACCTTCTCCCCTTTTTGGAAGCATCAAGGGAAAGAGAGGACACCTGGCTGGGATCAGGGTAGAATGGTTAAAAGATGACTGGGCGGCGCTGGAGGTCCAAGATGGTAGTATCTTTGGCTTGGACCTGCAGCCTCGAGGTAGCAACTTCAGCATCTAGTTGGGCTACCCTGGCTTGTAGTGAAGACATGGTGGCCGTCAATTCCTGTATATTGATGCCCTCATCCACCGGAATGGGATCATGGGGTGATGGAAAACTGAGCCTAAATCCTGCACCTCTACCACCAGATATGCTTTCTTGGCTCTCTGGATTCCTCTCATTGAGGATGACCGCAAAGAAGTCATCAGCAATGTGAGTTGCCACAGGGGAGGTCCTATTTCCTGTAATACTGCCCTGAAGAATCTCAGAAGGTTCAGCAGTAGGGGCAACCTCCACTGTATTGACCTCTTCAAAACTTCTGGGGTGAAACTCTGTATTGGAAGGCTCTGGGTCAGGAAACCTTGCTTATAGTTCTGTCACCACTCTCATTAAAGTTTGGATAGTGGGAGAGAGTGGGTCATCTAGAGCAACTGCAGAGAGTCCTTGAGCCGGGGTAGAAGTATGGGTGGGGGGCATTGATGGGTTATGCTATCCTGGGGACGTAGGAGACAGTCCCTGAACTAATTGAGTTGGTTCAGCAGAAGCAGAGTCAATAATGGGGGTATCCCTTTAGATATTCTCAGGTATGTATGGTGACATACTCTGAGGGCTTTCATGTGACACCCCGCATTTTCCAGGTCAACTTTTATTTCATTTAAATGTTTATTTAAATGATTTTGTACACGTGGCACTAGAATTAGAGTAGTTTAGTGTGACACGTGGCACGACAGTACGAACATTGACACACGACTAGATAATTCAAGGAATTTATCGAGAAACCACACACACGTGTCAAAACACACGAACGTTGGTGAATGTTTAGCACATCGTGTAACACAACACTCGAAACCTCACGAAACTCTCAAACATTGAACTTAGAAGTTCAAACGAGGCCAAACGATAGTTCGGAAATGTGAAAACGACGACGAACGGGTCAAACCCATTAAACTAGGCTTATTGGGCTCTTCTAGGGCCCATCGCGGTACATGATGGCCCATAAGAGGCCCTATAGCGGTACGTGACGAGTTTCGGGAGAATTTGAATCACGAAATCCCTCTCATTACGCAGGAGGAATCTTGGAGCCTCTCTGCGGTACGATACGAAATCTAGACGCCAAATCTTTATAAAATCAAGACCATTATGCCTACCCTATCAACTTTAATCATTTTCTTCGGCTCTACAAGTTACCACATGACTTCTTCTTCCCCAAACCACCTGCAACTCACCTATGGAAGCCATTGTTAGACCCCTTTGAAGCTTGGGAACCTTGAAGGAAGCTCTCTAGACCCTCATCCTTCATCACCACCTTCTTGTTCTTGACAAAACCCACGAACCAGGGATTCTAGGTGCTGAAGAAGCATCATCTTAGGGAATCAAGAGGTTTAGAAGGTAGTTCTTACATCTTTCATGGCTAAAATGCCCATTTCTCACTTCTACACACACGCGTGCAATGCATGAAACACACATACAAGCACACGTAGTGCACATGCATTTTATTCTGGGTTTGATAATTTAGATGTGTTTCTTGATGATCTATGATAAGGTGCATATGTAAAATGCATGATTTGGTCACAAATGGGTGATTTACCCACATGCATGCATGATCTAAGGCATTTTAAATGATCTTGAAGGATGTTATGTGATTATAAATGTTATTGGTGATGATCTACATGTTTCAATGCTATTAAAATGATTAAAAATGTGATTTTGATGAACTTTCCATTAATAGTAACTTTTAATTTATAAAATATTGTTATGGATGATATGGATAACATGCATGCTTATGTAATTTCTATTAGAATGTTATTAGAATGATATTGATGCTTAGAATGTGATTTGGATGTTGATTTTGGTCATATTTAGAATAGTTACTATTTTTAGTAACTTTTGTAGTCGAAATATTGATTGATGATGATTTTGGCTAAATGAGCATGTTTAAATGATGTTACATGGCTTATTGTGATGATATATTATAAGAAAATGAACTAGAAATGTTTAGGATGATTATTTGATGTATTTATGTAAAGTTATTATTTTTAGTAACTTTATTTTACGAGTTATTGATTTAGAAATGTTATGAACGACTTGAGCATGCTAAGTGATTTATTATGTTTTAACATGATGATTGTATGCTAAGTTAGATGGTTTCCGATATCGCGTATGCTATAAATGGAAACTTTCCATTTTACGAAACTTTTAAGTGCAAACATGACAAAAGTGACTTATGTGATTTTGTATGATAATGTGCTATGTGTTAACATGATCACGTAGGACTAACGAGCATGCTAGAACTCTAAAATCGATATGCTTTGTGAAACTTGCCATAAATGGAAACTAACTATAAATAGTAAATTGTCCATTAACGCGACTTACGCGTTTTGCACACGACGATCACTTACATAATTGCTAAACGATTCACAACCTTCACACGGTTCACCAACAGGTCGTTGACTTGAAACAGTCAACTTTGGTCAAACACGATCAATGTGGATCAACATGAGCAAACTCCGTCATTGTGGACCGACACGGACAAACATAAAAAACCGAGGGTTGTTGAGCACAAACACGAGCACCAACACGAACACTAGCGCCGTCACTTACACAAACTCACGGACGATATACGACATAGGTTGACGGTGACCGACGCGCAGACTACACGGGAGCTTACGCTTACGATACTTTACTTGATCCCTAAGGTGAGTTTACGGCCCCTCTTTAACTCTTTTACAAGATTTTCAAATAGGGGGAGAATACTAGTTGAATCGAGTCAAACATTACTGCTATTACAAACATTTTTATGTGTATGATGGTTTATTAGGCAAACATTAAGTGTTGAACTTGTAACAAGCCCTCACAAAGTCTTACCATTACTGTACAAACAACGTGGTAGGTTTGGATGGATCCCTTTGGGTGTGACTAACCCCACGAGGCACAATATTGACTGAGTATCATAACCCGTGAAACTCTGACCTATCATGTTGTCTGCATGAGACACGACGGAAGCAAGGACAAACAAGTCTAGTTCGGTAGTGATGCACTGACACTTGGAGCCTAGGGCTCGGTACTAACATATGATAAATAGCAGGACACACGTTTTCTTACTATGTATGTATATCAAAACCTGTGAACTCACCAACCATTGTGTTAACACTTTTTCTTTAAACTTGTATTCTCAGGTAACTGACAGGATGACGGATATTCAGGAATGCACACTTAAGGGAACAAGAATTAGGATCTTCATGCATTTCTATCTTACCATTTGAAAACAATTTTGTCTACGATATGTATTAATACAATGTAGTCTCTGACAATTCATATTTCTGCTGCATGGTTTAAACTTATTATCTTTCCGCGGCAATATTATTTATATTCCGCTGCAAACTTTATTACTTTTATGTAAAACAGTGTATTTGAAAACGCATATAGAGTTGTTCTATATGACCATGAGCTGTAATTCCGACCACGTCACACCCACGTGGACTGACACCACGAGTGGGAATTTGGGGGTGTGACATTTCAGGCTGTAGAGCGGCAGCCACTGGTTCCAGAGGAAGAACCAACGGTGAAGCAGTAGGTGTGGTTTTCACCTTGGGCATAACTGGGCCTCTACCAGTTCTTTTTGCCATTTTCTTAGTGGGTGCAGAAGAAGGTGCCTGAACAGCTGTTCAGGGGTTCGTTTGCGTTTGTAAGTGATTTTTATTGGGTGTAGGATATGATCATGTGGTAAAGGTTTGTGTTAAATTGATGTGTAATTGCGTGATATCATCGATTTTTGGCTCGAAACACGTTTACTTTGAGTATGCTGATGAATTGCAGGTGGTAAGTGTTTAAAGAAGTTTTTGGGAGCTTAGTGGATGGTTAGAAGAGAAGCCGAGTGAGCAAAAGCGTGAAAACATTAAGTTCGGAAGGCCAAAACTTTGCGGATGCATAACTGGAGCTAGGAGAGGAGTTACGGGGCCCATAATATATGAAAATTGAGTTTCTCGACGAGACGAAGCTGCTGGTGAGGTCAGAATGGGCGTCTATGATACGCCAAAGT
Source organism: Mikania micrantha (assembly GCA_009363875.1). Lineage (NCBI taxonomy): Eukaryota > Viridiplantae > Streptophyta > Magnoliopsida > Asterales > Asteraceae > Mikania > Mikania micrantha. The sequence goes on along the minus strand of CM018681.1, from coordinate 74,678,919 downwards.
CAACGTATCATACACTCCAGTGTATGAAGAAACTTCTGGGCGTAGGGTACCATTTTTGGCGTATCATACGCCCAGACCCGGCGTATCATACGCCGACAGCCGGAAAATTGAGATTTTTACCTAATCTTTCCCATATTTAAGCTCTAATCTTAGGGTTTCGTTTCTAAGCGGTTTTTGGACTAATTCTGGGCGAAAAAGGCACCTTTTTGGGCATTCTAACTCATACAAATCAGTCTAAGATCATCCGGATTCGTAGAAGCAAAAATCAAACCATGCCTATGTTCAGCGATTGTGAAGATTCAAGTTTGGTGATGTCCGACTAATCCGATTGTGATCATCTCTGGGTGGAGAATTAGGTTTGATAATTAGTTTTGTTCTTTGATTTGTTAAACATTGGTATTGAATTCGTTCTTTGTAGACTTATGGATTCAACAGTGTTTGATTGTTAAACGATTACGCTTTTTGAAAGATTTTGCAATTCCAAGGTAAAGTTTATTGCTTTCTTGTCATTCATTGTATGATTGAATGGGTAAATAAAGAAATTGGATTTTAAAGTCTTTTAGAAATCATTGTTTTTGTAGAACTAGTAATCAATCGAGTCAACAACATCGGTCTAGTTATTGGTTGTCAACAAGATCATTGCTTTGTGTCAAAATCATGGATGTTTAGCAATTGAAGCATGAATCATGTCTATGTGATTACCAATTGACAAGTTAATGAAAACCTAATTGTCTTCCTAATTTGAAACCCGAAGTGATCACCTTTTCCATTATTTGTTTACAAATCTTTCATTTTAATTCGTTTGTTTTTTTAGTTCAAGTTAACTGTTTTCTAATTCAAACCTAAAATCAACATTTTCATGTTTACTTTTTAGTTGCAAGTAGTTAATTAGTTTGTGTTGAAAGTGATTTCCACTTGACTTCTTGTGGATCGATAACCGACTTCCCTATCTAATTGGGTAGTAGAACTTGAGTGAAAACTCTTATTTTTGGTTGGCACTTCGACACCGATCAGGATAGAAGGGGAAGGTGTGGGATCAGCAACTGTTGGGTCTACAATTTTGTCACCTTCATGAGCAAGGAGCTCCATAGAAGGAAGAAGAGGAGTGAAAGTTCTAGAGAACTGAGCACTGGCCCTCTTCATCTGAACAAAAACTTTGGCATTAACCAAAGGAATATTATATATGTTCCCAGTTAACTCACTGTTAAAGATATGCTGCAAAACCCTGGGATATATACAGAATTTCTTGGGTGACGAAAGATTGTCAGCCAAATTATTGAAAATGAAGGAAGTGAAATTAATAGACTGATCGGAGATCAAGCCATAAATAGCCGCAGCTAAGTCAGAAGGAACTTGATCCCAACCACCAGTTTTATTCGACAAACAATGAAGAAAAACATGTATGAGGTACTTATAATTATATGACACTCTACCCTTCAAATAGGTTGTTGAAGGGAAAGGACCTTCATACCCCCATTGACCTAAAATGTTCTTCGGAAGACAAGCACTTGCGATGTATATTTAAAGATGTTAAATATATCATCGGAAGCACTTTCTTCTGAAGGTTCAGAAAGGTTCAACAGATTGAAATGTGCTTCGGAAGACATCTTCTTCTGATAAATATTCATTGCTTAGACAAGCAGTATTGTTTAGTCAGAAGATTGAGCTTCCAAAGGCAAAGTCAATGTATCGGAAGAGAAATACTTCAGAAGAAATTATGTCTTCTGAAGTGTCATTGCTTCCGACACAAGAAGTAAAGAATACTTTCGAAGACTTAAAAGATCTTCTGAAGAGTAATTACTCATCAGAAGATAATTTAAGTTTATCTTCCGAAGGATTAATTACATATTGGTACCAATTCACATATTCAAAATTATTCATACCAATGGCGGTTATTAAATACCTAAATCTGCCTTGTTTAAAAGCTTTGGTGAAGAGATCAACCAGATTATGTTCTGTATCAACTTTGACAACTCTACTCCATAGTCTTTCATTTGATTTTGGATCCAAATTACTTGAGCACAACAACGAGAGGCAGCAGTGTATTCAGCTTCTGCAGTAGAAGTAGAAACACATGTTTGCTTCTTACATTGCAATGACACTATTCTGGGTCCAAGGAATTGGAATCCTCCAGATGTGGACTTCTTGTTGATGTTGCAATCTCCATAATCACTTTCAGTGTAGGCCATGAACTGAAACTCTGCATTGCTAGGATACCACAATCCTAGGCTTGCTGCTCCTTTGAGGTATCTGAAGATTCTTTTCACAGCAAGCATGTGTGAACTTTTTGGATTAGCCTGAAATCTTGCACATAAGCAAGTTGCGAACATGATGTCAGGCATGCTTGCATTTAGATACATCAAAGAGCCAATCATTACTCTATACAGGTGCTGATCAACATCCTCCCCCTAAAGATCAGGGCCTAAGGAAGTTGTTTTGGACATTGGGGTACCTAGAGCTTTGCAGTCAGTGAAGTGAAATCGTTCAAGAATATCCTTGACATACTTTGATTGATTGATAAAAATCCCTGTAGGAGTTTGCTTCACTTGTAGTCCAAGAAAGAAAGTGAGTTCTCCCATTGAACTCATTTTATATTTGGACTTCATTAGTGCTTCAAAGTCCTTGCAAAGAGATTCATCAGTTTAACCAAATATAATGTCATCAACATATATCTGGACAAGCATAATATGTTGATTTGATTTCTTGAAAAATAGAGTCTTGTCAGGAAACTTAGGATCTTCAAATCCAGGTGGTTGACAAACATATACTTATTCATCGATTTTTCCATATAGGAAAGCACTCTTGACATCCATTTGAAATACCTTGAAGTCTTTGGCAGCTGCAAATGCTAGAAATATTCTGATTGCCTCAATCCTTGCAACTGGAGCATAAACATCATCATAGTCAATCCCTTCTTTCTGTGTGTACCCTTGTACAACTAGTCTTGCCTTTTCTTTGATGACAACACATTTGTCATCCTTCTTATTTCTAAAAACTCATTTGGTTCCAATTGCATATTTACCCTTAGGTAAAGGGCAGATTTTTCACACTCCTTGCCTTTCAAATTTTAGGAGTTCCTCTTGCATTGCTTCTACCCATGTACTGTCTTTCAAGGCCTCCGCAACTTTCTTTGGTTCGATCTGAGATAGAAAGCAAGAAATCAAAAAAAAAGGTTTGCTTCATGCATGGAACTCCTTGTTCTTACTCCATCTTCAACATTGTCAATGATATGCTCAGCTGGATGAGTGTTATGAATGTGAGTTCTTGGAATCACATCCAGCTGGGAACTCAAATCCAAATTGCTTGGCTCAATATTTGGAAGTACAACCTCAAGCTGGATTTCTGGTAGATCTTGGAATCTCTGATGTTTGACTATTGTGGGTTGATTTTCCCTGGGAAGAGAAGTTCGAAGAGTGTTTGCTTCGACAGAAGAGCTCCCAACTTCTTCTTGACTTGGTGGAACAGAAGTGGAGTCACTTAGAGGAACAGCCTGAGAGGTATTGGTTTTCTAAGATTGTGAGACTGCTTGACGTGTTGAAGTGGATTCTGCCAAGGTTTGTCTTGAAGCTATTGGCAGTTCAACACGAAAATCTTTTTCTCTTGTGTGCTGAGTAGAGTTCAAGGTAGTTGTCTACTATTTTGAAACATACTCTTTCAAAAGATTAAATGCAGATGTGAATTTACCAAGATCAAACAGCCAATCAGGGCCTATTTCAGGTTTGTTGATAGTATGTTCATTAAATTGAACATTTGCAGACTCTTTAATAATTCTGGAATCTTTGATGTATAATCTATATGCCTTAGCCTGTGAAGAGTACCCAACAAAGTAGCCCTCTGCTGATTTCTCAGCAAACTTGGCTAGATGATCTTTGGTATTTAAAATGGTGCATTGACATCCAGATGGTTTAACAAACCCAATAAATGGTTTTCTCTTATGCCAAATTTCATAAGGGATCATACCATGTGATTTAACTACCAATATTCTATTTTGGACATAGTAGGCAATGTTGACTGCTTCTGCCCAAAAAGTTATTGGAAGCTTGGCATCAGATAACATAGTCCTAGCAGCCTTAATCAGTGTCCTATTCCTTCTCTCAGCAACACAATTTTGTTGTGGAGTCCTAGGAGCACTAAATTGTCTTGTAATACCCTTAGATTCACAAAAAGAGTTTAAAGTATGGTTTTTGAATTATGTTCCTTGATAAGACCTTATGATTTTACGTGATGGTTACTTTCATTCTCAACCCTATGAATGAATGACTTCAAGATCTAAGCAGTAGGACTTTCTACCTAGACTTCTCACACTTGTAGTGACAAACAAGTCCATATGTAGCAGATGTAGGACTGTTGTTATTGAATTGATCTCTTTGGCATGATGGGATGATTTGTGTTGCTTTCCTTTTAGACAGGCAACACATTTATCAACACATGAATTCTTTTGACAAGTTTATTCATATTTTTCAGGTTTACATGAAAATGTTTCCTATGCCAAAGAGATGATTCATCAAGTGAAGCTTTTGAGATAAAGCAATTTATATTGCTGAGTGATGAAGCTGTGCTCATGTCCAGCATATACATGTTATTTCTTCTGGGAGCTCTGAGCAGAATTTGGCCATTTGAAACAACAAATCATGTTTTCAGGAAAATACATTCATGCTCAGTAAACAACATGTTATGCTTTTGGTCACACACCTGTGATACACTCAGCAAATTATAGTTAAATTCTTTCACATAATGCACATTCTCAAAGCTTACCTTGTCATTTGATATTGTGCCTCTACCTGTGATATATCCACCCACCAAATCACTTCCAAAAGCAACAGACCCTCCAAAGAATGGTTCATGTTTATGTAGGTGGGTTTTGTTGTCTGTTAGGTGCCGGGAGCATCCATTGTCAACAATCCATAGTTGCCTTTTGAGTCTTGTTGTCCCTGCACATGGTTAGAAGTGAGTTAGTTTCTGATGAGAACCCAAGCCATGTGGTCTTAGGTTTTCCATTTGCATCATTATACGAAAATTTCTTTGAAATCATCTTCGGTGGAACAAATGATGAGCTTGCTGGTAGAACAGTTGATTGAACTGTCTGTTCAGATGTTTCTTTCTTCTTCCAGACTTTCTTGACTTTTGGAACTGTTTTAGAAAATTTCTTTTTCTGACTACCATCGAAAGCAACTTTTGCCTTCTAATCTGATGGTTTTGATTTTTCCTTGAGGTGGGCTTTTTCTTCTAACTTTCTTCTTCTGAAATTGTGAGACTTCTTGGTTTTGTCGGAAGCACTTTTGACATGTGCTTTCGATGATCCTTTTGCTTCGAAAGACTTAATTTTTTTCTCTTCATGTCTTCAGAAGTGCCTGCTTCAGAAGTGCCTGCTTCAGACGGCTTCCTGTGCTTCTTGACTGACCTTTTTCTTTCGGAAACATATTTTTCTTCCGAAGAAAAAGATGAGTTGTTCCATGATTTCCAGCTGTTTTCTCTTACTATTGATCTTGAAAGAGTTCTGCCTCTAGGATTGAAGAAACAATCGACAGCAAAATGACTTGTATCCGCACACATCAGACACATAGTCTGAATATTAAATGATTTTTGAAACTTCTCTATTTTGGAGGAAGCTAAGTTTTTCTTCACAAAACTTGATTGTTCTGACTTGGAAGTTCCAACCAGGCTTTTGTTTAGATGATTTACCTCAGCCTTAGATGTGCTTGCACCTCTATTTTATGATCTAGCCATGTGTGACTTGTCAGAAGGACAAGTAACATATTCATTAGATAAAGTGCTCCCCGTTTGCACATATTCAGCTTTGACAAAAATGGGTGAAGTTTTCTTGTTTTTCTTGTTTCTTTTCTTATGTTTTAAAACAGGTTTTTCTTTTACAAAAAAAAATGGGAGTATCATCCTCAGATGAACATGTTGAGAAAGTAGGGCTAAAATCAAAGAAGTCATTTTCTTGAGCAATCAATCCTCCTGACACAAATGAAAATAATTTGTTTCTTCGGCCATAAATGCTCTCTGGCTTGAGGTGAGAAGTGGAGTTGAGCTTGCAAATGGGTTTGAATAGGAGGTTGATGGAGTTGGTGTTTCTAGGAAGGTGATAATGAGTGTGGAGTTTGAATGGTAGATGGGCTGATAGTTTTGAAATGGAGGATTGTGGATGGGGGCATACAAAGCAGCTGAACATGAGGGAACAAAGGTAGGTTTAGGTTCTTAGGCATCAATCTCCATTTGGTATGCACTGAGTATACCAAATAACTCTCCTAGCTTCAAGGTTATAAGATCTTCTGTTCTACGAATAGCAACATGAAATATATTCCAAGCATGTGGAAGTGATTGTAGAAACTTTCTGATGACATCTTAATTCTCCATCTTTACTCCTGCAACAGTTAACTCATCAACTAATTGAACTTACTTTAAATACTAAGAAACCATCTTCTCGTTGTTCTCTTGGAAAAAGTTCTCAAACTTTTGCTTTAGCATGTCTTTCTTGTTCTCCTTCACATCTTCTGACCCTTCATACATCTGTTGCAAAGAGTTCCACAGTTCTTTGGCAGACTTGCATTTCTTGAATGCATGTATGATAGAGTTTGGAATTGTCATCTGAATCAGCCACAATGCCTTAGATTCCACCTCCATCTTTTTGTAATCTTCATCTGAGTACAAAGATGGGTCTTTTGGCACGAGTGCTCCACCAGTACTTGCAGTAGCAATGGTTGGAATAAATGGTCCCTCAAGAACTGACTTCCAGAGTTTGAAGTCCTGGTTCCTGATGAAACATTCCATCCTAACCTTCCATGTATCATAATCACATGGTGTGAACATGGGAGATTTTTCAAAGTACAATTCTCCGTGTCGTGCTTACTAATGGTTGTCATTTTGACTTAGAGGTAGCTTGAAAAAGAAAGAGTAGTAGAAGATGAAAAACTTGTAACTTAAGTTACTTGCTTAAGTTAGAGAGCCAAAGCTCTGATACCACTTATTGGATCAGGTTATGTAACTTACACAACACTTTCACAAGGTATCTTCTACAAAGTTGATAGATGCGAACATTCTATCAACTTGATTTGCAAAAACAGATTGAAACAAATACAGAAAGTAGTTATAAATTCAAGGTTAAAGTATATTGCATTCAACTGATGAGTTTACAAGTCTTAGCTCAAGCACAAGCACCCTTATTTCTAAATTACAGATAAAGGTTTATATATTAAAACCTACAGCTTTATCCTCGTAGGGATACAAGGTTGGACAAAATACTAGAAACAAACTAATGCTAAAACTAGTATCCGTTATGATCTTGACGGGACAAGCCATATTAATTACAATTAATACATAAGAGTCCATTGACTTTTACAATAAATGTCTACACTACAAAAGGCATTAAATCCTTGATATATCTGTAGTTCTGACAAATCTTATGTGCTGCTGACAATCATAAGAATGTCTTCTTTGTTGGTCTGCAAGAAAGAAAGCAGCTCTGATTATTTCTATAAGTATATGGAATCTTTGTCATAACCAAGTCTTCGAAAGTCCTTGTCTTAAGAAGCCTTTGTCTTCGGAAGCTTGTATTATCGGAAGCTTTGGTCTTGAGAGATCTTAAAGAGCAAGGCTATCTTCTGAAGATACTTGGTCTTCTAAGGAACTTAGGTTCCTTCCGAAGATCATTTACTTCCGGAAGATAGCATTGTTCTTCCGAGACCTTTATTGGACTTCTGGTAATTTAGACAAGGACTTAGAAAGTTTTGGAGAGCACCAGCCTTTATGATTTTACACTATGGCTCAAAACATGTCATTCGTGGAATATTGTAATAATAACCTGTCTTTGATGTAAAATTTTAAAATTTGATAACACGTAAATGAAATTGCTTGAACAAGATTAAAACATAATTCAAACTAATACTATTATATAATAAAAATAATTTAAATATTAAAACATTACATAATTAAAATGCCTTGTAATTGTAATTGTAATTGTAATTGTAATTGTAATTGTAATTGTAATTGTAATTGTAATTGTAATCGTAATTGTGTTCATCTTCTTATGGGATATGTCATGCGTAGAGTAGGGATTGTTCGTTTTGCAATTCATCACGAGACACGAACTCATCTTTTAGTCGTGGCTAATATGCAAAAATAGAAGTTTACTTTAAAATTTTTCTGGAAAAAAAAAGATAAAAAAAAAAAAAATACCAGAGTAAACTTTGTTTTTCCTCTTTGCAATTAGGTCAAAATAACAATTTTTTTATCCAAATGATTCAAAATGTCATTTCTATTCCCTGATGTATGTTTTTTTATTTTTTTGTTAAATAGAACATTTTTAACTTTTCAAATATAAGGATTAGTTATATCATTTACTCAAGTTACTAAAAGAACAAACTAAAGTATTTAATGTGTAATTTACTCAACCCCCTGGGTAATTATGTCATTTCACAATTTAACTTTTTTACAGCAAAGTGAGTCGATTCTGAACAAAACCAACCTACAGTTTGAACTTTTTTAAGGTAAGTTAGGTTGAACAAAACTCTCCAGCGATGGTAAAGGAGGGTGTTTGTGGTGATGGAGGAATGACAGGGGTGGGTATTATAGTGACGGTGATAGTTGTGGTACGGGGAGGTGACATTGGTGCTAAAATACGTTAAGGGGGAGAAAGAGGAGATACACACACATATGGTTGGAATGGGGCGGTGGTGTGGTGGCAGCGGCTTGTTTATGGAAATGAGTGGTGATGATGACTCACAACATTTGAGAAGGAAGAGAGCAAAGAGTGAAAGTTTAAAAATTCCCTTCTATTTAACTGAAAAATAAATGGTGCTAGTGAGTTGGATATAATCATAACAGAATACATATGTCAGAAAACAAAAGGATGTTCTGAAACTTTTGAATGAAAAACGTTATTTAAACCAAACCATATGAAGCGAAAACGAAGCATACTCAATTTACTATTATATTGTGAAAATTTTCAAACTATTATAGAGAAAAAAAGTTAACTTTTTAATTTGTTAAATTTTTATGATCAAAATAAAAGAAATAAATTCCCCTATATATCGTACTTCTTTTCTCGTAGCAGCAGCAAATCAGAAGCAGAAGTAGTAGTAGTAGGCTCATGTATTCTTAATTTTAGTTTTCTATTAATTTATAACTAGACTTTTCTACATGCAAGTTCTAATAACTGTCATTATAATGTAAAACCCAAAAACATTAATAAGCTTGATTTCAAGCCAGATCATAACAATGTCTGCACTCTTAAAACAACCAAAACAATGATCAAAAAAATATAAAAAACCTAAAAATTTTGGATGGACACAACCTTGAATGGGTCATCTGCTACAGGCAATCAAGCACGATCCTAAATACCAAAACGTAAATAAAAAATACGATGCAACGATCATCAATCTGTTGTAGAAACTTAAAGCGTACTCCATTGTAAAAGTTAGTGCTGCTCCGTCGTAAAAGCTGAAGGTTTAGTGTGCCATAAAAGGCATACTTTGTCGCAAAAGTGATTGTCACTCCATTGTAAAATCTGAAAGTGTGCCATGTTGTAAAAGTAAACGTTGAAAAACCCAGATACAAAGACAAACATGTTGATAAATATAATGGTAATAAAAGAAAACCCTAAAAATGAAATATTAAAAAAATTTGCAAGAAATTTTATCGTTCAAAATTAACGTAATATTTTTTTTGTTGCCAAAATGAAAATACCAAAAGTTTTTGTCCCAAATCTAAATAGTCAAACTTTTTAACCAAAATGAAAAAAACCATACGTTTTTTTTGTGTCCAAACTTGGAATAATCAAACTTTTATTATCAAACTAAACTTAACGTTCAAATTTTTGTATTTAAAATAAAATAACCAAATTAGAGTAATCAAACTTTTATTGTCAAATTTAAAAATACAAAAACCTAACACAAACTTTTGTGGTTAAAACGATATAATCAAAACTCTAATAATCTCTTATCAAAACAAAACAAATGTTACTTTTCAAATTGTTGTTACTAAAATAAAAAAAATTAATAATAAAAGTATGGTGAAGATTTGGGACAAAACTAAAAACAATCCAAAAATTACTATTTCTACACTTTCTTTTTAAGATATATCAATTAATAATAATTTAAACTGATCATACAAAAGTCTAGCACAAACTGTGGTTAAAACGATATAATCAAAACTCTAATAATATCTTGTCAAAACAAAACAAATGTTAATTTTCAAATTGTTATTACTAAAATAATAAAAAATAATAATAATAAAAGTATGGTGAAGATTTGGGACAAAACTAAAAACAATCCAAAAATTATTATTTCTACACTTTCTTTTTAAGATATATCAATTAATAATAATTTAAAACTGATCATAGTGTGAACTCCTAGACTAGTAACATGTACACTACCAGTGTAGAGAGTTCTGCTAGTATCTGTGCATAAGAAACCCGAGTCTGTATAAGCTAACTCAAAACTTGTTAACTAACCCACAAAGGGCTAACCATTAGCCAATACGGTTAATCATTAACCAGCACATGTCAATGTGCGAGATACTTGAGTAATGGTTTGTTTAAAAAAGCAAACTATACACTCACCTCGTGAGTGTACAATACACATAGTAGGTTGACAGGTCAAGCCACAGAAGAACACTAAACATACAGTTTGTCTACATAAGTAAACATGAAAGGATCAGCATTACAAGTAGACATGGTAATGTTTACATGCGGAAATTATTTTCTACAAAACGCTAAGGTGTCATTATGCATACTAGTGATGGAGCTTGTAAAAAAACTCCTAGGAGGACCAAAGGATTTTTAGGAATAAAAACAGAGGAGGTCAAAATCAACAGCTATAAAATTTTCCAACGAAATACTATTGAAGATATGACTACCCGTTTTGTAGATGCAATCCAAAGAACCGATTGATAAAACATAAATTTGTAAATCACTTGGATATTTCTAAGAATCGGGAAATTACTTTCATTTTCAAAACAAACTATTTTGATGTAATTTTCAAAATGTTTAAACAGATAATACTTAGGAAGTTAAGAATGAATTTGATACAAATCTAAGAAGAAACTATTCCAGTCAATTTGCCCAAATTCTCTCTGTTTGTTCGTATGAATCTCTCTAGGTGTGTGTTTTTCTATGTGGTTTTGTGTGTACCCTTTATTTCGGTTTTTGTTCCCTTTTCTATATATGAAAAAGTTACAAACAACCTTCAAAACCACAAACAGACCAACAACCCAAACAAACTTAAATCCAACTAGGTTTAACCCTCCCTCGTGTTGCGGCGGGTTATCACAGTTGATTCCCGAGAATGGTATTATATATCACTTGCAGAAGCAAATGTTGCATAGCAAAATCAAATATCTCATCACGAATTCTGTTGGACCAAAAGAACCAATGAGCCTGATCAGAAAAACCTTTAACTCTCACATACACACAACAATTGAAGAAGAACACAACAGCTGAAGGCCACTTGAAGAGTTACAAGATCTGAAGTTATTCACAACAGCTGAAGTGTTAGTCTTCAGATGTTGTGATGTTTGTTTTTGTCTTCAATAGTTTACTTTCATTAGTTGTAAAAGTCTGATGAGTAGTTTACTCATCAGATGTTGTAGTTTGTTTTCATTAGTTTTACTTATTTAGACTTTGTAAGAGGATGCCTTCAGACTTTATGAACATCCTCAGTAGTTTTGTTTATTTCAGTTGTTGTTTTATGTCTGTTAGGTGTCAACATCATGTGACATCATCATATGTCACTGTATCTATATTAGGACAGTTGACATAGTGTAATTGTTAACGAAGTTAGCGCATTGAATGAAATTATTCCATTTACAGAATTCTCTTTCTATAACAAATTGTTCTTTACTGTTTCATTGGATTCAAGTGTTCTTGCTAATTCTATGCTAATTCATCTCTGAATTCCGCTGCTATAACATAATACTAATCAAATGAGAACAACTGATCCTACAAATGGTATCAGAGCTGGTTAATCATTGATCGATTCAACAATTGATCTCTGAAACTGCTCAATTCAGTTCTCTGTATGATCGAATTAGCCGATTAGTAAGAAATTGTTATAGTTTGAAGTTTTCTGATAACTTCTGTTGATTTGTTTTTCAATATCAATTTGTTTGAATCAATTGGTTGAAGTTTGTGTTTAATTCATTTGAATTCAGTTGATATTGATTGAATCTGAGATCATGACAACTCCAAACAATGATCCGCACAACACAGGCTCCGCAACCAAGCCTCCGATGCTGGTTCGGAGTGAGTACAACATTTGGCAACGTAGAATGCTACATCACCTGTCAATTAACAGTGCAGGATGTTGGAAATCTGTGGTGCATGGTCCTTATAAACCCATGATCACTGATCCTGAAACTAAAATCATGATTCCGAAACCATCAGATATGTATTCGGATGAGGATATAAAATTGTTTGAAATTGATGCAAAAGCTCATGGTATTCTGGCCATGGCTTTGCCGAATGAGATATATTCAGGCTTGATGCATCATGATACTGCTCATGATCTCTGGGTTGCACTGAAAGAACAATTCGGTGGAACCGATGAGGTTTTAGCAAATACTAGAGAAATCCTTGCTCAATAGTATGAGACTTTTTCTCATAGAAAGGGTGAGTCATTGACTCAACAGTTTGAGCGGTTCTCCTGTTTGATTTCTGAATTAAAAATGGTTAAGCAGGAGTATACCAATAGTCAGATGAACAATAGATTCCTCAGATCACTGCCTGAGAGATGGGACACTTACACTATTGTCTTACGCTCTAATGCAAATCTAGAGAATCTATCTCTCACCCAACTCCATGGGAAACTCTTAACTTTTGAGAGAGAGGTAGAACAGAAGAGAAAACTGTCTTCATCTGGCAAGCTCACTGATGATTTCATTCCTGGCAATACTGCATTGATAGGTCAAGAGTCAGAGTATACTGGGTCTGAGTGTTCTTATGATGAACATATTGATTTCTCTACTAATAGTGCTGAACATGCTTTTGTGGGAGTTGATGGTAATGCAGGTACATATGTCGATAATTTGTGTTTTGTGATGGATGATTTGAAGGGAATTCCAGATGATGATCTGGAGGAGATGGATATATTAAGTCAGATGGCATTAATAAACATTAGATCTCAAAAATTCTACAAAAGAACTGGAAGAAAATTTCCCGGATTAACTGGCAAAACCAAGGTTGGTTTTGATAAAGGGAGGTTGAGATGCCACAAGTGTCACAGGCTTGGTCATTTTGCTAGAGAGTGCAAATCCACTGGACCTAGCTCTTCTGCACCCTTTGTGACCTTTCCTAGCAACAACACACAAAACAAAGGACAACAATCTTCTGGATCTGGTCAACAACAATTTTATCCAGCTCATTTTGTACCACAAAGTCCTATGCCTTATCCATATCCTTGCTTCTATATGCCACAACCCACTCACACTCCAGCACTAATCCCTCCACAATCACCTGCTCTTCCGGAACCTAGTAAATCTCAAACCAATCAACAGCCTCAACAACAACATCAGAGTTTCTTCACCCCAGGAGTAGCTGATTGGAGTAGCTTACCTGATGACTTATCTGAATTCAATATGCAGCTGTACTCTGAAGCTGGTCCACACGGTGGAGACAATCCATTCGGGAATCTTGCTTTGATGGCTATAGATTCAACTGACATCTCATGTCCAACTTCTTCAACATCACAAGTATCATCTGAATCAAAAGCTAAGTTGTGTTCAGAATCATGTATTTCAGCATTTGCTTCTATTAGAGAAATAAATGTTGAATTAATCAATGAGAAATTTGAGTTAGAAAAGGCTGTGGCTAAAAATAAAACTGAATTTGAGAAAGTTTTAAATGAAAAAGAGTCTGAAATCTATAAGTGTCTGTTATCTGATGAATTAATCAAGTGTCTGTTATCTGATGAAAAGGCTAGGGTGGAAGTAATGCTTGTGAAACATAATGATCTGAAGCAAACACTTGCAGCAACCCAAGTAAATTGTGAAAAATGGGTTGAGTCCTGTAAGGGGTTTGAGATGTTGTTAAACAAACAATCAGCATCCAATGTTAAGTTTGGGATTGGATACAATCACACTGCCCCCCCAGCTGATTATACTCCAAAAAATTATGAATGTGAGTCTGAAGGGGACAGTATATACCAATCCACCAAATCTTTAGAAATGTCTGATTCTGCAGATATATCTGAAGGTGAGTCAAGTGAATGCAAATCTGAGTCTGAAACTGTGGATGTTGAAACATATTCTTACTCTATTGGATGTACAAATATCATCCAAGGTGAAACATGTCAGGATAGTGTTTTAATTGAGATTGATCCTGATGAAAAAGTTTCAAATGAATTAAATTTAAACCTGATTGAGTCAGATGGGCATGGCACTGGAGAGAAAGATGCACGACTTCTGATAAGCCAGAGTGTCTTATCAGCAGTTGTAGTAAAAGCTGGTAATGGTACCACTGATGATGAGAAATGTGTTGATAGACAAGTACTGAAGAAGAACTCTTCAGAGGTTGTCAACACATCAGTAGTTGTCACACAATCTACAAATACTGAAGCACCAAAGGTACTGAAGAACAAAAATTCAGTATCTAAGTCTTCAGTACTTGTAGATACTCACAAGGAGAAGCACAAGAGGGTGCCTTGTGAAGTTTGTAGGTTGTTCAATCATTCTTCTGATGAATGCTGGTACAGAAGAGGTTCTAAATTCAATAAAATTAAGCACAAAAACAAGAACATAATCAAGATGAAAAATGAATTTAGTTCCAAGTTTGTACCAGAATCATCAGTAGTTTCAAAATCTGGAAAAACCCTCGCAGGAAAATGATTCAAGTAAATCCAAGAAAGGTAAAGGGGTTTTTCCAGATTCAAAGAAACAGCACTTGAAAGAATCTTCATCACCCAAAGAGGCTAAGGTGATAAAACACAGAAATCAAAAGTCAGGTACTGATGTTTCTGATGACATCAGAATCTTAACTCACAACCATAATCAACTGATTATAATGATGCAACAATTGCTAGGAAGAGTCAATCTAGCAGAGGCATATGTTGCTTCATTTCAGAAGAAGAAACCAAAATCAAAAGTCAAGGTTAATTCTTCTGAAAAGAATGATTCAAGTGTTGCTTCAAATGAAACTGTTAATTTTGTTTCTTCATGTGATAACAGACCCAAAACCAAACTGGTTTGGGTCCAAAAGTCTAACTGAGTGTGTTCATGTATGCAGGGTCCTTCAGCATGCCAAAATAGCATCTGGTATGTTGACAGTGGAGGATCCATGCATATGACTGGGAGCAGATCACTTCTTAATGACTATTTTACAGGAAGGAAGGGATTTGTTTCATTTGGAAATGATGCTAAGGGCTACATCATAGGAAAAGGATATGTGTCAAATGGTGAGATAAGGTTTGATGATGTGAATCATGTAGAGAATCTCAAGTATAACTTACTGAGTGTCAGTCAGATGTGTGATAAGGGTCACATTTCTCTTTTCACCAAGCAAGACTGTAGGATACTGTCTTCTGAAGTATTGTCTCTGGTTGGCAAAGTCTTGGATGATTATACTCTTCTTAAAGCTAACAGGGTGGGAAAGGTTTATGCTTTTGATCTGTCAAAGAAAATTCCTGTTAAAGGTCATCCATGTCTATTTTCTAAGGCCTCTCTCAAGGAATCTAATCTGTGGCACAGAAGGTTGGGTCATGTAAATCTCAAAAACATGAATCAACTGGTGAAACATGGTTTGGTTCGAGGTCTTCCAATGAAGGATTTTAGTTGTGATGAAAATTGCACTGCTTGCTTGAAAGGAAAGCAACACAAGGTATCTTTTCCTCCAATTGGTGATCCAAAATCCACTGCTTATTTGCAAATGTTGCATATGGATTTGTTTGGGCCAGTGAAGGTCATGAGTATGGCAAAGAAGAAGTATTGCTTAGTAATTGTTGATGATTACTCCAGGTTTGTCTGGACATTCTTCTTGCACTCAAAATATGAGGTTGCTAAGTCTATTATTCAATTTGTGTTGTATGTTGAGAAACAATATTCTCTTCCTGTCAAGTGTGTAAGGAGTGATAATGGAACAGAGTTCAGAAATCATATTCTGGATGAGTTTTATCTGTCAAAGGGAATCAAGAGGCAGTACAGCATTCCTAGAACTCCTGAACAAAATGGAGTAGTTGAAAGGAAAAATAGAACCTTGATTGAAGCTGCCAGAACAATGCTTGCTGATTCTGGCTTGCCATTGACTTTCTGGGCAGAAGCTGTCAATACCGCTTGTTATGTGCAAAACAGGGTTTTGGTGAATCAAAGATGGTTGAAAACTCCTTATGAAGTGCTTCATACTTTGACCCCTTTGATTTCCTTCTTCAGAGCTTTTGGTTGTCCTTGTTATATCCTCAATACCAAAGATCAACTTAAAAAGTTTGACTCCAAAGTGGATGCCGGATATTTTGTTGGATATTCTTCCACTTGCAAGGCTTATAGAGTGTTTAATTGCAGAACCAAGTTGGTTGAAGAAACTCTTCATGTCAAATTCAATGAATTTCCAAAAGATCCTATTCCACAAAATCCTGTTGAGATGTTTGATTTAGATATACTGCAACATGAGTTCTCTCAATCTCCTGCTGAGTCTATTATTATGGCAGATGATGTACTTAAAGTAGTTCCATCAACAGCTTCTACAGAAAACACACAAGGAAGTCATGATGATGATGATGAGAGTACACATCTGTTCAGATTTAGTGATAATCTGCCAATGTCTGCTAAACCTGATGCTGCTCCTGCTCACGTGGTTCCTCCCAATACCAATGCTAATGAAATTCTGGAATCTTCTACATCGTTTGAAATTCCTGCTGAATTGTTTCCTGGATCTTCATCAACACCTGTAGCAACTGGACCTCCTGCCAACACTTGCACTGATCTTATCCCATATCAAGAACTAAAGGATCATCCATTATCTCAAGTTCTGGGTGACATTTCTGCTGGTGTTTCAACAAGAAGCCAATTGTCTAATTTTTGTCTCTATGCTTTATTTGTCAGTCAGCAAGAGCCAAAGAACTATCACACCGCACTCAGAGACAATGGTTGGGTGGAGGCTATGCAGTTGGAGCTATTGCAGTTCAAGAAACAACAAGTCTGGGAGCTGGTTCCTTTACCCAAGGTAAGTGTGCAATAGGCACAAAATGGGTGTTTAGGAATAAAACTGATGAAAATGGTCAAATAGTTAAGAACAAGGCTAGACTGGTTGTACAGGGGTTCTCTCAGGAAGAAGGTATTGATTATGATGAGACTTTTGCCCCTGTAGCCAGACTGGAAGCAATTATATTGTTTTTAGCATATGCTGCCTTACACAAACAAAAAGTTTTTCAAATGGATGTCAAAAGTGCTTTTTTATATGGTAAAATAAAAGAGGAAGTGTATGTGTGTCAACCACCAGGTTTTGAGGACAATAAACATCCTGATTGGGTGTACAAGCTTGATAAAGCTCTTTGTGGGTTGAAACAAGCACCTAGAGCCTGGTATGATACTTTATCCACTTTTCTTATTCAAAATAAATTCACTAGAGGCTCCATAGATAAAACTTTGTTCATAAAGAAAGTAGGACAGCATAAGCTCCTTGTTCAAATTTATATTGATGACATAATTTTTGCTTCATCTGATCCCAAGTTGTGTGCTGATTTTACTGAGCTAATGACAAATAATTTTGAAATGAGTGCCATGGGGGAATTCCAGTTTTTCTTGGGTCTTCAAATCAAACAAAGTCCTGATGGTATTTTCATTCATCAGTCAAAGTATACAAAAGATTTGTTAAAGAAATTTGATCTGCAAAACTGTAAACCCTGTTCCAACCCCATGAGCAGCACCGCACAACTTGATGCAGACTTGAAAGGTAAATGTAACATCAGTGTCGAACCGACACCGGAACAGTGATCATAACAGTATGTGAACAGTAATCAGGTACAAATTTCATGTAATTCAACGTATTTCATATCTATGTCAAGTTTCAGTATCATTTCATGTTATCATAACAGGAAATTCATAATCATTTCAGAGAAACAAGTTCAGAACAATGGTTCTTGAGTCAGATAATTATCTGGCAACACAGAACCATCAAGTGATTATTTGTTTGGATCTTATTACGTATAAACGTATGTGAGGCTTACTAACAAAACAACACGGATGTCGTTACGTGAATGCTAAACCGACGGATTTTTCGTATAGGTGACGATCTGTACGAATAAATCTGAAAGTTTAACGTTCTGAATGATATTCGATAATTAGAAAACAACATTGAAAAGTGTAGTTATCGTCGTGTTTGATCGGGTGACGATTCGAACAAATACGCGCGATGACCGCGCGATTCGATTTAAACGTTAAATAAATATTTTGTAAAATTAATAATTAAAAGATATTTAGATAATTTATTAGGAATCACAATCTAAAATAATTTTATAAATTCTATTTTTATAACCGAGTCGTTTTGTTTCGAAAATGACGAGAAACCGATGTTTTCACGCAAAACCACGTGAAACCGAACGAACCCGAACATACCCGGGTAAACCCAAGCCATTAATTATGGCATTCAACGCCACAACAACCCACAACCACCAGCCCCCACCCTCATTTCACGTTCATCTCTCTCTCTACTCTCTCTCTCTACAATCTTCATCATCTCTCTAAGATCTTACACTCAAATCTCCACCATTTTGTGTGTTCTTGGTGTCTAAACAACCATCATCACTTGTAGATCGCAGAAGTACAACTGTTCTAAACTTTTGGGGAGATCATATATCTATGATGAACTCAAGAGAATCAAAGGTAAATCAAGTTTTGGAGATCATAATCTAAATCAGAGGTGTGTTGGGTAAAAATGCTTAGCTATCATTAATATCAATGTCCTATGCGGATTAGTATGTGGTGGGATGGCGTCTGGGCGGGGTTGTAGCCTCGACCCAGGGGTATGCCCTATATATAAGCATACCGATCTGGATGATACAGCTGATGTTAATGAGGTTAGGGTCTTTACTGAAAGAGGGTTTTCAAATCATTTTCATTTACTAAATTTTATGAACTCACCAACCATGTGTTGACTTGATCTTTTTGCATGACTTCTCAGGGGACGAACAGGTCAATTAAGAAGTTATTTCTTTTGGGACTAGGACTTCAGATAGAAGACTTAGTATTTTGGACCTGCATA
This sequence comes from Mikania micrantha, assembly GCA_009363875.1. Classification (NCBI taxonomy): domain Eukaryota; kingdom Viridiplantae; phylum Streptophyta; class Magnoliopsida; order Asterales; family Asteraceae; genus Mikania; species Mikania micrantha. Next base: position 74,659,736 of record CM018681.1, on the reverse strand, counting down.
CTTTTGAAGACATCATTATAAAAATTATTTTGTATATCTTGTGTAAATACAAGATAGAAATATATGATGATGATGGTAGATTTACATTGTTAAATTATAAACAATACTGATGTAATTTAACTTTGTAATTCTATTATATTTAGCATTTCTCATTTATATCATGTGCAATGGAAACAATCTGATCACCACGATTATCATTCACGATATCGCGCCCCGGGAACCTTCCGCCCGACGGGACAACCGATCCTATCCCGCCGGCTCGGGGTGTGACAGATTGGTATCAGAGCCATGGTTATAGAGAAATATAGGTCATTTATTTAAACGGTTTGGCCTAGACTATAACCTAGGGACCCAGCATGTAGAGAACTTAAGGTTTAAGACTCTATTGCATTATGTCTTCTGCATTCGATCATTGCACTAACCAATACTATTTTGGTTATGATCAGAATGCCGCCAAGAAGACAGACTCCTTCGTTACCTCCACCACCGCCACAAGACTTAGCTCCACATTCGTCTACACCATCACCGTCAGACTCTCCTCCTACACAGCCTCCACTGCCACCTCCTCCACCGCCTCCTCCTCCATTCACACTAGTAGCAGGCCCGAGCACAGTGCCAGTACTAGATCCTACCACCATTGCTTTGGTGACCTTACTGAGCAGTCAGATGACGAATCAGATGAAGGAAGCGATACCGGAGATGTTCAACCTTCTCCGTAATGAGATCAACAACACTGGCAATTCATCAGGAGAAGCCAGTGGGAATACTGGTGGTACTTCTCACTATTCCTACAAGTCTTTTGTAGGATGCAAACCGCCTAGTTTTAGCGGATCTGAAGGAGCCGTTGGATTAATCCAATGGATTGAGAAGATCGAGACAACATTGGATCTCTGCAGCTGCCCTGAACACCACAAGGTCCGTTACTCAGCTGGAACATTCAACAAACGGGCTCTGACCTGGTGGAATGGTCAGATCAACGCCCGAGGAAGAGATGAAGCTATGGCAATGCCACGGGAAGACTTCAAGGCGTTACTGAGAACAGAATTCTGCCCCAAGAATGAGCTGCAGAAGTTAGAAGTGGAGCTTTCCAACCATGTGATGAAAGGTGCTGATCACATGGGTTACACTACTCGTTACCACGAGTTGGTTGCTTTGGTGCCGGACATGGTACCGACTCTAGAGAAGAGAATCGACAGATATGTAGGTGGACTTCCTGCCTGCATTCAAGGAATGGTTGTTTCAGCCAACCCTACTACTGTCTAGTCTGCAGTGAGACTGTCTGGAAAACTCACTGATTTGATGGTTGCCTCTGGAGTTCTGAAGAAAGAGGCTGACACTGGTAAGCGCAAGGAAGAATCTTCAAAGAAGCCACAACATCAGCAACACCCAAAGAAGAAGCAGAAGTTCATTAAGAATTACACTGTGGCTACTCCTCTGAATCAAGTAGCAGTGGCACAACAAAACGTGCCCAAGAGACAGTATACTGGCCCACATCCTTTGTGTACTAAGTGCCAGTATCATCACAATGCTAACACTCCCTGCAGACAATGCACGGGATGTGGAAGGAAGGGCCATTGGGTTCAGCAATGTCGGATGACACCTAACCCAGCAGTCAATAATGCTGCTCTAGCTCTCCCTCCACCTGCCAACCAGAACAACGGTGGATGTTTCAACTGTGGTGAACCAGGCCACTTTGCAAAGAACTGCCCGAAGAAGGCTCAACAAGCAGTTCAAGCTCCTCGTGGAAGAGCTTTTGTTATTGGAGCACCAGCTGCACGCCAGGACCCAAATGTGGTCACTGGTACGTTTCTCTTACATGACTTTTATGGATCTGTTCTATTTGACACTGGTGCGGATCAGAGTTTTATCTCTGCCGATTTTGCATGCCTACTAGATTCTGTAGAGGAACAGTTAGACTCCCCTTACATCATAGAAGTAGCTAACGGGAAACAGATTACAGTTAGTACAGTATACAGGAATTGCCCGTTGACACTTAATGGTCACATATTTTCCATCGATTTGATACCGATGGAATTGGGTAGTTTCGACATCATTGTTGGAATGGATTGGCTTTCTTCTAACCGAGTGGAAGTCATCTGTTCAGAGAAGCTGCTTCGAGTTCCATTGCCAGATGATCATGTATTGGAAGTCAGAGGGGATCAAGCAAAACGAAGTGTCAAAATCATTTCTTGCATAAAGGCGCGTAAGTGTTTACAGAAGCAGTGCATAGCTTTCCTGGCTCACGTGGTGGAAAAAGAGAAAGAAAAGAAGAGGATACAAGACGTACCAGTGGTGAAAGAATATCCAGAAGTATTTCTTGAAGATCTGCCAGGTTTGCCACCTGTGCGACCGGTAGAGTTTCGCATTGACTTAGTTCCTGGAGTAACTCCTGTTGCTAAATCTCCTTACAGACTAGCACCTTCAGAGATGCAGGAATTATCAAACCAGTTACAGGAGTTACTGGATAAAGGATTCATTAGACCGTGCTACTCACCTTGGGGAGCTCCGGTCTTGTTTGTGAAGAAGAAAGACGGATCGTTTTGAATGTGCATCAACTACCGAGAGTTGAACAAGTTGACTATCAAGAATCGGTATCCCTTGCCGAGGATTGACGACTTGTTTGATCAGTTGCAAGGAGCTCAGTATTTCTCAAAGATCGATCTACGGTCCGGGTATTATCAACTTAGAGTTCAAGATGAAGACATACCGAAGACGGCTTTCCGAACCAGATATGGGCATTACGAATTCCTAGTGATGCCTTTCGGATTGACAAACGCACCAGCGGTTTTCATGGACCTCATGAACCGAGTGTGCAAACCGTACTTGGATCAGTTTGTCATTGTCTTTATTGATGACATACTGATTTATTCCAAGACCAAAGCAGAGCATGAGCAACACCTCCGGAAGATCTTGGAGCTGTTGAAGGAAAAGAAACTTTATGCCAAATTCTCAAAATATGAATTTTGGCTAAGAGAAGTTCAATTTCTTGGTCATGTAGTCAACAGTGAAGGAATACACGTAGATCCCGCCAAGATTGAAGCAATAAAGAATTGGGACACTCCAAGAATGCCAACGAAGATACGGTCTTTTCTGGGATTGACGGGTTATTATAGAAGGTTCATCTCGAACTTTTCTAAGATAGCTTTGCCTCTCACTAAGTTAACTCAGAAAAGTGAACCGTTTGTCTGGGAGCAGAAACAAGAAGATGCTTTTCAGACATTGAAACAGAAATTGTGTGATGCTCCAATTTTATCTCTCCCAGAAGGGTGTGATGACTTTGTTGTTTATTGTGATGCATCCCATCAGGGACTGGGTTGCGTACTGATGCAACGGGACAAAGTTATCGCTTATGCATCAAGACAGTTAAAAGTTCATGAGAAGAATTACACTACTCATGATCTTGAACTGGAAGCCGTAATTTTCGCATTGAAGATTTGGAGGCATTACTTATATGGCACCAAGTGTACCATGTTTACTGATCACAAGAGTCTGCAGCATATCTTTGATCAGAAGGAACTCAACATGCGACAACGCCGTTGGGTTGAACTTCTGAATGATTACGATTGTGTGATCAAGTACCATCCGGGAAAGGCGAATGTTGTAGTTGATGCCTTGAGCGGAAGGAACGGGTCAAACCCTTACGCGTTAGGGCTATGGGGATGACTGTGCAGACCAGTTTACAAGACAGGATCATTCAAGCACAACAGGAGTCAGTTGACAGAGGAAATCTGAAGAAAGAACTGGACTGCGGAGCAGTGAAACATTTAGAGACCAAGTCTGATGGAATGATCTACTACCAGGATCGTATATCGGTCCCGGAGGTAGACGAATTGAGAAGACTTATCTTCGATGAAGCACACAAGACAAAATACTCTGTGCATCCAGGCGCTGATAAAATGTACCAAGACTTGTGTGGATTTTATTGGTGGCCGGGAATGAAGAAAGACATAGCCGAGTATGTCGGCCGATGTCTAACGTGTGCGAAGGTAAAGGCGGAACACCAGAGACCGTCTGGTTTACTGGAACAACCTGAGATTCCGCTCTGGAAGTGGGAACAAATAGCTATGGATTTCATTACCAAGCTACCCCGCACTTCCAGTGGTCATGATACAATTTGGGTTATCATTGATCGATTAACGAAATCTGCTCATTTCTGGCCAATGCGTGAGACCTTCACGATGGATAAATTGGCGAGATTGTACATCAATGAGATAGTGGTACGCCACGGTGTGCCATTATCAATTATTTCTGATAGAGACAGCAGATTTACTTCAAAGTTCTGGCAATCGTTGCAGAAATCTCTAGGGACGCAGTTAAATCTGAGTACAGCTTACCATCCACAAACGGACGGACAAAGCTAACGTACGATTCAGACCCTGGAGGACATGTTAAGAACCTGTATTTTGGATTTCGGTGGGAATTGGGACTTTCATTTGCCCCTAATCGAGTTCTCCTACAACAACAGTTATCACAGCAGCATCGGTTGTGCCCCATTCGAGGCTCTTTATGGTCGAAAATGTCGGTCGCCGATCTGTTGGTCGGAAGTAGGAGATAATCGTATAACTGGGCCAGAGCTTATTCAGGAAACCACTGACAAGATTGCTCAGATTCAGAGAAGATTGCAAGCTACAAGAAGCAGACAGAAAAGCTACGCTGACAAACGGCGTAAACCGTTGGAATTCCAGGTGGGAGACCGGGTCATGTTAAAGGTTTCTCCATGGAAAGGTGTAGTACGCTTTGGAAAGAAAGGCAAATTAGCACCACGATACGTGGGACCGTTCGAAATCATCGAACGTATCGGTCCTGTAGCCTATCGACTGAGATTACCAGATGAACTCAGTGGTGTGCATGACGTGTTTCACATTTCGAATTTGAAGAAATGCCTTGCTGACGAATCACTCGTCATTCCACTCGAAGAAATTCAAGTTGATGATCAGTTACATTTTATCGAAGAACCTTTAGAGATTATGGATCGCAAAGTCAAGCAGCTGAGGCGAAGCCGTATTCCGATAGTAAAGGTTCGTTGGAACTCAAGACGCGGACCCGAGTTTACTTGTGAACGTGAATATCACATGAAGTCAAAGTATCCCCAACTGTTCGAAGAAGGAGCTGTACCCGATAACAATTCTTAAATTTCGGGACGAAATTTCTCTAACAAGGGGAGACTGTAACATCAGTGCCGGAACCGACACCGGAACAGTGATCGTCACAGTATGTGAACAGTAATCAGGTACAAATTTCATGTAATTCAACGTATTTCATATCTATGTCAAGTTTCAGTATCATTTCATGTTATCAAAATAGGAAATTCATAATCATTTCAGAGAAACAAGTTCAGAACAATGGTTCTTGAGTCAGATAATTATCTGGCAACACAGAACCATCAAGTGATTATTTGTTAGGATCTTATTACGTATAAACGTATGTGAGGCTTACTAACAAAACAACACGGATGTCGTTACGTGAATGCTAAACCGACGGATTTTTCGTATAGGTGACGATCTGTACGAATAAATCTGAAAGTTTAACGTTCTGAATGATATTCGATAATTAGAAAACAACATTGAAAAGTGTAGTTATCGTCGTGTTTGATCGGGTGACGATTCGAACAAATACGCGCGATGACCGCGCGATTCGATTTAAACGTTAAATAAATATTTTGTAAAATTAATAATTAAAAGATATTTAGATAATTTATTAGGAATCACAATCTAAAATAATTTTATAAATTCTATTTTTATAACCGAGTCGTTTTGTTTCGAAAATGACGAGAAACCGATGTTTTCACGCAAAACCACGTGAAACCGAACGAACCCGAACATACCCGGGTAAACCCAAGCCATTAATTATGGCATTCAATGCCACAACAACCCACAACCACCAGCCCCCACCCTCATTTCACGTTCATCTCTCTCTCTAATCTCTCTCTCTCTACAATCTTCATCATCTCTCTAAGATCTTACACTCAAATCTCCACCATTTTGTGTGTTCTTGGTGTCTAAACAACCATCATCACTTGTAGATCGCAGAAGTACAACTGTTCTAAACATTTATCCATTCAAATCGAGGTAAAGTCGCGATTTCAGTCCGGTTTTCTAGGGTTTTCTAACCCTATGTTCGAACCCTCCTTATAGCCGGTTAAATCCACCCAAAGCCTAAGGAAAATGCACGAAAACTTGTTAGGATAGAGTAGGAGTGTGTGGGGATTAATGGAGTGGTCTCAACACTCGATCTGGGAAGGCTGCCTTGGGTCACGATCGAACAGCCGAATGGCTCACTCAGCTCGGCCGAATGGCCATGAGCTGGGAGACCAAGGACCGAATGAGGATAGACCGAAAGGACCCATTCGCATATACTCCCATTCGCCCAAGCTATCGGTTGAAGCTTCATTCGGGTAAGCCCTACCATTCGGCCAAGGCCTATTCGGCCGAATCACTAGTCAGCATGGCCACCTTCATTCGGCCAACCCCCTATTCGCTCGGCACGTCTCATTCGGCCAAGGACCCTTCCCCTAACTCTATTCGGCATATGGTGGTTCGGGCAATGTTGAGTCGAAGTAGGTGGGTTATGCATGGAATGAGGATGAGTTGCATGCATGGGAAATTTGACCTTGTGAGTACACGAGAGCATTAGGGTTTTCGATAATAGAGGTTACATAAATCATCATATAACCAAACAAGGGCTATCAACATCTTTCGAGAATCAAAACTAACCTAAAATGGCTTAATTAAACTATCAAGGATTAGTTAATTAAAGAGTTAACAAGAGATCGTTTGAAGCTCAAAGTCTAGTAATGGGCCCGAATGGCCCAATGGGCTAAACCAAAGCCCAACAAGTGTAAATTTACTTTTCTTAAATTCCTTATGTTTTGATAAAAGAAATTAATTTATAAACTTGATTAATTTACAATAAATGATGTTTTCTAAATATTTAACCTAAAATGAAATGGGCTATAACAACTTAACTAAAGACTTATAATAAGTAAATGTGAGATGAGGGTTATTAATGGGTAATAAGTTAGATCAAGCTAGATGAAATCTTAGAAACGTATTAGTAATCTAGGACACTTAGTTGCACACCGAGACCAAACCCTAGATTCGACGACTACTATATGTACTTATCGCATTCGAATTTTTTTAAAACAACTCAGGGACTGAAGATACATAGGCTACAACAACGAGAGCGCATTGTGTGGTAATTTCTTACAAACCAACACAGGTGAGTTCATTGCCCCTTTTCTAAACATTTTGTTTTAAAACGCGGGGCTGAGAAGCATGCGTAAACTGTTTTATTTAAACTGTTTATTTAAATGCTTTTATTTTATTATATGTTTTACATATATATGTTTGTTGATACTCCTAGACTCCTGTCTAGGAAATTATTAAACATATCAAGTTATCAATTGAATTTAAGTACTCTTATGAGTAATACCTTAAATTTAAATCATAATTCAACCCCTAGTCCATCAAGTTCAAATTCAAGAATCTAAATTCAAAGAGAAATCAAATGAACATAATCAAGAGATCATATTCAAGGGAATCATGATCTGAGACCCAAGAATCATAATCAAATCAATTATCATTGGAAATCATGGGAATTCAAAGAATCAAGAATCAAGAGACTCAGGAAATCAGGAATCATAAATGTGTGTGAATCATTGAACTAATGAAATCATTATGATCTAATGAACTCATTAATACTCAAGTCAAGGTGGATGTCAGTTGTATATGGAATCAAGACCACGTGTAACACACATATAAAGTCCCTCTCAGGTATAGAAGACTCTTGTAGTCAGGCTATACGGGCAACAACATGAACGATCAAATGAAATCAATATCAAAGTCAAAATCAAGAGAATCATGGACGGTCAAGAACAAATGGATATCCTTAAAGTCCCCGCGTGTACTAGAAGACCTTTGGGTCAAGCTGTAAGGGCAAAACATTAAAATCCCGTTCAGTTCAGGTGTACTCCTTGTGAGTTATGCCTGACATGGGTCACGTGTGAGAGGTTACAACTTGGACAACCACCAACAACTAAGCCTAACTGATTGAGTAGAATAAGGCCCAATCATCATGTCTTAGTTGTATTTAAATGTTTTATTTATTTAATTAATTAAATATTTAACATTTTATTTCTATCACTGACTTTTGGGGAGATCATATATCTATGATGAACTCAAGAGAATCAAAGGTAAATCAAGTTTTGGAGATCATAATCTAAATCAGAGGTGTGTTGGGTAAAAATGCTTAGCTATCATTAATATCAATGTCCTATGCGGATTAGTATGTGGTGGGATGGCGTCTGGGCGGGGTTGTAGCCTCGACCCAGGGGTATGCCTTATATATAAGCATACCGATCTGGATGATACAGCTGATGTTAATGAGGTTAGGGTCTTTACTGAAAGAGGATTTTCAAATCATTTTCATTTACTAAATTTTATGAACTCACCAACCATGTGTTGACTTGATCTTTTTGCATGACTTCTCAGGGGACGAACAGGTCAATTAAGAAGTTATTTCTTTTGGGACTAGGACTTCAGATAAAAGACTTAGTATTTTGGACCTGCATACTTTTGAAGACATCATTATAAAAATTATTTTGTATATCTTGTGTAAATACAAGATAGAAATATATGATGATGATGGTAGAATTACATTGTTAAATTATAAACAATACTGATGTAATTTAACTTTGTAATTCTATTATATTTAGCATTTCTCATTTATATCATGTGCAATGGAAACAATCTGATCACCACAATTATCATTCACGATATCGCGCCCCGGGAACCTTCCGCCCGACGAGACAACCGATCCTATCCCGCCGGCTCGGAGTGTGACACCAAAACCTTTAATTATTAACTGTCTCACTTATTTTTGGTTTCCCAGGCATAAAGATCTTGTCTTTTTTTTCTTTGAGATCAGCTTCAAAATGACCAAATAAGTATAGGCCTGGCAGACAGCAGCTTCTGAAAATCTGAATGGCAAAGGATGAGAGGGAACTCCATTGGGGAAATGGACTATGAGCATTTACCCCTCTCATTGAAGCTACTGATCATAAATAAGTCTAAAAGACTCCCTGACATATGCTTCCAAAAGAACAATTTTCTGTTTAGGTGTAAGCATCTCTGGTTCTCCTTCAAAGAATGATTCAGGCCCATAGTACTCAGATAAGTACCTGGCCTTTGTCCCATCATATAGTTCCACCCTTGTAATTTCTCTATAGACAAATTCATCAGGATGCTTTCCTTCCAAGAATAATGACAACTCATTCTGCTTTACACCTTCCAATTTTCTGTACACTAGACCTTTCTTAATCATTTTATTCTCTAAGAACTTAGGAGCTTTCAATCCAGAATTATACACACTCTTAAAGTCTCCTATTATCTCCCAAGGATCCAGCACAGAACCCAACATTATATCAGCACTAATTACCTTTTTGATTTTTCTTGCATATGCAGATGGTGCATCTCTTCTGTGAATTCTGTCTATCACCCTTGGATCAGGCCACATTCTGATTTGTTCTTTTCGATATTGATAAGTAAACCTTAGAGCATACAACCTCTGTGCTTCTTTCTTCATTGCTATTATTGTTGAGGTCTGAGGGTACTCCTTATCAACTAACCTCAGAATATTCTCATCATGTTTCTTCTGACTCTCTTCTTCTTCAAGTTTGATTTTTACAGCTAGTCTCTGAGATTCTGGAGTTATTTTGGGATGTTGACCAAAAACCAATCCCTTTTATGGCACATAATTAGCTGGCAACTTAAATATCTTTTTCTAAGCCATTTGTTCAGAACCAGCTTTTGAAGACTCAGGCTTATGGACTTTTGTTTGCAACACAGTAGATATTGGAAGCCTATCTTCTTCATCAGCATCTTCTTCTTCTTGAATTCTTAACATTCTCCTTTTCTTGGGAGGTGCATCATCAGTAATAGATTGAGTTGATTGGGTAGAAGGTTTGACTTGTGGTTTTTGTATCCCAGATACTTCAGGTTCTTGAGCATTACCAGCCTTCCCCACCCCAATCATAGGATCTTGATCATCCTTTGCCTGATCTTCCTCTGTTCCAATCTCTCTTTCAGATTGCATTTCAGGTTCAGAATCTTTCTCAACCTCTTCCTCAATTTCTTCCTCAACATCCTTTTCAACATCAATAGTTTTTGACTTCTTCTGTCTCTTATAAGTAACCTATATAGATGGAGACTTTTCAGAAGCTTTCTACTCCTCCTCAATTCTTGATCTCTTCCTTTCAACTTCTTGATCTTTCACTAACTCCCCCTTTGTGGCTGCAGGGGATGAAGGTGATTGAAGGCTAGAAAGTTTTTCATCAACTGCATCATCAATCATTTTCTGAAGTTGAGTTTGGGATGGAAGCCTCTCATCAAGAGCTTGGGTAATAATATTCTTTAAAAGTGGAGTGATGAGAGGTAGGGCAGTTAGAAAAACAACAACTAATGCCTCTGGGGGGCTTGAACCCAAAGTATTAGTGCCTGAAGCAGAGGCTGGAGCTTTATTTTGTTGTGGAGTAGTGGAGGAAGTGTTTTGGGAACCTTCAGGACTTGAAGGTGCCATCTGTGGGTTTGGAAGGGCAGATGGACTTTTGTTCTTGGACATCTTGGTGAGCAGCTCATTGAGTCTGCAGACCTCAACCTCAAGAAGCATGTTCTGTTTGAGAACATCTGATAAGGTTCTTTGGTCATCATTAGCCTTGGCCAAATCAGCTGACCTCCTGATAGTATCAGGATTTACCTGAGTTGAGTGTGGCTCAACATTTTCAGGTGCCCCTTTGTCTTGGTACGGGGGACTTCCAACCTCAGGGATAAACCCTTCATCAGTTGTTGCCTCTGGCAGGGTCTTAGAGATGTTACTACTATCAATCAGTCCAAATGATGGAGGTGATGAAGTAGCAGCCCTGTCAGAATTCAGAATCTCTCTGTCCACACTAGGAGACCTGATATTGTAGTCAAAATCCTGTGGGTTATCAGAAACACTATGATCCTCCCCCTCAATGTTGAAGATAATCCCAGTGGTAATAGGTGTCTGGGCAGGGTTTGGAGTGTTAAGCTGATCCAGGATTTGTTCAATAACAAATGTGGGGCTTTGTTGAGTGGTTTCAGTAGTAGTAGGCTTGGAAGCAAAGTGCACCCGGGGAGAATGGTGCTTTTCAATAGAAACCTTTTCAAATGAAAGAGGCTCTAGATGTGTGTCTAACCCTTCAAGAGTTGCACCAAGTTCCTGTTGAGAGGAACCTTGGGCGGTTTCAGCTGGTGGAGTCTGGTGCACCACTGGCTGACTACTGCCAGTGGTCATGTCATGCCTTGGTGAGGCATGGGCAGACGCAGGGGACTCATCTCCCTGAGCAGCCTTTTTGGGCTTTTTGGAATGTGACTTGGTGGGGACTTTGGATTTGGATTTGGATGTGGAGACTGTGGGTTCCCTATGCTTGGGTTTTAGCTTTCGGGCAGCCTCTTTGAGTGTGAGGTTAGTGTTTTGTCGGGAATATACCTCTAGCAAAACTGCTGGAGCAGAGATTCCCTGACCAACAAGGCCTTCTTGTTTTAATTGTTTTTCAATGATGGCCATTATAAAACGAGGGTAAAGAAGCCATCTTGTGGTAACAGGTTTAGCAGCATGTTCAGTTAATTCGGAAAATAAAATTTGTGAAAAATTAAGTTTTTGTGATTCCAGAATTGAGAAAAGTACCTGCTGCCACCTTGAGGACATCTGGTCCCATGAAGATGATTTTGGAGCTAAACAAATGTTGATCATGTGGAAAATGAGACGTTCAGGGTCATTGAAATTTTTCTTGTAGAGAGTGGAGTCACTCAGGTCACCCTGGTATTCGTGACTGGTAAAACAGAGATCAGTGAGATTCTTTGGGAATGTAGTGACCAGATTAGCATCATCCAGATTGAGAACATCTCTCAGTTCTGCTGGACTCACATGAACATTGTGTCCATTCACTGTAGAGCGGAGGGAGATTACTTCGGTGCCGACATTGATAAGTTCCACATTTGTCCAGAATTGATGAAGAGATTCAACATGGAGTGCAGGATTGATAAGAAAAGCTATTTGGAATTGTGAGGCATTCATAAGATCAACTGCTTCATCAAATTTTGACCAGAAAGAAGATTTTGTGAGATAAGCAACTGAGTTGTGACGAGGTTTGAGGTTCATTGTCGCCATTGAAGCAGAGACTTGAGAGGGAAGATAGGTTTTTGAAAAGGAGTGAAAGTTCTGATGAAGTGGTAATGAAACAACTGAAGAAGGTTTGGTTTTAATAGAAAACAGAAAGATTGGAATTTGATCTTCAGATGTTACAGAGATAAAACAGCAGGGGTTGAAACATCTGAAGAGTAAATTTACTCATCAGGTGTTGTCGACAGTATTTGTTCATCAGCTGTTTTAACCAGTTGCGCATCAGACTTTGTAGAACTTCAGGTTTACTCATCAGATTTTGTGAAGATTGGTCATCAGAACTTGTGAACAAAAGTTGTTCATCAGGTCTTGAGAAGTATTTTTGACCTTCAGTACTTTGTCAACCAATACCCATCAGTATTTGTAACTGATAATATTGGCAAAGGTCAGATGTTTCCTTGAATCAGGACTTCTGATACTTAGCAGTACTTACTGTAAATATCAATAGTTTCAAGGTGATACAAATTTTTTATTGTTGGCATATTTGAATATTTTTGTATTTTTGAAAATTTTTATCAGGTGTTTGAAATTTTATTAGTTTGAAATCCAATTTATTCTAATTGCAGCATACCAAGCCTGAGTACTAAATTTTGAAAAGTTGAGGTCTCCAAGGGCTTAGTAAGGATATCTGCAAGTTCATCAGCACTAGGAACAAACTTTGGATCAATCAGACCTTTTTCAAAACAATCCCTTATAAAATGATGTCTGATTTCAATATGTTTGGTCCTAGAGTGCTGAACCGGATTCTTTACAATACAAAGAGCTGAGGCACTATCCATTAACAATGGTGTCTTAGACTCTTTGATGCCATAATCTAAGAGTTGGGTCTGAAGCCAGAGAATTTGTGAAGTACAGCTTGCAGCAGCAATGTACTCGGCTTCAGCTGTGGATGTAGCCACAGATGTTTGTTTCTTACTCTGCCAAGAAACCAAACAGTTTCCTAGAAACTGACAACCACCAGAAGTGGATTTTCTGGTGAGTTTGCATCCTGCATAGTCACTATCAGAGAAAGCAACCAACTTGCAGGAATGCCCAGTTGAATACCAAATTCCCAGTGATTGAGTGCCCTGCAAATATCTAAAAATCCTTTTAACAGCAATCAAATGAGATTCTTTAGGTGCAGCCTGAAATCTAGCACAAACACATGTAGCAAACATAATGTCTGGTCTAGATGTTGTGAGATACATCAAGGAACCAATCATACATCTATAAAGTGTTTCATCAACTGATTTACTGTCACACCCCGAGCCGGCGGGATAGGATCGGTTGTCCCGTCGGGCGGAAGGTTCCCGGGGCGCGATATCGTGAATGATAATCGTGGTGATCAGATTGTTTCCATTGCACATGATATAAATGAGAAATGCTAAATATAATAGAATTACAAAGTTAAATTACATCAGTATTGTTTATAATTTAACAATGTAAATCTACCATCATCATCATATATTTCTATCTTGTATTTACACAAGATATACAAAATAATTTTTATAATGATGTCTTCAAAAGTATGCAGGTCCAAAATACTAAGTCTTCTATCTGAAGTCCTAGTCCCAAAAGAAATAACTTCTTAATTGACCTGTTCGTCCCCTAAGAAGTCATGCAAAAAGATCAAGTCAACACATGGTTGGTGAGTTCATAATATTTAGTAAATGAAAATGATTTGAAAACCCTCTTTCAGTAAAGACCCTAACCTCATTAACTCCTGTAACTGGTTTGATAATTCCTGCATCTCTGAAGGTGCTAGTCTGTAAGGAGATTTAGCAACAGGAGTTGCTCCAGGAACTAAGTCAATGCAAAACTCTACCGGTCGCACAGGTGGCAAACCTGGCAGATCTTCAGGAAATACTTCTGGATATTCTTTCACCACTGGTACGTCTTGTATCCTCTTCTTGTCTTTCTCTTTTTCCACCACGTGAGCCAGGAAAGCTATGCACTGCTTCTGTAAACACTTACGCACCTTTATGCAAGAAATGATTTTGACACTTCGTTTTGCTTGATCCCCTCTGACTTCCAATACACGATCATCCGGCAATGGAACTCGAAGCAGCTTCTCTGAACAGATGACTTCCACTCGGTTAGAAGAAAGCCAATCCATTCCAACAATGATGTCGAAACTACCCAATTCCATCGGTATCAAATCGATGGAAAATATGTGACCATTAAGTGTCAACGGGCAATTCCTGTATACTGTACTAACTGTAATCTGTTTCCCGTTAGCTACTTCTATGATGTAAGGGGAGTCTAACTGTTCCTCTACAGAATCTAGTTGGCATGCAAAATCGGCAGAGATAAAACTCTGATCCGCACCAGTGTCAAATAGAACAGATGCATAAAAGTCATGTAAGAGAAACGTACCAGTGACCACATTTGGGTCCTGGCGTGCAGCTGGTGCTCCAATAACAAAAGCTCTTCCACGAGGAGCTTGAACTGCTTGTTGAGCCTTCTTCGGGCAGTTCTTTACAAAGTGGCCTGGTTCACCACAGTTGAAACATCCACCGTTGTTCTGGTTGGCAGGTGGAGGGAGAGCTAGAGCAGCATTATTGACTGCTGGGTTAGGTGTCATCCGATATTGCTGAACCCAATGGCCCTTCCTTCCACATCCCGTGCATTATCTGCAGGGAGTGTTAGCATTGTGATGATACTGGCACTTAGTACACAAAGGATGTGGGCCAGTATACTGTCTCTTAGGCACGTTTTGTTGTGCCACTGCTACTTGATTCAGAGGAGTAGCCACAGTGTAATTCTTAATGAACTTCTGCTTCTTCTTTGGGTATTGCTGATGTTGTGGCTTCTTTGAAGATTCTTCCTTGCGCTTACCAGTGTCAGCCTCTTTCTTCAGAACTCCAGAGGCAACCATCAAATCAATGAGTTTTCCAGACAGTCTCACTGCAGACTCGACAGTAGTAGGGTTGGCTGAAACAACCATTCCTTGAATGCAGGCAGGAAGTCCACCTACATATCTGTCGATTCTCTTCTCTAGAGTCGGTACCATGTTCGGCACCAAAGCAACCAACTCGTGGTAACGAGTAGTGTAACCCATGTGATCAGCACCTTTCATCACATGGTTGGAAAGCTCCACTTCTAACTTCTGCAGCTCATTCTTGGGGCAGAATTCTGTTCTCAGTAACGCCTTGAAGTCTTCCCATGGCATTGCCATAGCTTCATCTCTTCCTCGGGCGTTGATCTGACCATTCCACCAGGTCAGAGCCCGTTTGTTGAATGTTCCAGCTGAGTAACGGACCTTGTGGTGTTCAGGGCAGCTGCAGAGATCCAATGTTGTCTCGATCTTCTCAATCCATTGGATTAATCCAACGGCTCCTTCAGATCCGCTAAAACTAGGCGGTTTGCATCCTACAAAAGACTTGTAGGAATAGTGAGAAGTACCACCAGTATTCCCACTGGCTTCTCCTGATGAATTGCCAGTGTTGTTGATCTCATTACGGAGAAGGTTGAACATCTCCGGTATCGCTTCCTTCATCTGATTCGTCATCTGACTGCTCAGTAAGGTCACCAAAGCAATGGTGGTAGGATCTAGTACTGGCGCTGTGCTCGGGCCTGCTGCTAGTGTGAATGGAGGAGGAGGCGGTGGAGGAGGTGGCAGTGGAGGCTGTGTAGGAGGAGAGTCTGACGGTGATGGTGTAGACGAATGTGGAGCTAAGTCTTGTGGCGGTGGTGGAGGTAACGAAGGAGTCTGTCTTCTTGGCGGCATTCTGATCATAACCAAAATAGTATTGGTTAGTGCAATGATCGAATGCAGAAGACATAATGCAATAGAGTCTTAAACCTTAAGTTCTCTACATGCTGGGTCCCTAGGTTATAGTCTAGGCCAAACCGTTTAAATAAATGACCTATATTTCTCTATAACCATGGCTCTGATGCCAATCTGTCACACCCCGAGCCGGCGGGATAGGATCGGTTGTCCCGTCGGGCGGAAGGTTCCCGGGGCGCGATATCGTGAATGATAATCGTGGTGATCAGATTGTTTCCATTGCACATGATATAAATGAGAAATGCTAAATATAATAGAATTACAAAGTTAAATTACATCAGTATTGTTTATAATTTAACAATGTAAATCTACCATCATCATCATATATTTCTATCTTGTATTTACACAAGATATACAAAATAATTTTTATAATGATGTCTTCAAAAGTATGCAGGTCCAAAATACTAAGTCTTCTATCTGAAGTCCTAGTCCCAAAAGAAATAACTTCTTAATTGACCTGTTCGTCCCCTGAGAAGTCATGCAAAAAGATCAAGTCAACACATGGTTGGTGAGTTCATAAAATTTAGTAAATGAAAATGATTTGAAAACCCTCTTTTAGTAAAGACCCTAACCTCATTAACATCAGCTGTATCATCCAGATCGGTATGCTTATATATAGGGCATACCCCTGGGTCGAGGCTACAACCCCGCCCAGACGCCATCCCACCACATACTAATCCGCATAGGACATTGATATTAATGATAGCTAAGCATTTTTACCCAACACACCTCTGATTTAGATTATGATCTCCAAAACTTGATTTACCGTTGATTCTCTTGAGTTCATCATAGATATATGATCTCCCCAAAAGTCAGTGATAGAAATAAAATGTTAAATATTTAATTAATTAAATAAATAAAACATTTAAATACAACTAAGACATGATGATTGGGCCTTATTCTACTCAATCAGTTAGGCTTAGTTGTTGGTAGTTGTCCAAGTTGTAACCTCTCACACGTGACCCATGTCAGGCATAACTCACAAGGAGTACACCTGAACTGAACGGGATTTTAATGTTTTGCCCTTACAGCTTGACCCAAAGGTCTTCTGTACACGCGGGGACTTTAAGGATATCCTTTTGTTCTTGACAGTCCATGATTCTCTTGATTTTGACTTTGATATTGATTTCATTTGATCGTTCATGTTGTTGCCCGTATAGCCTGACTACAAGAGTCTTCTATACCTGAGAGGGACTTTATATGTGTGTTACACGTGGTCTTGATTCCATATACAACTGACATCCACCTTGACTTGAGTATTAATGAGTTCATTAGATCATAATGATTTCATTAGTTCAATGATTCACACACATTTATGATTCCTGATTTCCTGAGTCTCTTGATTCTTGATTCTTTGAATTCCCATGATTTCCAATGATAATTGATTTGATTATGATTCTTGGGTCTCAGATCACACACTGAGTTATGATTCCCTTGAATATGATCTCTTGATTATGTTCATTTGATTTCTCTTTGAATTTAGATTCTTGAATTTGAACTTGATGGACTAAGGGTTGAATTATGATTTAAATTTAAGGTATTACTCATAAGAGTACTTAAATTCAATTGATAACTTGATCTGTTTAATAATTTCCTAGACAGGAGTTTAGGAGTATCAACAAACATATATATGTAAAACATATAACAAAATAAAAGCATTTAAATAAACAATTTAAATAAAACAGTTTACGCATGCTTCTCAGCCCCGCGTTTTAAAACAAAATGTTTAGAAAAGGGGCAATGAACTCACCTGTGTTGGTTTGTAAGAAATTACCACACAATGCGCTCTCGTTGTTGTAGCCTATGTATCTTCAGTCCCTGAGTTGTTTTAAAAAAATTCGAATGCGATAAGTACATATAGTAGTCGTCGAATCTAGGGTTTGGTCTCGGTGTGCAACTAAGTGTCCTAGATTACTAATACGTTTCTAAGATTTCATCTAGCTTGATCTAACTTATTACCCATTAATAACCCTCATCTCACATTTACTTATTATAAGTCTTTAGTTAAGTTGTTATAGCCCATTTCATTTTAGGTTAAATATTTAGAAAACATCATTTATTGTAAATTAATCAAGTTTATAAATTAATTTCTTTTATCAAAACATAAGGAATTTAAGAAAAGTAAATTTACACTTGTTGGGCTTTGGTTTAGCCCATTGGGCCATTCGGGCCCATTACTAGACTTTGAGCTTCAAACGATCTCTTGTTAACTCTTTAATTAACTAATCCTTGATAGTTTAATTAAGCCATTTTAGGTTAGTTTTGATTCTCGAAAGATGTTGATAGCCCTTGTTTGGTTATATGATGATTTATGTAACCTCTATTATCGAAAACCCTAATGCTCTCGTGTACTCACAAGGTCAAATTTCCCATGCATGCAACTCATCCTCATTCCATGCATAACCCACCTACTTCGACTCAACATTGCCCGAACCACCATATGCCGAATAGAGTTAGGGGAAGGGTCCTTGGCCGAATGAGACGTGCCGAGCGAATAGGGGGTTGGCCGAATGAAGGTGGCCATGCTGACTAGTGATTCGGCCGAATAGGCCTTGGCCGAATGGTAGGGCTTACCCGAATGAAGCTTCAACCGATAGCTTGGGCGAATGGGAGTATATGCGAATGGGTCCTTTCGGTCTATCCTCATTCGGTCCTTGGTCTCCCAGCTCATGGCCATTCGGCCGAGCTGAGTGAGCCATTCGGCTGTTCGATCGTGACCCAAGGCAGCCTTCCCAGATCGAGTGTTGAGACCACTCCATTCAGCCCCACACACTCCTACTCTATCCTAACAAGTTTTCGTGCATTTTCCTTAGGCTTTGGGTGGATTTAACCGGCTATAAGGAGGGTTCGAACATAGGGTTAGAAAACCCTAGAAAACCGGACTGAAATCGCGACTTTACCTCGATTTGAATGGATAAATGTTTAGAACAGTTGTACTTCTGCGATCTACAAGTGATGATGGTTGTTTAGACACCAAGAACACACAAAATGGTGGAGATTTGAGTGTAAGATCTTAGAGAGATGATGAAGATTGTAGAGAGAGAGATTAGAGAGAGAGATGAACGTGAAATGAGGGTGGGGGCTGGTGGTTGTGGGTTTTTGTGGCATTGAATGCCATAATTAATGGCTTGGGTTTACCCGGGTATGTTCGGGTTCGTTCGGTTTCACGTGGTTTTGCGTGAAAACATCGGTTTCTCGTCATTTTCGAAACAAAACGACTCGGTTATAAAAATAGAATTTATAAAATTATTTTAGATTGTGATTCCTAATAAATTATCTAAATATCTTTTAATTATTAATTTTACAAAATATTTATTTAACATTTAAATCGAATCGCGCGGTCATCGCGCGTATTTGTTCGAATCGTCACCCGATCAAACACGACGATAACTACACTTTTCAATGTTGTTTTCTAATTATCGAATATCATTCAGAACGTTAAACTTTCAGATTTATTCGTACAGATCGTCACCTATACGAAAAATCCGTCGGTTTAGCATTCACGTAACGACATCCGTGTTGTTTTGTTAGTAAGCCTCACATACGTTTATACGTAATAAGATCCTAACAAATAATCACTTGATGGTTCTGTGTTGCCAGATAATTATCTGACTCAAGAACCATTGTTCTGAACTTGTTTCTCTGAAATGATTATGAATTTCCTGTTTTGATAACATGAAATGATACTGAAACTTGACATAGATATGAAATACGTTGAATTACGTGAAATTTGTACCTGATTACTGTTCACATACTGTTACGATCACTGTTCCGGTGTCGGTTTCCGGCACTGATGTTACATTTGGCTGCATTGGTTCAGGGGGAGTTTGTTGGACCAAAAAAACCAATGAGCCTGATCAGAAAAACCTTTAAGTCTCACATACACACAACAACTGAAGAAGAACACAACAGCTGAAGGCCACTTGAAGAGTTACAAGATCTGAAGTTATTCACAACAGCTGAAGTGTTAGTCTTCAGATGTTGTGATGTTTGTTTTTGTCTTCAGTAGTTTACTTTCATTAGTTGTAAAAGTCTGATGAGTAGTTTACTCATCAGATGTTGTAGTTTGTTTTCATTAGTTTTACTTATTCAGACTTTGTAAGAGGATGCCTTCAGACTTTATGAACATCCTCAGTAGTTTTGTTTATTTCAGTTGTTGTTTTATGTCTGTTAGGTGTCAACATCATGTGACATCATCAGACGTCACTGTTTCTATATTAGGACAGTTGACATAGTGTAATTGTTAACGAAGTTAGCGCATTGAATGAAATTATTCCATTTACAGAATTCTCTTTCTATAACAAATTGTTCTTTACTGTTTCATTAGATTCAAGTGTTCTTGCTAATTCTATGCTAATTCATATCTGAATTCCGCTGCTATAACATAATACTGATCAAATGAGAACAACTGATCCTACAAATTCTATACAATTTTTCATAAAAGCATATAATCATACAAAATTCTCACAAATATGTTACAAAATTATAAGAAAAAATTACTCTCAGAATTTTTTTTCACCGGCAACCAATCATTTGAATTACAACAAAAACCAAAATCTTAAAGCAAATCTCTCAAATTTAATAAAAAAAATTTATAAGCAAATATCTTAAATTTAATACACTTATATCTATTTACTGCTTTTCAAAGTTAAAAAAAATTCTAGTGGCACAAGACTAAATTATCAAAGTGTCATTATATGGAGCAGACTCCTACATTATACCTGAATAAAAAATTAAGTTTTGAATAAACAAATTAATTTTAGTGTGGGTTAATATGGACCACATATTTATTTTCAAGATTCCAAGTGGACGGCACGTATACAGTTTAAGGGTTTTCTTTAAAATCGGATTTTATAGGATACAAACCATATATATGTATGTGTGTGTTATTCACTATTTTACTATGTATATTATTATATATATAATTACTATTCCTTTTCCTGAACTTTAATACTATATATATTGGGGAGGGATATTTTAAGAAAGCTAAAAACCATGAGAAGTGTGAGAAACAACAAGGAAGTGACATGTGTAAATTAGGTTAAAGGGTATAGATGTCAAAATAAAAAAGGAGGTTGCACATGCAAGTCACATGCAACTTTATCCATTTTTTTAAACGTTCGTAACTATTTTACACGTTAACATTTTTTTAAAAAAATTACACCATAAAATCAAGCGTTTTTTACCTTTTTAACGAATATAATATTGTTATGTTAAAAAAATTAACAAAACTAGATGTTCATAAAACTTGTGTTTTTATGGTGTTTTTGAACACTACTAGCATGACATAAAACACCATAAACACTTAAGTTTAAACCTGGCATTTTTTAAGTTTCGTTTTATGGTATTATCGAATAAAATATATTGAAAAACACCATGAAGCACATTTATGCTTGATTTTATGTTGTTTTTGCTTTATGGTCATATTGCAGGACGAAACCAAATGTTTCATGGTGTTTTTGAGCACTAAACAAAATAATAACGCTTAATTTTGCACTTGGTGTTTTTAAACTTTGTAATTTTACATAGGGGCATTTTATGATGTTTTCTATGTGTATTTACTGAATAAAAACACAACATGTATTTTAAAGATAAAACACTATAAAACATTGTTATTCGAAGAAAATTGTGAACTTAAGAAAAAACATATACAAAAACACCATAAAGCATCATTTTTCTTTTTGTTTATTCATTAAAAAACACTATAAAACAAGTAATTTTATGAACATAAAAAAACCATAAAATGTTAAGTTTTCATGCACCTACGATAAAACACCAAAATTCGCAAAACACCACATTGATTTACAAAATAAAACGAATGTATGTATTCAACAACATATACATTTGCTGAATGAAAACATCATGTGTATTTCCAAGATAAAAACAACATAAAATATTGTTATCTAAGAAAAATTTAGAAGTGGCGTAAAATAAACACCATAAAACATTTGTTAACATTTTTGTTTATTTAGTGAAAAACATCAAAGTGTTTTATGAGCGTTCAAAAAAACACCATAAACGCTAAGTTTCATTAACCTACGAAAAAACACCATAAAAAACTAGTTTCTTAAAACATATCAAAAACACCATAAAATGTCTTGTGGTGTTTTATGTTCTGATAGTAGTGTTTCAAAAACGACATAAAAATGCAAGTTTTATGAACATCTAGTTTTGTTAATTTTTTTAAACAATTAATAGTATACTCGTTATAAAGATTAAGAAATGCTCGATTTTATGGTGTAACTTTTTTTAAAAAATAATAACGTATAAAAAAGTTATGAACGTTTAAAAAAGATGGAGGAAAATGCATGTGACTTGCATGTACAGATTTTTTGCTAGATCTTCTCATTCTACCCTTACTGATGGTTTTAACTTATAATTAATTACGAAAATACCACCAGATTAATCTCAGGCACAAAACAAATTGATCTAATGGTTGAGATTCCTTCTCACACTTCTCATGGTTTCTAGACTTTCTAGTCGAAACTTATACTATATATATATAGTAATTTGTGGCCAAGGTTTGAACATAGAAGACACACTCTTACCTCAAATTAAAAATATATGAAAGCCAACTATTCCTTTTCATGCATTGTAATATATATAATTTGTGGCCAAGGTTTGAACATAGAAGACACATGTTACCTCAAATTAAAAATATATGAAAGCCAACTATTCCTTTTCATGCTTTATAATATATACAATACAATAATAGTTTATCAAATAATTGATTAATATAACCAATTAAATAATAAATACAAGTAGAAACCTTTAATTAGAGCACAAGTTAATTCAATATCACAAAAATTCTTTGATAATACTAAAATTATCAACAACTACTAAATCGATCCTTTTGAGTGGAAAAACAACAAGGGTCAGGCCACCCCAGGCCCATGGAAAACTTTGACCCTGATGCATATGCAGGTTATAATAACCGGCCACTTCATAGAATACTACAAACATAAGTACACAACAATAATTAAATGGCTAGAGAGTATAGAGATATGGCCAATGCGATTTACACAGTCGATAACGGTCCTTGGTGCTACTTGAATAAGCAAAGAAACAACCGTAGAGCCTGAACTAAGAGGCCATAACTCATGCTGCCTGCAATGAGTTAATAGAAAGATAAGACTCCCAATATAAAGATATTTTGAAAAATAATTGTATCTATAGTAACTATCCTATGGTAACATGTTTTTATATACATGTTATCAGACATACTTATGACCAAAATATCATGTGGCTATGATACAATCAAACACAACAGACTACTTGTCCACTTTTATAAAGAACATGCTGATATTTTGACAATTTTTTTAAAAAAACTCTTGTCCAGCCAACCATGCTTGCCAACGGTGGAGTGTCTTATAAAGAGGGAGGCGATTCAACTCTTTTCTAACCTTGATCTTCAAGTCATAGTTTCCAAAATTTTGTTGCTCTTCTTGAATTTCCACAAGGGATTCGACAACAGCGCTGTTGGAGTCATCAACTTCGATAAGCTCAAGAGTTGAGATGTAACCGATTTCAAGAGGGACCTCTTTAAGATATCAGCATGCACCAAGTACTAGATGTGTTAGACATGGGAAGTTAGTACTAGAAGCGTCCCACTGCTTGATATCTAAGCCCTGCAGCTTCAAGAATTTTAGTTGGTGAAACGGGACGTCACCTGTTTCCCATTTGGGTCCCAAAAATGCATGCCCTAGTATATTCAGAACCTCTAAGTTTGGTAAAGATTGAACAATTGACATATCACTCCAAGGAAGACGGCATCCTGACAATGAAAGTTTTTTTAAAGAATCAGGAAATGTAACGTCAATCTTTCGGAAGTCTAAATTAATCCACATCAGTGTTTCAAGGGAACTGACTAACTTGAAGTCTTGATAGTTGCTTTTGAGAGTCGTACATGTAAGCTTCTTGATACGAGGAAAACATGTATCCCAACTTTTAGCACCATCAACCAAAGCAACATTGGAAATGGTTTGCAAATTCATTGGTTTTTCAACTGAAGGAAAGTAAATATAGCCATCACTCCATAAATGCCTCAAATTAACCAAGTTTGATATGGTATGTGGTAAGCGAAAACATTTAGAAATTTTACAAATGATTGTTTGAAGGCTCCAAAGATTGCATATCGAGGATGGAAACCCTTTAGTATACCAAAACGCAAGGTACCTTAAGTGAACAAGTAATCCTATAGCTAAGGGGAAGTCTTGTAGTTGACACTTTCGTAGATCCAACACCATTAGAAGAGGGTAGTAATGAAAATAATTTTTAGTGATGTTGATCAAAGACTTGTTATGAAACCACAAAAGTGAATGAACCCATGGGAACGGTTGATGAGAAAAGTTGTTGAATTTGAAGACCCTGTTTGTGAATATGCGACGCGGCTTATATTCTCCCATAGACGAAAAAGGACTCCTTGGATTGTCTATTTTCAAGCAGAAATGTTCTTGTTGTGCTCTTTGCAAGCAGAGCTCCCTCAGAAGATCATGGACAGAACAAGTTTTGATGGCACGATTGAATTTTCTATCTACAACGGTTACAAGATTCCTATCGACTAGTTCCATCAGGTAATCCTCTCCATTTTCTTCTAAGCTTCTCTTTCCATCTTCTTCTATAAATCCCTCTGCCATCCATAGCCAGATCAGATTTTGTGCTTGAAATTTATGGTCTTCTGGGAAGCCACCAAAATATAGAAAGCAGTTTTTTAAATGAAGAGGTAAATGGTCATAACTCAAAGCCAAGATATCCACGTTCCCGGTTTGATCACTCATAATGTAAGAACTGACACATTCAGCTATTCTTTGCCATGAATATGTGCTCATTGCTTCTTTTGCGAGAACTCCTGCTATGGTAACCACTGCTAGTGGCAAGCCACGACACTTCTTTGCAATTTCCTTTCCAGGTCCGATCAATGATATTGGGAAATCATCGCGGTGCAAGACCTTCTTACAGAGCAGTTCACAACTTTCCTCATCAGTCAGAAGTTCCAACTGATGAACAAAACCATGTGATTTTGCATGTAAAGCAACCTCATTGAGACGACTAGTTAGCAAAACTCGACTTCCCTTGTTATTATTTGGGAAAAATAGTTTGAGGTTATCCCAAGCTTTAATGCTCCAGATATCATCAACAACAATCAAATATCTCTTGCCTATAAGACTTTTGTGCAACTTTTCGCGAAGTCTTAGGGCACTTGTATTTACAGGGTCGAAGCCAGGGCAAACGGATGCCAGAAGCTGAATCAACAAATCATGTGTTTCATATGTTTGAGAAATAGTCACCCATGCTCGGATATGAAAATGGTACACAACAAAAGGATCATTAAATACTTTGGTAGCAAGGGTAGTCTTTCCTAGTCCCCCCATACCAACAATAGATACCACATCCAGTTGCTTTTGATCTTCAACCAGTTTGTCCCGTATCAGCTTAGCATCGCGGATGAGCCCCACAACCGTTTGTTCCAATACTTTCTTCTTTCCTAACGGATATCTAGTGTGGGACGTTCCAGCAAAAGCAGTTTGTTTTTGTGATTTCAGGCTATCAATGCTTCTAGTTGAATCCATTTTCAGGTTATCAAAAACAGTATTGAGTTCCTCTTTGATAGAGTTGAGTGATCCCATCACATCTTTAAGATTAAGTGAGTAATACTTGTGAGTTGATCTCTCATTTTTCATACAATTTAGGAAGTACTTAACAGAACCATAGATGCTGTGACATGTTGTTGACTTTCTGTAGTTGTAGTATACAAAGAGACCTACAATATTATGTGCCTCTTGTGCTACATCTTTCAATCTTATCTTCAGATTTTTTACTTGTTCCATCTCATGTATGACACTTTGTTCCTCAACAAACAAGATTTGGATAATGTAGCCTAGCTCTTGATAAAGCAGCTGCATTTGAGGCCTTTTCGATAAAATTGTCGCGCTCTTTTTGACTATTGGATGATTGTTGCTGTAACTCAGCTGCTTCAAGTTCTCCATGAACAATTCCAGTCCTGTGTATGGCATCTTTTCTCCCTTCAGCAAATCAAATCAAGAGTTTTTTATGAGTTTAATCAATTAAGCAGTTCAGTAAGCACAAAAGAATTAAATCCAACTTTAAACATGGATAAAACCAACTAATTAGCAAACTTTGATGAAGATATATAAATAAGACATTCATAAGTAACAAGAAGAATCTCCAGACTAATATAATCAATTCAAAATTAAAGGTGTGGTGTTATACTTACAAATTACAATTTGAGGACAATGAGAGTATCGTTTGATTGATTAAAGAAGATGATTGATCGGAGTACTCGAGAAAGATTAAGATGATTGATTTGAGGACAATGAGAGTGTGCGTCGACGAAGACTCCTGAGTCAACCGAGATTTTTTTTTTTCTTTTTATTTTTTCAAAATATTGCTCATTAATGATGATTGACCCATCGCCAGTAGTCCTCAACTCCTCGCCTCACCTTAGTCAACTATCTTTTTATAACTCATCACACCGACACTATAGGTCTCGAATATGCGAGACTATAAACCCCTCTGACACGCATCAATTCGGTAATAACTGGGCTCGTATAGGACCTATATGACCCATATAGGCCTATACGATACAAGACGATACGTATACAAGATCAATCATTAATGCTAAGAAATCTGACAATTTATGATTGATCCCCTTATACGTCTTTTATAAACGTATATGAGATGCAAAATTTGAAGGTTGGATGTGCGTATAACATAACCATTTAAAAATAAGTAGACTTTGATTTTCTTAAATTTGATTTTCCATCGCTTTATGTTTTAAATTATAAGTTTAATTTTTATTTTTCTATAAAGTGTCGTTAAAAAAATATATGATATTTAATTAAAAAGAAAGTATTTTGAATAATATTTATTATTTTTTTGAACGAAATTTGGAATATGAACCCCTATTTTATCCATGTCAGGATTTGAACACGTGACATCCTCAATATTAAAGCCACATGGTACATTTTCTCAACCACTTGAGCTGATCAGGATCATTGGTGAATAATATCTATTAAACATGCTTAATACAAACATTTCTAACATATTATTATTATTATTATTATTATTATTATTATTATTATTATTATTATTATTATTATTATTATATGTTCACAGTCTTGCTTCAAACAACGAAACCATCCAAACCACATGGATGAAAATAACAATCAACTCTAATATTAATTTAGATATTTTGCTATCCAAATAGATTTTTCTAACTTTTGAGGTTATAAACAATGTTTGAATTAGAAACTAGGGGTTTAATATACTAAAAAGAGATTTTTGCCTAAAAAAGTAAGAAGCAATAGAAATTTGACACGTGGCACGCTATATATATAAAAAACAAAAATGTAGTAGAAAAAACATAATCTAGTTCATAAAAACAAAAAATCTAGTAAAAAAAATAAAAATGTAGTACAAATATAAAAATACAATACAATAAACACAAGAATCTAGTAAAAAAACAAAATCTAGTACGAAGAAAAATCTAATACAAAGAAAAATCTAGTACAAAAAAAATAAAAATCAATACAAAAAAACAAAAATCAAGTACTAAAAATTATAATTTAGTAAAAAAATAAAAATATAGTACAAAAAACACAAAAAATCGAGTACAATAAAAATGAAGAACAAAAAAAATAATCTAGTACAAAAAAATAAAAATCTAGTAAAAAAAGATATGAGGTTATACCTAAATTGTCATGATTTTTCCCCTTATAAACTATGACCATAAAAGTCATGTAATTGTTATTTCAAAAATTTTATATACAGTAAATATGGGTTAAGTTAAACTAAATAAACCTCTTAACCTAAAACGCCTAAGAAGGATCTTGAGCCTTTAGATCATTAATTAATGACTATGATTAAATTAAGTTATTGGAGAGTATTTTAGTCATGCCTACTTTTGTTGGCTTTTTATCAAATTCACCCATATTCTTTAAACGTTCATAACTTTTACATACGAAATTATTTTTTTGAAAAAATACATATATCATAAAAGCGATCATTTTTTATCTTCAAAATTAGTATAATTTTGCAATAGAAAAAACTTGTTTTTTTAGTTCATTAGGTCTTTTGCACCTAGCATTGCGTCTTTTGTGCATATCATTGTGTCTTTTGTGTATCTAATCAATGTTGTGTTTTCGTGAACAATTTAAGACGCAATGATGTTGCATAATACATAATGTCAAACATACATCAGAATTACATGCGAATAAACAATTTAAGACGCAATGATGGGAATTGTAGTAACCATTTTAAAACTTTTAATTAATCATAATAATTATAAAATCAGAATTTACGATAGCGGAAGCGATTAGGTTACACATTTTGTTTCATAAACAAAAATTCCCAAAACCAGGAATCCAATTACATGCGAATAAACAAAACAACCATAGGGTGTTTAGAATTGACCTCAATAAAGAACCTCCAAAAACACACCTTGGATTCGATAGTTGTCTCGCTAGATGACTTGAATCACTAACCACGATCTCTATCGCGTATCACCATAACAACCGCGTGCTCCAAAACCACTCTTGGTGGTTCGACTATGGCTATGGTGGCTAGTGGTGTTGGCCGAAACCCCTAGAGGAGAGGGGAGGTGGTCGTGAGGTAGAAAGAGAGTGGGAGAGTTTGATATCAAAAATGTGTATTAAAAAATGGTAGGTTGGATTTCCATTTAAAGTCAAATGAAGATCCATTTTTCTAGGAATTTTGAATTTACCAATTCAAAATTAATTCCCACCTTTTTATTTTACATTTTATTTAAATTAAACTCTTTTAATTTGTTTAAACTCTTTTAGTAATTAAACCATTTAATTACTAGTATCTAATATTACTAACTAACAATTAGTTAGTAACATTTAATTAAATGTCTAAAGTTTAACTAATTAAACTTTATCAATTTAATTATAATTAATTATCACAATAATTAATTCCTCCAATATTATTATTATTTCACAAATAATAATAACACATCACTTTATATAATTCGTGAAATTGAGTATGTCTAAAACAAATTTTATACAT
The DNA here is from genome assembly GCA_009363875.1 of Mikania micrantha. Taxonomy (NCBI): domain Eukaryota; kingdom Viridiplantae; phylum Streptophyta; class Magnoliopsida; order Asterales; family Asteraceae; genus Mikania; species Mikania micrantha. The sequence continues at coordinate 74,630,719 of CM018681.1, read as the reverse complement.
AGTCACATTACTATCTTCCAAAGTGTAACTCTTTAGATCGTACCCCGATGGTAACGTTGATATTATCGATGATCGAACATCATATATTCAACACTATATGGATCGGTCACTTAAATAATATAACATATAATATATAATAATATATAAAACATAATATATATAATATTGAGAATTGTGTCCACTCATTATATCCTTCTAATATGATCTTGAATAATATATATACTATCCCTTTTTCGTCACTTGTAATACTATATATTAATAATAATAATATATATGGATATAAAACAATAATTTGTAGGCCATACACTAAAATTCAAAACTACACTATTCTTTTGAGTTGCATTTTAATATATAGTACTATCATGTATAGTATAACATAATCATACTGTTAATATTAATTAAATCATGAAAGAATAGTTGATTAATTTAAACAAAAGTTTATACAGAAAGTAATTTGAAGTAAAAATTCTATGCGTAACTACTAATTATTAAATAAAAACTACTATAATAACCATAGGAAATGCTTGTTTTTTCTCTCATTAATGTAAACAAATAAATGATAACATAAATATTTCTAAATTATGTATCATATTAATTGACCAATGTTGTCTTGTCCATGGTAAGATGGAGGTATGAGTGAGTGATAGGAACCCAATGCCTGTGTTCGATTCTTGATCTCACCGGGTTTTACCGACATTTCATCGTTGTGTCTTTGGACGGGTGCTTGGGTCGGGTTTACCCCCGGGAATTGGTGGTTGGTGGGCTAGGGGTTCCGTTCGTTTGGAATAGTGGCCAGCTAGGGCATCCTTTAGCCATTAGGGGCCGCGTACCGGACAGTTGATTAGTTGTTCGTTAAAAAATGTGTAACATTAATTGAGATTTGAAATTCAAGAAGCAACATAAATGGAGTTATACTAATTAAATGTGAAGTTTAATGATATCACATTAACAATAAAGGTTTTAGACGAGAAACAAAATTAGTGTGATTTAGAAACATATCATGTGTGTCTAAAAACTTTAACTTACTAGAGTGGATAGAAACATGTATAAACAAACTTACCAGGTATATTCCTATTTTTCAGTTGGGTCTGGGGGAAGGATGGAGACACACATTACTTCTATCCCAGTTGGGATAGATAGACTGCTTCGAATGAGTCCCCTGCTCAAAGTTATCGTTTAAAGTTAATCATTTCAACTATTTTAACGTTATTTTCATAAAATAAGGAAAATAACGTTAAAATTAGAACAATTTAACTTTTGCTCATATGGCCCATACATTTATACATTATATACGTGCACCGCAAATGGGTCGTTATATATATATATATATATATATATATATATATATATATATATATATATATATATATATATAGGAATTGAATCTAATGAAAACTCAATCTTAGAGATAAAACCTTTAAACCCTATGTGAGCCATTGATCGATTTGGAATCTTGAAAATAAATATGTAGTTCACATTAACCCACATTAAAAATGATTTACTATATATATATATATAAGGGAGGGCTCCTAAGAAAACCTTGTTTTCAAGAAAATTAAGAAAACTCATTTATAACCATTGATCAATGGCTATAATTAAAACAATGGCATTTATGTAATTAATTAAGATTCTTATGATTTATTATTAGTAATAAAGGGTAGTATAGGAACATAACATATATTTTATCTCTCCTATTTATTTATTCTCTCTCCTAATTAATTTTCTCCCTCTTTTTTTTAATAAATTACATTTAAAAAATCAATTTTATTTTATTTTTCAAAATACTAGTAAATATTTTTTTACAACTGCTATAAAAGTAATCGTGCTTGTACATATAATTTGATTACACATATGTAATCAATCAAAAGTATATGTGTTCGTATATATTATCTGATTACATATATGTAATCACCTTAACTAGCAAAATGTAAGCACATATGTAACATGATTACGTGTATGTAAATCACAATTGGTCTATAAAGACAATCAACATCATTCAAAGCCATTGAGTAAAACTGCTTACATATATTTAAGCATTGATTACATATATGTAATCAACCAAAAAAGAACAAATATAACACATATGATCTGATTACATATATGTAATCAAACATACAAAAACAAATGTAAGCATATATCTTCTGATTACATATATGTAATCAACCAAATAGATTAAATATAAGCACATATCATATGATTACATATATGTAATCAACCAAAAAGAACAAATGAAAGCACATATCATCGGATATATTATCCAAACTCTCAATCCTCATCTGTAACATGACTTTTAAATAACAAAAGTCATCAATTGACTCTTAGATATCTCATATATGGTTCTTGGATAACAGCTAACGCTTGATGCATCCCTCATGAAATCGATGTGCACATTCGAGTCTCCCCATCTTCACCTCATATTCGTCCAAAAAAATCGAACAAACATCCGCCTCTTCACCTTCACAGTTTGCTGTATACACATGCAGATGCTTTGATAATAAAACAAACTGAGTATTTACTATTATAACATATAGGTAACCATGATAAAATAAATAATTCAATAAATTTGAATTAACTTGAAAATCAAAAATTCATCTTCAACATTGGTTAGATACAATGGACGGCTTAATTTGTTTCCTATATTTGGCATTTCAGTAACATCTTGCACTTCCTTTTCCTTATCATGCATATGATTGTTTTCTCTATCAATACACATTATTGCATCTTTATTATCAAACATGAATATAAATAACATTATTACATATAAAGTTAAAATTATAATTCAATGTAAGCTAAAAATTAGAATTGACTTGAAAATCAAACCTTGGTGTTCAACAACGATTAGGTCCACTCTCTCGCTAAATGTGTTATGTTGAATTGGCGTTCCATCAACATCTTTCAATTCTTTACCCTTATGAACGTGATTTTTACTGTTGTGTTCGCATTCCATATTCCCCGATCTTCAAAAGCAACCTAAATTCTAAAATGATTCCTGTAAAAATATCAATATTCGTTACGATATTTTTGAACATATTGAATCCACTGTTTTTCAATTGATATGATTCAACAAAATCATCAATTGAATCCGTTAATTTCAATTGATAGGATTCATCAAAAATCGTCAATCAAACCTATTGATTTTAATTCATACGATTCCACAAAATCATCACCTGTTCATTGCAAAATACGCACCAGCCATCAATTTCATACAAATCGTCAATGATTCAGATCCGTGAAACTATTAGATTCAATCTCTGGAACGTGAATTTTTGGTCATTCTTGAATCGTGATGTGTGAAATATAGGATCGTGAATTTTTGAGAACGTGAAATATAGGATCATGAAATATTGATTGTATTCAATCTCTAGATCGTGAGTGTTTGAGATATTCATATGACTGTGATTTTGTTAAAATCAAAATCAGTTACCTATTTTGAGAAAATATATGATAGATAATTAATAAGAAATACATTCTAAAATTAATTAGATGTAATTTTACCAATATAACCTTTTTATTTAAATTAATAAATTATTAAAGAAAAAATCTCATTGGTTAAAAAGAGTTTTTTAGTTTTCTCAAAAAAAAGGTAGTTTTCTTAGTTGTAAAAAAATATTTACTATTATTTTGAAAAATAAAATAAAATTGATTTTTTAAATGTAATTTATTAAAAAAAGAGAGAGAAAATTAATTAGGAGAGAGAATAAATAAATAGGAGAGATAAAATATGTTATGTTCCTATACTACCCTTTATTACTAATAATAAATCATAAGAATCTTAATTAATTACATAAATGCCATTGTTTTAATTATAGCCATTGATCAATTTGATCAATGGTTATAAATGAGTTTTCTTAGTTTTTTTGAAAACAAGGGTTTTCTTAGGAGCCCTCCTCTATCTATATATATATATGATGTATGCTAATTTATTTCGTTGTTTAGTTTTTTTCGATTATAGCAAATCAATGATTCATCCAATGTAACATGTCATCTGCACTAGCAATGACTAAACATTGTGACACTAGTACTGAATTATGCTTGAGATTTTCATACTGTTCAAAACTGGTTTTGAAATGTTGTTCAGTTGTTTTACAACAGAAATATCCTCTTTTGTAGGGTCAGTTGCCGGAGATTTTGGGCAATCCTTTTATGGTTGCGTGAAAATCTCCATATAAAGTCAATTATAAGTTTTTAAAACATGTAAGGTAAATTACGGTTTGCCCTATCTGATTTAAGTGTTTTAACCATTTGACACAAAATTGAATCTAATATCAATTCAGTCCATGTGTTTTAGACATCTATCGGTTTTGCCCTATCAAACTTAACTATTATAACGGTTTTGGCCCAAAATCTAATTATGGTTGGGTGCCAAAAACATTAGTTTTTATAAAGCACAGGGGCTGAATTGATAAAGATTTTATTTTTAGCCGAAATAGTTAAAACAATTAAACCATATAGACCAAAATCGTAATTTCACTCAAACATGTATGCGTCGTAGTATTAATGTATTTCAAATTGTAATTATCATAATATATTTGTTAGCATCTTTGGACAAACACACTTTTGGGATGGCAGTTTGAAGAAATGCATAGAGCGAGAGAGTCACAAATGGAATGAATATTGAATGATTATGTCACCTTAGTTTGTCAAGCTATTAGTTGAAGGATCAATTGACGCGGATCAACGACGATAGCACGAGCCGATTATATTAGGGGTGTTCAAAATATCCGAAACTCAAAAAAATTCGAAATCTGAATCGTATCCCAAATCCGAAAAAGCCTCATCCAAAATCTAGTTCGGGTCGGAAAATATGATTTTAGGTTCGGGTCGGGCTCCGATATGCAAAAACTTGTTTTTTCATGTTATTCGGATGTAAAAATTCGAGTTTTTCGGATCGGATAATATATTTTGAGATTCGAGTCGGGTTTCAGATAAACCAAAAAAATTTTCGAATCCGAAAACTCGAATAACTCGTTATCCGACCCGATGAAAACACCCCTAAAATCGCCCATTATGAGATGTTGTTAACGTAAAGTTGTGTTAGCATTAAATAATTTATAAAATAATTATTTATTATTTTTGTAAGTATATATGACGAAGAAAATTTGCATCCCCTCTTTTCCTGTCCGTAGTGTTAATTTTTCGGCCGAAATGCTATTTTTAGTTAAAAATAGGGGTTTCCTCCCCCTAGCTTCAAAAAATTAATACGTATTATGGGTTTCAAAAATTTCCGCCCCCCTCTCAAGTCGACCAAGCTCCGCCACTGTTTGTATTGACGAAAAACTACAAATTTATGTATTCTTTCCGCATCAGTCTTTATTTGTTTGTTACAAGGCATACTATATTGGCAAAATTTTGCCAACAAAAGATACAAGAATTACAAGTTCAGGTAAAGTGTGGCCTCCTAATGGTGTTCATATTAGCCTATATTCAATGGTGGTAATTTGTATGGTATTACGTATGCTATAGCTCAAAACATGTCATTGATGTGGTAAGAAGTAAATTTAAAAGATGTTTGTCTCAAGTACAATGTTTTATCGTCGAAGAATTATATGTTATACATAAAATGCAATGATGTAAACTTATTCTGATCGTGTAATATTGTAATAATAACCTGTCTTTAACGAAAAATTTCAAATTTGATAGCACGTAAATGAAATTGCTTGAACAAGATTAAAACACAATTCAAACTAATACTATTATATAATAAAAGTAATTTAAATATTAAAACATTACATAATTAAAATGCCTTGTAATTGTAATTGTAATTGTTATTGTGTTCGTCTTCTTATGGGATATGTCATGCATAGAGTAGGGATTGTTCGTTTTGCAATTCATCACAAGACGCGAACTCATCTTTCAGTCATGGCTAATACGCAAAAATAGAAGTTTACTTTTAAAATTTTTTGGCAAAAAAAAAAAGATAAAAAAATTACGAGAGTAAACTTTGTTTTTCCTCTTTGTAATTTGGTGAAAATAACATTTTTTTTTTATCCGAATGATTCAAAATGTCATTTTTATTCCCTGATGTATGTTTTTTTTTATTTTTTTGTTAAATGTGAAATTTACTCAAATGTATACCCAAACCATACCCACCCCCCATTCGCTACCTCTGACCACGATTCAACCACCACGACTACACAATTCAGCTCTGGCGACCTTTGACCAAACACTGTTACCCTCCAACCAAACCCTAGGTAATCATATCATTTCACAATTTAACTTTTTTACAGCAAAGTGAGTCGATTATGAACAAAACCAACCTAGAGTTTGAAATTTTTTTAAGGTAAGTTAGGTTGAACAAAACTCTCCAGTGATGGTAAAGGAGGGTGTTTGTGGTGATGGAGGAATGACAGGGGTGGGTATTATAGTGTCGGTGGTAGTTGTGGTATGGGGAGGTGACATTGGTGCTAAAATACCTTGAGGGAGAGAAAGAGGAGATACACACACATATGGTTGGAATGGGGCGGTGATACGATGGTGGTGGCTTGTTGATGGAAATGAGTGGTGATGATGACCCACAACATTTGATAAGGAAGAGAGCAAAGAGTGAAACTTTTAAAATTCCCTTCTATTTAACTGAAAAATAAACGGTGTTAGTGGGTTCGATATAATCATAATAGAATGCATATGTCAGAAAACAAAAAGGATATTCTGAAACTTTTGAATTATAAACGTTATTTAAACCAAACCATATGAAACGAAAACAAAGCATACTGAATTTACTATTATATTGTGAATATTTTCAAACTATTATAGAGGGAAAGAAAGCAAACTTTTTAAATTGTTAAATTTTTATGATCAAAATAAAAGAAATAAATTCCCCTATATATCGTACTTCTTTTCTTGTAGCAGCAACAAATCAGAAGCATGGGTAGTAGTAGTAGGCTCGTGTATTCTTAATTTTAGTTTTCTATTAATTTATAACTAGACTTTTCTACATGCAAGTTCTAATAAGTGTCATTCTTATGTAAAACCCAAAAACATTAATAAACCTGATTTCAAGTTAGATCATAACAATGTCTACACTCTTAAAACAACCAAAACAATTATCAAAAAAAATATAAAAACTCAAAAATTTTGGATGGACGCATCCTTGAATGGGTCATCTGCTACAGACAATCAAGCATGATCCTAAATACCAAAACGTAAATAAAAAATAAGATGCAACGATCATCAATCTGTTGTAAAAACTTAAAGTGAACTCCATTGTAAAAGTTGAAGGTTTAGTGTGACAATTGCAATTGAGAAATTCGTCATCAATGACGTGAGCTCATTTGGCCGTGCTTGAAATCAATGTTGATTTAGCTATGATAATTATTACAGGTTGATAGTATGCGAGAAATGGTGAACATAATCGAAAACCGTGCGCGAAATGGAGTTCCGGATTGTCCGGAATCACAAAACGAAGAAAAGTACAAAAATGACAAAGTCAAACGTTCCAGGCAGTACGCCTAGCCCTAGCCTTCCACGCTAGGCAGTACGCGCGAGTACAAAAATATCTGAGCTTCTGAGGGCCTCCTGCGGTACGCCTGGAGTCAAGTAGTCATGCTAGGCGGTACGCCTAGCCTATGTTGGTTTGAAAAATGAGTTTTCTTCACCAGGTTTCATGCAATTCGAACGTATCCTCAATTTTTCGAACATTAGCTCCAAAAAACTCCATCAGACGACCATTCAGCTCCAAAAATTCAATTGTGAAGCCATCCAAAAGCGTAGATAGCATCAGGAAACATATTTACAAGTTCTGATCGTTATTCTGCAGCTGAAAATCCGTCAGATTAGTAACAGTTTGTTTTAACCTTCTAGTTTGATAATGATTGATTAGATCTTGTTTTTGAACGTAATGGTATAGTTAGGGTTGTTGATTATTGCCTAGATGATGGCTAGGATTGATTAGAAACGAAAAACGTGATGTTTTAATGGGTAAATTCTTGTTTTGATCCGTTGTAATGCCCGGTTTTTTTGAAATTATAACAATGGTTATAATGATTTAAACTATTTGATTGTGACAATGTAGGTGATTAGTTTGGTTAATCTTTGAAATGCAAGGTTAAATCCAAGTGTTTCAAACTAATCACAATCATTAACATACTCATTGGAATGATTATCTGATGTTTATGATAACAGTCAGATTAGTATGTTAAACATGGGTAGTAACCAATTACAATGTCACATTATGATATTTCATGATACTTGGGTAATCAATAACAAGGATTGATGATTCTTAAGCCATAAATTCATCTAGAAACTATTTTAGCATCATAATCAACAACATTAACTATTTGGTTAATCTGAGATTATTCTGATTAATCTAACGTGTCATCAACCTTGTAATAGGAACCTGAATCAGTATAGGTTCCTACATTATCATACATTGTATGATATGACATTAAAATAATTAATTAAAAACCTAATATCGGTTTGATGACTTTCAAGGCAATGTCTCTGATCTAATAAGTAAGTTAAAATATAAATAACTCATTTAACCTAAACAAATGCAGAATCACTTTATTACTACCAATTGGGTGATATTCTGCTACTAGTGAGATATTGATCACGTGGTAAATATTCGATTTAATCAATGTGTAAATACGTGATATTAGTGAATTTTGGCCCGAAACACGTTTACTTTGAGTATGTTTATGAATTTTAGGTGTGAAGAGTTTAAAGACGTGTTCGGGAGTAAATTGGAGGGTTAGAAGAGGTGTCGAGTGCTAAAGAGTGCAAGAACATGGGTTTCGGGAAGCCAAAACTTCGGGGACGCATAACTGGAGCTAGGAGAAGAGTTACGGGGCCCATAATATATGAAAACTGAGTTTCTCGACGAGATGAAGACGTTGGTGTAGTCAATCTGGGCGTATGATATGCTCAGCCTGGCGTTTCATACGGCCAGCGTACCATAAGGATTCTAGGGTTTCGAAAGTAACTCTTTTCTGGACGAATTGGGGGCGAAAAAGTGACGATTTTGGGCATCTAAACTCTTCCGAATTCATCCGTAATCGTGAAATCATCACCCGAATCAAGAATCAAAGTGTGCTAATGAAGATGCGTGGCTAGTTCTTCTTTGTAATTGCTTCCGGGCAATTAGGTTAGTGGATGAACTTTGATTGAATGTTTAAACTTAGGTTTTTGGATTGTTTTCGTTTTAATAACTCGAATTCAATTGTGGTTTGATTGATGTAAACGATTTATTTGTGTTTAAGCTTTACGTTTTGCCATCAGTGATTCGGTTTTCTTGCATCGTTTACTCATTGGTATTTGGGTGTTGCTTTACATATCTAAATTGACAATTGTGTGAATGAGCAACTCTTAAACGTTTGTTCCATTGTTGTCACTTTGATCAAACCAATTAACAAGATCATGTCTATGTGATTTCCAACTAAGTTTAACCTAAAATCATTGTGAATCTACTAACCTAAACCCGGAAGTGATTACCTTTTTTCTCAATTGTTTGCAAACTTATTAATCATAATTGTTGCTTTGAACATTTCGTTAATTCAATTTAAATTCAAGTTTACATTTTTCTTTGTTAAATCAAGTAATAACTTAAAGCTTAGCACTTTCCACTGATTCCCTGTGGAGACGACCTTACTTACCCGTGCTATAGTCATAGGTAACTAAGTCCCTACTTTTACATTGTTTTTGATTGACCTACGACACCTCGATCAAAATGGCGCCGTTGCCGGGGAATCAACGCGCAAAGTGCTAGTTTTTAGTTTAGTTTTAGTTTAAGTTTAATTTTAGTTGCATTTGGTTTTCAAAAACATAAAAACACAAAAAGATTTGATTTTTCTTTTAGTTTTGTTTTGTTTTGTTTATTGTTCGGAATTACGCGTGGGTTTTCTTTGTTTGTATTATGAAGGTAATCTTACAATTGCATGCATACCTGTTATTTAAGGAAGACATCACCGTTGATCTTCGATCCCAAAATTGAGAGAACCGCAAGGCATAACCGAGTGTTGCATAGATCCGACTTGTTAGTACCTCCAATCCAACAGCAAATTGATCAAGAAGCATCAACCTTGAGTCATCATAGTAATCATGGAGCTCCGCCAAACTACCCAATTCCACCACCACCTTCACCACATCCTAGACCACCACTTAACTACCAAGATGATGATGATTTTCAACCTTATCCTGAACCACCTCAACCACCGCCTCAAGCACCACCTCAAGGCTTATATAGAGGGGGTAATTTCCAACCTTTTGGACCTTAGCCAAATCCTATTTTTGGGCCACCACCAAATCCACCACCTCCACATAACCCACCAAGGACTTCACAAAGATCTAATCAGGGGTCATCTGACACACAATCAACTCATATGAATCGCCATGATGCACCTTCTCGTCGAGCAAATAGTTTGTATCAAGAGGACAACATAAGAGTAAGGGTTGATGATTGGGATTATGGGGTGGAAAATGAAGGAGATCAACGATATCAAGGAGGTTGGGATAATGACAACCATGATGAGGGATATGGATATCAGGGTCATCAACATTATGATCGTCCTAATCAAGGATATCATGGTCAACCAAGAGTTCCTAGAAGGCCTAATGTCGATCAATATCCTGGTGGAGATTATGAACATTTTCATGATGGTGTGCCAAGGGCACCTAATCGAGGACTAGTTCAAGGTGTGGAGAGTCATTTTAGACAACACATAGCAGTGAATGCTTCACCTATTGTTTGGCCTGAAGTAAGAGGAAGGTAATTTGAAGTAAGGCCACAATTTTTGAATGTGTTACCCAACTTTTATGGCAAAGCATCATAAGAACCATATCTTCATTCATCAGAATTTGAAGCTGTTTGTGGCACCATAGAGGGGCAAGGTTTCACACCAGATCAAGTGAAACTAGTCCTATTTCAATTCACTTTGAAGGATGCAGCCAAGTTGTGGTTTCTAGCATTGCCATCTTCTAGCATTTTCACTTGGGAGAATTTGCAGCAACAATTTCGCGATGAGTACTTTACTCCACAAAGAAAAAGTGATGCTAGGCATACTATAAGAACATTTTAGCAACAATCAGGAGAGTTATTCTATGAAGCCTTCAAAAGATTCAAGCAGTTGCTAAGGACTTGTCCACATCATGGGATTTCCAAATGGGAATTAATTAGTGCTTTTCATGATGGTTTGTCTACTGATGACATAAGGAATGTGAATTCCACTACAGGTGGAACATTTTTGTCCAGTAGATGTGGATTGGAATTATTTGGAGAAGATGGCAGTAAATTCAAAGAGGCAAGCACAGTCAAGTAGAAGAAAGAAGTTTGCTACAATGAAAGCCTCCGAAAACTCTTATGATAAAGTGGAGAAATTGGAAAGAGCAAATCAAGCACCGGAGCGAGAGTTGGCAAACTTAAAGATGGGTGGAAGTAAAGGTGCTACAAGGGAGAATCAAATGTTCTGTGTGTGTGATGGATGTGGAGAATTGGGCCACGCTACCTTGGATTGTCCTGGTCAAGGTGGAAGGGAAGAAGAAGTTAACCAAGTTTATGGAGACCGCAAGCCATATGATATGAATTCTAAAACATTTCATCCAGGTTTAAGAAACCATCCTAATTTTCGTTATGGTAACTCTTCTAACCAATCTAATCCTGATTTTCAGGGATCAAGTCAAGGAAGCCAACAGTACCATAATAGGCAATCCAATTACAACAATCATGTCACACCCCGACCGACGGCGGAATACATCGGGGCGCGAGTTTGACTGTTCATTAGCTCATGGTGCTAATATAATGTTTCAATATTTAAAGCATCATTATTACAAATTAATTACAACATTTATTGAAGCACAACAACATTACATGAACTCAATAATCAAAGTACTACAATTGAAAAAAATCTATACAATTGTTTCAAGTTTAACTAGGTCACTAATCCTATCTTATGTCTTCATCATGCTTCCTTATCCTGTTACACATATAAAATAGAGTTTGTCAACTATTTGCATAGTTGGTGAGCTCACACACTAGGTTTAAATAATAGGTATAAAAAGGATGCAAACTATAGCCTAACTAGATATGTATCATAAGCACAACATGAATACAAGTTTGAATAAATTGAATAAATGAATAACAATAGCTTGTGTCCAAACAAGTATCCTTACAACATGTTAATTCAAGTATGGTCATACTATAAATTAACAGTTATAATTCAACAAGTTTGCTAGGTGTACTTTTCACCTTTTTCACACAAAGGCAAAAGCCTTGCGAAGATAGTATCTAACCATCTTAGGCTACTAGGCACTAGATTGCTTGACTGGCAACACACATAGAATCACACATAGAATCAACACATTGTATAAGCCTAGCCTCTAACACATAAAGCTAACTAGGTCTAAGGCTTGCATCATAGATTGAATGAATAGTAGAATGACTAAAGTTTGAATAAGACATGTGTAACATCCCAAAAACAAAAAAAGTAAAAGGGAGTGTGAATAAAACTCACATGATGTCCTAGCTTTGTCACTTGAATCGTTGCCAATGATTTAAGAAGTTGTGCTTGCACACCTTAACCTAAAGGCAATAGAATTTCTTAGTCTATAGACATGGAGTTCAAGTTTTGGCATTCTAGATTATATGGCATACTATGGAAGTCTTAATTTATGTGTAACTAAGTTTGAATGGTTTTTCATTTAGGAATATTCATTTGTTTATTCATTTAATAATTGAATACTCTTAATTGATTTGAATAACATTTGAACATCATAGGGCAGTTTGAATGTTTTGATTAAATTTGGTTTTACAAGTTTGATCATTAGATAAGAAATTTGTCTAAAAGTATTCATTTAGAATTTATTTAAATACCGGTTAATTAACGTTTACTCTAGAATAATTATTAGAAATTATCCTATGTAAATGCTAATTATTTGAAATAATATTTCATTTTTTTTTGAAGAAATTTAGTTCTTAAAATAATAATGTTTGAAAACTAGTTTAAAGTAGGCAATTAAAATTAATCCTTGAAATCATAAAGTTTAAAGAATTAGTCAAAAATAGACATAAAAAATAATACTTGAAATTTTATTTAAAAAGAATTTGGTTTTAATATTACTTTTATCAAACATTCTGTGTTTCTTTTTTTTTATTATTAAACTTTTAAATTTGATTAAATAGTTTAGAAGAAAGTATACAAAAATTTATGAAATTATTTTATATTATATTTTTTTTCGAAATAATAAAGAAAATTCAATATATTGCATTTAAATGTATTAAATTGATTTACTAGAGCTTAATAATAAAATAAAAGAAAATGAGTTTAAAAATCATTTATTTTGTTTTGATAAAATAATTTAAATATAAAAATTAAATACAAAATGTCCAAGAAATATTTTCTTGTAACAGCTTAAAGAAGATATATTTTTCTTTATGATCTTTGGGAATTATTATTGTATATTTTCTTAATAAAAATGAATGAAATAAATTTGAATGGAGCAAAAAATCCGGTTCTGCGTCGCCCGAGAGGTTCGAACCCGGGTCAACTCGATCCACGCACGCAAGTTCTACCACGAAGCCAGGCATGATCTTTTTCTTGGATCGTTTTAATTTTATACAAAACACAAAATTAAATCCCAAATTCGATGAACCCTAGAATCGGTTCAATCCAATTCGATCTATTAGACCGATTGTGAGTATTTGAAAGCTTAGGGCTTTCGTTCCTCGACTAGAATCGATCATGATAGAGCATTGTATTACCTGGCATAATTTCGAAATAGGTGAGATCGGCTGATGCATCGTTTCGTCGAAAACGTGAGTCAAATATGAAGATTGGGAGCTGTTTTGTTTGGGATCTTGGTACGAGAGATATCAGAAGGAAGTTGTAGAGAGTTTGTAGTTGCTAATTGTGTTTGGTTTTGTCTATTTTATGTTAATGGGTTCCTAATTGTTCTTGGTAAATCACGTAGCTATAATATACGTTTAGGATCGGTTATTTTTGGAATTACGGATATGTTTAGGATCGTGATTTGATTTCCTAACCGCGTGAACATTCAATTTCGAATTTTAACATGTTTTTGAGTGGGATTTGAAATTGATTTGGTTGCACCATGGCTAGAATCTTAGAACCAGTGAAGGGAAGAAAAAAAATTGGGATTTTACAATCCTAGTCCCTCTAGTCTTTGTGTTTTAAACATCTTTGGTTTAAGCTTTTATAACTACAACTAGGTTCAAGTTTCTACCATATAAAAAGAGTTTTAAAAAAAACTTAGCTTTTATAGTTGAAAGTTTATAAAAATTTTGAGTTAAACCTCGTAACATTGTTGTTTTTATAAAAATTTTAAGAATACTATTTATTTATTTTATTTCTATTTACTAAAAATTTATTATAGCATTTTTAGCTTTATTGTTTGTGTAATAACTTTATAAATTTTCATTTGTTTATTTTTATTGTTATTATTATAAATCTTATTTGAAGTATTTATGTATTTATATTTATACACACACACACACACACATATATATATATATATATATATATATATATGTATACATGTAATAAATATAAGTCTTTGTTGAATGTATACTTGTGTATGTATAAGCGAATACAATGGTTTCAAAGAATACCAATGACTTTGATTTATTATAAATCGAACACGATTACAATTAAAAATTGATATAGAAAACCCTAGGGATTACAAATTAAGGGTACAATCAAAATGGAAATAGAGGATACCAAAGGAATTATCAAACAAATCATGATCAAGGAAGCTATTTGGGAACTTCTGAAACATCAAACAAGGATATCATGGATTTTCTCAAAGAAATGAAGAAAGCCAATGAAGTACGAGACAAATCAGTTGAGGCATTATCCAAGCAAGTTGGACAATTGGCTGAAGAGGTGGCGATATACACAAATGAAACGGGTAAGCTACCAAGTGATACCGTAGTAAACCCTTTACATCAAAGTTCCACTTCAAAGAATAAGAAAAAATGTGCATGTTAGTTCAGTGTGCACACATCAGTGTAGTGAAGACAATGAGTCAAAGGAAGAAAGTGATCCAGGAGCACCAATCATTCCAATTCAGATTGGGGAAGTAAAAACTAACAAGGCACTGTTAGATTATGGAGCTAGTGTTAGTATTTTACCGGGGAGCATATATGATCAATATGAGTATGGTCCTTTACATCCAGTTGACATCACCGTGGTGCTAGCAGATTCAACATGTAAACGACCACGAGTAATGTTGGTAGGGGTTGTAGTTAAGATTGGGGAATTTTGTTACCCCGAGGATTTCTTGGTACTAGACTATGAACAGATCACAAAGAAGGAGCAACCAACGGTCATACTTGGAAGACCATTTTTGGAAACTGCTAATGCACAGATTAATTGTCAAGACAACACGGTTAGCATGACCTTTGGAAACCGTAAGTTGAACTTAGATATATCGTCAAATTTATTTACTTATTTTATTGAAAATAATTGTGCGATAACATGTATTAATAACAAAAGCCATTCTCAGTACAATGTTATTGGGAGGGGCACCATAGAGAAGGGTTTCATGTTTGATAGGTCCCAAGTGAAGGATGCTAAGAAAATAGTGAATGAAGATGAAAAAGCTCAGGAATCAATGGTACAAGTGGAAAACTCAAAAGAGCACATCAAGGTGGAGGCAAGATCATCAAAGTCACCGAATGGATTGAAGAAGCCACCTAAACATATCAAGCACTAGCATGAAAATGGTGAATTTGTGAAGATGAGAGAGAAAGATGAGCTAGCTGATACGAAAAAGATAGAAGAAACAAGTTGGAGTTGGGTTGATAACAACCAAGTTGGTAAGGTGACGGTTGGAAGTGAATTTACCTTTCAACCACCATAAACCCAAAATCAGGTATGGTCCGGCTGAAGACCTAAAACTTAGCGTTGTTTGGGAGGCAACCCAATGAACTTTGTGGGTGTGTTCACTAGAAACCATCACGAGACTTCACTCGTCCACTCGGGCTACCGAGGGGTTTAAAAGGCTTGTTCCATATGCTAAATGCAATTGTGATTCCTACGAAAGTGAGTTAGGATTTTTTTTGTGTTGTATCATTCTTCTTGTTTTATTTATTTTGTGTTGCATAGGTTTAATTACCATGTTCAAACACCCAAGTGTGGGGAAGAGCTATTGCCTTTCAGGTTGACATATTCATCATGTGCCTCAGGGCGAAGCACTAAAATTCAAGGGTTGTCAACCATGTTTGCATAACTTATCTGGTGCATGTGGTTTTCCTTTCTCGCTTTTATTATGATTTGGTTGATGAGTTAATGTTGATTTGTAATATGGATTCGGGTGGATCATTACATTACCCTCATTGACACTTGTACTTAATAGAAAATTTACATTGGGGACAATGTAAGATTTAAGTGTGGGGATAATGGGTGTAAAATTGAAAATTTTTAATTTTATGAAACCTTTAACTGAGCTCAAATGACTTGAAAATTAGAATTTTCGATGTAAATCATCAACTTTTGACCCGTTAATGCAGTCGATTTTGGTTCCTTGTCATAACTTGTTCTTTAAGTTGCATGATAGTGGTTGTGGCAAGTTTTTCTTAGAAATCATCAAGGGAACAATAACTAATTAGGGGTGATATGCTATATCGTAAGTAACATGAATGTTGTGTGTCGTTAACCTTGTATCCACCATTTTTGTGAGAGTTGAGCCTTAAGTGTAACATACTCATATAATTCATTGTTTTGAGTGATACCAAAGTGGTTGTCAAAGTTAGAACTTGTGTTGCAATGCATGTTGAGATCGTATGTGAATACTTGCACAGAAATGATAGAGGTATTAGGATAAGCCCCGTTTTAGCCTTGTTTTCTTGTTTGTTTGTGTCACTAAAACTTAGGAAAAAAAAATCCCTTAGTTGCCCTGTTGAGCCAATTTCCTATTTATTTGTTTACCCCATTGCACTAACCGGAAATGTCTTGCAAGCTATGTTAGTGTGAATCATAAGAGAAATCCAAGTTGGGCTGAATATTAGGTCAAAATGACCTTAGTATAAAGCAAGAAAAAGAGTCTTTATAGTATGATGTCGAATTGTGTTTGCTTGTTCGGGTTAATAAGTTTGGATTTCCCTTATTCTTTCGTCACTATCAAATCCTTTTACCTACCCGCAACCCTTGCCTGTCATTACAACCCGTCAAGCCCTCTTGATTTGTGCATAGTTTTCAACAATTCGATGGAAATTTGATTGCAACACAAGCCTATGATGATGATTAATCACTCTCGGTTTGAGAGTACATATATACACTAGTGCATCATTACTAGTTCATACATAAACTGAGTGGAGAGAACCTTGTGAGTGGTACATGACATTTATGTGAAATACTTGAAGCATGTTAGGTTTAATTAGAAGTTGTTCCCTGTTTACTTGAAAAATCAACTCCACTTGTCACGATGTAAAATTATGTATTGTTGTAAGTCATGTGAATGGGTTATGACTTGGAACCGGATTAGAGGATTGGCGGGGAAATTGGGAAATGTATTTGATCATGATGATTGGATAGTTTTGATGAGCTTTGCTTGAGGGCAAGCAAAGAACAAGTGTGGGGATGTGATCACGTGGTAAATAATCAATTTAATCAATGTGTAAATACGTGATATTAGTGAATTTTGGCCCGAAACACGTTTACTTTGAGTATGTTTATGAATTTTAGGTGTGAAGAGTTTAAAGACGTGTTCGGGAGTAAATTGGAGGGTTAGAAGAGGCGTCGAGTACTAAAGAGTGCAAGAACATGGGTTTCGGGAAGCCAAAACTTCGGGGACGCATAACTGGAGCTAGGAGAAGAGTTACGGGGCCCATAACATATGAAAACTAAGTTTCTCGACGAGACGAAGATGTTGGTGCGGTCATTCTGGGCGCATGATACGCTCAGCCTGAAGTTTCATACGGCCAGCGTACCATACGCCCAGTTTTGAGCGTTGGCAGAATCTGGCAAGCGTAGGACACCATTTTGGGCGTATCATACGCCCAGGCCCGGCGTATGATACGCCGGAGGCCGGAAAAACTGAATTTTCAGCAGATTCTTCCCATATTTAAGGCGGGATTCTAGGGTTTCGAAAGTAACTCTTTTTTGGACGAATTGGGGGCGAAAAAGTGACGATTTTGGGCATCTAAACTCTTCCGAATCCATCCATAATCGTGAAATCATCACCCGAATCAAGAATCAAAGTGTGCTAATGAAGATGCGTGACTAGTTCTTCTTTGAAATTGCTTCCGGGCAATTAGGTTAGTGGATGAACTTTGATTGAATGTTTAAACTTAGGTTTTTGGATTGTTTTCGTTTTAATAACTCGAATTCAATTGTGGTTTGATTGATGTAAACGATTTATTTGTGTTCAAGCATTAAGTTTTGCCATCAGTGATTCGGTTTTCTTGCATTGTTTACTCATTGGTATTTGGGTGTTGCTTTACATATCTAAATTGACAATTGTGTGAATGAGCAACTCTTAAACGTTTGTTCCATTGTTGTCACTTTGATCAAACCAATTAACAAGTTCATGTCTATGTGATTTCCAACTAAGTTTAACCTAAAATCATTGTGAATCTACTAACCTAAACCCGGAAGTGATTACTTTTTTTCTCAATTGTTTGCAAACTTATTAATCATAATTGTTGCTTTGAAAATTTCGTTAATTCAATTTAAATTCAAGTTTACATTTTTCTTTGTTAAATCAAGTAATAACTTAAAGCTTAGCACTTTCCACTGATTCTCTGTGGAGACGACCTTACTTACCCGTGCTATAGTCATAGGTAGCTGAGTCCCTACTTTTACATTGTTTTTAATTGACCTACGACACCTCGATCAGATACCAGGTGAGTTTCGTACAACCTCTTTTCTTTTTAATATTTTACAAACATCGGGTATCACTGTGGAACTTTTCTAAACTATATGATATGTATCACTGTTATCGGCATGATTTCATGTGATTTGTTGATAACTTGTGGATTTCATGGGATTTTGCCGTAGAACAGAACTCTATCACAGAACTCTATCACAGAACTTGAAAGTCCTCATTCATGAACTGTATCTAGTGAACCCATGTGGGGCCGAACAGAAAACACTGATAGTACTATCGGCTGACAACCCATTTGCCGAGAGCTTGCAACTCCCCTTGGTGTAAATGTTTGTTATCTGTTTCCAGAACTTCTTAATGTAGTGATAGACATTAAGACAATGAGGCACTAAAATATTTACCGGCGAGTAGTATTTTTATAAAACGAGAACGAAGTAGTCTGAAAGGAACTAGATACGGGTCCCATGGTTATTTTGAACCGAACATGTTGAGAACTTACATATCATATCATATTGTTGAACTGAATTTTACGATCTCACCAGCTTTGTGCTGATCTTTCAAACTCAAACATTTTTGCAGGGAGACAGTGACCAACGGAGATGATGCACATTAAGCACTTGTAATTAAATAATTGAGATTGTGTAATAAACTTAGTTTGTAAAATGTAATGTTGGTTGTAACAATGATCCTTGTAATGTATTTATTTTAAGTTAATTTATGTGTTGTGATACCGGATCAAGCAAGTCACACCTCATCTCTGAGACATCACCACTATGCTTCCACAACCTTCTCAGAACGACGAATGATATCATCTCAGGTGACGAGAGGTGGGGGTGTGACATTTAGTATGCCATAAAAGGTATATTTTGTTGCAAAAGTGATTGTCACTCCGTTGTAAATCAGAAAGTGTACCACGTTGTAAAAGTAAATGTCGAAAAACCCAGATACAAAGACAAACATGACGATAATTATAATGGTAATAAAAGAAAACCGTAAAAATGAAATATTAAAAAAAGTTGCAAGAAATTTTTTTTGTTCAAAATTAACGTAATCATTTTTTTATTGCCAAAATGAAAATACCAAAAGTTTTTGCCCCAAATCAAAATAGTCAAACTTTTTAACCAAAATGAAAAAAACTAAAAAAATGTAAGATTTTTTTGTGTCCAAACCTAGAATAATCAAACTTTTATTATCAAACTAACAATACAAAAACTTAACATTCAAATTTTTGTGGTTAAAATGAAACAACCAAATTAGAGTAATCAAACTTTATTGTCAAATTAAAAAAATACAAAAGCCTAACACTTAAACTTTAAAATACAAAAGCCTAACACTTAAACTTTTGTGGTTAAAACGAAATAATCAAATTTAATAATCTCTTATCAAAACAAAACAAATGTTACTTTTCAAATTGTTGTTACTAAAATAAATAAAAAAATAATAATAAAAGTATGGTGAAGATTTGGGACAAAACTAAAAACAATCCAAAATTACTATTTCTACACTTTCTTTTTAAGATATATTAATTAATAATAATTTAAAACTGATCCTAGTGTGAATTCCTAGACTGGTAACATGTACACTACGAGTGTAGAGAGTTATGCTCGTATCTGTACATAAGAAACCCGAGTCTTTATAAGCTAACACAAAACTTGTTAACTAACCCACAGAGGGCTAACCATTAGCCAATAAGGCTAATCATTAAGCAGCACATGTCAATGTGCGAGATGCTTGAGTAATGGTTTGTTTAAAAAAGATAGTGTACATATAGTTTGTCTATATGCGTGAACATGAAATGATCAGCATTACAAGTAGACATGGTAAAGTTTAAATGGGGAAATTATTTTCTACAAAACGTAAGGTGTAATTATGCATACTAGTGACGGAGCTTGAAAAAACTCCTAGGAGGACCAAAGGATTTTTAGGAATAAAAACAGAGGAGGCCAGAATCAACAGCTATAAAATTCTCCAACAAAATACTGTTGAAGATATGCGTACCCGTTTTGTAGATGCAATCCAAAGAACCGATTGATAAAACATAAACTTGTAAATCACTTGGATATTTCTAAGAATCGGGAAATTACTTTCACTTTCTGAACAAACTATTTTGATGGAACTCTCAAAATGTTTAAACATATAATACTTATGAAGTTAAGAATGAATTTGATACGAATCTAAGAAGAAACTGTTCCCCTAATTCTCTCTGTTCGTTCGTATGAATCTCTCTAGGTGACTGTTTTTCTATGTGGTTTTGTGTGCACCCTTTATTTCGGTTTTTGTTCCCTTTTCTATATAATGAAAAAGTTACAAACAACCTTCAAAACCACAAACAGACCAACAACCCAAACAAACTTAAATCCAATAGTTTATCAAATAATTGATTAATATAACCAATTAAATAATAAACACAAATAGAAACCTTTAATTATAGCATAAGTTAATTCAATATCACAAAAATCCTTTGATAATGCTAAAATTATCAACAACTACTAAATCGATCCTTTTGAGTGGAAAAACAACAAGGGTCAGGCCACCCCGGGCCCATGGAAAACTTTGACCCTGATGCATATGCGGGTTATAATAACCGACCACTCGATAGAATACTACAAACACAAGTACACAGCAATAATTAAATGGCCAGAGAGTATAGAGATATGGCCAATGCGATTTACACAGTCGATAACGGTCCTTGGTGCTACTTGAATAAGCAAAGAAACAACCGTAGAGCCTGAACTAAGAGGCCATAACTCATGCTGCCTGCAATTGTACGTATAAAACAGAGATGTATGTGTGCTTACATGCATGGTAGAAAGATAAGACTCCCAATATAAAGATATTTTGAAAAATAATTGTATCTATAGTAACTATCCTATGGTAACATGTTTTTATAAACATGTTATCAGACATACTTGTGACCCAAATATCATGTGGCTATGATACAATCAAACACAACAGACTACTTGTCCACTTTTAAAAAAAAATCTTGGCATGCATCAAGTACTAGATGTGTTATAAAGAGGGAGGCGATTCAACTCTTTTCTAACATTGATCTTCAAGTCATAGTTTCCAAAATTTTGTTGCTCTTCTTGAATTTCCACAAGGGATTCGACAACAGCGTTGTTGGAGTCATTAACGTCGATAAGCTCAAGAGTCGAGATGTAACCGATTTCAAGAGGGATCTCTTTAAGATGTCGGCATGCATCAAGTACTAGATATTTGTGTTAGACATGGGAAGTTAGTACTAGAAGCGTCCCACTGCTCGATATTTAAGCCCTGCAGCTTCAAGAATTTTAGTTGCTGAAACGAGACGTCACCATTTTCCCATTTGGGTCCCAAAAATGCATGAACTAGTATATTCAGAACCTCTAAGTTTGGTAAAGATTGAACAATTGAAAGTTTTTTTAAAGAATCAGGAAATGTAATGCCAATCTTTCGGAAGTTTAATTTAATCCACGTCAGTGTTTCAAGGGAACTGAGTAACTTGAAGTCTTGATGGTTGTTTGCGAGAGTCCCACATGTAAGCTTCTTGATACGAGGAAAACATGTATCCCAACTTTTAGCCGCATCAATCAAAGTAACATCGGAAATGGTTTGCAAATTCATTGGTTTTTCAACTGAAGGAAAGCAAATATAGCCATCACTCCATAAATGCCTCAAATTAACCAAGTTTGATATGGTATTTGGTAAGCGAAAACGTTCAGAAATTTTAAAAATGATTGTTTGAAGGCTCCAAAGATTGCATATCGAGGATGGAAACCCTTTTGTATACCAAAACGCAAGGTATCTTAAGTGAACAAGTAATCCTATAGCTAAGGGGAAGTCTTGTAGTTGACACTTTTTTAGATCCAACACCATTAGAAGAGGGTAGGAACAGAAATATTCATTAGTGATGTTGATCCAAGACTTGTTATGAAACCACAAAAGCGAATGAACCCATCGGAACGGTTGATGAGAAAACTTGTTGGATCCGAAGACCCTGTATGTGAATATGCGACGTGGCTTATATTCTCCCATAGACGAAAAAGGACTCCTTGGATTGTCTATTTTTAGGCAGAAATGTTCTTGTTGTGCTCTTTGCAAGCAGAACTCCCTCAGAAGATCATGGACAGAACAAGTTTTGATTGCACGATTGAATTTTCTATCTACAACGGTTACAAGATTCCTATCGACTAGTTCCATCAGGTAATCCTCTCCAATTTCTTCTAAGCTTCTCTTTCCATCTTCTTCTATAAATCCCTCTGCCATCCATAGCCAGATCAATTTTTCTGCTTGAAATTTATGGTCTTCTGGGAAGCCTCCAAAATAGAGAAAGCAGTTTTTCAAGTGAAGAGGTAAATGGTCATAACTCAAAGCCAAGATATCCACGTTCCCGGTTTGATCACTCATAATGTAAGAACCGACACATTCAGCTATTCTTTGCCATGAATATGTGCTCACTGCTTCTTTTGCGAGAACTCCTGCTATGGTAACCACTGCAAGTGGCAAGCCACGACACTTCTTTGCAATTTCCTTTCCAGGTCCGATCAATGATATTGGGAAATCATCGCGGTGAAAGACCTTCTTACAGAGCAGTTCACAACTTTCCTCATCAGTCAGAAGTTCCAACTGATGAACAAAACCATGTGATTTTGCATGTAAAGAAACTTCATAGAGACGACTGGTTAGCAAAACTCGACTTCCCTTGTTATTATTTGGGAAAAATAGTTTGAGATTATCCCAAGCTTTAATGCTCCAGATATCATCAACAACAATCAAATATCTCTTGCCTATAAGACTTTTGTGCAACTTTTCGCGAAGTCTTAGGGCACTTGCATTTACAGAGTCGAAGTCAGGGCAAACGGATGCCAGAAGCTGAATCAACAAATCATGCGTTTCATATGTTTGAGAAATAGTCACCCATGCTCTGATATGAAAATGGTACACAACAAAAGGATCATTAAATACTTTGGTAGCAAGGGTAGTCTTTCCTAGTCCCCCCATACCAACAATAGATACCACATCCAGTTGCTTTTGATCTTCAACCAGTTTGTCCCGTATCAGCTCAGCATCGCGGATGAGCCCCACAACCGTTTCTTCCAATACTTTCTTCTTTCCTAACGGATATCTAGTGCGGGACGTTCCAGCAAAAGCAGTTTGTTTTTGTGATTTCAGGCTATCAATGCTTCTAGATGAATCCATTTTCAGGTTATCAAAGACTGTATTGAGTTCCTATTTGATAGAGTTGAGTGATCCCATCACATCTTTAAGATTAAGTGAGTAATACTTGTGAGTTGATCTCTCATTTTTCATATAATTTAGGAAGTACTTCACAGAACCATAGATGCTGTGACATGTAGTTGTAGTATACAAAGAGACCTACAATAGTATGTGCCTCTTGTGCTACATCTTTCATTCTTATCTTCAGATTTCTTACTTGTTCCTCAACAAATAAGATTTGGATAATGCAGCATAGCTCTTGATAAAGCAGCTGCATTTGAGTTCTTTTTGATAAAATTGTCGTGCTTATTGCTTCTTTTTGATAATGATTGTTGCTGTAACTCAGCTGCATCAAGTTCTCCATGAACAATTCCAGTCCTTTGAGGCCTTTTCGATAAAATTGTTGCGCTGTTTTTGACTACTGGATGATTTTTTCTGTAACTCAGCTGCATCAAGTTCTCCATGAACAATTCCAGTCCTGTGTATGACATCTTTTCTCCCTTCAGCAAATCAAATCAAGAGTTTTTGATGAGTTTAATCAAAAACTCATCAAAAATTGCTTAGTTTCAAACAAACACCCACAACTAAGAATTGAATCCAACTTTAAACATGGATAAAACCAACTAATTAGCAAACTTTGATGAAGATATATAAAAGCAAAATAAGACATTCGTAAGTAACAAGAAGAATCTCCAGTCTAATATAATCAAAATTAAAGGTGTGGTGTTATACTTACAAATTACAATTTGAGGACAATGAGAGTATCGTTTGATTGATTAAAAAGATGATTGATCGGAGTAATCGAGAAAGATTAAGGTGATTGATTTGAGGACAATGAGAGTGTGCGTCGACGAAGACTCCTGAGTCAACCGAGATTTTTTTTTTCTTTTTATTTTTTCAAAATATTGCTCATTAATGATGATCAACCCATCGCCAGTAGTCCTCAACTCCTCGCCTCACGTTAGTCAATTCATCTTTTTATAACTCATCACACCGACACTATAGGTCTCGAATATGCGAGACTATAAACCCCTCTGACACGCACTAATTTGGTAATAATTGGGCTCGTATAGGACCTATATGACTCATATAGGCCTATATGATACAATATGATACGTATACAAGATCAATCATTAATGCTAAGAAATCTGACAATTTATGATTGATCCCCTTATACGTCTTTTATAAACGTATATAACCCTTTAAAAATAAGTAGACTTTGATTTTCTTAAATTTGATTTTCCATTGCTTTATGTTTTAAATTATAAGTTTAATTTTTATTTTTCTATAAAGTGTTGTTAAAAAATATATGATATTTAATTAAAAAGAAAGTATTTTGAATAATATTTATTATTTTTTTGAATGAAATTTGGAATATGGAACCCATATTTTATCCATATAAGGATTTGAACCCGTAACCTCCTCAATATTGAAGCCACATGGTACATTTTCTCAACCACTTGAGCTGATCAAGATCATTGGTGAATAATATCTATTAAACATGCTTAATACAAACATTTCTAACATAATAATAATAATAATAATAATAATAATAATAATAATAATAATAATAATAATAATAATAATAATAATAATAATAATAATATTATTATTATTATTATTATTATTATTATTATTATTATTATTATTATTATATGTTCATAGTCTTGCTTCAAACAACGAAAACATCCAAACCACATGGATGAAAATAACAATCAACTCTAATATTAATTTAGATTTTTTTATCCAAATAGATTTTTCTAACTTTTGAGGTTATAAACAATGTTTGAATTCGAAACTAGGGGTTTAATATACTAAAAAGAGATTTTTGCCTAAAAAAGTAAAAAACAATAGAAATTTGACATGTGACACCGCTATAAATATAAAAAAACAATAATGTAGTAGAAAAAACATAATCTAGTACGTAAAAACAAAAAATCTAGTAAAAAAAATAAAAATCTAGTACAAAAAAATAAAAATGTAGTACAAATATAAAAATACAATACAATAAACACAAGAATCTAGTAAAAAAACAAAATCTAGTACGAAGAAAAATCCAATACAAAGAAAAATCTAGTACAAAAAAAACAAAAATCAATACAAAAAAACAAAAATCAAGTACAGAAAAATGAAAATTTAGTAAAAAAAAATAAAAATATATAACAAAAAAAAACACAAAAAATCGAGTACAAGAAAAATGAAGAACAAAAAAAATAATCTAGTACAAAAAAATAAAAATCTAGTAAAAAAAGATACGAGGTTATACCTAAATTGTCATGATCTTTCCCCTTATAAACTATGACCATAAAAGTCATGTAACTGTTATTTCAAAAATTTTATATACAGTAAATATATGTTAACTTAAACTAAATAAACCTCTTAACCTAAAACGCCTAAGAAGGATCTTGAGCCTTTAGATCATTAATTAATGGCTATGATTAAATCAAGTTATTGAAGAGTATTTTAGTCATGCTTACTTTTGTTGGCTTTTTATCAAATTCACCCATATTCTTTAAATGTTCATAACTTTTACATACGAAGTTATTTTCTTGAAAAAAAATATATATCATAAAAGCGATCATTTTTTATCTTCAAAATTAGTATAATTTTGCTATAGAAAAAAACTTGTTTTTTTAGTTCATTAGGTCTTTTGTACCTAGCATTGCGTCTTTTGTGCATGTCGTTGCGTCTTTTGTGTTTCTAATCAATGTTGTGTTTTCGTGAACAATTTAAGACGCAATGCTGTTGCATAATACATAATGTCAAATAAGGATGGCATAATAACAAGTATAAATAACACAATGATCATTAAAAAAGACACAGTTACCTGTAAAAAAAACACAATGACGAGTATGAACAGTTGTGTACAGGTTATTGTGTCTTTGTATATACAATGTATCTTTTGTATAGGCATTGTGTTTTTTGTACAGGCCGGCCATTGTTTCTTTTTGTATTTTTGCTCAATATTTTGCTTTCCAACATTATCGTATATAAAAGTTATGATCGTTTAAAAATTTAATTTTTTGTAACAACATTATACTCGTTTTTAAGATAAAAATGCTAGTTTTTATGATATATTATTTTTGAAAAAAATAATATCGTATATGAAAGTTATGATCGTTTAAAAAATGTGAGGGGAAAGTGGTTATAAATAAATTACCCTCTAACAACTTTTCTTTCTAAAATTTTAAAATTTTCTTCTTAAATTTAATCTCCTGATCTAATGGTTAATAATATTTCTTAGACTTTTTAAAATAAAAAAGTCTATTTAGTTAAACCTAATTATATTTGTAAAGCCAAATATTTTAAAAGGTTATTCTAATGCATGAATATATACATATGTGTGTAAGTAGAAAAAAATTAGAATGTAATATGATTCATACTATTTTGAAGTTAGATACTACAAAAAGATAATTAAAAATAATAGTTAATGTTTATAATTATTTTTTTGTTATTTAAGTTAGATATAACAAAAAATGGAAAATGCATAATAAGTATTTTAAATATCTTACTATTTGAATAAAGACTGATGTTAGAAATTTCTAATGTAAATGAAGAGTAAGCGCTTGATCTTGTAAACATACCTTTGGATGTTTTATCTTTCATTTTTGTTTTTCTACTTTTCGGATCTTATATGTATAAAAGTTGTCAATATAATGCAAAAAATATATGTAAACAAAGTAAAATAACAAGGTTAATAAATGAATAGAAAAAAAATACTAAATAAAAAATTGCACGAACTAACAAATATTATATAACTAGGTTTATTCACCCCGCGCGTTGCTGCGGGTTATCACAGTAAACTGTCGCAAATGGGTGTTATATATCATTTGCAGAAATATAAGTTACATAACAAAATAAAATTATCATCACGAACTCTATATTAATTTTTTCATAAAAACATGAAAAATCCTCACAAATATGTTATAAAAATAATAGAAAAAATTACTTACAAAATCCGTCTTACCGGCAACCAATCGTTTGAATTAAAAGAAAAACCCAACTATCTAAACAAATCTCTCAAATTTGATACTCTTATATATGTTTACTACTTTTTAAATTTAACAAAAATTCCGATGGTCCAAATCTAAATTTTCAAAACCTCACTATATGTTGGGAATTGTAGTAACCATTTTAAAACTTTTAATTAATCATAATAATTATAAAATCAAAATTTACGATTGCGGAAGCGATTAGGTTACACATTTTGTTTCATAAACAAAAATTCCCAAAACCAAATATCCAATTACATGCGAATAAACAAAACAACCATAGGGTGTTTAGAATTGACCTCAATGAAGAACCTCCAAAAACATACCTTGGATTCGATAGTTGTCTTGCTAGATGACTTGAATCACAAAACACGATCTCTATCGTGTATCACCGTAACAACCGCGTGCTCCAAAACCACCCTTGGTGGTTCGGCTATGGCTTTGGTGGCTAGTGGTGTTGGCCGAAACCCCTAGAGGAGAGGGGAGGTGGTCGTGAGGTAGAAAGAGAGTGGGAGAGTTTGTTGTCAAAAATGTGTATTAAAAAATGTTAGGTTGGATCTCCATTTAAAGTCAAATGAAGATCCACTTTTATAGGAATTTTGAATTTACCAATTCAAAATTAATTCCCACCTTTTATTTTACATTTTATTTAAATTAAACTCTTTTAATTTGTTTAAACTCTTTTAGTAATTAAACCATTTAATTACTACTATCTAATATTACTAACTAACAATTAGTTAGTAACATTTAATTAAATGTCTAAAGTTTAACTAATTAAACTTTATCAATTTAATTATAATTAATTATCACAATAATTAATTCCTCCAATATTATTATTATTTCACAAATAATAATAACACATCACTTTATATAATTTGTGAAATTGAATATGTCTAAAACAAATTTTAGACATAGTCACATTACTATCTTCCAAAGTGTAACTCTTTGGATCGTACCCCGATTGTAACGTTGATATTATCGATGATCGGACATCATATATCCAACACTATATGGATCGGTCACTTAAATAATATAACATATAATATATAATAATATATAAAACATAATATATATATATATATATATATATAATATTGAGAATTGTGTCCACTCACTATATCCTTCTAATATGATCTTGAATAATATATATACTATCCCTTTTTCGTCACTTGTAATACTATATAGTAATAATAATAATATATATGGATATAAAAAATAATTTGTAGGCCATACACTAAAATTCAAAACTACACTATTCTTTTGAGTTGCATTTTAATATATAGTACTATCATGTATAGTATAACACAATCATACTGTTAATATTAATTAAATCATGAAAGAATAGTTGATTTAATTTAAACAAAAGTTTATACAGAAAGTAATTTGAAGTGAAAATTCTATGCGTAACTACTAATTATTAAATAAAAACTACTATAATAACCATAGGAAATGCTAGTTTTTTCTCTCATTAATGTAAACAAAAAAATGATGACATAAATATTTCTAAATTATGTATCATATTAATTGACCAATGATGTCTTGTCTATGGTAAGATGGAGGGATGAGTGAGTGATAGGAACCCAATGCCTGTGTTCGATTCTTGATCCTACCGGGTTTTATCGTTGTGTCTTTGGGCGGGTGCTTAGGTCGGGTTTTCTCCTGGGAATTGGTGGTTGGTGGGCTAGGGGTTCCGTTCGTCTGGAATAGTGGCCAGCTAGGGCATCCTTTAGCCATTAGGGGCCGCGTACCTGACAGTTGATTAGTTGGTCGTTAAAAAAATGTGTCACATTAATTGAGATTTGAAATTCAAGAAGCAACATAAATGGAGTTATACTAATTAAATGTGAAGTTTAATGATATCACATTAACAATAAAGGTTTTAGACGAGAAACAAAATTAATGTGATTTAGAAACATATCATGTGTGTCTAAAAACTTTAACTTACTAGAGTGGATAGAAACATGTATAAACAAACTTACCTGGTATATTCCTATTTTTCAGTAGGGTCTGGGGGAAGGATGGAGACAAACATTACTTCTATCCTAGTTGGGATAGATAGACTGTTTCGAATGAGTCCTCTGCTCAAAGTTATCGTATAAAGTTAATCATCTCAACTATTTTAACGTTATTTTCATAAAATAAGGAAAATAACGTTAAAATTAGAACAATTTAACTTTTGCTCATATGGCCCATACATATATACATTATATACGTGCACCGTAAATGGGTCGTTATATATATATATATATATATATATATATATATATATATATATATATATATATATATAGGAATTGAATCCAATGAAAACTCAATCTTAGAGATAAAATATTTAAACCCTATGTGAGCCATTGATCGATTTGGAATCTTGAAAATAAATATGTAGTTCACATTAACCCACATTAAAAATGATTTACTATATATATATATATGATGTATGCTAATTTATTTCGTTGTTTAATTTTTTTCGATTATAGCAAATCAATGATTCATCCAATGTAACATGTCATCTTTTAATGCACTAGCAATGACTAAACATTGTGACACCAGTACTGAATTATACTTGAGATTTTCATACTGTTCAAAACTGGTTTTGAAATGCTGTTCAGTTGTTTTACAACAGAAATATCCTCTTTTGTAGGGTCAGTTGCCGGAGATTTTGGGCAATCCTTTTATGGTTGCGTGAAAATCTCCATATAAAGTCAATTATAAGTTTTTAAAACATGTAAGGTAAATTACGGTTTTGCCCTATCTGATTTAAGTGTTTTAACCATTTGATACAAAATTGAATCTAATATCAATTCAGTCCATGTGTTTTATACATCTATCGGTTTTGTCCTAT
Source organism: Mikania micrantha (assembly GCA_009363875.1). Taxonomy (NCBI): domain Eukaryota; kingdom Viridiplantae; phylum Streptophyta; class Magnoliopsida; order Asterales; family Asteraceae; genus Mikania; species Mikania micrantha. Next base: position 74,599,915 of record CM018681.1, on the reverse strand, counting down.
CAAACTTAACTATTATAACGGTTTTGGCCCAAAATCTAATTATGGTCGGGTGTCAAAAACGTTAGTTTTTATAAAGCACAGGGGCTGAATTGATAAAGATTTATTTTGGGTCGAAATAGTTAAAACACTTAAACAATATAGACCAAAATCATAATTTCACTCAAACATGTATGCGTCGTAGTATTAATGTATTTCAAATTGTAATTATCATAATATATTTTTTAGCATCTTTGGACACACACACTTTTGGGATGGCAGTTTGAAGAAATGCATAGAGCGAGAGAGTCACAAATGGAATGAATATTGAATGATTATGTCACCTTAGTTTGTCAAGCTATTAGTTGAAGGATCAATTGACGCGGATCAACGACGATAGCACGAGCCAATTATATTAGGGTGTTCAAAATATCCGAAACTCAAAAAAATTTGAAATCTGAATCGTATCCCAAATCCGAAAAAGCCTCATCCGAAATCTAGTTCGGGTCGGAAAATATGATTTTAGGTTCGTGTCGGGCTCCGGATATGCAAAAACTTGTTTTTTCATGTTATTCGGATGTAAAAAATCGAGTTTTTCGGATCGGATAATATATTTTGAGATTCGGGTCGGGTTTCAGATAGACCAAAAATAATTTCGAATCCGAAAACTCGAATAACTCGTTATCCGACTCGATGAACACCCCTAAATTATATCACCCATTATGAGATGTTGTTAACGTAAAGTTGTGTTAGCATTAAATAATTTATAAAATAATTATTTATTATTTTTGTAAGTATATATGACGAAGAAAATTTGCATCCCCTCTTTTCCTGTCCGTAGTGTTAATTTTTTGGCCGAAATGCTATTTTTAGTTAAAAATAGAGGTTTCCTCCCCCTCGCTTCAAAAAATTAATATGTATTATGGGTTTCAAAAATTTCCGCCCCCCTCTCAAGTCAACCAAGCTCTGCCACTGTTTGTATTGACGAAAAACTACAAATTTATGTATTCTTTCCGCATCAGTCTTTATTTGTTTGTTACAAGGCATACTATATTGGCAAAATTTTGCCAACAAAAGATACAAGAATTGCAAGTTCAGGTAAAGTGTGGCCTCCTAATGGTGTTCATATTAGCCTATATTCAATGGTGGTAATTTGTATGGTATTACGTATGCTATAGCTCAAAACATGTCATTGATGTGGTAAGAAGTAAATTTAAAAGATGTTTGTCTCAAGTACAATGTTTTATCGTCGAAGAATTATATGTTATACGTAAAATGCAATGATGTAAACTTATTCTGATCGTGTAATATTGTAATAATAACCTGTCTTTAATGAAAATTTCAAATTTGATAACACGTAAATGAAATTGCTTGAACATGATTAAAACACATTTCAAACTAATATTATTATATAATAAAGGTAATTTAAATATTAATACATTACATAATTAAAATGCCTTGTAATTGTAATTGTGTTCGTCTTCTTATGGGATATGTCATGCATAGAGTAGGGATTGTTCGTTTTGCAATTCATCACAAGACGCGAACTTTGTTTTTTTATCCAAATGATTCAAAATGTCATTTTTGTTCCCTGGTGTATGTTTTTTTTTGTTTTTTTTGTTAAATAGGACATTTTAAACTTTTTAAATATAAGGATTAGTTTATATCATTTACTCAAGTTACTTAGAGAACAAACTAAATGATTAAATGTGAAATTTACTCAAATGTATACCCAAACCATACCCACCCCCATTCGCTACCTCTGACCACGATTCAACCACCACGGCTACACAATTCAACTCTGGAGACCTTTGACCAAACACTATTACCCTCCAACCAAACCCTAGGTAATCATATCATTTCACAATTTAACTTTTTTACAGCATAGTGAGTCGATTATGAACAAAACCAACCTAGAGTTTGAAATTTTTTAAGGTAAGTTAGGTTGAACAAAACTCTCCAGTGATGGTAAAGGAGGGTGTTTGTGGTGATGGAGGAATGACATGGGTGGGTATTATAGTGTCGGTGGCAGTTGTGGTATGGGGAGGTGACATTGGTGCTAAAATACCTTGAGGGAGAGAAAGAGGAGATACACACACATATGGTTGGAATGGGGCGGTGATGCGATGGTGGCGGCTTGTTGATGGAAATGAGTGGTGATGATGACCCACAACATTGGATAAGGAAGAGAGCAAAGAGTGAAAGTTTTTAAATTCCCTTCTATTTAACTGAAAAATAAACAGTGTTAGTGGGTTCGATATAATCATAATAGAATGCATATGTCAAAAACAAAAAGGATATTCTGAAACTTTTGAATTATAAACGTTATTTAAACCAAACCATATGAAACGAAAACAAAGCATACTGAATTTACTATTATATTGTGAATATTTTCAAACTGTTATAGAGGGAAAAAAAAAAGCAAACTTTTTAAATTGTTAAATTTTTATGATCAAAATAAAAGAAATAAATTCCCCTATATATCGTACTTCTTTTCTTGTAGCAGCAACAAATCAGAAGTAGGGGTAGTAGTAGTAGGCTCGTGTATTCTTAATTTTAGTTTTCTATTAATTTATAACTAAACTTTTCTACATGCAAGTTCTAATAAGTGTCATTCTTATGTAAAACCCAAAAACATTAATAAGCCTGATTTCAAGTTAGATCATAACAATGTCTACACTCTTAAAACAACCAAAACAATTATCAAAAAAAATATAAAAACTCAAAAATTTTGGATGGACGCATCCTTGAATGGGTCATCTGCTACAGACAATCAAGCATGATCCTAAATACCAAAACGTAAATAAAAAATACGATGCAACGATCATCAATCTGTCGTAAAAACTTAAAGCGAACTCCATTGTAAAAGTTAGTGTTGCTCCATCGTAAAACCTGAAGGTTTAGTGTGACAATTGCAATTGAGAAATTCGTCATCAATGACGTGAGCTCATTTGGCCGTGCTTGAAATCCATGTTGATTTAGCTATGATAATTATTACAGGTTGATAGTATGCGAGAAATGGTGAACATAATCGAAAACCGTGCGCGTAACGGAGTTCCGGATTGTCCGGAATCGCAAAACGAAGAAAAGTACAAAAATGTCAAAGTCAAACGTTCCAGACAGTACGCCTAGCCCCAACCTTCCACGCTAGGTGGTACGCGCGAGTACAAAAATATCTGAGCTTCTGAGTGCCTCGCGCGGTACGCCTGGAGTCAAGTAGTCATGCTAGGCGGTACGCCTAGCCTATGTCGGTTTGAAAAATGAGTTTTCTTCACCAGGTTTCATGCAATTCGAACATAGCCTCAATTTTTCGAACATCAGCTCCAAAAAAACTCCATCAGACGACCATTCAGCTCCAAAAATTCAATTGTGAAGCCATCCAAAAGCGTAGATAGCATCAGGAAACATATTTACAAGTTCTGATCGTTATTCTGCAGCTGAAAATCCGTCAGATTAGGTAACAGTTTGTTTTAACCTTCTAGTTTGATAATGATTGATTAGATCTTGTTTTTGAACGTAATGGTATAGTTAGGGTTGTTGATTATTGCCTAGATAATGGCTAGGATTGATTAGAAACGAAAAACGTAATGTTTTAACGGGTAAATTCTTGTTTTGATCTGTTGTAATGCCCGGTTTTTTTGAAATTATAACAATGGTTATAATGATTTAAACCATTTGATTGTGACAATGTAGGTGATTAGTTTGGTTAATCTTTGAAATGCAAGGTTAAATCCTTGAAATGCAAGGTTAAATCCAAGTGTTTCAAACTAATCACAATCATTAACATACTCATTGGAATGATTATCTGATGTTTATGATAACAATCAGATTAGTATGTTAAACATGGGTAGTAAACCAATTACAATGTCACGTTATGAAATTTCATGATACTTGGGTAATCAATAACAAGGATTGATCATTCTTAAGCCATAAATTCATCTAGAAACTGTTTTAGTATCATAATCGACAACATTAACTATTTGGTTAATCTGAGATTATTCTGATTAATCTAACGTGTCATCAACCTTGTAATAGGAACCTGAATCAGTATGGGTTCCTACATTATCATACATTGTATGATATGACATTAAAATAATTAATTAAAAACCTAATATCGGTTTGATGACTTTCAAGGCAATGTCTCTGACATTGAACGTTCAGAAAGATCTAATAAGTAACTTAAAATATAAATAACTCATTTAACCTAAACAAATGCAGAATCACTTTATTACTACCAATTGGGTGATATTCTACTACTAGTGAGATATTGATCACGTGGTAAATAACCGATTTAATCAATGTGTAAATACGTGATATTAGTGAATTATGGCCCGAAACATGTTTACTTTGAGTATGTTTATGAATTTTAGGTGTGAAGAGTTTAAAGACGTGTTCGGGAGTAAATTGGAGGGTTAGAAGAGTCGTCGAGTGCTAAAGAGTGCAAGAACATGGGTTTCGGGAAGCCAAAACTTCGGGGACGCATAACTGGAGATAGGAGAAGAGTTACGGGGCCCATAATATATGAAAACTGAGTTTCTCAACGAGACGAAGACGTTGGTGTGGTCATTCTGGGCGTATGATACGCTCAGCCTGGCGTTTCATACGGCCAGCGTACCATACGGATTCTAGGGTTTCGAAAGTAACTCTTTTCTGAACGAATTGGGGGCGAAAAAGTGACGATTTTGGGCATCTAAACTCTTCTGAATCCATTCGTAATCGTGAAATCATCACCTGAATCAAGAATCAAAGTGTGGTAATGAAGATGCGTGGCTAGTTCTTCTTTGTAATTGCTTCCGGGCAATTAGGTTAGTGGATGAACTTTGATTGAATGTTTAAACTTAGGTTTTTCGATTGTTTTCGTTTTAATAACTCGAATTCAATTGTGGTTTGATTGATGTAAACGATTTATTTGTGTTTAAGCATTACGTTTTGCCATCAGTGATTCGGTTTTCTTGCATCGTTTACTCATTGGTATTTGGGTGTTGCTTTACATATCTAAATTGACAATTGTGTGAATGAGCAACTCTTAAACGTTTGTTCCATTGTTGTCACATTGAACAAACCAATTAACAAGATCATGTCAATGTGATTTCCAACTAAGTTTAACCTAAAATCATTGTGAATCTACTAACCTAAACCCGTAGGTGATTACCTTTTTTCTCAATTGTTTGCAAACTTATTAATCATAATTGTTGCTTTGAACATTTCGTTAATTCAATTTAAATTCAAGTTTACATTTTTCTTTGTTAAATCAAGTAATAACTTAAACCTTAGCACTTTCCACTAATTCCCTGTGGAGACGACCTTACTTACCCGTGCTATAGTTATAGGTAGCTAAGTCCCTACTTTTACATTGTTTTTGATTGACCTAACACCTCGATCAAAATGGCGCCGTTGCCGGGGAATCAACGCGCAAAGTGCTAGTTTTTAGTTTAGTTTTAGTTTAAGTTTAATTTTAGTTGCATTTGGTTTTCAAAAACATAAAAACACAAAAAGATTTGATTTTTCTTTCAGTTTTGTTTTGTTTTGTTTATTGTTCGGAATTACGCATGGGTTTTCTTTGTTTGTGTTGTGCAGGTAATCTTACAATTGCATGCATACCCGTTATTTAAGGAAGACATCACCGTTGATCTTCGATCCCGAAATTGAGAGAACCGCAAGGCATAACCGAGTGTTGCATAGATCCGGCTTGTTAGTACCTCCAATCCAATAGCAAATTGATCAAGAAGCATCAGCCATGAGTCATCATAGTGATCATGGAGCTCCGTCAAACTACCCAATTCCACCACCACCGCCACCACATCCTAGACCACCACCTAACTACCAAGAGGATGATGACTTTCAACCTTATCCTGAACCACCTCAATCACCGCCTCAAGCACCACCTCAAGGCTTATAAGAGGGGGTAATTTCCAACCTTTTGGACCTCAACCAAATCCTATTTTTGGGCCACCACCAAATCCACCACCTACACATAACCCACCAAGGACTCCACAAAGATCTAATCAGGGGTCATCTGACACACAATCAACTCATATGAATCGCCATGATGCACCTTCTCGTCGAGCAAATAGTTTGTATCAAGAGGACAACATAAGAGTAAGGGTTGATGATTGGGATTATGGGGTGGAAAATGAAGGAGATCAACGTTATCAACGAGGTTGGGATAATGACAACCATGATGAGGGATATGGATATCAGGGTCATCAACATTATGATCGTCCTAATCAAGGATATCAAGGTCAACCAAGAGTTCCTAGAAGGCCTAATGTCAATCAATATCCTGGTGGAGAATATGAACATTTTCATGATGGTGTGCCAAGGGCACCTAATCGAGGACTAGTTCAAGGTGTGGAGAGTCATTTTAGACCACACATAGCAGTGAATGCTTCACCAATTGTTCGGCCTGAAGTAAGAGGAAGGTCATTTGAAGTAAGGCCACAGTTTTTGAATGTGTTACCCAACTTTTATGGCAAAGCACCAGAAGAACCATATCTTCATTTATCAGAATTTGAAGTTGTTTGTGGCACCATAGGGGGGCAAGGTTTCATACCAGATCAAGTGAAATTAGTCCTATTTCAATTCACTTTGAAGGATGCAGCCAAGTTGTGGTTTCTAGCATTGCCATCTGCTAGCATTTTCACTTGGGAGAATTTGCAGCAACAATTTCTCGATGAGTACTTTACTCCACAAAGAACAAGTGATGCTAGGCATGCTATAAGAACATTTCAGCAACAATCGGGAGAGTTATTCTATGAAGCCTTCAAAAGATTCAAGCAGTTGCTAAGGACTTGTCCACATCATGGGATTTCCAAATGGGAATTAATTACTGCTTTTCATGATGGTTTGTCTACTGATGACATAAGGAACGTGAATTCCACTACAGGTGGAACATTTTTGTCCAGTAGATGTGGATTGGAATTATTTGGAGAAGATGGCAGTAAATTCAAAGAGGCAAGAACAGTCAAGTAGTAGAAAGAAGTTTGCTACAGTGAAAGCCTCCGAAAGCTCTTATGATAAAGTGGAGAAGTTGGAAAGAGCAAATCAAGCACTGGAGCGAGAGTTGGCAAACTTAAAGATGGGTGGAAGTAAAGGTGCTACAAGGGAGAATCAAATGTTCTGTGTGTGTGATGGATGTGGAGAATTGGGCCACGCTACCTTGGATTGTCCTGGTCAAGGTAGAAGGGAAGAAGAAGTTAACCAAATTTATGGAGATCGCAAGCCATATGATATGAATTCTAATACATATCATCCAGGTTTAAGAAACCATCCTAATTTTCGTTATGGTAACTCTTCTAACCAATCTAATCCTAATTTTCAGGGATCAAGTCAAAGAAGCCAACAGTACCATAATAGGCAATCCAATTACAACAATCAAGGGTACAATCAAAATGGAAATAGAGGATACCAAAGGAATTATCAAACAAATCATGATCAAGGAAGCTATTCGGGAACTTCTGAAACATCAAACAAGGAAATCATGGATTTTCTCAAAGAAATGAAGAAGGCCAATGAAGTACGAGATAAATCAATTGAGGCATTATCCAAGCAAGTTGGACAATCGGCTGAAGAGGTGGCGATATACAGAAATGAAACGGGTAAGCTACCAAGTGATACCGTAGTAAACCCTTTACATCAGATTTCCACTTCAAAGAATACGAAAAATGTGCATGTTAGTTCAGTGTGCACACATAAGTGTAGTGAAGATAGTGAGTCAAAGGAAGAAAGTGATCCAGGAGCACCAATCATTCCAATTCAGATTGGGGAAGTAAAAACTAACAAGGCACTGTTAGATTATGGAGCTAGTGTTAGTATTTTACCGGGGAGCATATATGATCAATATGAGTTTGGTCCTTTACATCCAGTTGACATCACCATGGTGCTAGCAGATTCAACATGTAAACGACCACGAGGAATGTCACACCCCCAATTTTCAACTAACGGAATCATACCGTTTGGGACGTGACAAACCAGGATCTCAGACCATTAGACATAACGAAGACCTCTATATGAATTTCAAAACATACTTTGGTCTAAAACTGTAATATCAAAGTTCTACGTTGCGGAAGCGTTTTTAAAACAAAACAACCATAACGGTTTGAAAACTGTAAATTACAATGCAAAGTTTCAATTGTTCAAATCCAAATAACAGAAATTAAAAACATGCATGCGACTCGATCTCCTAGTCCATGCCTGCTTGCTTGTGTACCTTAGCGTCCTGAGAAAACATGTAAATCAAGTCAACACAAAGGTTGGTGCATACACAGGTTTAAGCATTCACAAATGTTTGAAACAACTGTTTGAACAAAATGTTGCAGATAACATAATCACACATGCATAGTCATGATAGCTAGTAATTTATACTATTTACATAAGTGGTCGACACCGAAGCTGACTGTTGCATGCTAACGCATGTTTTGCCTTGCCACTATTGTCTAGCACAAACAATAGTAATGTGAATTGGCTAGTCAAACACTTGCGTAGATCCCATCTACCAAGTGAGGTTTGTCAAACCTAATAGATCTATTTCCAACTACCACGCTTTGCACTACGGCAAACTAAACGGTTCGAAATGTAAGGACTTGTAATGCTATGTTTGCACTCAATGTAAACAGCTAACTCATGCAAGTGATAGGTATCTAAAAGTGTTTGTTGCACATGTTTTCTCCCCCAAAACAGTTAAAATAAGAAAGGGGCCGTGTACGCACCTTTGATTGTAGCAGAATGATCAAACAGGTGAAATCGCGTAGAAAGTCCTCTACGAAGAACCTGTGGTTTAACAATAACTTAGTGTTATTCGGGATGTCGTTTTGTGCTTGAAATCACATACGTGTCAACACACATATGTTAGAGTGTTAAAAATGTACATACGTATGTATGCGTAACTTTGAAATCGTTTAATAAAATCATATCATCGTTTATGATTTTATTTAAACAAGCGTAATTATACTCGATTTCGTTTTCGGTCTAAAATGTGAATTTTATTATCTTATTTGATTCGGGATTCCGTTACAGTTCCAACGCAACTTGAATGGGTCGAAACGGAATTAGAACGAAAGAATTATGAACACAATTTTAGAAATTGGTTTAAATCTAAAAAAAATGGCAGAGGCAAGGGTAGAACCCTTGACCTCCCGAACCAAACCCACCTAGTCTACCATCTGATCCTCCTCAACATTTGTATAAGACTTTGAAAACCAATTGTTTTAAATTCTGAAAGGCTTGATTCCCTTTGTTTGGCCATAGCCGAAGCCATCAAGCTCAAATCCGTCCACAATTCGAACCCAATCAACCCTGTAATCATGGGGTTTCGATTTCCCTAGTTCCAACCGAGTTCAAGGGTGGTTTAATTCGAGTATTAATCATCACAAAGTTCTAATTCAAAGTTTGAATAGATTCAAACGTATATACCCCAATCCCCATCCAAAATCGTTTAAATTCTTGAATGCCGATCAACAAATCTATAGGGCTTTTAGTGAACAGATGATTTCGTTTCCTTCTGTAACAACCAATTCCGTTTTTGAGCTCAATCTCAATCCACACCCTAATTCGCTATTCTCATTAGAACCCTAGAATCAAACTCCAACGATTCGTTATAGTTTGCTACAATTAACATGGGCTTACTCTCAATCGACCTTTTCTGAAGCTAAGGATATCAATCAATTTGTTTTTAACACTTGTTTTCATGAAAACCCCCAATTATGTTCTTATCAAAAAACCCTAGAACTAGATCATGATCAATTCGCTTCTTTAATCTTAAATTGAGATAGGTTTTTCCTTAAACGCATTATTCTGAATCTGCTTGCATAATTTAATTTGTTTCCTAAACCGGTTTTGATTGAAACCCCCAAATCATTTTTAGTTAAGAACCCTAAAACCAAAAGTCTTACAATTCGATACTGATTCCTAAAATCCGTATATGGGTTTCGTTAATCGATATATTCAGAAGCTTGAAACACAATTTAATTTAATTTTTACACCCGTATGATCAACAACCCCCAAAACGGTTTTTATAACAAACCCTAGACTCAGAACACTATCAATTCGAGATTTCAAGATGAAGTTGTGTTAGGGGTACTCTTAGTCGGCAGTTTTAGAAGGTTTATGAACGAAAACTTACTTGATTTATTGACGAATTGATGGAGATAGACTATGATGCTGTGTTTCGGCCACCCCCGAACCAATTCCTTCTGTCTACAACTTCTTTGATCAAATCTTCGAATGAATGTGCTTCTAAATGTGCCGACCAGTGTTTAGGAAGTTTCAATTGTGATCATATTAGCCGATTATCATGGAATTGATAACTATGGCAACGGTTTTGACTTTCTAGTTCTCTAATGGTTTAATTTGGCTAATTAATGAATCAATAACGTATGGAAACTGTTGATAATCATCAATATGGTGATTAGTGATCGTTTAACCCAATAATTTATCAAATTTTAGTGCTAATTCGAAATTTTGTAAGATTTTTACACTAATTTTGACTTATAAAAGTCAAAGTTGTGTTTTTACTTTAATTAAATGAGACATTCATACAATTCAAGTGTTTATACACTTGTTTTGTTAGATTTTAACATTACAGTTTGTTTATGTGACATTTCATAACAATTCTGTTAGTTTTCAGTTAACAGAATTTGCCCGAAAAGTCGGATTGTCACCAGGAATGTTGGTAGGGGTTGCAGTTAAGATTGGGGAATTTTGTTACCCCGAGGATTTCTTGGTACTAGACTATGAAGAGATCATAAAGAAGGAGCAACCAACGGTCATACTTGGAAGACCATTTTTGGCAACTGCTAATGCACAGATCAATTGTCAGGACAACACGGTTAGCATGACCTTTGGAAACCGTAAGTTGAACTTAGATATATCGTCAAATTTATTTACTTATTTTATTGAAAATAAATGTGCGATAACATGTATTAATAACAAAAGTCATTCTCAGTACAATGTTATTAGGAGGGGCACCACAGAGAAGGGTTTCATGTTTGATAGGTCCCAAGTGAAGGATGCTAAGAAAATAGTGAATGAAGATGAAAAAGCTCAGGAATCAATGGTACAAGTGGAAAACTCAAAAGAGCACATCAAGGTGGAGGCAAGATCATCAAAGTCACCGAATGGATTGAAGAAGCCACCTAAACATATCAAGCACTCGCATGAAAATGGTGAATTTGTGAAGATGAGAGAGAAAGATGAGCTAGTTGATACGAAAAAGATAGGAGAAACAAGTTGGAGTTGGGTTGATAACAACCAAGTTGGTAAGGTGACGATTGGAAGTGAATTTACCTTTCAACCACCATAAACCCAAAATCAGGTATGGTCCGGCTGAAGACCTAAACTTAGCGCTGTTTGGGAGGCAAACCAATGAACTTTGTGGGTGTGTTCACTAGAAACCCTGACGAGACTTCACTCGTCCACTCGGGCTACCGAGGGGTTTGAAAGGCTTGTTGCATATGCTAAATGCAATTGTGATTCCTACGAAAGTGAGTTAGGATTTTTTTTTGTGTTGTATCATTTTTCTTGTTTTATTTATTTATTTTGTGTTGCATAGGTTTAATTACCCTGTTCAAACACCCAAGTGTGGGCAAGAGCTATTGCCTTTCAGGTAGACATATTCAGCATGTGCCTCAGGGCGAAGCACTAAAATTCAAGGGTTGTCAACCATGTTTGCATAACTTATCAGGTGCATGTGTTTTTCCTTTCTCGCTTTTATTATGATTTGGTTGATGAGTTAATGTTGGTTTGTAATATGGATTCGGGTGGATCATTACATTACCCTCATTTGACACTTGTACTTAGTAGAAAATTTACATTGGGGACAATGTAAGATTTAAGTGTGGGGATGATGGGTGTAAAATTGAAAATTTTTAATTTTGTGAAACCTTCAACTGAGCTCAAACGACTTGAAAATCAGAATTTTCGATGTAAATCATCAACTTTTGACCCGTTAATGCAATGGATTTTGGTTCCTTGTCATAACTTGTTCTTTAAGTTGCATGATAGTGGTCGTGGCAAGTTTTTCTTAGAGATCATCAAGGGAACAATAACTAATTAGGGGTGATATGCTGTATCGTAAATAACATGAATGTTGTGTGTCATTAACCTTGTATCCACCATTTTTGAGAGAGTTGAGCCTTAAGTGTAACATACTCATATAATTCATTGTTTTGAGTGATACCAAAGTGGTTGTCAAAGTTAGACCTTGTGTTGCAATGCATGTTGAGATCGTATGCGAATACTTGCACATAAATGATAGAGGTATTAGGATAAGCCCCCTTTTAGCCTTTTTTTCTTGTTTGTTTGTGTCACTAAAACTTAGAAAAAAAAATCCCTTAGTTTCCCTGTTGAGCCAATTGCCTATTCATTTGTTAACCTCATTGCACTAACCGGAAATGTCTTGCAAGCTATGTTAGTGTGAATCATAAGAGAAATCCAAGTTGGGCTGGAAAAAAAAAAAGAAACAGAAAAAAGAGAAAGAAAAAAAAATGCTGAATATTAGGTCAAAATGACCTTAGTATAAAGCAAGAAAAAGAGTCTTTATAGAATGATGTCGAATTGTACGTGTTTGCTTGTTTGGGTTAATAAGTTTGGATTTCCCTTATTCTTTCGTCACTATCAAATCCCTTTACCTACCCGCAACCCTTGCCTGTCATTACAACCCGTCAAGCCCTCTTGATTTGTGCATAGTTTTCAACAATTCGATGGAAATTTGATTGCAACACAAGCCTATGATGATGATTAATCACTTTCGGTTTGAGAGTACATATATACACTAGTGCATCATTACTAGTTCATACATAAACTGAGTGGAGAGAACCTTGTGAGTGGTACATGACATTTATGTGAAATACTTGAAGCATGTTAGGTTTAATTAGAAGTTGTTCCCTGTTTACTTGAAAAATCAACTCTACTTGTCATGATGTAAAATTATGTATTGTTGTAAGTCTTGTGAATGGGTTATGACTTGGAACCGGATTAGAGGATTGGCGGGGAAATTGGGAAATGTATTTGATCATGATGATTGGATAGTTTTGATGAGCTTTGCTTGAGGGCAAGCAAAGAACAAGTGTGGGGATGTGATCACGTGGTAAATAATCGATTTAATCAATGTGTAAATACGTGATATTAGTGAATTTTGGCCCGAAACACGTTTACTTTGAGTATGTTTATGAATTTTAGGTGTGAAGAGTTTAAAGACGTGTTTGAGAGTAAATTGGAGGGTTAGAAGAGGCGTCGAGTGCTAAAGAGTGCAAGAACATTTGTTTCGGTTCTCGACGAGACGAAGACGTTGGTGCGGTCATTCTGGGCGTATGATACGCTCAGCATGGCGTTTCATACGGCCAGCGTACCATATGCCCAGTTTTGAACATTGGCAGAATCTGGCAAGCGTAGGACACCATTTTGGGTGTATCATACGCCCAGGCCCGGCGAATGATACGCCGGAAGCCGGAAAAACTGAATTTTCAACAGATTCTTCCCATATTTAAGGCGGGATTCTAGGGTTTCAAAAGTAACTCTTTTCTGGACGAATTGGGGGCGAAAAAGTGACGATTTTGGGCATCTAAACTCTTTCGAATCCATCCGTAATCTTGAAATCATCACCCGAATCAAGAATCAAAGTGTGTTAATGAAGATGCGTGCCTAGTTCTTCTTTGTAATTGCTTCCGGGCAATTAGATTAGTGGATGAACTTTGATTGAATGTTTAAACTTAGGTTTTTGGATTGTTTTCGTTTTAATAACTCGAATTCAATTGTGGTTTGATTGATGTAAACGATTTATTTGTGTTTAAGCATTACGTTTTGCCATCAGTGATTCGGTTTTCTTGCATCGTTTACTCATTGGTATTTGGGTGTTGCTTTACATATCTAAATTGACAATTGTGTGAATGAGCAACTCTTAAATGTTTGTTCCATTGTTGTCACTTTGATCAAACCAAATAACAAGATCATGTCTATGTGATTTCCAACTAAGTTTAACCTAAAATCATTGTGAATCTACTAACCTAAACCCGGAAGTGATTACTTTTTTTCTCAATTGTTTGCAAACTTATTAATCATAATTGTTGCTTTGAACATTTCGTTAATTCAATTTAAATTCAAGTTTACATTTTTCTTTGTTAAATCAAGTAATAACTTAAAGCTTAGCACTTTCCACTTATTCCCTATGAAGACGACCTTACTTGTCCGTGCTATAGTCATAGGTAGCTAAGTCCCTACTTTTACATTGTTTTTGATTGACCTACGACACCTCGATCGGATATCAAATGAGTTTCGTACAACCTCTTTTCTTTTTAATATTTTACAAACATCGGGGTATCACTGTAGAATTTTTCTAAACTATATGATATGTATCACTGTTATCGGCATGATTTCATGTGATTTGTTGAGAACTTGTGGATTTCATGGGATTTTGCCGTAGAACAGAACTCTATCACAGAACTTGAAAGTCCTCATTCCTGAACTGTATCTAGTGAACCCATGTGGGGCCGAACAGAAAACAATGATAGTACTATCGGCTGACAACCCATTTTCCGAGAGCTTGCAACTCCCCTTGGTGTAAATGTTTGTTATCTGTTTCCTGAACTTCTTAATGTAGTGATAGACATTAAGACAATGAGGCACTAAAATATCTACCGGCGGGTAATATTTTTATAAAACGAGAACGAAGTAGTCTGAAAGGAACTAGATACGGGTCCCATGGTTATTTTGAACCGAACATGTTGAGAACTTACATATCATATCATATTCTTGAATTGAATTTTACGATCTCACCAGCTTTGTGTTGATCTTTCAAACTCAAACATTTTTGTAGGGAGACAATGACCAACGGAGATGATGCACATTAAGCACTTGTAATTAAATAATTGAGATTGTGTAATAAATTTAATTTGTAAAATGTAATGTTAGTTGTAACAATGATCCTTGTAATGTATTTATTTTAAGTTAATTTGTGTGATGTGATACCGGATCAAGCAAGTCACACCTCATCTCTGAGACATCACCACTATGCTTCCACAACCTTCTCAGAACGACGAATGATATCATCTCAGGTGACGAGAGGTGGGGGTGTGACATTTAGTCTGCCATAAAAGGTATACTTTGTTGCAAAAGTGATTGTCACTCCGTTGTAAATCAGAAAGTGTACCACGTTGTAAAAGTAAACGTCGAAAAACCCAGATACAAAGACAAACATGACGATAAATATAATGGTAATAAAAGAAAACCCTAAAAATGAAATATTAAAAAAAGTTGCAAGAAATTTTTTTGTTCAAAATTAACGTAATCATTTTTTTTATTGCCAAAATGAAAATACCAAAAGTTTTTGTCCCAAATCAAAATAGTCAAACTTTTTAACCAAAATGAAAAAAACTAAAAAAAATGTAAGATTTTTTTGTGTCCAAACTTAGAATAATCAAACTTTTATTATCAAACTAACAATACAAAAACTTAACATTCAAATTTTTGTGGTTAAAATGAAACAACCAAATTAGAGTAATCAAACTTTATTGTCAAATTTTAAAATACAAAAGCCTAACACTTAAACTTTAAAATAAAAAGCCTAACACTTAAACTTTTGTGGTTAAAACGAAATAATCAAATTTAATAATCTCTTATCAAAACAAAACAAATGTTACTTTTAAAATTGTTGTTACTAAAATAAATAAATAAATAATAATAAAAGTATGGTGAAGATTTGGGACAAAACTAAAAACAATCCAAAATTACTATTTCTACACTTTCTTTTTAAGATATATTAATTAATAATAATTTAAAACTGATCCTAGTGTGAATTCCTAGACTGGTAACATGTACACTACCAGTGTAGAGAGTTATGCTCGTATCTGTACATAAGAAACCCGAGTCTTTATAAGCTAACACAAAACTTGTTAACTAACCCACAGAGGGCTAACCATTAGCCAATAAGGCTAATCATTAACCAGCACATGTCAATGTGCGAGATGCTTGAGTAATGGTTTGTTTAAAAAAGATAGTGTACATATAGTTTGTCTATATGCGTGAACATGAGAGGATCAGCATTACAAGTAGACATGGTAAAGTTTAAATGGGGAAATTATTTTCTACAAAACGCTAAGGTGTAATTATGCATACTAGTGACGAAGCTTGAAAAAAACTCCTAGGAGGACCAAAGGATTTTTAGGAATAAAAACAGAGGAGGCCAGAATCAACAGCTATAAAATTTTCCAACAAAATACTGTTGAAGATATGCGTACCCGTTTTGTAGATGCAATCCAAAGAACCGATTGATAAAACATAAACTTGTAAATCACTTGGATATTTCTAAGAATCGGGAAATTACTTTCACTTTCTGAACAAACTATTTTGATGGAACTCTCAAAATGTTTAAACATATAATACTTGGGAAATTAAGAATGAACTTGATACGAATCTAAGAAGAAACTGTTCCCCTAATTCTCTCTGTTCGTTCGTATGAATCTCTCTAGGTGTGTGTTTTTCTATGTGGTTTTGTGTGTACCCTTTATTTCGGTTTTTGTTCCCTTTTCTATATAATGAAAAAGTTACAAACAACCTTCAAAACCACAAACAGACCAACAACCCAAACAAACTTAAATCCAATAGTTTATCAAATAATTGATTAATATAACCAATTAAATAAGAAACACAAATAGAAACCTTTAATTATAGCATAAGTTAATTCAATATCACAAAAATCCTTTGATAATACTAAAATTATCAACAACTACTAAATCGATCCTTTTGAGTGGAAAAACAACAAGGGTCAGGCCACCCCGGGCCCATGAAAAACTTTGACCCTGATGCATATGCATGTTATAATAACCGACCACTTGATAGAATACTACAAACACAAGTACATCCAGTTGCTTTTGTCCCGTATCAGCTCAGCATCGCGGATGAGCCCCACAACCGTTTCTTCCAATACTTTCTTCTTTCCTAACGGATATCTAGTGCGGGACGTTCCAGCAAAAGCAGTTTGTTTTTGTGATTTCAGGCTATCAATGCTTCTAGATGAATCCATTTTCAGGTTATCAAAGACTGTATTGAGTTCCTCTTTGATAGAGTTGAGTGATCAAAGAGTTGAAGATATAATTAACAACTAATTAGCAAACTTTGATGAAGATATATAAAAGCAAAATAAGACATTCATAAGTAACAAGAAAAAATCTCCAGACTAATATAATCAAAATTAAAGGTGTGGTGTTATACTTACATATTACAATTTGAGGACAATGAGAGTATCGTTTGATTGATTAAAGAAGATGATTGATCGGAGTACTCGAGAAAGATTAAGATGACTGATTTGAGGACAATGAGAGTGTGCGTCGACGAAGACTCCTGAGTCAACCGAGATTTTTTTTTTCTTTTTATTTTTCCAAAATATTGCTCATTAATGATGATCGACCCATCGCCAGTAGTCGTCAACTCCTCTCCTCGCGTTAGTCAACTCATCTTTTTTTAATTCGTGACACCGACACTATAGGTCACGTATATACAAGACTATAAACCCCTCTGACACTCACCAATTCGGTAATGATTGGGCTCGTATAGGACCTATATGCCCCATATAGGCCTATACGATACAATACGATACGTATACAAGACCAATCATTAATGCTAATAAATCTGACAATTAATAATTGATCCCCTTAAACGTCTTTTATAAACGTATATGAGATGCAAAATTTGAAGTTTGGATGTGTGTATAACATAACCTTTTAAAAATAAGTAGACTTTGATTTTCTTTAATTTGATTTTCCATCGCTTTATGTTTTAAATTATAAGTTTAATTTTTATTTTTCTATAAAGTGTTGTTAAAAAATATATGATATTTAATTAAAAAGAAAGTATTTTGAATAATATTTATTATTTTTTTGAACAAAAATTTGGATCATGGAACCCCTTTTTATCCATGTCAGGACTTGAACCCGTGACATCCTCAATATTGAAGCCACACGGTACCTTTCCTCAACCACTTGAGCTGATCAAGATCATTGGTGAATAGTATTTATTAAACATGCCTAATACAAACATTTCTGACATATTATTATTATTATTATTATTATTATTATTATTATTATTATTATATGTTCACAGTCTTGCTTCAAACAACGAAACCATTCAAACCACATGGAGGAAAATAACAATCAACTCTAATATTAATTTAGATATTTTGCTATCCAAATAGATTTTTCTAACTTTTGAGGTTATAAACAATGTTTGAATTAGAAACTAGGGGTTGAATCTACTAAAAAGATATTTTTGTCTAATAAAAATACGAATCAATAGAAATTTAACATGTGGCACGCTACAAATATAAAAAAGAAAAATTTAGTACAAAAAACATAATTTAGTACATAAAAACAAAAAATCTAGTACAAAAAAAATAAAAATCTAATACAAAAAAATAAAAATACAGTACAATAAACACAAAAATCTAGTACAAAAAAACAAAATCTAGTACGAAGAAAAATCCAATACAAAGAAAAATCTAGTAAAAAAACAAAAATCAATACAAAAAAACAAAAATCAAGTACAAAAAAAATGAAAACTTACTACAAAAAAATAAAAATATAGTACAAAAAAAAATACATTACAAAAAACATAAAAAATCGAGTACAAGAAAAATGAAGAACAAAAAAATAATCTAGTACAAAAAAATAAAAATCCGGTAAAAAAGATATGAGGTTATACCTAAATTATCATGATCTTTCCCCTTATAAACTATGACCATAAAAGTCATGTAATTGTTATTTAAAAAATTTTATATATAGTAAATATGGGTTAAGTTAAACTAAATAAGTCTTTTAACATAAAACGCCTAAGAAGGATCTTCAGCCGTTAGATCATTAATCAATGACTATGATTAAATCAAGTTATTGTAGAGTATTTTAGTCATGCCTACTTTTGTTGACTTTTTATCAAATTCACCCATATTCTTTAAACGTTCATAACTTTTACATACGAAATTATTTTTTGAAAAAAAAAATATATCATAAAAGTGATAATTTTTTTTTATCTTCAAAATTGGTATAGTTTTCCTATAGAAATAACTTGTTTTTTTTAGTTCATTGTGTCTTTTGTACCTAGCATTGCGCCTTTTGCGCATGTCATTGTGTCTTTTGTGTTTTTGATCAATGTTGTGTTTTCATGAACAATTTGAGACGCAGTGATGTTGCATAATAGATAATATCAAACAAGGATGACAAAATAACGAGTATAAATAACACAATGATCATTAAAAAAGACACAATTACCTGTAAAAAAGACAAAATGACGAGTATAACAATTTTGTACAGGTTATTGTGTCTTTGTATATACATTGTGTCTTTAGTATAGGCATTGTATTTGTACAGGCCATTGTGTCATTTGTATTTTTGCTCAATATTTTGCTTTCCAAAACAATTAAGACACAATGATATTACATAATAGATAATGTTAAGCAACTATGACACAATGACAAGTATAAGATATTTAAAAAAAAGACACAATTACCTGTTAAAAACACAATTATCTGTAAGAAAAACAGAAAAAGATAAATATACACAAACGTTTAAAAGGACACAATAACGATAATTAGACACAATGAGTTGAAAAAATTTAATTTTTTGTAACAACATTATACTCGTTTTAAAGATAAAAAATGCTCATTTTTATGATATATTCTTTTTGAAAAAAATAATATCGTATATAAAAGTTATGATCGTTTAAAAAAATGTGAGGGGAAAGTGGTTATGACTAAATTACCCTTTAACAACTTTTCCTTCTAAAATTTTAAAATTTTCCTCTTAAATTTAATCTCATGATATAATGGTTAATAATCTTTCTTAGACTTTTTAAAATAAAAAGTCTATTTAGTTGAACCTAATTATATTTGTAAAGCCAAATATTTTAAAAGGTTATTCTAATGCATGTATATATACATAGGGCTGGGAACAAAAAATAACCCACTAAATGCGCGCTAACCCAAATAACTTTGGCAAGATGAAGCCAAATCTTGGATTTTTTTAAACATTATTTTAACACATTTTGAACACTATGTTCTTTTATAAGTTTGTGTAAATTCATCATCATTTAAGAGATATCAACACTGTAAGTTTTTTATCTTTTAAACGATGATGAATTTACACAAACTCATAAAAGAACATAGTGTTCAAAATGTTTTACAATGATGTTTAAAATAAATCCAAAATTTGGCTTCATCTTGTCAAAGTTATTTGGGTTAGCGCATATTTAGTGGGTTATGTAAAATTTCATGCCTATATACATATGTGTGTAAGTAGAAAAAAATTAGAATGCAATATGATTCATACTATTTGAAGTTAGATACTACAAAAAGATAATTAAAAATAATAGTTAATGTTTATAATTATTATTTGGTTATTTAAGTTAGATATAACAAAAAATGGAAAATGCATAATAAGTATTTTAAATATCTTACGATTTGAATAAAGACTGATGTTAGAAATTTCTAATGTAAATGAAGAGTAACACTTGATCTTGTAAACATACTTACATACCTTTGAATGTTTTATCGTTCATTTTTGTT
This sequence comes from Mikania micrantha, assembly GCA_009363875.1. Taxonomy (NCBI): domain Eukaryota; kingdom Viridiplantae; phylum Streptophyta; class Magnoliopsida; order Asterales; family Asteraceae; genus Mikania; species Mikania micrantha. The sequence continues at coordinate 74,579,397 of CM018681.1, read as the reverse complement.
TTTCTACTTTTCGGATCTTATATGTATAAAAGTTGTCAATATAATGCAAAAAATATATGTAAACAAAGTAAAATAACACGGTTAATAAATGAATAGAAAAAAAAAATACTAAATAAAAAATTGCAAGAACTAACAAATATTATATAACTAAGTTTATTCACCCCGCGCGTTGCGGCGGGTTATCACAATACACTGTCGAAAATGAGTGTTATATATCATTTGCAGAAACATAAGTTACATAACAAAATAAAATTCTCATCACGAACTCTATATTAATTTTTTTCATAAAAAACATGCAAAATACTCACAAATATGTTATAAAAATAATAAAAAAATTACTCACAAAATCCGTGTCACCGGCAACCAATCATTTGAATTAAAAGAAAAACCCAACTATCTAAACAAATCTCTCAAATTTAATACTCTTATATATGTTTACTACTTTTTAAATTTAACAAAAATTCCGATGTTTCAAATCTAAATTTTCAAAACCTCCCTATATGGATCGGTCACTTAAATAATATAACATATAATATATAATAATATATAATAATATATAAAACATAATATATATATAACATTAAGAATTGTGCCCACTCACTGTATCCTTCTAATATGATCTTGAATAATATCTATACTATCCCTTTTTCATCACTTGTAATACTATATAGTAATAATAATAATATATATGGATATAAAACAATAATGTGTACTATCATATATAGTATAACACAATCATACCGCTAATATTAATTAAATCATGAAAGAATAGTTGATTAATTTAAACAAAAGTTTATGTAGAAAGTAATTTGAAGTGAAAATTCTATGTGTAACTGTGACAATTCACAAATTCCAGGTTAGAATCATAACTCAAAAATAAAGAAAATGAGTGTAAGCGAAATTTCGAAACGAGGCTCCGATTTCAAGATACACAGAGTCGAATATAGCGTTAAATAAGAGATCATATAATTTGAACTTTTCAGGTCTTGAAATTATAATGGTTGGAAAGAGCTCGAAAAATCGTGAACGTGGGCGAAAACGGCGCGTAAAACGGAGTTCGTATGCTCCCGGAATCGCGAAAACAAAATTAAAATCTGACTAAGGCGGTGGAGGTACGCGAAGGACCCCCTTTCCGGACTTGGCGGTACGCGAAGGAACCATCTGGTATAAAAATATGATATGTTCGATCAGATGTCATTTCTAAACGAAAGTACGCGATTTCCAGACGAAAACAAAGCTGTTTCTACCCTCTAAACTCATATTTGAAGCCATTCAAACATCCGGATCGAGCTAGGGAACGTTTCTACAAGTCCTGATCATCGTTTTCATTCGAGAAGGGTAACGATTCGACCTCTTCTATTAGTTTGATAATATATGAATTAGATCTAGATTTTAATAGTGATATCATGGTTATTGTTGTTGATTATTGCCTAGATGATGGCTAGCAATAGTTAGAACTCTAATGACACACAGGTTTAGAGTTCAAGAACTAGTGATACGAACGTTGTGCATTGCTATTGATTTGAATCAACTCAGGTGAGTTCACTACCCCTTTTTCTGTATTTTGGCTTTTGAAACTCGGGGAATGAGAAAACATAAATACTTATTTGAAACATTCTGATTTTTGGTGGAACTCTGAAACACTTTTGATACATTTTGTGAAACATGAAACCTGATTAGGTCAGGTGGAACTCTGAAACGCTTTTGATACATTTTGTGAAACACGAAACCTGATTAGATCATGTGGAACTCTAAAACGTTTTTGATACATTTTGTGAAACACGAAACCTGATTAGATCAGGTGGAACTCTGAAACGCTCTTGATACATTTTGTGAAACACGAAACCTGATTAGATCAGGTGGAACTCTGAAACGCTTTTGATACATTTTGTGAAACACGAAACCTGATTAGATCAGGTGGAACTCTGAAACGATTTTGATACATTTGGTGAAACATGATACCTGATTTGATCAGGTGAAACTCTGAAACGCTTTCGCTACATTTTGTGAAACATGAAAACTTATTTGCATCATGTGAAACGCTGAAACACTTTTGAAACATTTTGTGAAACACAAAAACGAAAGCGTTGTAAAACATTTGGTTGAAACACGTAACAATGGGGCGAAACATATGACCAAACTTGTCATTATTTCACGGGTTACACATTTGTCGCTAAGTCCCCTATTTTGTAACCGTTAACCGTGGGGGGGGGGGGGGCGTGATTATTGAGAATAGATTCTATTTGTGATTGACAATCCTCGCCCGTAGTTCGTAGCTAAAACCACGACCGGATGTCGAGCGGGCGCTCAATAAGGCTTACACACAATGTCTTGCGACAAGGACATTGGGAAGGGGCAAACACTGAACTCGTCAGCTCGGTTACAGGAGCCCAGGAGTTATAATTGGACAGTTGGTCGGGAACTAAACACGACATTGTTGGAAGGAACAATGTTCGCACTGGATACCAATGTTTTACACCCAGTTTGGGACATATATATTATTTAACTCTTTTTATGAAAACATTTGATTTGTTTGGATACATTGTATACATTTTGACATTTTAAACTCTTGAACTCACCAGCAATATGCTGATTGTTTAAAATCATGTTTTCTCATATGCCTAATGATACAGGGGTGGAGCTGGGAGTTCAATCATTGGAGACATATAGTAGAGTCTATGAGAATTAAACTCAACAGGGTGAAACATAGTATAGTATATGTGTGAAACTCAATTATAGCTGTTGTTACATTAGGTTTGGAGCTAATGTAGTTGTAACATTTCTCTGTAATATATAAACATATGTGTGTTTTGTTGTAAACAATGACTGTGAAACCTTGAAAGTCACAAGGTACGTTTCCACAACGGCAAGGGTGTGACAGTAACTATTAATTATTAAATAAAAACTACTATAATAACCATAGGAAATGCTAGTTTTTTCTCTCATTAATGTAAACAAAAAAATGATGACACAAATATTTCTAAATTATGTATCATATTAATTGACCAATGATGTCTTGTCTATGGTAAGATGGAGGTATGAATGAGTGATAGAAACCCATAGCCTGTGTTCGATTCTTGATCCCACCGGGTTTTACCGACCTTTTATCGTTGTGTCTTTGGGCGGGTTCCCTCGGGAATTGGTGGTTGGTGGGCTAGGGTTCCGTTCGTCTGGAATAGTGGTCAGCTAGGGCATCCTTTAGCCATTGGGGACCGCGTACCTGACAGTTGATTAGTTGGCCGTTAAAAAAAATGTGTCACATTAATTGAGTTTTGAAATTCACGAAACAACATAAATGGAGTTATACTAAATAAATGTGAAATTTAATGATATATCACATTAACAATAAATGTTTTAGACGAGAAACAAAATTAATGTGATTTAGAAACATATCATGTGTGTCTAAAAACTTTAACTTACTAGAGTGGATAGATACATGTATAAACAAACTTACCTGGTATATTCCTATTTTTCAGTAGGGTCTGGGGGAAGGACGGTGACAAACATTACTTCGAATGAGTCCCTTGCTCAAAATTATCGTTTAAGGTTAATCATCTCAACTATGTTAACGTTATTTTCATAAAATAAGGAAAATAACGTTAACATCAGTACAATTTAACTTTTGCTCATAGGGCCCGTACATATATACATTATATATGTGCAACGCAAATCGTTATATATATATATACATATATATATATATATAGTAATTGAATCAAATGAAAACTCAATCTTAGAGATAATTATTTAATTTTTATTTAAAGGGCATTTTTGTAAAATGATCAATCCACTATTTTTAGTAGTTATCCTTTTAATTTAAATTCCATGATTTCCTGTCAATTTCAATATCACGTTCATCATCTAATTTTGTCAAATCACCAACTATGTAACCTTACACCCACTAATTTGGGTAACTAATTAAATCCCTTAAATCTCTTATTATTTTCTTTAATTATTGATTGAAACAGAAACCCTAGATGAAGGATTAAGAATGATTTAAGAATAAGGAAGAACATATATGGACGACTTCCACCACGTACCGTCGCCTGTCACCACAAATCGTTGCCAGACAACCCACCCCCACTCCACCCCTTTCCTTCTTCTACCGTTTTTTTCTTCACAGATACGATGCCAGGACCTGTCAAGTTATTAGATGACATATGCTTTCTTTTGATCTATTTGGTTGATTCACTACTAGAAAGGTTATTTTTTTCCAACAGATTTTTCCTACAGAAACAAAAAGGTCGAAATTTTCAACAATATTGCAACAAGATATCTACAAAAAGTGAAGTCTAAAATTTCAGATTAGTTTCCGACAATATAGCGACAAAAAAAATTTCGTAGGAAATTTTGTCGGAATTTTCCTACGCAATTCCGACCAAAACACGTTTGAAGACAAAAAACTAAATTTTATCGGAAACCTGTCGGAAGTTTCCGACAAAATTCCGACTAAAAATTTTTCTGACGAATTTCCTACAAAAATTGTGAATCAATATTATTTCATACTAAATATAGTTATTGTTATTTCAAATTAAAATCTAGTTAATAAGTATTATCATATTTTTTGTGTTAATGGTTATAATATTATTTAATTATTTGGTTAGGTTTAATTATATTATTTAAAGCATACTATAAATATCAAAGTAATAATATTTTGGTTATTGATTTTTAATGTATGTGTGGACATATAATTATTTATACGCCTAACTGTGTGTATGTTTAGAAATATATGTATGAGTATGATTGACTATGTATGTGTATGCATTAATATGAGTAGTATAGTATATCTAGTGGATGGATGTATGTATGTGATGTGCGTGAAACTATATATTTTTAATTATGGATTTTTCACACAGATTTTAGTTTTAAAATGGTTTTTACTAGAAACTAAATCACACACAATAGGCAAGTGTACCTATTGTATAATAATATAGCTTATGGTAAGAACCGGATATCAATCCGTGGACACGATATCTCTCAATACTAGACCTCGGTCAATGTTTAGCAACAACATGGAAATGTCGGGTTTTGTGAATTTTAAAATAATAACTAAAAGAAGGATTTTTAAATAATCTAAAGTCTAAGAGAATTGCCTAGATCATGAATCCACTTAGTCTAGTGATGTGATTATTATGAATTGGTAAACCAAATGTTGACTAGATTCCGGTCAAAGATATCTAATCATATAATCTTTTGGAAAATTATAATGATAAACACATTCTAATCACCTAGGATTATTCTATGAAGCCTAATGTCAAGGTCTATGTCAAGATTTGATCAAGAATTAGTCATCCATCAAGAATCTTAATTCTACAACTTAAGGAAAACTAATATGACTCATACACACTAATCACCCTAAGTTGCATAAATTCAACAAAGTCATAATTTCTTCCAACTTACAATCTATGAACACAATCATGCAAATGAGGTCATTTGGCCATAATTTCCTAACTCACATGTTAATCATATTCAACAAATCATAATATCACCATGGTTTTTCCAAACTTTAGTGAAAGAAAGTATACTTATGCAAGTTTTATAATATTCAAGAAACCAATTATCATTCCTAATCTCATGGCATAATCTTAAAAACAAGTTGTAAGATTATAAACAAATGTTTGATCATGGTTTTCCAACATAGTATGATTAAACATTCATCATTCTTGAACATTAATCAACCTACACAAATTTACAACAACATTGGAATACAATCATAACTTCATCTTAAATCTTGACATAAACCCATTTGAGCAATTCATAAAATCATCATCACATCAACAAAAGTTTCAATATAATCTACACAATGAAGTGTTTAGCCCATAAGGCTTACAAGAATAACAACAAAGTAGCTGAAATTAACAAGAGACATGATTAAATTAACAAAATGCAAACCACTAGCAAGCAAGGATTGAAACAAGATGGTGTTGGATGCTCCTTGGATCTTCAAGACCTTCACAATCTCCCTTGGACCGCCTTAGGAATTCTGATCAGAGAGTATTTCAGCTCTAGGAAGTCCAACCATTTCAAATGAGGTGAAAAGCTCAATTTATGGTGCACGGTCGTGCAAGGTGCTACAGTACTTTACTTTTGGTCTAGGACTGTAACATCAGTGCCGGAACCGGTGCCGGAACAGTGATCTTAAACAGTAACATGAACAGTAAACAGGTACGAACTACATACATTTCAGTGCATTTCATATTCATATCATATACTGTTGTCATTTTATGAATCAAACAGTGAATTTATGATTATTTCGGAGAAACAAAACTCAGAAAACATGGTTTAACAGTCAGATAATTATCTGGAAACACAGAACTATCATGGTATTAATTGTTAGGAGTTATTATGTATAGATGTATGTGAGACCTTATAAAAGAAAAACAGAACGGATGTTGTTATGTGAATGCTAAAAGGACGGGTTATTCGTATAGGTGACGATCTGTAAGAATATATATATGAAGGTTTAACGTTCTGAATAATATCCGGTAATTAGAAAACAATATTGAAAAGTATAGTTATCGTCGTGTTCGAACGAGTGACGATTCGAACGAATACGCACGACAACCGTACGATTCAATTTAAACAGTAAATTAATATTTTGAAAATTTTAAAATAAATAAAAGATATTAGTTAATTTATTAGGAATCACAACTTAAATTAAATGTATAAATTCTAATTTATAAACCGTGTCGTTTGTGACGAAAAACCACGCGAACCGGCATTTTACGCGAAACCGTACGAGACCGAACCACCGGGTATTCGTGGATCATTAATGTGGTCATAAATGACCACACCAACCTCCACCATCCCATCTTTTTCTCTCATTTTCGTCCAAAACCCTCTCTCTCTAGAAAAAGGATTCTCCTCCTTCTCTCTACAATTTGGTGGTGATTTCTCGTCTGATTCAAGTGTTCTAGGTGTCAAGATGTTCATCTCATCAAGAAGATCACGAAAGTACAAGGATTTATAGCTTCCAACCATAAAATTTGAGGTAAATCTTGATTTTATTTCGGTTTTTAAGTGTGTAACACGAGCCTCTTAGTTTATTGTTGTTTTAGTCACATTGGACACCTAGAAACACTTAGATAAACACATATGAATGACTAGGAAGTTGTAGAAACTGATTTGCAACAGATTTAGATCGAAAAATGAAGAAGATGATGCAGGTTCGTGAACCAGTTCGATCAGCCGAACCTTGGTACAGGTAGCCGAACCTGTAACCTGTCAGCCGAACCTGTGTACTCCTGACTCACGAACTTGGACTAGCCGAACCCTCAATCAACGAACCTTTGATCACGAACCTAATAACAACGAACCTTTGACCACAAACCTAATAGCAACGAACCTTTGACCAACGAACCTTCTAAGCTGACGAACCTTAGTCGAGCAAACCCTAAAGGTTCGCCGAACCCTAAAGGTTCGCCTAAACCAAAAAAAGGTTCGCCGAACCCTAAAGGTTCGCCTAACCCAAAAAGGTTCGCCGAACCCAAAAGGTTCGCTGAACCTATGCTCAAATGCCAATAGGTTCGCTGCCCCAATGGTGGTTGAACCTAAATTGTTAGCTAATCAAGGAAATTCTAGACCTAGGGTTGTTGAATTTAGTATTAAGAACAAGGAAATGAATATACGAGCACTCAAAAGCTTGGAACGAAATAAGGAACATGCATTATTGGATGCTAGATGCTTAAGGTGTTAGTGTTAATTTCAACATTTACATCTAATGCTTAGAAATCTCATGCGAGTGTATATAACTAAATTGGATTGTTAAATTGTGCACTCTAAGCTAAGTTATATACGCGGACGAACAAAGGACTATGGGAAACAAAGATCTAGAATAGGTTTAAGGTTAGTTGAATGTGATTAACCTAAGCCTAACTTGTTGATCATAAATTCTTAATGTAAACTACAAGTTTTCAGTTAAAACAATCTTTCAAATTAAATAAAATGATTTCTAACTTAATGATATAAAAAATAAAGTGTTAAATGATTTAATTAATAAACTTTGAATGTGAACAACAGGAACCATACATCACTAAGGTGTAAAGGCCAATGTTGATGGATGGGGATTATGATTGGGTAACAAGTTATAATAAGGTAGATGAGATCTTAGAATCACACTAGTAACATAGGACACTTAGTTGCACACCGAGGCTAAACCTTAGACGCGACGACTAATACGTATACTTATAGTATTCGAACTCTTTTAAAACAACTCAGGAACCGAAGATACTTAGACTACAAACAAGAGCGCGCATTTTGTGGTAGTGCATTACACAACAACACAGGTGAGTTCATTTCCCCTTTTCTAAACATTTTGTTTTCAAACGCGGGGCTGAGAAGCATGCGTAAATTATTCTCTTTGGATTATATTTTACTTAAATGCTTCTAAATTTCTATATATCTTGTATATATTTATGAATGTTATCCTAGACCATGTCTAGGTAAATTTTATGCCGGTTTTTACTATGTTTATCTACTTATGATATAAGTGGATAATTGAGTTAAACTAAACATTTCAACGAATCAAATGAAACTATTTTGACGAAACAAGTGTGTGATTTCAACGAATCAAACGAAACTATTTTGACGAAACAAGTGTGTGATTTCAACGAATCAAACGAAACTATTTTGACGAAACAAGTGTGTGATTTCAACGAATCAAACGAAACTATTTTGATGAAACAAGTGTGTGATTTCAATGAATCAAACGAAACTATTTGGACGAAACAAGTGTGCGAGTTCAACGAATCAAACGAATCAACAAATCATTTTCAGGGGAATGTCTGGGAAATATCAAAGATAACATATGCCAACGAAACAATACGAAACAAGGGACAAATCAAGTACGAATAAAAAATCCTACATTTCAAGAAGTCCTAGCTAGACCGATTGATTTGTAGGTCATATGTTTGCTGATATTTAAAGAATTCCCTAACTACTAAGAACCTTGATTGCTAGACTAGTCCACTCGAGTTGACCAAGGCCCAATCATTAGGACTTAGATTTTATTAAATGTTTATTTATTTATTTAATTAAGCATTTATAACTGTTTCTACAATTACTGTGGTTGATCATTATCGTGATGAACTTAAGGAATCAACATAGATTCCAAATTATTGTATTTACAGGAACAAAGAACTGAAGAATCATTGGGATAATGGTAGGGGTAAAATGCTTAATTTTCATTAACACCAATGTCCCATGTGGATTAGTATGTGGTGGGACGGCGTCTGGGCGGGTTGTAGGCTCGACTCAGGGGTATGCCCTATATATAAGCATACCGATCTGGATGATACATGTGATGCTAATGAGATTAAGGTTGTTACCCGAGGGTTAACAAATGTTTTGAGTGTACAACGGAACTTTAGTGGAATGGAAGTGTGTGTTAGGTAAAAATGCTTAACTATCATTAATAACAGTGTCATATGCGCATTAGTATGTGGTGGGACGGCGTCTGGGCGGGTTGTAGGCTCGACTCAGGGGTATGCCCTATATATAAGCATACCGATGTGGATATTACACGTGATATTAATGAGGTTAGGGTTTTTATCGAAAGAGGTTTACAAATCATTTTCAATTACTAAACTATATGAACTCACCAACCATGTGTTGACTTTATTTTTGCAAGACTTCTCAGGTGACGAACATGTCAATTAAGAAGCTTATGCTTTTGGACTAGGACTTCAGTTAGAAGACTTAGTATTTTTGGACCTGCATACTTTTGGAACATCATCATACAATTATTTTGTATATCTTGTGCAGTTACAAGATAGATATTTTATGATGTTTATAATAGATTTACATTGTTAAATTATGAACGATTCGGATGTAATTTAACTTTGTAATTCTATTCTATTTAGCATTTCTCATTTATATCATGTGCAATGTAAACAATCTGATCACTTTGATTATCACTCACGATATCGCGCCCCGAGAACCTTCCGCCCGACGGGGACTCGATCCAACTCCGCCGGCTCGGGGTGTGACAGGGACGGTTGTCGAAGTTGCCATTTTCAGCTAAGTCTCGAAAATTGACTCGAGGTGTCAGGCACGGTCGTGCCAAAAGTTGCACGGTCGTGCACAAGTTGTCATGGCCGACACTACCTCCATTTAGCCCGGCACTGGATAGTTTGCACGGTCGTGCTAGGCGTATGCACGGTCGTGCATGGGCCTACACTACCATGCATGGCTTAGCACTACCTGGTTGCACGGTCATGCAGAAAGGTGCACGGTCGTGCATAGGCCAGCACTGCCATGCATGGCCTAGCACTACCAGGTTGCACGGTCGTGCAAAGTTGTGCACGGTCGTGCAAAGTTGTGCACGGTCGTGCATGGGCCGGCACTGCTAGTGCAAGATTTGGCATGACAGTGCGCATCTGGGGATTTGCTCAGAAAATGCTGAAATTCCATACAACGCTTGATTTTCTTCCGAGCAAGGCCGTTTATCCTACAAATTCACAAAAACAATAATTAGGACTATTTGTGAATGAATTTGCATGTTGTTAACGTTAAAACCGGGGGAATTTGAGTCGAATAATATGTATAATTTGACGTATATCAAACATCCCCACACTTGAACTTTGCTTGTCCTCAAGCAAACAATGAACCTTAATGGTGAAGCCAATTTCTAAAAATCAACTTGTAAGCAAAGATGAATCAAATAATCAAAAGCTTAGATTGTTTTTCAAAGGTTTACCAAATTTGAAATTGTAAGCAAGAAAATAAAATCAAAATTATCAACAAGAATTTATAAACAAGAGGATTCACTAACATGTTACACCTTATATTTCTCACAATGTTCATACATACTCGGTTTATTTCGGATTCATACATGTAATGTGTATGTATAGAACACTCAATTGCCAAGACAATGTATCAACAAATATGATATTTGTACTAAAAATCAACTCTAAATCAAATAGCAAAAACAAAGCATAATTTAATCCAAAGGCCTTTTATTGGGTTGTGTTTGGGTTGAAGGATAATTGGGGATAGAAGGATTGAGAAAAAGGAAATCCGTTGGCTAAGAATTCGAACACAAAAAGATATACTACAAAGCCTTTTTGGCTTAAACAACAATTTTTTTACATATATACATCAACAAGCAAACATTGTGTTACTTAATTATTTGTTTCACAAGGACTACTAAAAGGAAATATAACTCCTTGCCAACTTTGAAATTGGATTTCAATAAAAGAAATGGGTTGATGGAGAAGGTGGTTATGAGGGTTTGTTCTAATGCCTTGATTAAATACAACTTTGTTCAAGCTTATGGCTATGGATATGTATGTTTTAAACAAATATTAATTTGTATGAAACATCCGACACACTCAATCCAAAAAATAAGCAATGACTACTAATGCTCAAGGTTTCAAATGCTCACAAAAATGGAAGGAATGGGTAAAAACATAGGATATAACTTGTAGTTCCTCCTTTCGTCTAATCACAAATGATGATAACAAAAAATTTATTTCACTTGTTAAGAATTCCAAATTAAGATACCCTTTATCAAAACAAGCCTCGTTTTAATTATCAAAAACTTGTTTGCTTAACTTGTTGATTACAAAAAAAAAATTAATTGCACCAAAAACAATAAAATGTTCTTTGCAAAAATGCTTATTACTCTCGGACAAACAAAGTTATATCAACAAACAACGTATACCCCGAAAGTATACCCCTCCCCACACTTGAATTGCACAATGTCCCTATTGTGCAACAAAAATCATGCAAAAAATAAGAGTGATCATGCACGAGTGTGAAAAGGAATAAAACTTCCCTACGGGTCCTTGGAGAGACCGGCGTGTAAAATCTGCATGAGCCTTGCAACGATAAGGGCATTCCGTGTACCTGCACTTAAAATCATCTACAAACCAAAGCTGAAAGCAACAACTCACAACAACCAAGGGACCAAAACAAAGCACAAGATCCATCAATCCATAAAAACAACCAACCAAAAACATTGTTTACAACCCAAATGAAAAACAAATATCCACAATAAACAGAGTTAGTACGTACAGAAAAATGTATAACTCTCAAAAAAAATATCAATAACTAATCAGGAAACAAGCTAGGCTGTCGGAGAGGGAGAACATCAGACTAGTTCTCATCTTCATTGTGCGGACCAGAATCGCTGGCTTTACCATCATGTCCTCCCCAAGAACGTTTCTGCGCGCCACCCGAAGCATATCCATAGTCGAACCGGGGTGGCTCAGAAACGTAAAACTGATGAAAAGCAGCTGCCGACTGATGCGAGGCGAAGAGCCACTCAAAGCTCCTCCGCTGATCGTCCTGAATCTGGTGCAGCAGTTCGTATTGCCTAGCTTGTTAAGTTTGAAAGTTATCAATACGCTGATTAAACCGTTGCTGCTCAGCGTGTAGCTCCTCCTGGGATACCTGCAATCCCGCAAACCTATGCCACAAGTCCAGATTGGACGGGAGGTCTGGACCATGAGCGGGTTCGAAGTTCAAATACTCATCATGGGAGGGATACCTGTAGTCAAAACCCCCGAGTCCCATACCATGTGGCCCCCCTCCCTCGGGGCCCCTCTCCTGCTCATGTTCCTCTTCTTCCTCCTCTTCATTCTCCTCAGGGACTGGATCCCAGATCCGACCGTCCCTACCCTTCAAACGCATCCCGACAGGCGTCTGCTCCACTATCTTCATGTAACGCAGAGTTCTCATATCAAGCGGGGTCGTATCACATACATGAGTAAAGATGGCGATGTTCTCTTCGGTTAGAAGCCCAAAAGAATCAGCCAGCTGAGTGATGTAGGCGCCCCCGCAAATGTGGCTGGACGCTTGCTTGCCCGGACTGGTAGTCAAAAAGAAGGCTAAGCAATGGGCAATGTTACAATGAATGCCCCTGACTAATCAGTAGAGATAAAACAAATCTCTAGTGGGCACATTGCCCAAGCTGTCGCCTCGCTGTAAGATGGTACCTACCGGTACCCGATGAATAAACCTGTGTAACGGGTCGCGAAGTTTTGTGGCCTTCGCTCTTCGAGGATCGTAAAACCCCTCAGCAACCTCGGCCCAAAACGTGGCCTTCTCAATCTCATCCTCGAAGTCATGCAATCCATCAAACACTTCTGAAGCTAACTCTCCCTCTGTATATAAACCCATCCTAGTCGTGAACTGCGTGACTGAAAGCCTCCTACATCTTCCCCCAAGCGGAAAGTCAATCCGGAACGTTCTGGTAAACGTTTTGAGAAGGGAAACTGAAGGAGTATGACGAGAAGAACTCCATGATCAGCTCACAGTACTGAGGACGGTTAATATAAAAAAGGCGGGACCACGGCTCAGTGATCAGTTGCTGAAGACATGTTTGTTGATTAAGATTGACCACCAGGTCCCAACTAAGGCACTTCATCGGCTCGATCTGGCGCCGACTCCCCCACAGAGAATGTAACACGGGAATACAAGGGGCATCGCGCTCGTCAGCCGGGTCAAACTGTAGGAATGGATGATCCATCTGTTCAAGAAAATTCCTAAAAATATTAGTTTCCAAGAACTAAAAGAAAAAAAGGAAGAAAAGTGAACGAAAAAAAACAAAAAGAAAAAGCTGGGCTGATCTGGACATATGCACGGTCGTGCAGAAACTGGCACGGCCGTGCCAACCCAAAATGAAGCTAGCACATGCAGTGCAGGGCTGGCACACCCAAGCTGCACGGTCGTGCGTGTCTAAGGCACGATCGTGCCATCCTCAGAATGACCTAAGCACAGGCAGTGGAAGGCCAGCACTCTCAAACCGCACGGTCGTGCAGGCTTAAGCACGGTCGTGTACCTCGTGAGTTTGTTCATCGCACAGGCAGTGCAATTGAAGCACTGTCGTTGAGCACGGTCGTGCGGGGTTAGCGCACGGTCATGCGCCTTTGATTTTGATTCTGTACAGGCAGTGCAAGGATTGCACCATCAGGCTGCACGGTCGTGCACTGTGTAGAATCGAAATCAAAGTTGAACAAACACGAGATTTTCCATCAACAACCCAAAAATTAACAAAATTTATACAGATCCTAACAATTCTATTGCAAAATGGTGTATTTACAAGCCCTAATTTGGAAAAATCTAAGAAGTTTAGGAATTTCATTGAAAAGAGAGATCAATTGAAGGATTGGAGGAGATTAATATTTTGATTCTTGAAATGGAAGAGGAAAATCAAGAGAAAAATGATAGGAACCGCTCTGGAAGTTGTATAACCGAATTATGAGGGAAGTGGGTACAAGTGGAGTAATTATTGGGGAAATCTGACACGTTGCACGGTCGTGCGTACGGGCCGCACGGTCGTGCATCAGCAAAAGAGCACGGCCGTGCGGACCTGCAAATTATTTTTTTTTAAGAACCGAGAACCTCTCGGGATGGCTAAGTTTATTGAGTCCTCAGCTAGACTCGAGTCCCCGAATTCAGTTGTCCTTGGGGTGGAGTACGACGACCTCCAATGCCGGCTCGACGGGTCCGGACAAGTATTTCTTCAACCGATGGCCATTTACCTTGAAAATTCTGCCATCTTCATGCCCGATTTCCACAGTTCCATATGGGAAGACTTCTTGAATTGTGTACGGGCCAGACCAACGAGATTTCAATTTGCCCGGGAACAACCTAAGACGCGAGTTATAAAGCAGAACGCGATCACCCACTTGGAATTGCTTGTTGTCCTTCAAGTGGCTATCGTGTAGCGTCTTGGTACGTTCCTTGTACCTCTTGGAGCTATCATAAGCATCATTTCTTAGCTCCTCAACCTCGTGAATCTGCAAGAATCGGTTCTCCCCCGCACTAGTCAAATCCATGTTGATGGATTTCAGCGCCCAATAGGCTTTATGCTCGAGTTCAACGGGGAGGTGACACGTTTTCCCATAAATCAATTTGAATGGTGTGGTTCCTATGGGAGTTTTGTAGGCTGTTCGGAATGCCCACAACGCGTCATTCAACTTCGCTGACCAATCCTTGCGGTTTTGACCAACCGTCTTCTCCAAAATGCGCTTGATGCCCCGATTAGTGACCTCTACCTGTCCATTGGTCTGTGGATGGTATGGAGTTGAAAATCTATGGTTCACTCCATAGCGTGACAACGCCTTGTCGAGTTGGGAATTGCAGAAATGAGTCCCACGGTCACTAATGAGTGCTTTGGGGGCACCAAAGCGAGAGAACAACTCTTTTAGAAATCTCATAACCACTCTAGCATCATTGGTGGGCAAGGCTTGGGCCTCCACCCACTTGGAAACATAATCGACTGCAAATAGAATGTATCGGTTACCGTGAGATGTTGGGAACAGCCCCATAAAATCAATACCCCAGACGTCAAAAATTTCACAGACTTGGATTCCATTCTGGGGCATCTCATCCCGTGATGAGATGTTGCTTGCCCTTTGGCAAGCATCGCAAGCTCGGACCATATCATGAGCGTCTCTGAAGATGGTGGGCCAATAGAATCCGTCGTCAAAAACCTTCTTCGCAGTAAGAGTCGCTCCATGATGACCACCAGTCGGTCCCTCATGACAATGCCTCAAAATCTTGTGTGCTTCACCTCCATAAACGCACCTACGCACAATCTAATCAGCTCCAATCCTAAACAAGTAAGGATCCTCCCACGGGTAATACTTGACATCAGAAAAGAACTTCTTCTTCTGTTGATGTGTCAAGCCCTTCAACACAATCCCACACGCGAGATAATTCGCGAAATCAGCAAACCATGGACAATCCTCATCCTACGTCTGTATGTGCATAAGAAACTCATGTGGGAAATTGTCATTTATGTGTGACCCCACAAGTTCTGATGAAGATGGGCACTCGAGACGGGAGAGGTGATCTGCTGCAACATTCTCAGCTCCCTTTTTGTCACGGATTTCAATGTCGAATTCTTGCAACAACAGAATCCAACGAATCAGCCTCGGTTTTGCATCTTGCTTGCTAAACAAGTAACGGAGGGCTGCATGATCCGTAAACACAATGGTCTTTGAAAGGACAAGATAGGAACGAAATTTATCGAACGCAAAGACCACAGCTAGGAGCTCCTTTTCAGTGGTGGTGTAGTGCTCCTGGGCATCATTCAGAGTTTTGCTTGCATAGTAAATCGGGTGTAAGTGCTTGTCCTTCCTTTGACCCAAGACTGCCCCCACCGCAAAATCGCTTGCGTCACACATAAGCTCGAACGGGAGTGCCCAATCGGGGGCGATCATGATAGGAGCATTAACCAACTTCTCCTTCAACAACCTGAATGCATGAAGGCATTCATCAGAAAACACGAACGAGGCATCTTTCTCAAGAAGCTGAGTCATGGGGCGAGCTATCTTTGAGAAATCCTTGATGAAACGTCTATAAAACCCCGCGTGTCCTAAGAAACTCTAAATAGATTTCATAGAAGTGGGTGGCGGAAGCTTGACAATGGTCTCAATCTTGGCTCGGTCGACCTCAAGTCCGTCACGTGAAATCTTATGCCCTAAAACAATGCCCTCCTTCACCATGAAGTGGTATTTTTCCCAATTCAACACCAAGTTAGCTTCTTCACACCTAGCTAACATCTTCCTCAGATTTTCCAAGCAATGATCAAAGGAACTCCCAAAAACAGAAAAGTCAACCATAAATACCCCCATGGAATCCTCGATCATATCAGGAAAAATAGCCACCATACAACGCTGAAATGTGGCAGGGGCATTGCACAGTCCAAAGGGCATTCGACTGTACGTGAATGTGCCATAGGGACATGTGAATGTTGTCTTCTCCTGATCCTCAGGAGCAATTGGGATTTGAAAGTATCCTGAAAAACCATCCAAGAAACAATAGTACGTCTTGCCTGACAATTTCTCCAACATCTGATCAATAAAAGGCAAGGGGAAGTGGTCTTTCCTGGTAGCATCGTTCAGTTTGTGGTAATCGATGCAAACTCTCCATCCGGTCACAGTACGAGTAGGAATCAACTCGTTTCTCTCATTGGTAATCACTGTCATCCCACCCTTCTTCGGGACAACATGCACCGGACTCATCCAAGGGGAATCAGAAATAGGATAAATCAAACCTGCATCAAGTAACTTGATGACCTCCTTCTTCACGACGTCTTGCATATTGGGATTCAGACGTCTCTGATGCTGAACTACAGGCTTAAAATCCTCCTCCATCAAGATCTTATGGGTGCAAAAAGATGGATTGATGCCCTTGATGTCCATGATCTTCCATGCGATCGCCTTCTTGTGTATCTTCAGAACCTCAAGCAATTTGGCCTTCTCTCCACTCGTCAACGCAGACGAGATGATAACGGGCAACCGAGACTCACCATCCAGGAATGCATACTCCAAATGACCGGGAAGCTCCTTAAGCTCAACAGATGGTGGGTCTTCAACAGAAGGTAATGCCATAGGTTCATCCTTGCGATCCATGACTTCAAACACTTCATCCTGAGGGGAAGGATCGTGGCTCAGCAATGCCACCATCTCATCATCAAATCGACCCTCAGTAACTGGGTCTACATCCTCCCCTCCTAACAATTGGGTGTCAAACACCTCCACAACACACCTATCCTGTGATGGATCACTCATACAAGAATCAACAACATCAATGAAGTAGAGTGAATCATCCTGACTCTGTGGAAACTTCATTGACCTTCCGATATCAAAGGTCACCTCCTCATCATAAACTCTAAGTGTCAGTTTGCCCGAGAAAACATCAATGAGGGCTCTAGCAGTGGCTAGGAATGGACGACCAAGAATGAGAGGTACATTCTTATCTTCATCCATATCAAGGATCACAAAGTCCATAGGAAACACAAATCGATCAATCTTAACCAACAAATTCTCAACTATACCTCTCGGATATTTGACTGACCGATCGGCAAGCTGGATGCTCATTCGGGTTGGCTTAAGTTCCTCAACACCAAGTTTCTCAAACACAGCATAGGGCATTAGATTGATGCTAGCCCCCAAATCAGCCAATGCATTACTGACTGATAAACATCCAATCAAGCATGGGATAGTGAAACTCCCAGGATCATTCATCTTCTGAGGAAGTTTGTTTTGAAGGATCGCAGAACATTCCTCACTCAATGTAACATGAGATAACTCCTCCAACTTCTTCTTGTTAGTGAGGATGTCCTTCAAAAACTTGGCATACTTAGGCATCTGAGCAAGTGCCTCAACAAATGGCAGATTGATGTGCAACTGCTTGAACAATTCCAGAAATTTACCATAGTGTTCCTCAAATTTCTGCTTCTTCAACCTGCTGGGGTATGGAACAGGAGGAGTGTAGTCCTTGACTGGTTCCTTTGCTTGTGCTGTACTTGCTGGGCCTGGCCTGGAATGCACCTCAGCAGGAATCTCAGTCGCAACCTCCTCAATCACCAGTGGAAGAGAAGAAGAAGGGGAAGCCGATGGAGGAGGTGCAGTGGTGGATTTACCACTCCTCAATGTGATGGCCTTAACATGAGCATTAGGATTCAGCTCAGTGTTACTCGGTAGGCCACCTTGTTGCCTTTCAGATAGCAACTTAGCAATTTGTCCCACCTGATTCTCGATGGTCCGCATTGATGCCTTTTGGTTTCTCAACTCCGTCTCATGCTTATGGAAGCGGTCTTCCATATACTGATTCTGTTTCTGAGCCAACTGGCTTTGGCTCTCGGAGTTAGCTAGCAACCGTGCAACCATGTCCTCTAAATTGGATCGCTTTTCAGGAGCGGGTTGTGACCCACTGCTAGAACCTTGATTTTGGAACTGGTTCTGTGGAGGACGAATCTGTGAGGACTGACCGTGAGACTGATTTTGGAATGGGGGACGCGGATTGAATCCGGGTGGTTGCTGGTAGGGCTGGCAAAATTGGTACCTATTAAGACACGATTAGACCTGTTTAGCAAAAATTTTACTATTTGATTTTTTACTTTTCTAAAAATAATAAAAATTAAGAGGCTAGACTTCATCATTTTTCTTTTTCTTTCAGGTAAATTGCAACTCTTACAAATTCGCATTTCACATTCATACTCGTTGCATTTCATTTAATTACATAAATTAGATGAGCTGAACGCAAACGCTAACCCAAAAAAAATAATTTGGATAATTATTGAATTGTGCATCACATGTTGATTAGGATTAATCAAGCGTGCAAACACTTCGTAAAACACGAACACAAACTGTCACACCCCGAGCCGGCGGGGTAGGATCGGAGTCCCCGTCGGGCGGAAGGTTCCCGGGGCGCGATATCGGGAGTGATAATCAGGAGTGATCAGATTGTTACATTGCACATGATATAAATGAGAAATGCTAATTAAAATAGAATTACAAAGTTAAATTACAGCAGTAACGTTTATAATTTAACAATGTAAATCTATTGTAAAACATCAATAAATGACTGTCTTGTATTTACACAAGATATACAAAATAATTTATATCATGATGTCTTCAAAAGTATGCAGGTCCAAAATACTAGTCTTCTATCTGAAGTCCTAGTCCAAAAGAAATGACTTCCTAATTGACCTGTTCGTCACCTGAGAAGTCATGCAAAAATAAAGGTCAACACATGGTTGGTGAGTTCATATAGTTTAGTATTTGAAAATGATTTGAAAATGATTTGAAAACCTTCTTTGGTAAAGACCCTAACCTCATTAACACCACATGTATCATCCAGATCGGTATGCTTATGTATAGGGCATACCCCTGAGTCGAGGCTACAACCCCGCCCAGACGCCGTCCCACCACATACTAATCCGCATAGGACATTGTTGTTAATGATAATTAAGCATCTTTACCTATCACACACTCTTGTTTACAATGACTCAATTGTTCTCACAAAACCTTTGTTTATCCCACGGGTAACAACCTTAATCTCATTAACATCACATGTATCATCCAGATCGGTATGCTTATATATAGGGCATACCCCTGAGTCAAGGCTACAACCCCGCCCAGACGCCGTCCCACCACATACTAATCCGCATAGGACATTGTTGTTAATGAAAATTAAGCATTTTACCCCTACCTTTAACCCAATGATTCGTCAGTCCTTTGTTCCTGTAAATACCACAATTTGGAATCTATGTTGATTCCTTAAGTTCATCACAATAGTGATCAACCACAGAAATTGTAGAAACAGTTTAATAAATGCTTAATTAAATAAATAAATAAACATTTAATAAAATCTAAGTCCTCATGATTGGGGCCTATGGTCATACTCGAGTAGACTAGTCTGTCAATCTAGGTACTTAGTAGTTAGGGAAACTGTAAATATCCTCAAACATACGACCTACAAGTCAAACGGTCTAGCTAGGACTTCTTGAAATGCAGGATTTTATGTTTCGTCAATGTTTTTGGCGTATGCTATCTCTGATATTTCCCAGATTTTCCCTTAAAAATGATTGTCTGATTCTGTCACAAGATGTACTTGATGTGTTGATCACAGAATACAAGATTCATTGATCGGTAGTACACTTGATTCATTGTTCAACAAACACTTGGTTTGTAGAACATTGAATGTTGTCTTTGCAAAGATTGTTTTGTTGATGTCTTGATGTCCCACACTTGTTTTGTCAAAATGTTTGATTTGATCCCTTGAATTCACCCACTTGTTTTGTCAAAATGTTTGATTTGATCCCTTGAATTCACCCACTTGTTTTGTCAAAATGTTTGTCTTGATCCATTGAACTCACCCACTTGTTTTGTCAAAATGTTTGTTTTGATCCCTTGAACTCACACCCTTTGTTTTGTCAAAATAATTGATTGGATTTGTTTGAAATGTTTTGACTGGTTGAAAAAGTCAAGTTTAACTTGATTATTCACTTAATATATAAGTAAATCAGTTAATAAACCTGCATTAAATCTTCCTAGACATGGTCTAGGATATCATTTATATATATGTAAAACATATAAATTTAAAAGCATTAAAGTAAACAATTTAAGTAAACAGTTTACGCATGCTTCTCAGCCCCGCGTTTTAAAACAAAAATGTTAGAAAAGGGGCAATGAACTCACCTGTGCTGCTATGTAATTTGATCTAACACAAAATGCGCGCTCCTGTATGTAAGCTAAGTTTCTTCGGTTCCTGAGTTATTTTATAAGAATTCGAATATAATAAGTACGCGTAGTAGTCGTTGTGCCTAAGACCTTGAGTCTTGTCGTGGGTGCAACTAAGTGTCTTAGTACTAAGTGTATCTAAGATCTACTCTATCTTAATTACCCTTCTTATGATCCCAATTCCCATGATTAGTTACTAACTTACCTTTAAATTTTAGAAAATTTCGGCAGAGTTTCCTTTGTATTTTGAGCAAATCCAGACAATTATATTGTCTATTTTATAACAAGTTCCCAATTCAATTTATTCAAAGTAAGCAATTTAAATCAAACAAGTCTTTAAACCTAACATTACAATACTTTTATAATCAAGTAAACTTAAAGGAAATCAATGCCATTTATTTTATCAAAATATCATTACATGATTTACGTTATCATTTAATACATGATGGGCTTCACTAAGCCCCATTGGGCCCACTTAGGCCCAATTGAACGTCTTTGGTTTCTAGTCACTTACCCAATCTTGTGTCGTTGATTCTCATGAACTTGTAACCAATTTAACATAGTGGTTAAACTATCTTGCATGGCCAACTTTTTAGTGTTAGAGATGCATGCATATATGTGATCTCTCATGCACCTATTTTCCCACGCATACACCCAAGTTTAATAACTCATGCATGTTTATTATGTAATCAACTTTTCATGAAATATTAGATTCAATGGTCCACTAGTCATTCCCTAGGTTATAACATTTGTTTCATTGATCCTAGTCCCATCTCGACTTCATTAACCGATTTCTAGGCTTTGCATGAAATCCAAGGCAGCGAACCTTATGAGGTTCTAGGTAGGGTTCGGCTAATTCAACCCCTCCCACGAACCTTCATGGTTCGGCCAGGCTAGTTCACAAATCCTAGGGTTCGTCCCATGGCTCGCATCTAAGGAGGTTCGCTTCTAACTAGGTGAGGGTGCGGCCAACTTAAAGAGTTCGGCCATATCAATGATTACACAGGTTCGCACAAGCACAGGGTTCGTCATGTGATGAAGGTTCGACTGGACATGTGGGGTTCGGCTGGCTTAAACCAGATTCCATTGAAGGCTCGTTGATCTTGGGTTCGTGAGTTGCATGGCCATGGTTCGGTGCAGGTGGTCCAGGGTTCGGCGGCAGGTGGGCACAGGTTCGTTGCAGGGGTCTCCCACGTGGTTGCAGGGTTCGTTACTCAGAAAATGGTTCGGCTATGTTTGTAGGGGTTCGGCCGGCGAAGCTGCATCATTTTTCCAGCTCCTTAGCTCACGAACCTGTAAAGATCTTGGTGTTTCCAGCCTCGTTTTAACTAGCTAAACCTGTTACAAACTCATTCTAACAGATTCTAACCCATGTGATAACCCAATCTACGTGTTCTAAGTGCTTTAGTGCCGATTTAAACAACAAAACCAATTGAACTCGCGAAAACCCTAGAAAACGAATTTTAAGTGGATGTTTACCTCAAATCCCACGGTTAAATACTTGTTTTTCTTGTACTTCTGGAATCTACACGATGAGGGGAACGTCTTGACACCAACCTTGCTTGAATCCACCGAGGTTTGGACCTCCAAATCTTAGAAAGAAGATAGTTTCTTTGTGATGAACTAGAGAGAGAGAGAAAACGTGATGAAGAGAGAGAGAGAGGTTGGTGAGGGTTATTATGGCAATTTAATGCCATAATAAAGGATACCATCTCACCCGGTTAGTCGGTCTCGTTCGGTTTCGCGTAAAATGCCGGTTCGCGTAGGTTTTCGCGATAAAACGACACGGTTTATAAAATAGAATTTATTTAATTATTCGAGGTTGTAATTCCTAATAAATTAACTAATATCTTCTTATATTAAAAATTTAAAACAAAATTAACTGTTTAAATCGAAATGTACGGTCGTCGCGCGTATTCGTTCGAATCGTCACCCGTACGAACACGACGATAACTATACTTTTCAATCTTGTTTTCTAATTAAAGAATATCACTCAGAACGTTAAACTTTCAGATTTATTTGTACAGATCGTCACCTATACGAATAACCCGTCAATTTAGCATTCATATAACAATATTCGTGTGTTTTGTTCTGTAAAGCCTCACATACGTTTATACATAATAAATCCTAAGCAAATAATCATATGAGGGTTCTGTGTTGCCAGATAATTATCCGACTCAAGAACCCTTGTTCTGAACTGTGTTTCTGTTAACTGTTTCTGAATCTGATCTATGACAACACAAAATGATAATGATAAGTAATATGAATACGAAATGAGATAAAATGTTTGTAGTTTGTACCTGTTTTCTGTTCATGAACTGTAGAGATCACTGTTCCGGTGACGGTTCCGGCACTGATGTTACAGTCTCCCCTTGTTAGAGAAATTTCGTCCCGAAATTTAAGAGTTGTTATCGGGTACAGCTTTCTCTTCAAACAGTTGGGGATACTTTAACTTCATGTGATCTTCACGTTCCCAAGTAAACTCGGGCCCGCGTCTTGAATTCCATCGAACCTTTACAATAGGAATACGGCTTCGCCTCAGTTGTTTAACCTTGCGATCCATAATCTCTAAAGGTTCCTCGATAAAGTGTAACTGTTCATCAACTTGAATTTCTTCAATTGGGATGACGAGAGACTCGTCAGCAAGGCATTTCTTTAGGTTTGAGACGTGAAACACGTCATGCACACCACTGAGTTCATCAGGTAATCTCAGTCTATACGCCACAGGACCAATACGCTCGATGATCTCGAACGGTCCCACGTATCTTGGTGCTAATTTGCCTTTCTTCCCAAAGCGTACAACACCTTTCCATGGGGATACCTTTAACATGACTCGGTCTCCCACTTGGAATTCCAACGGCTTGCGCCGTTTGTCGGCGTAGCTCTTTTGTCTGCTCCTTGTTGCTTGTAGTCTTCTCTGAATCTGGGCTATCTTGTCAGTGGTTTCCTGAATCAATTCAGGCCCAGTTATTCGGTTGTCTCCAATTTCAGTCCAACAGATCGGTGATCGACATTTCCGGCCATAAAGAGCCTCGAATGGTGCACATCCGATACTGCTGTGGTAACTGTTATTGTAGGAGAACTCGATCAGTGGCAAATGGGAGTCCCAATTCCCACCGAAATCCAATACACAGGTTCTTAACATATCCTCTAGGGTTTGGATAGTACGTTCGCTTTGACCATCCGTTTGCGGGTGGTAAGCTGTACTCAGATTCAACTGTGTCCCTAGAGATTTCTGTAATGATTGCCAGAACCTTGAAGTAAATCTGCTGTCTCTATCAGAAATAATAGACAATGGCACACCGTGGCGTACCACTATCTCATTGATGTATAATCTTGCCAGTTTATCCATGGTGAAGTTCTCCCGCATGGGCAAGAAATGAGCAGATTTGGTTAAACGATCAATGATCACCCATATTGTATCATGATCGCTGGAAGTGCGGGGTAGCTTGGTAATGAAATCCATAGCTATTTGTTCCCACTTCCAGAGCGGAATCTCAGGTTGTTCCAGTAGACCAGACGGTCTCTGGTGTTCCGCCTTTACTTTCGCACACGTAAGACACTGTCCGACATACTCGGCTATGTCTTTCTTCATTCCCGGCCACCAATAAAATCCACGCAAGTCTTGGTACATCTTATCAGCGCCTGGATGAACAGAGTATTTAGTCTTGTGTGCTTCATCGAGAATAAGTTTCCTCAATTCATCTACCGCAGGGATCCATATACGTTCCTTGTAGTAGATCATACCATCAGGCTTCGTGTCAAACTGTTTCTCTGCTCCGCAATCAAGTTCCTTCTTCAAATTGCCTCGATCAAATGCTTCTTGTTGTGCTTGGATAATCTTGTCACTCAAACTGGTCTGCACGGTTATCCCCATTGCTCTAACACGTAGGGGTTTGACCCGTTCTTTCCGGCTCAAGGCATCAGCTACAACGTTCGCCTTTCCCGGATGGTATTTAATCACACAATCATAATCATTCAGAAGTTCAACCCAACGGCGCTGTCGCATGTTGAGCTCCTTCTGATCAAAGATGTGCTGCAGGCTTTTGTGATCAGTGAATATGGTACACTTGGTGCCATATAAGTAATGTCTCCAAATCTTCAAGGCGAAGATTACTGCTCCCAGTTCAAGATCATGAGTAGTGTAATTCTTCTCATGAATTTTTAACTGTCTTGATGCATAGGCTATGACTTTGTCCCGTTGCATTAACACACAACCGAGTCCCTGATGGGAAGCATCACAGTATACAACAAAGTCATCACAGCCTTCTGGGAGAGATAGAATCGGAGCATCACATAATTTCTGTTTCAAGGTCTGAAAAGCATCTTCTTGTTTCTGCTCCCAGACAAACGGTTCACTTTTCTGGGTTAGCTTAGTGAGAGGTAAAGCTATCTTAGAAAAGTTTGAGATAAACCTTCTGTAATAACCCGCCAATCCCAGAAAAGACCGTATCTCCGTCGGTGTCTTCGGAGTGTCCCAATTCTTTATTGCTTCAATCTTGGCAGGGTCTACATGAATTCCCTCGCTGTTGACCACATGGCCCAGAAATTGAACTTCTCTTAGCCAAAACTCACATTTAGAGAATTTGGCATAGAGTTTCTCTTCTTTCAGCAGCTCCAAGATCTTTCTAAGGTGTTGTTCATGTTCTGTTTTGGTCTTGGAATAAATCAGTATGTCATCAATGAAAACAATGACAAACTGATCCAAGTACGGCTTGCATACTCGGTTCATGAGGTCCATGAAAACCGCTGGTGCATTTGTCAATCCGAAGGGCATCACCATGAATTCGTAATGCCCGTATCTTGTTCGGAAGGCCGTTTTCGGTATGTCTTCGTCTTGAACTCTCAACTGATGATACCCAGACCGCAAGTCAATCTTAGAGAAGTATTG
Organism: Mikania micrantha; assembly: GCA_009363875.1. Taxonomy (NCBI): domain Eukaryota; kingdom Viridiplantae; phylum Streptophyta; class Magnoliopsida; order Asterales; family Asteraceae; genus Mikania; species Mikania micrantha. The sequence continues at coordinate 74,553,525 of CM018681.1, read as the reverse complement.
AGCTCCTTGCAGTTGGTCAAACAAATCATCAATCCTTGGTAATGGATACCGATTCTTGATGGTTAGTTTGTTCAGTTCACGGTAATCTATACACATTCTGAACGATCCGTCTTTCTTCTTCACGAACAAGACCGGAGCTCCCCAAGGTGAGTAGCTCGGTCTGATGAATCCCTTGTCAAGTAACTCATGTAACTGATTTGACAATTCCTGCATCTCTGAAGGTGCTAACCTGTAAGGAGATTTAGCAACAGGAGTTGCTCCAGGAATTAAGTCAATACGAAATTCTACCGGTCGCGCAGGTGGCAAACCAGGTAGGTCTTCGGGGAATACTTCAGGATATTCTTTCACTACTGGTACATCTTGAATCTTTTTCTTGTCTTTCTCTTTTTCCAACACATGAGCCAGGAATGCTATGCACCGCTTCTGTAGACACTTAAGCGCCTTTATGCAAGAAATGATTTTGACACTTCGCTTTGCTTGATCCCCTTTAACTTCCAATACACGATCACTCGGCAATGGAATTCGAAGCAGCTTCTCAGAACAGATAACTTCCACTCGGTTAGAGGAAAGCCAATCCATTCCAACAATGATGTCAAAACTACCCAATTCCATCGGTATCAAGTCGATGGCAAATGTATGACCACTAAGTGTCAATGGGCAATTTCTATAAACTGTGCTAACTGTAATCTGTTTCCCGTTAGCTACTTCTATAATGTAAGGGGAGTCTAACTGTTCCTCTATGGAATCTAGTTGGCACACAAAGTCGGTAGAGATAAAACTCTGATCTGCACCAGTATCAAATAAGACAGATACATAAAAGTCATGTAAGAGAAACGTACCAGTGACCACATTTGGGTCCTGGCGTGCAGCTGGTGCTCCGATAGCAAAGGCTCGTCCACGGGGTGCTTGAACTGCTGGTTGTGCCTTCTTCGGGCAGTTCTTCGCAAAGTGGCCTTGTTCGCCACAGTTATAGCATCCACCATGGTTCTGATTAGCTGGTGGAGGGAGAGCCAAAGCAGCATTGTTGACTGCTTGATTAGGAGTCATCCTACAGTGTTGGACCCAATGGCCCTTTCTTCCACATCCCGTGCAATGCTTGCAGGGAGTGTCAGCAGTGTGGTGATACTGACACTTGGCACACAAAGGAAACGTGCCAGTGTAGGGTTTGCGGTTGGGGTTTTGTGGTGCTGCTGCTATTTGTTGCAGAGGTGTGGCCACCGCGTAGTTCTTGATGGTCTTCTGTTTCTTCTTTTGATGGTGGTGGGGTTTCTTGGATGGCTCCGCTTTGTTCTTGTTGGGTTCAGCCTCTTTCTTTAAAACTCCAGAGGCCACCATAAGATCAGTGAGTTTCCCAGACAGTCTCACTGCAGACTCAACAGTAGTAGGGTTGGCTGAAACAACCATGCCCTGAATGCAGGCGGGAAGTCCACCTACATAACGATCTATCCTTTTCTCCAAAGTTGGTACCATGTCAGGTACCAAAGCAACCAACTCGTGGTAACGAGTTGTATACCCCATGTGATCCGCTCCCTTCATCACATGGTTGGATAGTTCAACCTCCAATTTCTGCAGCTCGTTCTTGGGACAGAACTCTGTTCGCAGCAGTGTCTTGAAATCTTCCCATGGCATGGCCATGGCTTCTTCTCTTCCTCGGGCATTAATCTGACCGTTCCCCCAGGTCAGAGCCCGTTTGTTGAATGTTCCCGCTGAGTAACGGACCTTGTGGTGTTCGGGGCAGCTGCAGAGATCCAACGTTGCCTCAATCTTCTCAATCCATTGGATTAGTCCAACGGCACCTTCAGACCCACTAAAACTGGGTGGTTTACATCCTACAAAGGACTTGTAGGAGTAGTGAGATGAATCTCCAGTATTTCCACTGGCTTCTCCTGATGTGTTGCCAGTGTTGAGGATCTCATTACGAAGACGAAGGAACATCTCCGGTATTGCCTCTTTCATCTGATTCGTCATCTGGCTACTCAGTAACGTCACCAGAGCGATAGTAGCAGGGTCCATAGTCGGTGTTGTGCCTGAACCAGATGCTTGAGTAATCAATGGAGGAGGGGGAGGAGGAGGTGGAGGAGGTGGTGGTGGAGAGTCATTCGGAGACGGTGTGGAGGAGTGTGGAGCCAAGTCTTGAGGTGGTAGCTGTATCAAAGGAGGTTGTCTTCGTGGAGGCATTCTGATCATAACCAATAAAGTCATCGGTTAGTGCAATGATCGAATACAGAAGACAATATGCAATAAGTCTTAAGTCTTACTTTCTCTACATGCAGGGTCCCTAGGTTATAGTCTAGGCCAAACCATTTAAATAAGTGACCTATATTTCTCTATAACCATGGCTCTGATACCAATCTGTCACACCCCGAGCCGGCGGGGTAGGATCGGAGTCCCCGTCGGGCGGAAGGTTCCCGGGGCGCGATATCGGGAGTGATAATCAGGAGTGATCAGATTGTTACATTGCACATGATATAAATGAGAAATGCTAATTAAAATAGAATTACAAAGTTAAATTACAGCAGTAACGTTTATAATTTAACAATGTAAATCTATTGTAAAACATCAATAAATGACTGTCTTGTATTTACACAAGATATACAAAATAATTTATATCATGATGTCTTCAAAAGTATGCAGGTCCAAAATACTAGTCTTCTATCTGAAGTCCTAGTCCAAAAGAAATGACTTCCTAATTGACCTGTTCGTCACCTGAGAAGTCATGCAAAAATAAAGGTCAACACATGGTTGGTGAGTTCATATAGTTTAGTATTTGAAAATGATTTGAAAATGATTTGAAAACCTTCTTTGGTAAAGACCCTAACCTCATTAACACCACATGTATCATCCAGATCGGTATGCTTATGTATAGGGCATACCCCTGAGTCGAGGCTACAACCCCGCCCAGACGCCGTCCCACCACATACTAATCCGCATAGGACATTGTTGTTAATGATAATTAAGCATCTTTACCTATCACACACTCTTGTTTACAATGACTCAATTGTTCTCACAAAACCTTTGTTTATCCCACGGGTAACAACCTTAATCTCATTAACATCACATGTATCATCCAGATCGGTATGCTTATATATAGGGCATACCCCTGAGTCAAGGCTACAACCCCGCCCAGACGCCGTCCCACCACATACTAATCCGCATAGGACATTGTTGTTAATGAAAATTAAGCATTTTACCCCTACCTTTAACCCAATGATTCGTCAGTCCTTTGTTCCTGTAAATACCACAATTTGGAATCTATGTTGATTCCTTAAGTTCATCACAATAGTGATCAACCACAGAAATTGTAGAAACAGTTTAATAAATGCTTAATTAAATAAATAAATAAACATTTAATAAAATCTAAGTCCTCATGATTGGGGCCTATGGTCATACTCGAGTAGACTAGTCTGTCAATCTAGGTACTTAGTAGTTAGGGAAACTGTAAATATCCTCAAACATACGACCTACAAGTCAAACGGTCTAGCTAGGACTTCTTGAAATGCAGGATTTTATGTTTCGTCAATGTTTTTGGCGTATGCTATCTCTGATATTTCCCAGATTTTCCCTTAAAAATGATTGTCTGATTCTGTCACAAGATGTACTTGATGTGTTGATCACAGAATACAAGATTCATTGATCGGTAGTACACTTGATTCATTGTTCAACAAACACTTGGTTTGTAGAACATTGAATGTTGTCTTTGCAAAGATTGTTTTGTTGATGTCTTGATGTCCCACACTTGTTTTGTCAAAATGTTTGATTTGATCCCTTGAATTCACCCACTTGTTTTGTCAAAATGTTTGATTTGATCCCTTGAATTCACCCACTTGTTTTGTCAAAATGTTTGTCTTGATCCATTGAACTCACCCACTTGTTTTGTCAAAATGTTTGTTTTGATCCCTTGAACTCACACCCTTTGTTTTGTCAAAATAATTGATTTGATTTGTTTGAAATGTTTTGACTGGTTGAAAAAGTCAAGTTTAACTTGATTATTCACTTAATATATAAGTAAATCAGTTAATAAACCTGCATTAAATCTTCCTAGACATGGTCTAGGATATCATTTATATATATGTAAAACATATAAATTTAAAAGCATTAAAGTAAACAATTTAAGTAAACAGTTTACGCATGCTTCTCAGCCCCGCGTTTTAAAACAAAAATGTTAGAAAAGGGGCAATGAACTCACCTGTGCTGCTATGTAATTTGATCTAACACAAAATGCGCGCTCCTGTATGTAAGCTAAGTTTCTTCGGTTCCTGAGTTATTTTATAAGAATTCGAATATAATAAGTACGCGTAGTAGTCGTTGTGCCTAAGACCTTGAGTCTTGTCGTGGGTGCAACTAAGTGTCTTAGTACTAAGTGTATCTAAGATCTACTCTATCTTAATTACCCTTCTTATGATCCCAATTCCCATGATTAGTTACTAACTTACCTTTAAATTTTAGAAAATTTCGGCAGAGTTTCCTTTGTATTTTGAGCAAATCCAGACAATTATATTGTCTATTTTATAACAAGTTCCCAATTCAATTTATTCAAAGTAAGCAATTTAAATCAAACAAGTCTTTAAACCTAACATTACAATACTTTTATAATCAAGTAAACTTAAAGGAAATCAATGCCATTTATTTTATCAAAATATCATTACATGATTTACGTTATCATTTAATACATGATGGGCTTCACTAAGCCCCATTGGGCCCACTTAGGCCCAATTGAACGTCTTTGGTTTCTAGTCACTTACCCAATCTTGTGTCGTTGATTCTCATGAACTTGTAACCAATTTAACATAGTGGTTAAACTATCTTGCATGGCCAACTTTTTAGTGTTAGAGATGCATGCATATATGTGATCTCTCATGCACCTATTTTCCCACGCATACACCCAAGTTTAATAACTCATGCATGTTTATTATGTAATCAACTTTTCATGAAATATTAGATTCAATGGTCCACTAGTCATTCCCTAGGTTATAACATTTGTTTCATTGATCCTAGTCCCATCTCGACTTCATTAACCGATTTCTAGGCTTTGCATGAAATCCAAGGCAGCGAACCTTATGAGGTTCTAGGTAGGGTTCGGCTAATTCAACCCCTCCCACGAACCTTCATGGTTCGGCCAGGCTAGTTCACAAATCCTAGGGTTCGTCCCATGGCTCGCATCTAAGGAGGTTCGCTTCTAACTAGGTGAGGGTGCGGCCAACTTAAAGAGTTCGGCCATATCAATGATTACACAGGTTCGCACAAGCACAGGGTTCGTCATGTGATGAAGGTTCGACTGGACATGTGGGGTTCGGCTGGCTTAAACCAGATTCCATTGAAGGCTCGTTGATCTTGGGTTCGTGAGTTGCATGGCCATGGTTCGGTGCAGGTGGTCCAGGGTTTGGCGGCAGGTGGGCACAGGTTCGTTGCAGGGGTCTCCCACGTGGTTGCAGGGTTCGTTACTCAGAAAATGGTTCGGCTATGTTTGTAGGGGTTCGGCCGGCGAAGCTGCATCATTTTTCCAGCTCCTTAGCTCACGAACCTGTAAAGATCTTGGTGTTTCCAGCCTCGTTTTAACTAGCTAAACCTGTTACAAACTCATTCTAACAGATTCTAACCCATGTGATAACCCAATCTACGTGTTCTAAGTGCTTTAGTGCCGATTTAAACAACAAAACCAATTGAACTCGCGAAAACCCTAGAAAACGAATTTTAAGTGGATGTTTACCTCAAATCCCACGGTTAAATACTTGTTTTTCTTGTACTTCTGGAATCTACACGATGAGGGGAACGTCTTGACACCAACCTTGCTTGAATCCACCGAGGTTTGGACCTCCAAATCTTAGAAAGAAGATAGTTTCTTTGTGATGAACTAGAGAGAGAGAGAAAACGTGATGAAGAGAGAGAGAGAGGTTGGTGAGGGTTATTATGGCAATTTAATGCCATAATAAAGGATACCATCTCACCCGGTTAGTCGGTCTCGTTCGGTTTCGCGTAAAATGCCGGTTCGCGTAGGTTTTCGCGATAAAACGACACGGTTTATAAAATAGAATTTATTTAATTATTCGAGGTTGTAATTCCTAATAAATTAACTAATATCTTCTTATATTAAAAATTTAAAACAAAATTAACTGTTTAAATCGAAATGTACGGTCGTCGCACGTATTCGTTCGAATCGTCACCCGTACGAACACGACGATAACTATACTTTTCAATCTTGTTTTCTAATTAAAGAATATCACTCAGAACGTTAAACTTTCAGATTTATTTGTACAGATCGTCACCTATACGAATAACCCGTCAATTTAGCATTCATATAACAATATTCGTGTGTTTTGTTCTGTAAAGCCTCACATACGTTTATACATAATAAATCCTAAGCAAATAATCATATGAGGGTTCTGTGTTGCCAGATAATTATCCGACTCAAGAACCCTTGTTCTGAACTGTGTTTCTGTTAACTGTTTCTGAATCTGATCTATGACAACACAAAATGATAATGATAAGTAATATGAATACGAAATGAGATAAAATGTTTGTAGTTTGTACCTGTTTTCTGTTCATGAACTGTAGAGATCACTGTTCCGGTGACGGTTCCGGCACTGATGTTACACAAACTCCCAAAGATAATTCAAGGAATTATCGAAACACACACGAGTCTCACGAACGTTGGTGATCAAAACTATGTGCTATTACATTACTGTGTGCTAAACATGCATTAGAGGTTAGGATAAACGATAGGAATCGAGTACGAGCGAAATCGAATCGACGAAATCGAAAAACAAGGAAATGGACCCATCGCGGTACCGGAGGTCCTTTGGCGGAAGGCTTCGCGGTACGCGAAGCAAAGCGGGAGTCGAGACTCCCGAATCCCATCGCGGTACGCGATAAGATTTTTTATCGGCCTTCGCGGTACGCGAAGGCCATGCAGATCAAAATTTCTTATTAAACCAACCCCTTTCATTTTCAGTCGGTTCCTTCACATTTCCTCCGACTTTCTACCCATACTCTCGACCAATACCTGCTGGAATCAACCCTCCAAGCTACTGAGATCACTATTGGAACTAGTTTTTGGTGATTGGAAGTCTTAGGATCATCAAGGAAGCTTTGGAAGCCATTAATCAACAAGAAGGTCTCATCTCAGCCATTTTTGGAACTTCCAGGAACTGTTCTAGCAAGGATCTAGCTTCTAAGGTAGTTTTACTTGTTTATTGATGGTTAGATCGTACATGCATAATGTAAAAACACAATGGAAGTGTGTTTGAACACATGCAACTCCATGTGGCTATTGAACACGAATTTGTTGGTGATTTGATGTGTTATTAGATTTAGATCTACTGATTTTAGTATAAGGGTGATTGGATTTGAGTTTGGTTGAGTTATTGATCGATTTGATGATGGTTTAGGTACACTTTCCATAAAAGGAAACTTTTATATTGCATGTCATAGGTTTGTGATGATCTAGATATGATAGACATGTCTAGATGTTGCCAAATGTATATTGAAGTGTTTAGAAACATATTTGGGTATTTGATTTTGTCAAAAACGTGATTTCATGAAAACTTACTATAAATGGAGACTTTTAAAAATCAAAAGAGGGCTTTTGATGTTTTAAGATATTTTGGTGAACCTTGATTATTGAAATATGTTTAGAAATGGTTTTTAACATATTGGAAACTTCGATTTGTGAAAACGAGCTTTTAAACGGGTACTTACTATTTTAGGAAACTTTATTTGGGCAAAATGCCATAAACGGTGGCTTATGTGTCACCAACGATTCGTTTAAAACGATACGTTTTAAATGTTTAAACATGTTTCTACAAACATACTAGAGGTATTGGAATTATGAAACGGGATTTCATGACCAAACTTTACAAAAAATGGAAACTTTCCAAAAATGGTAACTTTTACGATTCGAGTCATAGGATGCATATGGGTGTCCTACTGGTATTTATGACACAATAAACGAACCAAACGAAACAAACGTGTCACCAACGATTCTTCTAGTCAACACACACACACTCGGTTGAGCACAACAACACTTGGAGTTGTATGGATTACAACACACTACAGAACACATACTTACACATATATGATTATAGGTGCTTACTAGCAGGACTGCTAGCTTTCGCAGTCGCGAACACCACATAAACCGGAACTGCTCTATCAGGTGAGTTCACGGCCCCTTTTATCTTTTCTACCTTTGGGGGAGAAAACAATGCAATACAACTGTTTTTGAACAACAACTCACTTTATTTACGTATGGACATGCGTTATCATTATATGTATATGTGTGGGCCCCTATCACAACTAAAAGTCCTCGCGATACTCCTCGGACCGTTAATAGGGCGTAGCGCCTAGCGTGGTAATCTTGAATAGTACTATTTGGGCCTGACAAGCCCCACTACAGCCGACTGGAGGTCGGAACAGTGCAATATTGACCAACACTTTTCCATTGTCTTGTGATGGACATGGCGGGAGGCACCAACTGTCAGCTTTGGTACCATCCACAATATAATATAACTGTATTGACTAGCTATCAATCGATACTGCATGGTAATGATATGTAAATCTACAAAACTCTTACTTTAAACATTTTGATGTTTACTGCTTATGAAAAACCTGTGCTCTCACCAACCATTGTGTTGACCCTTTTTACTCGCATGTTTTCTCAGGTAACTAAGGCACGCACACAAGGATAGGATGCTAGGATGGAGTCCCATGCATTAGATTTAGTGTCTTAGGCAATTTGATAACGAATAGTATTTGTCTTGTTATGTAATGTTACATACTTAAACCGCTTTCGCACTACTACTCTTTATGATTTGAAAACTGTTTAAACTTATGCTTCGCAACTTATATTTACAATGTTGTTTTGACAACTTAAACCTTTTACTTCCGCAACTCTGATTCTACTAAACTGCTTTATCCAAGTTATTGGATGTACGTATGAAACCTGACATATTGGTCTCGCAACGCTATGTGACCGGAGACTGCGATCCTGCTAGATTAGCCAGCCGTCGCGCCCCTGTCTGGGACGGGAGGGCCGGGGTGCGACATATTGGTATCAGAGCCTCCGGTTATTGCGAATTAGGTTTGCATTTAGTGAACTTAGTCTATAACCGTTAGTCTCCACACAACACATAGTGATTAATATTAGTACTACTTGCATACATTACGGTACATATACACGATACGCACATTTTTGATATGGTGTCACTGTCGTCGTCATCTATGCTCGCATTCGACGAGAAGTAACAGATTGTTCCTACACCTTCAGTACCAACATTATTGGTAGCAGTTGAGTTACCGAAACGAACCAACTATCACCCGAAGGCAGCACGTTTGAGCCATCGCAGGAGGAGCAGCCAATACACATATGCTACATCACCGGTGCCCGAATCGAGAGGCGAAGACAAGAGCTGATCGGGGATGCAATCAAATAAGTCAAGCGATGAAATAGGCCCTGTGGCTCAACCTTGATTAGAAAAACATTGATTCTCTTTCAAACTCCTAAACAACATTTTTGTAGCCCTTTGGTACTTCTACATATACTGCTTGCAAGAACCAAATGAAAAGATTCCAAACATAACCCATTGTCACTCTTGGAATATCACCGAACGAACATTGTCGCTTGAGTTAAGAAGAACTAGAGCGACCATGCGGAGAGATTTTGTTACGGGTGCATAAGAAACTCCTTGACTGCTAGGTGGTCATCTACAAGCAGCTATCCTAGCATTCACACAATGAATGTCTCGACACAAAATTGCAAAAGGAAAACACGCTCAAGCCAAATAGCTATCCTTATAGGATCTACGCAAGACCCTATAATATCATTCAACTCGCGTAACTATTCCAAGTAATAGTTTCGATAGGCTATTCAGCCATACCTCATATGACTCTTGTTTAAATCTTGATGAACCTTGAATCCAGCAAAACCTAATAAGCTCGAAGTGGGAGGAACTAAAATTCTTATGTACGGTAAATTGACGATCATGGTGCGCAACATAATCGTAAATTTACAGGTACGCATGAATTCTGGCAAATTCTATTGTGAGCCTATTTTGGAAAACACATACATTGATATTCGCTTATCCCTCATCCTGATGGTTGCAACGAAATTCAAGCAACGTATCAAGATTTCAACATAACATTCATCAAATTTCCAACTATAGTCCGGATTACCATATATCCATGAAAACCTCATGTTACGATTTTACACATCACATGAAGCAACGCATCAAATTTTCCGATAAGGACCCTGACAAGGATCCTGAGGAGGACCCCATGGGGGAGTCACCCGATAGTGCATCACCCATACTAAACCCACATGAGCCTAAGAGGCAGTGTCTTGAATCAGATGACATCGCTTGATTTACTCGGGATCTGGCCTGGGCAGACGACCACATAGAGTGTCTCGCAAAGGAGCCGAGACATACAAATACCCAACATGCAGAACTTTGTAGACGAGTCAACAAGAATGGATAGGGATATGGCCCAGTTAATTACGCTATTCCAGGCAACCGAAGACCGAGCTGCCATCACTGAAACTAGAATCGAAGAGCAAAAAAATAAACAAAAAAACAGGGTCGTCGATCCAGTCCAAGAAGAGCCTGACACTGAGGAAGAGGAACCAGCAGGAGATGCTGATTCTGATTCCACTGTCTTTAATGCCTACGATTAACTTAGCATAGACTTAATAGAGACGGGTAGTGTCTTTGTAATAGATATTTTGGGAATCTAAATGTGTTGTTGTTAAATGAATTGTAACCAGTACAAATTATTATACATCAAGACTAATATCTGTTACTGAAAGTCTTGTCTATACCAACCAATACATGCTTTCTTTTTCATATCAATCACTCACTACATTGGTCCTTAGAAAATACTCTAACACTTACTCTCGCTATGAAGATCATGGTTGGAATACGCATAGGACGCAGAAACACAGGAGAAAGCGGAAATATCAACCTCATCGCAACGGAACTGAACGTGCTCATCAACAAACGAGTTGAGGAGGAAATCATTGCACGTGAAGTGGCGCGTAACCAAAATCCACTAACCCAAAAGGCAAACCCTAATCCACCTTACTGCACATTCAAAACATTCTTAGATTGCAAGCCACATTGTTTCAATGGTACGGAGGGTGCTGTCGGCCTCCTCCGATGGATTGAGAAATTGGAATCAGCTTTCATCATGAGCAACTGTAGGGTTAATGATTGCGTGAAGTATGCAATAGGAACCTTAGAGGGAGCAGCCCTCACTTGGTGGGACACAAATGTTCAAACCATAGGACGAGAAACATCTAATGCTCTACCTTGAGAAGAATTCAAAAGAATGAAGAACCACGAATATTTCCCTCACGACAAAGTTCAGAAATTGGAAACAGAATTTCGAAACCACAGGATGATTAGTTCCGAGATCGAAGCATACACATCTCGATCTTATGAGTTGGCACACATGTGCCCAGAAATGGTGACCCCAGCCTACAAACATCTCGAAAGATACATTGAGGGATTGACACCACCGGTTCGGGATATGGTACTATCCGCTGGCCCCACCACTTTACGACAAGCCGTTTACTTAGCCCATGAACTGACCGATACGGCAGTTATTCAAGGATTATTACCTCCACATGGCTCAGTAATCAAAACTACCGACAACAAATGCAAATGGGATAACTCCCTAAACGAAACCCCCACCCTTCAACCCCAAGACGACGTAAGGGTTCCTATGTCGGCAAAAACCGAAAGTGCAACAACTGTGATTATCATCATCAACGAGGACCGCGTGAAAGATACCGATGCCAACGGTGCGGAAAGCTAGGCCACGCAGCTGAGAACTGCAGGGGTAAACTAGTGACCAAAATTCCACAGCCACAACAGCAGCAATACAAAGCACCAAAAGGTTGCTTCGGATGTGGAAAGCCAGGGCACTTCAAGAGGGACTGCCCCCAGGAGAAAAACAATGGGAACGAAACACCGAAGAGTTGCTTCGAATGTGGAAAGCCAGGACACTTCAAGAAGGACTACCCACATCTGAGGAACAACAACAGTCCGAAGGGACGAGCCCCCGTGATTGGGGCTAAGGAAGCCAGAAATGATTCTAACCTTACAACGGGTACGTATCTCTTAAACAATCATTACGCTTCTGTGTTGTTTGATACTGGAACTGAGAAAAGTTTTATATTTAAGCGTTTTGGTAAATACTTGTCATAACCCCAATATCATTAGAGGATGAATACACCATAGGGCTAGCTGATGGTAAACTGATTGTAACTAAAAACATTCTAAGAGAATGTACTTTAGAGCTAGCAACCATAAATTTAAGATCGACCTCATGCCGGTTACACTAGGCAGTGCCTTCGCGTAACGACAAGGTTGTCTAAGAAAACCAGCTGAAATCACTTGCCATGACGAGGTTGTACGCATACCTCTCCCTAGTGAAGAAACCCTAGACATCAACGGTAAAAGGAGTGACACTCCTCTGTCCCCATGTGGAAGTGGGAACAAATATCTATAGACTTCATTACCTAATTATTCCGTACCCCTAATGGATGTGACATTATCTGGGTAATTGTGGATCGGCTGACTAAATGGAAAAGCTAGAAAGAACCTATGTCAAGGGAGTAGCTCACGCCATGGAGTGCCAATCTCCAACATTTCAGATCGAGACGCTAGATTCACTTCTAACTTCTGGAAGTCGTTACAAGAGTCGATGGGCACGCGGTTGGATATGAGTACAGCATACCACCCACAAACCGATAGCCAGAGCGAATGTACCATAAAAAATCTCGAAAACATGCTACGAGCATGCGTAGTAGACCTCGGCAACAGCTGGGAAACTCACCTACATGGTAGGATCTTCCTACAACAACAGCCACCACACCAGCATCAAAGCAGCGTCTCTTGAGGCCCTCTATGGCAGGAAACGCCTATCACCTGTATGTTGGCCGGAAGTGGGTGACGGTCAGCTCACTGGCCCGGAACTCGTACATGAAACAACCGAGAAGATTGTACAGATCGTAAATCGTGTTGGCAGCAGCTCGTGATCGCCAAAAGAGCTATGCCGAGAAACGCCGAAAGCCCCTGGAGTTTCAGGTAGGAGATAAAGTCCTTTTGAAAATTTCACCATGGAAAGGTGCCATTCATTTTGATAAACGAGGAAAACTGAATCCACTGTATATTGGACCATTCGAGTTCTTGAAGAGGATTGGTCTGACGGCATACCAACTCGATTTACCAGCCGAACACGATGGAGTTCATAACGTATTTCATGTCTCAAACTTGAAAAGGTTTTACACGATGGAACACTTGTGATCGTTAGAGTTCGATAGAACTCGAAACGCACATCTGAATTCACATGGGAACGTGAAGATCAGATGTTGCGCAAATATCCCCACCTCTCCAAATAATCAGCGTCGAACGACGACAACAACGAATAAATTTCTGGACGAAATTTCCTTTCAACAAGGGGATGATGTGACAACCAAAAAATTTATGTTTCTCAAACACTTTTGCTTCTCAAACATTACAAAAACATTCAAATTTCGGGACGAAATTTCTTTCAACAAGGGGATGATGTGACACCCGGCAATTTCAGATAAATTGCAACTCTTACAAATTCGCATTTCACATTCATACTCGTTGCATTTCATTTAATTACGTAAATTAGATGAGCTGAACGCAAACGCTAACGCAAAAAAATAATTTGGATAATTATTGAATTGTGCATCACACGTTGATTAGGATTAATCAAGCGTGCAAACACTTCCTAAAACACGAACACAAACTCTCAAAGATAATTCAAGGAATTATCGAAACACACACGAGTCTCACGAACGTTGGTGATCAAACCTATGTGCTATTACATGATTATGTGCTAAACATGCATTAGAGGTCTAGGATAAACGATAGGAATCGAGTACGAGCGAAATCGAATCGACGAAATCGAAAAAACAAGGAAATGAACCCGTCGCGGTACGCGGAGGTCCTTTGGCGGAAGGCTTCGCGGTACGCAAAGCAAAGCGGGAGTCGAGACTCCCGAATCCCATCGCGGTACGCGATAAGATTTTTGATCGGCCTTCGCGGTACGCGAAGGCCATGCAGATCAAAATTTCTTATTAAACCAACCCCTTTCATTTTCAGTCGGTTCCTTCACATTTCCTCCGACTTTCTACCCATACTCTCGACCAAAACCTGCTGGAATCAAACCTCCAAGCCACTGAGATCACTAGTGGAACTAGTTTTTGGTGATTGGAAGTCTTAGGATCATCAAGGAAGCTTTGGAAGCCATTAATCAACAAGAAGGTCTCATCTCAGCCATTTTTAGAACTTCCAGGAACTGTTCTAGCAAGGATCTAGCTTCTAAGGTAGTTGTACTTGTTTATTGATGGTTAGATCGTACATGCATAATGTAAAAACACAATGCAAGTGTGTTTGAACACATGCAACTCCATGTGGCTATTGAACAAGAATTTGTGGGTGATTTGATGTGTTATTAGATTTAGATCTATTGATTTTAGTATAAGGGTGATTGGATTTGAGTTTGGTTGAGTTATTGATCGATTTGATAATGGTTTAGGTACACTTGACATAAAAGGAAACTTTTATGTTGCATGTCATAGGTTTGTGATGATCTAGACATGATAGAGATGTCTAGATGTTGCCAAATGTATATTGAAGTGTTTAGAAACATATTTGGTATTTGATTTTGTCAAAAACGTGATTTCACGAAAACTTACTATAAATGGAGACTTTCAAAAATCAAAAGAGGGCTTTTGATGTTTTAAGATATTTTGGTGAACCTTGATTATTGAAATATGTTTAGAAATGGTTTTTAACATATTTGGAAACTTCAATTTGTGAAAACGAGCTTTTAAACGGGTACTTACTATTTTAGGAAACTTTATTTGGGCAAAATGCCATAAACGGTGGCTTATGTGTAAACAATACGTTTTAAATGTTTAAACATGTTTCTACAAACATACTAGAGGTATTGGAATTATGAAACGGGATTTCTACAAACTTTATTTGTGTAACTTTTACTATTCGAGTCATAGGATGCATATGGGTGTCCTACTGGTATTTATGACACAATAAACGAACCAAACAAAACAAACATGTCACCAACGATTCGTCGAGTCAACACAAGTCAACACACACACACTCGGTTGAGCACACCAACACTTGGAGTTGTATGGATTACAACACGCCACAGAACACATACTTACACCTATACGATTATAGGTGCTTACTAGCAGGACTGCTAGCTTTCGCAGTCGCGAACACCACATAAACCGGAACTGCTCTATCAGGTGAGTTCAAGGCCCCTTTTATCTTTTCTACCTTTGGGGGAGAAAACAATGCAATACAACTGTTTTTGAACAACAACTCACTTTATTTACGTATGGACATGCTTTATCATTATATGTATATGTGTGGGCCCCTATCACAACTAAAATTCCTCGCGATACTCCTCGGACCGTTAATAGGGCGTAGCGCCTAGCGTGGTAATCTTGAATAGTACTATTTGGGCCTGACAAGCCCCACTACAGCCGACTGGAGGTCGAAACAGTGCAATATTGACTAACACTTTGCCATTGTCTTGTGATGGACATGGCGGGAGGAACCAACTGTCAACTTCGGTCCCGTCCACAATATAATATAACTATATTGACTAGCTATCAATCGATACTGCATTGTAATGATATGTAAATCTACAAAACTCTTACTTTAAACATTTTGATGTTTACTGCTTATGAAAAACCTGTGCTCTCACCAACCATTGTGTTGACCCTTTTTACTCGCATGTTTTCTCAGGTAACTAAGGCACGCACACAAGGATAGGATGCTAGGATGGAGTCCCATGCATTAGATTTAGTGTCTTAGGCAATTTGATAACGAATAGTATTTGTCTTGTTATGTAATGTTACATACTTAAACCGCTTTCGCACTACTACTCTTTATGATTTGAAAACTGTTTAAACTTATGCTTCCGCAACTTATATTTACAATGTTGTTTTGACAACTTAAACCTTTTACTTCCGCAAATCTGATTCTACTAAACTGTTTTATCCAAGTTATTGGATGTACGTATGAAACCTGACATATTGGTCTCGCAACGTTGTGTGACCGGAGACTGCGATCTTGCTAGATTAGCAAGCCGTCGCGCCCCCGTCCGGGACGAGAGGGCCGAGGTGCGACAGTTGCCCATGTAGTCAAACTGCTCGTGAACGAATCTATCCCTAATTGAACACTCCCCACTGTGGTGTGCTCCCCCACATATCTCACAACAAGATTGGACTTTGTTGACAGACATCTGCTCGATTTTGTTGGAGAGTGCCTCCAACTGTGCAGTCAAAGCAGTATAGGAATCAACCTGATGGACACCCTGCTTGGGTGCCTTGGCTCTCAGGGCCTGTTGAGAATAACTCTTCCTAGCTGCTTTCTCGAGCAATTCAAACGCCTCCGCGGTCGCTTCGCTCCGAAATCTCCACCCGCATAGCCGTCAAGCCACTATCGTCCGCTCACATCGAGACCATTGTAGAATGTCTCACACTGCCTCCATAACTCTAAACCGTGATGTGGGACCTTTCTCATCAGATCCTTGAACCGCTCCCATGCCTTGTAGAACGTCTCACCATCATCCTGCTGGAACGACAGAATCCGAGCTCTTAGTTTCGCAGTTTTCTCGGGAGGAAAGTATTTCTCAAAGAATTTTTCAGACATCTAATTCCAAATGGTAATACAGCCCGAGGGAAGGGAAATCAGCCATGCCTTGGCTCGCTCACGTAGAGTGAATGGGAATAACCGAAGCCGAATGGCATCATCAGACGCGCCATTGATCTTGAAAGTGGCGCAAATCTCCAGAAATCCCGCGATATGAAGATTAGGATCCTCGCGATCCTTCACGTCAAACTGAACAGTGTTCTGAACCATTTGGAAGATACTTGACTTGATCTCGAAATTGTTGGCCTCAACAGTCGGTCGGGTGATGCTTGGCTCCAATCCTCCAAGTGATGGTTTCGCGAAGTCAGAAATCGTCCGGTCATCATCTTGGTCCGCCATGGTCGTGCCTCCCGTGCCAAAGATATTGTCGGTCTCTCCGTCTCCTTCGATGGTATTTGCTACAACGCGGGACCGCTCACGCAACCTTTGCCAAAAATACCGCTCCGGTTCCAATCTAGGATCGACAATGTCCGGTTCGGGGGTTGAGGACATACACACTTAATGCATAAACGAGTTACCGAATCAAACCTTTTAAAAATAAAAATAAAATAAAATAAAATAAAATTTTGAAAAATAAAATAAATAATAAAAACGAAGAGTCAAAAATCAAACTAGCAAAATAAAATAAAATAAAAAATATTTTTATACTAAAAACTAAGCTAAATCATCAAATCTGATTTTTCTTGAAATCACCGTGTCTCCGGCAACGGCGCCAAAAACTTGATGTGCGTGAAACTATATATTTTTAATTATGGATTTTTCACACAGATTTTAGTTTTAAAATGGTTTTTACTAGAAACTAAATCACACACAATAGGCAAGTGTACCGATCGTATAATAATATAGCTTATGGTAAGAACTGGATATCAATCCGTGGACACGATATCTCTTAATACTAGACCTCGGTCAATGTTTAGCAACAACATGGAAATGTCGGGTTTTGTGAATTTTAAAATAATAACTAAAAGAAGGATTTTTAAATAATCTAAAGTCTAAGAGAATTGCCTAGATCATGAATCCATTTAGTCTAGTGATGTGATTATTATGAATTGATAAACCAAATGTTGACTAGATTCCGGTCAAAGATATCTAATCATATAATCTTTTGGAAAATTAAAATGATAAACACATTCTAATCACCTAGGATTATTCTATGAAGCCTAATGTCAAGGTCTATGTCAAGATTTGATCAAGAATTAGTCATCCGTCAAGAATCTTAATTCTACAACTTAAGGAAAACTAATATGACTCATACACACTAATCACCCTAAGTTGCATAAATTCAACAAAGTCATAATTTCTTCCAACTTACAATCTATGAACACAATCATGCAAATGAGGTCATTTGGCCATAATTTCCTAACTCACATGTTAATCATATTCAACAAATCATAATATCACCATGGTTTTTCCAAACTTTAGTGAAAGAAAGTATACTTATGCAAGTTTTATAATATTCAAGAAACCAATTATCATTCCTAATCTCATGGCATAATCTTAAAAACAAGTTGTAAGATTATAAACAAATGTTTGATCATGGTTTTCCAACATAGTGTGACTAAACATTCATCATTCTTGAACATTAATCAACCTACACAAATTTACAACATCATTGGAATACAATCATAACTTCATCTTGAATCTTGACATAAACCCATTTGACCAATTCATAAAATCATCATCACATCAACAAAAGTTTCATCATAATCTACACAATGAAGTGTTTAGCCATAATGCTTACAAGAATAACAACAAAGTAGCTGAAATTAACAAGAGACATGATTAAATTAACAAAATGCAAACCACTAGCAAGCAAGGATTGACACAAGATAGTGTTGGATGCTCCTTGGATCTTCAAGACCTTCACAATCTCCCTTGGACAGCCTTAGGAATTCTGATCAGAGAGTATTTCAGCTCCAGGAAGTCCAACCATTTCAAATGAGGTGAAAAGCTCAATTTATAGAAATTTCGAGAACTTGGCACTTTCGTGCACCATAGGTGCACGGTCGTGCAAGGTGCTACAGTACTTTACTTTTGGTCTGGGACGGTTGTCGAAGTTGCCATTTTCAGCTAAGTCTCGAAAATTGACTCGAGGTGTCAGGCACGGTCGTGCCAAAAGTTGCACGGTCGTGCACAAGTCGTCATGGCCGGCACTACCTCCATTTGGCCCGGCACTACCTTGCTTTGGCCCGGCACTGGCTAGCTTGCACGGTCGTGCTAAGCTTATGCACGGTCATGCATGGGCCTGCACTACCATGCATGGCTTAGCACTACCTGGTTGCACGGTCATGCAGAAAGGTGCACGGTCGTGCATAGGCCAGCACTGCCATGCATGGCCTGGCACTACCTGGTTGCACGGTCGTGCAAAGTTGTGCACGGTCGTGCATGGGCCGACACTGCCAGTGCAAGATTTGGCATGACAGTGCGCGTCTGGGGATTTGCTCAGAAAATGCTGAAATTCCATACAACGCTTGATTTTCTTCCGAGCAAGGCCGTTTATCCTACAAATTCACAAAAACAATAATTAGGACTATTTGTGAATGAATTTGCATGTTGTTAACGTTAAAACCGGGGGAATTTGAGTCGAATAATATGTATAATTTGACGTATATCAGTATGTTTGTGTCTTCATACGCATATGCATGAGTGTGATATATGTGTGTATGCATGTGAGCATATGTCTGCATGTATCTTAATTTCATGTGTGTGTGTCTTATAATACACTTGTTATGCATATCAATCATGTATATGTGTGTGTTTTTATATCTATGTCAATGTGTATATTTTGGCATGTATGTAGGTGTGTGTATAAACGGTTATGCAAGTATGTGTTCCCATGTAGACACAAACACATACATATATGCTTAGATAATGAGAAACCTTAGTTTGAGTAATGGGATTTGATATATCAACACATACTTATGTATACTTTATGTATAAATTGGTGATGTAAAATTATTTCATGTATCATGAGGTTCTTTGAAAGGTAAGATGAACAAAAACAACCTTAGGACCTATAAAAAGCAAAAAAAAACGTAATATTCTTGTAGGAAAATGGTAGGAGATTGTGACGATTTTCAGACAAATATTTTATGTACTAGGAAACTAGTCGGTATTACCTACAAGTTTCTGACAATTGTATATTTTGGTAGGAAAAGTGTTGGAATTTCCGACAGGTTTCCAACAAATCATTTATTAATTAAAACTATTATTAAAGGTCTCATTTTTTGCTACAAGTTTCCGACTAGATTATTATTTATATTAAATTAATTTAAATATATATAATAAGAGTAATGCGTTGAGGTTGAGGACCAGAAATAAAACTTAATTATTCAAATGATTTCTCATATCTCGCTCACTTTCGTTCCGGTTCAGTGGCTTCTACCCTAAAATCCCAAAATCGCCGTCCTCATCGCCGATCCTCACTGTCGCTCCTTACCGCCGATCCTTCTCTAGTCGCTGTTCCTCCGTCCCGTAGGCGTCGAATCCTTCCGCTTCTGTTGCGCTTCCCGCTGTTGTCGGCTCCTCTCGCTGCCGTCGCTCTTCCCACCGTAGTCGACTCTTCCCACCGTAGTCGGCTCCTCCCGCTGTTGATTTGTAGGTTTTGATTTTCAAGGTTTTTTTTCAATCAATTTAGGAATTTACAATATTTGTACTATTTTTTTTAAATTGGTCGTTTTTATCTAGATGGTTCCAATACTTGCAGCCCCAAAAAATTGTTGTAATATGTTCTTATCATGTTGATTTTGTATTTTATAGTGTCACACCCCAAATTTTCAACTAACGGAATCACACCGTTTGGGATGTGACAAACCAGGATCTCAGATCATTAGACATAACGAAGACCTCTATATGATATTCAAACATACTTTGGTCTAAAGCTGTAATATCAAAGTTTCAATGTTTGCGGAAGCGTTTTAAAAACCAATAACAAAACGTAATGGTTTGAAAATGTAAAATACAAATCCAATAGCATTCAATGTCTTAATTGATTAAATCTAAAACACTTGAACTGAAATGTATGCATGAGACTCAATATCCTAGTCCCTGCTTGTCCTTGCTTGTGCCTTAGTGTCCTGAGAAAACATGTAAATCAAGTCAACACAAAGGTTGGTGCATAACACAGGTTTAAGCATTCACAAATGTTGAAACCACAGTTTGAATATAAAGTTTACAGATAACATAATCACACATGCATAGTCATGATAGCTAGTCATTTGTACTATTTACATAAGTGATCGACACCGAAGCTGACGATTGCCATGCTATAGCATGTTTTTGCCTTGACACTATTGTCTAGCACGAACAATAGTAATGTGTGTTTGGTCAGTCAAACACCTGCGTAGATCCCATCTACCAAGTGAGGTTTGTCAAACCCAATAGATCTATCTTCAACTACCACGCTTTGCACTACGGCAAACTAAACGGTTCGAAATGGAAGGCTTTGTAATGCTATGTTTGCACTTCATGTAAACAGCTAACTCATGCAAGTGATATGTATCTAAAAGTGTTTGTTGCCCATGTTTTCTCCCCCAAAACAGTTAAAATCAGAAAGGGGTCGTGTACGCACCTTTGAATGTAGCAGAATGATCAAACACGCGTGAAATCGCGTAGATAATCCTCTACGAAGAATCTGTGTTTAAATAACAACGTTGTGTTATTCGGAATGTCGTTTTGTGTTTGAAATCACATACGTGTCAACTCACGTATGTTAGAGTGTTAGAACTGTGCATCTATAAGTACGCGTGCCTTTAAAATCGTTTAAATAAAATCATATAACCATATATGATTTTATTTAAATAAACGTAATTATACGCGATTACGTTTTCGGGTTAAAATATGAATTTTATTATTTTATTTTGTTCGGGATTTCGTTACGGTTCCAACGCAACTTGAACGGGTTAAAACGAATTTAGAATGAATAAGTTATGGTTTAAAAACCAAAATTTGGTTTATTTGTACAAAACCGGTGAGACCCGGATTTGAACCCGCGACCTCCCGGACAACAAGCACACTCCTTACCAGCCCATCTGCCTTTGATTTCGCAACAGATTACCCGTTTAAATCCTTTTAACCAGTAACCCATGGTTTTCCCCTTGACCGAACCAACTCCCCCTCAATTGGTCCCCGATTCGAATCCGATCGAACTCAAAAACATAGGGTTTTTGTTCCTGGAGTCTAACCGCGTATGTAGGTGGTTTTAATTCCATTATAAATCAACACAAAGTCCCCATTTCGTGACCCACATAGCTTCGAACGTGGTTACTAAGGTTCACAACTCAATTGGATTGAATTCGTTTATATTAAACTGTAAAATCATAGGGTTCTCATTAAATAATAAATTTCTAATCTATTGGTAACATTTAATTGGATTTTCGTGTTCAACTGACTCAAAAACTCCAATTCGGTTTAATAACAAGAACCCTATAATCAAACACATACAATTCGTGTTTTCCCGACACAATTAGTATATGGTTTTCATTATCCAAGAAATTTCGAAGCTTTCTGTTTACATTAATTTCATTTTGCTTTCGTTTAGCTCAAAACCCATAAAACGTTTTTTTTATATCTAAATGTGAAACCGGTTTTTATTCAATTCACTATAGTTTATCAAAATTGATATAAGTTTTATGTTAGTCGGGGTTCTCTGAAACTAATATATCATTTAATTTGATTTTTGAAACTATTTAAATCAAAACCCCCAAATTGTTTTATGTCATGAACCCTAGAATTCGAACTCAATCAATTCGTTAAGACTAGATGGAATAATCATATGGTTTTCATTAATAAAAAACATTACGAAGCTACTTGTGTGGTTTAATTTGATTATTGTCATCGTGTTGATCGAAAACCCCAATTTCGTCTAACCGAAGAACCCTACTTGTCGAATTCTTATAATTCAATATTAGAACTCCAAATTGATAGAGGGGTTTGCTTAGTCGCATGTTTTAGAGTGTGTAGATACAAATTCTTACTTGGTTTGATATCGAATTGAAGTATCACGAATTGGGATTGAAGTTCGGCCGACCTTCGACTCGATTCTTTCGTCCGTGGCTTCTGGAATAAAATTGGTACATGTAGGAGCTTCTAAAGATGCCGATTATGGTATGTAAAGATTCAATTCCATGGATTTTGATCGAATTATAAGAGTTCCTTAGTTGATAGTAACAGTTTTGTCATTAAGGTGTGTTAAATGGGTTTAATTCGACAATTGATTGACATTAATCATGTAATTGATGATTATAATCATCAATACAACCGTTGTTAAGGATTAATTCGATTATAATTATGATTTATCATCAAATTTCCATTTTTTAATTGGGTTTTAGGATGAATTTTGACCTAAAAAGTCAAAATTGGTTATTTCGTGTAATTACAAGTCCAATCCATATAGATTGTTTGTTTGTAAATCAATTTTGTTTAATATTATACCTTCTTGTTTGATAATGTTCAATTTCATGCGATTCCCGTTAGTTTTAGTTAACGGTGTTAACCCGGAATTGCCGAATTGTCACATATAGGTTGTATGTTGCATGTGGGATTGAATTAAGTATCCAGATTTATGTATCTATATTATGTACGTATGTATATAGATGTGAGCATATATGTTCTTATTAGTTGATTTTGTATTTTATTGGTTGTATGTGGGATTGAGTTATTAGGAGTTGTGTGCCTTTTTATGGCAAATTGATGTTTTGATTGTTAGATTTGGGGCAGCAGCAATAGAAACCTTTGCTCACTGTTTTTTAGTTGCATGTTTACTTGTGTTGGTGTTCTTTTATGCCTATTACTTTCAATTTCTTTGAAAGTTTGACCATGTCCCTTGTTTTGCAAATTTGGGGTTGGTTTATGTGTACACGTTTGTTTGTTGGATGTAAATATGTGTACAATTATGTATTGTTTGTTTATTAATTAATATGTATGTTTAACAAATTTGTAGGTTTGAGAATTGCGATCCCATATAGTTGAATTGCAATCTCAGTTTGATACTCAAAAGGAGCAGATGAGAGAGGCGATGAGGGAGGAGATAAGGGAGGAGAGGGAGAAAATGAAGGATGATATGAGGGCGGAAATGCAGCTACAAATGACTCAAATCATGAAACAAATGGGTATTCATGGCAATCATCCACCGGCATAGTTCGCTTTACGTCTTTGTTGTTGAACTTGGATGTTTGTTAGCTACTTAGCTTATTTTATGTTTTTGTTAAACTTGAACTCTTATGTTTTTGTTAAACTTGAAGGCCTATCACTTTAGGTCATGCTTTTGTTAAACTTGAACTATATTAGTTTTGTTTATGAATTATGACTTTATTGATTATAAACAGGGTTTGTATTTGATTTTTATGCATTATAAAGCAGAAAAATTTGGAAATATTATAAATTTACGAAATAAAAAAAAAGTAATTGTAGGAAATTGGTCGGAAAAAAAATGCTTGAAAATGACAAACTTTTGGTCGCAAACATGTAGCAAAAACCAATAAAAAGAATATTGTAGCAAAATTGTCGGAAAAGTACTGTCGGAAAATAGTCGAAAAAGTACTGTCGGAAAATTGTCGGAAAAGCTTCTCGAAAACGCGTCGGAAATAATAATTTAATAAATTGTTAAAGGTTGTCAGAATGTTGTCGGGAAATTGTCGAAAAAGTGTGGTAGGAAAGTTGTAGGAAATGGTTCTCGGAATTCTGTAGGAAATATTTTCCACCCTACTTTTTACCGACTAAACTGTGTTTGTCATAAACTTGTCGGAAAAACCTCTTACCTACCATTTTCCTTCAAAAATTTTTGTGGGAAAAATGAACTTTTTCTTGTAGTGATTACATACCTGTTAGGAAAATCCTCCAGTCGATTCACTTGCACTGGCGCTGCTGCTCGATCATCCGTTCGTTCTCACCACGTAAAAACACCCAAATTTCAGTCAAGTAACAACGTTTATCGTTTTTGGTTTTCGTTGATTTAGTGTAAAAATGTGATCTATTTTATTAAATTAATTGCAGCCGTCGGATTGAATAGTAAGGTCGTGTTTGGAAGCCATGTTACCGATGAAGAAGTTGAGAGTTCGAACAAATGGTCTAAAGATTATATGTTGAATTTGAGTTTTTTTACGAAGATGTGTATTTACGTTTTGTTTATTTAACTTTTGTTGCCAGTAACAATGTTATATTAGTATTAATTAATTAGTAAAAGGAATGGTGTTATGTTAGTCAATTGGATTCTATTTTTTATTTTATGTGAGGTTGATAAACAAATGCGTTTTGACACCGGATTCAAACGATAAACAAATGATATGTTGATCTAAAAGTCAATTGATGACTTTTGTTACTTAAAAGTCATGTTACAGATGAGGATTGAGAGTTTGGACAACATATTCGATGATACGTGCTTTCATTTGTTCTTTTTTTGTTGATTACATATATGTAATCATATGATATGTGCTTATATTTGTTCTATTTGGTTGATTACATATATGTAATCATATGATATGTGCTTATATTTGTTTTATTTGGTTGATTACATATATGTAATCAGAAGATATGCGCTTACATTTGTTTTTGTATGGTTGATTACATATATATAATCAGATCATATGTGTTACATTTGTTCTTTTTTGGTTGATTACATATATGTAAGCAATTTTACTCAATGGTTATGAATGATGTTAATTGTCTTTATACACCAATTATGATTTAAATACACGTAATATGTTACATATGCACTTACATTTTGCTAGTTTAGGTGATTACATATATGTAATCAAATGATATATACGAACACATATACTTTGATTGATTACATATGTGTAATCAGATTATATGCACGAACACGATTACTTTTATAGCAGGTGTAAAAAAATATTTACTAGTATTTTGAAAAATAAAATAAAATTGATTTTTTAAATGTAATTTATGAAAGAAGAGAGAGAAAAATAATTATAAAAATAAATAGGAGAGAGAATAAATAAATAGGATAGATAAAATATGTTATGTTTCTATACTACCCTTTATTACTAATAATAAATCATAAAAAATTTAACTAATTACATAAGTACCATTGTTTAATTATAGCCATTGATCAATTTGATCAATGGCTATAAATGAGTTTTCTTAGTTTTCTTGAAAACAAGGGTTTTCTTATGAGCCTTTCCCTATATATATATAGGAATTGAATCCAATAAAAACTCAGATAAAACCCTTAAACCCTATATGAGCCATTGATTTGAAATCTTGAAAATAAATATGGGGTCCTCTTAACTCACATTAAAAATGATTTACTATATATATATATAGGGCATGGAATTTTTGATAACCCTCATATTTTGTTACAACCCATTAACCATAATCCAATGGTTACTTGAAAAAGGTAAATTGATAGGATCGTGCCACGTGTCAATTCCTTTGTCTTTAGTATGAAGGGCATTTAGGACATTTGTTATTTATATAAAGTTTACCCCCTTTTTTTTAAACATTCATAACTTTTTTATACTATATTATTTTTTTTAAAAAATTTCACCATTATACTCGTCTCATTTTTCTCTTTAATTTCGGTATAGTCTCGACTAGTTTTTTATTTTTATTTTTTTTGATGTCATGTATTTACATCATTGTAACGATCTTAACGATAGCAAATTAATTAGAAATTTTTTCTAACAATGGTAAATTACAGTAATGTAACACAAAATGAAGTAATGTAACACAAAATGAAGTAATTTACAATGACATAATTAACGGTGACGTAACACATTATTTACAGTGATGTAATTTTCTCTTTAATTCCCGTTATAATGTTGACTAGTTTTTTTTAATTTTTTTTCTCATTGCCCATTATTAACATCGATATAACGAGCATAAATATAACACATTATTTTAATTTTTTTTCTAACAATGATATATTACAATGATGTAATTAATATAACACATTATTTTACTTTTTCTCTAACAATGATAATTAGAATGATAAATTACAGTAATGTAATATAACACATTATTTTGATTTTTTCTCTCTAACAATGATAATTATAGTGATGTAATTTATCATTGTTCGAAAACAATTCAAACTAATTTGTTGTATTTAGGCTCGTTACAAATTAGGGATGAGCAAAAAGCCAAAAAAAACCGAACCGAAACCGAATTAACCGAAAAAACCGAACCGGAACCAAATTAACCGAAAAAACCGAAACCAAATTTTACGTCAATGTAAATTACATCACGATAAATTACGTCAATGTAAGTTACATCACTGTAATTTGTCATTTTTAAAAAAGTTTCAATTAAATTTGTTATATTTAAGCTCGTTACAATGATGTAAATATAGGGCATCTAAAAAAGTAAAAAAAATTAGTCGAGACTATAACGGAATTAAAGAGAAAAATGAGACGAATATAATGGTGCAATTTTTTTGTAAAAATAATATATTATAAAAAAGTTATTAATGTTTAAAAAAGATGGGGGGGGGAAACTTATAAAGGTAAAATGACTAGGATGCCCTTTTTAATATATTAATGAAAAGCTTATGTGTAAATTTATGATTGGTTGAAATGAGTTATGTAGTTGTAGCAAAAGATGAGGGTTATTTTTTATACCCTTCCCTATATATATATATATATATATATATATATATATATATATATATATATATATATATATATATATATATATATATATATATATATATGCTTTATGCTAATTTATTTCGTTGTTCAATTTTTTTCGATTATAGCAAATCAATGATTCATCAAATGTAACATGCCATCTTTTAATGCACAAGCAATCACTAAACATTGAGATACCAGTACTGAATTATGCTTGAGATTTTCATACTGTTCAAAACTGGTTTTGAAATGTTGTTCACTTGTTTTATAACAGAAATATCCTCTTTTGTAGGGTCAGTTGCCGGAGATTTTGGGCAATCCTTTTATGGTTGCGTGAAAATCTCCATATAAAGTCAATTATAAGTTTTTAAAACATGTAAGGTAAATTACGGTTTTACCTTATGTGATTTAAGTGTTTTAACTATTTTGACACAAAATTAAATCTTATATCAATTCAGCCCATGTGTTTTAGACAACTATAGGTTTTGTCCTATCAAACTTAACTATTATAACGGTTTTGGCCCAAAATCTAATTATGGTTGGGTGCCAAAAACGTTAGTATTTAAAAAGCACTGGGGCTGAATTGATAAAGATTTTATTTTGAACCGAAATAGTTAAAACACTTCAACCATATGGACCAAAATCATAATTTCACTCAAACATGTATGAGTCATAGTATTAATGGATTTCAAATTGTAATTATCATAATATATTTTTTAGCATCTTTGGACACACTTTTGGGATGGCAGTTTGAAGAAATGCATAGAACGAGAGAGTCACAAATGGAATGAATATTGAATGATTGTCACCTTAGTTTGCCAAGCTATTAGTTGAAGGATCAATTGACGCGGATCAACGACGATAGCACGAGCCAATTATATTAGGGGTGTTCAAAATATCCGAAACTCAAAAAAATTCGAAATCTGAATCGTATCCCAAATCCGAAAAAGCCTCATCCGAAATCTAGTTCGGGTCGGATAATATGATTTTAGGTTCGGGTCGGGTTCCGGATATGCAAAAACTTGTTTTTTCGGGTTATTCGGATGTAAGAATTCGAGTTTTTCATGTCGGATAATATATTTTGAGATTCAGGTCGGGTTTCGGATAGACCAAAAAAATTTTCAAATCCGAATAACTCGTTATCCGACGCGATAAACAACCCTAAATTATATCACCCATTATGAGATATTGTTAACGTAAAGTTGCGTTAGCATTAAATATTTTATAAAATAACTATTTCTTATTTTTGTAGGTATATATGACGAAGAAAATTTTCATCTTTTCAAGATTTGTACACATGGGCGAAGCTTCTTTGGGACCGGGGAGGGGGGTTAGTTAAAAATATGGGTTTCGCCCCCCTCGCTTCAAAAAATTAACATGTATTCTGGGTTTCAAAAATTTCCTCCCCCCTCTCAAGTCGACCAAGCTCCGCCACTGTTTGTACAGACGAAACACTACAAATTTATGTATTCTTTCCGCATCGGTCTTTATTTGTTTGTTACAAGGCATTCTATATTGGCAAACTTTGGCCAACAAAAGATACAAGAATTACAAGTTCAGGTAAAGTGTGGCCTCCTAATGGTGTTCATATTAGCCTATATTCAATGGTGGTAATTTGTATGGTATTACGTATGCTATGTGTTGGATCGGGTTATGTAACTTAAACAACACTTTCACAAGGTATCTTCTACAAAGTTAATAGATGCGGAAATTCTATCAACTTGATTTGCAAAAACTGATTGAAACAAATACAGAATGCAGTTATAAATTCAAGGTTAAAGTATATTGCATTCAACTGTTGAGTTTACAAGTTTTAGCTCAAGCACAAGCACCATTCTTTCTAAATTACAAATGAAGGGTTATATACTAAAACCTACAGCTGTATCCTCATAGGGATACAAGGCTGGACAAAATACTAGAAACAAACTAATGCTAAAACTAGTATTTGTTATGGTCTTGACATGCCAAGCCATATTAATTATAATTAATACATAAGAATCCATTGACTTTTACAATAACTGCCTACACTGCAAAAGGCATTAAATCCTTGATATCTCTGTAGTTCTGACAAATTTTATGTGCTGCTGACAATCATAAGAATGTCTTATTTGTTGGTCTTCAAGAAATAAAGCAGCTCTGATTATTTCTATAAGTATATGGAATCTTTGTCAGAACCAAGTCTTCTGAAATCCTTGTATTCAGAAGCTGTTGAGCATAACTTCAGAAGCTTTGTCTTCGGAAGCCTTTGTCTTCGGAAGCTTGTATTATCGGAAGCTTTGGTCTTGGGAGATCTTAAAGAACAAGGCTATCTTCCGAAGATACTTGGTCTTTTGAGGAACTTAGGTTCCTTCCGAATACCATTTACTTCCGGAAGATAGCATTGTTCTTCTGATGTGCAGAAAGTGGTCTATGAAAACGACTCTAGACTCTAACCTAGACTCAACCTAAACACAATGAGTTAAAAATCGGAAAACCTTCAACTAGACCACTATAACAGGCAAGCGAACCTATCAATTGTAGAATAGCCTAACGGAAGTCCAGATATCGAACCCACGAGACACTGACACAACGAAAGTAAACTACACAGTGATTTACATAATGGGGGTATTGATTAAATTTAGACACTAAATTAATTAATTGAACTTCTATTAACCTAAGAATTAAACTAATAAAAAATTAAAGAAAGACTAGACACGAAAACTTAAGACAAGCTCTAATTAACGAGAAAAGCTCTACTTAGGTTAGAATCTTGCTTACGACTCTTGGAATCTCTTGACTTTGGTTGACTCGATGGAACTAGGATCATAGAAAACGAAATCTAAACAACCTAATGGATCCCGTATCAGCTACCAGGTGTGACCAAATAGGAAACCCTATATCCGTAATACGCACACTAGTTAGTTGGATCACCTTCCGAATTTCTCTAACAACAATCTTCTACTCGAACAGACAAGTCACCTTCCAGATTTTCCTGTCCCAATACACCCAAAGATGAAAGGAGTAACCTAAGAATACCAACTTTGATACGGAATGAAAGAAACAACAAGAATCCAATGTAAACATCTCTCCCGAGTAGTTTACTAAGAAACCCTAATTGCCAAAGACCACCCGACAAACCTATCACCTTCCGGATTTCTAGGCTCGGACACACACAAGACCTGAAAACACCAATCGTATCTATTCCTATGGCAAGTGACATCAAACAAACCATAAACTAGTCATAACACGTAGTCGATGACCTAATACGTGCCTAAAACTGAAAGACATTCAATAGAACACGCATGGAATATGATAACAACCAATATAATCAAATAAAGTACATGAAAACTCATCAAAAAGACATAAATAGATCTGCTACAAGAATGTTACCCATCAAAAGTCAAACCAATAGTCAAAATCAACCAAGAAATACGCAAACAATCATCAAAACCTAAGCAGAATCCAAAATCTAGCCAAGTATCATCATTCTAACTCACAATCAATCAAAAACAGAAGATTAAACAAGTCTATACTACTGAAACGAATAGAAACTAAAGAAAACGAAACGTTACGAGATGATCTCTATCGAAAACCGAACATTATAGGCCCTAAACGACCCCGACAGCCTCCAAAACCACCAAAATCGGATTCTCCTCGAAAAATCGTGTGAAAAGCATCCCAAGTTCATCCAAAACAGCTGAGGAGAGCTCCCCCTTTTTAAAAAACAAGTTTTTAGGGTTTTTATGCTCAAAGATTCCTTGGAGTACCACCAAGGATTGCTTGGCGTACCTCCAATGCGCAAGGAAAGGCTGAAATTTGTCTTTTTATCTGATTTTTCATCCTGAGGTCGATTTTTCCGCTTTTAACCTTGTTTTTCGCTCCTTTAAACCAAATACCTGTAAAAAGACACAAAATATGTAAAAATGGACAAAAATAATAAAAATGAATCGAATGCAATACAAAAACCGACTCAAAACTACACCAAAACTAGATGTGTTTAACGACACATCAAAAATACCCACACTTTAAACATTTTTCGTCCTCTTTTGAAGTTGTTTGACAATAGAAAGGAGGACAAAGTTTCATACCATTTTCTAGGAGCCTGATGCAGCCCACATAGAGCTTTATCAAGCTTGCAGACATGGTTAGGAAACTTAGGATCCTCAAATCCAGGTGGATGACAAACATATACTTCTTCATCGATTTTGCCATATAGGAAGGCACTCTTGACATCCATTTGAAATACCTTGAAGTCTTTAGCAGCTGCAAATGTTAGAAATATTCCGATTGCCTCAATCCTTGCAACTGGAGCAAATACATCATCATAGTCAATCCCTTCTTCCTGTGTGTACCCTTGTACAACTAGCCTTGCCTTGTTTTTGATGACAGCACATTTGTCATCCTTCTTATTTCTAAAAACCCATTTGGTTCCAATTGCATATTTACCCTTAGGTAAAGGGCATATTTTCCACACTCCTTGCCTTTCAAATTGTAGGAGTTCCTCTTGCATTGATTCTACCCAGCTAATGTCTTTCAAGGCCTCAACAACTTTCTTTGGTTCGATATGAGATAGAAAGCAAGAAAACAAAAAAAAAGGTTTGCTTCATGCATGGAACTCCTTGTTCGTACTCCATCTTCAACACTGTCAATGATATGCTCAGCTGGATGAGTATTATGAATGCAGGTTCTTGGAATCACATCCAGCTGGGAACTCAAATCCAAGTTGCATGGCTCAAGATTTGGAAGTACAACCTCAAGCTGGATTTCTGGTAGATCTTAGAATCTCTGATGTTGGACTGTTGTGGGTTGATTTTCCCTGGGAAGAGAAGTTCCCAGAGTGTTTGCTTCGACAGAAACTTCTTCTTGACTCGGTGGAACAGAAGTGGAGTCACTTAGAGGAACAGACCGAGAGGTGTTGGTTGTCTCAGATTGTGAGACTGCTTGATGTGTTGAAGTAGATTCTGCCAAGGTATGTCTTGAAGCTATTGGCAGTTCAACACGAAAATCTTCTTCTCTTGTGTGCTGAGCGGAGTTCAACGTAGTTGTCTGTAGTTCTGAAACATACTCTTTCAAAAGATTAAATGCAGATGTGAATTTATCAAGATCAAACAGCCAATCAGGGCCTATTCCAGGTTTGTTGATAGTATATTCATCAAACTGAACATTTGCAAACTCTTTAATAATCCTGGAATCTTTGATGTATACTCTATATGCCTTAGCCTGTGAAGAGTACCCAACAAAGTAGCCCTCTGCTGATTTCTCAGCAAACTTGGCTAGATGATCTTTGGTATTCAAAATGGTGCATTGACATCCAAATGGTTTAAGAAACCCAATAAATGGTTTTCTCTTATGCCAAATTTCATAAGGAGTCATACCATGTGATTTAACTACCAATATTCTATTTTGGACATAGCAGGCAGTGTTGACTGCTTCTGCCCAAAAAGTTAGTGGAAGCTTGACATCAGATAACATGGTCCTAGTAGCCTCAATCAGTGTCATATTCCTTCTCTCAGCAACACCATTTTGTTGTAGAGTCCTAGGAGCACTGAATTGTCTTGTAATACCCTTAGATTCACAAAAGGAGTTTAAAGTATGGTTTTTGAATTATGTTCCTTGGTTAGACCTTATGATTTTTAAATGATGGTCACTTTCATTCTCAACTCTAATAATGAATGACTTCAAGATCTCAGCAGTTTCATCCTTGGTACTCAAAAAGAATACACAGGTATATCTTGAAAAGTCATCAGTGACCACCAAGCAGTAGGACTTTCTACCTATACTTTTCACACTTGTAGGGCCAAACAAGTCCATGTGTAGCAGATGTAGGACTGTTGTTATTGAATTTATCTCTTTGGCATGATGGGATGATTTGTGTTGCTTTCCTTTTAGGCAAGCAACACATTTATCAACACAGATGAATTGTTTTGTTGGTAAACCTGTAACTAAGTTATTTTTGACAAGTTTATTCATATTTTTCAGGTTTACATGACAAAGTCTCCTATGCCAAAGAGATGATTCATCAAGTGAAGCTTTTGAGATAAAGCAATTTATATTGCTGAGTGGTGAAGCTATGCCCATGTCCAGCATATACATGTTGTTTCTTCTTTGAGCTCTGACCAGAATTTGGTCATTTGGAACAACAAATCATGGTTTCAGGACAATACATTCATGCTCAGACTTTCTTGACTTTTGGAACTGTTGGAGAAATTTTCTTTTTCTGACTGCCATCGGAAGCAACTTTTTCCTTCTCTTCTGATGGTTTTGATTTTTCCTTGAGGTGGGGTTTTTCTTCTGACTTTCTTCTTTCGAAATGGTGAGACTTCTTGGTTTTGTCGGAAGCATTTTTGACATGTGCTTCAGACGATCCTTTTGCTTCGGAAGACTTCCTGTTCTTTCTCTTCATGTCGTCAGAAGTGCCTGCTTCCGACGGCATCCTGTGGTGCTTGACTGACCTTTTTCTTTAGGAAGCAGATTTTTCTTCCGAAGAAAAAGATGAGTTGTTCCATGATTTCCAGTTATTTTCTCTTACTATTGATCTTGAAAGAGTTTTGCCTCTAGGATTGAAGAAACAATCGGCAACAAAATGACTTGTGTCCCCACACATCAGACGCACAGTTTAAATATTGAATGATTTTTTAAACTTGTCTCTTTTGGAGGAAGTTTTGTTGTTCTTCACAGAAATTGATTGTTCTGACTTGGAAGTTCCAACCAGGCTTTTGTTTGGATGATTTACCTGAGCCTTAGATGTGCTTCCACCTCTATTTTCTGATCTAGCCCTGTGTGACTTGTCAGAAGGACAAGTAACATATTCATTTGATCAAGTTCTCACTGTTTGCACATATTCAGCTTTGACAAAAGTGGGTGAAGTTTTCTTGTTTTTCTTGTTTCTTTTCTTATGTTTTAAAACAGTTTTTTTTTTCCAAAGAAAATGGGAGTATCATCCTCAGATGAACGTGTTGAGAAAGTAGGGCTAAGATCAGAGAATTCATTTTCTTGAGCAATCTTGTGTATGTACAAAACTTCATCATACACAAGGCTAGCTTCTTGTTTGCATCGAACCTCCACCGTTGGAGTATAGGCAGATAGAGGTTCCATTTTGTTGTAGCCCACCCCAGTACCCTTCTTCTTAACCAGCTCAGGTATCTCAGTCATTTTGAGAAGTTTCTCAAACTTCTCACCTTGACTTAGAAACTTGTCTTTGTAAGCCTCAGCCAACATAAGTTCAGTTTTAGCGATTGTTAATCTTTCTTAAAGACTGTTTATTTGACACTGCTTATTAGTGTCTTCATATTTTAAACTGGAGATAGTTTTTTCTAACTCCTCAATCTTTTCTTTGTAATTTCTTTCAGCTTCAAAGAAATTTGTCTTAAGAACTTGTATTGACTCAAGCTCATCACAGACTTGAGGATTAAAACGTTTGTAAGCATTTAATTTTTCTAAGCATTCGGGGGTACACATGTCATCAGTTACCTTGAATGAAGAAGTGGAGTCATTGGCCATCAAGGCATTGTTTGAGATGAATGCTTCCTCAGCTTGAAAACTCCAATTTGAAAAATCGTGTTGCTCTGCAATGTTTGCACTGTTGGAGGAGCTTGGTGCTTTGTGGTTTGGCTGACCAGAAGTTGATGGCTAAGAACTTGGAGATTTGCACTCTCTTGAAAAATGTCCTAACTGTTAACAGTTAAAGCATTTGAGTTTAGACTTATCCAGACCAAACCCAGTTTTCATGTTATGCTTTTTGAACTGTCTTCCAGTTCTCTGATAAAACTTCTTTGCTCTATATGAAATCATGGCCATCTGATAGTTGATGTCCATTTCTTCAAGGTTATCAGCAGGGATTCCATCTAAATACTCCTAACACAAATGAAAATAATTTGTTTCTTTGGCCATAAATGCTCCCTGGCTTGAGGTGAGCAGTGGAGTTGAGTTTGCAAATGGGTTTGAATGGGAGGTTGATGGAGTTGGTGTTTCTAGGAAGGTGATAATGGGTGTGGAGTTTGAATGGTAGATGGGCTGATAGTTTTGAAATGGAGGATTGTGGATGGGGGCATACAAAGCAGCTGAACCTTATGGAACAGAGGTAGGTTTAGGTTCTTGCGCACTGAGTATACCAAATAACTCTCCCAGCTTCAAGGTTCTAAGATTTTCTGTTCTGCGAATAGCAACAGAATAGATATTCCAAGCATGTGGAAGTGATCGTAGAAACTTT
The DNA here is from genome assembly GCA_009363875.1 of Mikania micrantha. NCBI lineage: Eukaryota > Viridiplantae > Streptophyta > Magnoliopsida > Asterales > Asteraceae > Mikania > Mikania micrantha. The sequence goes on along the minus strand of CM018681.1, from coordinate 74,518,045 downwards.
CTGATGACATCTTGATTCTCCATCTTCACCCCTGCAGCAGTCAACTCATCAACTAATTGAACATACCTTAAATACTAAGAAGCCATCTTCTCGTTGATCTCTTGGCAAAAGTTCTCAAACTTTTGCTTTAGCATATCCTTCTTGTTCTTCTTCACATATTCTGACCCTTCATACATATGTTGCAAAGAGCTCTACAGTTTTTTGGCAGACTTGCATTTCTTAAATGCATGTATGATAAAGTTTGGAATTGCCATCTGAATCAACCACAATGCCTAGAGTCCACCTCCATCTTTTTGTAATCTTCATCTGAGTACAAAGATGGGTCTTTTGGCACGGGTGCTCCACCAGTACCTGCAGCAGCAATGGTTGGAATGAATGGTCCCTCAAGAACTGACTTCCAGAGTTTGAAGTCCTGGTTCCTGATGAAACATTCCATCCTAACCTTCCATGCATCATAATCGTCTGGTGTGAACATGGGAGTTTTGTTGAGAGTACCATTCTTAGTGTCATGCTTACTGATGGTTGTCATTTTGACTTAGAGGTAGCTTGAAAAAGAAAAAGTAGTAGAAGATGAACAACTTGTAACTTAAGAATGGTTAGTTGCTTAAGTTAGAGAGCCAAAGCTCTAATACCACTTGTTGGATTGGGTTATGTAACTTACACAATACTTTCACAAGGTATCTTCTACAAAGTTGATAGATGCGAACATTCTATCAACTTGATTTGCAAAAACAGATTGAAACAAATACAGAAACAAGTTATGTCACACCCCGAGCTGGCGGGGTTGGATCAACTTCCCCGTCGGGCGGAAGGTTCCCGGGGCGCGATATCGTGAGTGATAATCGGAATGATCAGATTGTTAACATTGCACATGATATATAAATGAGAAACTGCTAAGTAAAAATAAAATTACAAAGTTAAATTACATCAGTTAAGTTCGTAATTTAACAATGTAAATCTACTATCACATCATAATTCTTCTATCTTGTATCTGCACAAGATATACAAAATAAATCTGTAAAATGATGCTTCAAAATATGCAGGTCCAAAAAGCTAGGTCCTCTAACTGGAATCCTAGTCCAAAAGTAATAACTCCTTAGTTGACATGTTCGTCACTTGAGAAGTCATGCAAAAATAAAGTCAACACATGGTTGGTGAGTTCATATAGTTTCATAAAAATGAGTTTGAATAACCTGAATGACAACCTTAACCTCACCATTAACCACCTATACCATCCAGTTTAGTATGCTTCTACATAGGGCATATGTAGGGTCGAACTTACCGCCCGCCCAGCCACCGTCCCACCACATACCAAACCACATGATATATTGTTCCTGGTGATAATTAAGCGTTTCATCCCACAACATTGATTCCATAACATCTGATTCATAGAATTTGATTTCCCTGAAAATGTTTACCTTGATCCCCCGAAATGACAACCTTAACCTCATCAACAACCACCTATGTTATCCAATCAAGTATGCTTATATATATAGCATATGTAGGGGACAAGCCCCAGCCACCGTCCCACCACATACCGGACTACTTAACACCGTCCCACTTCCAAAGCGGAATCTCAGGCTGTTCCAGTAAACCAGACGGTTTCTGGTATTCCGCCTTTACCTTCGCACACGTAAGACATCGGCCGACATACTCGGCTATGTCCTTCTTCATTCCAGGCCACCAATAGAATCCACACAAGTCTTGATACATTTTATCAGCGCCTGGATGAACAGAGTATTTAGTCTTGTGTGCTTCATCGAAGATGAGTTTTCTCAATTCGTCTACCGCCGGAATCCATATACGATCCTGGTAGTAGATCATTCCATCAGGCTTAGTCTCAAGGTGTTTCTCTGCTCCGCAATCGAGTTCTTTCTTCAGATTTCCTCGGTCAACTGATTCTTGTTGTGCTTGAATAATCTTGTCTCGTAAACTTGTCTGCACGGTCATTCCTATTGCTCTAATGCGCAAGGGTTTGACCCGTTCCTTCCGGCTCAAGGCATCAGCTACAACGTTTGCCTTTCCCGGATGGTACTTGATCACACAATCGTAATCATTCAGAAGTTCAACCCAACGTCGCTGTCGCATGTTGAGTTCCTTCTTATCAAAGATATGTTGCAGACTCTTGTGATCGGTAAATATGGTACACTTGGTGCCATATAAGTAATGTCTCCAAATCTTCAGTGCGAAGATTACAACTCCCAGTTCAAGATCATAAGTAGTATATGTCACACCCCGAGCCGGCGGGGTCGGATCGGATTTCCCCGTCGGGCGGAAGGTTCTCGGGGCGCGATATCATGAGTGATAATCGTGATGATCAGATTGTTTACATAGCATCAATGTTAAGAATAATTAAAGCACAATAACATTTAAACTAGGATTACAAAGTTAAATTACAATATCAATGTTTAGTAATTTAACTAAGTAAACCTATTCCAAGAATCAAATGTTTCTATCTTGTATCTGTACAAGATATCAAAAGATGTGCTTCTCCAAAAGTCAACTAGGATCTATATCTGGGCATCCTAGCATGCAATCCTGAATCTTAGCTTAATCAAGTGCATCACCTGAGAAAAACATGTAAGAAAACAAAGTCAACACAATGGTTGGTGAGTTCATATAGTTTTATATAAAAATGTTTGAAAACCACTTGAATGGCAACCTTAACCTCACCATTAACCACTTATACCATCTGATTCAGTATGCTTATACATAGGGCATATTTAGGGTCGAACTTACCGTCCGCCCAGCCACCGTCCCACCACATAACAAACCACATGATATATTGTTCCTGATGATAATTAAGCGTTCCATCCTGTATCTTTGATTCCATAACCTTTGATTTATAGAATTCGATTACCCTGTAAATGTTTACCCTGATTTCCCGAATGACAACCTTAACCTCATCAACGACCACCTATGCTAACCAACCGAGTATGCTTATATATAGGGCATATGTAGGGGACAAGCCCCAGCCACCGTCCCACCACATACCGGGCTGCTTAACATATTGTTGTTAATGATAATTAAGCATTCCATTCCCCACTATTTATCCTTAACGTTTGGTTATTCTGAATATGTTTACCTTTATTCCCCCTAAATGACAACCTTAACCTCACTAACAACCACCTATGTTATCCAACCAAGTATGCTTATATATAGGGCATATGTAGGGGAAAAGCCCCAGCCACCGTCCCACCACATACCGGGCTGCTTAACATATTGTTTTTAATGATAATCAAGCGTTTCACTCACCACATATGTTTGAGTTTGAAAATGAGTTTATGAGTTCACTTCTGTGGACAACTGAATTTCTGGAGGGTGCATCACCAGAGGATACACCCAATGGTATTCAGTATCAATCCACAGAAGCAACTAGGGTGTAACGGTCTGCATCGGTGTGCCGTTAGAGGATATCCATTAGTAGGCACTAGTCCTACTAATTGATATCATAATCATCCTAGCCACTGTTACAAAACATGGATGGACAATGAAGAGCACTGAATGACTAGTAGGGGTTGACTTTGCAGGTCAACACGCGATGGCCAAACAGTCTGTCTTACAAGGTCCTGACAACGAAGAACACTGAATGACTAGGAGGAGTTGACACCATAGGTCAACATGCGATGGCCAATCAGTCTGTCTTACGAAGTCCTTGCTGATTGTTCAATATTTCACCTTTCCGATACCATGTGCACATGTACCTGTTTACCCACTTGAATCCCCTTTGTTAACATGTTTAGGTTTCTGAGTTTATTGAGTATTGAGTATTGATTATTGAGTATTTGATTATGAACACTGATCACAAGCATTGACACTAAATAAGAGTATTAAGTATTTGAACAAAAGAATTTAACTTAAAGTACTCGCATCCAAAATATCTGAGTTTAAAGTATTTGAACATAGAGTATTCGAATGTAAATTAACTGAGCATTAAGTAAGTATTAAATATTGATTTAAAAGCATCAAACATAATTCTTGAGTAATAGTCTTAAGCATAACAGAGTCTATGTTTAAGGAAATATGCATTTGAGAAATTGTATGAGTAATGATTTCAATAAGTATATGTTTAAGTAAAGGAACAATCATGACTTATAATCATGATAGTTTATAACTGAAGTCATAAAGATTTAGCATAAACAAAATGAATGAACAACTCAACAATTAACAGTTTATAAATGATTTTATAAACAGAAGTTAATAAGCATTTCATAAAACATGGAAATAATTATATAATTCATTTATACAAAACATTTGACATGTTTCTCAGTCCCGAAGTAAAAACAAAATAGTTTGAAAAGGGACAAATGAACTCACCTTGTGTTTGAAGTGGTTGACTTAGCTTAAACTAGATTGCGCGCACTCGTTGTTGTGTTTGTGGTAGTATTCACGTTCCTGTATTGATTTCATGTTGTTTGTAACTTATAAGTATACGTTCTAGTTGATTTGTGTGCGTGTATGTGTTATGTCACACCCCCAATTTTCAACTAACGGAATCATACCGTTTGGGAACGTGACAAACCAGGATCTCAGATCATTAGACATAACGAAGACCTCTATATGAATTTCAAAACATACTTTGGTCTAAAACATCAAAGTTTTTAAAGATTGCGGAAGCGTTTTAAAACAATAACCAAAGGAACAGTTGTAACATGTAAATTACAAAACAAAATCCCCAAATGTGTAATTCAAACAATATAAATGTAAAACATGCATGCGACTCTATCTCCTAGTCCATGCCAGCTTTATTGCGCACCTTAGCGTCCTGAGAAAACATGTAATTCAAGTCAACACAAAGGTTGGTGCATAACACAGGTTTTAAGTATTCACAATGTTCAAAACAACAGTTTGAATATCAAGTTGGCAGATAACATAATCACACATGCATAGTCATGATAGCTAGTCATTTGTACTATTTACATAAGTGGTCGACACCGAAGCTGACGATTGCCATGCTATAGCATGTTTTTGCCTTGCCACTATTGTCTAGCACAAACAATAGTAATGTGTGTTTGGTCAGTCAAACACCTGCGTAGATCCCATCTACCAAGTGAGGTTTGTCAAACCTAATAGATCTATTTCCAACTACCACGCTTTGCACTACGGCAAACTAAACGGTTCGAAGTGTGTAAGGACTTTTAAATGCTATGTTGTCACATAATGTAAACAGCTAACTCATGCAAGTGATATGTATCTAAAAATGTTTGTTGCACATGTTTTCTCCCCCAAAACAGTTAAAATAAGAAAGGGGCAGTGTACACACCTTTGATTATTGCAGAATGATCAAACGCACTTTAACTCGCGTAGAAAATCCTCTACGAAGAATATGTGACTAAACAATAACCTAAAGTTATTCGGAATGTCGTTTTGTGCTTGGAATCACATACGTGTCAACACACGTATGTTAAAGTGTTAGAAATGTGCATACGTAAATACGCGTGCCTTTGAAATCGTTTAAATAAAATCACATATGATTTTATTTAAATAACCGTAATTGTACGCGATTACGTTTTCGAGTTAAAATATGAATTTTATCATACAAATGCGTTCGGAATTGAATTATGGTTCCAATGAAATTCGAACGGGTTAAAACGGAGTTCGTATGTGAAAGTTATTGTAAAAATACCAAAAAATGGTATTTTCCACAAAACCGGCCCAAGCAAGGCTCGAACCCGTGACCCCTCACTCTTATCACACACACCCTACCAACTCAACTGCTTCAATTTTTGTTAACAAACTGATTATTAATTTGTTTTAAGCATCAATAACACTGAATCCCTTTGTTTAATCATAGCCGAAGCAACATGGATCCAATTGAGACCAAATTCAAACCCGATCCATTCCCACTCCATGGGGCTTTTGTTCTACAGATCTAATCACTTCTATAAGCGGCTTTAATTCGTTCACTGATCAAAATAAACCTTCAAATCACTACCTAACTATGTCCGGTTCGAACAACCCCATTGTTTACATCCATTGGACTGAATTCGCATATATCAGACCTCGAATTCATGGGGCTTCTCATCCTAAGATCTAAACGAACCCATCTGTATAATTTAATTCAACCTTAGATCTCATTTGATATAGAATCCCCTAACCCGATTGATATCACAACCCTAGAACTCAAAATCATCGAATTCGTAATTCTATAATGAAATTAGCATAGCATTAACATTAATCGGAATCTTCTGAACCCACCTATGCTATTTAATTTGATTTTTGAATACTTCTAATTAAAAATCCCCAAAAACCGTTTTGATCTAGAACCCTAGAATTCGAACACCATGAATTCGTAATTATTTGATGAAATTGACTCATGAGTTTTGTTAGTCGGCACCTTATGAAACTGATGGCACCATTTGATTTCATTTTTAAACTCATCTCGATCAAAACCCCCAAAACCGTCTTTGATATGAACCCTATAATCGGGTTCTATCAATTTGTTGTTAGAAACTGAAATTAACACCTGGTTTTCCATATACAATTCAAACCGAATCTATCTGTATACTTGAATTGGATTTTTAAACTCGTTTGATCAGAAACACCCAAATCGATAATGTGATGAACCCTAGAATTAGGATTCGTGAAATTCGTTGATGTCAATCGAAACTAGCATAGGGATATCATTTTACTAACCGTATAGAAGGTGTAGGTGCTGACAATTATCAGAATTGGTTTCGAATTGATGTACTTCGACTTGTTGATGTAGTTTCGGCCACCTCTAAATCCAATTCTTCAATCCACGACTTCTGAACTCAAATTGATCAATGTAACACCTCCTAAGGATACCGACTGAACTCTCTGTGAGTGTAATTGTGAGAAGTGTGATTGAATTGTATGGTTTTGATAACCAAAAGCTACGGTTTCGACTTTCTAGTTCTCTAAGGTTTAATGCGACCAATTAATGTATCAAAAACGTGTGTTAACTGTTACAAATCATCAAATTGATGATTACAACTGATTAATTTCAGTTATTACTTGATTTTAATGTCCTATTCGAATCCAATTGCCACAAAGTCCGAATTTTGACTCATAAAAGTCAAAATTTACACTTCTACTCCTTTACAAGTTAAAATCTCATAATTTAGGTATTCAAGACCTTATTTTACTTAATTCTAATCCCTTAGATCTGATATTATTTGATTACATAACATTTCGGTTTACAAAATCGAACCAAAAATCCCGAATTATCACTAATTAGGTCACTTAGATCATTGTTGGGCTTGATTAACCCAATTGGGCTTCTTAAATACAATTGGGCCTATCCTGGACTCATTGGGCCTACCTTGGGCCTACTTTGGCCTTATTGGGCCTACTTGGGCCTCATTGGCCTTCCTTGGTTTCATTGGGCTTATCTTGGCCTTATTGGGCCTACTTTTGTCTTGTTGGGCCTGTGATCTCACTATATTTAGTTAACTAGGTTAATTCGAAAAGTCGGATTGTCACATGTTAGCCCTAAGTTGGCTAACACTTGTGGGTCTCGGTCATCATTCGGCCCTGTTAACTTATTAGTGACTTTAGAACACTTAACCCAAATGGAATTTAACATTTTGTTATTGATCTAACATTCAATTTGATTTAGTTTCATCACATAGAGATTCTAAGTACAAAGACTTAGGTTTCTTTTGTTTAAAGGTTATAAATCCTTATCATCGTGTAAAAACTTATTAGTAAATAACAATAAAGTTGTCTCCGAGAGGTGTAACATCTTAAATGCCATGATTTGCATTAAGTCTAAGAATTATTCAAATACTTTTGTTTCAACACTAATTAAATAAATCGTCTACATTATAGATCGAATTATTAAATGAGATTGGGCCGAATGATTTGGGCCCGAAGCTATCCCATGGATTGAATTAATAATTGGGCCAAATAACAAGGAAATGGGCCAAGGTTGATTGTTGGGCCAATTACCACCACATGGGCCAAATGAGTTTTTTATTAGGCTAAATGAAGTAATTGGGTCATGCATGTGGGTAAACAAACCCATTGGGCTCTAACGAATTTCCCGGCTAAATCCATGATGTCGGGCCGATTAGATGGTGTTATTGGGCCGATTGGAGTTTTGTGGTTGGACTCGAGTGGTTTCCGCATGGGCCTATTAGGCCATGGTGATCAATAGCCTGTCACTTGAACTTGGGCCGAGGGGAGTGTGCTGGGTTCCAGACCAGCGAACCTTTTGGGAAGGTTCGGTCATGCAAACTCAACCCAGGTTCGCCTCTTGTAATGGAGGGTTCGGCCAATGGCTGCTTCGTATAGGTTCGGCGCTTCAAAAAGGTTCGGTGGAGTCCCAAGGGTTCGGTGGAGGCTCCTGATTCGGCTAGGGTTCGCCAACCTTGTACAGGTTCGCTATTCATGCACTAAGGTTCGGCTAATGATCACCAAATGCAAAGGTTCGCCTGAAAAGAAAACAAGGTTCGGCCCGCATGAAAGGAAGGTTCGCCAGATGGGTGGGTTCGCCACCCTTGCATGGTTCGGTTGATGGGGATGGTTCGTGGCATGCAGGTTCGCTGGGGGATAGTAAGTTCGGCTGTTACCTGGGCTAAAAGGTTCGGCCAGCATGTGGCTAATAGGTTCGGCCAATAGCTGAGCGAACCCTGGTTCGAACTGATCATCTTCATCGAGTTTGGAACTGTTTCAGGTCGGTTCTCTTGCTAGGGTTGTGCGAAAATTAGTTCTCGTATATGTAGAACATGCGTGTATAAGAGTTTGGACTGGTTGTGTGTGTGTGTCAATCCAAGTTAAAGAAAACCCTATTTTCACGAACATTAAAGCTTCCATACCTCAAAATCGGCTGGGTAAAACTCCAGATCGGTTGTACTTCCGTGTAGAGGATGACGAGAGCTTCCCGTGGACACCAAGAACGCGTGATTCCGCCAAGGAACAAGCGAGTTACGATCGTTTGAAGGATGATTATCCTAGAGAGAGAAAGTGGCGGATGAGAGTGTTTTAGAGAGAGAGAGGCTGAAAATGAGATGAAAGCCTCATTTAGGGCTTTAAATACCCCGAGGGTATTCGGGTTCGTTTCGGTCGCTCGGTTCGTGTTTTCGTTGCGTTTCCGGATCATAACGTGCGCGTTTTAAAAATTAAATAAAAGACTTTATTTTAAATGTTTGGAAGGTGGTTATTTCTAGTAAATATCCTAAATATTATTAATCTTGATTTATTTATCGTAATTTGTTATTTTAAGCGTTTCGTAATTTCGTTCGCGTAATAATTAAAATAGTTTCTTTTAAATTTATTTCTGATGAGTTTCAAAATTGTAAAACAGGAAATACTATATTTCCTTAATTTTATTATCGTTCGTATCGTCTTCGTTTTCGTTTCATCAGAAAACGTCACTTACACGCGTTTTCGTGCAGAGCGCTAACTGCGTGTTTTCGTGCAGAGCGTTAACTGCACGAACACGATCGTACGTTTCACTTTCTGATTTTGTTTTCTACTCTTCAGTCATCATTTCAGATCATTAAACTTTCAGATCTATTCATACAGATCGTCACCTGTACGAATAATTCGTCGGTTTAGCATTCTGTAACAACAACTATTTTAGTTTTGTTCTGTTTATCCTCGCATACGTTTATTCATAATAGTATAAAATCAAATATATGTATACATGTTCAGCGTTGTTTGATGTGTTTCTGACTGTTAAACCATAAGGTTTAAATCAGAATTTCAAAAACATAGTATTATAGTTTGTGTTTAGCATCAAAGTGTCACTAGTCTTTACCTAGTTTACATAACTTGTACTTGAGTTAATGTTCAATCTACTGTGCAACTTACTGTTCCAGTAACGATTCCGGCACAGATGTTACAGTATAGTTCTTCTCATGAATCTTTAACTGTCGTGATGCATAAGCAATAACTTTGTCTCGTTGCATCAGTACGCAATCAAGTCCCTGATGGGAGGCATCACAATAAACAACAAAGTCATCGCAGCCTTTTGGGAGAGATAAGATTGGTGCATCACATAACTTCTGTTTCAATGTCTGGAAAGCATCTTCTTGTTTCTGTTCCCAGACAAATAGTTCACTTTTCTGAGTTAACTTAGTGAGAGGCAAAGCTATTTTAGAAAAGTTTGAGATAAACCTTCTATAATAACCTGCCAATCCCAGAAAAGATCGTATCTCCGTCGGTGTCTTCGGAGTATCACAGTTCTTTATCGCTTCAATTTCGGCAGGATCTACGTGTATTCCCTCGCTGTTGACTACATGACCCAGAAATTGAACTTCTCTTAGCCAAAATTCATATTTAGAGAATTTGGCATAAAGTTTCTTTTCTTTCAACAGCCCCAAGATTTTCCTGAGATGTTGCTCGTGGTCTGCTTTGCTCTTAGAATAAATCAGTATGTCATCAATAAAGACAATGACAAACTGATCCAAATACGGCTTGCACACTCGGTTCATGAGATCCATGAAAACCGTTGGTGCATTCGTCAATCCGAAAGGCATCACCATAAACTCATAATGCCCGTATCTGGTTCGGAATGCCGTCTTCGGTATATCTTCGTCTTGAACTCTAAGCTGATGATATCCAGACCGCAAGTCAATCTTTGAGAAGTATTGGGCTCCTTGCAGTTGGTCAAACAAATCATCAATCCTCGGCAATGGATACCGATTCTTGATGGTTAGTTTGTTTAGCTCACGGTAGTCTATGCACATTCAAAACGATCTGTCTTTCTTCTTCACGAACAAGACCGGAGCTCCCCAAGGCGAGTAGCTCGGTCTAATGAAACATTTATCAAGTAGCTCCTGTAGCTGGTTTGACAACTCCTGCATCTCTGAAGGTGCTAACCTGTAGGGAGATTTAGCAACAGGAGTTGCTCCAGGAACTAAGTCAATACGAAACTCTACCAGTCGCGCAGGAGGCAAACCCGGTAGGTCTTCAGGAAATACTTCTGGATACTCTTTCACTACTGGTACATCTTGAATCTTTTTCTTGTCTTTATCCTTTTCCACCACATGAGCCAGGAACGCCACGCATTGCTTCTGTAAACACTTACGCGCCTTTATGCAAGAGATGATTTTGACACTTCTTTTTGCTTGATCCCCTCTAACTTCCAATACGCGATCGTTCGGCAATGGAACTCGAAGCAGCTTTTAAGAACAGATGACTTCCACTCGATTAGAAAAAAGCCAATCCATTCCAACAATGATGTCGAAACTACCCAATTCCATCGGTATCAAATCGATGGTGAATGTATGACCATTAAGTGTTAATGGGCAATTCCTATATACTGTACTAACTGTGATCTGTTTCTCGTTAGCTACTTCTATGATGTTAGGGGAATCTAACTGTTCCTCTATGGAATCTAGTTGGCATGCAAAATCGGTAGAGATAAAACTCTGATCCGCACCAGTATCAAATAGAACAGATGCATAAAAGTCATGTAAGAGAGCTAAAGCAGTTATAGCATCCACCGTTGTTCTGGTTGGCTGGTGGAGGGAGAGCTAAAGCAGCATTGTTGACTGCTTGGTTTGGTGTCATCCTGCATTGCTGACCCAGTGTCCTTTTCTTCCACATCTCGTGCAATGATGGCATTGGTTGCTTGCAGCATGATGATACTGGCACTTAGCACACAAAGGGTGTGGGCCAGTATATGGTTTCTTGTGCACGTTCTGCAGTGCCATGGCTACTTGGTTAAGCGGAGTAGCCATGGTGTAGTTCTTTACAGTCTTCTGTTTCTTCTTCTGGTGATGATGGGGTTTATTTGAAGACTCTTCCTTGTGTTTGCCAGAGTCAGCCTCTTTCTTCAGAACTCCTAAGGCTACCATAAGATCAGTGAGTTTCCCAGACAAACTCACAGCAGACTCCACAGTAACAAGGTTTGCAGCAACTACTAAACCCTGAATGCAGGCGGAGAGTCCACCCACATATCGATCAATCCTCTTTTCCAGTGTTGGTACCATGTCCGGCACCAAGGAAACCAACTCGTGGTAACGAGTAGTATACCTCATGTGATATTGTAAGCCCCAAACCCACCAACACATGCCACGTGTGTTTAAACGACAAATGAAAATAGGTCCCAGATTTTTCAAACCATCAAATGTAATTAACACCTTAAACATCCCACTTACATGCGAATTTACAAAATATTTGATGCTATTTAAACATTCAATAACAAAAATTACATTTGAGTTATTCACCAAAAACCTTTGTTTTAAACAAACAAAGAATAAACCCCAAAATATGTTTGATCCGAATCCTTGCAAGGCAATCCGATCACGACTGCGTTCAACCCTTTCGTTCACCTGAAAACACCATAATTAAGTCACCATTAGTTCATTAGAACTAAGTAAGATCACCATGCCCGCCCACCCGAGCTTAGATGACCAAAAAAGTCAATTTTGGTCAATTTCAACACTTGGCATATGGGTTTGGCGTATTTGAGGCGTATCACAGAAAGTTTCAACTCTTGAGCTGAAGGTGGCGTATCTGGGGGCGTATCCCCCGGCGTATGATACTCCAGCACCACCTGCACGCCCAATTTTGATGTTTTACACCATCTCGACCCATTCCGCTCAAATACGACTATTCTAATACCCCCATAAGCATTATATATATAACACCATATAATCATAATAAACTCCTTAATTCACCAAATTATAACCATCATGGTCATAATATCAAACGATTTACTAACGGGTCGTTTGCACCCAAAACTCCTCTGAAATCTTATTCCACAAGATTTCTCAAGTTAAGTAAACCACACCACTTGTGTTTTACTAACTTGACTACACCCAACAAAGGACATTCACACACCATGTGAATAATCCAATGTCATGATCACACCACTTGTGATTCAAAACACCAATTTGAGTTGATTTCAATTACAATTCACACACCTTGTGAAATAATTAAAATCATTCAACACACATACAAATTAACACCAAGTCAATCATGAACTAGCATAAAAACACCATACCAACAAAAATCAAGCAATATATATCACCTATTGCTTATTATTGTCTATCAACAAGCACCAATATCATCTATTCACCATAAAGTCAATCTTCCACAACATATTCATTCATGCATAACACCATTTACACATAACAAATAGAAGATTGGGTGACTTACCTTGATCCAACACGCTATCCTCTATAACCAATTCCTTTCCGGGTCGTTTGGTGCCACTTACACCTTCACTATCAATTCCTATTATCACAACTAATAGGTTTAATATAAAGTTTGACTACAATTAGTCAAAATACACCCATTCACCCCAATGTTACCATTTCTATTTAGTTTACACCAATTGACCCATTTAATCATAAAGATTTCATCTTTTATGATTATAGCACCTAATTAACCACACCCATCCCTTTAAACACTTTGTTAGATAAAAATCAAGTTGTTGACTTTTCATCAAACAACTTGTGTGCAGGGATTTCATAAACACATTTCAATTGTTTCTAAAACTCCAACAATCCCACATGTTTGTTTATAATCAACCAAAATTCAACAATCACCATGGTAACACAATTTCATATGTTGTATGTCATAAAGCTATCATCTAATCACCCATTTAAACCTCTTAGTTCATCATCACCATGAACAACCCCAAAACTCCATTTTTATCAAAATACATTATCATGCAAGAAATGAACAAAATGTTGTTTCTTTGATGATTATCATGATAGTTAACAACATATAACACCATCTACACTTCAAATTTCGGATTTGACCCATCAAACCCACACCCTTTGGGAAACCCACGAAAACCCCAACAAAAACATCAAAATTTCTTACCTAGATGTAGCTTGACACAAGAAGAACTCCAATTTCAACTTGCATTCAAGATCAGATTAATAATCAGCAATCAATTTGATCAATCCTTAGGACTTTTGAGGTTTCCTTGGTTCTCCCTTCTCTCTTTCACGTTTCCAGCCAAGGAATGGTCTTATGACCAATTTTGACCAGCCCTCATTTCATAAAACCCCCCCTTTTAATTCAACTTTCAGCTATTTACACTTCTAACCCCTCAATTTACATGTTAAAACTAATGAATCATGACTAACTTAGATAAGTTAGTTAACATCACCATATGTTATATTTTAAATCAAGTATTTATTAAAAACACCCACCAAATAATATTTAGATAATTAAATCATACAAAACACCCTTTAATTAAAATAAACACAATCATACAACAATTATGTTTAATTTATAATATTTCACCAAAATGGGTTGTTACAGATATGCCCCCTTCATCACATGGTTTGACAGCTCAACTTCCAGTTTCTGCAGCTCGTTCTTGGGGAAAAATTCGGTTCTCAGCAGTGTCTTGAAATTTTCCCATGTCATTGACATAGCTTCTTCTCTTCCTCTCGCTTGGATCTGCAAGTTCCACCAAGTCAAGGCTCGCTTGTTGAACGTTCCAGCAGAGTAGTGATATACGTCAAATTATACATATTATTCGACTCAAATTCCCCCGGTTTTAACGTTAACAACATGCAAATTCATTCACAAATAGTCCTAATTATTGTTTTTGTGAATTTGTAGGATAAACGGCCTTGCTCGGAAGAAAATCAAGCCTTGTATGGAATTTCAGCATTTTCTGAGCAAATCCCCAGATGCGCACTATCATGCAAAATCTTGCACTGGCAGTGCCGGCCCATGCACGACCGTGCAATCAGGTAGTGCTAGGCCATGCATGGCAGTGCTGGCCTATGCACGACTGTGCACCTTCTTGCATGACCGTGCAACCAGGTAGTGCTAGGCCATGCATGGTAGTGCAGGCATATGCACGACCGTGCATAAGCCTAGCACGACCGTGCAAGCTAGCCAGTGCCGGGCCAAAGCAAGGCAGTGCCGGGCCAGATGGAGGTAGTGCCGGCCATGACGACTTGTGCACGACCGTGCAACTTTTGGCACGACCGTGCCTGACACCTCGAGTCAATTTTCGAGACTTAGCTGAAAATGGCAACTTCGACAACCGTCCCAGACCAAAAGTAAAGTACTGTAGCACCTTGCACGACCGTGCCAAGTTCCAGAATTTCTATAAATTGAGCTTTTCACCTCATTTCAAAGGGTTGGACTTCCTGGAGCTGAAATACCTTCTGTTCAGATTTCTTAAGGCTATCCAAGGAAGATTGTGAAGGTCTTGAAGATTCAAGGAGCATCTAATACCATCTTGTTTCAATCCTTGCTTGTTAGTGGTTTGCATTTTGTTAATTTAATCATGTCTCTTGTTATTTTCAGCCACTTTGTTATTGTTCTTGTAAGCCTTGTGGGCTAAACACTTCATTGTCTAGATTATGATGAAACTTTTGTTGATGTGATGATGATTTTATGAATTGGTCAAATGGGTTTATGTCAAGATTCAAGATGAAGTTATGATTGTATTCCAATGATGTTGTAAATTTGTGTAGGTTGATTAATGTTCAAGAAGGTTGAATGTTTAGTCATACTATGTTGGAAAACCATGATCAAACATTTGTTTATAGTCTTACAACTTGTTTTTAAGATTATGCCATGAGATTAGGAATGATAATTGGTTTCTTGAATATTATAAAACTTGCATAAGTATACTTTCTTTCACTAAAGTTTGGAAAAACCATGGTGATATTATGATTTGTTGAATATGATTAACATGTGAGTTAGGAAATTATGGCCAAATGACCTCATTTGCATGATTGTGTTCATAGATTGTAAGTTGGAAGAAATTATGACTTTGTTGAATTTATGCAACTTAGGGTGATTAGTGTGTATAAGTCATATTAGTTTTCCTTAAGTTGTAGAATTAAGATTCTTGACTGATGATTAATTCTTGATTAAATCTTGACATAGACCTTTGACATTAGGATTTATAGAATAATCCTAGGTGATTAGAATGTGTTTATCATTTTAATTTTCCAAAAGATTATATGATTAGATATCTTTGACCGAAATTTAGTCAACATTTGGTTTACCAATTCATAATAATCACATCACTAGACTAAGTGGATTCATGATCTAGGCAATCTTCCTAGACTTAGATTATTTAAAATCCTTCTTTTAGTTATTATTTTAAAGTTCACAAAACCCGACATTTTTCATGTTGTTGCTAAACATTGACCGAGGTTTAGTATTGAGAGATATTGTGTCCACGGATTGATATCCGATTCTTACCATAAGCTATATTATTATACGATAGGTACACTTGCCTATTGTGTGTGATTTAGTTTCTAGTAAAAACCATTTTAAAACTAAAATCTGTGTGAAAAATCCATCATTAAAAATATATAGTTTCACGCACATCAAGTAGCGAACCTTGTGGTGCTCTGGACAACTGCAGAGGTCCAGAGTAGTCTTAATCTTCTCTATCCATTGGATCAGACCAACGACTCCCTTAGTGCCACAGAAGCTTGGCGGCTTACAACCTACAAATGACTTGTAGGAGTAATGCGATGTACCAACAGTGTTCCCACTAGCTTCCCCTGACGAGTTCCCAGTGTTGTTGCTGTCATTCCGGATACGGTTGAGCATCTCCGGTATCACTTCCTTCAGCTGGTTAGTCAGCTGACTGCTCAGTAGTGTCGCCAGGGCGATGGTAGCAGGATCCAGTATCTGAGTCGTGCTTGGGCCTGGTGGTGGATTAAGTGGGGGAGGAGGAGGTGGAGGTGGTGAATCAGCTGGTGATGGCGTTGAGGAGTGTGGAGCCGAATTCTGTGGTGGTGGAGGCACAATAGAAGGAGGTATTCTCGGCGGCATTCTGATCATAACCAATAAAGTTATCGGTTAGGGCAATGATCGAATACAAAAGACACAATGCAATAAAGTCTTAAGTCATGTGTTCTCTACATGCAGGGTCCCTAGGTTATAGTTTAGGCCAAACCGTTTAAATAAGTGACCTATATTTCTCTATAACCATGGCTCTGATACCAATCTGTCACACCCCGAGCCGGCGGGGTTGGATCGACTTCCCCGTCGGGTGGAAGGTTCCCGGGGAGCGATATCGTGAGTGATAATCGGAATGATCAGATTGTTTACATTGCACATGATATATAAATGAGAAACTGCTAAGTAAAAATAGAATTACAAAGTTAAATTACATCAGTTAAGTTCATAATTTAACAATGTAAATCTACTATCACATCATAAATCTTCTATCTTGTATCTGCACAAGATATACAAAATAAATCTGTAAAATGATGCTTCAAAATATGCAGGTCCAAAAAGCTAGGTCCTCTAACTGGAATCCTAGTCCAAAAGTAATAACTCCTTAGTTGACTTATTCGTCTACTGAGAAGTCATGCAAAAATAAAGTCAACACATGGTTGGTGAGTTCATATAGTTTTATAAAAATGAGTTTGAATAACCTGAATGACAACCTTAACCTCACCATTAACCACATGATATATTGTTCCTGGTGATAATTAAGCGTTTCATCCCACAACATTGATTCCATAACATCTGATTCATAGAATTTGATTTCCCTGAAAATGTTTACCTTGATCCCCCAAAATGACAACCTTAACCTCATCAACGACCACCTATGCTATCCAATCAAGTATGCTTATATATAGAGCATATGTAGGGGACAAGCCTCAGCCACCGTCCCACCACATACCGGACTGCTTAACATATTGTCGTTAATGATAATTAAGCATTTCACTCCATTCACCTTCAATTTAGATTCTGATTTCCACAAATAGATTTACCTTTGATCTCTTGAGTTCACCATGTATTCATGATTTCCCAAAAGCACTTGTAGAAATATAACATTAAATGTTTAATTAAACTAATAACAAAGCATTTAAATACAACTAAGACATGATGATTGGACCTTATTTGACTCAATCAATTAGACTTAGTTGTTGGTGGTTGTCCAAGTTGTACCCTCTCACACGTGGCCCATATCAGGCATGACCCACAAGGAGTCTACCTGTATGTGTCGGGACTTTAATGATGCCCATATCAGCTTGATCCATTGGTATACTGTACATGCCGGGACTTTAAGGATATTGATCCACACACTGGATTAGATTCCATTGCATTTGATCTTTAACTTTAGTTCTTTTGATTCCACTTTGAATTTAGATTCTTGAATTTGAGCTTGATGGACTAAGGGTTTGTTTAGAGTTTTAGAATTTAGGTACTACTCATAAGAGTAATTAATTAACTTGTAAGTTATTTCTGCATAGCAATTTCCTAGACAGGAGTCTAGGAGTATAAACAAGCATATATAATAAGCAATTCATAAGTAAAAGCATTTACGTAAAACAATTTAAATAAAACAGTTTACGCATGCTTCTCAGCCCCGCGTTTGAAAACAAAAATGTTTAGAAAAGGGGCAATGAACTCACCTGTGTTGCTGTGTAAATGATTTATCACAAAATGCGCACTCGTTGTTTGTAGACTATGTATCTTTAGTTCCTGAGTTGTTTTAAAAGAATTCGAATGCGATAAGTATACGTATTAGTCGTCGTATCTAAGGTTTAGTCTCGGTGTGCAACTAAGTGTCCTATGTTGCTAATGTGATTCTAAGATGTAACGAACCATGAGTTGGTTTGCATGAAATGAATACTCCATGTTATTCCCATGCAATCACATAGATATATACGGTCCCCATGCCCAAGTTTCCTATAACCTCTATCGACATTTGGCCTAAGGAATACATGTTGGTTCGGCTAGATCAAAGAGAAGCCCTAGGTTCGCTGCCCATCTATAGGTCCAGCCACTTCAAGGTTCGGTAACCCAGTCCATTTCCCTTTAGATTCACTAGATGGGTTTTTGGTCCATGCAAAGGTTTGGCCGGTTAGGTTTTGTGGAAAAGGGGTCTATTCAGTACGAGGTTCGCTGACATGCTCAGCTTGTAGAATACCTAGGTTCGTTTCCCCCTATGGTTCGTTAACCTCCTAGTTCGTGGCACACAAGGTTCGGCTGTCATGGGTCTGTCAAGTAGGGTTCGGTTGATGCAAGGTTCGCATAGGGGAAAAGGTTCGGCTGCTTGAGGGTTTGTGTCTCATGGTTCGTATAACAGGAGGTCCGGTTGGCACCAGGTTCGGCCTCCGATAGGGTTCGGCCATGACTCTCCTTATGGCTGGAAGGTTAGGTGCTAATGAGGAGGTTTTGTGCTGGTCTTGGTTTGTTGATCAAAGGTTCGACTAACGGGGTGGTCTGGTGCTGCTGGGTTCGTGGCTTTATACATGTTCGTGGCTTTATACAGCGGCTGATAGAGGTTCGGCCAAATGCTGAGAGGTTCGGCCGGTTGGTCTGTGTCACGAACCTGCATCTCCTTCTTCGCGAGATCAAATCCTGGTTAGTTGCTGCTCATTCCCATGACTCCCTTACACTCATACTAACTCGATTAACAAAGGAGTAACCCTAAAATCGTTCTACAACTTACACCTAAGTACACGTGAGGTGGTTAGAAGAAAACCGAGAATAAAACCAAAATTTTACCTCGTATATGATGGATGAGAGCTTGAATATCTTGTACTTCCATGATCTACGTGATGAGACGGTCGTTTTGACACCAAGAATGATTAAAATGGTGGAGATTTGGATAAGAAATCTTAGAGAGAAGGTGGAGAAAATTTCTTAGAGAGAGAGGGTGAAAAACGAAAATGGAGGAGGGATGGGTTGGTGGTGGTTGGTGTAGTATTAAATGACCCCATTAAATGACTCAAAATCAACCGGGTAAGTTCGGTCTCGTTCGGTTTCGCGTAACACGTCGTTTCTTCGTAATTTTCGTAACGAAACGGTTCGGTTTTAAAAATAAGATTTACAAACTTATTTTAGGTTGTGTTTCCTAATAAATTAACTAATATCTTTCGTTTATTTTAAATTTTCAAAATATTAAATTTACTGTTTAAAATCGAATCGTAAAGTAGTCGCGCGTATTCGTTCGAATCGTCACCCGTACGAACACGACGATAACTATACTTTTCGATATTGTTTTCTAATTATCGGATATCATTCAGAACGTTAAACTTTCAGATTTATTCGTACAGATCGTCACCTATACGAATAATTCGTCGATTTAGCATTCACGTAACGACATCCGTGTTATTTTGTTCAGTAAAGCCTCACATACGTTTATACATAATAAATCCTAACACATAATCACATGATGGTTATGTATTGCCAGATAATTATCTGACTGATGAACCATGTTTTCTTAGCTTTGTTTCTCTGTATTGATTCAGAATTCACTCTTTGATAACATAAATGATAACGATATATGATATGAATATAACACACACTGAAATACGTAAAGTTTATACCTGATCACTGTTCATGTTACTTTTGAGATCACTGTTCCGGCACTGATGTTACAGTCTCCTCTTGCTAGAGAAATTTCGTCCCTAAATTTAAGAATCGTTATCCGGTACAGCTTTCTTTGTAAAACAGTAGGGGATACTTTGACTTCATATGATCTTCACGTTCCCAAGCAAACTCAGGTTCACGCTTTGAGTTCCAACGAACCTTTACAATCGGAATACGGCTTCGCCTTAGTTGCTTAACTTTGCGATCCATAATCTCCAAAGGTTCTTCGATAAAGTGTAACTGTTCATCCACTTGAATTTCTTCGATCGGAATGACGAGTGACTCTTTTTGTAGATGCAATCCAAAGAACCGACTGATAAAACATAAATTTGTAAATCACTTGGATATTTCTAAGAATCGGGAAATTACTTTCACTTTCAAAACAAACTATTTTGATGGAACTCTCAAAATGATTAAACAAATAATACTTAGGAAGTTAAGAATGAATTTGATACGAATCTAAGAAGAGACTGTTCCAGTCAATTTGCCCTAATTCTCTCTGTTCGTTCGTATGGATCTCTCTAGGTGTGTGTTTTTCTATGTGGTTTTGTGTGTACCCTTTATTTCGGTTTTTGTTCCCTTTTCTATATAATGAAAAAGTTACAAACAACCTTCAAAACCACAAACAGACTAACAACCCAAACAAACTTAAATCCAATAGTTTATCAAATAATTGATTAATATAATCAATTAAATAATAAACAAAAATAGAAACCTTTAATTAGAGCACAAGTTAATTCAATATCACAAAAATCCTTTGATAATACTAAAATTATCAATAACTACTAAATCGATCCTTTTGAGTGGAAAAACAAGGGTCAGGCCACTCCGGGCCCATGAAAAACTTTGACCCTGATGCATATGCATGTTATAATAACCGACCACTTGATAGAATACTACAAATAGAGGTGTTTAAAAAAACCGAAATCCGAAAAAAATCGAAACCCGAATCGTATCCGAAAAACTCGATTCGGATCGGATTTCGGGTTTTTCGGGTCGGATATATCCGAATTCGAAATAGACTTTCGGATAATCGGGTTGGGTTCGGATACTGGTTTTTTGCATTTTCGGGTTTTTCGGGTATCCGAATAACTCGTTTAAAAGTTAAACATAGCAGTATACCACTTCTTTTTTAGGCTTCTAGTTCCAGACTTCAGCCCACTTAAAATAAGTCTGGCCCATTTAAATTGCCTCCTCACTTGACACTTCAGCAGTTCAGCTAACTCGTCGACAACATCAAGATTCTTTTAACCTAATTGCCTTTAGCTTCAAGACTTCAAGCATTCACGATCTCTTCATCAGTTCATGGCGGCCACGATTTGCAGTTCTGCTAGAGCTTTTGTTGATTACTAACCTTGATTTGAAGACCACGTTCGTGACTGGTGCGGGGCTGATGCGTGCGGGGTGCTGCGGCGCGGCTGCGCGGCTGCTGCGGGGCTGAAACGGGGCTGCTTAGGGGCTGCTGCGTCAACAGTAAGTTTCTTGATCTGCTTAGTGTGCTTGTTGGAACACAAAATCTTATTATTTTAGATTTTTAGATTTTTAGATTTGATAATTTCTATGGATTTGATGTAATCTTGATGGATTGATGATGCTTTTGAAGTTTGAACTTTGAAGTGTTTTATTTATGTGTTATTTTTACTAAAATATTTGATTCTAGGAACCATTCCAAGATATTCTTGTAGAGCAGGTATGTACAACCTTTTTTTCATAATATGTATATACTTTTTAGCCTTATTTGGAGCTGAAAAAGTGAGAATGAGGCCATGTTATCAGCACTTCAGCAGCAAACAGCCAAAACCATACAATTATAGTTTTTCGTGTTAATCCGAAACCCGAACCGAATTCATTTTCGGGTTTTTCGGGTCGGATGACATTCAACCCATTTCGGGCCGGGTCGGATTTCGGGTCGGCGTTCAAAATTTTCAAATCCGAACAACTCGTAATCTGACCCGATGAACACCCCTAACTACAAACACAAGTACACAACAATAATTAAATGGTCAGAGAGTATAGAGATATGGCCAATGCGAACAGTTGATAACGGTCCTTGGTGCTACTTTAATAAGCAAAGAAACAACCGTAGAGCCTGAACTAAGAGGCCATAACTCATGCTGCCTGCAATTGTTCGTATAAAACAGAGATGTATGTGTGCTTACATGCATGGTAGAAAGATAAGACTCCCAATATAAAGATATTTTGAAAAATAATTGTATCTATAGTTACTATCCTATATACATGTTATCAGACATACTTGTGACCCAAATATCATGTGACTATGATACAATCAAACACAACAGACTACTTGTCCACTTTTATAAAAGATCATGTTGATATTTTGACAATTTTTAAAAAGAAAATCTTTGCCACTCAGCCATCCTTGCCAATCCGAGGAATTTCTTATAAAAGGGGAGGCGATGCAACTCTTTTCTAACATTGATCTTCAAGTCATAGTTTCCAAAATTTTGTTGCTCTTCTTGAATTTCCACAAGGGATTCGACAACAGCGTTGTTGGAGTCATTAACGTCGATAAGCTCAAGAGTTGAGATGTAACCGATTTCAGGAGGGATCTCTTTAAGATGTCGGCATGCATCAAGTACTAGATGTGTTAGACATGGGAAGTTAGTACTAGAAACGTCCCACTGCTCGATATTTAAGTCCTGCAGCTCCAAGAATTTTAGTTGCTGAAACGGGACGTCACCAGTTTCCCATTTGGGTCCCAAAAATGCATGCTCTAGTATATTCAGAACCTCTAAGTTTGGTAAAGATTGAACAATTGACATATCACTCCAAGGAAGACAGCATCCTGACAATGAAAGTTTTTTTAAAGAATCAGGAAATGTAACGTCAATCTTTCGGAAGTTAAATTCATTCCACATCAGTGTTTCAAGGGAACTGAGTAACTTGAAGTCTTGATGGTTGTTTTTGAGAGTCGTACATGTAAGCTTCTTGATACGAGGAAAACATGTATCCCAACTTTTAGCCGCATCAATCAAAGTAACATCGGAAATGGTTTGCAAATTCATTGGTTTTTCAACTGAAGGAAAGTAAATATAGCCATCACTCCATAAGTGCCTCAAATTAACCAAGTTTGATATGGTATTTGGTAAGCTAAAACTTTTAGAAATTTTAAAAATGATTGTTTGAAGGCTCCAAAGATTGCATATCGAGGATGGAAACCCTTTTGTATACCAAAACGCAAGGTACCTTAAGTGAACAAGTAATCCTATAGCTAAGGGGAAGTCTTTTAGTTGACACTTTCGTAGATCCAACACCATTAGAAGAGGGTAGGAATGGAAATTGATGTTGATCAAAGACATGTTATGAAACCACAAAAGTGAATGAACCCATGGGCCATGGGAACGGTTGATGAGAAAAGTTGTTGGATCCGAAGACCCTATTTATGAATATGCGACGCGGCTTATATTCTCCCATAGACGAAAAAGGACTCCTTGGATTGTCTATTTTCAGGCAGAAATGTTCTTGTTGTGCTCTTTGCAAGCAGAACTCCCTCAGAAGATCATGGACAGAACAAGTTTTGATGGCACGATTGAATTTTCTATCTACAACGGTTACAAGATTCCTATCGACTAGTTCCATCAGGTAATCCTCTCCAATTTCTTCTAAGCTTCTCATTCCATCTTCTTCTATAAATCCCTCTGCCATCCATAGCCAGACCAGATTTTGTGCTCGAAATTTATGGTCTTCTGGGAAGCCACCAAAATAGAGAAAGCAGTTTTTCAAGTGAAGAGGTAAATGGTCATAACTCAAAGCCAAGATATCCACGTTCCCGGTTTGATCACTCATAATGTTAGAACCGACACATTCAGCTATTCTTTGCCATGAATATGTGCTCATTGCTTCTTTTGCGAGAACTCCTGCTATGGTAACCACTGCAAGTGGCAAGCCACGGCACTTCTTTGCAATTTCCTTTCCAGGTTTGATCAATGATTTTGGGAAATCATCACTGTGGAAGACCTTCTTACAAAGCAGTTCACAGCTTTCTTCATCAGTCAAAAGTTCCAACTGATGAACAAAACCATGTGATTTTGCATGTAAAGCAACCTCATTGAGACGACTAGTTAGCAAAACTCGACTTCCCTTGTTATTATTTGGGAAAAATAGTTTGAGGTCGTCCCAAGCTTTAATGCTCCAGATATCATCAACAACAATCAAATATCTCTTGCCTATAAGACTTTTGTGCAACTTTTCGCGAAGTCTTAGGGCGCTTGCATTTACAGGGTCGAAGCAAGGGCAAACGGATGCCAGAAGCTGAATCAACAAATCATGTGTTTCATATGTTTGAGAAATAGTAACCCATGCTCTGATATGAAAATGGTACACAACAAAAGGATCATTAAATACTTTGGTAGCAAGGGTAGTCTTTCCTAGTCCCCCCATACCAACAATAGATACCACATCCAGTTGCTTTTGATCTTCAACCAGTTTGTCCCGTATCAGCTCAGCATCGCGGATGAGCCCCACAACCGTTTCTTCCAATACTTTCTTCTTTCCTAACGGATATCTAGTGCGGGACGTTCCAGCAAAAGCAGTTTGTTTTTGTGATTTCAGGCTATCAATGCTTCTAGATGAATCCATTTTCAGGTTATCAAAGACTGTATTGAGTTCCTCTTTGATAGAGTTGAGTGATCAAAGAGTTGAAGATATAATTAACAACTAATTAGCAAACTTTGATGAAGATATATAAAAGCAAAATAAGACATTCATAAGTAACAAGAAAAATCTCCAGACTATATATATAATAATTTAAATATATAAATAATAAATGGTGGCAAAGGTCAAGAAAATGAAAACCAACTATTCCTTATGTTTGCTTTTTAATATATATATATATAATCAATGATGGCAAAAGTCAAGAAAATGACCACCAGCTACTCCTTATGTTTGCTTTTTAATATACATATATATGTATATATATGTATGTATGTATGTAATAACTAGCTAGGATTTTCCCCGCCGCTCGTTGCGGCGGGTTATTGCAATGCACTCCCGATAATGGGTATTATATATCATTTGTATAATTATAAGTTACATATCAATATCAAATCTCTCATCACGAACTATATACTGATTTTCCGTTAAAATATAAAATCATAGAAAATCCATACAAATATGTTACGAAAATAATAGAAAAAATACTCACAAAATTCTTCTCACCGGCAACTAATTGATTGAATTAAAAAATATATATAAATTTATAAGCAAACATCAATTTTCAATGAAAACAAATAAATCATCGTAGCCTTCTCCGAACACCACCGAAACCCTAGAAAGAACCACATATTTACATTATATATATTCATTGTTCATACTATTTAATATACACACACTAACACTATTTCAATATAAAATTAATATGAAAATAATAGAAAACGTAATCACAAAATCCTTCTCACCAGCAACCAATTGGTTGAATTAAAAAAAAACATAAATTTCTAAGCAAACACTGAAACTTAATGAGAACAAATAAATCACCATAGCCTTCTCCAAACACCACCGAAACCCTAGAAAGAACCACATTTTTTCACTATATATATATTCATTGTTCATACTATTTAATAATACACACACACTATTTCAATATAATATTAATATGTATATTATTCATTTAGGTTACATTTTAATATATATATTAATACTATCATGTATAGTATAACACAATCATACTGTTAATATAAATTAAATCATGAAAGAATAGTTGATTAATTTAAACAAAAGTTTATACAGAAAGTAATTTGAAGTGAAGGTTCTATGCGTAACTATTAATTATTAAATAAAAACTACTATAATAACCATAGGAAATGCTAGTTTTTTCTCTCATTAATGTAAACAAAAAAAATGATGACATAAATATTTCTAAATTATGTATCATATTAATGTAAACCAATGATGTATTGTCTATCATAAGATGGAGGTATGAGGGAGTGATAGGAACCCAGTGCCTGGGTTCGATTATTGATCCCACCGGGTTTTACCGACCTTTTATCGTTGTGTCTTTGGGCGCGTGCTTCGGTCAGGTTTTCCCCCGGGAATTGGTGGCTAGTGGGCTAGGGGTTCCGTTCGTCTGGAATAGTGGGCAGCTAGGGCATTCTTTATCCATTGGAAGTCGCGCACCTGACAGTTGATTAGTTGGTTGTTAAAAAAAATGTCACATTAATTGAGTTTTGAAATTCAAGAAACAACATAAATGGAGTTATACTAATTAAATGTGAAGTTTAATGATATATCACATTAACAATAAATGTTTTAGAGGAGAAACAAAATTAATGTGATTTAGAAACATATCATGTGTGTCTAAAACTTTAACTTACTAGAGTGGATAGATACATGTATAAACAAACTTACCCGGTATATTCCTATTTTTCAGTAGAGTCTGGGGGAAGGATGGAGATAAACATTACTTCTATCCCAGTTGGTATAGATAGCCTGTTTCGAATGAGTACCCTGCTCAAAGTTATCGTTTAAAGTTAATCATGTCAAGTATTTTAACGTTATTTTCATAAAATAAGGAAAATAACGTTAAAATTAGGACAATTTAACTTTTACTCATAGGGCCCATACATATATACATTATATACGTGCACCGCAAATAGGTCGTTATATATATATGTATAGGAATTGAATCCCATGAAAACTCAATCTTAAAGATAAAACCCTTAAACCTTATTTGAACCATTGATTTGGAATCTTGAAAATAAACATGGTTGGGTGCCAAAAATGTTAGTTTTTATAAAGCACAGGAGCTGAATTGGTAAAGATTTTATTTTGGATCAAAATAGTTAAAACACTTAAACCATATGAACCAAAATCATAATTTCACTCAAACATGTATGCGTCGTAGTATTAATGTATTTCAAATTGTAATTATCATAATATATTTTTTAGCATCTTTGGACACACACACTTTTGGGATGGCAGTTTGAAGAAATGCATAGAGCGAGAGAGTTACAAATGGAATCAATATTGAATGATTATGTCACCTTAGTTTGTCAAGCTATTAGTTGAAGGATCAATTGACGCAGATCAACGACGATAGCACGAACAAATTATATTAGGGGTGTTCAAAATATCCAAAACTCAAAAAAATTCGAAATCTGAATCGTATCCCAAATCCGAAAAAGCCTCATCCGAAATCTAGTTCGGTTTGTTAGGGTCGGATAATATGATTTTAGGTTCGGGTCGGGTTCCGGATATGCAAAAACTTGTTTTTACGGGTTATTCGGAAGTGAAAATTCGAGTTTTTCTTGCCGGTTAATATATTTTGAGATTCGGGTAGGGTTTCAGATAGACCCAAAAAAATTTCAAATCCGAAAAACCCGAATAACTCGTTATGCGACCCAATAAACACCCCTAAATTATATCACCCATTATGAGATGTTGTTAACGTAAAGTTGCGTTAGCATTAAATATTTTATAAAATAACTATTTGTTATTTTTGTAGGTATATATGATGAAGAAAATTTGCATCTTTCCAAGATTTGTACACATGGGCGAAGCTTCTATGGGACCGCGGGGGGGGGGGGGGGGGGTTAGTTAAAATATGGGTTTCGCTCCCCCTCGCTTCAAAAAATTAACATGTATTCAAGGTTTCAAAAAGTCCCGCCCCCTCTCAAGTCGACCAAGCTCCGCCACTGTTTGTACAGACGAAACACTACAAATTTATGTATTCTTTCCGCATCGGTCTTTATTTGTTTGTTACAAGGCATTTTTTATTGGCAAAATTTGGCCAACAAAAGATACAAGAATTACAAGTTCAGGTAAAGTGTGGCCTCCTAATGGTGTTCATATTAGCCTATATTCAATGGTGCTAATTTGTATGGTATTACGTATGCTATGTGTTGGATCGGGTTATGTAACATACACAACACTTTCACAACGTATCTTCTACAAAGTTGATAGATGCGGAAATTCTATGAACTTGATTTGCAAAAACAGATTGAAACAAATACATAAAGCAGTTATAAATTCAAGGTTAATTGCAAGTCTTAGCTCAAGCACAAGCACCCTTCTTTCTAAATTACAGATGAATGGTTATATACTAAAACCTACAACTGTATCCTCGTAGGGATACAAGGCTGGACAAAATACTAAAAACAAACTAATGCTAAAACTAGTATCTGTTATGGTCTTGACAGGCCAAGCCATATTAATTACAATTAATACATAAGACTCCATTAACTTTTACAATAAATGCCTACACTACAAAAAGCATTAAATCCTTGATATCTCTATAGTTCTGAAAAATCTTCTGTGCTGCTGACAATCATAAGAATGTATTCTTTGGTGGTATTCAAGAAATAAAGCAGCACTGATTATTTCTATAAGTATATGGAATCATTGTTAGAACCAAGTCTTCGAAAGTCCTTGTATTCGGAAGCTGTTGAGCATAACTTCAGAAGCTTTGTCTTCGGAAGCCTTTGTCTTTAGAAGCTTGTAATATCGGAAGCTTTGGTCTTGGGAGATCTTAAAAAACAAGGCTATCTTTCGAAGATACTTGGTCTTCTGAGAAACTTAGGTTCCTTCCGAATACCATTTACTTCCGAAAGATAGCATTGTTCTTCCGAGACCTTTATTGGAATTCTGGGAATTTAGACAAGGACTTAGAAAATTTTGGAGAGCACCGGCCTTTATGATTTTACAGTCTCCCCCTTCCAAAACTTATTATCTTTCTCCCCTTAGGACCTGTGCCATTGCCTTAGCCCGTTTAACGGCTATTCTTCCATCAGAGACATTATCTGGATTGCTGAGAGGGAGCATCTCAAGGTCAAAAACAAATGGGTTAGCAATGATCATCAACCTGAGAAGATCTAGCACCATTATTCCTCCATTGAATTTAGTGAGGGTGAACATTTTCTGTTGTGCATTGAAGCTCCACCCAACTATTGGAATGTATGATCTAATGAGCTCTGGATCTCTTTTGGGCTCTTAATCAGACTCAGAGTTAGAGGAGCTTACAGTCCTTTTTCTTCTTCTAGCCATGGTCTTCCTTCTCTTTTTCTTGGCTTGGAATGTGACCAAAGCTAGATCCCTCTGATCTCTGGTCTCCTGAGCTTCCTCAGCTTCGTCAGCAGCTGATGTTACCTCAGCTTCTGCTGTTGTGGCCTCTTCAGCCTCTTCTACTGCTGCATCCTTAGCAGCAACTGTTCTTTCAGATTTCCTCTCATCATCCATTGTTGATATCTCAGGATCATGACCTGTGGTTGTTTTCTTTGTAGCTCCTCTTTTTATTTTGGTCACTGATCGATATAGACATGTTGTCATAAGAGGGACTGGATGGAGGGGAGAGAGGCTCTGGCTTAGGGAAGAGTGCTTCTTTTGAAGCAACGAACATCACCTCCTCTCCTTCTCTGATTGCAGAGCCAGAGAGAGGTGTGTCAAAGATGATTCTTCCCCCAAAGCCTAGATTTACGCTTTTCCTCTGAGCCTGGACCTGCTCCATTGAAGGAAACTCTCCTTTCGCTATCTTCTTTTTAATTTCTCTTAAGTGCATGTCCATGGTAGAGCTCTTCATTGGGCCAAGCTGCTGTCGAGAGAATCCATAGTTTACTAGGATCTTTTCATCTTCTCTCGGCAGGCAGTCTCTTTTTGCTTCTTTATGAGAACTGCCACAGCTTTGGATGCAGCAGCAGGCTGTTAGAGCTGCTGCACCATGTCCAGCTCAGAGGCCATTCGAGGTATCGGCCAGTTCAGTATCTCATCCACATCAAATCCCTTCTCTTAGAGGAGACCAGAAAGTCTGAGGATTTCTCCATCCAAGGAAGTATCTGGTCGGCCCTTCTTCTTCGGTACCCTCCTCTCCTCTTATGTAGCTTCCTCCTTTGGGGTTAATTTCCTTTTGCCTTTGTCTGTTTTGTTTAACCCAGAGGAGATGGATCCTGTGGCCTCACCAGTTGGTTCATCAGCCAATGGTTCTTCTGAGGAATTAACTTCAAAGATGGCTTGGCCTTCAGAAGCAGCTGCAGCTTTGGAATTAACCTTAACATTCATTGCCTCCTCCAGTTGACCAACCACTTTGGAATTAGAGTCCTTAGAGAATTCATGAATGGAAGAGAGGGTTTCTTATGCTGTTGTCCCAAGAGGGGACATAAGTTCCATGGAGATAGAGGTTTCAACTTGAGTGGAATCCTCCATGGTGACCTTAGCTGAAGTCTCAGATGGGGACTGTAGGATCCTAGGCTCCATGGAGATGTTGGATGTGAGCACTTGTTGTGTCTCCATGGATGCCCCTGCTTCTTAAGAAGAAGAGGTGGAAGTGCTGGAATAATGAAAGTGTTTGCTCAAGAACTCATCCCAGTCATTTTTTAAATTAACAAAGACTGGAGTGGGTTCTGGAGTAGCTTCCTCCTCTCCTTTAGCTGGAGATTCTGATCCCATAGCTTGTAACTTCTCCCCCTTTTTGGAAGCATCAAGGAAAAGAGAGGATACATGGCTGGGATCAAGGTAGAATGGTTGAAGGATGACTAGGGGCGGCACTGGAGGTTCAAGATGGTAGCATCTTTGGCTTGGACCTGCAGCCTCAAGGTAGCAACTTCAGCATCTAGTTGGGCTACCCTGGCTTGTAGTGAAGGGATGGTTGCCGTCAATTCCTGTATATTGATGCCCTCATCCACCTGAGTGGAATCATGGGGCGATGGAGTCCTGATCCTAGCTCCTGCACCTCCACCACCAGATATGGTTTCTTGGCTCCCTGGATTCCTTTCAATGAGGATGACCTCAAAGAAGTCATCATCAATGTGAGTTACAAAAGGGGAGGTCCTATTTCCTGTACCACTATCCTGAAGAATCTGAGAAGGTTCAGCAGTAGTAGCAGCCTCCACTGTATTGACCCCTTCAAAACTTATGGGGTCAACCTCTGTATTGAAAGGCTTTGGGTCAAGAAACCTTGCTTGTAGTTCTGTCACCACTCTCATTAAAGTTTGGATAGTGGGAGAGAGTGGGTCATCCAGAGCAACTTCAGAGAGTCCTTAAGCCGGGGTAGAAGTATGGGTGGGAGGCATTGATAGGTTATACTCTCTTGGGGACCTGGGAGACAGTCCCTGAACTAATGGAGTTGCTTCAGCAGAAGCAGACTCAATAATGGGGGTATCCTTTTGAATATTCTTAGGTATGTATGGTGACATACTCTGAGGGCTTTCATGCTGGAGAGGGGTAGCCACTGGTTCCAGAGGAAGAACCAATGATGAAGCAGTAGGTGTGGTTTTCACCTTGGGCAGAACTGGGCCCCTACCATTTCTTTTTGCCCCTTTCTTAGTGGGTACGGAAGAAGGTGCCTGAACAGCTGTAGAGAGTTGTTCAGGGGTTCGTTTGCGTTTGTAAGTGATTTTTATTGGGTGTGGGATATGATCATGTGGTAAAGGTTTGTGTTAAATTGATGTATAATTACGTGATGTTAACGATTTTTGCTCGAAACACATTTACTTTGAGTATGTTGATGAATTGCAGGTGGTAAGTGTTTCAAAACGTTTTCGGGAGCTTAGTGGATGGTTAGAAGAGAAGCCGAGTGAGCAAAAGCGAGAAAACATGAAGTTCGGAAGGCCAAAACTTTGCGGATGCATAACTAGAGCTAGGAGAGGAGTTACGGGGCCCATAATATATGAAAATTGAGTTTCTCGACAAGACGAAGCTGTTGGTGATGTCAGATTGGGCGTAGGATACGCCCAAGTCAGCGTATCATACGCCCAAATTCTAACGTTGGTAGAAACTTCTGGGCATAGGGTACCATTTTGGGCGTATCATACGCCCAGACCCGGCGTATCATACGCCGATGACAGGAAAATTGAGATTTTTACCTAATCTTTCCCATATTTAAGCCCTAATCTTAGGGTTTCGTTTCTAAGCCATTTTGGGACTAATTTTGGGCGAAAAAGGCAGATTTTTGGGCATTCTAACTCATCCAAATCAATCCAAGATCATCCGGATTCGTAGAAGCAAAGATCAAATAATGCCTATGTTCAGCGATTGTGAAGATTCAAGTTTGGCGATGTCCGGCTAATCCGATTGTGATTATCTCTGGGTGGAGAATTAGGTTTGATAATTAGTTTTGTTCTTTGATTTGTTAAACATTTGTATTGAATTCTTTCTTTGTAGATTTATTGATTCAATAGTGTTTGATTGTTAAACGATTACGATTTTTGATTTATTTTGCAATTCCAAGTTCAAGTTTATTGCCTTCTTTTCATTCATTGTATGATTGAATGGGTAATTAACGGAATTGGATTTTAAAGTCTTTTAGAAAAATCATTGTTTTTGTAGAACTAGTAATCAATCGAGTCAACAACATCGGTCTAGTTATCGGTTGTCAACAAGATCATTGCTTTGTGTCAAAATCATGGATGTTTAGCAATTGAAGCATGAATCATGTCTATGTGATTACCAATGGACAAGTTAATGAAAACCTAATTGTCTTCCAAATTCGAAACCCTGAGTGATCACCTTTTCCATTATTTGTTTACAAATCTTTCATTTTAATTCGTTTGTTTTTTTTAGTTCAAGTTAATTGTTTTCTAATTCAAACCTAAAATCAACATTTTCAAGTTTACTTTTCAGTCGTAAGTAGTTAATTAGTTTGTGTTGAAAGTGATTTCCAATTGACTTCTCGTGGATCGATACCCGACTTTCCTATCTAATTGGGTAGTAGGACTTGAGTGAAAACTCTTATTTTTGGTTGGCACTTTGACACCGATCAGGATAGAAGGGGAAGGTGTGCGATCAGCAACTGTTGGGTCTACAGTGCTGTCACCTTCATGAGCAGGGAGCCCCATAGAAGGAAGAAGAGGAGTGAAAGTTCCAGAGAATTAAGCACTCGCCCTCTTCATCTGAACAAAAACTTTGGCATTAACCAAAGGAATATTATATATGTTCCCAGTTAGTGAGAGGGAAGCCCAGCTCACTGTTAAAGATATGTTGCAAAAACCTGGGATACATACATAATTTCTTGGGTGACGAAAGATTGTCAGCCAAATTATTGAAAATGAAGGCAGAGAAATTAATAGACTCATTGGAGATCAAGCCATGAATAGCCGACAGATGGTCTCCACAGAAATGGAGATGGGATGAGAATCAATGGTAGCCATAAGAGTCCTACCATTAGGAGATGAAGCAACAGAACAAGAATGCCAAAACTGTTGGTGATAAGACTCATACACCACAGGTTTGACAGTTAGTGCAAAATTGTACCTGCTTCTTTTGAGAAAGGAGATGATGGGTGCGAAATCAGCATCATTATCAGCTGATAGCTCCGCAGCCAGGTTGTGAGCAGGTTAAAAAGCAAAAGATTCCATGGCGATCGGAGAGGATTTAGGGTTTGATTTGAGAGAGAACGAGGGATTTAATTTGAAAGTGGAACGGTGAGAGAAAATTGAATGAGCGGGAGACCTTTTATACCTTCGGATGTCAGCATTTAATATAGAGACACATTTAATATTTTGAGATCCGAAGTGTCAGAGAAAAGGTCTTCCGAGACAGCTGTTGTGCACTGGGATTCTAGCAATTTTCAAAAGTGGGGCAACTGGGTTCCGAAGATATGGCTATAGGGAGAAGTATATAAGACCAGAAAATGTATATTTAAAGATCTTAAATATATCATCGGAAGCACTTTAATCTGAAGGTTCAGAAAGGTTCATCAGATTGAACCGTGCTTCGGAAGACATCTTCTTCTGATGAATATTCATTGCTTAGACAAGCTGTATTGTTTAGTCAGAAGATTGAGCTTCTGAAGGCAAAGTCAATATATCGGAAGAAAAATACTTCAGAAGAAATTATGTCTTCTGAAGTGTGATTGCTTCCAACACAAGTAAAGAATACTTCCGAAGACTTAAAAGATCTTCTGTAGAGTAATTACTTATCAGAAGATAATTTAAGTTTATCTTCCGAAGGATTAATTACATCTTCGTACCAATTCATTTATTCAAAATTAATCATACCAATGGCTGTTATTAAATACCTGAATGTGCCTTCATCAAAAGCTTTGGTGAAGAGATCAGCCAGATTATGTTCTGTATCAACTTTGACTAGATAAATTAACTTCTTTTCTGCACAGTCACTGATGAAATGATATCTGATATCAATGTGCTTGGTCTTGGAATGTTTGATTGGATTGTTGGTTATGAAGATTGCACTGGAGTTGTCTATTTGAATAGGATTATTGGACAGATGTACTCCATAGTCTTTCATTTGATTTTGGATCCAAATTACTTGAGCACAGCAACGAGAGGCAGCAATGTATTCAGCTTTTGGAGTAGAAGTAGAAACACATGTTTGCTTCTTACATTGCAATGACACTATTCTGGGCCCAAGGAATTGCAATCCTCCAGATGTGGACTTCTTGCTGATGTTTCAACCTCCATAATCACTATCAGTGTAGGCTATGAATTGAAAATCTGCATTTCTAGGATACCACAATCCTAGGCTTGGTGCTCCTTTGAGGTATCTAAAGATTCTTTTCACAGCAAGCATGTGTGAACTTTTTGGATTAGCCTGAAATCTTGCACATAACCAAGTTACAGCCATGATGTCAGGCCTGCTTGTTGTTAGATACACCGAAGAGCCAATCATTGCTCTATATAGGTGCTGATCAACATCCTCCCCCTCAAGATCAGGGCCTAAGGAAGTTGTTTTGGACATTGGGGTACCTAGAGCTTTGCAGTCAGTGAAGTGAAACCGTTCAAGAATATCCTTGGCATACTTTGATTGATTGATAAAATCCCTGTAGGAGTTTGCTTCACTTGTAGTCCAAGAAAGAAATTGAGTTCTCTCATTGAACTCATTTCAAATTTGGACTTCGTTAGTGCTTCAAAGTCCTTGCAAAGAGATTCATTAGTTTAACCAAATATAATGTCATCAACATATATCTGGACAAGCATAATATGTTGATTGGATATCTTGAAAAATAGAGTCCTGTCAATTGTACTTCTTTTGAAGTTGTTTGAAAATCAAAAGGAGGACAAAGTTTCATACCATTTTCTATGAGCCTGATGCAGCCCACATAGAGGTTTATCAAGCTTGCATACATGGTTAGGAAACTTAGGATCCTCAAATCCAGGTGGTTGACAAACATATACTTCTTCATCAATTTTGCCATATAGGAAGGCACTCTTGACATCCATTTGAAATACCTCAATCCTTGGAACTGGAGCAAAAACATCATCATAGTCAATCCCTTCTTCCTGTGTGTACCCTTGTACAACTAGCGTTGCCTTGTTTTTGATGACAACACCTTTGTCATCCTTCTTATTTCTAAAATCCCATTTGGTTACAATTGCATATTTACCCTTAGGTAAAGGGTAGATTTTCCACACAACTTGCCTTTCAAATTGTAAGAGTTCCTCTTGCGTTGCTTCTACCCAGCTACTGTCTTTCAAGGCCTCAACAACTTTCTTTGGTTCGATCTGAGATAGAAAGCAAGAAAACAAAAAATAGGTTTGCTTCATGCATGGAACTCCTTGTTCTTACTCCATCTTCAACACTGCCAATGATATGCTCAGCTGGATGAGTGTTATGAATGCGGGTTCTTGGAATCACATCCAGCTAGGAACTCAAATCCAAGTTGCTTGGCCCAAGATTTGGAAGTACAACCTCAAGCTGGATTTCTGGTAGATCTTGGAATCTCTGATGTTGGACTGTTGTGGGTTGATTTTCCCTGGGAAGAGAAGTTCCCAGAGTGTTTGCTTCGACAGAAGGGCTCCCAACTTCTTCTTGACTCGGTGGAACAGAAGTGGAGTCACTTAGAGGAACAGCCCGAGAGGTGTTAGTTGTCTAAGATTGTGAGACTTCTTGAAGTGTTGAAGTGGATTCTGCCAAGGTTTGTCTTGAAGCTATTGGCAGTTCAACACGAAATCGTTTTCTCTTGTGTGCTGAGTGGAGTTCAAGGTAGTTGTCTGCAGTTCTGAAACATAATCTTTCAAAAGATTAAATGCATATGTGAATTTATCAAGATCAAACAGCCAATCAGGGCCTATTCCAGGTTTGTTGATAGTATGTTCATTAAACTGAACATTTGCAGACTCTTCAATAATCCTGGAATCTTTGATGTATACTCTATATGCCTTAGCCTGTGAAGAGTACCCAATAAAGTAGCCCTCTGCTGATTTCTCAGCAAACTTGGCTAGATGATCTTTGGTATTCAAAATGGTTCATTGACAGCCAGATGGTTTAAGAAACCCAATAAATGGTTTTCTCTTATGCCAAATTTCATAAGGAGTCATACCATGTGATTTAACTACCAATATTCTATTTTGCACAGCCCTGTTGACTGCTTCTGCCAAAAAAGTTATTGGAAGCTTGGCATCCGATGTTTGTTCAGATGTTTCTTTGAAATCATCTTCGGTGGAACAAATGATGAGCTTGCTGGTAGAACAGTTGGTTGAACTGTTTGTTCAGATGTTTCCTTCTTCTTCCAGACTTTCTTGACTTTTGGAACTGTTGGAGAAATTTTCTTTTACTGATTGCCATCGGAAGCAACTTTTGCCTTCTCTTCTGATGGTTTTGATTTTGCCTTGAGGTGGGGTTTTCTTCTGACTTTCTTCTTCCGAAATGGTGAGACTTCTTGGTTTTGTCGGAAGCATTTTTGACATGTTCTTTCGATGATCTTTTGCTTCGGAAGACTTCCTATTCTTTCTATTCATGTCGTCAGAAGTGCCTGCTTCCGACGGCTTCCTATGCTGCTTGACTGACCTTTTTCTTTCGGAAGCAGATTTTTCTTCCGAAGAAAAAGATGAGTTGTTCCACGATTTCTAGCTGTTTTCTCTTACTATTGATCTTGAAAGAGTTCTGCCTCTAGGATTGAAGAAACAACGGCAGCAAAATGACTTGTATCCCTACACATCAGACACACAGTCTGAATATTGAATGATTTTTGAAACTTCTCTCTTTTGGAGGAAGCTGGGCTGTTCTTCACAGAACTTGATTGTTCTGACTTGGAAGTTCCAACCAGGCTTTTGTTTGGATGATTTACCTAAGCCTTAGATGTGCTTGCACCTCTATTTTCTGATCTAGCCCTGTGTGACTTGTCAGAAGGACAAGTAACATATTCATTTGATAAAGTGTTCCCCGTTTGCACATATTCAGCTTTGACAAAAGTGGGTGAAGTTTTCTTGTTTTTCTTGTTTCTTTTCTTATGTTTTAAAATAAGTTTTTCTTTTTCAAAAAAAAAAAATGGGAGTATCATCCTCAGATGAACATGTTGAGAAAGTAGGGCTAAGATCAGAGAAGTCATTTTCTTGAGCAATCTTGTGTACGTCCAGAACTTTATCATACACAAGGCTAGCTTCTGGTTTGCATCGAACCTCCACCATTGGAGTATAGGCAAATGGAGGTTCCATTTTGTTGTAACCCACCTGAGTACCCTTCTGGTGAAAATTTATGTAAGTCACTGGTGTTTGGCATTGGTGAAAATTCACCTTCGGGTGAAAATTCTTGTAAGTCCACGGGTGTGTGGCATTGGGAGACTTCACCTTCGGATGAAAATTCATGTAAGTCCACTGGTGTGTGGCATTGGTGAAAATTCACCTCCGGGTGAAAATTCTTGTAAGACCACGGGTGTGTGGCATTGGGAGACTTCACTTTCAGGTGAAAATTCATGTAATTCCACAGGTGTGTGGCAATGGAAAGAATTCACCTTCGGGTGTATAAGTTCATGGTTATGTGGCGTGGTATTTCTCATGTGAGACCACCGGTGAGTGGCGTTGGGATTTGTAGGTAAGTTTATCTTGGTGTGATTAGTCGATATGGGTTGAGAGGGGAATTTAGAAGGTAAATTTTTGAATTGAACCTTCATGCTAGAATTTTTATTTCATGGATGATTCACAAGTGGTGTGAACATCTATGATTATATATAGATGTGTATGTATCATAACACTTGAATGTAGTTGGGTGGATATGACTTTTATATGTATGTTGATAATGCAAGTAGTTGAATATATCTTTTAAAAGATATGAATTTTCTTGAGGATGATTCATAGGGGAATGAACATTTTTTATTTGTCTAGTTGAATTTGATGAAGATGATTCACATGCGGTCTGAACATCTATAAAAAAACGGTGTGCTACTAGATAATGTACAAGAGTGTGTAATATCTAAGTTGCGTGTGTGTTGGTAATTATAAGTAAGAGAAGCCTGGGTGCAAATGAACCAATTACCATACTTGGACTTGATTGTTAAGATGTTAACTTATGGTGGATATGTGTGCTTTTATAATTGAAATGCAAGTGGTTGTGTTTCAATTTCGTAGTAAACAATCAAGAAAATACATTTTTAGGTGTTGACTTATTAGATGGACCTAATGCTCCCACGGTCTACATTGACGTGTTGTATGTGGTGGCTGGGTGTGCTTTAATGAAAAAGAGGGGAAGCTAAGTTCATGATTTATTAGACCGTTCAAAGTTATAGCTCGGATTGGTAAGGTTTCTTATCGCTAAGAGCTACCGGAGGAATTGAGGGGAGTTCACAATTGCAAAAATGCTTGGCAGATGAGTCGGCCTACATGCCACTGGAGAAATTGGTGATCAATGAAACATTGAACTAGGCAGAGACCAATGACTATCTTAGATAGAAACGTCAAGCAATTGTGAAATGTGACGATTAATCAGGTGATGGTGCAATAAAAGATCATGCGGAGTTCAGATGTAATGTGGGAGTTTGAGGATGAAATGCGGAAAATTTTATCCTGTTCAATTAAGGTGTAACGAGGTTTCGGGGACGAAACATTTGTAAGGTGAGGAGAATTTGTAACGACCCATTTTGGGAAATATTAAAATATAATATAATTGACGTAAAATTATTTGTATTTTATTTCGGGGGTTGTTTTAATAATATTTGGGGTCTTAGAGTTAACTAGTAACTAACTTGATTAGTTTGGTTAAGTAGTTAACTAATTTAAAAGGTGGAGGGACCAAAATTGCCAAATGGAAAAAGTTGGAATGAAGAGGGGATAAGACCTTGACCTTGGTCAAGTCCCCAATTCATTTCCCATATGGTGTGTCGTTCAACAAAAGAAGAAAAAGGGAGAAAACCCTAAAACATGGAGAATCACTAAATTGATGATCAAGGAAGGCTTGGATTGTTCCTACAATCAAGCATTAGAGTTCTTCTAGCATCATACTACAACAAGGTATGAATTTTTGGGTGTTTTTTGTATAAATTTCGTGGGTCTCACATGGGGTATGAGTGGGGTATGGTGAAATACGAAATTTGGGTGTTTGGAGGGTCTCAAATGTTGTTATTCTTAGTGATAATCATCTAAGAACAACTTTTTGATTGTTTTATTACATGTTGTTGTAAGATGATAAATGGGGTTTTGTAAGGTTCATGAGGTATATGAACTAGGTGGTTAAATTTGGTGTTAAATTGTTGGGTGTGATGATTTTATGGGGTTTTTGTAGTTTGTTGGTGAAAATGATGAATTTGTTCATTTAGAAACCAAAATGGAGTTTTATAGAAGTGTTATTGGTCAATGATCATAAGGAAATAAATATATGCATATGAGGTGTTTGATGAAATGCCAATTAAGGTGTTTAACTTAAAAATGAGTTTTTAAGTTGTGGTGGTATGAAATAAGCATATATATATAATCATAAATGGTGAATTGGGTGATAATGAATCATTTGGGTGTAAATTAGATGAAATGGTGATAACGGGTCAAGTTGTCACACCCCCAATTTTCAACTAACGGAATCATACCGTTTGGGACGTGACAAACCAGGATCTTAGATCATTAGACATAACGAAGACCTCTATATGATTTTCAAACATACTTTGGTCTAAAACTGTAATATCAAAGTTCTAACGTTGCGGAAGCGTTTTTTAAACAAAAAAAAAACATAACGGTTTGAAAACTGTAAATTACAAAACAAAATCTCAAATGTTCAAATCCAAATAACAGAAATGTAAAATATGCATGCGACTCGATCTCCTAGTCCATGCTTGCTTGATCTTGTACCCTAACAACCTGAGAAAACATGTAAATCAAGTCAACACAAAGGTTGGTGCATTACACAGGTTTAAGTATTCACAAATGTTTGAAACAACTGTTAAAAATGAAATGTTTGCAGATAACATAATCACACATGCATAGTCATGATAGCTAGTCATTTGTACTATTTACATAAGCGGTCGACATCGAAGCTGACTGTTTGAATGTTGGTTGCCTTTCCACTATTGTCTAGCACAAACAATAGTAAAGTGAATTGGCTAGTCAAACACTTGCGTAGATCCCATCTACCAAGTGAGGTTTGTCAAACCTAATAGATCTATTTCCAACTACCACGCTTTGCACTACGGCAAACTAAACGGTTCGATATGTAAGGACTTGTAATGCTATGTTCGCACTTAATGTAAACAGCTAACTCATGCAAGTGATATGTATCTAAAATGTTTGTTGCACATGTTTTCTCCCCCAAAACAGTTAAAATAAGAAAAGGGGCCGTGTACGCACCTTTGATTGTGAGTAGAATGATCAAACACACGTGCAGTCGCGTAGATAATCCTTTACAAAAAATCTGTGTTTAAACAATAACGTTGTGTTATTCGGGATGTAGTTTTGTGTTTGAATTCACATATGTGTCAACACACGTATGTTAGATTGTTATAATCATGCTTACGTAAGTACGCATGACTTTAAAATCGTTTAAATAAATCATATAACCGTATATGATTTTATCTAAATAAGCGTAATTATACGCGATTATGTTTTCGGGTTAAAATATAAATTTTATTATTTCAGGTCATTCGTATTCTCATTACGGTTGCAACGTAATTGAAACGGATTAAATCGGAGTTAGTATAAGCGAGTTAGGCCCAAAATACTAAGAATTGGTCTAAATATCAAAAACCAGTGAGGCACAGGTTCGAACCTGTGACCTCCCGGACACAACAGACCCATCTCACCATCTTGTCTAACTAATCATTAAGAATTTGGAATTTAATTATTTTAAACTTTGAAAAACTTGGTTCCCTTTGTTTAATAATAACCGAACCATTTGATTTCCCAATTGACCCGCAAATCGACCAAAATCGATCTTAGAATCATGGGGCTTTTGTCCTATGGTTTTAAACGAGTCTACCCATGTTTCTAATTTGGTTAATACCAACCCACAGTTGTTTTAATTTGATATGTTTAGGTTCGAACATGATCAACAAGGTCCATCATTCGAATTTGATTAATTCGTTTATCAAAATCTGTAAATTCATGGGGGTTTTATTAAACAAACAATCTAGAAGCCTTCTGTGTCATTTAATTTCATTTCAAAGTTCCCTTAAATCAAAATCCCCCAATTCGTTTTCATCTATAAACCCTAAAACTTGAAATCCTAGAACTCGTTATTGATTCATAAAATCAATATGGGTTTATCCTTAATCGCAACTTTCTGAAACTAAAGCCACTGATTAATTGAATTTTCAACATCATTTGCATCTAGAACCCCAAATCCGTTCTAATGATAAACCCTAGTTACCTAATTCAAACAATTCGATAATTCTAAGTGAAATTAACATACACATTTCATTCAATGTGATATAACGAAACTATCTGTATAACTCAATTGGGTTTTTACATTCATTCGGTTTGAAATCCCCAATTCGTTTTACCATAGAAACCCTAGAACTTGATCTTATACAATTCGTTATGATTTCATAAAATCATCATAGGCATTTTGTTTAGACTGATGTTGCGAAACTGCAGATGTGGTTTGATTTGATTTTCGAGTTCATTTAAGTAGAAACCCCCAAATCGGTTTCTCATATGAACCCTAGAAATCAAACTCCATCAACTCTATGTTGTTACCAGAAATTGTTATATGGTTTTGCTTAATCGGCCATATTAGGGTGTGTGTGTGTGTGTGTGTCGATTTTTACCTGGTTTGATGTTAACTCGATCGAGATCACTTGAGACTTGATTTTCGGCCAGCTCCCAATCGGCTTCTTTAATTCGCAGCTTCTAAGGTCGAATTGTGATGTCTAACAGATGCTAAAAGTGCCGACTAAAGGTTCTGTAGGCTCAATTGTGAGTGTTTTGATCTGATCTTTCGAATTTGTGAGTGATTATGGACGGTTTCGACTTTTGGTTATCATTCTAGTTTAATTCGACTAATAAATGTGACCATAACGCTTGATAGTTGTTACTAATCATCAAGTTGATGCTTACAACTGATTAATTTCTGTTATTACTTGGTTTTATTATCAAATTCGAATTCAATTGCTTATCAAGGCCGAATTTTGACCCATAAAGTCAAAATTGACAATTCTACTCCTTTACAAGTCAAAACCTTATAATTTAAATGTTTTAGGCTTTATTTGTTTCGATTCTAATCCCTTAGATTTGATATTATCAGTTTTCGTATAAATTC
Source organism: Mikania micrantha (assembly GCA_009363875.1). Classification (NCBI taxonomy): domain Eukaryota; kingdom Viridiplantae; phylum Streptophyta; class Magnoliopsida; order Asterales; family Asteraceae; genus Mikania; species Mikania micrantha. The sequence goes on along the minus strand of CM018681.1, from coordinate 74,475,433 downwards.
TGTGAACTTTTCAGTTAACGGAGTTAATCCGAAAATATCGAATTGTCACACAAGTAGGTTGAAAGAATGTAAATATGAGTTACTTGTATTGAATATAGTTGTATGTGTGTAATACAACTAGGTAATGGTGGTGAAAGTCAAGGAACAAGTCAAAGGCTTGGGAAAGAACAAGATGATTTTGATGGTGTTTCTACGGGCTAAGGTGAGTAACCTACGCACTAAATACGCAACCATAAGTCATATTTGTGTTGGTGTGTTGGTGTTGAATGTTGACTACTTGATTTATGGCTTGTAGTATTTGGTGAATGTTATGTGTTAAATCTATAAAAGTCAATGTAGGTGGAAACTACATTGCTTTGATATATTATGAAGTTTTGGTGTTGGTGTTAAAACATGGTAGTTTGTTATTGTGTATGTGGAATATACATTGATAGGATGAATTGGTGTTTAACTTGACAATGTATGTGGAATATGCATTGATGGGATGAAGTGGTGTTTAATTTGACAATGCATGTGGAATATGCATTGTTGGGATGAATTGGTGTTTAACTTAACAATGTATGTGGAATATGCATTGTTGGGATGAATTGGTGTTTAAATTTACAATGTATGCGTGAGGATTATGATTTCTAAGGTAGTTATACACCTAAGACCACATATAGTGGCAATAGGAGTGTTTGACTTAAATGTTGACTATTTGTGGTGAGTCTTGTTGTGAATGTTATGCTATAATTACATAACATAATATGGTTTCATTAAGTGTTTGATAACAATTGTTGAAATTAGTCAAACTGTGTGATTGACTAAATTGTTGGAATTAGTCAAACTTGAGTGATTGACCAAATTGTTGAAATTAGTCAAACTTGGTGGTTGACCTATTGTTGAAATTAGTCAAACTTGGTGGTTGACCTATTGTTGAAATTAGTCAAACTTGGCTGTTGACCTATTATTGAAATTAGTCAAACGTGGTGGTTGACCCATTGTTGAAATTAGTCAAATTGGGTGGTTGACTCGTTAGTGGCATCAACTTGTGTGTCTTTGGTGATTAAATTGGTATATAATTGGTTGATGTATGAATTTGGTGTTTGTTGATCAAATGGGTGTATAATTGGTGTATGTGTGAATTTGGGTGTTTGGTGATTAAATTGGTGTATAATTGGTGCATGTATGAATTTGGGTGTTTTGGTGATTAAATTGGTGTTGAATATTTGGTGTTGACAATAACATGCAATAGGTGTTTAAATTGCTTAGTTATTGTGATTTGATATGCATATATGTGGTGTGAAAGAATAAGAATGATTCACAAGAGGTGTGAACTTGTTATTCGAAGTTTGACCAAAATTGGTCAAACTATTCACAAGAGGTGTGAATGTGGAATGGGTCGAATCACAAGTGGTGTGATCTTCCTATAGTGAATTTATGGATTTTAGGTAAATCACAAGTGGTGTGATTACTTACTTCGAGAATCCTTGGTGAAAAAGGATGTCTTAAAGGATTGGGTAGAAATTGACCAAATTTGGTCAAATATTCACAAGAGTTGTGAATGTGGAATGGGTTGAATCACAAGTGGTGTGATCTTCCTATGGTGAATTTATAGAGTTTAGGTAAATCAAAAGTGGTGTGATTACCTACCTTGAGAATCCTTGGTGAAAAAGGAGGTCTTAAAGGAATTGTGTGAAATTTGACTTTTAGTGGGTGGTTTCATGTTCTAACACTTTATTGGTGTTTTAAAGTGCTATGAATATGAATTTAATGTGTTGAGTATATTGTTGTGGTTGTGCAATTTTAAATCCTTGGTGAAAAGGGATGAGGGGGGAGAACAAACAAAGTTATGTATATGGAAGCAGTTCTGCATGACCATGTTCCCCTGGAACACGCCCATATCATATCTGCACATCAGATTTCTAAAACTTTCTGACATGACCATGTTCCCTCGGAACACGCCCATGTTGCGTCTGTATCTTTGAGAATGTCATAAATTGACTTATTTCATATTTGATGTGAATTCTATGGGTAAATCTAATTTGTTTGGGCAAGAATTGGAGATTTAAGGGGTTTTGGGTGAAAACGACCCGTTAGTAAATCGTTTTGTGTTCGGATTGAATAATGTTTCCAAATTGTGTTTGGAATATTATTATTGTATTCCATATGGTGTTATGGAATACAATTGGGGATATAGCGGGGTGAACTCACTTAGTTCTAACGAACTAACGGTTATTTAAATGTGGTGTTTTTCAGTAGAACATAAAGGGTGAAGGAGACCATGATCGGATATCTTGAGAAGGCTCGGATTGAACACGTTTTTGGTTAAAAACCCAACTTTTTGTGAACGGTTTTAAATGATGTAGAGTGTGATTATAATTAACAAGTTTGTAACCGGTTTTGAGGATGGGTTAGGTGAAATTGGGTGTTTAAAATTGATGTTTAATTTTTGAAAAATCTGGGACCAAACTTTGAGGGTGTTTTAAACATGTGTCACACGTGGGAGAATTTTGGGTGTTACATCATCAGCAGGGATTCCATCTAGATCCTCAGGACACAAATGAAAATCATTTGTTTCTTCGGCCATAAATGCTCCCTGGCTTGAGGTGAGCAGTGGAGTTGAGCTTGCAAATGGGTTTGAATAGGAGGTTGATGGAGTTGGTGTTTCTTGGAAGGTGATAATGGGTGTGGAGTTTGAATGGTAGATGGGCTGATAGTTTTGAAATGGAGGATTGTGGATAGGGGCATACAAAGCAGCTGAACATGATGGAACAGAGGTAGGTTTAGGTTCTTAGGCATCAATCTCCATTTGGTATGCACTGAGTATACCAAATAACTCTCCCAGCTACAAGGTTCTAAGATTTTCTTATTTGAAGGGTGGGGTTTCCATTTCCGGGCACAGATTTGCCAACTCATAAGACCGGGCAGTGTATGCCTCAACCTCGGAACCAATCATCTTGTGGTTCCAGAATTCGGTCTCTAGCTTCTGCACTTCACCACGAGGACAGTATTCGCAGTTCAACATCCTTTTAAAGTCATCCCAAGGTAGAGCGTTAGCTACATCTAGCCCCAGGTTTTGCACATTAGCATTCCACCACGTGAGGGCAGCTCCCTCAAATGTCCCTGCAGCGAACTTGACCCTGTCATCATTCCTGCAGTTGCTCATAGCAAAGGCCGATTCCGCCTTTTCGATCCAGCGTAATAGTCCAACGGCACCCTCTGTGCCGCTGAAGGAGTGGGGTTTGCAATCCAGGAACATTTTGAATGTGCAGAGTGGAGGGTTAGGATTTGCTCCTGAGATATGCAAGGAATAAAGTCGAATTCAGTATCCGGCAAACGTGTTGAGTTGGGAACGAGTGATTGTGGTGCAAGGTGAATATGAAATAGGTTCATCACCTTGGTTCAGTGGATTTTGATTGCGGGCAGCATCCCTTGCAGTAAGTACCTCTTCAACCCGTTCGTTGATGAGTGCGTTCAGTTCAGCTGCAGTAAGGTTGATGTTTCCTCGTATGCGTCCTCCACGTCTTCCCGCCATGATCTTCATAGCGAGAATAAGTGTTAGTGTTTGTCTAATGACTAATGTATTGTGTGCGGTAGGTACTGTAAAGAAACATGTAGAGCTATCGGCTCCTCCCCGTCATGTGCAACCACATGCGGTGACGATGATGACGCCATTTGCTATGGTGCGCGAAATAAGTGTGTGTGCAATCATGTATGCTAGTATCACAATACTAAGCTCTATGTGTTGTGCGGAGACTAGTGGTTATAGACTAAGTTCACTAAATGCAAACCTAATTCGCAATAACCGGAGTCTCTGATACCAATCTGTCGCACCCCGAGAAATCTCGTCCCTTCTGGGGCGCGAGCAACAGATTGTCAGGATCGCAGTCTCCGGTCACACAACATGCGAGACCTATATTTCTGGTTACGCACGTACATCCAATAATTTGGATAAAACAGTTTAGTAAAATCAGAGTTGCGGAAGTAAAGTATAAGTTAACAAAACAGTTTAACATTCATAATTTGCGGAAGCGTTAACTAAAGCAGATTTCAAAAACATTTCAGAGTAATAGTGCGGAAGCAAATTTAATTGTTTAACAATACATAACAGAATAAAATGATAAGTGTTCTCAAATCCTAAGACATTGATATTGATGCATGGGACTCCATCCTAGCATCCTATCTTCAAGTGCGTGCCTTAACTACCTGAGGAAACATGCGGTAAAAAGGGTCAACACAAAGGTTGGTGAGAGCACAGGTTTGTAATCAGCAGTAAACATCAAAATGTTTAAAGTAAATGTTGCAGGTCTACTTTTCAATACAATGCAATATCCATTGATAGCTAGTCAATATAAGTTATACCATATGCGGGTTCGCAACCGAAGCTAACATGCTGCCTCCCGCCATATCCATCCAAGACATGGCAAATGTTGTTTGGTCAATTTTGCACTGTTCCGACCTCCAGTCGGGGTGGCCATACGGCTCGCAATAGTGGGGCTTGTCAGGCCCAAATAGTACTATTCAGAATTACCACGCTAAGCGCAACGCGCTATTAACGGTTCGAGGTGTGTTTAATGAGGACTTATCAGTTTTGTGGACGAATGCCACACATATGCATATATGATATTAGCATGTACAAAGTAACCAAAAGTGTGTATGTTGTTAAAAAACAGTTGTATGCAATGTTTTCTCCCCCAAAGGTAGAAAATGTAAAAAGGGGCCGTGAACTCACCTGATAGAGCAGTTCCGGTTATGAGTGTGTTCGCGTCTACGATTTAGAAAGTTGTATGCAATGTTGTGTTCATGTGTCTTAATGCACATAAGACACCAAAATGCATCCTATGACTCTAATCGGATAAGTTACCATTTTTAGAAAGTTTTCAATTTAGAAAAGTGTGGTTATGAAATCCCATTTCATAAAACAAATCACTCTAGTATGTTTGTAAAAACACGTTTATACACTTAAATCACATCGTTTGCGCATAAATCACCATTTATGTTGTTTTGCCCAAATAAAGTTTCCTTATTTGGAAAGTATCCGTTTAAAAGTTCATTTTCACAAATCAAAGTTTCCAATATGCTTAGAAACCATTTTTAAGCATATTCCAATACTCAAAGTTCATCTAAACACTTTAAAACATCAAAAGCCCTCTTTTGATTCATAAAAGTTTCCATAAATAGCATGTTTCTACAAAACCAAGTTTTTGACCAAATCAAATACTTAAATGTGTTTCTAAACACTATCTGTACACATTTGACAACATCTAGACATGTCTAACATGTCTAGATCATCACAAATCCAAGACTTGCACATAAAAGTTTCCTTTTATGGCAAGTGTACCAAATCATCACCAAATCAATCACAACTTAACCAAACTCAAATCTAACATATCTAATCACTAAAATCAGTAGATCTACAACAAATACACATCAAATCACCAACACATTCATGCACAATAACCGTATGGAGTTTCATGTGGGTTTTTACCCATTGCATGTGCGATCTAACCATAGATAAACAAGATAAACTACCTTAGAAGCTAGGATTCAATGGAAACAGTGGCTGATGATGAAGAACCAGTGGTTGATGGTCGATCCAAGTTCTTTAGCTTCCTCTCCAAGCTTCCAAGAGTTCCAAATAGTCCACCAATGCAAAAAATAGCTCCAAGGATGTTACCAGGGGGATTAGAGGCTGATATCAGTGGGTTTTGGTCGAGTATAGCCGAGGTTGTTCGAAGAAAATGGTTAAAGATCGGATAGGAGGTGAATGGGATTGATTTATAAAAAATTTGATCTGCATGGCCTTCGCGTACCGCGAAGGCCGATCATAATTTTTCTTCACGTAACGCGATGAGATTCGGGAGTCCCGACTCCCGGTTTGCTTCGCGTACCGCGAAGCCCTTCGCCAAGGGACCGTCGCGTACCGCGATGGGTCCATTTTCATGTTTTTCGATTTCGCTCGTATTCGTTTCCTAACATTTATCCTAAACATCTGATGCACGTTTAGCACATAATCATATAATAACATGTAAGTTTGATTAATCACCAACGTTCGTGAGACTCGTGTGTGTTTCGATAATTCCTTTAATTATCTTCGATAGTTTGTGTTCGTGTCTTACGAAGTGTTTGCACGCTTGATTAATCCTAATCAACGTGTAATGCACAATTCAATAATTCCCCGAATTATTGTGTTGTGTTAGTGTTGTGTTTGCCACACTTGGTTTCCAAAACCAATGTGCAATGCAATGTACGATTCGATAGTTCCTTGAACTATCGTTTCGTAGTTGTTTGTGTTCAGCTCATCTAATTAAACATAATTAAATGAAATGCAACAAGTATGAATGTGAAATGTAAAGAATGTAAGAGTCGCAATTTACCTGAAATTGCCGGGTGTCACATCATCCAATTGTTGAAAGAAATTTCGTCCCGAACTTTGGTTATTTTTGGTAATGTTTGAGAAGCAAAGGTGTTTGAGAAACAAAAATTTTTCCAGTTGTCACATCATCCCCTTGTTGAAAGGAATTTCATTCCGAAATTTATTCTTAATCAGCAACAAATCAAAAGCAGCAACAAATCAGAAGCAGCAGTAGTAGTAGGCTCATGTATTCTTAATTTTAGTTTTCAATTAATTTAAAACTAGACTTTTCTACATTCCAGTTTTAATAACTGTCATTCTGATGTAAAATCCAAAAACATTAATAAGCCTGATTTCAAGTCAGATCATAACAATGTCTACACTCTTAAAACAACCAAAACAATGATCAAAAAATATATAAAAACTCAAAAATTTTGGATGGACGCAACCTTAAATGGGTCATCTGCTATAATGAAAAACAGAGGAGGCCAGAATCAACAGCTATAAAATTCTCCAACAAAATACTGTTGAAGATATGCGTACCCGTTTGTAGATGCAATCCAAAGAACAGAGTGTATAAAACAGACATACTTGTGACCCAAATATCATGTGGCTATGATACAATCAAACACAACAGACTACTTGTCCACTTTTAAAAAAAAATCTTGGCATGCATCAAGTACTAGATGTGTTATAAAGAGGGAGGCGATTCAACTCTTTTCTAACATTGATCTTCAAGTCATAGTTTCCAAAATTTTGTTGCTCTTCTTGAATTTCCACAAGGGATTCGACAACAGCGTTGTTGGAGTCATTAACGTCGATAAGCTCAAGAGTTGAGATGTAACCGATTTCAAGAGGGATCTCTTTAAGATGTCGGCATGCATCAAGTACTAGATGTGTTAGACATGGGAAGTTAGTACTAGAAGCGTCCCACTGCTCGATATTTAAGCCCTGCAGCTTCAAGAATTTTAGTTGCTGAAACGGGACGTCACCATTTTCCCATTTGGGTCCCAAAAATGCATGTTCTAGTATATTCAGAACCTCTAAGTTTGGTAAAGATTGAACAATTGACATATCACTCCAAGGAAGACGGCATCTTGACAATGAAAGTTTTTTTAAAGAATCAGGAAATGTAATGCCAATCTTTCGGAAGTTTAATTTAATCCACGTCAGTGTTTCAAGGGAACTGAGTAACTTGAAGTCTTGATGGTTGTTTGCGAGAGTCCCACATGTAAGCTTCTTGATACGAGGAAAACATGTATCCCAACTTTTAGCCGCATCAATCAAAGTAACATCGGAAATGGTTTGCAAATTCATTGGTTTTTCAACTGAAGGAAAGCAAATATAGCCATCACTCCATAAATGCCTCAAATTAACCAAGTTTGATATGGTATTTGGTAAGCGAAAACGTTTAGAAATTTTAAAAATGATTGTTTGAAGGCTCCAAAGATTGCATATCGAGGATGGAAACCCTTTTGTATACCAAAACGCAAGGTACCTTAAGTGAACAAGTAATCCTATAGCTAAGGGGAAGTCTTGTAGTTGACACTTTTTTAGATCCAACACCATTAGAAGAGGGTAGGAACAGAAATATTCATTAGTGATGTTGATCCAAGACTTGTTATGAAACCACAAAAGCGAATGAACCCATCGGAACGGTTGATGAGAAAACTTGTTGGATCCGAAGACCCTGTATGTGAATATGCGACGTGGCTTATATTCTCCCATAGACGAAAAAGGACTCCTTGGATTGTCTATTTTCAGGCAGAAATGTTCTTGTTGTGCTCTTTGCAAGCAGAACTCCCTCAGAAGATCATGGACAGAACAAGTTTTGATTGCACGATTGAATTTTCTATCTACAACGGTTACAAGATTCCTATCGACTAGTTCCATCAGGTAATCCTCTCCAATTTCTTCTAAGCTTCTCTTTCCATCTTCTTCTATAAATCCCTCTGCCATCCATAGCCAGATCAATTTTTCTGCTTGAAATTTATGGTCTTCTGGGAAGCCTCCAAAATAGAGAAAGCAGTTTTTCAAGTGAAGAGGTAAATGGTCATAACTCAAAGCCAAGATATCCACGTTCCCGGTTTGATCACTCATAATGTAAGAACCGACACATTCAGCTATTCTTTGCCATGAATATGTGCTCACTGCTTCTTTTGCGAGAACTCCTGCTATGGTAACCACTGCAAGTGGCAAGCCACGACACTTCTTTGCAATTTCCTTTCCAGGTCCGATCAATGATATTGGGAAATCATCGCGGTGCAAGACCTTCTTACAGAGCAGTTCACAACTTTCCTCATCAGTCAGAAGTTCCAACTGATGAACAAAACCATGTGATTTTGCATGTAAAGCAACTTCATAGAGACGACTGGTTAGCAAAACTCGACTTCCCTTGTTATTATTTGGGAAAAATAGTTTGAGGTTATCCCAAGCTTTAATGCTCCAGATATCATCAACAACAATCAAATATCTCTTGCCTATAAGACTTTTGTGCAACTTTTCGCGAAGTCTTAGGGCACTTGCATTTACAGAGTCGAAGTCAGGGCAAACGGATGCCAGAAGCTGAATCAACAAATCATGCGTTTCATATGTTTGAGAAATAGTCACCCATGCTCTGATATGAAAATGGTACACAACAAAAGGATCATTAAATACTTTGGTAGCAAGGGTAGTCTTTCCTAGTCCCCCCATACCAACAATAGATACCACATCCAGTTGCTTTTGATCTTCAACCAGTTTGCCCCGTATCAGCTCAGCATCGCGGATGAGCCCCACAACCGTTTCTTCCAATACTTTCTTCTTTCCTAACGGATATCTAGTGCGGGACGTTCCAGCAAAAGCAGTTTGCTTTTGTGATTTCAGGCTATCAATGCTTCTAGATGAATCCATTTTCAGGTTATCAAAGACTGTATTGAGTTCCTCTTTGATAGAGTTGAGTGATCCCATCACATCTTTAAGATTAAGTGAGTAATACTTGTGAGTTGATCTCTCATTTTTCATATAATTTAGGAAGTACTTAACAGAACCATAGATGCTGTGACATGTTGTTGACTTTCTGTAGTTGTAGTATACAAAGAGACCTACAATATTATGTGCCTCTTGTGCTACATCTTTCAATCTTATCTTCAGATTTCTTACTTGTTCCATCTCATGTATGACACTTTGTTCCTCAACAAACAAGATTTGGATAATGTCGCCTAGCTCTTGATAAAGCCGCTGCATTTGAGGCCTTTTCGATAAAATTGTCGCGCTGTTTTTGACTACTGGATGATTTTTGCTGTAACTCAGCTGCATCAAGTTTTCCATGAACAATTCCAGTCCTGTGTATGACATCTTTTCTCCCTTCAGCAAATCAAATCAAGAGTTTTTTATGAGTTTAATCAATTAAGCAGTTCAGTAAGCACAAAAGTCGCTTAGTTTCAAACAAACACCCACAACTAAGAATTGAATCCAACTTTAAACATGGATAAAACCAACTAATTAGCAAACTTTGATGAAGATATATAAAAGCAAAATAAGACGTTCATAAGTAACAAGAAGAATCTCCAGTCTAATATAATCAATTCAAAATTAAAGGTGTGGTGTTATACTTACAAATTACAATTTGAGGACAATGAGAGTATCGTTTGATTGATTAAAGAAGATGATTGATCGGAGTACTCGAGAAAGATTAAGTTGATTGATTTGAGGACAATGAGAGTGTGCGTCGACGAAGACTTCTGAGTCAACTGAGATTTTTTTTCTTTTTATTTTTCCAAAATATTGCTCATTAATGATGATCGACCCATCGCCAGTAGTCCTCAACTCCTCGCCTCACGTTAGTCAACTCATCTTACACCGACACTATCATTGGCGGATGCAAGTATAGGGAAGTGGGTTCACTGGAACCCACCGCGGTACAACTCGTTAGTTGGCAAAATAAATTTCGAAAGAATTAAACAATAGGGTGAACCCACTAATATTTTAGGGGTAATCCTGAGGTGAACCTACTAAGATTTTTAAGTGTGAATTCTTAATGTAATTTTCACATCAATTTGTCAACTTGATTGAGGCAAGTGATCTTTGTTAGACAGATCTCGATAATCAATTATTAGATTTCTATATGATCATGTTAAAATCACTTTCCGGTCATATAAACTTAGCAAGCAAAATGGTAGTTACTAGTGGTTAAACCCTTGATCAATTTAATTTTGGTCATACAAACTTAGCAAATTTCGTTTAGATTTCGAGGCGTTGCCCCGAACCCTACAACGGACGATGTCTCATGACCCATGCTTGCTGAATGGCCCGTAGGACCGTCACCTTGGACCCCACAAGGGTGCGTGACCCCTTGACACCCGCTTGATCTGGAGCTCAGAAATCTTAAATGAAGACGTTTTTTTTAATTTTAATCATTAACTTAATATATATTGCACTATTATTACGTGAAGAACATTAGAAGACCCAAATCATCAACCCGACCCAAAAAATTTTATGTCTAGTTCCATTTAATTAAAACGTCAGAAAATGGTGAACCACTGAAAAAATTCATGGATCCGCCACTGCTCATATAGGACCTCTATGCCCCATATAGGCTTATACGATACAATTCGATACGTATATAAGACCAATCATTAATGCTAATAAATCTGACAATTAATGATTGATCCCCTTAAACGTCTTTTATAAACGTATATGAGATGCAAAATTTGAAGGTTTGATGTGTATATAACATAACCCATTAAAAATAAGTAGACTTTGATTTTCTTTAATTTGATTTTCCATCGCTTTATGTTTTAAATTATAAGTTTAATTTTTATTTTTCTACAAAGTGTCGTTAAAAAATATATGATATTTAATTAAAAAGAAAGTATTTTGAGTAATATTTATTATTTTTTTGAACGAAAATTTGGATCATGGAACTCCTATTTTATCCATGTCAGGACTTGAACCCGTGACCTCCTCAATATTGAAGCCACATGGTACATTTCATCAACCACTTGAGCTGATCAGGATCATTGGTGAATAATATCTATTAAACATGCCTAATACAAACATTTCTAACATGTTGTTGTTATATGTTCACAGTCTTGCTTCAAACAGCGAAACCATCCAAACCACACTGAGAAAAATAACAATCAACTCTAATATTAATTTAGATATTTTGCTATCCAAATAGATTTTCCTAACTTTTGAGGTTATAAACAATGTTTGAACTAGTAAAAAATAAAAATGTAGTACAAAAAAATAAAAATGTAGTACAAAAATAAAAATACAGTACAATAAACACAAGAATATAATACAAAAAAAGAAAATCTAGTACGAAGAAAAATCCAATACAAAGAAAAATCTAGTACAAAAAAATAAAAATCAATACAAAAAAAACAAAAATCAAGTACAAAAAAATGAAAATTTAGTAAAAAAATAAAAATATAGTACAAAAAATACATTACAAAAACACACACAAAATCGAGTACAAGAAAAATGAAGAACAAAAAAATAATCTAGTACACAAAAATAAAAATCTAGTAAAAAAGATATAAGGTTATACATAAATTGTCATGATCTTTCCCCTTATAAACTATGACCATAAAAGTCATGTAATTGTTATTTCAAAAATTTTATATATAGTATATATGTGTTAAGTTAAAGTAAATAAACCTCTTAACATCAAACGCCTAAGAAGGATCTTGAGCCTTTAGACCATTAATCAATGGCTATGATTAAATCAAGTTGTTGGAGAGTATTTTAGTCATGCTTACTTTTGTTGACTTAATATCAAATCCATCCATATTCTTTAAACGTTCATAACTTTTACATACGAAATTATTTCTTGAAAAAAATATACATCATAAAAACGATCATTTTTTTATCTTCAAAATTAGTATAGTTTTGCTATAGAAAGAAACTTGTTTTTTTAGTTCATTGTCTTTTGTACCTAGCACTGCATCTTTTGTGCAGGTCATTATGTATTTTGTGTTTCTGATCAATGTTGTGTTTTTGTGAACAATTTAAGATGTAATGATGTTGCATAATACATAATGTCAAACAAGGATGACACAATAACGAGTATAAATAACACAATTATTATTAAAAAAGACACAATTACTTGTAAAAAAGACATAATGACGAGTATGAACAATTTTGTACAGGTTATTGTGTCTTTGTATATACATTGTGTCTTTTGTATAGACATTGTGTTTTTTATACAGGCCATTGTGTCTTTTGTATTTTTGTTCAATATTTTGCTTTCCAAAACAATTAAGACACAATGATATTGCAGAATAAATAATGTTTAGCAAATATGACACAATGACAGGTATAAATTACACATTGATATTTAAAAAAGACACAATTACCTGTTAAAAGACACAATTATCTGTAAGAAAAACAGAAAAAGATAACTACACTCAAATGTTTAAAAAGGCACAATAACGATAATTAGATACAATGAGCTGAAAAAATTTAATTTTTAGTTACAACATTATACTAGTTTTTAAGATAAAAAAAATGTTTGTTTTTATGATATATTATATTTTAAAAAAATAATATTTTATATAAAAGTTAGGATCGTTTAAAAAAAATGAGGGGAAAGTGGTTATAACTAAATTACCCTCTAACAACTTTTCTTTTTAAAAATTTAAAATTTTTCTCTTAAATTTAATCTCATGATCTAATGATTAATAATCTTTCTTAAAATTTTTAAAATAAAAAGTCTATTTATTTAAACCTAATTATATATGTATGTAAGTAGAAAAAAAAATAGAATGTAATATGATTCATACTATTTGAAGTTAGATACACAAAAAGATAATTAAAAATAATAGTTAATGTTTAGAATTATTATTTTGTTATTTAAGTTAGATATAACAAAAAATGGAAAATGCATAATAATTATTTTAAATATCTTACTATTTGAATAATGACTGATATTAGAAATTTCTAATGTAAATGAAGAGGAAGCGCTTGATCTTGTAAACATACCTTTGGATGTTTTATCGTTCATTTTTGTTTTTCTACTTTTCGGATCTTATATGTATAAAAGTTGTCAATATAATGCAAAAAATATATGTAAACAAAGTAAAATAACACGGTTAATAAATGAATAGAAAAAAAAATACTAAATAAAAAATTGCAAGAACTAACAAATATTATATAACTAGGTTTATTCATCCCGCGCGTTACGGCGGGGTTATCACAGTACACTGTCGAAAATAGGTGTCATATATCATTTGCAGAAACATATGTTACATAACAAAATAAAATTCTCATCACGAACTCTATATTAATTTTTTCATAAAAACATGTAAAATCCTCACAAATATGTTATAAAAATAATAGAAAAAATTACTTACAAAATTCATCTCATCGGCAACCAATCGTTTGAATTAAAAGAAAAACCAAATATCTAAACAAATCTCTCAAATTTAATACTCTTATATATATATTTACTACTTTTTAAATTTAACAAAAATTCCAATGGTCTAAAATCTAAATTTTCAAAACCTCACTATATGAATCGGTCTCTTAAATAATATAACATATAATATCTATGTATTATAATAAATAAAGTTTTTTTTAACCACATGTCATTCTTTATTGAAGTCAACTTATGATTTTACGTCACTCTCTCTTTAATTAATGTTATCTTCTTATTAAATAATGAATAATTATGTTTAAAATAATAAAATTGTCTACTTAAATAAATAAAAACTTAAGTTAAAATACAAAAAATAATCAAAATTATAAAATATAAATGAATGTGAAATAATAATGAAATATAGAAATAGAAACTTCAAAACTTATATTTATTCAACTCATATAATAGAAGAGTAAAACTAACAAATTATATATGTTAAAGCTATGTAATACATGGGTTTTAACCTAGTATAATAATATATAAAACATAATATATATATACAATATTAAGAATTTTGTCCACTCACTATATACTTCTAATATGATATTGAATAATATCCATACTATCCTTTTTTCATCACTTGTAATACTATGTAGTAATAATCTATCTAATATAATAAATCAAAATAATTTTGTACACGTATCCTCTTATGGTACAATATTTTTCCGTCCAATTTTTTTCTTATTTTAAGTAAGGTAATATTAATCAATTATCTGTAATTGATTCTTTCTTAACCAACCTAAGGGCCAATCTGGGCCATTTAAATTAAATGAATACATATCTGGACCGTAGAAAATAGATAGTTATAACAATCAACTCTAATATTAATTTAGATATTTTGCTATCCAAATAGATTTTTCCTAACTTTTGAGGTTATAAACAATGTTTGAATTAGAAACAGGGGGTTGAATATACTAAAAAGAGATTTTTGCCTAAAAAAAGAAAGAAACAATAGAAATTTGACACGTAGCACGCTACAAATATAAAAAACAAAATTCTAGTACAAAAAACATAATCTACTATATAAAAACAAAAAAACTAGTAAAAAATAAAAATGTAGTACAAAAAAATAAAAATGTAGTACAAAAATAAAAATACAGTACAATAAACACAAGAATCTAATACAAAAAAAGAAAATCTAGTACGAAGAAAAATCCAATACAAAGAAAAATCTAGTACAAAAAAACAAAAATCAATACAAAAAAATGAAAATTTAGTAAAAAAATAAAAATATAGTACAAAAAAACAAAAAATATATTACAAAAACACACACAAAATCGAGTACAAGAAAAATGAAGAACAAAAAAATAATCTAGTACACAAAAATAAAAATCTAGTAAAAAAGATATAAGGTTATACATAAATTGTCATGATCTTTCCTCTTATAAACTATGACCATAAAAGTCATGTAATTGTTATTTCAAAAATTTTATATATAGTAAATATGGGTTAAGTTAAACTAAATAAAACTCTTAACCTAAAACGCCTAAGAAGGATCTTGAGCCTTTAGACCATTAATCAATGGCTATGATTAAATCAAGTTGTTGGAGAGTATTTTAGTCATGCTTACTTTTGTTGACTTTATATCAAATCCATCCATATTCTTTAAACGTTCGTAACTTTTACATACGGAATTATTTCTTGAAAAAAATATACATCATAAAAACGATCATCTTTTTATCTTCAAAATTAGTATAGTTTTGCTATAGAAAAAAACTTGTTTTTTTAGTTCATTATGTCTTTTGTACCTAGCATTGCATCTTTTGTGCAGGTCATTATGTATTTTGTGTTTCTGATCAATGTTGTGTTTTTGTGAACAATTTAAGACGTAATGATGTTGCATAATACATAATGTCAAACAAGGATGACACAATAACGAGTATAAATAACACAATGATCATTAAAAAAGACGCAATTACCTGTAAAAAAGACACAATTACGAGTATGAACAATTTTGTACATGTTATTGTGTCTTTGTATATACATTGTGTCTTTTGTATAGACATTGTGTTTTTTGTACAGGCCATTGTGTCTTTTGTATTTTTGTTCAATATTTTGCTTTCCAAAACAATTAAGACACAATGATATTGCAGAATAAATAATGTTTAGCAAATATGACACAATGACAAGTATAAATTACACATTGATATTTAAAAAAGACACAATTACCTGTTAAAAGACACAATTATCTGTAAGAAAAACAGAAAAAGATAACTACACTCAAATGTTTAAAAAGACACAATAACGATAATTAGATACAATGAGCTGAAAAAATTTAATTTTTAGTTACAACATTATACTAGTTTTTAAGATAAAAAAATGCTCGTTTTTATGATATATTATATTTAAAAAAAAATAATATTTTATATAAAAGTTAGGATCATTTAAAAAATATGAGGGGAAAGTGGTTATAACTAAATTACCCTCTAACAACTTTTCTTTTTAAAATTTTAAAATTTTCCTCTTAAATTTAATCTCATGATCTAATGGTTAATAATCTTTCTTAGACTTTTTAAAATAAAAAGTCTATTTATTTAAACCTATTTATATTTGAAAGCCAAATATTTTAAAAGGTTATTCTAATGCATGTATATATACATATGTATGTAAGTAGAAAAAAATTAGAATGTAATATGATTCATACTATTTGAAGTTAGATACACAAAAAGATAATTAAAAATAATAGTTAATGTTTAGAATTATTATTTTGTTATTTAAGTTAGATATAACAAAAAATGGAAAATGCATAATAAGTATTTTAAATATCTTACTATTTGAATAATGACTGATATTAGAAATTTCTAATGTAAATGAAGAGGAAGCGCTTGATCTTGTAAACATACCTTTGGATGTTTTATCGTTCATTTTTGTTTTTCTACTTTTCGGATCTTATATGTATAAAAGTTGTCGCTCATGGTGGAGGGAAAAAGAGGAAGGGGACGACCGAGGTTGACATGGGATGAGCAGATAAGACAGGATTTGGCAGCGCTACACCTTTCGGAGGACATGATCTATGATAGGAGTCAGTGGAGACGTAGAATAAAGGTGCAAGATATATATGCCCTTTAATAGGTTTCTTGACAATAGGGGTAGTAGGCTTGTGTTGTGTCTTTTTGATGGGTTGGGTTTCATGATATGTGTCTTATGTGTTATTGAAATGTTTGCGGGGTGGTGGGTTGGTAGGCGTTATATGGGTTATAGGAATGTTTGGATACGTGTCTGTTTGCTGAGTTGGGATTTATTGATATGTGTCTAGAGTGTTATATGTGTTATATGAAATGTGCTATGTGTGTTAATGGAATGTTTGCGGGGTGGTGGGTTGTTATGGGTTATATGAATGCTTGGATACGTGCATATTTGCTGATTTGGGATTTATTGATAGGTGTTTATATGTGTCATGTGCTTCTTTGCGGGAGGGTGGATTGGGTATTAGCCTTTTCTTTTTCTTACATGACTTGCTCGTTCTAATGGTACATGTCGGTTTTTGTTGGTACTTTGTGTACTTCGTGCTCTTGGTTGTGGTTGCATGTTCTCTTTTATGTAAAAAAAAAAAAAAAAAGGAATGAAAAGAAAAACCGTTTTAAAAAAAAAAAAAAAAAAAAAAAAAAAAAAAAAAAAAACTGTTTTTTGAGCCGGGGGACTCTACCGAAGCAGCCTCTCTATTCTACTTGTAGATAGGGGTAAGGTGTCTTTATCTTTCCCCCCAGACCCCACTCTAAGTGGGATTTTACTGGGTACGGTTGTTGTTATATGTATAAAAGTTGTCAATATAATGCAAAAAATATATGTAAACAAAGTAAAATAACACGGTTAATAAATGACTAGAAAAAAAAATACTAAATAAAAAATTGCAAGAACTAACAAATATTATATAACTAGGTTTATTCACCCCGCGCGTTACGGCGGGTTTATCACAGTACACTGTCGAAAATGAGTGTTATATATCACTTGCAGAAACATATGTTACATAACAAAATAAAATTCTCATCACGAACTCTATATTAATTTTTTCATAAAAACATGTAAAATCCTCACAAATATGTTATAAAAATAATAGAAAAAATTACTTACAAAATTCGTCTCACCGGCAACAAATCGTTTGAATTAAAAGAAAAATCAAATATCTAAACAAATCTCTCAAATTTAATACTCTTATATATATTTACTACTTTTTAAATTTAACAAAAATTCCGATAGTCCAAAATCTAAATTTTCAAAACCTCACTATATGAATCGGTCACTTAAATAATATAACATATAATATCTATGTATTATAATAAATAAAGTTTTTTTTTAGCCACATGTCATTCTTTATTGATGTCAACTTATGAGTTTCTCGCCTCTCTCTCTCTTCAATTAATGTTATCCTCTTATTAAATAATGAATAATTATGTTTAAAATAGTAAAATTGTCTACTTAAATAAAAAAACTTAAGTTAAAATACAAAAAATAATCAAAATTATAAAATATAAATGAATGTGAAATAATAATGAAATATAGAAATAGAAACTTCAAAACTTATATTTATTCAACTCATATAATAGGAGAGTAAAACTAACAATTTTAACAAATTATATATGTTAAAGCCATGTAATACATGGGTTTTAACCTAGTATAATAATATATAAAACATAATATATATATACAATATTAAGAATTTTGTCCACTCACTATATACTTCTAATATGATCTTGAATAATATCCATACTATCCTTTTTTCATCACTTGTAATACTATGTAGTAATAAACTATCTAATATAATAAATCAAAATAATTTGGTACACGTGTCCTCTTGTGGTACAATATTTTTCCGTCCAATTTTTTTCTTATTTTAAGTAAGGTAATATTAATCAATTATCTGTAATTGATTCTTTCTTAACCAACCTAAGGGCCAATCTGGGCCATTTAAATTAGGGAAAATCACAAAAATAGCCACTTTGACTAGTCAAAGTGGCATTTTAGCCAACAAATTTATTTTTTCAAAGGATTTCGGCCAATCTAAAGGTGCCATTTGGCAAAATATCGCTGACCACGATATTTTTAAGTGATAATATCGCTGACATGTCAAAAAATCGCCTAGTCAGCGATATTTTTAAAGAAAATATCGCTGAGGTGTCAAAAAATCGCCCCGTCAGCGATATTTTTTAAAATAATATCGCCCCAAAAAGCAAAAAAAATAATAAATCCACGTCAGCGATATTTTCTCAAATAATATCGCCCCGTCATCAAAAACGATTTTTTTTATTTTTTTATTTCCACGTCAACGATATTTTTGCATATTATATCGCTGACTGGGCGATATTTTTGCTGGTCAACGACAATATTCTTAATTTTCATGGTCAATGGCTATATTGGTAAGTTTGTTTGGTCAAATGGCTAATTTGGTGATTTTCCCTTTAAATTAAATGAATACATATCTGGACCGTAGAAAATAGATAGTTATAACTTTTCTCAAGCGGTTACCGGAGGTTCCATGAAGAACGGTTACCGGACGAAAATGTGCCAGAAATTTCACACATGTCTGTTATTCACATCTATCTCTCCCACGTCGACGACCTCTTTTTATGCTAACCACCTCATGCAACCGAACTTGTCCTCCTTATTTGTTGGGTTTAGAGAACCACCACCACCACCATCTTAAATCTCATCTACTGCCCCTCCCCCCCCACACCCCTTTCCACCGGCAAGACACCTCCCACACCGCCACAGCCACACCATTGTTGCGCTGGTCGTAGTTGAGTGGCTGAGAAACACTAACAGAGAGATATTTCAAATAAAGAAAGAGAAAAAGAAGATGAAGATGACGGTGACGGAATGCTTTTGTGGGGTATTGTGGTACGTTGTGAGTAGCAACGACAATAGTTGTCAAATGACGAAAACAGTGGTGGAGAACCGTCATCGCATTTGTCGCCGGTGATGGTCTCGGTGTTAGAATCGTAGTTATGGGACCACACTCAAAAGGGTTGATTTTAAGGCAGCTAGTGCAATCTGAGAACCTACCATATAAATTGTAGAAGAAAAAGAGTTTTGGGAAAGATAAATAGAAGATGAAAACAAAAAGTTTTCCTGTTTGTGATGTGAAAATGAATTGACATTGAATAGTAGTATTTAATATTCATTTATATATATATATATATATATATATATATATATATATAGGGAATGGATCATATAAGAACCCTCCATAATTGAGAGAACTTAATAACTATCATCCAATGGTTCAATTTTCCAAGATTTATTCTAATGGTGACAAGTGTCACTAATTGACTTTTAATACAAAAGGGCATTATAGTCTTTTGTGTTAATTATAAAAATCAGATTTAATACAAGAGTGACAAGTGTCACACTCTTAAAAAACCATCTATTTTTCTATTTTTTAAATTAAAGTTTCCCCCTTAATTTTTATACACTTATAACTTTTTTATACTACGTTATTTTTTTATAAAAATTACACCATTAAACTCGTCATATTTTTCTCGTTAATTTCATTATAGTCATGCCAAAATTTTTTTGGGTGTTCGTAATTACACTAACGTAAAAAACATAAGTACAATAATTTTTCTCTTTTTTCAAAAATTTTCCATCAAATTTTTTTTCTCTCATCTTAAATATATTTTACAAACTTATTTTTTATTATAAAATTTAGTTAATTAGATAAATTTATATCAAATAAGATAGAAAGTTAGATAATTGTAACGTAAAAAAAATAATAAGTTACAGCTCGTTACATCAGTGTAACGACTCGTTACATCAGTGTAATTATGAACACTTTGAAAAAATTCAGCTTATTACATCAGTGTAATTAGGAACACTTTGAAAAAATTCAGCTCGTTACATCAGTGTAACGACTCGTTACATCAGTGTAATTATGAACACTTTGAAAAAATTCAGCTCATTAATCAGTGTAATTAGGAACACTTTGAAAAAATTCAGCTCGTTACATCAGTGTAATTACGAACACTTTGAAAAAATTTAGCTCGCTACATCAGTGTAATTTCGAAAACTTTAAAATTTTTTGACAAAAGTATACTTGAATTAAAGATAAAAATGTGACAAATTTAATGGTGTAATTTTTTTAAAAAAATAATAATGTATATAAAAGTTATGAAGGTTTAAAAAATTGGGGGGTAAACTTTTATTTAAAAAATCAAATCAAGTACACCACATAAATCTCCAAAATACCCTTAAAGAAATCTCCACCACTCATTTTCCTAGATTTAATATGGACCACACATTTCAAATTTATTAAATTAGACAACCAATCAAATTGGGTTTATGAGTTACCTCAATTACCATGGGTTCTCATTTACTCCTTACCCTATATATATATATATATATATATATATATATATATATATTATATATATATATATATATATATATATATATATATATAAAGTATAAAATAAAAAGTACTCTTCAATGAGAAAACTGAGAAAACTTCTTTATGTGGTCCATATTTTGCCACATCATCAACTCATTAAAATTAATCCTAAGGTCAATTTCGTCATTTTACCATGTATTTTTTTTATTATTTTCTTTTCCCATATATATTGTTTTGTCATATAGTTTTTATTGCATACATCGTACAAATTATTTATTGTTGTTACATACGTTTTACATCATCTCTAATCTATTTTTTTTAAGATTTGTTTTTTTACCTACACCAAAAGGTAAATCTTGTGTATTGTTACTAGTGTCTTACCCTTTGATTTTCAAACCCTTAATTTTCGATTGTGTTTTCCGCCTTTGCGCCGCCGTCGCCTAGTAAACGTGTTTTTTATTACCAATATAAAAAATGGGTAATTATTATTATCTGTAACATGTAATTTACGTTGCAGTAAACATGTTGTTATATATTAGAACTGCATTTGAAATACCATTTTTTTCCCGCTCGTTTGAAATTACCTTTTGCTTTTATAAATTATTTTAATATTTTATTTAATAGTTGCAGAGATTTGGTGTACTTTTGTAGTAATGCTGTCTAACACACATCATGTCACTCATTAATGAAAAGTTTTTTTTTTGTAAACATGCATCATGTCATTTTGTACTCTTTGTTTTTGATAATAACTCATACGTTTCACACCACCATTCAAAGTTTTCTGTATCATCAAGACCACCTCTCTTTAGACCTCCATAAACCTCTATTCAATTGAATGAAACCTTCTCAGTAGCAAACTTTTTGCATGCATTAATGGATTATATCCTTGAAGTTAATACGTTTGATTCTTTGATTGAAATATACGAGGAACAATCTTTTATGTTATCAGACATTGAAGGTTTATTTTTATTTATGTTTATTTTTTATGTAGTGTTATTCTTTTACATTGTTCTTATTTTTTTGGGTCACCCATAACGTACAACAATCCCCTTAAATGATGGTATAAGGGTTGATGATGATGATGTATATGTTCCAATGCCGATGATCTATGAAAACTGCAAAGATCAGCCATTAAACAGTGGTAATTTTTCAAATTTTTTCCATGATTTTAACTCATCATGCCAACTTTAACAACACCTGAGCTAATATGAAAATTCCATTAGATGTTGCCGATGTTGATTATACTGAAGAACACCCACTTTCGAATGATGTAACAACAACCGAAGAACCCACTGGACTGACCCGTGTAGTTGGTGAGTTTTTTTTTTTCAGTTTTCATTTCTTTTACGCGTATATTACGTATTTTTTACATAACAGTCGTAATGTTTTTAAACCCTTCTTTCGTTAAAAAAGGAGAAGATGTTCAAGGATGTCACACGTTTCTAACACCAAATGGCACGAAGGTGTGGTGTCCTAATCAAGACCAACATACCAAACCCACTGTTGGCGCTACCTATAGGTCTTGGAGTGATGTTATTAAAATGTAAAAGGATTATGCTGAATGTTCTGGTTTTTCTGTTCGTGTTGGACAAACGAAAAAAAATAAAAACGAGCAGGTGACACACAAATACCTAAGATGTAACAAAGCTAGCAGACCTCAGAGTAAGCGACGATTTGATTTGTTAGATGAATCTTCTATGTAAGTTCGGAAAAGTTCATGGAAAGTCACTAATTGTAAGGCTCATATATCTGTTCATTCGGAAAAGTTCATTCAAAGTCACTGATTGGCACTACCTATATTACACGTTGTTTACGTATTGTTTACAGCATTGATACGTAGGTACAACATGATTTTCCATTTTTTTTGTGCAACATTTGCTGTATCAAACACTTTCGATTATTAAAAATTAACAAGTTTATGTAAATAAGATGGTTATTTATTATACATAGTTTACGTATTCTTTACTATAAGAAATTTAGTTTAACATGATGTCTAAGTAATTAAATAAATTATTTTTTCTGTAAACATATATATTACATGTTGTTTACATATTTGTTACAACATTGATACGTAGATACAACATGATTTTTCCAAAATTTTTGTGTAACATTTGTTGTATTAAACACTTTCAATTATTAAAAATTAACCGGTTTACGTAAATAAGATGGTTATTTTATTATACATAGTTTACATATTCTTTACTATAATAAATTTAGTTTAACATGATGTCTACGTAAGCCTTATAAGAATTTTAGTTTAACATTCAATATTTAATACTTAGGTACAACATGCTATTTGTCCCTTTTACCGGTGTTGATCATCACAAAAATTGTGTGACATTTGGTGCGGGATTGCTGCATAGCAAAACGATAGACTCATATAAGTGGTTGCTAAATGCCTTTATCAAAGCACACGGGAAACAACCGATGTTAGTTCTAACTATCAAGTTCCTTCAATGAAGCAAGCTATTTCGCAAGTTTTAACAGGATCACGTCATTGTTTATGCATGTTACATGTCATGAAAAAGTTACCACTTAAGGTTTTTTTCTGTGTATATGTGTAATGTTACTAGTGTATTACACATTAAAACATTAACGACCTCTGTAAACGTATATATTGCACGGATTTTACATGTCATTTACAACTTTGATTTCAGTAATAAAATAACGATTGGAAGTAAACTTTAAGTTACAAGTTTTTTACGTTAAGTTTACTAAAGTGTAACAAAGAGTTTGTGTAAGATTCATTTTTTGATACGTAGGTACCACATGATATTGTCCCTTTTACTCGAGTTAATCATTACAAGATTTGTGTAACATTTGGTACGGGTTTGCTATATGGCGAAACAATAGACTCATATAAGTGATTGTTAAACGCTTTTATTAAAGGACACGAGAAACAACCGATGTTGGTTCTTACTGGCCAAGTAATAAAACATTAACATAAGTTTTGTGTTTGAGACATTAAGTTTACCTAGAGGTTTCGGTCATATTACACATGAATTACCTATAAAATACAGATGCTTAACACACATAATACATATGTTTTACACGTAAAATAAACATAAACAAATGCAAATAGAAGTCTCACCACCATAAAACGTATGTGATACATACAAAACAGACTTGTCTTAATGCTTAACGCACATAATACATATGTTTGCATGACACATGCATAAGGCATAGAATGATACATAATACATATATTCTTAATATTGTATACCCACGTTTTGTCGACGTATCTGCAAAGCATCCAACCTGTGAAACTCCAAGTTGGCCCGTCTAATGGGTTGTGTCCACTGCCACCACCTGAAATGCCAGATAAACCAAATCACAATTAATTAACGCTTTTGCATCTATACCAATTTCTGTACCACACCAAGTGTACAGAAACACCATCATATAACCTTTATCGAATTCCACCCTCACATGTGTTATTTTCTAATTTTGGTGACTCATAAATGCCACGCACATCAAATGTAAAATACATGTAACTTTCATCAAGGAAGACTGGAGTATCTAAAATGTTAATCACAACGTTGTGAGACGTTTAGATTCATTGTTAAAGCCTTAGAAAAAAAGTACCATTTTTGTGAAGCTACATATATAAAAAATTAACTAACTTGGATCCTTCACATTTAGGTCAACTGTCACACCCCGGGCCGGCGGGAACGGATCGGGTTTTCCCGACGGGCGGAAGGTTCCCGGGGCGCGATATCTTGAGTGATAATCAAATGATCAGATTGTTTACATAGCACATGATAATATAAATGAGAAATGCTAACACATCCATGGTATAGAATTACAAGATTAAATTACAAAGTATCGTTCATAATTTAATCGAGTAAATCTATCAAAAGAATCAATATAACTATATCTTGTATATGTACAAGATATACAAAAGATGATTCATTGTTCTTATCACCAAAAGCATGTAACACAAAATAAAGCCAGGTCTTTTAAAAGTCCACTAGCTTAATCCTTGCATGTATGTATCTACACCTGTTCATCACCTGAGAAACATATATTTAAACAAAGTCAACACTAGGTTGGTGAGTTCATAAGTATGTTAATTGAAAACCTTGAATCATTCACATGCATAATCACTATGTATTATTATGTTGCTTGTATATTGTATATTCAACTGTTCACCCAATGGCTCCTCAATAGTTATATTCACAAGCACTATATTATCCTAGTAGTGATGCTTATATATAGGGCATATGTAAGGGAGCCAGGCCCTAGCCGACATCCCACCACATCACGACTAGAACTCCACACTACTTGTAATACAACTATCGATTTCCATTCTTATGTCACCTGTTTGTCCCATTGTGATCACCTGTGTTCTCATGTATAGAATAATATAATGATAGCGTTGTAGTTATCAAACCGAAGTATTGATAACCATTTGCATAGTAAGGATATTAGATTTAACAAATCTGTTTCCAGTATTATTCTATTGTCTGTGTATTAACCATTATGATACACTTTCAAATATTAAAAGTGTTAGTTAACTGTTTGTCATGTATTCTCAATTGCAACGTATAGAGCCCAAATGGAATCCATTGTAACCCTCACGTAATCAGATTTTAATGCATTCCATTCACCTCTATCCTGCCGTGTGATCCCAAAGTCATCAATGTGGGATTGTTCTCATGTGATTAACAAAGTTGAATAAGAACTTGTCTTATTACATTATGTTAATTAGGTGTGAATGATAAGCATACTCATGAAGTTACGTTATCATGATCATCATTCACTGAATCCGTATGATCCCAAAGCCTCAAAGTGGGACTGTTCTCATGTGATTAACAAAGTTGAAAGAACTTGTCTTATTACATTATGTTAATCATGTGTGAATGACAAGCATACCCATGAAGTTACGTTATCATGGTCGTCATTCACTGTAATCCATATGTTCACCATGTAATCCTTAAGCCTTAGTAAGAACAAGTCTTAGTACCCTTAAGTGACGCAGGTGGTGGATACTCAATGCGATCATACTATCCAATAGTATGTTTTTAGGGTGTAGATTAAGTGTTATAAGAAATTGACTTATCACACCTGATCATTTATGATGTGGAATGATATTCAGAAGATATTTTATCTTCTGATCATTCATGTGCTGTGAAGTGTCACCATGTTTCACTGTAGTAGTTCTCATTGTTTGTTTGTGTATGAATTGTCTCAATGTTCGCTCATGTAGGAATAACTAAGTGTTATAAGATATAATCTTACAACTGTGTTATCCCAATGTGTTGATGATTATGAAAGTACATTATCATATTCATCTGAGTTTCCCTGTTATTTCATGATCATACAAGCATGCAAACAATGATAAACGATAATAAACAATTTAATATTATCTGAATCAAAGTATAAATAACATGTTAAGCAAAACTTTTAAATAATTAAAAGTAAACATGTTTCTCAGCCCCGATAGTTTAACATCAGTAAAGATTAAAGAAAAGGGGCATATGAACTCACCTTTTGATTGTAGGGTTGACTTAGCTTAGCTTAAAAGAATGAAGACACGCGCTCTTGATTGACCTTGAGTTTGTTTTCACGATCCTGTATTGATTTCACGTTGTTTTTATCTTGTAAGTACGAGTCATAGAGTTTCATGTGTGTATGTATGTGTTAGCCATAGAGTTGGCTAACACTTGGGGTCCCGACTTTGGTCTCCATTCGGCCCCGTGTACGGATTTTAAATCTTAATAACACTTAAACCGATTAAATTAAGGTTAGTACACTTGGTTATTTGAATTATGTTCAGTTTAAGTGATGCCTTATGACTTCGTTCTTTTTATTAAAGCTTGATAATTCTTAACATTTTGTAACCTAACTTGGTCATCATCGTATCCGTAACCTTTCACTTTAAAACCATATGTCATTTTATTTTACAATTCAACGTTCTAATTTTTATGAGATCGACCGACTATGGGCCGAATGAGTGGGTTTTGGGCCAAATGTAGTGTGTGTGAGTCGTTTAGGTTAATCATGGACCCATGAACCATTGTGGGCCGAAGGTAAATGGGCCTTTGATAACCCTTTGGGCCGTTTAACGTGGGCTGAATGGTCATGTGGGCCAGATCAATCGCATGTGTCATCACATGGGGTCATTGGGCCTGAACCAAGGATGGGCCGAATTGCACAAGGGTTTGGGCCGAAGGTTCATGTTTTGGGCAGGTTGGGTTTTTGGTTAAATACTATGCTCTTGGGCCAATATTAAGAGAAATGGCCATGATATGGATTATTGGGCCGCAAGTTGTTACCGGTTATTCTTGGTTGGCAGCGAACCTTGGTAACCACCTAGCCAAGGTTCGGTCACATGGGAAAAAAAAATAGGTTCGCCCAGCATAAGAACAGGTGGGTTCGTCGACTGAAATAGGTTTGCAAATGGGAGGGTTCGGCTGGTGGTTGGCGCATGATAAGGTTCGGCTGGGTGGTGCGTGACTTATCAACACACAGGTTCGCCGATCTTGGAGTCATCAGCGAGGTTCAGTAACACTAAGTGGGTTCGGCTAGTAGGGTTCCAGTCACATAGGTTCGTCATGGTTGCTGAACATGGTTTCGATTGTGATCAATAGGTTCGGCCATCAGTTCATGTACAATGTCGTGCATCGGTTCGTGAGGACCAAAGGTTCGGCGTGGGACTCGAGGGTTCGCTGCTTGGTCAGGTTCGTGATGCCTTTGATGGTTCGCCAAAGAATGGTTCGGCTGAGCATGGCGGCTGAGGGTTCGTCCAGAACAAGGTTCGCCGCCCAGGACCTGGTGATCAAGGGTTCGGCTGCATCCCCTGGTTCGGCCTCCTCTCACCCACGACCGTTGTTCATCATCCTCACCTTCACCGACCCAGGTTGTTGCCACTAGTTCTCACTAGTTTGTAGTAGGTGTTGAGGGGTGTTTGAGGGTGTGCAAGGCTCGGGATGTGTCAAGGGTCGGTTACATGGCTAGTGAATCAACACAAGAGCGAAAACCCTAATTTCCTTGACCTTCATTTGTTCATACCTTGTTTTTGGCCGGTTAGAACTCCAGATTCGTTGTCCTTTCAAGTTGAGGATGTCAAGAGCTTCGCGTGGGTTCAAGAATCACTCAAATCCGTGGAGAAATGAGCAAGATATGAGGTTTTGAAGGTGTAAAAATGGTGGTTTTTGGTGTTGGACGGATTTTGAGCTAGAGAGAGAGTGGAAGATGATTAAATGAAGAAATAAGACTCATTTAGGGTTTTTATATCACGCGTGGTGTTCGGGTTCGTTTTGGTTGCTCGGTTTGTTAATTCGTCACGTATCCGGAATCTTACGCGTAAATTAAATGTGATAAATATAAGGATTTTATTTAAATTATTTTGATGAGTTTCAAAATTGTAAAATGTTAAATATTTTATTTAATTAAATTTATTATCGTTTCGTGTCGCGTTTCGTTTTCGTTTCGTCAAATCGCGTCACCATTGCGCGTATTCGTTCGAATCGTCATTCGAACGAACACGACGATGGTTTTGCTTTCCGACTTTTGTTTTCTACTTTCCAGTCATCATTTCAGAACATTAAACTCACACATATGTTTGTGTGAATCGTCACCCACGCAAACACACTGTCAGTTCGTTATTCTGAAACGACACTGTGTTATTGTTTTAACTTGTATTTCCTCACTGTCGGACTCAACTAGACATCATGTTACTACATTGTTTTCACATTGAAATGTCGGCCATCTTATTCCTGTCATCTATGGATATCAGATCGCAACCGATTTGTTTATGATAATTGTTTGAACACCGTTGTTTCTCATGATTTGTTGTGTTATCTGTAATTAAGTTTTCACTTAATAAACACAACTAATGTTTCAAATGTACGTTGTACTTAATGTATCTAAGTTTAAACAAAAATACGTACAATGATTTCTTGTATTTAGGATTCTGTTAATACAAACATTGTTCACAATCATATATGTACACATAGTTACTGTTTATAGTACAAGTACCGTACGGACTTGCCGGGCGGTCAGGTACTAGTTGTCACATCAACCACACTGTCTTTGACAAAAGCATCAATCATCCCTGTGTTTACAGCATCTACATGTATTTGACGATTTCTCCATGCCAGGTCAATGTATTAGACACGTAACATAAACGTAAATTCAGTAACACGAGTTAAATAAATGTGATACCTTCACAAAGAATGTCACCACCTTCACATTCACCCGAGCATTGTTCCTGTTCCAGATCTAAACTTTTTAATACAACGTCCACATTTGCGTAATTCGACGGTTAAACGAAATGCTACAACCCCTAGGATATTCAAGTTTTAAGCCAACGGTTACCGTTAATGTCGTTATGGTTATGACGACGTCGGAGGTTGCCTTAATCCACGTCACGACGCCTTTGCTGTTGACATCACCGGTTGTACCTCCCTTTGATGTTGACGTCACCGGTAGCACCGAACATCACAGGTTACACAGAACGTCACCGGAGATGGCCGTCGTTGTTCCGATCATTGGCACGATTTGGAGATATGTGTCGTTGGTGCGATTGGGCAATGGGTTGGGGAAAAGGAAATGCTTTTGGTGGTGACGATCATTCAAATTCTTGGGCTGTGGGTTGGGGAAAAGTATATGTTTAGTAAATGACATCTATACCCTTTTTGTACTATTTTCATTACTTAATAAACATATTAAAAAAACAGAAATTACATCTTTAATCTCATTCGCACATCTCAAAATCCAATGGCTGATAATGAGTTTTCACAGTTTTCTCATTGAGAAAAAGGTTTTCAAAATATCCTAACCCTATATATATATATATAGGGAGGTATTCAATTAAAAATCACTTTTATGTTAGAAACTTGAGAACTGTATAATATACTTGTATATTATGCTTTAAGTTTTGTACATAGAGTGGTTATTTAAAAGGGTAAAATAGTAATTTCTCCTATTTTAAAGTAAAATTACTTTTATACCCCTAAAAAATGTTGTTCAAAATTAGTTCCTTTGGTTCTTTCATATTTAGTGGTTGCATTCCCTGTTTCTAGGATGTCCTTCCAAACAGCAGCAACATGAACCCCTCCCTCGATCTCCACAGTCCACACTATCCTATCCGGAATACCTTCCGTAAGGATACACGGTTGAGATGCAACCAACATAGGGAACCTGGTGCTCCATCCTTCAGGCCAGTTCCACAAATTACCTGAGATGACATCAGCAACCTTAGAGTTTACACCCAGCATGCCTTCATTCATGTTTCTATGGGATAACACTCTATCAAGAGGCCCAGAGGGGTGCCAATTATCAAACCAAACCGAAGTGGTTTTGCCATCCCCAAGGATAGAGATAATATGATTTCTTAAATCTTTCTTTGATACATAATTTTCCTCCAACTCCAACTGGCCTCCTTCTTAATCGGAACATCCCAGAAACTTCTTTGCCTCAAGTGGTACTTTTGAACCCAATTCACCCATAAAGACTTTTTATTTGTAATGATGTTCCAAGTGTGCTTGGACATCAAAGCATTATTCCAAGTCCTAAGGGATTTAAGACCTAGGCCCCCATGCCATATGGGGAGGCAACAATCCTTCCATTTCACCTTAGCCTTACCTCTAGTTAGAACCCCCTTGCACCACAAAAAACCTCTTATCAGCTTTTCAATCGCCTTGGTCACCGCAATAGGGAGGATGAACATAGAAGACGTCCCTTACCGACCGGTCTCACGACCAACATGAAGGAGGTAAATCGCGTGACCCAGGGAAAATTGGTGGTGCCGGGCTTTGAACCCTAGATACCAAGTATAGATTCCCACCCACTTACCATTAGGCTACCATCGTGAGGACTATTTGTTTGTTACAAGGCATACTATATTGGCAAAATTTTGGCCAACAAAAGATAAAAGAATTACAAGTTCAGACAAAGTGTGGCCTCCTAATGGTGTTAATATATGTCAGCCTATATTCAATGGAGGTAATTTGTATTGTATTACGTATGCTATAGCTCAAAACATGTCATTGATGTGGCAAGAAGTAAATTAAAAAGATGTTTGTCTTTGGTACAATGTTTTATCATCGAAGAATTATATGCTATACGTAAAATGTGATGATGTAAACTTTTTTTGATAATGTAATATTGTAATAAATAACCTGTGTTTTGATGAAAAATTTCAAATATGATGACACGCGAATGAAATTGCTTGAACAGGATTAAAACAAAATTCGTGGCTAAGATAGAAAATACGGAAGTTTATTTTAATATTTTTTTCTGGCAAAAAAAAGTTAAAAAAATTACAATTAAACTTTGTTTTTCCTCTTTGTAATTTGGTCAAAATAACATTTATTTTATACAAATGATTCAAAATGTCGTTTTTCTCCCTCGTGTATTTTTTTTTTTTTTTGTTAAATAGAAAGACATTTTTAACTTTTCAAATACAAGGATTAGTTGTGTCATTTACTCAAGTTACTAATAGAACGAAATAACAAACTGAAGGACTAAATGTGTAATTTACTCAAATATATACCCAAACCCTACCGACCTCCATTCGCTACATCTGACCAACAAAATGCATACGTCAGAAAGCAAAAATTATATTTTTAAACCCTTGAATGAAAAACATTATTTAAACAACCCATATGAAGCGAAAACAAGCATACTCAATTTACTATTATATTGTGAAAATTTTCAAAATATTATATAGAAGAAAAAAAGTTAACTTTTTAAATCATTAAATTTTTATGATCAAAATAAAAGAAATAAATTCTCCTATCCGGCCTCCTTTTTTTAAAAAAAAAATGTATATATATAGAGGACGGTTAACATACAAAGTAAATTAACGTGCTAAACGTAGGAAGCCACAGGACGCGCCATGTGTCATATGGGTAAGGACATTATCGTCCATATAAAATTACAAATCGTGCTTCATAAAATTACAGACTGACATTTAGCACATATAATCAAGGATCGTTGGGACAATCACAGACCATTAATTACGGACCGCATTATATAACAATCACAGACTGTAATTTAACACACATAATCAAGGATCAAATGTATAATCACATACCAATAATTACGGACCACATTATATGAAAATTACGTACCGTCATTTAGCATGCATGATCAAAGGGCTAGCTGCATAATCACATACTAATAATTACGTACTAAGCATAAAATATCACGAACCACGTAATTTTTTTTTAAAAAACCATAATAATATTATACTTAAATTAAAGATAATAAAATTCTCTATTTTATGGTGTATTTTTTTTAAAAAAAATATTAAGCGTTTAAAAGTTATTCGATTTTTAAAAAAAATGGTGGAATTTGATTTCTCCGTAAAAAAAGTCAACAAAATGTAGGCAATTCTGTTTTTGCCCCTTCCGCTTTAATTCACGTAAGTTTTAAATAAAATATGGGACCACTAAATCTTAACCATTCATTTATTTGATCAAGGGCACATATTCCTTCCTACCCTTCTCACGTTAATATCACTTTGTATTTGATCCAGCTCCTATATATATATATATACATATATACATACTAGGTTAGTACCCCGTGTATTATACGGGTTGAATTAAAAATATACAATAAATAATCATTAATAACAGTTTAGACAATAGAAGAGATTTTTTTGATGTAAAATATGAATAAAATTATGTATAATTTAATACTTTAAGTAATAAAATAGTTATATTATGTCGATAAACACTAATTTTTTCAAAGTTTATTTTTTTTATCATTTTGTTTTAAAAAACTATTTTTACAAATTATATATTTTATAATAATTTAGATTTTTAAAATGTGTTTCCTTAATATTAATATTTTTAATGTATTAAAAAAATATGTTTCTAAGTTTAAAAATGTAAAAAAAAAGTATTTCATATTTAATATTATAATTTAATACAAGGTGTATTTAATATGATAGAGAAACGGGAAATCAAAGTAGAGGTGCTCTAAAAATCCGCCATGTGTCACTAAAAATTTTGATTTATTATAAAAGATAGATATATGGGATGCTTCCTTTGTTAACCCTTCCTTATTGCGATAATTGTATAACCCTAGCCCTTTTTTTGCGTTTTTGCCCGAATCTTTTTTTTTCATGGTCTTTATTATACATAAATAGAGGGTTTCGTTCTTGTGTTTTTGCTAATTCATCACCGTTTAAAAGTTATTTACAACCGTAAGTAAGTGTAACGACTTACGGTTACTTACATCACACTTACATCATATATGTGATGTTAGGTAACTGTAAGTCGTTACACTTACTTACGATTGTTAATAACTTCTAAACGGTGATGAATTAGCAAAAATACAAGAACGAAACCCCCTATTTATGTATTATAAAGACTATGAAAAAAAAGATTCGGGCAAAAAACGCAAAAAATACTAGGGTTATACGGTTATCGCAATAAGGAAGAGTTAACATTTGATCATTCCCCTATATATATATATATAGTAGCAACAGCAGCACCAGCAGCAAGCAGCAGCAAGCACATGAGTCCATCACCCATGTATTCTCAATTTTAGTTTTCTATTAATTTATATAACTAGGCTTTTCTACATGCAAGTTCTAATAATTGTCATTGTAATGTAAAACTCAAAAACATTAATAAGCCTGATTTCAAGTCGGATCATAACGTCTACACTCTTAAAACAACCAAAACAACAATCAAAAAATATAAAAAAAAACTCAAAAATTTTGGAAGGACGCAGCCTGTAACCTTTAGGATTTTTCGTTACGAATTTAAAATATATATATATATATATATATAATATAATCATTTAGTGGGTTGGTGAAATCATCAACTTTAATGAAACATAAAGCATATATATATATATATAATAAAAAGTTTTTATCAACTTTTGATATATATATATATATATATAAAATAATATGTACGATTGTAAAATATTAAGGTCAAAATCATTACATAACAATAATAATAATAAATACTATCAATGACAAATTAATATAACTAATAATTTAAGATAAACTAAGTTTATTTAAAAACAACAATAATAATAATAATAACAATAATAAAAATTACTAACAGATTTTAATTCATAAATATTTTAAACAAAATAAAATAATAGTGTTATAAATCTTAAAAGAATTCTTACAAACTTATAAGTTTCTAACTTTATGGAAGATTAAACTAAAAGGACTAAAAAGGGGTATTGAGTAAAACCAATTGTGAGAGGGGAAATTTTAGAACCTGAAATATAAATAATGGGAAGTAGAGGGCCGAAGTTGTTAATTCTCTAAACCTCTTTCCCTTCAACCTGGCAACTCATCTAGATATCCTATTGACCCAAATTCGACCCAACTTCTATACCGATCGATTACAGCTAATTCCACTCACCATTGATCAATTTGGAAAGGATATGAACACGTAACCAATTAGAAATTATCAATTAAACCAAAATCAATCGAATTAAACATGAAAATTCATTCCACAAATACCCGTTCGACTGAGAATTCAAATTCAAGTAGAACGAGTATAAAACTCGAATCAACCTACTCCAATTAGATCCTTTGCCATTTACGAACGACTCTGGGCAAGCAACAAGCTTTCACAGCCTTTCTATATCGCATTTAAGACTCAAGTGTCGCACCCCGAGAAATTCCGTCCCTTCTGAGGCGCGAGCAACAACAAATTGTCAGGATCGCAGTCTCCGGTCACACAACATGCGAGACCTATATATGTCTGGTTACGCACGTACATCCAATAATTTGGATAAAACAGTTAATAATATCAGAGTTGCGGAAGTTAAATAATGTCAAAACATATATAGTTCATAAGCTGAGGAAGCGTTAATTAATTAGTTTTCAAAACAACATGAGTTTAAAGTTTGCGGAAGCGATTTAAGTAATCATTATTACAAAACAAGTCAAATGTTTAGATATTCTCAAAATTTCCTAAGACACTAAAGCTGATGCATGGACTCCATCCTAGCATCCTATCCTCAAGTGCGTGCCTTAGCTACCTGAAAAAACATGCGAGTAAAATGTCAACACAATGGTTGGTGAGAGCACAGGTTTATCATAAGCAGTAAACATCCAATGTTTAAATTAAGAGTTGTTATCTACGTATCATTACAATGCAGTATTGATTGATAGCTAGTCAATACAGTTATATTATATGCGGGGTCGTACCGAAGCTGACAGTTGTGCCTCCCGCCATGTCCATCACAAGACAATGGCAAAGTGTTGGTCAATATTGCACCCATTCCGACCTCCAGTCGGGTTGGCCTCCCAGGCGCGATGGGTGGGGCTTGTCGGGCCCAAATAGTACTGTTCAAGATTACCACGCTAGGCGCTACGCGCTACTAACGGTCCGTGGAGTATCGCGAGGACTTTTAGTTGTGATGTGGTCCACACATATACATATAGTGATAAAGCATGTCCATACGTGAATAAAATGAGTTGTTGTTCATAAAATAGTTTATCATGCAATGTTTTCTCCCCCGAAAGTAGGAAAAGTAAAAAGGGGCCGTGAACTCACCTGATTAGCAGTTCCGGTGTGTTTGTGTGTTCGCGTCTGCGAATGCTAGCAATCCTGTTAGTAGGCACCTATAAACATATAGGTGTGAGTATGTGTTTTGTGGTGTGTTGTATCCCATACAACTCCAAGTGTCGGTGTGCTCAACCGAGTGTGTGCGTGTTGACTAGTGAGACTCCACGAATCGTTGGTGACACGATTGTTGTGTTTATGTGTCTTGTTTGGAAAGTATCCGTTTAAAAGCTTGTTTTCACAAAACGAAGTTTCTAAACATGTTAAAAATCATTTCTAAACATGTTTCAACAATCAAAGTTCATCAAAACACTTTAAAAACATCAAAAGCCCTCTTTTGATTTTAAAAGTCTCCATAAATAGCAAGATTATACAAAACCATGTTTTTGACAAAATCAAATATCCCAATGTGTTTCTAAACACTCCAATACACATTTAACACTCCAATACACATTTAACAACATCTAGACATGTCTAACATGTCTAGATCATCACAAATCCGAGACTTGCAACATAAAAGTTTCCTTTTATAGCAAGTGTACCAAAACGTCACCAAATCAGCCAATAACTCAACAAAACTCAAATCTAAGATCACTAACTATCAAATCAGTAAATCTATAACAATAACACACAAAATCACCAACAAATTTGTGCTCGATGGTCACATGGAGTTGCATGTCGGTTTTCACCCATTGCATGTACGATCTAATTAAAGATAAACATACGGAACTACCTTAGAAGCTCTTAGAGGATTGATTTCGAGTTAAACAGAAGGTGTGGACCTGCTACGATGGCTGGATTCGATCTTCTCGTCGATTGAGAGCCCCTTAATCTTCCTTGATGTTCCTATGGCTCCAAATCACCAAGAAATTGCTCCATCGTTGCTTCCAGCAGGTTAGAGTGTTGGTTTCAGAGGGATTTGCACTAGTACAAAAACTGGCTTTGGTCACACCAAAAAAGTGTGACGATATACATATAGTCACACTTGGTTTTTTAAGGTAGGTGTGACCAAAGGTCGAGTGACCATAGGGTACATACGGTCACATTAGAAACTTAGTGGCCGTATCTATTTTAAAGTGTGGCCAAAAGGGTTAATAAATGTGACCGTATGTTTTTTAAAGTAAGTAAATATGTATTATGTGTGACTGTTGCCGTCCTTTGGTCACACGAATATATAATATGTGTGGCCGTTGCGATGATTTAGTCACCCAACAAATATTTTTTTTTGTGATTTAGTCACACATAATTATTAAAAGTGTGGCCAAAAGGGTCAATAAGTGTGACCGTATGTTTTTTAAAGTAAGTAATGTTTATTATGTGTGACTGTTGCCGTCCTTTGGTCACATGAATATATAATATGTGTGGCCGTTGCTATGATTTAGTCACACAACAAATATTTTTTTTGGTGATTTAGTCACACATAATTATTAAAAGTGTGGCCAAAAGAGTTAATAAGTGTGACCGTATGTTTTTTAAAGTAAGTAATGTGTATTATGTGTGACTGTTGCCCATCCTTTGGTCACACGAATATATAATATGTGTGGCCGTTGCGATGATTTAGTCACACAACAAATATTTTATTTGGTGATTTAGTCACACATAATTATTAAAAGTGTGGCCAAAAGAGTTAATAAGTGTGTCCGTATGTTTTTTAAAGTAAGTAAATGTGTATTATGTGTGACTGTTGTCGTCCTTTGGTTACACGAATATATAATATGTGTGGCCGTTGCGATGATTTAGTCACACAACAGATATTTTTTTTGGTTATTTAGTCACACATAATTATTAAAAGTGTGGCCAAAAGGGTTAATAAGTGTGACCGTATGTTTTTTAAAGTAAGTAAATGTGTATTATGTGTGACTGTTGTCGTCCTTTGGTTACACGAATATATAATATGTGTGGCCGTTGCGATGATTTAGTCACACAACAGATATTTTTTTTGGAGATTTAGTCACACATAATTATTAAAAGTATGGCCAAAAGGGTTAATAAGTGTGACCGTATGTTTTTAAAGTAAGTAAATGTGTATTATTTGTGACTGTTGCCCGTCCGTTGGTCACACGATTATATAATATGTGTGGCCGTTGCGATGATTTAGTCACACAACGATTGTGTTAAATGTGTAACCATATATGTCATTTGGTCACACTGTTCAAGTGTGTGACGTATATTTGTCACGTTTTTTATGTATAGTGTGACTAATGCTTCAAACTTACTCTTCATTCGTCACACGTTCGAATTTATGTGTGACTAAAAACTCATTCAAAAAAATATATTTTACCTTTAGTCACATAAATGTTTGAAGGTGTGACAATACATTCCCAATTGGTCACACTATTGATACCTTTAGTCACATAAATATTCGAAAGCGTGACCGTTTAATTCTGGCTATGTGTGACCAAAGCCAGTTTTTGTACTAGTGTTGGTTGAAAATGGATGTAAGAACTCGGGTGAATTGCAAAGGAACCGAACAAATGAATTGGGGGTGGTTTAAATAAAAATTTTGATCTGCATGGCCTTTGCGTACCGCGATGGGATTCGGGAGTCTTGACTCCCGGTTTGCACCACGTACCGCGAAGCCGTTCGCCATAGGGTCGTCGCGTACCGCGATGGGTCCATTTACTTTTTTTTCAACTTCAATGACTCGATTTCACTCATTCTTGATTTCTAACGTTTATCCTAAACATCCAATGCGTGTTTAAGCACATACACATAAAAGAGCACATAAGTTTGATTGATCACCAACGTTCGTGAGACTCGTGCGTGTTTCGACATTGGTTTTGTGTTCGTGTCTTACGAAGTGTTTGCACGCTTGATTATTCCTAATGAACGTGTAATGCACAATTCAGTAATTCCCTGAATTATTGTTTTGTGTTAGTGTTGTGTTTGCCACACTTGGTTTCCAAAACCAATGTGCAATGTACGATTCGATAGTTCCACGAACTATCGTTTCACAGTAGTTTGTGTTCAACTCATCTAATCAAACATTATTAAATGAAATGCAACAAGTATGAATGTGAAATGTAGAGAACATAAGAGTTGCAATTTACCTGAAATTGCCGGGTGTCACATCATCCCCTTGTTGAAAGAAATTTCGTCCCGAAATTTGGTTGTTGTTGGTGGTGTTTGAGAAGCAGAAGAGTTTGGGAAACAAAAATTTTCTAGTTGTCACATCATCCCCTTGTTCAAAGGAATTTCGTCCCGAAATTTATTCGTTGGTGTCGGTGTTCGACGTTGTTTGCTTGAAGAGATGGGGATATTTGCGCATCATTTGATCTTCACGCTCCCACGTGAATTCAGGTCCGCGTTTCGAGTTCCATCGGACTTTGACAATAGGAATTTTACTTTGCTTAAGTTGTTTGACCTCACGGTCCATAATCTCCACTGGCTCTTCCACGAACCGTAGTTGTTCATCCACCTGGATTTCATCCAGTGGAACTATAAGTGTCTCATCTGATAAACATTTCTTTAGGTTCGAGACATGAAATACGTTGTGAACTCCTTCGAGTTCGGCTGGTAGGTTGAGTTGGTATGCCACTGGACCAATCCTCTTCAGGATCTCGAAAGGCCCAATATACCGTGGGTTCAGTTTGCCTCGTTTACCAAAACAAATGACGCCCTTCCAGGGTGAGACTTTCAGAAGGACTTTATCTCCTACCTGAAATTCGAGAGTTTTTCGGCGTTTGTCGGCATAGCTCTTTTGACGATCACGAGCTGCTGCCATGCGGTTTCTGATTTGCACGATTTTCTCGGTTGTTTCATGCACAAGTTCCGGGCCAGTGAGCTAACTGTCGCCCACTTCCGCCCAACATATGGGTGATCGGCATTTCCTGCCATAGAGTGCCTCAAAAGGCGCTGCCTTGATGCTGGTGAGGTAACTGTTGTTTTTTTTTTTGAAAACTCCACCAGCGGTAGGTGAGTCTCCCAGCTGTTACCGAAGTCCACTACGCACGCTCGTAGCATATCTTCAAGAGTTTGTATTGTACGTTCACTTTGGCCATCAGTTTGTGGGTGGTATGCTGTACTCATATCCAACCGTGTGCCAAGCGACCTTTGCAATGATTTCCAGAAATTAGAAGTGAATCTGGCGTCTCGATCTGAAATGATAGAGATTGGCACTCCATGACGCGAGACTACTTCCTTGACATAGATTTTGGCTAGCTTTTCCATTTTATCATTTTCCTTGATCGCAAGGAAATGTGCTGACTTAGTCAGTCGATCAACAATTACCCAGATAGTATCACATCCACTAGGAGTACGGGGTAATTTGGTAATGAAATCCATAGATATTTGTTCTCACTTCCACATGGGGATCTCAGGTTGTGTGAGTAATCCAGATGGTTTCTGGTACTCGATCTTGACTTTGGCACAAGTCAAGCATTTGCCTACTAGGTAGCGATGTCGGCTTTCATGTGTGGCCACCAGTATAGTATCTTCAGATCATGATACATCTTATCAGATCCAGGGTGAATGGAATACCGGGATTTGTGAGCCTCGTCCATCACAAGGTCTCGTAGGTTTCCGTGCAGTGAAACCCATACACGTTCCATGAAATATTGTAAGCCATCGGCTTTTTCATTAAGTTGCTGCTCCATTCCCCTTAATGATTATGCCGCTAGTTTTTCAGGTTTAAATGCCTCCACCTGAGCATTATGTATCTGCTCAGGGAGGTTGGGATGGATGGTAAGCTATAAGGCTCGTACCCTCTTAGGTTTCGAGGTATTCTTCCGACTTAGGGCATCGGCCACTACATTGGTCTTCCCCGGGTGATACTTGATAGCACACTCATAGTCATTTAGGAGTTCGAGCCAGCGACGTTGTCGCATGTTTAGTTCCTTTTGCTTGAATATGTGTTGGAGACTCTTGTGATCAGTGTATACCGTACACTTAGTACCATACAGGTAATGTCTCCAGATCTTGAGTGCAAATACCACGGCTCCAAGTTCCAAGTCGTGGGTGGTGTAGTTTTTCTCGTGGACTTTCAATTGTCGAGAAGCATATGCGATCACCTTCTCTCGCTGCATCAGCACGCAACCGAGCCCTTGTATCTAGGTATCGCAATATACTACAAAGTCGTCTGTTCCATCAGGGAGTGATAAGATAGGTGCACTACAGAGCTTCTGCTTGAGAAGTTGGAATGCAGCTTCCTGTTTGTCAGTCTAGAGATATTTCTTGTCTTTGTGGGTGAGATCTGTGAGTGGTTGGGCTATCTTGGAAAACCCCTCAATAAACCGTCGATAAAGCCTGCCAAGCCTAGGAATTGTCGCACCTCAGTTGGGGTCTTCGGTGCTTCCCAGTTCTTGATCGCCTCTATCTTAGACTTATCCACATGGATCCCTTGTTCATTAACAACATGTCCTAAGAATTGGACTTCTCGAATCCAGAAGTCGCACTTTGAGAGTTTAGCGTACAACTTCTCTTTCCGTAGTAGCTCAAGAGCCAATTGAAGATGCTCTTCGTGTTCCTCCTGGGTTTTGGAGTAGATGAGGATATCATCTATAAAGACAATGATAAACTTGTCAAGGTAGGGTTTGCATACCCTATTCATGAGATCCATGAATACTGCGGGTGCGTTTGTCAGCCCAAACGACATAACCAAAAACTCATAATGGCCATACCGAGTGCAAAAAGCAGTCTTAGGTATATCTTCCTCCTGAATTCTCAACTGATAGTATCCAAATCGCAGATCGATCTTAGAGTAGTAACTTGATCCTTGCAGTTGATCGAACAGATCGTCAATCCGAGGTAAGGGGTAACGGTTTTTGATTGTTACTTTGTTTAGCTCACGGTAGTCGATGCACATACGAAACGTGCCATCCTTCTTCTTTACAAACAAGATCGGAGCTCCCCAAGGTGAGAAGCTTGGTCTTATGAAACCCTTGTCCAGCAACTCCTGGAGTTGAGTGGACGGTTCCTGCATCTCGAAAGGTGCAAGTCGATATGGTGCTCGTGCAATAGGTGCTGCTCCCGGCACAAGGTCTATGCGGAACTCCACTTGTCGAGGCGGTGGAAGTCCTGGTAGATCCTCAGGAAATACATCGGGATAGCTGCATAGGACTGGGATGTCTTCTATTTTCTTCTCCTCTT
This sequence comes from Mikania micrantha, assembly GCA_009363875.1. Lineage (NCBI taxonomy): Eukaryota > Viridiplantae > Streptophyta > Magnoliopsida > Asterales > Asteraceae > Mikania > Mikania micrantha. Next base: position 74,433,788 of record CM018681.1, on the reverse strand, counting down.
CAGTCTTGTCAGTGATAAGCGCCAATATGGCTGTGTATCCCTTTCGTAAGCATTTGTGAGCTTTCATACATGAGATGATGTTCAGAGGAGTGTCACTTCCTTTGCCCTTGATCTCTAGAGTTTCTCCATCAGGGAGAGGTATGCGCACAACCTTGTCGTGGCAAATGATTTCAGCCTGGTTTTCAGACAACCAATCCATGCCCACTACAACATCAAAACTGCCTAGTGTAACCGGCATGAGGTCAATCTTAAATTTATGGCCTGCTAGCTCTAAACTGCATTCTTTAAGAATGTGCTTAGTCACAATCAATTTACCATCAGCTAGCTCTACTGTATATTCAACATCTAAGGGTGTTGGGGTAATGGCAAGTATCTTGCTAAATTCCTTAAATATAAAGCTTTTCTCAGCTCCTGTATCAAACAACACAGATGCATAATTATCGTTTAAGAGATACGTACCAGTTGCAAGGTTGGGATCTTTTCTGGCCTCCTTTGCCCCGATCACGAAGGCACGTCCCTTCGGATCGTTGTTGTTCCCGTTATTGTTGTTATTCTTCATATGTGGGCAGTCCCTCTTGAAGTGCCCCGGTTTTTCACATTCGAAGCAACCCTTTGGTGCTTCAAGTTGTTGTTGTTGTGGTTGTAGGGTCTTTGCAAGCAGTTCACCCCTGCAATCCTTGGCAAGGTGTCCACCCTTGCCACACTGTTGGCACCGGATGGAACCACATTGCCCCCAAAACATGGTGTAAGTTGCATTTGTTACACTTGGGGTGTTTACCTGCATAGGCTCCTGGGCTTTGGTTGGTTGGGATGGGTGGTGCATAGGCTTGAGATGAACCAAGCTTACGTTGCTGTCATGGTGGTTGGAGAGTGGAAGCTTTACTCTGGGTGTTATCCCATTTGCGCTTGTTGTCAGTGGCTGTGGTTACAGCACCACGAGGTGGTAAGAGTCCCTGTGCAACTGCCGAGTCAGTGAGCTTGTGGGTTAATCGCACAGCTTGTTGCATGGTGATGGGTCAGCAGAGAGTACCATGCCTTGGATCTGGGTGGCAATCCATCAATATACTTCTTTATGTGTTTGAATGGTGGGGTTGCCATTTTCGGGCACTGGTGTGCCAGCTCATACGATCGAGCTGTGTAAGCCTTGACCTCGGAACCAATCATCTTATGGTTCCAGAATTCCGTTTCAAGTTTCTGCACTTTACCACGACGACAGTATTCATGGTTCAACATCCTCTTAAAGTCGTCCCAAGGTAGGGCGTTGGCTGCATCGAGCCCTTGATTCTGGACATTGGCATTCCACCAGGTGAGGGCAGCTCCCTCAAACGTTCCAGCAGCGAACTTGACCATGTCCTCGTTCCTGCAATTGCTCATGGCGAAAGCTAATTCCGCCTTCTCAATCCAACGCAATAATCCAACGGCACCCTCTGTACCGCTGAAGGAGTGGGGTTTGCAATCCAGGAACATCTTGAACGTGCAGAGAGGTGGGTTAGGATTTGCTCCTGAGATATGAAAAGAATAAAATTGAATTAAGTATCGGGAAAACGTGTTGAATTGGAAACGAGTGATTGTGATGCAAGGTGAATATGAAAAGGATTCCTCACCTTGGTTCTGTGGGTTTTGGTTGTAGGCAACTTCCCGTGCAGCAAGTACCTCCTCAACTCGCTCGTTGATAAGGGCATTCAATTCAGCTGGTGTCAGGTTGATGTTTCCAAGTCCTCCCGCGTTTCTGCGTCCTCCACGTCTTCCAGCCATGATCTTCACAGCGAGAATACGTGTTAATGTTTGCGCAATGACTAATGTAGTGTGTGCGGTAGGTACTGAAAGAAAACATGTAGAGCTATCGGCTCCTCCTCATCACGTGCAGTCACATGCGGTGACGATGATGACGCCAGTTGCCATAGTGCGCGTAATGAGTGTGCGTACAATCAGATATGCTAGTATCACAATACTAAGTTCTATGTATTGTGCGGAGACTAGTGGTTATAGACTAAGTTCACTAAATGCAAACCTAATTCGCAATAACCGGAGGCTCTGATACCAATCTGTCGCACCCCGAGAAATCCCGTCCCTTCCGAGGCGCGAGCAACAACAGATTGTCAGGATCGCAGTCTCCGGTCACACAAGCCCCAGCCACCATCCCACCACATACCAGGCTGCTTAACATATTGTTGTTAATGATAATTAAATGTTTCATTCCACACTATTGACCTATAACGTTTGATTACCCCGAAAATGTTTACCATGATTCCCCCTGAAATGACAACCTTAACCTCATCAACAACCACCTATGCTATCCAACCGAGTATGCTTATATATAGGGCATATGTAGGGGACAAGCCCCAGCCACCATCCCACCACATACCGGGCTGCTTAACATATTTTTGTTAATGACAATTAAGCGTTTCACCTCCCAACAACTCAGCATCTGATTGTTCTATGAGTAGTTTTGAATTAACTATCGAGGAAAATTAAATGTATTAATCCCCAATAATCATCAAAATATATGGACAGAGAAGAACACTCAATGACTAGTAGGGGTTGACTCCACGGTTCAACACGCGATGGCCATTCAGTCTGTCTTACTAGGTCCTGACAACGAAGAACACTAATGACTAGTAGGGCTTGACAAATGTCATGGCGCGTTGGCCAATCAGTCTGTCTTAGGATGTCCGAGAGCTTAAGCATACAAGTTTAGAGCATTCACGTAGATTTACTGATGACTAGCAGGGGTTGACACACAGGTCAACACGCGGCGGTCAATCATTATGTTGTCTGAGCATCCCAAGTGTATCAAGCATTCACGTGTTTCAAGTATTCCAAGTATATCAAGCATACATGTGTTTCAAGTATTACAGGTATATCAAGCATTCACGCGTTTCACGTATTCCAAGTATATCAAGCATTCAATTGTTTCAAGTATCCCAAACACATAAGTCTTTTTAGCAAATTTGAACATATGGGTCTTTCTAAGTTTAAGTTCCAAGCTTACATAGGTATAGTTTTCATAAGCCTTCTTAGTTTTACTATTACCCTTTCTTAGTCTTTTAAAAGCATCATAAGATTTAAGCAAATAAGTATAAATATAAGTGTAAACAGAGTAGGCATTGAGTTTGTAGCTTTAGTTCTAGCATATAGTCTAAGCATAGAGTTTGTAGCATTAACCTTAGTATCTAGTTTGAGCATAGAGTTTAAGTATAATGTGAATAAGTATAGTGTAAATAACATTATCTATTTACATTATAGTCTTAGTCTTTAGCTTCCAAAATAAGCGTCACAAGTTTAAGCATTGGTATAAGCATCATAAATAAGTGTAAAAACACTTAATAAACATTTCGTTAATTGTTTAAAATGTATAACATGCTTCCCAATCCCGAGTTAAAAACAGATGGTTTGAAAAGGGACAAATGAACTCACCTTGAGTTTGGAGTGGTTGACTAAGTATAAACAAGAATATGCGCGCTCTTTGTTGTGTTTGTGGTAGTATTCACGATCCTATATTGATTTCATGTTGTTTGCAACCTATAAGAATAAGTTGTAATGATTCATGTGCATGTAGGTGTTAGCCCTAAAGTCGGCTAACACCCGTGAGTCTCGGTCTTTATTCGGCCCCGTCTATTTGTTAGTGATTTTAGTGGCACTTAGCCCCATTTAGGTTAGTGTTAACTTTCTTGTTCATTTGCATTAACATCATCATTATGAAATAAAACTTTGTATCCCTTAACATTTTAAGTTTGTGAACTATGTTCAACCCAACATTTCCATCACCTTTGTAGTAATACCCATAGATATTCATGCATGTTATTCCTAATTCATTATATAATTTGTTGGTTTATGTCATCAAGCACATGGGCCGAATGGTGGTAAGTGTGTGGGCCGGCTATGTGTATTGGGCCGCCTAGGATGAAATGGGTTAAACGAATGGGTTGGGCCAAATCAAATGGACCTTGGGCCTAATGACTCTCGTAGTTTACTAGTCACATTGGGCCGAAGGGTGTAAGTGGGCCAAGTAAGCTCCTTGGGCCGGTCATGGCTATGTGGGCCAAATGAAACCATTATGGCAACATAACAATGTAGGCCGCATGAACCACATGACCATATGCGTGCAATTGGACCATGCTATTGGGCCTCAAGGCTTTCATAGCGGCTACATTGTTGAATCAACATTTGTTAAATCCTTGGCAGCGAACCTCTTCGTATGAACAGCCAGGGTTCGTGGGTCTCAGGTCCACATAGAAGGTTCAGTGATGTTGGTAGTTTTGCAGGGGTTCGTTGTAGAAAGGTTCGGCCAGGTTAGATCATGGAAAGGATTCGCCACTGCAAAAAGGTTCTCCCATGGGTCTGTGGTTCGTCGGAGGTAGGTTCGCAGCTTCCCTGGGTTCGGTAGGAGAACAAGGTTCGCTGGTCACCCCATTGGTTCAGGTTCGTTCCCCCATAGGTTCGGTGGTGTTGAGCTTGTGGTTTGCAGGGTTCGGCTGGTTGATGAGGTTCGGCAGCATGCATGGGTCCGGCAAGGTTCGCCCAAACATGGGGGGTTCGTTCATTTCCTTGGTTCGGTGAGGATGCTTGAACACAAGGTTCAGCCGTAGAGTATTGAGGTTCGTTGTCCATGTGGGTTCGCCAAAGGGGGAGAGGTTCGGCTGAGTTAGCTGTAACCACACAGGTTCGGCTAACCCCATGAACCCTGTGTGGTCGTCATCATCATCAAGGCGAACCTGTTACATAGCTAATCCCTGGTATAGTCATGCAAATAGAGTTCCTCAATGGTGTGAGGCTCGAAGGACGTGGTCATTAACCCAGTTGGGGGTTTGGTGCAAATAAAAGTGTAAAAACCCTAGTTTTTGACAAGTTCAAAGCTTCATACCTCGAATTTGGCCGGGTAAAACTTCAGATCGGTTGTACTTCCGTATAGAGGGAGTCGAGAGCTTCGTTTGAACACCAAGAACGCATGATTTCGTCAAGAAACATGCAAGTTATCGCGATTTGAAGAGTGATTCTTCTAGAGAGAGAAGGTTCCGGAATGAGTTTTAGAGAGAGATGGTGCTGATGGGAAAATGAAGGAAATGAACTCATGAAGGGTATTTATACCCCGGGTGAGTTTGGGTGCGTTTCGGTTGCTCGGTTCGCGTTTTCGTTGCGTTTCCAGAACGTTACGCGCGTGTTTTATGAATTAAACAAAAAGACTTTGTTTTAAATATTTGGAAGATGGTTATTTATAGTAAATATTTTAAATATCATTTTCTTAAATTATTTCTCGTAATTTGTTATTTTTCGGTTTCGTTATTTTCTTTCATGTATCTTACGTACTTTAAGTTTAAAATAGTTTCTTTTAAATTTATTTCTGATGAGTTTCAAAATTGCAAAACAGGAAATATTATATTTCCTTAAATTTATTATCGTTCGTATCGTTTTCGTTTCGTCAGAAAACGTCACTTACGCGCGTTTTCGTACAGAGCGCTAACTGTACGAACACAATCATATGTTTCACTTTCTGACTTTGTTTTCTACTCTTCAGTCATCATTTCAGATCGTTAACTCACAGATTTATTCACACAGATCGTCACATATACGAATAATTCATCGGTTTAGCATTTTGTAACAACAACTGTTATGGTTTTGTTCTGTTTATCCTCACATACGTTTATACCTAATAGTATCAAATCAAGTATGTGTGTACATGTTCAGTGTTGTCTGATGTGTTTCTGACTGTTAAACCATGAGGTTTAATTCAGTTTTCAAAACATTTGCATAATAGTTTAGTGTTTAGCATCAAGTTTCAATAGCGTATACCTAGTTCACATAGTTTGTACTTGAGTTACTGTGCAACTTACTGTTCCGATAACGATTCCGGCATAGATGTTACAGTCTCCCCTTGTTAAAGAAATTTCTTCCCGAAATTTTAAAATTCATTATCAGTACAATTTTCTTTGCAAACAAGTGGTAAGACTTTTTTATGGTGTGAGGTTCTTACGCTTCCAATTTAAATCCTGGGTCGCGTTTGAGATTTCTTATGTATGGCCTCATAGTTTTGCTAGTCTTATTGTTCATAGTTGTCTTACTGCTAAGGCTTGCTACTTATTTGCGTAACTCTAACACTTTGTTGTTCAAAACGAACTGATGCTATGAGCATTAATTATTGTACAACGTTAGTGTTAGCAGTGGTTTTCGCACAAGTGTTATGTGCATTAACCAAGTATTCCTTCATTGTTTTTATCATAGTCAAAAATTCCTAAGTTCTCATGGAACACATGTGTGGTTATACTAACAAGAATAAGATAAGTTTCTTACTCATACTAGCACCAAGATGAAATAAGCACTTATGAGTTAAAGGGTGTCACATACCAGTACCCGTCTCTGGATCTTGGTGTGCAACAGGAGCTCCTATCATGAAGGCTCTTCCCCTTGGTACTTGATCTCCCGGTTGTACTCTTTTTGGGCAGTTCCTGGAATAGTGGCCTACTTCGCCATAGTTAAAGCATCCTTTATTGTTATTGTGATTGTCAAGGTTTTGCGGTGGTGGTATTGCCATGGAAGCATTGTTTATGGCCGTTGCCGATAGAGTCCGACAGTGTTGAACCAGATGGCCTTTTCGACCACAGTTGGTACACTGGCTACATGGCATTGTGGCAGCATGATGAAATTGGCATTGTGCACATTAGGGATGTACACCGGTATAAGGTTTGCGTGCAACTTTAGTAACAGCAACTTGATTGAGTGGTGTGGGCATCGCGTAGTATTGGACGACTTTTTGCTTCTTCTTCGGTTGTTCCTCTTTAGCTTCACCTGAACCCTTCTTTAAAACTCCTGATGCGACCATCAAGTCAGTAAGTTTGGCTGGCAGTGAAATAGCTGATTCTAGAGTCACAGGATTTGCAGAAATGACAAGACTCTGAATGCAGGCCGGTAATCCGCCTACATACCTATCTATACGTTTCTCCAGGGTTGGTACCATTTCTGGCACCAAGGCTACCAGTTCATGATAGCGAGTAATGAAAGCCATGTGATGAGCTCCTTTCATCACATGATTTGAGAGTTCAACTTCTAGCTTTTGTAGTTCGTGTTTAGGACAGAATTCATTCCTCAGAAGAATCTTGAATTATGCCCAAGGCATGGCTAGTGCTTCATCTCTACCTCGAGCGTGTATCTGAGAGTTCCATTAGGTTAGGGCATGCTTACTGAAAGATCTAGCAGCGTAGCGAACCTTATGTCGTTCCGAATAACCGCTTATGTCCAGTGTAGTCTCCATCTTCTCTAACCATTGGATTAGTCCAACGGCTCCTTCAACGCCGCTAAAGCTTGGCGGTTTGCAACCTACAAATGATTTGTAGGAATAGTCTGCAGTAGTGCCGGTGTTTCCACTAGTTTCCCCCGCAGTATGCCCGGAGTTGTTACCGTGACCTTGAATTATGTTGATCATCTTCGGGATAATATCCTTCAGCTGGTTAGTCAACTGACTACTCAGTAATGTTGCCAAGGCAACAGTAGCAGGATCTAGAACTAGAGTTGCATTCGGGTTTGGAGGAGGGTTTAGTGGAGGTGGAAGAGGCGGTGGTGAATCAGCCGATGATGGTGTTGAAGAGTGTGGTGCCGAGGTTTGTGGAGTAGGTACCAGGGTCGGTTGTCTTCTAGGCGGCATTCTGATCATAACCAAAAGGGATATTGGTTAGTGCAGTGATCGAATGCAGAAGACATAATGCAACTTAAGTCTTAGACGAATCATTCTATATTCGTATCTTTAGACAACGCTTCAAAGATTCAATGTATTATAGTTAAGATTAGTGATTATCAGTCATCACAACTATCAAAGTTATATAATATCAAATACTTGTGTATTCTATATCATTCATTTATCCAAAAATTTATTATAAACCAATTCATACGTGAGATTCCATTGCAAAATTTACAATGTTTAGAACCTCTATACTCATACAATTCCTAAAGGCTAGTCAAAGTCTTCCACACCTATTCAAGCTTGTCTAAAGTTTTTATTAGCTTTGGTAGGTGTTTGGTATGCTATCAAAGTATTAATAGTGTGGTGGGTTGGCTGCGGTACACCCTATATATAAGCACTAGTAGTACATTGATAGCAGCACCAAAAGCTTGATCAAGGACTAGAGTAGTCAATTCAATCTACATTTTTGAGTAAAATATTCGAGTCAAACCAATTGTTTCTCAATTACTAATACTTGGTGTGTATTCTTACACCAGGTTAAATCAAAAATATCAATATTCACACGAATCATGTTAATGATTCGTAAGTGAATTATTCTATATTCATATGTTTAAACAATTACTCCATTATTCGGTGACATCATAGTTAAGGTTAATGATAAGTATTTATCACAACCATATAATTTTCCATATTAGTGTATTCTATGTCATTCGTAGATTCAAAAACGATCATTTAGCAATTCATACAACTATGAGATTCTATTGCAAGATTGCAATTGTTAGTATCTCTAAACTCATATGATTTCTAAAGACAGACAAGTATTCAAACGTCAATTCACATGTAGTTAAGTATATGTTAGTCTTGGTAGGTAATTGGAATGCTATCAAAGTATTAGTGATGTGGTGGGTTGGCTGCGGTATACCCTATATATAAACACCAATAATACATTGGTAGTAGTGCCGAAAGCTTGACCAAGGATAGGATTTGTCAATTCAATTTATAAATTCGCGAAAACGAGGCCATAGTCTAGATTGTTAATCAAGTTAAGTGTTATTAATAAATAAGTATCTAGGGTGTATTCTTACACCATGTTAAATCAAGGATATCAATCATAATTCTTACCTTTAATTAAGTAAGATATCGTTAAATTGAAATCCTCTTAGCAGGTGATCAAACTGTATACAAACCCTAAAAACAAATGTGTTAAAATTATATCTTTAGATATTATAAATAGTAGTCTATGAATTTAGAAATTATTCTATAATTCTAATTAAATAATCATCAATCTAAAATGTCAAGTCGAAAACAAAAGTTTTGAAAAAGCAAGACAAAAGAATAGTAAACAACAATCAACACTCGTGACAATAATACTTATGAAATAAATAAATTTCGGGATGAAATTTCCTAAATTAGGGGAGACTGTAATCCCCATGGTTTTTCAATTTTCTATTTGAATTATAATTATATTCGTACATAATAAAACAAAGTTTATAACATGCTTTGGATAGTTGTATTCGTAGTTTTGACATAAGATAGTTTTCGGGTGACTATTTAGCCAACATTTCCTCATCCTCGAACTAACATTTTGGACCACCCAAATCTTCTATATATAATAGTATAATAAGAAGAAACTTATTAATTCAAACGGTGCATAAAACCGAGCCCAAACGAAACAATAATCAAAAACAAAAGTTTGAGAACGTAACCATTGATTCACGCCAAAATCCAATGCATAAACCCAATTCTCGAAACCATGAATGTTGGATTACTCTCTTCCATATGATAGTACTCTAAAAACGATGAATGTCGGTCGGGGTGTGACAAAACAAAGTCAACACAATGGTTGGTGAGTTCATGTAGTTATATATATATATATATATATATATATATATAAATAGTTTGAAAAATCACTTGAATGACAACCTTAACCTCACCATTAACCACTTATACCATCTGATCTAGTATGCTTATATATAGGGCATATGTAGGGTCGAACTTACCGTCCGCCCAGCCACCGTCCCACCACATACCAACACATGATATATTGTTCCTGATGATAATTAATCATTTCATCCTACATCTTTGATTTCAAATCATTTGATTCATAAAATTCGATTACCCTGTAAATGTCTACCTTGATTTCTCTGAAAGACAACCTTAACCTCATCAACGACCACCTATGCTAACCAACCGAGTATGCTTATATACAGGGCATATGTAGGGTACAAGCTGCACCATCCCACCACATACCAGGCTGCTTAACATATTGTTGTTAATGATAATTAAATGTTTCATTCCACACTATTGACCTATAACGTTTGATTACCCTGAAAATGTTTACCATGATTCCCCTTGAAATGACAACCTTAACCTCATCAACAACCACCTATGCTATCCAACCGAGTATGCTTATATATAGGGCATATGTAGGGGACAAGCCCCAACCACCATCCCACCACATACCGGGCTGCTTAACATATTTTTGTTAATGATAATTAAGCGTTTCACCTCCCAACAACTCAGCATCTGATTGTTCGATGAGTAGTTTTGAATTCACTATCGAGGAAAATTAAATGTATTAATCCCCAATAATCATCAAAATAGATGGACAGAGAAGAACACTCAATGACTAGTAGGGGTTGACTCCACGGTTCAACACGCGATGGCCATTCAGTCTGTCTTACTAGGTCCTGACAACGAAAAACACTAATGACTAGTAGGACTTGACAAATGTCAAGGCGCGTTGGCCAATCAGTCTGTCTTAGGATGTCCGAGAGCTTAAGCATACAAGTTTAAAGCATTCACGTAGATTTACTGATGACTAGTAGGGGTTGACACACAGGTCAACACGCGGCGGTCAATCAGTATGTTGTCTAAGCATCCCAAGTGTATCAAGCATTCACGTGTTTCAAGTATTCCAAGTATATCAAGCATACACGTGTTTCAAGTATTACAGGTATATCAAACATTCACGCGTTTCACGTATTCCAAGTATATCAAGTATTCAAATGTTTCAAGTATCCCAAACACATAAGTCTTTTTAGCAAATTTGAACATATGGGTCTTTCTAAGTTTAAGTTCCAAGCTTACATAGGTATAGTTTTCATAAGCCTTCTTAGTTTTACTATTAGCCTTTCTTAGTCTTTTAAAAGCATCATAAGATTTAAGCAAATAAGTATAAATATAAGTGTAAACAGCGTAGGCATTGAGTTTGTAGCTTTAGTTCTAGCATATAGTCTAAGCATAGAGTTTGTAGCATTAACCTTAGTATCTAGTTTGAGCATAGAGTTTAAGTATAATGTGAATAAGTATAGTGTAAATAACATTAGCTATTTACATTATAGTCTTAGTCTTTAGCTTCCAAAATAAGCGTCACAAGTTTAAGCATTGGTATAAGCATCATAAATAAGTGTAAAAACACTTAATAAACATTTCATTAATTGTTTAAAATGTATAACATGCTTCTCAATCCCGAGTTAAAAACAGATGGTTTGAAAAGGGACAAATGAACTCACCTTGAGTTTGGAGTGGTTGACTAAGTATAAACAAGAATATGCGCGCTCTTTGTTGTGTTTGTGGTAGTATTCACGATCCTATATTGATTTCATGTTGTTTGCAACCTATAAGTATAAGTTGTAATGATTCATGTGCGTGTAGGTGTTAGCCCTAAAGTCGACTAACACCCGTGAGTCTCGGTCTTTATTCGGCCCCGTCTATTTGTTAGTGATTTTAGTGGCACTTAGCCCCGTTTAAGTTAGTGTTAACTTTCTTGTTCATTTGCATTAACATCATCATTATGAAATAAAACTTTGTATCCCTTAACATTTTAAGTTTGTGAACTATGTTCAACCCAACATTTCCATCACCTTTGTAGTAATACCCATAGATATTCATGCATGTTATTCCTAATTCATTATATAATTTGTTGGTTTATGTCATCAAGCGCATGGGCCGAATGGTGGTAAGTGTGTGGGCCGGCTATGTGTATTGGGCCGCCTAGGATGAAATGGGTTAAACGAATGGGTTGGGCCAAATCAAATGGACCTTGGGCCTAATGACTCTCGTAGTTTACTAGTCACATTGGGCTGAAGGGTGTAAGTGGGCCAAGTAAGCTCCTTGGGCCGGTCATGGCTATGTGGTCCAAATGAAACCATTATGGCAACATAACAATGTAGGCCGCATGAACCACATGACCATATGCGTGCAATTGGACCATGCTATTGGGCCTCAAGGCTTTCATAGCGGCTACATTGTTGAATCAACATTTGTTAAATCCTTGGCAGCGAACATCTTCGTATGAACAGCCAGGGTTCATGGGTCTCAGGTCCACATAGAAGGTTCAGTGATGTTGGTAGTTTTGCAGGGGTTCGTTGTAGAAAGGTTCGGCCAGGTTAGATCATGGAAAGGATTTGCCACTGCAAAAAGGTTCGCCCATGGGTCTGTGGTTCGTCGGAGGTAGGTTCGCAGCTACCCTGGGTTCGGTAGGAGTAACAAGGTTCGCTGGTCACCCCACTGGTTCAGGTTCGTTCCCCCATAGGTTCGGTGGTGTTGAGCTTGTGGTTTGCAGGGTTCGGCTGGTTGATGAGGTTCGGCAGCATGCATGGGTCCGGCAAGGTTCGCCCATACATGGGGGGTTCGTTCATTTCCTTGGTTCAGTGAGGATGCTTGAACACAAGGTTCGGCCGTAGAGTATTGAGGTTCGTTGTCCATGTGGGTTCGCCAAAGGGGGAGAGGTTCGGCTGAGTTAGCTGTAACCACACAGGTTCGGCTAACCCCATGAACCCTGTGTGGTCGTCATCATCATCAAGGCGAACCTGTTACATAGCTAATCCCATGGTATAGTCATGCGAATAGAGTTCCTCAATGGTGTGAGGCTCGAAGGACGTGGTCATTAACCCAGTTGGGGATTTGGTGCAAATAAAAGTGTAAAAACCCTAGTTTTTGGCAAGTTCAAAGCTTCATACCTCGAATTTGGCCGGGTAAAACTTCAGATCGGTTGTACTTCCGTATAGAATGATATTTTTATTTTTCATTTCTTATAACAAATATTTAAATAAATCATCTACTAAATTGATAAATTATTTGAAATGAATTCTTTTTGACAAATTCTCAAAACATATTATTTAATCATAAAACTTGTTAATTACAAACAAATGGTTGGAATTATATTATTCAAAATTCTATAAAAATATTTATTTATTTAAATAAATGAATATTCAATAATTATTTAAATAAATAAATAAATAAATACTCAAAGGATCCATTCAAACTTAGACACATCATTATAGGACTTCCATTAAGTATGCCATATATTCTAAACCATCAAGATTAGAACTTTTAGTGAAAAACTAAGAATTAATATTTCTTTGAACTTTAAGGTGGAACACCAGCTTTCACTTCAAATCTCTATCAAGCATTGTCGGATTAAGTAACATAACATGTGAGTTTCACTCATACTCCTTTTTTTACTTTTGTATTTAGGGATGTTACGTATGTTATACTAAACTTTGTTATTCTAGAGTCAACAATCAAAATTAGATGCAAACTATTAGTCTAAGTTGTTTGACTTATGTGCTTGTATGCCTACTTGTTTATATTCAAAGTATCATCATGTTACTAGTAGCACTTGCAATATAACTTAGGATATTACATATTGCAAAAGTGAAAGCGCCTAAAATCAATGTGATTAGTAGTCTTTTACACAACAACTTTGGTTATTGAAAAATACAAAGGTGAAAGAGCCTAAATTCAATTGTTGTAACGAGTAGCCTTTATTAAATGACTTGTGTCATTAAGTTAGTAAATGTGAAAGAGCCTAAGAATCATGTTAAACTTGTAGTATAATTGCTTTAGGTCTTATTGATTTAGACTTTGTTTGCATTTAAACTTTTAAACATATTCTTATATACATGTATTAAACTATATGGGTAACTAACCAACTATTCATATACTTGACCCAAATTTATTTTACATATGTAACAAGATAAGGTGCAAGCTATGGTGAAGACATATGATAAGCTTAGAGAATTTTTTTTGTTCAAAATTAGGGTAATCATTTTTTTGTTGTCAAAATGAAAATACCAAAAGTTTTTGTGTCAAATCAAAATATTCACACTTTTTTAACCAAAATGAAAAAATCAAAAACAAAAGTAAGTTTTTTTTTGGTTAAAATGAAATAACCAAATTACAGTAATCAAACTTTTATTGTCAAAATAAAAATATAAAAGCCTAACACTTAAACTTTTATGGTTAAAATAAAAGAACCAAAAGTTTAATACTCTTATTAAAATAACCAAACTTTATGTCCAGGAAAAAAAAAAACAAAAAAACAAAACAAGTTACTTTTCAAATTGTTGTTACTAATATAAAAAAAATAAAATAAAAGTACAGTATTTTATGATGAAGATTTGGGACAAAACTAAAAAGTAAAAACAATCCAAAAATTACTATTTCTTCACTTTCTGTTTAAGATATGTACTAGTAGTTTGTACCAATCTCGATGGATCATGTACACACACTCTTTCTATATATCGTTCGTGTTTGGTTCCTCTTTCTTTGATCTAGGGTTCTTGGTCTTCAAACGGCTTGGGATGGTGACGATGGCTGGCCGGAGATGTCAACAGGTGTTGCATCTGTAAAGAACAACTTGAAGGAAACCGACTTCAAGCTAGAGGAAAATCTCAATATCTTCAAGTCTGATAAATTAGGCGTCGATGAAATTGTTAACTCCAACTGTAATTTAACGAGAAGGTATGTATCCCAAAATGATTCATTTTCTCTCATATTAGTTCTAATTTTAGGGATAACAAGTACGTAATTGTACTGATTGTGATGTGGTTTAGAACTGTAGCTTTATAAATGTTGCTCGAATGTATATTGTTAATTGAAATGTATATATTGATTAGTTTTCCCAGTAACATTTGGAAGAACACAAATCCAATACTAATGCAACATTGTGACTTCCAGGTGTTTTGGTGCTGCAGGTGTGTGCTTCCAGAATATTGTGTATTATTTTTAGTGGAAATTTGAACTAAATATTCCTCTACCTCTATTTCAAACTTTCAATTGAAACATGTTGGGTTACACTGATGTGGATAAGAATAAGCTGACAAGAATAAGTATAGTAGATGTTTAGTGGAATAAGCTGATGTTGATTAGAGAACTTCATATAAGCAGTAAGAATAAGAGATTTGTAATAATAAGTTAATGTTTAGTGGAATGCACTGATGTTGATTATAAAACTTAATGAAAATTTTTGATCAATTTAACAAAGTAACTTTGTATCAACGAATAGTCACTACATGAAAATCTTTTATTGACTGGGAAGAAATATGTGTTCGTTCAGGTTTGTTTGGACCATGAACACTATGCTTTGCATGCTATTGAGATATTAAACAATTTAAAAAAAAACAAAAAAAAAAATAATAACTAAACCTAAACAAAAATTACACCATGAACATTATCAGCAACCTTCTTCAACCCATAGCTTCTATCTAGCTTTCACTTTCTAAGTTAGTTTTTAATAAAGCAGAATAGCTTAATGTTTTCATCTTTTGTTTGTTAAGTGTATATCTGTAACCACTTTGTTATCTTTTGCTCCTTGAATTTTGGTAAATGTGTTTTGTTGAAGCTTTCAAACAAGTTCACTTTTGAGTGTAATTTGCCAATTTGGTACTTTCATATTGATTGTGTTTGTTTATAGGCTTTTGATGTATGGAATCAAAGGGACATCAACTTGACTTTTATATGCATGGAATCAAAGCCCAATTAAGCAACTTTTAAACCTGTATTACTAAAACACCATTATGACATTCATACTAAAATTTCATTCTAACAACTCACCACCTAGAATTAAACGTCACTAAGCTCTATTATGTAAATTGCACACAAGTTGTGCGCATCTATAGCTTTGAAAACATATATATGTTGGTTGATAATGCAGATTTTTTATATCGAGTTAACCCGCTGCATCGCGCGGGGTGAGAAGAACCTAGTTAATAATAATTTGAAACTGTTCCTAGTGTGAACTCCTAGACTAGTAACATGTACATTACCAGTGTACAGAGTTCTGCTGGTATTTGTACATAAGAAACCCGAGTCTATAAGCTAACTCAAAACTTGTTAACTAACCCACAGAGGGCTAACCATTAGCCAATACGGCTAATCATTAACCAGCACATGTCAATGTGCGAGATGCTTGAGTAATGGTTTGTTTAAAAAAGCTAACTATGCACTCGCCTCATCAGTGTACAAAACACATAGTAGGTTGACAGGTCTAGCTACAGAAGAACACTAAACATATCGTCTGTCTATATGCGTGAACATGATAGGATAAGCATTACAAGTAGACATGGTAAAGTTTACATGGGGAAATTATTTTCTACAAAACGCTATGGTGTAATTATGCATACCAGTGACTGAGCTTGAAAAAAAAAAACTCCTAGGGGGATCAAAGGATTTTTAGGAATAAAAACAGAGGAAGCTGGAATCAACACCTATAAAATTTTCCAACGAAATACTGTTGAAGATATGCGTACCCGTTTTGTAGATGCAACCGATTGATGAAACATAAATTTGTAAATCACTTGGATATTTCTAAGAATCGGGAAATTACTTTCACTTTCAGAACAGACTATTTTGATGGAACTCTCAAAATGTTTAAACATATAATACTTAGAAAGTTAAGAATGAATTTGATACGAATCTAAGAAGAAACTGTTCCAGTCAATTTGCCCTAATTCTCTCTGTTTGTTCGTATGAATCTCTCTAGGTGTGTGTTTTTCTATGTGGTTTTGTGTGTACCCTTTATTTCGGTTTTTGTACCCTTTTCTATATTATGAAAAAGTTACAAACAACCTTCAAAACCACAAACAGACCAACAACCCAAACAAACTTAAATCCAATAGTTTATCAAATAATTGATTAATATAACCAATTAAATAACAAACACAAGTAGAAACCTTTAATTAGAGCACAAGTTAATTCAATATCACAAAAAACCTTTGATAATGCTAAAATTATCAACAACTACTAAATCGATCCTTTTGAGTGGAAAAACAACAAGGGTCAGGCCACCCCGGGCCCATGGAAAACTTTGACCCTGATGCATATGCAGGTTATAATAACCGACCACTTGATAGAATACTACAAACACAAGTACACAACAATAATTAAATGGCCAGAGAGTATAGAGATATGGCCAATGCGATTTACACAGTCGATAACGGTCCTTGGTGCTACTTGAATAAGCAAAGAAACAACCGTAGAGCCTGAACTAAGAGGCCATAACTCATGCTGCCTGCAATTGTACGTATAAAACATAGATGTATGTGTGCTTACATGCATGGTACATAGATAAGACTCCCAAATATAAAGATATCTTGAAAATAATTGTATCTATAGTAACTATTCTATGGTAACATGTTTTTATATACATGTATCAGACATACTTGTGACCCAAATATCATGTGGCTATGATACAATCAAACACAACAGACTACTTGTCCACTTTTATAAAAGAACATGTTGATATTTTGACATTTTTGAAAGAAAATCTTTACCAGTCAACCATCCATGCCAATCCGCGGAGTTTCTTATAAAAGAGGAGGCGATGCATCTTTTTTCTAACATTGATCTTCAAGTCATAGTTTCCAAAATTTTGTTGCTCTTCTCGAATTTCCACAAGGGATTCGACAACAGCGCTGTTGGAGTCATCAACGTCGATAAGCTCAAGAGTTGAGATGTAACCGATTTCAAGAGGGATCTCTTTTAGATGTCGGCATGCATCAAGTACTAGCTGTGTTAGACATGGGAAGTTAGTACTAGAAGCGTCCCACTGCTCGATTTTTAAGCCCTGCAGCTTCAAGAATTTTAGTTGCTGAAACGGGACGTCACCAGTTTCCCATTTGGGTCCCAAAAATGCATGCTCTAGTATATTCAGAACCTCTAAGTTTGGTAAAGATTGAACAATTGACATATCACTCCAAGGAAGACAGCATCCTGACAATGAAAGTTTTTTTAAAGAATCAGGAAATGTAACGTGATTCTTTCGGAAGTTTATATTCATCCACATCAGTGTTTCAAGGGAACTGAGTAACTTGAAGTCTTGATAGTTGTTTGCAAGAGTCGTACATGTAAGCTTCTTGATACGAGGAAAACATGTATCCCAACTTTTAGCTGCATCAATCAAAGCAACATTGGAAATGGTTTGCAAATTCATTGGTTTTTCAACTGAAGGAAAGTAAATATAGCCATCACTCCATAAATGCCTCAAATTAACCAAGTTTGATATGGTTTTTGGTAAGTGAAAACGTTTAGAAAATTTAAAAATGATTGTTTGAAGGCTCCAAAGATTGCATATCGAGGATGGAAACCCTTTTGTATACCAAAACGCAAGTACCTTAAGTGAACAAGTAATCCTATAGCTAAGGGGAAGTCTTGTAGTTGACACTTTTGTAGATCCAACACCATTAGAAGACATGTTGTTATGTAACCACAAAAGTGAATGAACCCATGGGAACGGTTGATGAGAAAAGTTGTTGAATTTGAAGACCCTGTTTGTGAATATACGACGTGGCTTATATTCTCCCATAGACGAAAAAGAACTCCTTGGATTGTCTATTTTCAGGCAGAAATGTTCTTGTTGTGCTCTTTGCAAGCAGAACTCCCTCAGAAGATCATGGACAGAACAAGTTTTGATGGCACGATTGAATTTTCTATCTACAACGGTTACAAGATTCCTATCGACTAGTTCCATCAGGTAATCCTCTCCAATTTCTTCTAAGCTTCTCTTTCCATCTTCTTCTATAAATCCCTCTGCCATCCATAGCCAGATCAGATGTTGTGCTTGAAATCTATGGTCTTCTGGGAAGCCACCAAAATAGAGAAAGCAGTTTTTCAAGTGAAGAGGTAAATGGTCATAACTCAAAGCCAAGACATCCACGTTCCCGGTTTGATCACTCATAATGTAAGAACCGACACATTCAGCTATTCTTTGCCATGAATATGTGCTCATTGCTTCTTTTGCGAGAACTCCTGCTATGGTAGCCACTGCAAGTGGCAAGCCACGGCACTTCTTTGCAATTTCCTTTCCAGGTTCGATCAATGATTTTGGGAAATCGTCGCGGTGGAAGACCTTCTTACAGAGCAGTTCACAACTTTCTTCATCAGTCAAAAGTTCCAACTGATGAACAAAACCATGTGATTTTGCATGTAAAGCAACTTCATTGAGACGACTAGTTAGCAAAACTCGACTTCCCTTGTTATTATTTGGGAAAAATAGTTTGAGGTTATCCCAAGCTTTAATGCTCCAGATATCATCAACAACAATCAAATATCTCTTGCCTATAAGACTTTTGTGCAACTTTTCGCGAAGTCTTAGGGCACTTGCATTTACAGGGTCGAAGTCAGGGCAAACGGATGCCAGAAGCTGAATCAACAAATCATGTGTTTCATACGTTTGAGAAATAGTCACCCATGCTCTGATATGAAAATGGTACACAACAAAAGGATCATTAAATACTTTGGTAGCAAGGGTAGTCTTTCCTAGTCCCCCCATACCAACAATAGATACCACATCCAGTTGCTTTTGATCTTCAACCAGTTTGTCCCGTATCAGCTCAGCATCGCGGATGAGCCCCACAACCGTTTCTTCCAATACTTTCTTCTTTCCTAACGGATATCTAGTGCGGGACGTTCCAGCAAAAGCAGTTTGTTTTTGTGATTTCAGGCTATCAATGCTTCTAGATGAATCCATTTTCAGGTTATCAAAGACAGTATGGAGTTCCTCTTTGATAGAGTTGAGTGATCTCATCACATCTTTAAGATTGAGTAATCCTTTTGAATTGATCTCTTATTTTTCGTACAATTTAGGAAGTACTTAACAGAACCATAGATGCTGTGACGTGTTTTTGGCTTTCTGTAGTTGTAGTATACAAAGAGACCTACAATATTATGTGCCTCTTGTGCTACATCTTTCAATCTTATCTTCAGATTTCTTACTTGTTCCATCTCATGTATGACACTTTGTTCCTCAACAAACAAGATTTGGATAATGTCGCCTAGCTCTTGATAAAGCCGCTGCATTTGAGGCCTTTTCGATAAAATTGTCTCGCAGTTGACTACTGGATGATTGTTGTTGTAACTCAGCTGCAACAAGTTCTCCATGAACAATTCCAGTCCTGTGTATGGCATCTTTTCTCCTTCAGCAAATCAAATCAAGAGTTTTTTTA
The DNA here is from genome assembly GCA_009363875.1 of Mikania micrantha. NCBI lineage: Eukaryota > Viridiplantae > Streptophyta > Magnoliopsida > Asterales > Asteraceae > Mikania > Mikania micrantha. The sequence continues at coordinate 74,413,886 of CM018681.1, read as the reverse complement.
TGAGTTTAATCAATTAAGCAGTTCAGTAAGCACAAAAGTCGCTTAGTTTCAAACAAACACCCACAACTAAGAATTGAATCCAACTTTAAACATGGATAAAACCAACTTTTTTATTTTGAACGGCCAACTAATCAACTGCCAGGCACTCCGTACGCGGCCCCCAATGGCTAAAGGATGCACAAGCTGGCCACTAGTCCAGACGGACGGAGCCCCTACCCACCAGCCACCAATTCCAGAGGAAATCCGACCCAAGCACCCGCCCAAAGACACGACCATGAAAGGCCGGTAAAACCGGGTGGGATCAAGAATAAGAATATATAAAAGGAAAATAAGACATTCATAAGTAACAAGAAGAATCTCCAGACTAATATAATCAAAATTAAAGGTGTGGTGTTATACTTACAAATTACAATTTGAGGACAATGAGATTATCGTTTGATTGATTAAAGAAGATGATTGATCGGAGTACTCGAGAAAGATTAAGTTGATTGATTTGAGGACAATGAGAGTGTGCGTCGACGAAGACTCCTGAGTCAACCGAGATTTTTTTTTTTCTTCTTTTTTTTTTCCAAAATATTGCTCATTAATGATGATCGACCCATCGCCGGTAGTCGTCAGCTCCTCGCCTCGCGTTAGTCAACTATCTTTTTATAATTCATACTATATGATATTTAATTAAAAGGAAAGTATTTTGAATACTATTTATTATTTTTTTGAACGAAAATTTGGATCATGGAAGCCCTATTTCATCCATGTCATGTCTTAACCCGTGACCTCCTCAATATTAAAGTCACATCGTACCTTTCCTTAACCACTTGATCTGATCAGGATCATTGGTGAATAATATCTATTAAACATGCCTAATACAAACATTTCTAACATATTGTTATTGTTATTGTCACGATCTTTCCCCTTATAAACTATGACCATAAAAGTCATGTAATTGTTATTTCAAAAATTTTATATATAGTAAATATTGGTTAAGTTAAAGTAAATAAACTTCTTAACCTAAAACGCCTAAAAAGGATCTTGAGCCTTTAGATCAATAATCAATGGCTAAAATTAAATCAAGTTGTTAGAGAGTATTTTAGTAATGCTTACTTTTGTTGACTTTTTATCAAATTCACCCATATTTTTTAAACATTCATAACTTTTACATACGAAATTATTTTTGAAAAAAATATATATATCATAAAAGCGATCATTTTTTTATCTTCAAAATTAGTATAGTTTTGCTATAGAAAAAAAAACTTGTTTTTTTAGTTCATTATGTCTTTTGTACCTAGCATTGCGTCTTTTGTGCAGATCATTGTGTCTTTTGTGTTTCTGATCAATGTTGTGTTTTCGTGAACAACTTAAGACGCAATGATATTGCATAATACATAATGTCAAACAAGGATGACACAATAACGAGTATAAATAACACAATGATCATTAAAAAAGACACAATTACCTGTAAAAAAGACACAATGACGAGTATGAACAATTTTGTACAGATTATCGTGTCTTTGTATTTACATTGTGTCTTTTGTATAGACATTGTGTTTTTTGTATAGACCATTGTGTCTTTTGTATTTTTGCACAATATTTTGCTTTCCAAAACAATTAAGACACAATTATGATATTGCAGAATAAATAATGTTAACCAAATATGGCACAATGACAATATAAATAACACATTGATATTTAAAAAAGACACAATTACCTGTTAAAAGACACAATTATTCGTAAGAAAAAGAAAATAATACTCAAACGTTTAAAAAGACACAATAACGATAATTAGACACAATGAACTGAAAAAAATTAATTTTTAGTAACAACATTATACTCGTTTTTAAGATAAAAACTGCATGTTTTTATGATATATTATTTTTGAAAAAAATAATATTGTATATAAAAGTTATGATCGTTTAAAAAATGTGAGGGAAAGTGGTTATGACTAAATTACCCTCTAACAACTTTTCTTTTTGAAATTTTAAAATTTTCCTCTTAAATTTAATCTCATGATCTAATGGTTAATAATCTTTCTAAGACTTTTTAAAATAAAAAGTCTATTTAGTTAAACCTAATTATATTTGTAAAGCCAAATATTTTAAAAGGTTATTCTAATGCATGTATATATACATATGTGTGTAAGTAGAAAAAAAATAGAATGTAGCTACATTCTTAGGCTACTAGGTACTGGTGTATGTTTGATGTATCAAACGTCTTCTAACCTAATTCCCACATAACATTTAGCACATAAGTTCACATTGCATCTAAATCATGCCTATTAAGCTTAAAAATTTGCATCATGTATATGTTTTTGACTCTAAGAATATGTTTTTGTAATAAGCATATGTAACATCCCAAAAAGTTTACAAAATGTAAAAGAAAAGTAAAAATTAACTCACTTGTATAAGGTCTATCTTGTCCAAATGTCTTTGTAGTTGAAGAAGGAAAGCTAGCAATCTTTCCCTAATGTTTAAAACATATGTCTTAGTCTAAAGTTCAAATGTTATCTTAAATATATGACTTCTATGGAATCCTTAAAGTTTTAATCATTGATAATGTTTAACTAGCTTAGAATAACAATTTTGGGAATATTTAATTATTAATTATAATTAAATATTCTTAATTGTATATAATAAATAGGTCAGAATATTTTTAGTATTCCATTTATTTATTATGATGGTCTAAGATTATAAATTTATGCCCCAAGGATAATGGTTTAATTTATTAAAAGGTATTTATATAGAATAATTAAATTATTATGTGTAATACTTTGATTGTTTAAAAGGTTTTGATTTTTAAAAATAATCTATTGATTTTAATAAAAAATTTCAACAAAATAATATTCATTGTTTCTTGTTTTATAACTTTATAATATCACTTTTTCAAACAATTTTATAAAACCATAAGTTATATAATTTGTATTGGTTTAAAGATGTTTAAAATTTGTATTTTCAAATTTGTAAACCATATTGTAAAGCCTAAATAGTTGTTCATCTTTAATTGACGAAGCTACAGTCGTATTGGTAGGGGAGGGCGATGAACGAATGTGGTATTTACGTATGGGGTTTATGTATGTGTGTTTGGAATTCAAAGGTTAATAAAAGGGTATGTTTGACACAATGTGTAAAGATAGTAAAGTTGAGTATATATTTAACTAGGTTAGTAACCCATGTAATACACGGATTAAATAAAGAAATATAACGAATAATTATTAATGAAAATTTAGAAAATACAAGATGATATTTAATATAAAATACGATTACAATTTCATATGATTTAATATTTTAAGTATTTAAATAATAACATTATTTCTTTAAGGGGCAATTTTGTAGAAACATAACCAAGTTTCAATTTTGTTCTAATTAAATCACTCAAACTTTTTTTTTGTTTCAATCAGATAACTTAAGTTTATTTTATGTTTCAATCCTAGATATGTGACCTATATAACTTGTAATCATAATTTTTTTATTGTATGATTACATGGAAATAACATGGATTTTGAAAGATAATTTCAACATTATTTAAAAATTGCTAAAAAGTTTAAAAAATAACAAGTTGGGAATATTTTCAAAAATTTTTGGGAAAATACTCGATATTTTCACAAACCAGTATTGAGAAAGTTGAATATTGCAAGTTGAAGTTGAGGTAACATCTTCAAGATCGTAAAATTCTTTAAAATCTGAACGACAAATGGGCATTACAATCAATGTGATTTCAATCCTTCGATTCTTTTAAAAGCAGCTCTTATTCGCAGCATGTTGGACCCCTTTCACGTAATCAATACTCAATATTTTCACAAACCAGTATTGAGAAAGAACAATCGTGGTTTTCCGGTTGAAGATGACAAAACTGTCGTTATCGAGTGGTGTTTCCAGTCGTGCGTTTCTGGTGGTTGCTTTTCCTGCAGTGGCTGAGTTACCGGTCATGCGCTTCCGATTGTGAGTTTCCGATGGCTGCGTTTCCGGTGGCTGCTTTTCCGGCGGTGGCTATGGCTGTATCGGTGAAGAAGATGAAGAGTTCCGACGGTGGCTATAGTTGTCTTGGTGAAGAAAATGAAGAATAACCGCTCTAAAACTTTGTTTTTAGTTAGATTTGTGAATTGTGAGTTATAAAATTTGACCTATTATCTAGGTTTTTTATCCAGGATTAGAAGATAAATCAAACTTAAGTTATCTAATTAAAACAAAAAAAAAGTTTGAGTGACTTAATTGAAACAAAATCTAAAGTTGGTTATGTTTCTATAACATTTTCCCTTTCTTTAAATACTAACTTTTTTTGTAGTTTATTTTTCTTTAAACATTGTGTTTCAAATAATTGTTTTAGAAAATTTTATAATTTATAATAATTTTTTTTAAAAAAAAGTGTGTTTTTAATATTAATATATTTTAATGTCTTTATTTTTATTATAAAAATGTATAAAAAGTATATATGATATTTAATATTATATGTATTTAATATGAGAGAGATGTGGGACATGAATGTTGAGATGCTCTAAAATTATGTCATGTAGCACTAAAAACTTTTATTTATTAGTACAATTATTACGTATGTTCAGTTTTCGAATCGGACTCGAAAAAATCGAAATTTGATTCGATTTTTATTCGAAAATCACCAAGTCGATATTCGATTCGAATTTTCATATTCAAATTCGATTCGATTCAGAGTATAATATCAAATTTCGAATATCATATTTTCAATTCGATTCGAAATTCAAATAAAATTATTTATATATATTTTTATTATATATATTTTTATTTCGAATCGGATTTCGAATATATTTTTATTTTATATATACATGTAATTACTATATTTAAAAATTAAGTTTTTTAGTTAGGTACTTTAGTCTATAAAAAATGAAGTCCTATTACACAAATGTCGACCCAATTATACATTACCAATAATTTATCAGCTTAAATGTTATCTCTAGTATTACAAATTAAATGTTGGTTATTTGATATTTTAAATGCATAAACATGTATAGCAATTATAAACAATATTTTTAATTAAATTTGAATCAAACTAATTCAAATTCAAATCGAACTCCATTCGAATTCGAATTCTGAATGCGAATACGAATACGAATCGAATTCAAATGCTCTTAAAAAATTCAAAATTCGAAATCATTTAATTCGAAATATTCGAGTTATTCGAAATTCAGTTTGATAAACACCCCTATTTCCTGGCAAAGACTAAGAAATTTAGTGTTCTGTTTATTTGTAACAAGAAATGAATGACAGGTTGATGTAATTGAAGTTAGAATAAGTATTTCTCTCAAACACAAGAATAATCAACCAATTGCCAAGTGCCACTTTTGAGAAAAAATTTCAAAAACGCTTTAAGCATGTGTTACTGTGTTGTGTAAACCACCCCAACCCTCTCCTGTATTAAGCAAAATAATCTTTTACAAGCAATGTGATTGATAAGTTTTGATTGAAATGCAAAAGTCAAAAGTTTGACTTTTTCAAGACAAAGGGAGTGAACCAAGAGCATTAAACTGATTAAGCTTTCATTTGACACCTACCCACAATCTACATAAAATCATATTACATACATATCAGCCAAATAGTCCCCAAGTCATAACTACTCAGTCTTGCATCATTACACATATCAAATTACACAAAACATCCACACAACAAAAGTGAGCAATTGATCAAAACTATATAAAGAGTAATCAGCAGCACTTGATCATTCAGCAATGAAAAGTCAACTTTGACTAAAATCTTGTGCAAAAGTTACAGTATGGAGCACGCTCTTTGACCCTTTCGCTTCTTTTTCTTCTTTTGCTTCGGCGGCTGCAGAACCACTTTAATGGCTGCATCGAAAACAGCCTTCACATTCTGCAAAATCCCAATTTGGTCAAGATCACGGTTGACTTTTTTTCTCAGGAAGTATAAAGAAATTAATTTCAGGATAATTTCATATACCCCTTAAGACTTGCATGATAAATCACTTTACCTGACCAAAAAAACTGATATCAAGTTTGCCCCTTCAATACACTTAAAATTTCATTGTTACCCATTTCATTATATACAAATAATAATACGACAAATATACCCCTTCTCTTTCTCCTTACACTCTAAACTCTCATATCCTAATGCAAACCATAACAGAAGCTTATAAATGTCATAAACTTGAAAATGAGTATATTTGATATTATGATTTTTTTTTGTTAGGGGAGTGTATGATATCATATCATGTTTTGCAAGAAACGTATGAAATTATCTTTTCTTTCCTCTTTCGTTGTCAAAATTGCATGTTACTCATGGTCAAATTGTAAATTAAGCATGGAAATTATCATGGGATTGCATAAATAAATCAACACCTGCTGCGTTTTTGAACTACATTCTATATAAGCCGGAGCACCAATTAGCTTCTTCAACTCCTCTCCCTATGCAAGAAAAAAAGTATCATGATTAATAACACGATGTGGTCAATATCTTCCATAATCCTTATGATGAATAGTGGTCAAAAAAGAATATGAGAAGTATCCTATGACATAGCATGAAGGACGTTTGAGCTGACAGGTTCTTGAACATTATACATCTTAAGAGGCTATTTTTCCATAATAACAAAGGGAAAAATTGCATTATAACCCAACAAAAGAATTAATATTACATATACACATTCAATTACTTAAAGTTTCACATTTACCCATTTCAAATCCTGATGCCAGTTTTATGGGAAGAATACAAGTATCATGAACTCAAAAATAGGTATATTTAATATTATCAGCTTTCGTCAAGGTTTAAAAGAACGGAATTGCGCCTCGAGGCGTTTTCACTCTGCCTCACAAGGCGTACGCCTCAAGGCGAAACGAGGCGTAAGTCCGAAGCGGTAGCAAATAAATAAATATTTTATAATATATATATCAAAAAAAATACTAAACATCAATTAAATAGCTTTTATAACTAAGATCAACATCATTCAATAAACATAAAAAGAAAAAAGTCTATAAAACATAAAAAAGACATGAAATGTTTAGAAAAAAGCATCAGCCCATATAGACCGCCTCGGCCCGCCTCGACCCGCCTCGGTCCGCCTCAGACCGCCTCGGCCCAGTGAGGCGTGCGTTTCTTTAGATCTTGTGAGGCGCCGCCTCAAAAACGTTTTTCCTCCGTTTCGCCTCGAGGCGCCGCCTCAGACCGTTTTTTTAAACCATGGCTTTCGTTGGTATAGATATGATATTTTCCCAAGTTGAAAATAATTACACATATGCATCTTGAAGATCATGTTTATTGGTGATAAGTTCTCTTAGAAGATTGCACCTTCCAGCATGAAGCAAAACAAGATTTATTTTTTGCCACAAGGTATACTGTATATAATGCACAAAGCATTTTCCAGAATGAAGCAAAACAAGATTTCATTTAGGTATAAGGTATAATGAATAATGCACAAAGCATGTGAGGCCCGTAAGTAGATGCAATTAAGAATTGTGTGAGGCAGCCTTAAACATTGTTCATCATTAAAGAATGCCTTAAGAGTCTATGCTCAAGCTAGAACTTTTGAAGAAGATTGCATGCTATCATATGAAGCTAAACAAAAAGTGATAGTAGAATGTACCTGAGCTGTTGTGATTGGAACGGCACCAGGATGGTCAGTCAAAAACTGTTTATCATCTCGAAGATCTGCAAAAATATGCACTTTACTTTCATTCATGTTGATGACATTGTGGATTGTATTTCATTCTCTACTTAATGCAAAATAATAGGTTTATTAGCAAATTTTGGTGATAAGCTATAGCTAAACTTGATGCTACAAAACCATCATCTCTCTCTCTCTCTCTCTCTCTCTCTCTCTCCCTCCCTCCCTCCCCCCCCCCCCTCCCTCCTCCCTCCCCCCCCCCCCCCCCCTCCCTCTCTCTCTCTCTCTCTCTCTCTCTCTCCCCCCCCCTCCCCCCCCCCCCCCCCCCTCCCTCGCTCCCTCCCTCCCCCCCCCCTCCCTCCCCCCCCCCTCCCTCCCCTCCCCCCCCCCCCCCCCTCCCTCTCTCTCTCTCTCTCCCTCCCTCCCTCTCCCTCTCCCTCTCCCCCTCTCCCCCCTCTCTCTCTCTCTCTCTCTCTCTCTCAAGTGTGTACAAAATTTGCAAAATATATACAAAAGATCATTTTTGTGATGAGAAGTGTCAATTCATGTCATGTAGCCTTCAAATTATACATGAAGGCTAAACATATATAGATTTCTAAGAACATCTAATTGTGATTTTTAATTCAAAATGAACTTGTTAACTCTACACAACAAAAAACCTAATTGAAGTATGATAATCTAACGCAAAATCATATGAATAGAACATTTATGGATTGCAATAATTTATGTCAAATAAAGGTTGAAGAAAGCTAACCAAGCTTTGTTCCAACAAGAATAATTGGAACACCAGGAGCATAGTGCCTCAATTCAGGAATCCACTGCGAGCATTGCAACAAACATAAAACAAATCCATTAAGTATTATTAAACAAGAATTGTAGTTAGCTCAATCATGCACCAAAATTCTTCTCGTGTTACTAACAAAGAGATTCTATTTAATGTTTGAGGTCAAAAGATTACAAAATATATAATATCTTGGATATTCCAAAATGAATTTCAAACACCTTTGAAAGTTTTAATCATTTTTATCATGAAGAAAACAGAATTGTTTTAGTAAACAAGTAACTGTACCAAGTCAAACTCAAAACCCTTGTTATCTCATTAAAAACAAGCCATGGATTATTTTTCTTCATTCTATGTAAAATTTCATAATTTTATTTTTTTGGTAATAAATAAAATTGGATTCTTTCAGTAAAATAAACAGTCAATTAAAAAAAAAAGTGAATCACCTTTTTGGAGATGTTCTCATAGCTGGCCTTGCTAATGAGAGAAAATGCAAGTATGAAAACATCAGCACCACGATAGCTCAATGGCCTCAATCTATTGTAATCTTCTTGTCCTGTTCACAACAATAACATAGATTAGCATAAAATAAAATAAAAAATAACAGTTTTCCAGATTATAATCAGCTAAGAAATCAACCTGCAGTGTCCCACAACCCAAGATTGACTGTGCTTCCATCTACTACCACATTTGCACTAAAATTGTCAAACACCGTTGGCACATAATCCTGTTATATAAAACTTGGTAAGAATGTAAGATATTGATTAAGGACTTATCCCATAAAATAAACATATTATTACTAGAAATACTCGACACTCAATCCAAGCATGCATCAAATTATTGTACCATGTAAAAAATACATATTCTACTTCTTAAAGTATTTGGCTTTTTATGGTATTAAGTTATTAATCCTTATCTCAACAATCAGATTTTTACATCAATTGTTTACATGGTTATTTAATTATGATAACTTTTTTTTTTTTCAAAATGACAAAGTATGTAGGTGTTTGATGGTGTTAACCCCTGAGATAAAAGTAAAGGTACCCAACTATTTCAAACATCAACTGCTTTTGTTTACATGTTTATTTAATTATGATAACTTTGAGCCTAAACAATCAGAAAAACAAAAGCAGTTGATGTTTGAAATAGTTGGGTAACTTTACTTTTATCTCAAGGGTTGACACCATCAAACACCTACATACTTTGTCATTTTGAAAAAAAAAAAGTATCTTAAACCAATTTTGGTATACTAGAGTCCTTCAACTTGTTCACTATACATGTTAACTTCATAATAATGACTTGTAACCCACTAATCTTCCTTTTGTGAATGTATTTCTGAAATTCACAAGTGAACATTAAAATTCTAGCAATGACCAGGAAAAGGACCGATTTGTAAGCCATAAACCACATAACTAGTGTTGATTCCATTTCTGCTTACTGCAATTTACCATTTTTTGTATAATTGTTCATCTAGAAAAATAATTTTAACGTTATTTTAGTTATTTGTGAAAATAACGTTAAAATCATTGGGATGATCAACTTCAAACGATAACTTTGAGCCGGGGACTCTTTCGGAGCAGCCTCTCTATCCCAATTGGGATAGGGGTAAGGTTTGTATCTATCCTTCCCCAGACCCTACTGAAAAGTGGGAATATACTGGGTAAGGTTGTTGTTGTTGTTCATCTAGAAAAATTGGAAAGAGCAATAAATTCAATGTAATTGTCAAATTGGACCACCTACAAGAACCTTCTCACCAGGGCAATCAGCCCATAGACACAGAGTGTGATAGTTGCTATTCCCTATATCCCAATCTATTTCAAGCAAGTTGCATTTGTAGGGGAAAAAAATGAAGGTGCATCTAATACACCACCCTCTTCAATCCTCATGAAAAATAAAGAAACTTTAAACATACGAACCCATCCACACACACAGATAATTAGGAAACCTTACATACAAATTAGCATTTACCAAGAACATCAGTAAGCATTTAAAGAAAATTTCATGTGAACTCCAAAAATTTAACAAAAATTAGGTCAACATAGAACTTGATAACGTCAATTTAGGGAAAATTAACTTGTTAGAAATGCGAACAAATAGGCAAAGAAAAAACTACAGAAATACAATCGATTTAAAATTGAGTTGACTTTACAGTGGGGAAAGTGTTACTGGTGTAAGAAATGAGCATACACGTCTTCCCAACAGCTCCATCGCCGACCGTCACACACTTTATAAACCGAGATGCGCTCATTCTTCACCTTTTTTCCGATAACCAGAGTTTAATTTTGACCAAATTCAACAGCTAAGATTGTTCTCCCCCTCTTGATTAATTACTCTTTCCTGTAGACATTGAAGCCATAATGTAAAACCTAATGTTTCCCACAGTAACTGCACAAATCAAGATCAAAATTGTCAGCCAGAATTCAATGATTTGAAATATTTCATGAAAATACCGTGAATTGGGGAGGAATGTGAAGCACCTCTTTTGAGAGAGAGAGAGTTGCAGGAATCTTTCACAGCCAGCGATACTTTTAAGGGTAAATTAAAATTAGATTCTCTAATTATGAAATAGGTAAAGGCGACAAAATTAATGAGAAACAATATGTTTATTATTTTTTTTAAATAATAAAATTAAAAATTAGAATGAAGGTTTTATTATTATATTTTATTAAATAAAACATATAACTGTTAGGATTAAATCATCAAGTATTCAACATTTTTTTATGTTTTATATTTGCATTGATCATGTTGTTTCAAACCTATCAAATATAATAAGACATAAAGAGCAAAATGTGTTCAAATAAAACAATATATATTAAAAAAAGAAATTATTGAGATGATTTTTATGGTTTTAGTAATTATACTCTTGGTTCTTATGTTTTATAAATTACACATATGATTTCAAAATTTTTAAACATTTATAATACATGCATTGCTTATATCACCAAATTACTCTCACATTTTGACCAAATTATTTTCACATAAAACTCTATGTGTTAACAACATGCTCGGTAGTGGGGGTTTACGTATACATTAAACATTTGCTAATAGTTGTTATTTCAATGTCAAATCATAAGACATCAAAAACCTCAATTGCAAACTCATGTCATAACAACACATATACCCCTTTAAAAGATCTAAAACATCAGTAAATTACACTAAAAATATATAAGTTGGGTGCAATTTCGAATCTGAGTCCGTAGTGACAACATGTATTGTAAAACATGAAATATATGTTGTAAAAATGAGTGTTGAAAAGTTCTAATACAAGTACAGACGTAACAATATATGCAACCTTAGCTATAAAAAAGTTAATCTGAAAGATTAAATAAGCTTGTTAGAAATTTTTGTGTCTAAAACTAAAATACTTAAATTTTTACATCAAAAAAAAAAAGTTTATTACTTCGAAATATATGCTACAAAAATGAAAACTCAAAATTTACTATTAAGTTTGTGTACAAAATTAACATACCTAAACTTTTTTAACCAAATATAGAAACCAAAAGTTTAATATATAAACTTTTATGACAAACCGCTTGTAAGATATACAAGATTACCTTGTAAAAAAGCAAAGCGAAGATTAAACAACCTCGAATTTATGTTGAAGCATATTTACCAAACGAGTTACACCTGAAATTCGACATATATGTTTTACTAGACCCGCAATCTTATTACATAGTATTTATTTAATAGACGAAACATATACAATTAGATAATAATTATTATTATTTATAACAAACAATATATATTATATTATATTATATAAAAATTCTTATTACATATATATATATATTAATTTCAAGTATACATATAACATTGTTACATCTATCTTATATAATAAATCAATATTTTTGTTTGCTACATGTCATGCAATGGAGCATGTTTCATTTTTGTTTCCCTCATATAAACTTGGAGCATTAAATCATTTATTTAATACTCCTTAATTAATAGTGATAATTAATAAATTTGAAAAATAATTACTTTAACTTATTTTCTTATATTTAATAAATTATGTATACAAATAAATAATTAAGTCATGAATATCTTACACTTTATAAACCGAGATGCGCTCATTCTTCGCCTTTTTTCCGATAACCGGAGTTTGATTTTGCCCAAATTCAACAGCAACGATTGTTCTCCCCCTTTTGATTAATTACTCTTTCCTGTAGACATTGAAGCTATAATGTAAACCCTAAATGTTTTCCACAGTAACTGCACAAATCAAGATCAAAATTGTCAGCCAGAATTCAATGATCTGAGAATATTTCATGAAAATACCGTGAATTGGGGAGGAATGTGAAGCACCTCTTTTGAGAGAGAGAGAAAGAGAGTTGCAAGAATCTTTCACAGCCTGCGATACTTTTTTTTTTGAACGGCGACGATCCTACATACCACGCATGTTGTCTTAACAGGGCTCACCGGACAGAGGTAAGACGCGGCCACATCAGATGCGCGGGAACCCCGTGGAATAAGTAAACCCTCGCCCCCCATTGGTCCAGAACCAGAGATTAAGCTCAAGATTCCTTCCCTCACCTGGATGTCCTTTAAATTGCCTCTGGCAGGACTCGAACCCATGACCTCTCGGTCATAAGGCAAAGCCCTAACCAGTAGGCTAGCTTTGCAGGACCCTGCGATACTTTTAAGGGTAAATTAAAATTAGATTCCAATGTTTTGAAAACCGGACCGGACTGGACCGTACTGGCTGGTAAGACCGGTGGTTGAACCGTTTTTTTTATTTTTTTATTGTTTTTTCTATTTTATATATATATATATTTATAAAATGTATATAAAATCATCCGGTTCGACATGTCCGACCGGTCTGATATCTGACCAGTAAGAAGACTGCTTCGACGTCCGGTCTGGTTATGAAAACATTGTTAAATTCTCTAATTATTAAATACTCTCTTTATGTATATATTGGAATAAAAATATGTAAAGGTGACAAAATTAATGAGAACCAATATGTTTAATTTTTTCTAAATAATAAAAATTAGAATGTTAGGTTTTATTATTTCTTTTTTTATTATATAAAACATATAACTATCACGATTAAATCACTTTATCAATTGTTCAACAAGTCGTTTTTATGTGTTATATTTACATTGATCATGTTGTTTCAAACCTATCAAATATAATAATAGTTGTTTTGAAGCCTAAAAATAAAGAGCAAAATGTGTTCAAATAAAACAATTATATATATCTTAAATACTAATGTCGGTGCTCCCTACTAAACGATAAACAAGTATTCTTTAATATATATATTTGTTGCTCAAAATTGAAAACAAATGTAACCTAGATTAGTTGGTAAGGTTAGTAGCAAATCTTTCAAAGTGTCACGGGTTCAATACTATGCGATGACATGCAACCTTTTTTCTTTTCTTTTTTTTCTCTTTATTATATGTATTTGTTGTTAAAAAATAAAAGCATATGCAACCTAGATGAGTTAGTGAGTTTTTTTAGCAAACTTTCGAAAGATTACGTCTTCAAAGCTCTGCGTTTTCTTTTTTCTTTTTGTTTTTTTACCTTTTTCCTACTCTTAAAATATAATTCGGTTAATGTTGCTAAATTATTTTGATAACTTTATCTAGGTATAAATATTAATCAGGATCGAGTCAGTTTATATTTTCAGTCAAGAAATTATAATCCTACAACTTCCAAAACTTTTAGAACTTTCATTTTTAATCCATAAGTTTTTTAAAAAAATTTTTTAAGAAATGCTTTTTTCTTCTCCTCAAGTTTCTAAGTTTCAGATTTATTCTTTTTGTTTCTTAATTATTGGTCTTTATTATGAGGTTGACAATTTCACTCTTCAACTTTCAAAAATGCCATTTGGACCCTTACGAGTTTCTAAAGTTTTGATCTTACATCTTATGTGTCGGTAGGGGTGTTCAGAAAAACTGAAAACTGTTTAAAACCGATAGCCAAACCGTATCCGTAACCGAAAAAAATTGAACCGAATTCTGAATTCGATTTTCGGTTCAGTTCCTAACCGTATCCGAATTCCGAATTAGGTTTTCGGTTCGGTTAACGGTTTTAGATTTTTTTAGAATTCGGTTTGTTCTGTTTATTCGGTTAACCTATTAAACCGAATTCATAATTAAATTTATTATTTTTATTAATAATATAAGGTTGAATTCGGTTAACCATTTCTCGAATTTAGTTCGGTTCGGTTAACGGTTAGGGGGGAATTTTGAAAACCGATTAAACCGAACCGAACAAACCGTTAACCGAACCGATGAACACCCCTATGTGTCGGTATAAGTTCGAAAAATCAATTCGAATAAACTTTTTCAGAAACGATTTGTGTTATATATGTTTTCTGTTGATCTAAATTTAAGGGTAATTTTGTTCGGAAACAACTTTAGTCAAATATAATACATTTCATTCGACAAAACAACTTTGAGACGCCGCCGCAACGCGCGGCGGTAAAATTACTAGTATATATATTAAAAATGAAATTATTGAGATGATTCTTATGGTTTTTTAGTAATTATACTCTTGTTTCTTATGTTTCATAAATTACAAACATGCTTTCAAAATTTTTAAACATTTATAATACATACATTGCTTATATCATCAAATTACTCTAACATTTTGACCAAATTATTTTCACATAAGTACTCTATATGTTAACAACAACATACTCACTTAAAAACTCACTTTGAGTGGGGTTTACGTGTACACCAAACATTTTCTAATAGTTGTTATTTCAATGTCAAATAATAAGAAATCAAAAACCTCAATTGCAAACTCATGCCATAACAATACCCCTTTAAAAGATCTAAAACATCAGTAAAAAACATTAAAAGAACCCGAGTCAGTAGTGACGGCATGTATTGTAAAACATGAAATATATGTTGTAAAAATGAGTGTTGAAAAGTTCTAATACAAATACAGACGTAACTATAAAAATTAATCTTAAATATTAAAAAAGGTTGTCATAAATTTTGTGTCTAAAACTAAAATACTTAAATTTTTACATCCAAAAAAACCAAAAGTTTATTACTGTGAAATATATGCTACAAAAATGAAAACTCAAAATTTACTATTAAGTTTGTGTACAAAATTAACATACCTAAACTTTTTTAACCAAATATAACCGCTTGTAAGATATACAAGCTTACCTTGTAAAAAGCAAAGCAAAGATTAAACAACCTCGAATTTATGTTGAAGCATATTTACCAAACGAGTAAATTTGACATATATGTTTTACTAGACTCGCAATCCTATTACATAGTATTTATTTAATAGACGAAACATATACAATTAGATAATAATTATTATTATTATTTATAACAAACGATATATATTATATTATATAAAAATTCTTATTATATATATATTAATTTCAAGTATACATATAACATTGTTACATAATTAATAAATAACAAACAAGACAAGTCTAAGTTACGCTTGAACTTTAAAAACTACTCACATGTTGAACTCGAACTATATAAATACAACTTTAAAAGAAGCTGACTCAAGTTGAATAAATATAGCTCCAACATGATGAGCAACACTCTTTAATTAAACAAGTCGGGCTAAAACTTAGATGAGTTCGTACTTTTTTGAATTGTTGTCATCTCTAAGAAAAGCTATACTACAAACAATACAGTTTGAATTGAACTAACATCAACTAGTTGTTAGCTAAGAGAAGCTTGAAATGGAATTTTAGATCTTCAATCAAACAAATTTTGGTAACGGGTCACTATCACAACTCAAAATAGAAACACTTTGAACAACTTTTTGTGTCAACTATTGTAAATCAAAGAAAAGCTACATTGGTGGAAAAATGAGTGTTAAGAACAACCTAATCAGATTTTAAATCATATTTTATTGTCGAGTTAATTTTGGTGTGAAAACATAGATGAAATAACTGCATCACAACTTTATTTATAAGAAAACATAGATAAAAGAATAAACTTTAAAATAATAGCAACTTCTCACCTTTGTGTTTAGTTAACTTGCACATGTGTCTGTTTTAAAACAAAGTTTATTTCGAGAAGCCGAAGCACGTCACAATGGCGGACAATATCATATCTTAAAAGTTATAATAAAAAAATTTTAATTATAAAAAAATTTAAAATTAAAGATTCTTTTTTAATAGCAAACATCACGCGTCCAGCAGAAAACCCACAACTAAAAAAACCATATGTCTCAACTTTGAGTAATATTTGCTATAAAGAGAATCCAACTCAATAACTTTACATAAAAAAATCAAAAGACTATCACTAGTCTAGAAAGCCTATAGTAAATTAAAGATTCTTACATTGGCAAATTTCCAAAGAAATAATAATTGTGTATATATACAAGGTGGGCATTCATATGCCAACAGAAAAATAAGTTGCTTTTATCAGTTTTTTTTTTAATTTTTAACTAGGCTAAAACTCTTGTGTTATATGACATTGATGTTACAAGGTAAGAAAGTTAGTGGCATGAGAATGCACTAAAAATAAGAAAATAAATAGAAACCATATCTTCACTCCTAAAACACCTATGAGTTATTTACTCAAAAGCAAATAATTAATATATCAGATATATCAAAATAGATTATGTGCAAAGAAGTTTCTCAACCAACTAAAGATTTGTTTACTTAATATAATTGAAATTATATCACATCTCTCAAAATAATTGATAAGTAAAATAGTATTATCATACCGGTTGGTTAATTGTTTAGCCAAAATAACTAATGAGTAATATCAGTTCTATCAAAACAGCTCACCCGTAAATCAAGTTGCTCACAAAAATTAATAAGCTAGTACTTAAAACAACTTATCGTATATCAGATTTCTCAAACCAAGAAATTTGAAATTGTTGAAACTAACAAACATAAAATTCATATTGAATGAATCAATAAGAGAAAATGCGTTATTTTAAACTGCTAATAATACTAGTTTTATACTAAGTGATTTATCTATTGTGCTTTCTCTTATGAACATCGAAGATAATAGGGATTTTCATATGCATAATAAAGACGACGTTGCGGAATGTCGAAAAATGAAGATTGGTTTCGTACCAGATCATCGTGATATGCTGGACTGGATAAAGGGCGTAGTAGCTGTTGTCACAGTAGTAGGGGTCCCTAAGACAGGAATTGTCCTAAAGTAACATCGATAATAATAGGGATTTTCATATACATAACAAATATGACGTTGTTATAACAATACATTCATATTTCAAAATAATATTGGAGTTCACATGATAGGTTGAGTACAAAGTAGCAAGTACCAATTACCATATCCCATGTGCATAGGATGAATCACA
Organism: Mikania micrantha; assembly: GCA_009363875.1. NCBI lineage: Eukaryota > Viridiplantae > Streptophyta > Magnoliopsida > Asterales > Asteraceae > Mikania > Mikania micrantha. The sequence goes on along the minus strand of CM018681.1, from coordinate 74,396,269 downwards.
CAAATGGCGTTAAAGTTATCATTTTCAAAATATAGCAAACTTTGGCATGTAACCAACCATCCACCCAATCTTATCTTTTCATCATCAACTTGTTTTGAGAGATTTTAAAAATTACCACAATATATAGAATGTTCTCTTATCACTTAGGTCTGTCTATTTTGGTTGCTAAACTACAATAAACACCAAACTACCAAAGCATGTTTGTTATAAACTTCTATCATACAATTGTGTTAAATAGTGTTTCTTTTCAAGAGATAAAAGGTTTGTCACTTGAAGAAAAATTTGTTTTGTTTCACATATTTAAATAATTGAATATACATGTATGGAGAAAAATTTGTGATGTATATTGAATTTGATTTTTTTAATATATATACATATATATATATATACATGGAAAAAATATATCATGTATATCAAATCTGATTTTCTAAATATATACAAGGTTAAAAACATGTGTATTACGCATGTTAAATAAATGAATTTTAAAGTTATTTATTTTAAATAACATATCATATATTTTATAAAGATAGTATTGTAATTTATAAATTTAAAAAATGGCTTGTATTGTAATCATATTATTTACTAAATTGATTGAAAAACATTTTTTATTATATCGTATATATTATGAAAAAAGTGTGTTCTAGACTAATTAAGAAGGTAAAATGATAATTCATTTTTTTTATTTCTTTTCTAAAATCTTGTTAGGAATTTTTTTTATTTTCTTTATTAAATACATATTGATTAAATTTATAATAGTTTATTTAATTTAACTTTTTTTAAAGCGGCTTCAAAACAAGCACTTTACACAAGTGTATTTTATCCATAACTAAGTTAACACATCGTGTATTACACGGGTTAAATATAGAGATATAATATATAAATACTAATGAAAATTTATACATTATAAGATGATTTTTAATAATATAATTAAAATTTAGTATTTCTTAAAACCCTAAATTTTTCAAAGTTTATTTTTTCAAACATTTCATTTTTTAAAATTTATAACATTTTTTTTAAAAAAAAAGTGTGTATTTAACATTAATATATTTTTGTTGTATTAAAAATCTTTTTTAATTTAAAATCGTATAAAAGATATATTTAATATTAGATGTAATTAATAACCAAATGACATTTGTTCTAATGGTATCAAGGCGTGTTAAGATGTTCCTCTCTAAAATATGTTAAAGGTTCTAGTCCCATAGTGGACAACGGTGGAAAATTTTGATGTTCAAAAAAAATAAGATGTAAATAGTAGAAGAGAGAGGTAAGAAAATAAAGTTGAAGTGCTCTAGAAACATATAATGTGTCCCTAAAAACCTTTATTTATTAGAATAGATAAATTTTACATATGTAAACAAAATCTTGCATAGATATACTTAAAAATCAAATTTTGAACCAACAAAAATTAAACAAATAATATGTAATTTTACACATATCTAGGGTTGATCATGTGACAAGAATCGGACAGAACCGGATGTAGCCCGACCCGGCCTGATAACCGGAAAATCTAATTATTGTAAACCGAAGATCGGACCATAAATGTGACCTCGGTTTCGGGTTCTATCATTTTCGGTTCCATCGGTTTCTTACAAAAACCCAAGACCGACAAATACATCTCTGTTTGAAGATGAAATTCGTAACTTCACAAATAATTTTGAATCACTATTATGAAGCAAATCATGATTTCATCAATGTTGCAGCAACAGTATATCAATCTCATGAGTTACCCGTCAAATTTGGAGCAAAGCAAAATGTGTGAAAAGCGAAGCAAAATGTGTGAAAAGTGAACAGGATATTTTAATGGGCTTTTATTGGGTTGAGTTTAATTAATAAACACCATTTAATTTGCCAAAATTAAAATCACGGGCCAGTTTTTTTTTTCCCCGGTTTTCTTGTATCAAAACTCGAGAACCGACCCGAGCCTGAAAATTTCTAAATACAGGGACCGAAGCCCATAACCATATATTAAATTTCGGTTCTTGTTTAGGTTTTTTCCTGTCCGGGCTTCGGGTTTTTTCAGTTAGAACCGTTTTATGCTCACCCCTACACATATGCATGTTATATTATAATCGTACAAGTGTAAACATAATAAGCACTTAAATCAAACCTTATACAAGTAAACCTAATTATATATTACATAAAAAAATTAAAAAAAAAAACTAAGAATGTACAAAACTCAAATAAAAATAATAAAAATTTTTATTATTTTTTTGAATGATAAAATATGTAAAGATTGATCGGTAATGATTGTCATGTGTGTGTATATATAAAATAAAAAAAACAATTAACTATTTTAAATATTACATTAGATGGTGCATACAATCAAAATGAAAGGCATTTTGAGAGGAGAAATCGACAAGTCATGTATAACACCCGTAAAAGAAAAAATAAATAAATAAATGAATAAGCGAACAAATGTAGCGTTTAAATAAATAAAACTAGTAAAAATAATAATAATAATAATAATAATAATAATAATAATAATAATAATAATAATAATAATAATAATAATAATAATAATAATAAAATCTACCTACTCTAATAAAAACTCTACAAAGTTAGTGATGGAAACACTACAAAATCATAGTTGGGAACCTTACAACTTCTTGTCTTATCTTTTCTTTTTGAAGACTTTGACTTTATTATCAATTAAACAAAAAGTCAACAAAGAAAGCAACAAGCCTTCGCAAAAAAAAAAAAAAGAAAAAAAAAAAAACTTTACAGACCTGCTAAATGTCTTTTTTCTGACAGCCTATAACACAAGACTTATTATAACTATAAGATGTCTTATCAAGTCTAAGAACACTTTTCAGATCAGCTATTTACTTTTTCTAGACATTTCTACAACATAAATAAAATTACTTTCTCTGACATTCTGCTATATAATGTTTCTGACATTCTGCCATACACTTACTTTATACTTTTCCTGACATTATACTAAATACTAAACTTTTGCAAACTTTTTATGTCAAGTCTAACTATTAACTAATAGATAAATGCAATTACCTTTTTTTTTCAGTATAATAGTAATACTAACTAATAGAGTTTACTTTAAGGCATGATAGATGGGTTAATCTTTTAGTAAGGATGAGTTATTTTTTCTGGCTAAAATGCTCTTTTTATTTCCACACAACCTAAATTGCCCTGTTGATCTGGTATCCAAGGCAAGACAATGAGGTTGTAACAATCCATTTGCCATGACAAAAAGGAATATAATCCTTATTAACATAGGTAGTATATAACCAAAAATCAGCTCAATAGAAAAGTTTGCAAACACTTTTCATTTATATATTAAAAAAAAACTTTTTTTTATCCCAGCAAGCATTTCTTGTCTTGCTTTGACTCGATTTGCCAATAAACATGTTTCATTTTAGCAAGCATTCTGTCTATAGCTTTAGCCATACAGACATTCTGCTAAAACCACTTTATAAAATAACATGCTAGCTTGCCAAATAATATATCTCATTTCACATGGATAAAGATAAAATACTTCGAAAATATAACAATAAAAAAAAGAGAGGAAGAAAAATGAGAAAAGAAAGCTAATTTTACATGCTTTCTTGACAATTCTCATGGTTATGAATATCAACTCAACAAGGATATTATCAGGTCAACATTATTTGTCACACCCCTCCTCTCGTCATCGGTTGATGATGTCACTGAAATGGTTGCGGAAGCATAGTGGTGATGTCTCAGAGATAAGGGGTGACTTACTTGATCCGATATCATAGCACACAGATTAACTTAAAGTGAATACATTACAAGGATCGTCATTACAATTAACAATATAGTTTACAAACTAAGTTTATTACATTACAACTTATGAAGTGCATCCTCACCCGGGGGTCACTGTTTTCCTGCAAAAAGGTTTAAGTTTGAAACGTCAGCACAAAGTTGGTGAGATCATACAGTTCAAGTTCCACAATATGATATGTTATACAAGTTCTCAAAATGTTCTGTTCAAGATAACCATGAGACCTGTATCTAGTTCCTTTCGGACTGTTCTGTTCTTGTTCTATAAAGATACTACCCGTCGGTAAATATCTTGGTAACTCATTGTCTTAATGTTTATCACTACATTAAGAAGTTCTGGAAACATATAACAAACATTTACACCAAAGGGAGTTGCAAGCTCCCCGAAAATGGGTTGTCAGCCAATAGTACTATCAATGTTTTCTGTTCGGCCCCACACGGGTTCACTAGATACAGTTCAGTAATGAGGACTTTCAAGTTCTGTGATAAAGTTTTGTTCTACAGGCAAAATCCCATGAAATCCACAAGTTCTCAACAATCACATGAAATCACGCAGATAACAGTGATACATATCATATAGTTCTGAAAAGTTTTACAGCACTACCCCGATATTTATAAAAGATTAAAAAGAAAAGGGGTTGTACAGAACTCACCTGATAATATAGAGGTAGCAGAATATCTCAAAACTGATAATAGGGAGGTGATTCTGCATTTATTTATATTTAATGAGTTATTTAGGTTTTAACTTACTGATTAGATCTTTTTGAACGTTCAATGTCAAAGACATTGCTTTGCAAGTCATCAAACCGATATTAAGCATTTAATTGGTTAATTTTGATGTTGTATCATACAATGTATGATAATGTAGGAACCTACATTGAATTAGATTCCTAATACAAGGTTGATGACACTTTTGATTAATCATAATAATCTAGGATTAACCAAATAGTTAATGTTGTTGATTATAATGCTGAAACAGTTTCTAGACAGATTAATGGCTCAGGAATGATCAATCCTTGTTATTGATTACCCAATTATCATTAAATATCACAATGTAGCATTAGAATAGGTTTAACCACCATGTTTAACATACTAATCTGACTGTTATCATAAACATCAGATAATCGTTCCAATGAGTATGTTAATGATCGTGATTAGCTTGAAACACTTGGATTCAACCTTGCATTTCAAAGATTAATCAAACTAATCACCTACATTGTCATAATCAAATGGTTTAAACCATTATAATCATCGGTATGATTTCATGCAAACCGGGCATTATAACGGATCAAAACAATGATTTAACCGTTAAAACATCGTGTTCTTTATTTATAATCAATCCTAGCCATCATCTAGGCAATAATCAACAATCCTAACTATGTCATTACGTTCAAAAGAAAGATCTAATCAATCATTATCAAACTAGAAGGTTAAAAACGAATCATTACCAAAACATACGGATATCTGGCTGCACAACAACGATCAGGACTCGTAGATATGACCCCTGATATGATCGGTGACTTCTGGTGGCTTCAAAAGGTTGTTTTGATGGTGATTTAGTTGTGTTTTTCGTCTAGTGGGTGAAGGTGTTCGAGAGGATAATAAAATAAAAATTCTGCATGAAATCTGATGAAGCTAGAAGATCAAAGTTTTCCACCGCCTCACCTGTCGCGTACCGCGACGAGGAGCCAAATAAGGCTTTGCGTACCGCGAAGGAATCCGGAGAATCTCAGATATTTTTCATGCATCGCGTACCGCGGAGAACCCTCATCCTAGCATTCGCGTACCGCGACGAGTCCCATTGCTCAATACTTAGACAATTTTCTTCGTTTTTCGATTCCGGGCAATCCAGAACTCCGTTTCGCGCACGGTTTTCGCCCACGTTCATCATTTCTCGCATACTATCGATCTGTAATAATTACAATCATTAAATCAACGTGGATTTTTAGAACGACCAAATGTGATCCCGTCATCAATGACGTAATTTTCAACTGCAATTGTCACATTATTAGCAGAGATGTTTTTCATTCAAGTTCGACTTTTCAACAAAGATTTTGACATCTTACCTCACCAGGTATTCAGTTAGGTTGTGTGTCATAATAAACTACTAATTACCTTGGTTCGCCAAAGTGATGACGTGAGAAGGAATCTCGAAAATTAGTAAGATGGTAAAACAACAAAATCGCACGACCATCATTGTGCGAAAGCGATACGGAAACATCTTCAGTCAATAAAACTCTTGATACAGGGAATTGACTCACTTGGTATCAATAAGGACAATGCTATGTGTCATAATAAACTACTAATTACCTTGGTTCGCCAAAGTGATGACGTGAGAAGGAATCTCGAAAATTAGTAAGATGGTAAAACATCAAAATAGCACGACCATCTTTGTGCGAAAGCGATACGGCAACATCGCCAGTCAATAAAACTATTGATACAGGGAATTGACTCTCCTGGTATCAGTAAGGACAACGATGAAAAGATAATAGCAGTAAGCTATTCTTTATCTCCTCATTGGTTGAAGACAAAGGCAATAAACATCCTGGAAAAGTATCTTACATCGTCACAAACGCAAGAAAATATGAATGTGAGAAGCTGAAATCACCTTATATAGCTAAGGATGAATCATCCTTCTTACTTTGAAACGTGACATTTCTTGGTCACAACCCAAGTTATTTTGTTCGCCTAGACTCCTATAAAAAATGAGGCTAACCAAAGCCACCTTGCCTTGAAAGAGCCATGATAAGAAACAAGTTTCCATCAATTCAAAGAAACTTAAGTCACGTTACTCATAGAACACCAAAGTCACGTTGTTTAGCAAGACACCAAAGTCACCTTGATGGAATACCTGGTCACCTCGTTGGAAGGCAAGGTCATATTGTCGGAAGGGAATGTCATCTTATAAATTAACTATGATTATTTTACCTATCAGGAACTCCATTCGTCTCGCCAAAAAAGCACAACAATCATTGTGCTTAAAACAAAAAAAAAAGGAATGACAATTGTTTTATAATATCTCAAAGTTTTATTGTTTTTCACAAAATCTAGACATAAAATAATGATATGTTTTGAAAAAGAAAAAATGTCATCTCATTTGACGGAAGGCAAGGTTATATCTATTTAGAATAGTCATGGAACACAAATCACCTTACATTCTTGTTGTACATAATCTCATGTAATCAAGCTTAGCAAGAGTTCAGGACAAAAGGCAAGGTTATCCTTCCTTAGAAAAGCTAAAGACAACCTGATGTACAAAATCTCAAAGTCTTTTAGCTTAGTCACTTAGCCTGACAGAAGGCAAGGTCATCTTTCTTTAAAAAAGCTACAGGCAACTTGCTCGCCAAAGACACAAATGATCTTTAGCCATTACTAAAGATGGCATGTCAGTTAGCTTAGTAAGACTTCAAGTTACCTCACCCGAGAGAAGACAAGGCAATCTTTCCTTAGAAAAGTTGAAAACAACTTGGTCACCTAGGCCCAAATCACCTTTAATCCTCATTGAAATAAAATTCAAGTCATTTGGTTTCACAAAACTTCAGATCACCCCGCCTGCCAGACGGCAAGGTCATCTTCCCATAGAGCAGTCAAAGACAATGTGGTCGTAAAAGCACGAATCACCTCTCGCTCTTCTTATCTTAGTAAGAAGTCAAGTCAACTTGCCAAATATGAGGAAATGTGATTTTCCTTATAAGAATTCAACTCATCATATCTTACGAAATTCAAGCCAACACCTATGTCACCTTATCATCATATTAACAAGTTATATGTTTGGCCATAGATTTTTCTAAGATACATCACCTGTAAGGTAAGACATTTACATATTAAAACACATTTTTCACAGGGTAGCTAAACCCTCACATCCTAGCTAAGCATACCAAGATAGAAGGGCTAAAGATACTAAGGTAAGAGGTTAATCTCCCAAGTCTCAGCTAAGCATACCCAATGATATTGGACAAAGGTATTCAAAAAGTGAAACTGAAAAAACCTTTCAGTTCTAACAAAAACTTCCAAATGATAATGAAGTTTGTCCTAAGATAGCCATATTTGAAAAAATGGCGAAGACAAATATATTTAGGGAACAACTTAGGCGGTATTGCGGTAAGAAGCTCTTGACGGCATGGGTAGACAGTGGCCCCAAAGGGAACAACGTTTTCCCATCTCGGATTCAAATAAAAACCTTCTTGATTAGGGGTACTGACCATTGAACTTGTTGTCTTACAATCATTTTTTTTTTACATTAATGAAAAAATAAATAAAATCTGTTTTAGAAACTCACCTTCAAGTACTATGTATATTAAAATAGATTAGGTTAGTGTCACTTGTATAACAAGGGTTGAATAAATAAAGATATTAAATAGTTATCAATTAAAATTTAGATAAAATAAAACGACTTTTTAATACAAAATATGATTACAATATAATATAATTTAATATTTTAATTATTAAAATAATAATATTAATTTTATAAACATAAGTTTTTCAAATTTTGTTTCTTTTAAGTTTTAAAATTTCGTTTTATAAAACTGTTTTTGAAAATTTATATTTTATAATAATCTGTTTTTAAAAAAGTATGCTTTTTTAGTATTAATATATATCTAATGTATTAAAAATATTTTTTAATTTAAAAATATATAAATGTATATTTTTTATTTAGTATTAATAAATATAAAATGGGTTTCAATATGCTTTATTAATTCACTAGGTTAAATCCTGTTTGTTACACGGGTGAAATAAATGAAATATTATGCTTTTAGAATACTTGTATATGTTGCACTACATTATAAACCAGTGTATTACACGGATTTAATATAAAATATTAAATTAAAAACGTCATTGGATGATAAAAATCTCATTGTTTAAAAAAAATCCTTTTAAAATATATTTTATTTTAAAAAAAAATCATTTTTTAAGATAACTTGTTTTTTACATAAATTTTGTTTTTTGAAAATAAAAAAATTTCTTACTTTAAAAGTTTTGATTTTAGAAAATTTCATATTTTATAAAATTTTTTTAAAGTGTGATTTATAATAATAATATAAATAATATGTTAGTTATTAGTTTTATAATTATTTATTTAATAAGAGAGAGAATATAATTATTTAATATGAGAGAGAATTAAGTGGAATTATAAGGTTTTGACAAGTGACAATTGTGGTGTAAGAAGGTGACATGTGACATTAGTAGTGTAAGAATGTGACAAGTGGCAAATTTGTTACTCTTTTATTATAGAGTATAGAGTATAGATATAGATATAGATTTAACCGCCATTTAGACCGCCAGGTGTGCCTTTTGAGTGGGCGTGGTTGGGGAGTGGCACACGACCCCCAAGGTGGGCGTGAGTGATCGTGGCTAGCAGGGCGTGAGTGGGGCAACGGTCGAGACACCCGTTGGACCCCAAAATGTGACGGTTACACCCTTAAAAAAATTAATTTTTTTAAAATAAAAAAAATTACCTTTTTTAAACACCACATTTCAAATTCATTAAACACAAAAAATTTCCCACTCTTTCCATTTCAAACTAATTCAATTTTCTTAACAAAAAAATACTTTCCATGGATCCCAACCAAACACCAAACCAATATTACAACCCAAACACTCCACCTAACCGAAACCCGAACACGCCACCTCCGAATTGGTTCTTTAACCCTTCTCCAATGAATCCTTTTTTTTGATTCAAACTGTTTTCGACCGCATTTTGATTCAAGTCCACTGCAAGGGTTTTACACATTCGCTGATTATGGTTTGAGTCAACAAACGCACGGATTTGGTCAACTATCTCAGGATGAAGTTGTACCAGAGACTCAACTCCCTACAAATGCCAGTCCAAGCACGCAACCAACACAAAGGCGTAGACACAAAAAGAAACAAGTTGGGATACCGAACCCGTTGTGGTAGGTTCAACCCGTCTCGAAAAATGGTCACCGAAGGAGGAGTTTCAACTTTCAAAAGCTTGGGTCGATGTGTCGGAAAACCCAATTGTTGGTAATTACTTTATTTTTAGGTTTTTAAATATTGTTAATTTATTTGTTTAAAATTATTAATTTGTAATTTTCATTAATTTAACATTAATTATATATACTTTTTAATTTAAAAAGAAATGATGATGTTGAATAGTTGGACAAAGGGGCATTTCCACCAAAATGGTGGAGTGAGTGATTGTGGTGGGCGCCTACGTGGCGCATATGTAGAGTGAGTGAAGCATGGGGCATACACCATGGTCTTACATTCCATATATACAAAAATATTGCTACTCAAGGAGACAATATAGAAACTATAATTGGAAACTAATTACAAATCAATCAACAAATAATATATATGCAATTATGCACCAATAATTATCTATAATTAATGGTTAACACTTCCCGGTAGTTTGAGCTATTGGCTGTCAGAGGCATAAACTGGACCGAAAACGTTGAAAGAGATGTTTTAGAAGACCCTTGGTAAAGACATCGACATATTGGCAATCGGTTGGAATGCAAGGAACTGAAAGTGTGGTTCTCGCAGGGCTTGCATAAACAAACAAATTTGTTGAACTGCATGCATAGATGGCAAGTGATGATGAGATATTGGAGAGCATCGACTAGGCTTCTATATAATGAGCCGTCCTAAAATATTGGGCCAGTTGTGGCACTGATTTTGGAACTTGCTTCGACTAGTGTACTAAGGTCATGTGTTGTGGTACGTGACCCAGGCGTGATGCCCAGAGATGCCCCTGGGTCACGCCCTCTTCGCGCCCCACCCCATAACACAGGGGCGTGATGGTCAAGTGGTGGGCAATATCGTGAGGCCCCTCACGGGATGATGGGGAAAAAAAATAAAATAAAATAATATAACATAACGGTAACATAGCCGTTGGGAAAGAAAAAAAATAAATAAAAATAAAAAATCCCTTTTTGACCGTTGCTTTTAAAAAAAATTAACCACTATAAATATACCACTCATCTTATTCCAACAATCAAATCCATACAATTCTCTTTAAAATAACCATTATTTTTCTATAAAATAACCCAATTTACAATCAAAATAAATGAGTTGGGAGGAGGAAATTACGAAATCGTCATCATCCGATTCAGACGAAGGAGCGTTCATGTTTATACGCAGCGTTCAAGCAACAATAACATTCTTCGTAGCTGATATTGAAGCGAACCCTGCACAACGGTTACAAAGAAAAAAATAAACCGTGATCGTAAAGGTGGTAACAAACGTCTCGTTGAAGATTACTTTTGTCAAAATCCAACTTACGACGAAAAACATTTCAAACGTCGTTTTCGAATGAGACGCAATTTATTTCTTCAAATCGTTAGCGATTTGGAAGAAAATTTTCTGTTTTTTCAACAAAGGTCAGATGCGAAGGGTGAAAGAGGTTTCACACCATTGCAAAAGTGTACAAGTGCCATTCGACAATTGGCCTACGGCACATGCAACGATTCTTGGGACGAATATTTACGAATGTCGGATAAAATTTCACGAGATAGTCTTTACAACTTTTGTAAATGTGTTATCGCATTATACGGCTCGCGATATTTGAGGAAACCAACATGGAGCGACATTCAACAAATCTATGCAGTGCATGATGATGTCCACGGGTTACCCGGTATGCTTGGAAGCATCGATTGCACACACTGGGAATGGCAAAATTGTCCAACCGCTTGGCGAGGATCTCATCAACGAGGCGATCACCCCCATCCTACAATAATGCTTGAAGCGGTGGCCTCTAATGATCTCTGGATATGGCATGCGTATTTTGGTGTTTCTGGTTCGAATAATGATATAAATGTTTTAGATCAATCCCCGATATTTGATGACGTATTAGACGGAGTCGCGCCGGGGTCTTCATTTTATGCTAACGATACGTAATACAAGTATGCGTATTATCTTTCCGATGGTATATACCCTAAATTAATATGCTACGTTTGTTAAATTATTGACATGTCATCGTGAAGATAATGACAAACGAAAATATTTTAAAAAAGCTCAAGAGGCGGCGAGAAAGGATATCGAACGAGCTTTCGGTGTACTTAAAAAAAATGGCATATGATAAGTAATCCATGTAGGATTTGGCACAAAAGTAAAATTTGAGACTCTATTGCATTATTTTGCATAACATGATATTGGAGGACAAAGGTAAAGCTATTTGCCAAAATTATGAGAAGTTAGACCCTCTGGTTGAAGAGGTTACACCGGAAGAAAGACTTGAAATACGAGCCGAGATCCGAAGCAGAGAGATACATAACATGCTTAAAGGCGATTTAGTTGAACATGTCTGGAAAAATCTAAGAGAAAATTTGTAGTTTTTTTTAAAAGTTTTAAAATTTATTTTAATGTTTTTTTATTTAATTTTTTTAACATGTAATTTTTTTTATTTATAGTTTGTAATATTAATATTTTTAATTATATTAGGTGTTATTTTAATTTAATTTATATTTGAAAAAATAAAAATAAAATAATAAAATATTGAAAAAGGTGGTGATGACGTGGAGTGATGGGGAAGTGATAGTAACATAGGAAAAGATGATGTGAAGTGATAAGGGGGTGATGGTGTTGGTTGATTATGTGGCGCCTACGTGGAGTGATGGTGGTCACACCATAACGCATGGCCTAATGGGTTTACAACAAGACATGTTTATACGGGATATGATATCAGAAGCATAGATCGACTGGGACAAGAACACACTGCCATTTTATTTTGTTGTTTAACATTGATGCCAAGAAAATGATATAGTGGACGGAGGTCAGTCATCTTGAATTCTGTAGAAAGAGAGTGAATAATTTGACAAAGTAGCATGTCAGTTGATGCAGTCATTATAATGCCATCGACATATAGCGATAAATAAGCCATTTGACCACCCTTTTATAGACAAACAAGACTGTGCCATAAATGCTACTTTTTAATTTATATGTCGCAAACCTGTGATACCAAGCACATGGAGCTTGCTTTAATATTTCAGTTTGCAAACATGTTTCGGTTGTGTGTTAGAGACAAACCCCGATGGTTGAAACATATAAACTGTTCTTTTAAATGACTGTGAAAAAAGACATTTTTATCCATTTGATAAATAGGTCAAGATTGATACAACAAGACTAAGGACCGTCCGAATAATTCTAGGTTTTACTACTGAGCTAAAAGTCTCATCACAATCGAAACCGACGGTTTGACTTTTCCCATTAACGTTTCAATGAACCATCATCCTTGAATTTATGTTTGAATAACCACATCCACCGAATAATGGGTGCATTCAAAGGTCTCGGTACGAGGTCCCACGTATTATTTGCCAATAGAGCGTCATATTCACTTAAGGATTTCTAGCCTGGTAACAGCCTATTGACTACCATTAAGTTTGAATCTCACCTATATCAAATATTGTTCTGAATTGAGTCAAAAAACTTTCCTAATTGTATGTTTCCTCCTGAACAGATGGATCAGGTCACAATGCTCCGTTATTTGGACGGAAGGACGATCTATTTATTAAGATGATCCTGAGTAACCAAACGTTTGCTGTTCCAAAAAAATGGAGTGTCAAGTTCATGCGTCATGGCAACTTTTCGGCTTGGGTCGGAAACACTTATATAATTTGTATCAAATTTGAACTAATAGCTATTCCCAACATAAAAGTACCGGAAAAACTTATGTTAGCTATCATCAAACTTATAATTGTCACTGGAAATCACAACCTTGGATCCAGAAAAATCATTATTGATAATAATAAGCCTTTACCGTAGGCCGTAATCAAACAAGTGAACAACTCATAAGATGTATCGAAATATTCTAGGCAAGTTAGTTTTAATAAATGATTATAAATCCTCACAGTTAATTTAACACGTCATTACGATAAAAAATGAATGAATAATAGCTAACAACATGATACATAGAAACATATACTAAAAAACAATTTTAAAACAAAACAAGCATTAGTCGTGATAATAATTACATACATATACCTCACTCCATCAATAGAACAACAAATTATTTAGAACTTCCCAAACTCATTCAGAAACCGCAGCTTTGACCAGCTTCGTCGGTTTGATGACACTCTTGGGGTTCAAAGCCTTCCGAATCTTGAAAACCGCCCATGCAGTACCGATCGCATGTCCAGCAGCATCCATCCCTGTGCTCGTCACCTTCGCCGCATCTTCACCATGCCTGTTATCAAACAACAAACTATCAGTTGTCCTGTTAATTAATTTGTCACAAATTTCTTACGTCAAAATCATTTTATTCGAAGATTTAATTTACCTATGTGTAACAAGATCGGTTGTAACAATTGATGTTGTTGACATAACGTTTCTCCCGGCTACTTCCACAGCATCACACACTTTGTCTGTTTAAAGATTTGAGATTTTTTTTTTAACAAAATGTGATTTTTTTAATCAAGTTTAAACAGATGAGTATAAATTTCTGATACGACATGAATCTAACATGAAATTCATAGGTTTTGTGCTTTTAGCTAAACATGTCAGTTTCGTGTTAACCTAGCCAGGTTGACCTATTTAACAAATTTGGTATTTATTTAATTATATGTAAATGTGTTTTATGCTATAAATTAACTTGTTTGAGTATTTAATAATAAAGGGTTGTTTGATCTCTTAATGATTCAATTAAAAGGCTAACTCTTAATCTAACTCAGTCGGTCAGAGGTTGGGTCACCTTTAAATCAGTCCAGAGTCTACGAAAAAACCTCTTAATGATTAATAACCTAAAAAGAAAAACCTAACATAAGATTTTAAAACTAAAATGTCATATCTATATGTGTATTTGTATATATTTGTCTACAAATTATATTTTTAGAGTATTAATATCCTAAAAATATAACAAAAACAAAATATACGCATTCACGTCAAGTTCGGGTGGGTTTGTGTTGGCTTTACCCGCCGATCCATGACCACAGCCCATTTAACACCTCTATTTGAAATTGGCTTTAGACTGACCGACCCATTTGCTAAACCCAACCAATATTTGTAAATAACGGATGGCAATGATTTGGGAAATGAGAACGTACTGTATCCATCTAAAGATGCAAGAATGATCTCCCCAGGAAGAAGGTTGAAGAACTTCTTTCCAGGGACCGAGTTAACAATGGCGCTCGTGAAGAATCCCGACACCTTCACAACTCCGGAAAGCAGACCGGTTGCAACACTCTCCGACATTTTGGTCAATTTCTTCACCCTTGCAACATGAAATCAAAAACTTCAAATTTCCATAAAATTTGATATTAACATAAATTTAGAGAAGTATAGTGGTTGGATGGTTGCTTGATCATATTTTCATAATGTGATTATTATATTATAAAAGTAGTTGGATATGTTATTAATAAAAAAATAGGTTTACCTTAAAAGAATCAAATTTAATACAGATCCCATTTTTTTCGAACACCAAATCTATCCAACTCGGGCTTTAATTTTTCACAATAATTTTTCAGCTGAAATGTCATTTGTATAAAAAAAAAAAAAATTTTGGGTTTTGTAAACCTCCGTTCAATCTCCGCCACTGCTTCTAACTATCTCAAATCATAAACTTTATATCTAATTTATACAAAAGACCTCCCATCTAAAGTTCAAACCTATCATCTAAGAGATAGAATGCCTATATCATGTGAGCACAAGATAATGAAATTCAAGTATAATAAGAGTTGACTTTTAAAGTCAAAACAATACCTACGAAATTCAAGTATAAAGAGTTGACTACTAAAGTCAAAACAATACCTTTGCATTCTCTTCAAAGCTTCAGGACTGACTTCAGATTTGTGGCCTGATTTCATCATCTTCTTTAACATCTCATTCCCCCATTTCAACCTATCAACTGTCACATCGCCACACCACAAAATCCCTTTAATCAATTGACCCGACCCGGCAGCAATCATCCTAGCAACCGACCCGCTATAATCCTCCACGTTTGGCGCCAATGTAGTCCAATACGCTGCCGCTTTAGCTTCCGGCGAACCACCTTCCACCACCGCCACATCCCTGGCACTCTCCACTTCCTTAACCGAAAACGCACTGTACTCATCTAAAATCCTATCGAGTTCTTCCGTGTAATCTCCGGCGACCGTCAAACCGTAGTTTATAAGATCCTCCGGTGCGACGCCGTTACCGGAATCCGAAGGTACACGGAGGGTGAAGAAGTAGTGAGATCCGTCGAGTTTAACGGCGGCTTCGTCTTTGGCTAACGGCCATTGGATTTCGTCCCCGATGCGGGCAAGCACGGCCACGACGTTGCCGGATTGCCGGAGACGGATTATTTCGAAAACGCCGGAAGCTAATTCGATGCTTTGTTGCTTGTCGATTAAGTGAACGATTGAGTCCGGGATTCTGATCACGACTTCCTCTGATGATTCAAGAGCAACCGGGTGTTGTTGGTCGTAGGTTTGATCGGTGTCTGGGAACAGTTTCTCGGCTAGATCTTTGGGTTCTAGAGATGGGTAGATTGATTGAGATGAATGCGGGGATGACGAAAATGAGGAGTATGATTCTGGGTTTGATTGATCGACTTGTGGGTAGAGAGATTTGGGGTTTTGTGATGCCATTTTTACAGGGTCGATTGAAATCTGTTGCAGTTTTGGATGATTTTGGGGATATTTATTTCGTTTAGAGAACTTAGAAATGAAGTAAGCGTGGGAGCGTAGAAGATGGGTATTTGATGACACGTTGCATACACGGAAATGTCTAGTGATCGATAGGCGTGTGTACGTGGAAACTTAAACTGTCATGACACATATATAAAAATAGGGAAAGGTTCCCCTAAAAAGTCTATTTTGCCTAAGAAGGTTAAGAAGGATTTTTAAAACTCGAAAATCGAACCAAACAAACTCCGATTGAATTCATTTTTGCATCATTGGAACCGTCTTGTCGAACACTAAAACCCAAACCCAAAATCATAAACAATAAACCCAAATACTAAAACAAAACTTTAAAAACAAACCTTAAACATAAAGATAAAACCTAAAAGCTAAAAATCAAGCCCTAAAATCTAAATTTTAAAACTAGTCGTTAAAGTTAAAACCTAAAAGCTAATATTGTAGGGTTGGATGAGACGATTACAATGCAATCGAAATGAGTTCAATCGGAGTTCGTTTGGGTCGGTTTTGAAGGTTTTAAAAATCATTTTTAACCTTCTTAGGCAAAAAAGACTTTTTATTTGATCTTTCCCCTATAAAAATAATAATATCGCAATGTATAAATAATTAAAATTTTATAAAGGAGAAAAGTAATTCTAATTCTAATATAAACAATTAAACTAACGATTTGTTTCCGAGTTTATTAAAAAAGGGAACAGAAAGAAATTGAAAGGAAAAGAAATGAGAGAAAAGGAAAGAAAAAGAATGGTTTTCTTTCCTTCTATTTCCTTCCAAATCGGAAGGAAAGAAAAACTAGGAAATTTAGCCTAGGTTTCCTTCCACTTCCTTTCCTTTCTCTCAAATGAAACCCGGGAACACAAAATGTGTTATTTTTTTCCCCTTCCCTCGTTAAATGAAACTTACGAACACAAAAATGTTTCTCTTTTCCTTCCATTTCCTTTCTTTTCTCTCGTTAAATGAACTTAGGAACACAGCGTAAAAGCTAAAAAAAATAACTTGAATATATATTTTTATTTAATAATGATAATATTATTTAGAAAATTTTAAAGGCGTACACTACAATTAAGAACTTTTCAAGAAATAAACTTAAATTAGGCAAGTTGTCTGATTCTAACTTCTGTTTAAAATAACTAAGGTCAGCTACCTTCCTCTTGAGTCTTGGCTAAACCCAAGCGTACATCCTCAATAATATACTGCTCAGACAATCTTCATACCATGCTTTAAATTAGCTTGCCTTTCTATAATCACCCAATTCGCTAGTTACCGTCGACGTTTTAAAAACCGTTATTTTAGGTGCACCGGATTTGACTTACAAATATTTCAACCGGTTGAACCGGATTGTACCAGATGGTTCAACCGGACACACAAATTAACCATGAAATTCTATAGAAATACAACTTATACTCAAATAAGTTTTCAAAAAGTAAACAAATTTATCCAAAACAATTCAAAACGTACTCAAATTCATTCAAAACAATCTAAAAGTACTCAAACTCTAATAATTTTTTTTAAATAAAAGTGCATAATAGGATTATGACATTGACGTGTTATACGCATTAAGTTTACGATCGCTTAAAAGCCAATATTTTGTGTTTTTTTGAGACCGGAAATACCGGTAAAACCGGATTAAACAGCCGGCACGGTCGACCGAAAGATACTGGTAAAACCGGATTAAACAGCCGGCACGGTCGACCGAAAGAAACTGCATAATACCAGAGAGTTTCGTACCGGATTAGTAAGCGGTAGGCGGTTGAACCAGCCGGTTCGAACCGATTTTTAAAAAATTGGTTACAGTCACATTTTCAAGAATTTTTGAAGGCTAGATAAAGTACACAACCTTCGACTCATTTGTTATCACGACCTCGCCTTCTAGTGACCCTTTCTTTGCTTTTCCATTTTCTTATGGGCTTCAACTCTAACACGTCTGTCATTCTACTAGCATTTGAAACGTACTAAGAACCACCACTATTCACTTCAATCAACTAATAATAAATAAAAAAAAAATATATGATTATTTGTTGATTCTTCTGACCACTATGAACTTAAGGGGCTATTTGGTTGGTCTGAATCATTAAGTGCTAAATGGTTAAGAGGGTCTGAATGGTTAAGAGGTATGAATGTTTGGTTGCACCTCTGAATGGTTCAGCATGGTATTGGTGCTGAATGGTTAAGAGGTATGAATGTTTGGTTGCACCTCTGAATGGTTCAGCATGGTATTGGTGCTCAGGGCCGGCTCAACTATTTTGAGGGCTCTAAGCGGGATAAAAATTTGGGGCCCTTAACTAACAATTACGATTAAGAAATTAGACTTAAACTGTTTAAACCATGGTTGCAAAAGTCGCTAGGCGCACCTAGGTCGGAACAGGTCCTTGGAGCGAATAATCGGAGAGTAGTCGGCCCTAGTCAAGAGTACTCGGGTAATATTCAGTAAGTATCCGGGATCGGAACAACTCCTTGGAGCGAGTACTCGGAGAGTACTCGGCCTTGGAGACCGACTTTTACAAAAGTGGTTTAAACAATAATTTTTTTGACCCAAAAAAGAACCAAAATAGTTTAACTTATTACACAAAACACATTTTAAGAAAGTGTAAAAATTTAAATGGGTTAAACGGATGTGATCTCATCTTGTTAACACAAAACACCACCTATTTATTTAAATTGTGTACATGATAGAGCCAAAACTGTTTTACACTAAACCCAAAAACATAAATTCTTGTTCAGTTGCTGCAAATACACACCCAAATGAAAAACTTACCTTCCATGAAGCCAAGAAGTCCCATGAATACTCAAAACCAGTAGCACATATGACAACATTTGAATCATCACCCATTGCAGTCGCTGACTTCTTAATACCATCGATTACATCCGCTTTCACCTGATAATCCAACATTTCGTTCATCAATTTATTAAATTTCAGTTTAAAATTGGACATATTCTGCATAAATTTGTTGATTTGTTTAAAAAACTTACGAACTGAAGATCTTGATTCAAATTAGGGAAGGTTGTTTTAGCCTTTTCGGCATCACACGCCCCTGCTTTTACCGCAAAACACTTTGCCAGTAGCTGCTCAACGATTCTCTTCCCAGTCTTTTCGGTGGCTCCTGATACGAAAGTCTTTTTCTTTTCCGCGTCAACGATTATCTAACAATGTTGGCTCTTCGAAACCTGTAGACGACCCCGACTCCTCGTCTTTCACTTTTCCCGCTTGGCGCTTGATCTAACCTCCTCGTCTTCCACCAGTTCTTCTGTCTATTTTTTAATCGTCAATCCGCGTAGGCTGTGTTACATTGGGCCCGGGCCTATGGCTTCCTTGCATCTGCATGTGGCACATGAGTTAAAAAAAAAGCCCAGTAGTCAAATAGATTAAAAAAAAAACAAATAAAATTGGGGGCCCTGTTTTTTTGAGGCCCTAAGTTGTTGCTTGGGTTGTTTGGCCCATTGGGCCGGCCCTGTTGGTGCTGAATGGTTAAGTGCTGAATTGATACATTAAGAGGCAACTAAATTTAAACCAAACGCACTGAATGGTTAAGTGTTAAATAGTTATGTGCTGAATGACTCCATTTAGAGGTAAACAAACAACCCCTAAAGCTATAATTGAACACTATTTAACATTGTGCTCCCACTCTTGGTGAGACCTTAATCAACTCCATGTTTTTGTATCTTAACTATATACAAAGAACACCTGTTTTTTTTTTCCCACAAGCAATCACCAAAGTTCTTGTGACTACTCTTCATCGTCCATAGTCAACAGAGATAAATTTTTCCTTCAAACAAGGAATAACTATAACACCATTTTAAAGCTCATGTAATGTCACACCCCCGCCAAAGGCGAAATCGCAGGAGCGTGACTGATCACATATCACAACACACAGATTTAAGAGAAATACTAAAAATGCAATTTCACTAGAATGTGTTGTGACATGCGTCAACACAAAATGTCAAACACAAACTCCACAAAATAATCCGACTCAACCAACAATGCCATAAAATAATATGAAACAATAAACCCAATTTGCAAATAAAATAATGTCTAAACAAAATAAAAATGTGGTCTCATGCAAGTCCATAAGCAACTCTAAACTTTCACGCAATCCTTAATTGTTATCTGAAAAGTACGTCGAAAACAAGTGTCAACTAAAATAGTCGAGTGCGCACATAGGTTTAAAATAACCATAGTTGTGATGTTAGTCCAAGTATAAATGATTTATATTTGAATAATAACACAAGTAAGTAATGAATTTATAATGAGCCCACAATCAAGCCTAATGACTAGTGCCCCGACCAATGCCAACAGTTGACATTATAAATTATGAACATATAACATGGGGTATATTCACTCAAGTGCATGTACCGTGGCGTAACTGTTGCTATCAAGTCCAACAAGAATGAGTGGGCTTTGTCAATTCCAGATCTATTTAATACCTATCCACCGGCTCCAACCCAGAGTTAAATGATTGTGTATAAAAGAGTCATGGGGACTTAACAATAGAACAAACTCATATACTTCACATCAATTTACAAGTGCTACATAAACAAATAAATCATGTAACAAAATAGTTCAAACATGGTTCAGCACATGCAAAACAGTTGACGTACTTTCCACCTCTGAGTAAAATAGTAAAAATAAAAATGGGGCTATGTACTCACCTTGAATTAGATAAATACCTTAGTTCTCCTTAAATCAACAGTTGCAATAGTAGATTAATACCCAGACCCTATAATTTAATTAAACACATAAGATCAAAATATTGTTCAATGTATTAGATTTTCTTTTATTATTACATTTTTAGTATAAACTCCTTGGTTATTTCTTTTTATCAGTTTGTTTAAATTCCAATATTAATTGCAAAGGTTATATTTATGTAGATTCTTTCATACTCTTATAGTTAATCCACCAAATTTCAAATGAACCCAATTCGAACTAACTCTCCCTTATGCACATACTACCCTTAAAACTCCTTGTTCCTTTTGCCACCACGTTGCATACCTACATCAACTAGAGCTTCCTAACCAAATTCTAAATTTTATGCCTACACACTCTCACAATGCATATAATACACATATACAGCATCTGGACTTTTTATTCATGTGTACACATACATCATCCCATGCATAAACATATCCCACCTGTATATGCTTCCTCTCACACTATAACCCCATTGATCCATTCGATTACACTACGAGGATCTGGGCATATAGAGACGACGTCTATAGCGACGAATTTTCTCGTAGCCACATATTAAGTTTTAGCGACGACATGTCGTCGTCAAACCGACAGAATATTTTTCCAAGTTTCTCCACCACGTGTCTATCAATAAGTGGTTAGTCAACGCAAAAAAAAAACAACATTTATTTTAGCGACGACATGTCGTCGCTAAATAAAGTATAAATTTTTTTTTCAATTTCTTTTAAACCGGGAAAATATCAAAAGGGAGGGAAATTTTTCATCTTTCCAATAGCGACGACATGTCGTCGCTAAAATATTTCATTTTGAATTATTCATTTTCTATTTAACCGGGAAAATTAGAAAAAATTGGGGGGAATTAGTAACGACGATATGTCGTCGCTATAACTTAAATTAAAAAAAATGTTTTTTTTTTAATTTTCTTTTGAAGAAACTGGAAAAATAAAATATGGACACTTTTAGCGACGACATGTCGTCTCTATTTGTCTAATTATTTTATTTTCCATTTTTTGTGTAGCTTTCTTTTTTTTAATTATTTTTTTATTATCTTTATAGTTATTTATATTTATGTATATATGCATAATAAAATAAAATTTATCATTTTCATTTGTCATTTTTTAAACTGATAAAATAAAAGAGTGGTTTTATTTTAATTGTGTGGTTCCACGTGAGTTGAGCTCAAACGAACACCTACAACGTTTAGTACAATGATACGGTCGAAATAACATTTTAGGTGTTAAAATATATAGTTCAATAAAATCATTAAGAACTGGGTTTGCACACGAACACATACTTCAACAATTGGGTGATCAGTGAATCATATCTTCAAGAACTAGGTGATCAATGATTAGTGAATAAGATCTCCAACATATTTCTTCATTGGGGTTTTGTTTAATCTTGGGTGTACATAAGTGTAATTTCATTTGTTTGAATAATGTAATGCTACAAGAAGGCTAATTTGTATTTGAATAAATATGTGTGTGCCACTATGGATTTGTTTGAAGGATGTGATACTACATGTAGGCTAATTTGTATTTGAATACATATGTGTGTGTCACTATGGATTTGTTTGAATGATGTGATGCTACATGTAGGCTAATTTGTATTTGAATACATCTGTGTGTGCCCTGTGGATTTCGTTGAATTATGTGATGCTACATGTAGGCTAATTTGTATTTGAATACATCTATGCGTGCCGCTATGGATTTGTTTGAATGATGTGATTTGTTAAATTTAGGCTAATTAGTATTTGAATACATATGTGTGTGCCCATATGGATTTGTTTGAATGATGTGATGCTACATGTAGGCTAATTTGTATTTGAATACATATGTACGTGCCACTATGGATTTCGTTGAATGATGTGATGCTACATGTAGGCTAATTTGTGTTTGAATACATCTGTGCATACCACTATAGATTTGTTTCAATGATGTGATGCTACAGTGCTACTTGTATAGTTGTTTGTTATTAAGTGCATGCGTATATTTGTTTATATATGTGGTGATACATTTGTTTGATACATGTGATTAATATACGCACATGTGCTTACGTGTACGTGAGTATATGTAAATGTATGCAGACTTATGTGTATATATATATGCTTAAGTGTATGTGTAAATGTAGGTATGTATGTATGTATGTTTATTTATGTGTATATATATGTTTAATTTCTTAAATTATAAATCAAATTGTAAACAACAAAAATAAATAAATAAAAATAATAAATAAACATAATTAAATAACTAATATAATACAAAAGATAATTAAATTATAAAAAGACAATTAAATTATTAATTAAGTTATAAAGATTACATTATAATAAAATAATTAAATAATAAAGACAAAAAAATAAAAAATTATTATTAATAGCGACGACTTGTCGTCGCTATAGAGTCATTTAATTTTTTTTAATCATTATTATTATATAACCAGGATTGTGAAAAAAAATTGAGTTAGAATCAGCGACATGTCGTCGCTATAGAGGGCAGCGGAAAAGTTTAGGCGGGCTTTTGGGAAAATTTTGGCGCCTTTGAGTAGGGTTTAGCGATGACATGTTTTTTGCGCATTTTTTTTTATTCCGGGAATAATTCATTTAATAGAACGACATCGTTTGGGTGAGAGCAATAGCGACAACATGTCGTCGCTAAACATTAATTCGGGTTAAAACCTATCAGAACGCAAATTCAATTTCATTTTCAGATTTCTAGTGTTGGTTCGTGTCTCCCGTCGCCCCTTTGAGGTTAGTCGATTTTTTGGTCATTTTAAGTGATTTTTTTACATGTTTAAGTGGTTGGATCCATTATTTGTTTGATAATTTCACCAATGGGAAGGTTTTTCATAAGATTTGAAGTGTTTAGCATCTCTTTTTTTTCAAAACAAGATTTGATGTGTGTTTAGTAATTTTGGTGTTGTAAAGTGACGTTTTTTAGTGTGTGTATCTATGTTTAGTAATTTTGTTTGTTTAAATTGTTTTTAGGGTTCAAGATATGAAGAATTTGGAAAGATTTTCTAAGGTATGTTCATATGGTTGGGGCTTTTTTGTTGTTAATATTATATGTATGTAAATCTTTTTTGTTTTGAATGTTGTAGATTTGTTAAGTTTGTTGTAAATCTTATTTGTTTAAGTGGTTTTAGTTATGTCAAGATTTTTTTACTTGGTTTTTAAATTGTTTAGTTGAATTTAAGTTTGTTGATTACATAATGTTGATGTGCTTTAGTTGAATTTTAGTGTGTTGATTACATAATGGTTTTAGTTATGTAAAGTTTGTTAATTTTAAATGGTTTTAGTTATGTCAAGATTGTTTTGTTTACATTTTAAATGGTTTTAGTTATGTAAAGTTTGTTGATTACATAATGCTTATTATATGCCTTAGTTCAATTGAAGTTTGTTGAATACATATTACTTATTTCAAGATTTTGAATGGTTTTAGTTATGTCAAGATTGTTTTACTTAGATTTTTAATTGTTTAGTTGAATTTAAGTTTGTTGATTACATAATGTTGATGTGCTTTAGTTGAATTTTAGTTTGTTGATTACATAATGGTTTTAGTTATGTAAAGTTTGTTAATTTTAAATGGTTTTAGTTATGTCAAGATTGTTTTGTTTAGATTTTAAATGGTTTTAGTTATGTAAAGTTTGTTGATTACATAATGCTTATTATATGCCTTAGTTCAATTGAAGTTTGTTGAATACATATTACTTATTTCAAGATTTTAAATGGTTTTAGTTATGTCAAGATTGTTTACTTAGATTTTAAATTGTTTAGTTGAATTTAAGTTTGTTGATTACATAATGTTAATGTGCTTTAGTTGAATTTTAGTGTGTTGATTACATAATGGTACATAATGGTTTTACCTATGTAATGTTTGTTAATTTTAAATGGTTTTAGTTATGTCAAGATTCTTTTGTTTAGATTTTAAATGGTTTTAGTTATGTAAAGTTTGTTCATTACATAATGCTTATTATATGCCTTTGTTCAATTGAAGTTTGTTGAATACATATTACTTATTTCAAGATTTTAAATGGTTTTAGTTATGTCAAGATTGTTTTACTTAGATTTTAAATTGTTTAGTTGAATTTAAGTTTGTTGATTACATAATGGTTTTAGTTATGTAAAGTTTGCTAATTTTAAATGGTTTTAGTTATTTCAAGATTGTTTTGCTTAAATTTTAAATGGTTTTAGATTTGTTAAGTTTATAGATCATTATGACGATTGGAGAGTTGTGCAAGATGTGCATCATAGAAAACTTTGGGACCATCCAAGTATGAGTGTTGCTAATGAGATAGATATATTGCATGACACTCAATCATCTGACTATAATTTCATTGTCGATTCAGTTTGTGAAGTTTGTGAGTCAAGTTTACAAGTCAATGATGATGAGACATGTGTCTTATGGGACACTCAAGATGTTCATTGTAACTTGGTTGTTGACTTGGGCTACTTGCCTATGAGCACGAGTCATGGTGAAGGTGGTGACCCAATTAATATAGACTTGAGTGAGGATGATGAAACTTTAATTGATAGCAGTGAAGAAGATGAAGATGCATACCATTCAGATGAAGAAGAAGAAGAAATTAAATGATGATGACGATGACGATGACGATAATGGTCTTGAAAACACACCTTATTGTAGTGATGATTCTGATTAAATGTATGTTTGCAATTTAATTTTGTTGTAATTATTAAAATTTACTCCCATGATTTAGGATGATGAAAGTTTAATTTTGTTGTAGTTGTTAAAATTTATATCTATATGTATATTTATATATTTTACTATACTTTATTTATTTTTGATAAGGACATGGCTACATATCATGGAGGAGATGGAGGGAATGAAGATCCTTGGAATCCAAATAGGCTCCCAGGTGGTTGTGAGTCTTTTAAGTTACATGTTTCTATTATGAATGAATATATATTTTTTTAATTGATAATCTCTTTTAAATTTGTTAGCTTTTTAATTTCATGTATTGATGCAACACAACCCAAAAAGAGACGATTGAAGGGCAAAAACTTAACTTTATACAAAAAATATGAACAAAACAACAAAAGACCTTTACCTCTTGCGGTGACTACTGATGAAGATCAATATAGGTTTGTTGGAGATAACAACTTAGATTTCATAAGGCTCATATCAAATGAGGTGGGAAAGGCTGTTCCTTTTTGTTATGCTAGTTGGCAAGATATGCCTAATGCATACAAACAAGCCATATATCCGACACTCTTTGTATGTATACATTGTAATTTTTATTTATATTTATATTTCATAACTTTTAAAATTATTTCTATTACATTCGTTTTGCAGGAATTTTTTGATCTTAAAGCTTTGCAAGATGAAGGTTTATGGGAGGGAGTAAAGCTTGGAATCAATGCCGAGTGTGCACGAAGCTACAAAGATCGCAAACAAAAGGCATAAAAGCATTTTCTAGCCAATGGTGGCTATGAAAACAGTGAAAAGGCCAAAAATTTTCCTCCGGAGTACATGAATCGATCTGAGTGGGTTGAACTAATGGATAAGCTGTTTAAATCTGATGCTTACATGAAAAGATCTAAGAAAAATAAAGCAAACAGATCAAAACAACGATATCCAAGTTTTCATGGGAGTGAATCATATTCACAGAAGCGATGGACTGAGGTTAGAAACTTACGTATTAATAGACATATTAGAACGAAACTAAAACTTTTGTTATATACATATGGAGAAGCACGGGACCACAAGCATCATTGATGGCTGGAAGAAGACGCATTATAAGCCAGGATTAGGTTGGGCAAATGATTTGGCAGAGCAAGACTGAGTTAGTAAAAACTTTGGTTTTATAACTTTGTTATTGCATCTTAGGCATTTCTGGTTGGGTTAGACGTACCAGTAATTGACTTCGATTAACAAGGAGAGCCATACCTTGTCTTTGTGTGCATTTAGGCATTTTAGGAAATATTGTTTATGCGTACTTTGAGATTTTAACCCAAACTAGGCTTAATAAGGTTAAAGTGTCAAAGTTGTGTGTTAATTGGACAAAATAATTCAAACTAGCTTTAATAAGGTTAAAACTTTTGTTTAAACGGGTCAAAATGCCTTAAACGAGTCAAAATAACTTAAACAAGCTTTAATAAGGTTAAAGTGTCAAAGTTGTGAGTTAATTGGTCAAAATAAGTCAAACTAGCTATATAATAAGGTTAAAATGTCAAACTTTAGTTTAAACGGTTCAAAATAATGTTAGACTATCTTTAATAAGGTTACACTATCTATAATAAGATTAAAGTGTGAAAGTTGTGCTTAAAAGGTTAAAGCGTGAAAGTTGTGCTTAAATGGGTCAAAATAACTCAAACTAGCTTTAATAAGATTGAAGTGTCAAACTTTTGTTTTAAACGGATCAAAATAACTTAAACAAGCTTTAATAAGGTTATTAAAGTGTCAAAGTTGTGAATTAATTGGTAAAAATAAGTCAAACTAGCTATAACAAGGTTAAAATGTGAAACTTTAGTTTAAACGGGTCAAAATAACTTACACTATCTATAATAAGGTTAAAGTGTGAAAGTTGTGCTTAAATGAGTCAAAATAACTCAAACTAGCTTTAAAAGGTTGAAGTGTCAAACTTTTGTTTTAAATGGGTCAAAATAACTTAAACAAGTTTTAATAAGGTTAAAGTGTCAAAGTTTTGAATTAATTGGTAAAAATAAGTCAAACTAGCTATAACAAGGTTAAAATGTCAAACTTTAGTTTTAAACGGGTCAAAATAAGGTTAGACTATCTTTAATAAGGTTAAAGTGTGAAAGTTGTGCTTAAACGGGTCAAAATAAGTTAAACTTGATTTAATAAGGTTAAGTGTCAAAGTTGTGTGTTAATTGGTCAAAATAACTAAAACTAGCTTTAATAATGTTAAAGTGTCAAACTTTTGTTTTAAATTTGCCAAGTAAGGTAAAAATGCTCAAGTTTTATTTAATTCTAATTAATTGTATTGTTTATTATAGCAAAGGATTCAAAACGAAGCAAGAAGGTTGGGCGACAACTCAAGTTCGGAAATTTCCGAAGAATATGATGTGATGAAACATGCTTTAGGTGAAAGGCGTGGACATATTCGTGGAGTGGGTATAGTTGTTAAAAGCGTACCTGCTTAATGTCAAGTTCTTATTCTACTCAATCTCAAGGATGGCAAAAAAATTGGGAGCAACAAATGAGAGAGCAGGTGCAACAAGAAGTTCAAACGCAAATGAATGAAAACTTGCACAAGATGCAAGCGGACTTTGCCAGACAATTTGAAGAAATGCGCAAATCGTTTCAACAACAAAAAGATTCCCAAAATAAAGAAGAAGAAAGTGAAAGTGATTAGGTTCCATGCATCTTGACAATGAATTCTTGAAACTATTTTCATGTTTGATGGTTGTATGTTTGATAATACTTTTGAATGATTTGGTTTGGATGATGTAGGATTGGATGTTTAAACTTTGTATCTGTATGATATTTGTTTGAATGATGTAGGATATATGTTTAAATTATTTCTAGGTTTATGAATTTTGGTTGTGTAAGATTTTGTAAAAAATTTGGGAAAATATAAAAATACACCAGAATTCTGTTTTCTGCAGATACACTAATAGCGACGACATATTGTCGCTAAAAAGCTGTACAGAGTTTTCCAGATCTAAAGAATTAGCGACGGCATGTCGTCGCTATATGTCGACCTCTAAGAATTTTATATTATTTATTTAAAGCAAAAAAAAAATTAATTTTCTTTTGCGACGACATGTCGTCGCTATATATCGTCCTCTTAGAATTTTATATTATTTATTTAAATCAAAAAAAAATTAAAATATCTTTAACGACAACATGTCGTCGCTACAAAATATTAAAAAAAATTTCATTGCTGACGTGGAATAAATATATTCGATTTTTTTATAGGGATAATATCATATATCCCCTTCCCAAGCTTCTAAATTACAAATATACCCAATGGTAAATTAAAATTACAAATTTCCCCATTTCCAAAATTACCCTTGTCTCTTCGGTATCTAAAACCCACTGAATTGCCGCCTCTCTCTCATCATCGTCGTTCAGGTCTTCAGGAAGCAAAAATCGATCATCATCGTCTCTATCTTCATCATCAATCATTATCATCATGAAGCAATCAAAAATCAATCATAATCGTCGCTATCTTCATCATCGATCATCATCATCAGGAACCAACCAAAAAATCGACCATCATCATTAGGAAGCAACCAAAAAATTGATCTTCATCATCGAAGCAATAAAAGAACAAAATCGATCAGTCGCCTGCCTTCATCTTCATTAGGTGGCAACCAAAATCGATCAACACCATAATCGAAGCTTCCAATATGCCAACGACCCACAACCGTTATTTATAGTCTTTTTTGTTTTCGATTAGGGGGCTCTGTTTATTTCGTTAGCGGTGGTGGTGGTTCAGACGTCTGTGGTGGTTATTGAAAGCAAAGCAAAGATTTATTTCGTTTGCCCTTCCGGTGGTGGTTCATTCGATGGCTCTATTTATTCCGTTTGCCTTTGTTGCAATCTTTACGGTCCCATCCACTTTAATTGCAATCTTCAGGTTTGTTTTCTACTTTGTTATGCAAAGTACTCGTGTTTATTTTGTTTTCATCAGTTTGTTTTCAAACCAAAAAGTATTTGTGTCATGGGTTTATGTTAATGTTATGCCAAGTATTTGTGTTGATATATAATGTGTTGATTAATATGGTGATTCTCACATTAGGTTGATCCATGATGGATATGTATAAGATAAAGTTAAGGTATGGAGGCTACCTTCGATTATGCAAGAACTCATCTACAAAACGATATTGTTTTGGCTTTTAAAAATGCATTCACATTAACAGGTCTATATATTACTATGATGATTTGATTTGATTCAAGATCAAGAATCATCAAGTAAAGGAGATGAAGAAAGCGATTACGAATTTGAAAATTTGTTTTGATATTAACTTTAATGTGGATTTGTTATTTTTGTTTTAATATGGGTCTTTCTGCGGATTTGTTAGTTTGATATGAATTTTTATGTGGATTTGTTATTATTGTTGTTTTGATATGGATTTTTATCCCGATTTTTTAACTCTTTTGATATGGATATTTATGCGGATTTGTTAGTTTGATATAAATTTTTATACGGATTTGTTAGTTTGATAGAAGTTATTTAATTGATGCTTCAAAATCGAAGTAAAAATGCGAATATGTAATATATATGGTTTAATAAGAATGAAATATGTAAATTGTTTTTAATTATTTCAATAAGGGTAAAATATGGATTACATAATTTTTTTTTAATTAAATGGGTAAATATGTAATATGTATGGCTTAGTAAAGAGAAATATGTAATTTAGTTTTATAGTTGGGTATATATGTAATAAAATGTTTTAATAAGGGGAAATATGTAATTGCCCCTTTTTTATATTGATCAATAGCGACGACATGTCGTCGCAAGAAGCTTATCTATAGAGACGACATGTATAGCGACGACATCAGAGAGCAATAGAGACGAGACTGTAGCAACGACTGTTTTTGGCGACAATGTGTCGTCGCTATAGCCTCAAAACACCTATAGCGACAACATGTCGTCGCTAAAAGTGCCCGCATTTTTGTGGTTTTAGGCGCCTTTTGTTGTAGTGTTAGTTAACGTTACTTGTTACCACTCTGTTTTAGTTTAAGCCACACAGTTACTTATAGGTCACCATGTCAACACATTATTGATCCATGTATGTATTGTAGAGAATTTCCAGAACACGAACACCCGTATCAAATTGAAATTTGTGGATCGCACTTTTAGATCAAAACTATTTGCGGTTCAATCAAATGTTTGATCGGATAAATTTCAATTTCGATTCAAGAACGAGTATGAGAATTTTGTTGTAATTCAAGAATGAACAGTGTCTGTTTATTTCATCGATCAATTTCTGAAACAGAGGTTTGGAAACTGGCTCTAGGCAGTTTTTGAACTTTTCTTTTTCACAATTTTGCCACTAAAGTTGTAAAACGAATTTTGCCTCTAGAGGTTTGCTCTGCCCCTTGGACCCTGCCAGGGGCTGCCGCCCCTTGGACACCGCTAATCAGGGGCGCTGCCTCCCAACCCCCGCCAAGGAGGCGTTGCCCCTTGAAACCCCCTTGAATTATAAAACATTAAACAAACGTACACCCCACACCCAACTTATTTAATAAATTTCATAATTCGTATTAATCGATAAAATTAATCCCAATTATACTAAAATATCTAACATGTATGTTTATCCGTTTATTAGCTTACATGAATTTATATGTATGCATTCATACAGTACGTGTATGCCATGTATCATTACCCCAATTCTATGGCCAAAATTTCATACCTTACACACACATATTATTACATTCTTATTACGTATGCTATTTTTTTTCTTTTTTTTTTATACCTTCTGAATTACTTCAACATATCGGGTCATACGTACATCATTTACTAGCTTGTTTACACAAAAGCTTACTACATAACTTACTATTTCTCATTGCACACCCAACCAACTTCAATCTGATTTCACCATACTTCGCCACTTTATATAATCTTGTACTTGTATCCACAAGAACAAATTTTTTTAATTGTATCTGCTTTTAACTTCATTAAGTATACATGCATTTTGTTTTAGGATGCTCTATAAAGTGTTGAGTTTATGTATGTGATGTTTGATGAGATTAAATTTAACGAATAACCTAGTTATTCCTTATTATTAACATAACATACACACCCAGCCGTAGCTTTGCCACTATCATCACCTTCACCCGCAACCCGTATTCTTGGTTTTATATGTTTTCGTGATTAAATCATGCTTATAACATAGGTCTGGTAATAAACGAGTTTAACAGAAAGTTAGGGTGTTTGATGTTACCTTAATCACGTCGCGTTTCTTGGTAGTCGCCGACGGTCTCCGGGTGAGGATCGTGAGAGCGGTTGATCTTGTAGCAACTTGAAAAAGAACCAGAGTAATGTGGGAAGCTTGTATGGAATTAACGTTGTGTTTCCGAGTTTATTAAAGGAGGGAACATAAAGGAAAAGAAATGAGAGGAAAGGAAAGGAAAAAAATGTCTTTCTTTCCTTCCATTTCCTTCCAAATCGGAAGGAAAGAAAAGTAAGGAAATTTAGCCTATGTTTCCTTTCACTTCCTTTCCTTTCTTTCCTTAAATGAAACTCGGGA
This sequence comes from Mikania micrantha, assembly GCA_009363875.1. Classification (NCBI taxonomy): domain Eukaryota; kingdom Viridiplantae; phylum Streptophyta; class Magnoliopsida; order Asterales; family Asteraceae; genus Mikania; species Mikania micrantha. The sequence goes on along the minus strand of CM018681.1, from coordinate 74,364,081 downwards.
ACACAAAATGTGTTATTTTCTTTTTACTTCCCTCATTAAATGAAACTCGGAAACACAAAAATGTTTCCCCTTTCCTTCCATTTCCTCTCTTTCTCTTGTTAAATGAACTCGGGAACACAACGTAATTGGGAATTGATATATGATAATCGAGGGCCTATAAATTCTCGGAAGTGGTGACGATAATTTAGTAGGTTTCTCCCCAAGTTTCGGGTTTTGTTGCCCTTTAACTGATAAAATTTTTGAATATTGCAGTTTATACATTTTTTTTTTTAACAGCAATAACCTACTTCTAAATTACACCCAAATACACCTTGCTTGGATTTGAAACCAATACCTCCTTCCTAAGAGGCAATGCCTTGCAGTTTATACATAACTCACGTAAATGATATCAAGTATATACCCACGTGCGTTTAAATTTCCGAAATTGTTTTCAATTTACGTGAGCTATGAATTTGAGTTGACTATAATTTGTGGATTGTTTGGAATTTCCAAGTTTCTATTTATTTTCGACCATTTCATATTTGCTGAAGTTTTATATATGAAAGTTGATTGTTTTTTTTTTATAATTTACAATAGTGCCATTAAAGTTAATTTAAATTCAAGCGATACCAAGGTTTAATCGAATCCGCATCCAGTTTTCTTATTATTATTATTATTATTATTATTATTATTTTTTACTAGTGTTTTTAACAAGTTTTTAAACTTTCCGGCTAATTACGAGTCCGCTCAGAGTGCACTTGAGCGTTAATTTTATTAGTTTATTTAAGTAAATCTATTAACATGTCTAACACATAAAAATTACATCCTGAATCTTATAATATAAATAAGTATATGTTCGGATCGTACCTTAGCTATTAGACGAATGTCACATATAAGCGCCTTGATTCTTAAGATGCTTACTATAAAGTATGACAAAATTGGTGGTGTGCATGAGCACATCATGATAAAAAGTTACATGTCACATAAATTAATAGGCTTAGACATGAAGATCAACGATGGTTTATGGTACACTAACTAGCATAAAAAACTTTAAGGTAAAACATTTCTAAAAATTTTTCCATGACAATTGTCATAGATAAAAGGACTGTTCCATATTTTTCTTCATCATCATTAATTATGTTAATTTTTTCCTACATTAATATCGTTTATTTCGTGAAAACTCTACATTTTTACATTATGTAATATTCGGTTGATTTAAGCTTTTTTTAGTTACTTTATATAGAAATAGATTAAAAACACGTATATTACACGCAATTTAATAAATAAAATATAAATAGTTAGTATAACTAAAAAAATAAAAAAATAGTTAAAAATAGAAATATTAAATAATTGAAGTATTAATAAAAGTACGTATTTAAAATAATTCTTATCCAAAAACTATGATTTTTTAAAAAATTTCATGTTTTGCAAATTTTTTTATGTGTATTTTTCGATAAAATGATTTGATTTTAAATTTATCAAAGCTATTTTTAATATGAAAAAGATATAGTCATTAAATTTTTAATTATTTAATAAATTATAGAAACTAATTTAAATTATTATTTTCTAAGAGATAATTAATTGACATGTAAAAATAACATGTGACAATAATGATTTAGAAAAGTGAATCATGAAAATAGTAACTTAAAATTTTTTTTAAGTTAACATGTGTAAAAACATATGTTCACTTATTATAATAGTAAGGTGATATAATTATAGCGTGTGTATATATATATATATGAGTTAATTCCTATTTTGGTCTATGTGGTTTTTAATTATTCTCTATTTTAGTACCAACATTTAAATAATTCATATTTTGGTTCATGTGGTCTTTAATTATTCTCTATTTTAGTACCAAAATTTGTTTTTTACCCATTATTGACCCAACTATTTTGTACCAAAATAGAGAAAAATTAAAAACTACATGGACCAAAATCGAAAAATATTTAAATTTTGGTACTAAAATAGAGAAGAACTAAAACCACATAGACCAAAATCGAAATTATCTAAATGTTGGTAATAAAATAAAGAATAATATAAAACTACGGGGACCAAAAAAAATTGTTAATTTGTTTTTCTTTTCAACAACAGAAGTTGCTAATCTGGTAGCGGTAGATGTGGATAAAAAAAATTCCAAAAAAAAGATGTGGATAAAAAAAAGAATAATAATAATAATAATCTATTAGCATTGAATAATCATTCAACCGTATTAATAAAACCAGGTGCACCGTTACAACAAATTTCTTCTACGAAGATTATCTTCTAGGGTTTTGACCATCCCCAAATTTTCCGACCGATCAAATCATCATGTCGTCGGCGAAGACCATCGTTCTGAAGAGCTCTGACGGAGAAACCTTCGAAGTTGAAGAGGCGGTAGCGGCGGAATCACAAATGATCAAACACATGATCGAAGATGACTGTGCCGACACTATTATCCCCCTCCCTAACGTGACAAGCAAAATCCTATCCAAGGTTATCGAGTATTGCAAAAAGCATGTGGAATCAACGAAGAATGATGATAAGACAGCTGATGAGGATCTGAAAGCCTTTGATTCTGAGTTTGTTAAAGTGGATCAGGGGACTCTCTTCGATCTAATTCTGGTTTGCTTCTTCTTGTTTCCTTTTGATTTTGATTGAACTGTCGATTATTGCTGTTATTTCCATACTTAATCTCTCTTGTTTCTTTTGAATTTGTCGATTTATTTTGATTTTGTCATTATATTTTAAGATAAGATGAATTTACAAATTTTATATTGATAGTGAATGAAATACATCGTTTTTTTAGAGATTATCTTTGTTCAGTTTTTAGTTATGAACTTATGATCAATTGGTTATCTAAGGTTTTGAAAGTTTTCAACAATGAGATTGATTCTAATGGCACCAATACTGTTCAAAGTTGCATTACAGTTACTTATTAGTTATATCAGTCTACTCTTGTAAGTTGTAATTATATTTTATATAATCAGAGGTTTGAAACTCCCACCATTGAAAGTGATTATTTGGGATTGAAGAAATAGAAACACACCCAAACCCATCATCATTTGTACTGCTTTATAAATGATTATGCGATTGTGATTCTAATTACACAAATGTCATACAATCATTTTCAACACTTGCATACATACACTTGACCATTGTTATGCTATATGTAATGAGGGGCTTGATGGGGGACTTGACCGTGTGCTAGTGTTGGTTAGTGAGTGTGAGTAAAATAGTATGTAATGATAAGATGTAGTGGGTGAAAAGTTGGAGGGTGATGTGGGTGTATTTTATTGGTTTAGAAAAACACAAGCTCGTCAAGCTCGTGACCGGTGTAACTTGTGATCTGCCTGGTCATGTTGGGGTGAATGGGTGTGTGGCTCTATGGGGGTGTGACCAAGGGCATCACATTTGGGTCACCCCTGTTACACATAGTCTTAGGGTCATATAAGTTTTCATAATGAGATTGATTTTTTTGGCAACAATACTGTTTGTCAAGCTGGCTTACAACTACATGTATGTTACCACCTTCCTCCTCCCCCCCCTTCCCTAAAAAACACTACCAAATTTGAAGGTATTGAAATTTGAAACACACCCAAACATCGATTCTTGCATTGCTTTCCATAACTTTCGACTCTCACTATATGTCTGTATCTCATGATACTTTCAACTCACACGAGCAAAGGGTGGCTTGATTACTCGGGCAGTGTAAAAGCATGTCTTATAGAAGTGCCTCATGTTTTGTTACTTGAAATAAGTCGACTATCTGTTCAGTAAGCAACATTGTTAATATTTATCCTGTGATATAGTTTTAATACTTCACTTTGTGCCTTTTTTGTGAGAAAAAAATGTAGGAGTCAAATCAGGAAAAAGGTTGTAGTGTGTTCAAGAGAGACCTTATTAGTGTAGGTGAAAAATGAGATTTAATGGTTGGTGATGATGATTAAAAGGAGAGGGGTGACGTAGAAGAATATAATTGCCGAGAATTATTTTTCGTCTCTCACCAGTTTGAGTGTGGTCACGCAAAGCCTCATCATTCCACTGATTACTTTTTTTATTTGGTTTTTCTTTTTCGCACCGGGGGGGGGGGGGGGGGGGTTCTGCCTTTTTTTTTCCCTGTGTCTCTTTCTCAATATATAAATGCTTTTGAAAGCTTAACATGTAATTCATTGATATATATACAGGCTGCCAACTATCTGAACATAAAGAGCCTGTTGGATCTGACATGTCAAACAGTGGCTGACATGATCAAAGGGAAGACCCCGGAAGAGATTCGCAAGACTTTCAACATCAAGAATGACTTCACCCCTGAGGAAGAAGAGGAAGTCCGCAGGGAGAACGCATGGGCGTTTGAGTAAATCTCCTTTCCTAAATTCTCTATGCATTGAAGAGTCCTTTTTTATTTATTTTTTCCTTAGAAAACAAGATCTTGAATATCTATCTATGGGTTAATGTTTTTATGTGTTGGTAGTGAATTCTCTGTCTTTTGTTTCAAATGTATTCGTCTTTTTAAAAAAACTAGGTTAGTGATTGAATAAAAGATAAAACATCAACAACTTTGTTTAATAATATGATATAACTACATTTGATATGAGTAAAACAAGAGAACTGTCAACCAAGTATTATATAATATGAAACTGTAAATTTTTACAAAATAAATGACATTGATGTAGAAAAAAAAATTAAACATAATTCATGAATTTATTATTACTTCTTATAAATAAAATTACATATTACATTACACATAGAAAAATAAAAAGTTACAACAATTGTTCATATAGTTTTGAATAATTCTTTATGTATTTCCTTACTTCCACACATATAATTGTTTTTTTATATTTCTTTACTTCCAACAATACATATAATTAGAATAAATGATTAATAAAAAATAGAAAAAAATAACATGTCAAGTATAACTTAGTTAAATGTTTTTAAAAAAATTTAAATATTAAATTTTAATTATGAAACCATAAATAATCAATTTTAACTTAAATCAATTACAATAAACAAATTAAAAAGAGTGAGAATAAAAGAATGAATGTGGTGATCTATGTGTTGGTAATTCTTGATGGAATATCTAATAAGAAGACAATTGTTTACCTGATTACTTGTTTATTAGGAGTAATAGATATAAAACACAATGTTTGTATCTGTTGTGAGCTTATTGATTTGTTTTTTGTTACCTATTTAGAGAGGTAAAAAAAAAAAGGCCTGCAAGAATGTAAATATGAGCTAATAGTTTGGCCCAGCCTCTAGCCCTAAAGGTGAGAGAGGGCAACTGGGAAAACATAAATTTAATACTTGAAGCAAAATAATTGCTTAAATCTACCTGCTGGTGCGTTACCTGCTGTTTGGGACCTTCAAGTCTCTCAAATATACTCAATTTAAAATGTCGGTTCTTGTATATAAGAATATATAGCTATGTGAAAAGAACAGATCATTACATTTTGGCAACAGATTTGCAATGCCGATATCTGGGTCGATGTATACGTGTTGCAACAGTTGATCCTAGTTGCATTTCCCTACAAAACAATAAAGATTTTAGCTATGTTACTATTTTCATATGGCTATGGTTTCCTACCTTTATAATACGCGACCTTGAGTAATGTGACTGCGACGATAACATGATATGTCTGGCATTCTGGCCTGTAAAGTACTCTATTTAATCACTATTGTAACAGAGTGCATAGCTTCATTGTTTTGAATAGTGTTGGAAATGTTGTAAATATGTGGTCTTATTTTTAGGATGGAACACCTGGGCTGCCGATGTTTAGTCGCATTAATGCATTATAGTATCACTGTAATCAGTTTTTTCATTTTAGGCATCGTTGACCTGTCCAATATTATCTGTTGACAAATAGCTGTGGTAAATGGTAATAACTATGTAGGGGATGGTTCCTTTGTTAACCCTTTCTTATTGCGATAACCGCATAACCTTAGCATTTTTTGCGTTTTTTGCCCGAATCTTTTTTTTTTTTTTCCATGGTCTTTATTATACATAAATAGGGGGGGTTTCGTTCTTATGTTTTTGTTAATTCATCACCGTTTAGAAGTTATTTACAACCGTAAGTAAGTGTAATGACTTGCGGTTACTTACATCACACTTACATCAGATCGTGCTGTAAGTAATCGTAAGTCGTTACACTTACTTACGGTTGTAAATAACTTCTAAACGGTGATGAATTAACAAAAACACAAGAACGAAACCCCCCTATTTATGTATAATAAAGACCATGGAAAAATAAAAAAAAAGATTCGGGCAAAAAACGCAAAAAATGCTAGGGTTATGCGGTTATCGCAATAAGGAAGGGTTAACATTTGATCCCTCCCCTAACTGTGTAACACTATAATTTATTTAACTTTAGTATAGTGACTAACCTGATAGTATCTGATGATGATTATTGACCCTTGACCCCAGTCTTTTATAATTTATAAACAAACATACCTAGTGCACTCATATTTTCTTTTTAGTTTTTCTAGAAACCTTTCGTCGCATAGGATGGTTGTAGCTGCTCTTCACTTGTTTCAACCTGTTTGGACACACTGTGCTACATTATTCAATGTCTCTGTCACTATGGACGTATGATCTTATATATTTGAACTTTGTTGTTTTTGTCACCTTCTGGCCTCCAATAGACACTCGTATTCCTCCTCGTCAGTCTCACTACGGTTACAACTTGATACACTGTTTTTTGACCTACTAATGCGCAAGCCCTTATTCTCTAGGTCACTCGCCACGATTCTAACCTCGTATTTAGGTCCACTTTCTTCTCTACCATTTGCATGATATCATCCGCAAAAAACATGCATCATGCAATGTCATCTTGAATAAATTTTGACAACTCATCTAGAATCACTACAAAAAAGAACAGACTCGTTGACGAACCTTGGTGTAGTCTCACCTCTATAGGGAAGAAGTTTGTCTCCCCTACTGGTGCTCTAACACTCGCTTTAACACTTGCATACATAATTCTTATTATCTCTATATATCTCTAAGGGATACCTCTGATCTTAAAACTATCAAACTCATGTGATGTGATACACTATCATATGTCTTCTCAAGGTCATTGAACATCATATGTAAATCCCTTTTTTCTCTTCATCAGTTTCTTCAAAATGTGAATAGCCTCTCCTAGAATAAATCCAAATTGGTTCACTTTGACTTGTGTCTCCCTCCTCAATCTTGTCTTAATCACTATTTCTCAAAGTTTCATGCTATGACTCAGAATTTTAATTATCCTATAGTTTGCGCAACACTAGGCATGTCCATGGTTCTTGTATAGGGGGACTATAACACTGTTTCTCCACTAATATGACATCTTACCAATTTTGAATACATTGTTGAACAACTTTGTCAATCAAACTCCTTCGTCTTTTAAACATATCCATACTTCATACTTCATTAGGAATGTTGTCCGGTCCCACTGCTTTTGCCTTTCCTATCTTCGTAAGAGTTCTCTGCATTTCTTCCTTGGCAATGCATCTATAGTAACAATTGTCCCTTGGTGTTCATCTGTTAGTGGGATTTTTGTTATCTTCTCATTATGTTCTGTTGTTGAATAACTTATTAAAGTATGTTTGCCACCCCTTTTTAATGTCATTCTTCTTTACAAGGACTCGATCATTCCCTCCTTTTATTAATTTCATAACTCCTATATTTTGCCTCTTCATCTCTGTAGCTTTTTCTCCTTCTTTAGTTTCAAGGCTTTTATACATCAATGTGTACGTTTTGTTTTTAGCTTTAGACATTGCCTCCTTTGCCTCTCGTTTTGCCTCCTAATACCTTGTCTTCAATGTTTCCCTTTCTCCTCCTTTCGTACATCTGACAAACTCCCTAATCCCTAAACCTTTCTTGCTTTGTTCGAACCTTGTGCTGCACCTCGGTGTTCCACCATCACGACTCCCTCTTGCCGCCTAGCCTTCCACTTGTCATCCCCAGTGTCTCCTGTGCTACTCTCGTTCACATTGGCTGTTATTGCCTCCCACTTGCGATTTCCTTCCCCAGACATACAACTATCTCTCGCTGCAAGGACTTTGTTTTTAAAATCATTATCTTATCTCCTTCTAGGCATCTCCATCTAATCCTAGGTTTATCCTTCTTTCCATCCACCAACTTCTTGTGCATGACAAAATCTGTTACCAACAGTTTATGTTGTGATGCCATTGTCTCCTCCAGGAAGACCTTGCAGTCCAAGACCCTTCATAATTTATAAAACTAAAATAGGTTGAAGGTGTATGGCTGCCATCATTTATCATGACAATGGATGACTCCTTGTCTAACTCTTAAAGAGGCTGAATGAAAGCACCACTTATGTAACCTATGTAACCATTGCTATCAAACTGAGTGCCCACTTCATTTCTTGGGAAAATGCTTAGAGCAGCTTCCATCTCGCATGCAAGCGTTGTCGCTTGGCAAGGCTGCATGAACCATGCATCATTAAATCTATTATGATATGTGTGAAGAAATAAATCTATGATGCCTCTTGACTTGTTAACAAATTTGTACAAATCTATAATATCGATGTGACTTGTTAATAATTTACAAAATAATGTAAACACTTTCTTTTGAAATTCAATACTGTACAAATCTAGTAACAATATGACTTGTCAAAAATTACAAAAACCCAACCACCTGCAACCATTAGTCAATATCACGCCCCAACTGACCACGAATTATACGTCTGGGCTTGGTGATTGTCCATAACTCGAGACAACATTAAAGTTTCATAATTTATTCATACCAAATTATGTTGTCACACTCAAAACATATAGTTACAACATAACATAAATATTGTTTTCATTTATTATAACCATGTCTATTTCAGCCTATGTGTAATACCAAACTTATAAACTATTAAGCTATATTTCCTACAATATTATAAAAATAGAGAATCAACAAATAAATTGGTGAGCAAACAAGTTTTGATTATATGTAATAAATAAAGATGTGATTCATGTGTCAATGGTAGAATTTAAGCAAGTATGAATAAGCATATGCATGATCAGACTTTAGTTGACTGAACACTTAACTCTCAAGCCAAGATTAGAATAATTTCGATTTCAATCCCTTTACATGGTCAAAAGTTAGACAGACGGCTACCAATAGATATATCATTGTAACCGTTGGCTTGTATAGTTGGCAATCGTGATAAAATTAGAATTTGAATAACACTCACATAATTTAACACATATAATATAAATCATACATACAGACATATTAGAATTCATAAAGTTTATGAAAATTGGTTTAGAAATTGAATAATGTATACATATTAAAAGCAATGCTTAGAAATGAAAAGGAGTTGCTCACTTTGTGAACTGAGCGGGAAACGAAAATATGGATATTTGTTTGGACTTGTAGCGTATTTGACACCTACAACTTTATAGTGACGCCTACAACTTTATAGATTTCTTATTAGTTCATGTTGTTGTATTTTTGTTTTATGTCATGGTTTTTGTATCTTTGATTAATTTAAGTGTCAATATTTTTTAAATAATCATGTTTTTTACTTATATTTGAGATATTTGTAATAATGTCTCGAAAATACTATGTGTAAGGTTTTTTTAGAAAAATTGTCATTATAATGAAAAATTTTGGAAAATATATATTTTTGTTTATTAAACATCTCACAGCCTCACACTCATATTATATATATATATATATATGTGTGTGTGTGTGTGTGTATGACATCAATTAAGTATTTTTATGAATATGTATATATACATTCACATACTTACATTAAATAATTAATCATTTGGTAAAAAATTAAGTTTAAAGTTTTTGCTTTTGAAAAGATTTTGTCCGGCTTATTTGGGTGAACGTTAAAAATAACAATCGTTGGAATAAAATTACAAAAATTTTCATTCTACTATTTTAAGGTTTTACGAACAACTTTCATTAAAAAAATTTTCGTGATCTGCTTACTGTTGGAAATTTAGTAAAAATAAGCTTTTTACTAAAGTTATGAATGAGATTGTGATCCTAAAGTTGAGTGGTTGGAAAATAAAATATAAACTTGATGGGATATGTCACATTTTTTGATTAAATTCTTAAATATAAAAAATTATTACTTAAATAAATTTTATTTAATATTGTATCTATGACTTTTAAATTTTAGTCATAAGTATATATTAAATGAAAATTTATTACTTAAAAATTGTTTATTTAATATTGTCTTTATGACTTTTAAGTTATAGTCATAAGTATATATTAATATTGTGAGTATATATAATGAACTTGGATGTTCATTTTTATATGATTGTTTTTGAATCAAGTTGAATCATGTAATGTAAAAATGAGAGATTTGTTCTCTCTAGTTCATCCATCATCTCAAACTTCATATATTTCATAACAATTCTAAACATAGTAGAAATTCAGTGATACCTCGGGTGTGTGGACATTCTCGGCAGTACAGAAATTGTTTCGTTTGTTGTACCATGAGTGACAGATACGTTCATCTTGAGAGGAGGCACGAAATCAGTTTTAAGGGAAGCGTATGGAATACGTTCCTCGACCACTATCATCAATACGTTTAATCTATGTTGCAGCGAAGATAAAATGGAAGACAGTCAAGAATGCTACAAGACAGAATCATGAAGAATTTGATGCAGAAATCGGTCTGAATTATATATAATATTTTATATAAATTGGATTTTATGTTTATATTATCTTTCGTTTTGTATACATGGATTTGTACTAATTTGTTTCCCAAAATATAACAAGAGTATCGTTAATATATTTTAATAAAACGTAAACCCGACTCCTACACTTAAAAAGGTGACTGAACAATCACACAACTGTAAATCTTTTAAAGTTTATGTTTTAACATATTCAGTCCAGTAGGTGTAGATACATTTTTCTAAGCAATGAATTCGTCTAGTGAAGCAATTGTGTAAGAGAGTCAAGGATAGTGTGTCCTATGATGCGAACGAGGCGGCAATTTCGTTTTTAATATCATATGCATAAAGCTTCAGAAATATGAGATGTTTGTCTACCAAATCCAACCTAGTAAGACACTTGACAAGAAACTATGAAACTTTGAGGATTTTCCTAAATATTTTTCACTTTAATTTAATGATTGGTTGTAGGTATAGCGGTCCCATTAAGAAACCTGTTCCAATTTTGTTGTGATTCATAAGATGATTCCTTGTGTGGTTGGTTGTCTACGTTGGGAAGATTAAATTAATGGAGTTTTGGTTTTTTGTAAGAAACAATAACAAAATGAGTATTGAAGAAGACATTTCTTGCGAACCTTTTAACTCACTTGTATTTAATATACAGATCTTAGTTAAAATGAGCCTTTTAAGTATGTTGTCAGAACCGGATCAGACCAGTCGGCTCAAAAACCACATGTGAACCGCTCTCAAGGGAACTTGCCTGTTGAGTGAACATCGGGAACTGGTTCACTGGTAGGACCGGATTTCAAGTTTTTTTCCCTAAAATTTAAAGAATTAAACATTAAAATCAAACCTTATATTTTTTTAACATGATTAATTATGTTTGTTTAAATGTGTTTATAGTTCTATAAATTTTTTGGAATTTTTTATGTATTTATTATGCATCCGGTTCTTAAATCCGGTTCAACTGGTCCGACATGTAATCAGTAAGACGTCTGCTCCGGTTCTGTTTGAGTTAGCGCAAAAAAAATTTACCCCCTTGTAGAAAAAAAAATAAAGAAAATCAAAAGGTGTTTAATTAATTGAATTGGTTTATTAATATATTATCTTTAAACTAATTTAATGATGGTTAATTTATTGACAAATTTTAATAAATAAATTATTAGTGTAAGGTTATTTTACTTGGTAAAGAATTTGTCTTTTGAATAAGAAATCATGAGTCCAAACCTGATCCAAGAATAATTAAGTTGAAGTAGTTTAGCACTATTAAAATTCACTTTTTAATGGTACCCCCTTGACTTTTCAAATGGAAGGTCTTGGGTTCGAGTCTTGGCTAGAGCAAAAATTGCTCAGGCTGAGCTAGGGGGTTTTCCCAGTGTGGGTTTCCTCCTAGATGGAGGTGTCATGATACACATTTAAACAAGGGGTACTAAACATTAGCTGTTAAAAAAAAAAAAATTAAAATTCACTTTTTTAGCCGCTTTTGTGTCGTATCATCATCTTTCGCTTTCATTTTATTTTATCTATTTTATATTTAATCATCATTTTTTCAACCTCCTACTTTTATTTTATTTTTTTTCCCTATATCTTAAATAAACCATTTTTAAATACATTTATTATTTAATCCTTCTTTTTTGTAAATTACGATAAAAAGAAACTAAAATTAATATTAACTAAGAACATTACATATAATAAAATAAAATGTTTGCATTAAAAAAGTAAACATTATCCACTTTCACTCTTGATCGTTCTCACTATATATCTCATCCACCAAATCCAAATCTAAACGTTAGCCTCTATTTGTTTCTAGAAATGGCAGTTCATTATCGTATTCGTTTTGATAAATCCTCCAACCCGATTTTTATCAAATATGGTACATTCATACATCGTTGACCTTATTTTTAAAGGTTTTCAAGATCGAGCCAGATTCTTTATACGTGAAACCTTTTTTGCATAGTATCAAATGTTTGTTCTATATCTTTCTTTGAAGACTCTTGAGCTTTTTGTGAAGTTTCTTCATTATATCGATCTTTAGACATGTGAATGTTTTCACAAACACAAGCCGCTTATGATGTATTCCATCAACAAGACAGTAATTGTGTTTGTTTTCGACATCATTAACTTCAAATGAAGATTCAGGTGCAACCTTGTTTATATTGTCATTTAATAATGATGATTGATCAAGAACATTGATGTCTTTCACTGATCTCGCCACTCCAAGCGATACATGTCAAAACCATATATCTTTGTGACACTACCACTTCGTGTATTATTGTTTGGTGTAAATGGTCACATCACATGTATTGCCCTCTTGCTAAATGATAAGGAAATTTCCACAAGCCTAATGCAAATAACCAACACTACCAAGCATGTTGAAAATCCATATGTAAATCTTCATGTACCTTTCAGTGATGTATAATATAACTCCTTGACGGTCTACACATATATTATGACTCATAAATTTTACAGACATGTGCACTATACCTCTAGCATCCCATCTTAATATGAAAAACAACTCTTATCTTTCTAAGTCGTTGACTAATTATTCGTAAAAAGGTTCACGCATCTGGATTGCCACCTAAACAGTTTTTCTTTGTATATAGGGTCCTTACCATAATAAACCTTGACTAGCCATCCATTAGGGTTTCTCAATCTCTGCTTATAGTAATTTGTGTTGCAACTTAGCATAAATTAACTTTCAACTTCCTCTTTTAAAAGTTCATGAACTTTCAATTTAGTGGTGGAAATTGGAATATATATATGGTGACCTTTATTGTTTTTATATAAATGGGTATAGATGTAATTTTACATGCCATTAACATACTTTTTATTCAGTCATTCAGATTAAATGTGTTACAATATGTCAAACACTTAACGGAAAAAAGATAAATTTTGAAACCTAACAAAAATAAATGCAAATCTTAGAAACCCTATGGATCATTAAAGTTATTGACTTTAAGAAGGAAAAAAAAAATAAAAGTTCAAATTTTCTTTCTATTTAAAGCCAAAGAGCTTAATTCTATTAGGCATTAATCTTGCATTCAATTCGATCTAAAAATGGAAAAAGATATTGAAGATGAGAAAACAATCTCCAAAGAAGAAACAGCAGCAGCTGAACATGAAATATGGAAACATATTTTTGGTTTCACTCCCATGGCTGTCATCAAGTGTGCCATTGAGCTCGGCATCCCCGATATCGTCGAAACCCACGAAACCCCGATCACACTCACCGAGCTTGCATCAAAGCTCGGATGTTCGACGTCGCTGTTGCATCGGATCATGCGGTTCTTGATCCAGAACAAGATTTTCCAAGAAAAACCAGTATCCGATACATCTGGACCCGGGTACACTCACACACCCTTGTCCCGGCTTCTAACCACGCATGGAACACGTAGCATGGCTGATTTCGTGCTTTTAGAAAGCAGCCCGGTCATGTTGGCTCCATGGCACAAGCTAAGTGCTAGGGTTTTGGGCAAAGAGGGCTCGGCGTTTGGGGCGGCTCATGGTGAGGATGTGTGGGCATTCGCTGCGGCTAATCCTGGTCATAGTAAGCTCATAAATGATGCAATGGCATGTGATGCTCGGGTGGCGGTGGGGGCGGTGATCGAGGGTTGTCCGGAGGTGTTTCAGGGGTTGAAGACGGTGGTGGATGTTGGTGGTGGCGATGGGACCGCACTCCGGTTGATCGTTGAGGCTTGTCCGTGGGTCAGGGGGATTAATTTCGATCTTCCGCATGTGGTGTCGGTGGCGTCTGAGTGCACGGGGGTTGCACACGTTGGGGGCGATATGTTTGATCACATCCCTAAGGCTGATGCTGCCTACTTGATGGTTAGTCTATTCATGCTTTTGAAATTTCCCTTTTTTAGTTTTTTTTTTTCTTTTATATATTTGAGTTTCCTCATAGTCTGACACTATGTTTCAAGTTTATTAAAGAACGAGAAAAAAAAAAAAAAGAGAGGAAATAAAAAAAAACTAAATAATTTTGTCTAGTTTTCCTTCTATTTATCTCTCTTTCACTCCTTAAATGAAACTTGAGAACACAACATTTGTCACTTTCCTTTCACTTTCTTCGTTAAATGAAACTTGGGAACACAAACATGTTTCTTTTTTTTTTTTCCAATCACATTCTTTTCTATCCTTAAATGAACCGAACAGAGCATAAATGAAGGCCGGTAAAAACTTGATTCTTAAATCAGTCTAATACGCCAAAGGCGTTACAGTTTAAAGGTATCTTAGTGGTGAGATAAGACTTGGAAACCAAAAGTGTTAGCAAAACTTCAAAGAAATCAAGAAATCGAACAACCAAATCTATGAAATTGATCTTTGATATTCAAAAGAATGAATTACAAATCAGTACAAAAATGACTACTCAGAAGTTACAAAGATGAAAAACAGATTACCTAACAGTAATGACCATTACTGACTTATTAACAAACCTAACAGCCACTTAACAACATTTACACAAATGACCCTTCTACTATCAACAGTTGTCAGTAAAACAACTAAACACACAAGAATAAAATGAGATATATTCTAACATCTCCAACAATCTCCACCTTTAGAATGAATCTCATCCAACTCCAATACCAGCAACACAAAAATCAAACTTATTACCAGGCAACCCTTTAGTAAACATATCAGCCATATTATCACCAGTTGCCACATACTTAACTTCCACTTCTCCATCAGAAATAACATCCCTGATAAAATGCATTCTAACATGAATATGCTTCGTCCGTTCATGAAATACACTATTCTTTGTTAATTGAATAGCACTCTGGTTATCACAATGAACAACAGCTTTAGATACCGAGATACCTAAATCAACAACTAAACTCTTCAACCACAAAGCTTCCTTGACAGCCTCAGTCAAAGCCACATATTCAGCCTCAGTAGTCGATAAAGCCACAATATGTTGAAGCTGAGCTTTCCAACTTACTACACTTCCAAGAACCTTGAACACATAACCAGTAACTGATCTCCCCTTATCAAGGTCTTTAGCATAATCAGCATCTACAAAACCTTCTACAATAGACACATCATTGTCTATATCATTACCAAATTCAAGGCCATATTCTTTAGTACCCTGCAAGTACCTTAAAATCCACTTAGCAGCCTCCCAATGTAACTTCCCAGGTGATGACAGAAAACGGCTCACCAAACTCACTGCATAAGCAAGATCAGGCCGAGTACATACCATCAAATACATTAGACTCCCAACTACATTTGCATAAGGAACCCTTTCCATGTATTTTTCCTCTTGATCAGTTCTAGGAGCATCTTGTAAAGACAACTTTAAATGAGTGGCAACTGGAGTTCTAACTGCCTTACAATTATTCATTGAATAATTCTTCATAACTTTCTCAGTGTAAACAGTTTGAGTTAACTTCAGCTTCTTCACACTCCTGTCCCTGGTAATCTCCATACCAAGAATTCTTTTTGCCTCTCCCAACTCCTTCATTTCAAATTCCACCATCAACATCTTCTTTGTAGCAGCTATCTCATTTTTGTCTTTACACGCAAGCAACATATCATCTACATACAACAACAAATAAATGATATCACCACTAAAACATTTCTTGAAATATACACAACTGTCATATGAACTCCTTGAAAACCCATGAGTTACTACAAACTCATCAAAACGCTTATACCACTGCCTAGGCGACTGTTTAAGTCCATACAACGACCTTTTTAACAAACACACCTTATCTTCACTGCCTTTCACAACAAAACCACATGGCTGCTTCATGAATATCTCCTCATCCAAAAAACCATGCAAAAAAGCCGTCTTAACATCCAATTGCTCAAGTTCCATATCATAAGCTGCAGTAATAGGAAAACCACCCTTATGGATGTATGTTTCACAACAGGTGAGAAGATTTCATTGTAATCTACCCCAGCCACCTGTGTAAAACCTTTAGCTACTAATCTAGCTTTAAACCTAGCATTCTCAACTCCAGGAATTCCTTCCTTCACCTTATAAACCCATTTGCAAGACACAAGCTTTTGATCCGCATGTTTATCTACCAATTCCCAGGTTTTATTCTTCCTTAATGACACCATTTCATCCACCATGGCACCATACCATTTATCCTTATTATCTGAGGACATTGCTTCTTCATAACTCAACGGCTCATATAAACATTCTTCTTCAGCAACCGAAAAAACCACTGCAGATATATTGTTCCCATCACGATATCTTATAGGTGCCACAATATTCCTCTTTGGTCTGTTTTTAGCAATGCTATGACTCACACCTTCTTCTTCAAAACTAGGCTCATTTCTAGAGTCATCAACTACATCATTACTATCATCATCACTACACTCCACCTCAATTAAAACCTTCTCAGAAGTCTGCTCTGAAGTCAAATTCTTCACAGCACCTGTACCAACAACATGTTTATACAAAACCTCCTCTTGGAACTCCACATCTTTACTCACTATGATTCTTGAACCTTCTCCTTCAAGCCTCCATAGCCTGTATCCTTTGACACCATCAGGATACCCCAACAAAATACACTTCTGAGCTCTAGCATCAAGTTTATCTTGACTAACATGAGAGTACACCACAGAACCTATTACCCTCAAATGACTACAATCTGGCCTTACTCCAGTCCAAACTTCCATAGGAGTCTTCATACCTAAAGCCCTTGAAGGAGACCTGTTTATCAGATAAGCAGCTGCAGATACTAACTCCCCCCAAAACCCCTTGGGCAACCCAGCATATAGTCTCATACATCTCAGCCTTTCAAGCAACGTTCGATTCATTCTTTCAGCTAACCCATTCTGTTGGGGAGTACCAGGAACTGTCAAGTGTCTAGAAATACCATGAAGTTTACAGAATTCATTAAATTCAGTATTACAATACTCCAACCCATTATCAGTTCTAAGCTTCTTTACTTTTCTGTCAGTTTGATTCTCTACCAAAGCCTTCCATTCTACAAATCGTTTAAATGCTTCACTCTTATTCTTAATAACATAAAACCCACACCCTTCGAGAGTAATCATCAATAATTGACAGAAAATAACTAGCTCCACCTAGAGTTTGCACTCTAGCTGGTCCCCAAAGATCCGAATGCACATAGTCTAAGACACCCTTAGATATGTGTTTCCCTCTTTTGAATTGAACTCTTCTTTTCTTTCCTAGTACACATGTCTCACAGAACCCCACATCATTAATCCGAAAATCAGCAATAATCCCTTGTTTCCTCAACTCTACAAGCCCATGTTCACTTAGATGACCAAATCTTTTATGCCATACTAAGGAACTATCAGAGTTTGACACTACAACACATGCTGATCCTTTCATTACTTCACCATCTAGTTTGTATATATTGTTATCTTTTCTAGTTCCAGTTAACATAACTAGTGATCCCTTTATTACTTTAGCCTTTCCATCTTTAAGACTAACATAATAACCAGCCTTCTCAAAAGTTCCAAGAGACAACAGACTTCTTTTGAGTGTTGGAATATACCTGACTTCCTTGACCTCCACTTCAGATCCATTATGCAATTTGAACATTATTGAACCAGTTCCTTGGATCTTACAAGGCCTATTATCACCAAGTTTAACTTCTCCAAGATCTTCAAGCCGTAGATCCTTGAAGAAATTCTTGTTTGGAGTCATGTGAAAAGAGCAGCCAGAGTCTAGAATCCAAACATTTTTATCTTCCTGATCAGTTACACACATTACGTCTGCACTGTCATACCCATCAGATAACACCTCAGACGAATAACTCGACTGCGCCTTTGATGAACTTGCCTCCTGCCCCCTTTTCTTTCTTTCAGGACAGTCCTTCTTCAAGTGTTTTTCTGAATTGCACACGTAACAGCGTCTCTTGAACTTGGATTTCGATCTTGAAGAATATCTCCCCTTGTTTGCTCTTTGTTCCGGCCTTCCTCTGACATACAAAGCATCACTGGCTTCATCTTGAACATCATTTCTTTTCTTTAATTCCCTTGAATTCATTGCGGCCAACACCTCCTCCATGGTCAACGTTTCTCTACCATACATCAAAGTATCTACAAAGTGTTCATAAGCCTTCGGCAGAGAAGTCAAGAAAATTATGGCTCTGTCTTCATCATCTAAAGAAATTTCAATGTTCTCCAGATCTAAAATGAGTTTATTAAACTCATCTATATGATATTCCACCGTTTTACTTGAAGCCATATGAAAGGTGTACAATCTCTTCTTCAAATAAAGACGATTCGCCAGCGACTTGGTCATGTACAAGCTTTCGAGCTTTGACCAAACACCGGCTGCTGTGTCTTCTTTTGAAACTTCTCTCAAAACCCTATCTCCAAGAGACAAAATTATGGCACTGTGCGCTTTCTCCATTATCTCTCGCTTCTCCTTTTCAGACATATCTTCTGGTAATCTCGCTTCTCCAGCCAGAGCTCCCACCAGACCCTGATGTACCAATAGCGCTCTCATTTTGACTCTCCACAAACCAAAATCATTCTTGCCATCGAATTTCTCCAGATCAAACTTCGTCGACACCATTTGAGCCTTCAATTTCTCTTCTAATCGACCTATCAGTCCTCCTTCTTTGAATCGAGCCCTCTAACCAGGCTCTGATACCACTTGTTAGCAAAACTTCAAAGAAATCAAGAAATCGAACAACCAAATCTATGAAATTGATCTTTGATATTCAAAAGAATGAATTACAAATCAGTACAAAAATGACTACTCAGAAGTTACAAAGATGAAAAACAGATTACCTAACAGTAATGACCATTACTGACTTATTAACAAACCTAACAGCCACTTAACAACATTTACACAAATGACCCTTCTACTATCAACAGTTGTCAGTAAAACAACTAAACACACAAGAATAAAATGAGATATATTCTAACATCTCCAACAAAAAGGTTCTGGGTTCAAATCATACAAGGAGTTTTTTCTTAAAGTATTGAGTTTTCTTAAGAACTGATAACTTGGTAGTAGATATGATCGGGTGGTACAACTGGTGGCACTATGATACTACAGTGATCCATTTGTAATCTAAATTAGTAGTTTAAAAAAACTGGCCTAATATACTTTTATAAGTTTTTGTTTTTGTTTTTTTAATCTTATCTAATCTTCCTATACTAATAATTGATTCCAAATAATGCAAATGGCATTCTCCTATTTTTTTTTTCAAAAATAAATGCTTATTTTTAAAATTTAATATAAAACTCACAATTAATGTTATTATTATATACATTGTTTACATAAATATAGTAAATTAATACTAATAATTAATAATATGATAATATGATAATAAATATCATCTATGTTTAATGTTATACACATACATATTATGAACATTTTTTTTATAATTTTTATTTTTAATTTTTTTAATATTAAAAATATATAACTAATATAAATATTTTAATTATGTAAATTTATAAAGATATCAGCAAAAAATTAAATAATTATTTGCATACATGTGTAATACACGGGTTTATAATCTAGTATTTACTATACAAAAATTTCACCAATCAATAATGTATCAAGGTATAAAATCATATATCTATATATAAGGGTTTAATAAAATAAAATATTTTATATACCTTTGAAACTCGCTCAAATAAACTCCGATTAAATTCATTTCGACGACGTTGAAACTGTCTCATCGAGCTCTACATTATTAACATTTAGGTTTTAGCTTTTACATTTACTTTTAAAGTTTAGGTTTTAGGGCTTAGATTTTCGCTTCTATGTTTTATATTTAATGTTTAAGATTTGGTTTTTATAGTTTAGATTTTCGTATTGTGGTTTAGATTTGACAATCCAGTTTCAAGGATTAGGAATGATTACTTTCGGAGTTTGTTTGGTTCAATTTTCGAGTTTTTAAAATCATTTTTAACATGTTAGACAAAACACTTTTTAGGGAATACTCTCTCTATATATTTAAAACCGAAGCTAATAGACGTGTAACACTATAAATATTTACAGATAATTATACTTTGATATGGATTTGTAATTCTAAGAAATTAAATTAGTGAATTATGTCTAATAAAACACATTTATAAGTTTAAAGAACAAACCAAAAAGAAAGCTATAATAATAAAAAAAATAAAAATTGACCAGTCTAGTACTTCAAGAGTTCAAGTCTTCAACCGTTAATTGTTCAGTGCAAACTAAGATGGTTCAAAGTGGTGTACGCGGATGAACAACCCACCCGAGATCCAGTTTGACCAGTCTTTGTTGGTTCAGAAAATTAATATTTTTATATTAATTTCAACTCAAACTATAATCTTTGCATCAATATAGCTCACGTGGTTTAAAAAACTAACGGTTTTGGCCCACAAAGCTAACTGTTATAACAGTTTTTTCCTAAAACCTAACTATGGTTGGGGGCAAAAATCGTTAGTTGTTTAAACCACAGAGACTGAACCATTAGTTGTTTAAACCATAGATGTTGCATTGATACAATATTTATTTTGAGTTAAAATAGTTAAAACTCTTAAACCACATGTCTCAAAATCGTAATTTACACCTTGTAAAAGCCTCAATTTATTATTATTATTGTTGTTGTTGAAAAATGTGATTTGGTTATTAATCAACTATTTGGCTGGCACACACAATTATATCATTTGATGCTTTTAATGGAATGGTCCAACGCATGCCCCAACAACTTGCTTATCAACATATATGAATAAATATTCATATTTTGTAAAAGTGTTGGGTGGCAATATCGTCGTGATTCATGATGAATATTTTATCGACAATAATTTTAAGAGGTTATATGTACTTTTTTTTAAATAAAATTCTTCATTTAAATAGCGTTTTACACGAATTTTCAAAATTAATTTATGGAGAATACCAATGCATGGTTTAATAGAATTTAAATCTGGCTGGCTCGATCTTTACAAGAGTACAAATGTCCAATGCAAACCGGGATTCTTCCTCGTATTTCATTACCTGACACTCTTAACCCAATATAAGATAAATTATTGTAGTTTGTTTTGAAATATGTAGTATCATAACATAAAACGCGTTGAGATGTGTAACATCTTAACACAATATGGGTCAAGATGGATAACCTAAAACTATGATAATAAAACAGATTCAAGCGACTAAGAATTATCAATAATATATTTGATGATACAATTATTAAAGATTATGCAAATAAACTTTTTGTTTACTTAAAACTCATTTTAACACGAACTAAATTGATGTTTTTTAAAATGACTCATTTAGATCCCAAGTAATTTTGCTTAACACACTTCCTGACCCGGATCAAAACTGACCCGAACAATTTCTGACCCGTTACTTAACGTGACTCAATCCACTCATTTTGCCAGACTTATAGAACTTTTAAGAGGAATTATTTTACATAAGAACTAATATATGGCAATTACTCAAATGAGTAACGAATTAGCAGAGCATAGATTAACAAAAACAAACAAAATATTTGTTAATTATGGTCCAATGACAATACCAAGCAAATTAACAAGTATTAATTATGAGCCAATGTTGTCTTCGTATCTTTTACACGAAAGGAATCATGGAAAGGTTTTAAATTATCACAATACATTACCTAACTAATTAGTTAAATAAAATCTTATATCACATACAAGTTATACAAAATTTGAAATTTGGGCCAAAAAATAAGACCCTTAGGTTTGTTGATAATAAAAGAGCCAGCTTAATACAACTTTGCATTCAATATATAATTAATTGTTATAAATAAGGGATAGGTTAGTTAGTCTTTGGAAGAAAATGACCGTTTGAAATGGATAATATTACAAGTTGGAATTTAGTTTTATAAATCTATCAGGTTTTTAACCAAAAAGAAAGAAAGAAAATTAAAAAAATGAGAAAGAAAGCAAATATTATCAAATAGGATAGGAATATGATTAAAAAAAAAACAGTTCTATATATAATAATCACAACTTTAGAAAGAATATGGCAATATCACTTTGGTTTAAGAAGTGTGTGTCTCTCCTTTATGGTTAAATATTTGAATTACTAAAAGATGTAAAGTTGGTAGTTGAAGGAAAAAAAAAACTTCTTTAAAAAGATATAATATACACAATTATTATTTTATATAAAACTTTACACCACACACCCAACTTAACTTTACTGATATATATATAGAGGAGGGTTCAAAAGAAAACTCCTTATTTTGAAGAAAACTAAGAAAACGCCTTATTTTGAAGAAAACTAAGAAAACTCCTACTAACCAATTAATTTTTAAAATTTTTTTTCATGATTTTCTATTATTAGCTTAAAAATGTTATAAACAAAAAGAAATTTTTAATAAAAATATGTAGATCGTGAAGTTACGTATATGTAACCTATAAAGTTACATATATGTAACTCATATATATAGTTTGCAAGTTACATATATGTAATTAATTAATTTGCATATATGTAATAACATGAGTTACGTATATCTTTTTACATTTTTCTTTTTGTTAATAAATCTAATTTTATAATAAAACAAAACATAAAACGAAAAACGAAATTGATTGATAACAATTGTGATTATTTTTTAAGTTTTCTAAAAAAAGAGGGTTTTCTGATGAACCCTCCTCTATTGATGATATATGTAATGATTGCTAGCTCATTATGATAGTAAACCGAGTCAGACATAGCTGAATTTGCCTTCAGCGAATTTTTTTGTCCAGTGATTTAGAGTGTGTATAGAAAATGGGTACTTTCGAAAATTGGTTTGTGTCTAGGTGTTCCTTTACTTGGAGTAGCAAAAGTGGCTAACATGGACAACAACAGGCATGGTGGAAGCTTGAGGAATTGCCACATGTGCAGGTTCCGCTACTTGGAGTAGCGGAAGCGGGTTAAATTCGTAATTAATGTTGGCCATGTTATCCACATACGCTACTTGGAATAGCGGATCATCTATTTCCAAAAACTATTCACCAAACCACCTAAAATCTATGCATGAAAGTTGAAACCACCTAACTCGTTAAAAAAAAATCGCATTCGGCTTAAGCTTTAAATTCTTGATACATGTAATGCCGATTTGATTTTTTTTTTATCAAGTTCGAAAAGTTGAGCTTGACTTTGGTTTGTATAAAAACTCGAGTCACGAGCCGATTTATTATTTTCTTTACACACATATTATAACTTACACATATATCTAGTCGAGTCAAGCCGAGCCCATGTTAAGCTAACCCTAGCTCATGTTCATCTCGATTACAAAACAAGATGAGCCGTCTTAACTTGTTTACAAACAACCAAGTTGTTTAAACAACCCTGAATCTCATTATGCTTTAGAAACCCCTTTAGTATTATATCCGAGTATGGAACAACCAGACTTGAACTTTTACCTTGTTCCCAAAATAATATTTAACTATACTTGTATATTTTAGAAAGTACTTCATGACTGGGGTGATGAAGAATGCATTGACATACTACGAAAATGTCGAGAAGCCATTCCAAACGACATAGGGAAGGTGATAATCGTGGAGGCAGTTGTGGGAGAAGAAGATCACCGGTTTAAAGACGTGGCGTTAATGATGGACATGGTGATGCTGGCTCATACAGATAAAGGGAAAGAGCGAACCACAAAAGAATGGTCTTATGTGTTTAATGAAGCAGGGTTTTCTCATTACACTATAAAACAGATTCAAGCCTATCAATCTGTTATTGAAGTTTATCCATGAAAGCTGATTCTTCATCTTGTTATGATGTGTGATTGGAAAATTGTTTTATTTGTGTAATAATATAACTATGTATGTGTTGAATAAGAGTTACCTATATGTGTGATTTGTATGGATCTTTCTCAACTATTTAATCACCCACAATAGAAATGCATGTCATGTTGATTCAATCAATTTCAAGGCCCTAGAAGGAATTAAAATCTCGGCCCTCTTATCCCTTTGATAAATGACATTTTGACATTTTGTCTCTTTGATTCCATCGTTTTCTTTCCGGTTTAGGTGAGCATTCATAACTTAATTCTCTCTCCTATATTGCTTTCCACAGGCGTCATCAATTGTTTGCTCCACATTAGAAATATATAAGGTTTTTTTTTTTATTGTTAGTCTTTTTCACATGTCAATAAAATAAGTAGTAATGAGGCCCAAAAACTAAAGACCAAAATACATCATAGCGATAACATACTAATAGAGATATGTACCACGCGATACAATGGGAAATTCATAAACCAAAAGATTAAACGTCAAATGAGATACCGATGTGCGTTTTACATATATATGTGTTTTATAAAATAAATATGCAATTGACTCGAGTTGGTGTTGAGTAAAAATTTAATGACAAGAGTTACATATATTTTTTATTTATTTTGTAAACAAATCTAACATTGAAATAAAATAAAATGTAAAACATAAAACGAAAAACGAGTTTGATTGATAATAATTGTGTTAGTTTTCTAACTTTTATTCAAAATGAAGTCTTTCATTTGAACCCTCCCATCTATATATTTATTTTTAAAATTACAAATAAAAAACTTAGATTAGCAAAATTGAAGTGACGAACTAGAGGTGGGCAAACCGGGTTCAATGTGTACCGGGTTCGGTGGAACCGGTTTTGAGGTGAACCCGAACCAGTTTGGAACCGGTTTCATAATTCTAGATCTAGAACTGGTAGAACCAGGTAGGGTAGGGTCGGGTCCAAAACCGGGTACACCTACCGGGTTCAAACCTGGTTCGGTTTAAATTTTTTTTTTTTTTTTAAATGTTGTGAATACATAAATAAAAAGAAAATAATAATAAAAAAATTCATTATTATTTCTAATAATTTACAATAAATTACATACATAACTTAAAAATAAAAATAACTTTTAATACATTTATTTATATTTCAATTATTTAAAAAAGAAGACATACATAAATAATAAAAAAATACTTGATTTAAGAACATGAATAAAACAATAATGATATTAAAAAAATTCATTATTATTTCTAATAATTTTATAATATTTTACATACATAACATAAAAATAAAAATAACATATTTAACATGTATTTCTCTTTTAGTTATTTTTTTTAAAAAAAAGACATACATAACTTAAGAAGATAAATACAAATACAATAACTTGAGAACATGCGTTTTATTCCGTGCTCGTTCCCGTTTGCGTTTGCGTACGTTTACGAGCACGAGCTTCTTGTGCAAGTTCTTCATCGGATATGTCGGGAGATAATCATTCCTCCACCTCCTCTTCGTGTACCCTTGTTTCAAGTTCGATTTCATCTTCGAGGTTTGTTATGTTTTGAATTCGATCGATCGCGTCCAAGTGATCCTTTAAGCAAATACACATCTCTATTGATTCCGGAGTAAGTCTTGTTCTTCATAAAGATAATACCCTGCCACTAAGAGAAAACGCAGATTCCGAAGCTACCGTAGAAGCTTGGACGGTTAGTAAATCACGTGCCATAGTGGATAGAATCGGATAATCGGATTCTTTTCCTTTCCACCATGACAAAAGGTCTAAATTGTGATAATCCTCGGATTGAAAAGTGGAAACAAAATATGTTCCACTATACCTTCCGAGCTCACTTGAAGGGGTGTTACCCCTTTGTCGTTTTGCTGTTTCATTACGAACGGTATTAAATAAACTAAGAAGCGGATCACGAGGTCTACTACTCGAGCTTGATGCGCTCGTGCTCGTACGTATGTTTATATTAGGACCATATTTATTTAAATAAAATTCATACATACTTTGTAACCTTTTTTGAAAACTCTTTTTTGCATCATTTGAAAAATTTGGATCTTCTTCAGCAATATCCAAATTATCATTTATTTCGTCTATCAAACATTCAACCCCCGTAACATTCAAAATTGGGTTTAAAGCAACGGCACAAGTAAACACGGGTGGTAAATCTTTAAAATATTTCTTTAGTTTGACTTTCATTGGTGTTATCATTTCTTCAAACATTTGGTTTTTCATTTCAAAATTTTTTAAATTTGACGTCATCAAATACAATTCTGGTAACACCAATGGACTAGTAGGATAATAAACCCCTGATAATTTTGTAGTAGCGGTTTTAAAAGCTTCAAGAAAATCATTTAAATCTTGAATATTATCCCAAGCCAAGTCCGAAAATTGTTCGGCGTAACCACCTTCATAAAGACTCGCATGATATAATTGTAAAGTTGCTATTTGTTTTAAAGTACTTTCAAACATTTTAAAAGTTGAGTTCCACCGAGTAGGTACATCCCAATTAGGACCATAACAAGGTCTGTTCGTATCTTTACAAAATTTTTTGTATTCGGTGAATGTTTTTCTACTTTTTTTTAAAAACATCATGTATTATATTTCTAAAACCATTTTTGAAAGCTTCAAGATTCGGTGAAGAAAGACCGTCTTGCACCGCTAAGTTAATAATATGTGCTACACATCGACTGTGGAAAAATATACCGTTGCAAAATGGTGTGTATTTTAATTTTAATTTTTCCACTGCAGCAGTGTTGTTTGAAGCATTATCAAATGCTATTGAAAATAGTTTATTTTCTAAATTAAATTGTGTTATTACGAAATCTAATAGTTTAAACAAATATTCAGCCGTATGTGGACACGGAAAAAGTTCAAACGCAATCGTACGTTTCATCATTTGCCACGAACCGGGATCTACTCAATGGGCGGTGACGCAAATATACGATTCCGGTAAACCATGTGGTGCAGACCAAACGTCTGTAGTTAAGTTTACACCAGTGTTTAGTTTTTCAAAAAATAAGATCAAATCTTTTTTTGCGTTGTTCCACATTTTTAAACAATGACGCCTTAGCGTCCTTCGACTTACATGATTATAACGAGGCTGAAGCGTGTCTCGAATCATGTTTGTTAAACGAGGGTTGTCGAAATGCTCAAACGGCAACGGCTCTTGAATCACGAACTTCGCCATTCTATCACGAACCTCGTCTACGTTGTGGTGAAAAATTCCACCATCATTACTGATTTGTGTTTGTTGACTTTCTGGATCATTCTTCAACGTCTTGCAAAATGGTTTGGTAATATGTTTCTTCAAAGTCGTGTTTGATTCTTTTGCAAGAAGCATACCACAATACTTGCAACGAGCTTTTTGAGACCCATCACTTATCTCAACCAAATCCCAGTTACACCATATTTCCATGTTTCTACTATGCGTAAGAACACGGACAACTGTAACTTCGGCGTTAGAACCTTGACCGACTGAAGATGTAGAGTGAGCCATTGCGTTAACAATGTTATACTTGTTTAAAATACGAGTGTAATAAAAATGTATCGCGAAACAAAGAGAGTAAAGCAGTCGGGTATAAGAAACGAGAGCGTTTTTTGCTTAGAATGTTCGTTTTCAAGTGTGGAATCAAACTAAACTAAGCCACAACAATTTATACTAATTTTTGGACCCAAAAACATCAAAAAAAAGGGCTAAAAATTGGTCCAAACGGCTAGAAATCGATTTTTTGGTCCAAACGGTCAAAATCGGGTTGAAACCCGTTTGGGTCAACCGGGTTGGAACCGGTTCGGGTTGAACCCGGTTTGGAACTGGCTAAGAAATTCAAAATGGAAACCAGTTAGGAACCGGTGGGTTCTACCGGGTTGGAACCGGGTTGGGGGTAGACCGGGTTGGAACCGGGTCCGGTTCCGGGTTGAACCCCGGGTTCGGGTTTAAAACCGGTTTCGATGCCCACCTCTATGACGAACCACTGCCTAACATCTAGGTGACGACTAATCGGCAGCCTAGACTGACTTTTGCGACAGTATTAGTAATGTACATCTACTAGGAAGTAGGAAGCGTCAATTAGTTTAGTCATCGTTTTGTTTGTTGTCACCTCATTATTTTTCAAGAATATAGAAAAACATTATGATATGAGCCAAGACAAGTGCATAATGTAAATTGACGATTGCACTGCAGCACTTGTTTATAGTATAAAGGTGAGATTACTATTATGGGTGATATTGAAATCATATTCTACAAATTAATGATTACAAGTGCATAATGAATGTTTTTAATAGTTTTGCATTCTTGTGTTATAATTTTCAGTTTACAACAACCAATAAATTTACTTACCATAATTAACGGTGTACCTAGTGGTGCGCAAATCAGTTAACTTGTCGAAAACTAGTTTTGTAATAACCGAACTGGTTAACCGGTCAAAGTCTGGTAACCGGTTTTGCAAGCTCGAAAAACGAAACCGAGACCGATATAATAACTGAAACCGGTTAACTGAACCAGTTAACAGCCCAATAACCGATTTTTTACTTGGATGAGCTGGTTAACCGGTTTGAAAAACCGGTTAATAACGGGTTTGATCTTTTGAAAACTCAAAATGATCCTAAACCGTTGGTTTTTTCAAAAAAACTAAAACCAATTTGAATAACCGGTTTAAAAACCGTTTCCTAACTGGTTACGAACCGGTACCGGTTCAGTTAACCGGTTTTTTCTTGCATCTCTAGGTGCATTATCTCAGTTTACCTGCACGTTTACATTCAAGAGTCTAAATAACTTTTAGTAAAATTAGTTTCGATTTAAATTTTTAAGGAATTGATTTTTACCAAAGTTAATAGAGCATACCACTTATTGTAACTTACAAATAAAGAAGGTGGAATCAGTTGTGCATACATGATTAAACCTAGGGTGTCCATAAACCGACCGAACCGTTTAAACCGGACCGAACCGAATACAATTGGTCGGTTTTAAAAGTTAATGGTGTGGTTTATGGTTTGAGTATATTAAAAACCGAGTGGTTCGGTGCGGTTTACGGTTTACGGTTTACATTTTTTTAAAACCGTATAAACCGCACCAACCGTGTATATATAATTATATATATATATGTATATATGAAATTTTGGTGCGGTTCGGTTCGGTGCGTGTGTGTATTTTTTATTTAAAAAATTATTGAAAAAAAATAAGAGTCTATTCGTTTGTCTACCAAAATATATTTTATTGTTATTTTTTTAGATTTTGCAAGCATATTAACGTATGACTTTAAAAGGTGTGAAGACTAGAAGCATTCAAAATAACGTATGACTTTAAAGTTTATTATAAATCATTGTAACTAATCAAGACTTTATCTAACATTTTATCATTCTTTTAATTCTAGTTTTGTTATTTTGATAATGGTGGATTTTTGTATTATGGTTTTCAACTTTAGAAATTTGAATTTAAAATGGATTATGGTATTTTGCATTATTACATTATCCGTTTTCTATTGTTTTTTATAAAACCGTGAAACCGCAAAAACCGAACCGTAAACCGTGAAACCGTCAATGTCGGTCGGTGTGATTTCCCCAACTTACGTGGTCGGTTTGGTTTGTCATTTTTTGAAACCACAGTTAGTGGTTTGGTTCAAAAATTTTTGTAAAACCGACCGAACCGCACCGCGAACATCCCTAATTAAACCATATGTTAACATGTTTTGATGATATTAAAATACTTGAAAACTCGAAAAAATATTAAGGCCAGGGCGAGAAAAAAAATAAGCCCCTAAGATACAAACATAATAATTTATCTATAAAAAGTGAATAATAAAATTATATTTCTTGTAAAAAACAAAACCAAGGTATTGTAGCAAAATGCTAAAGTTTAAATACATAAGCGAATCGTGTGAGTTTCTCTTAGCATTTTTTAAACTAAATTTCTCAGTCAACTTTTCATAATTCATACCGTTGAAGATATAATTCTCAACAGATGTGAATCGTAAGTAAAATGTGTGTTCTTTACCCCTTCAAAGTATATACTAAAACAGTAAAACGATGCATAAGCTTGTAGTTTATTGGTTTATTGGACAAATAAAATTTCACATGTGGATTTTTTTTAATGAGTTTAAACTAACTTACATTGTAGGCTATTATTTTAAAAAATAATATATATATATATAATATAAAAAAATTTATTGAAAATTATGAACATTCTATATTCATGGGCCGTGAACAGTTGAACTAGGAGTGTTTATCGGGTCGGATAACGAGTTTTTCGGGTTTGAAAATTTTTTTGTCTATCCGAAACCCGACCCGAAATTCAAACTATATTATACGACCCGAAAACCCGAATTCGTGCATCCGAATAACCCGGACAACCCGAATAACCCTGTTTTTTTCGGGTTATTCAGATATCCGACACGAAAAAACCAGTTTTTGCATATCCGAAACCCTGAATCTAAAATCATATTATCAACCCGAAAAACCCGAAATAGATTTCGGACAAGGTTTTTTCGAGTTTCGGATATTTTGAACTCCCCTAAGTTGAACCGTGTCCCATCCCACATTCCCACCTAGAGGTACGCAAATCGGTTTTTTTTTTTTACCGATTCTGGTTCCAATCGGTTACAGTTCCAGTCAACAAATTCA
Organism: Mikania micrantha; assembly: GCA_009363875.1. Lineage (NCBI taxonomy): Eukaryota > Viridiplantae > Streptophyta > Magnoliopsida > Asterales > Asteraceae > Mikania > Mikania micrantha. The sequence continues at coordinate 74,333,254 of CM018681.1, read as the reverse complement.
ATACCCGGTTTCGGTTCCATTTCCGGGTTTCGACAGGTTCCGGCACAGGTTTTGGCCGGGTACAGGTGGAAACGGTTCCGGTTTTCCCTGTTCCGGTTCCGGTTTTAATTTGTCTAAAAAACCGGACCCATTGGTGCCCATCGGTTCGGGTATGACTGGGTCCGGTTCCGATTCGGGTTGCCGGTTCCGGGTCACTTTTTTTGCCCACCTCTATTCCCACCCATGCTAAGACCGACCACAATGGTCGTCCCGCCCGGCTAGCGGGCCTCCTCCCCGCGGCGGCGTCTCACGGGAACACCGCCCCCCTTATTCGCGGCTCCCGCTGAAAAGCCTTCCACGGCTCCCGCTCCCCGTCGTGAATGTCGTGAATGGTGCAATGTGATTGGCCCAAAATCAATTAAATGTGGGATGATGTGGAATAGTGGGGAAGGGTTTTCAGTGGGGTGACCATTGTGGGTGTTATAGGTTTTCAGTGGGGTGAAGACGTGGCAGGAAATTTCAGCGTGGAAGAGTTTTCAGTGGTGTGACTGCTGTGGATAGTCTAAGAGACGGCCTTGATGCTCGCAAGTATATGACTCCCATCAACATCTATTATCAAATGCAAGAACATATTCCCTGCAAATCGTATGGTCAAAGGATGATTGACCGTACGACGAAGTCTATACACAATAATCTTCAAGGTAAAAAAAAAATTGGTAAATCTAGGAATTTTTTCACGAGAAAGTGTAATTTTTTTTATAACCGTTTGTGTTCAAGTAGGATTATGTCGGATGAGGTCGAGTCGTGTAAAAGAAAAGGCAATTAAACTAGAGTCCATATACGAAAGCATAATTAAAATAAAATATATCAGAAGTTGTTAATATGAAGTTTTATTTTTTATATCTATCCAAAACGACATATATAGAGACTTTTATAATGATTTTTTCTGTAAAAAACAAATATAAGTATCGCTTAAATTATCATCAACAGTCGGATTATGCAAATTTAACTTCATATTATGTTAATAGGTTATTAAAATTTATAGTAGAGTTGTTTAAAATGAGATTGTAGTCGTTTCGCTCATTATAATCAATACTAACTTGGTTTTAAATTATTAGTTGGCTTTTCCAATTTCGTTTTATTAACTAACACCTACAAATTAAAACTTTAAGATGGACGATTACAAGTTCAAATACTTAGTGAACAAACATGAACAAGAATTCTGTTCGGTTATCGTTCACGAACAAGTTAAAAGTTAAGTTAATTAACACAAATAAGAGCTTGTTCGTGTTCGTTTAGTTCGTTTATAATCATGCATGCATACATGTGTGTGTGTGTATGTATGTTAGTTTTAGGAAAGTTTAATGTGAAAACCTAATTTATAGAGGAAACCTTTAAATCCTACTTGGACTCTTCATTCGGAATCTTGAAAATAAATATGTGTTCGACGTTAAATCGCACTAAAAATTATTTGTTTATACAAAACCAAATTTTTATTCAATTTTAACATAGATCGCATATTTATTTTCAAAATTTCAAAAGAAATACTAAAATAGAATTTAATTAGTTTTTCTTTAAAATTGAGTTTTCACATGATATAATCAGAGGTAATTTATAATTAAACACCCTTCTATATATTTATGAACCAAAGTATAATGATCTATTGTAATTTTTCTTCTTATTTATAAAAAGTAAAGTATACTGATAAATTGTAATTTTTTTAATATACATATAAACTAAAGTATAATGATAAATTGTTCTATTATTTTTTTTTCAACTCAAAACACATACTATTTTAATTAAGTTTTATTTTTCTTCAAAAAAAAAACACACACACACACAAACTTACATTTTTTTTTTTTAAATTCAGATGTCTCTCTTTTCTCTTGTTAGTTTTTTCGTTTATAAAAAATTAGAGAGAGCGTAACCGATGAATGTTTTTTTTTTTTCTCCAACTCCGCTGATATGTAATGAGCTTTGAAGCCCTAATAAAACACCTAATTCAGATTTCAAAGCTCTCAAATCCTACTCGAAAATGGAAACCAGGCAATCCGCAACTACTTCAATTCAACTATGAGGAAAACCCTGCTGAAATGCATCTACCCTTTCACAATCTGCAGACCTCCTTCTTCCTTCATCAATGGCGGAAGGACTCATCACCCACCTCATAAATCATCAATACCCGACCCGAATCCACTTCTAGCCTCCGATTCCAGGTGGGTTTTCACAACAACTGCACCTCCACCTCCGGAATGGGTTGAACCCATTAACGATACCTCCGACCTCATCACACCACACCCCAAACCCTCTCCATGGGTTGACCAAATCTTCAATCTGCTAAACGACGATTCGTATAAAATGGAACCCAAATTGGACGCTTTTTGTGGTAAATGGTTCATCAGATTGTCACCCAATTTCGTCTCCTACATCCTTAATTCGGACCGGGTCAAAACCCATCCCGAATTGGCGTTTCGGTTTTTCAAATGGGCAGGTAATCAAAAGGGTGGTGGGTACAATTATTCTCATAACCTTGAATGCTATGCTTTGTTGATAGATGTTTTATCTGTTTCTAAAGATTTTGATAGGGTTAGATATGTATTCAATGAGGTTAAAAACAAGGGTTTCTTGATGAACATAAAGTCTGCAAATTTATTGATCAAATCGTTTGGGAATCTTGGTATGGTTGAGGAATTACTGTGGGTATGGAAAGAAATGAAAGAGAACAATATTGAGCAGAGCTTGTTTACATTTAATTTCTTGATAAATGGTCTGGTTAATTCAATGTTTATGGAGTCTGCTGAACAGGTTTTGGAAGTTATGGAAACCGGATTTGTTAAACCCGACACTGTAACTTATAATACAATGATCAAAGGGTACTGTAAGTGTGGGAAAACGAAGAACGCGTTTGAGAAATTTAAACGAATGGAGGAGATGAACATAGTGCCTGATAAGATTACTTATTTAACTTTGATTCAGGCTTGTTATTCAGACTCTGATTATGATTATTGTTTGAAACTTTACAATGAAATGGAGGAAAAGAAACTTGCAATACCTCCACATACTTATAGTTTAGTGATAGGTGGCCTTTGTAAAGACGGGAAGCCGATGGAAGGTTATACATTGTTCGAAAATATGATTCAAAAGGGTGGTAAAGCTAATGTTGCTATGTATACTGCTTTAATGGACGCGTATGCAAAAGTCGGGCACATAGATGAGGTGATTAGGCTTTTTGAAAGGATGAATAATGATGGTTTTAGCGCCGATGAGGTTACTTATGGTGTTATAGTGAACGTGTTGTGCAAAACCGGGAGGCTAGAAGAGGCATTGAACTATTTTGAGTTATGTAAACAGAATAAAGTGGCGGTTAATGCAATGTTTTATTCGAGTCTTATAGACGGATTTGGAAAAGCAGGGAGATTAAACGAGGCTGAGAAGCTTTTTGAAGAAATGGTTAATGATGGATGTAGTCGGGATTCTTATTGCTACAATGCACTTATTGATGCATTGATGAAAAACGACAAGTTGGATGAAGCACTGGTGCTTTTTAACAGGATGGAAAGTGACGGTTGTGATCAAACGGTGTATACATACACGATCACAATGAACGGATTATTTAACAAGCATCGAAACGAAGAAGCGTTAAAGATTTGGTATATGATGATTGATAAGGGTATAACTCCTACTCCAGCTTCCATTCGGGTTCTTACAACTGGGCTTTGCCTTTCAGGTAAATTTTTGCGTGCGTGCAAGATTTTGGATGACTTGGCACCAATGGGTGTGATTGTAGAAACCGCGTGTGAGGATATGCTTAATGTTTTGGTGAAAGCTGGTCGTGTTGGTCAAGCGTGTAAACTGGCTGATGGGATTGTTGAGAGGGGTCGAGAGATACCTGGGAGGGTTCGTACGATCTTGATCAACGCGTTGAGGAAATCTGGGTACTCGGAGATGGCGATGAAATTGATGCATAGTAAAATCGGGATTGGGTATGATAGAATGGGCAGTCTGAAGAAGCGTGTAAAGTTTAGGGTGCTTGTTGACAAGTGATCCTGTTGATTCTTGAACCAACAACATCTGGTTCAATAAGGTCTGGTCTGTATATGCATTTGTGTTTCTGTGCGTAAGCAAGGCTTGAATTCTTTATCACTAAACCCATGATTTATCCTCTACTTGTTCGACCCTTGCGAGTCGCGACCGCTGACCTACAATTGTTCCACCATTTCTGCCTATTTCATGTCTATGTTGGCAACAATTTCAGTCACAAGAAGCACCATTCTCCCTGTAATTTGTTCATCGTTACGACCTACTGAGTAAGCACGAGTTTGTCATGAATATCTTTTGTCACAGGCTCACCTGAACGTTTTCACAATCTTTCAATCAAATCCTAGCAGTAATATATGCAATTGATCATTTTTTACGACCCTTTGATTCTGATCCATGCTACAATTTAAATCATTTAGATTCTTTTCAACTAAGTCCCGTTTGCGGTGCGCACATATAATATACATACATATATATATGTGTGTGTGTGTCGGCTTTTGAGGAGGAAAAGTAAAATTGCACCAAGTTTAACGTTATTTTACATAATTTTTTGTGAAAATAACATTAAAAGTGTTGGATTGGTTGGTTAATCATGTATAATAAGCCTATGGTCATATTGGAAACAACCTTTGAGGTAATGTTGTTTACCTTTCTCAGACCCTACCTTAGCTTTGCTAATAACATGATATACGGAGTATGATGATAATTAAATTCTTTTCAACTGATCCATCATAGATCAATGTTGATTTATGTAGCCTTGAGCCAGCTGCACATGATCTCTTCTTTCCACCGGCCCATAAACCCTAATTTATACCAAGAGCAGTTCTTGCTAACGAGTTAATCTAACTTATCCTCTTCATGGTTCAAAAACCTCGCGGCTCGAAACTTACTCGAAAAAAGCTCGAAAAGGGCTCGGCTCGAAAAAAGCTCGTTAAAAACGAGCCGAGCCGGAGCCAGGGTTGGCTCGGCTCAAGCTCGGCTCATGGCTCGACTCGTCGGCTTGGCTCGTGGCTCGGCTCGATTTTTAATATATATATATATATATATATATATATATATAATTATATACACACATATATTATATTACACACACATACATATAATATATTATACATAATATATATATGGCCCCTACATATATATATATATTATATATATGTATATGTATATATACATATGTATTGGATTTTATATATATTAGATTTTATATATATGTAAAATTGAGGAAAAAAAACAAGCTAGCTCGTGAGCTAGCTTGTGGCTCAAGGTTTTTTACGAGTCGAGCTGGAGCCATGATTTTTGACTCGAATGAAATTTCGGCCCGGACTCGGCTCGATTACAGCCCTAATCCTCTTACCTCAGTTTTAATTGTACTACCCCTCAATTAAAGTTGTCACATGTTTACAATTTTATTCCTATTTTTATTTTATTTTATTATTATTACTATTATTATTATTAATTATTATTATTATTATTATTATTATTTAGAAATGTTTGTTTTTATTTTTTTGTAAAATCATACTTTTATAATTTTTTTAAAAAACTATTTTTCTATTTTTTTGTAAAAAAGAACGTTTATATTATATTTTAAAAAATAAATATATTTTTAATTTTCTTATGAAACCATATTTTTGCTAAGTTGTTTTAAAAAAAATATTATTCTCTTGAGAAAACTTGTTTTAAGTTATTTTAAAATTTTATTTATGTACCAAAACGTTCATTTCTAACTGAAATTTTTATAAACTTGTTTTATTTAAAAAAAGATTAAAATAAAAAAAAATTCAAATGATGTAGTTTTTTAGGAAGAGGAGGCATGACAATTATGAAATTATGAATAAGCTAGGTACGTTTAACTTGAGCCTAATTTAGCTTGCAAGACTCCTAGCCTAATAAATAAGCAAACTACTATATATCCTAATTTAATCCTCACCAAATAAAATCAAACCAAATCTTCCATTTGATTATTTTCTGATTTTTCTCTCACGCTTTCAACTTTAAACCTTTTAACTTCCATGACTTTCACATGTAAATCAAGATTAAACATCCAATAATCATGTAGCAAGCAAGTCATCCTCTACAATTCTAGCTCGTTTTTGGCATCAACATACCCGACTTGGTAACGATATTCATCTTTAACATGCATTTGTTTTGGGTTTGGGATGAGACACGTGATTTTATCTGTAAAGGTCCAACCACCGTCTGATTCACGGGTTCAGCAAGTCTGACCAAGGAACATTCGGTTTAACTAATAGCAAGCTATAAGCATTAAACCAAACTAGTTTTATCACCAATTCCTAATTTGACCGGTTCAGTCATCAAACAAGACTGTGTAATGGGGTTGACCAAGGCGTGAGTGTCCTTGGTCACGCCCTCATGCTAGATGACCACCACACAGCCCAAGTGATCAGGGCACGACAGAAGCCATGTGACTGTGGTCACAGGAAGGAAGTAATTAAAAGGGAGGGAGGGAGGGAGGTTTCACACCCCCACCTCTCGTCACCTGAGATGATGTCATTCGTCACTCTGATAAGGTTGCGGAAGCATAGTGGTGATGTCTCAGAGATGAGGGGTGACTTACTTGATCCGGTATCACAACACACAGATTAACTCAAAGTAAATACATTACAGGTTCCCGTCATTACAATCAGTATCATAGTTTACAACTAAGTTTATTGCACAACTGACTTATTTAATTACTAGTGTTTGAAGTGCTGCCTCACCGAGTGTCACTGTCAACCTGCAAAAAGATTTAATTTGAAAACGTCAGCACAAAGCTGGTGAGTTCGTAAGTTCAAGTTCCACAATATGATATGATATGTAATTATAAGTTCTCAAAATGTTCAGTTCAAGATAACCATGGGACCCGTATCTAGTTCCTTTCTGACGTTCTTGTTCTATAAGATACTACTCGTCGGTAACATCTTAATGCCTCATTATCTTAATGTCTATCACAACATTAAGAATTTTTAAAAACAGGAAACAAACATTCACACAAGGGGAGTTGCAGCTCCCAGCAAATGGGTGGTCAGCCGATAGTAGTATCATTGTTTTCCCGTTCGGTCCCACATGAGTTCACTAGATACAGTTCAAAAATGAGGACTTTTAAGTCTGTGATAGTGTTCTTGTTCTCCAGGCAAAATCCCATGAAATCCACAAGTTATCAACAATCACATGAAATCACGCAGATAACAGTGATACATATCATATGTTCAATAAAAGTTTAACAGTGTTCCCCGATGTTTATAAAAGATTAAAAATAAAAGGGGTTGTACGAAACTCACCTGAGAATATAGATGTAGCAGAATACCTCGCAACTGCTAATAAAGGGGTGATTCTGCATTTGTTTATGTTTATTAAGTTATTTAGGTTTTAACTTACTGATTAGATCTTTCTGAACGTTCAATGCCAAAGACATTGCTTTGAAAGTCATCAAACCGATCTTAAGTTTTTAATTATTTATTTTACTGAAATATCATACAATGTATGATAATGTAGGAACCTATACTGATTCAGGTTCCTACTATGAAGTTGATGACATGTTTGATTAATAAGAATAGTCTCGGATTAACCAAATAGTTAATGTTGTTGATTATAATGATATAACAGTTTCTAAATAGATTAATGGCTTAGAAATGATCAATCCTTGTTATTGATTACCCAAATGTCATGAAATATCACAATGTAGCATTAGAATAGGTTTAATAACCATATTTAACATACAAATCTGACTGTTATCATAAACATCAGATAATCGTTCCAATGAGTATGTTAATGATTGTGATTAGTTTGAAACACTTAGATTTAACCTTTGCATTTCAAAGATTAATCAAACTAATCATCTACATTGTCATAATCAAATGGTTTAAACCATTTTAATCATGGGTATGATTTCATGCAAACCGGGCATTACAACGGATCAAAACAAGGATTTACCCGTTAAAACATCGTGTTCTTCGTTTATAATCAATCCTAGCCATCATCTAGGCAATAATCAACAACCCTAACTATCTCATTACGTTCAAAATCAAGATCTAATCAATCATTATGATGCTAGAAGGTTAAAATGAACCGTTACCTGATCTGACGAAGTTCTGCGGTTAAAACAACGATCGGGACTTGAAAACACAATCCTTGGTGAGATTTATGACTTCTAATGGCCTTAGAATGGATTTAGAATGATGGAAACTGAGTTTTCTTCGCCTGGAGGTCGAGTAAGGTCTAGAATAAGTAAAAAATGTGACTTCCAAAGCAATCTGATCGTTTTTAAGAATTTTTGCCGACATAAGGTCCCGAGCGCATCGCCCCAACTGGGTGCATGGCTCGGGCGTACCGCCCCACGGGTTTTCTTCCAATTTTTGATTTTAAACTTCGTTTCGCGATTCCGGACAATCCGTAACTCCGTTTCGCGCACGGTTTTCGCCCACGTTCATCATTTCTCGCATACTATCAACCTCTAATAACCAAAATTGTTAATCCTTGTGGATTTCAAGCATGACCAAATGTGCTCACGTCATTAATGCCGAATTTTTCGTACGCAATTGTCACAGGAGGGAGGGGTGTTTAGTTTTCGAATATGACTCGAAAAAATCGAAATTTGATTCGATTTCAATTCGAAACTCGATTCGAATTTTCATATTCGAATTCGATTCGATTCGTAGTATAATATCGAATGTCGAATCGAATTTCATATTTTTAATTCGATTCGATTCGAAATTCGAATTTAAATTATTTATATATTTTTATTTTATATACATATGTAGTTACTTGTTACTATATTAAAAACTAGGCTTTTAGTTTGGTGGCTTAGTTTATAAAAACTGATACACTATAACACAAATGTCAGTTTAATTATAAAATACCCATAATTTTAACATTTTTAAATACGTTAAACATAAACATTCACAACAAAAGCGTCAATCGTGAAGCTCGAAAATTTGATCATTTTGATTGTTAATTTCTAATATTTTGATTACTTGTCATTTATGTTTTTTGTTATAATTGGCATTATATATTGAGCTTTTATCAATTTATAAGTATAAATGATATCTTTAATATTACAAATTTACAACTTACATGTTGGTTATTTGATATTTGGGTGTTTAAGGTTTTGATTATTTGATATTTTGAATATATAAATATAGCAAGTATAAACAATTTTTTAATTAAATTCAAATCAAATGAATTCTGAATTCGAATAGAATTGAATTTCGAATTTGAAAACGAATTCGAATGGTCTTATAAAATTCAAAATTTGAAATCATTCGATTCGATGAACACTCCTAAAGATATAGGATGACAAATGAGTGATAAGAGTAACCTCAAATGGGACGCCGCCTACGTGTACTCGTGGAATGAAAAGGGTGGTGACTACGTGTAATCGTATACTACATAACTTTTGTTGCCATTTTCTTTCTTTTTGTTGAGTCAAAGGCTAGCTGGGTAATAATATGTGATCAAAGGACTATTTACGCAATTTTTTATTTTATATATTTATTTATATTAAAATATAATTAAAAAATCACAACCGGACACTTAGATAGTTAGGTGTGACCATGTTCTGTTGTTGAGAAAGCATCACGAAATAAAAATAGAAAACACAAACTTAGCCGCCTGCAATATGTTGACTGTTGTTGACACCTGCAGAATATCTCCACCTCCGGCCACCGTCGGCAACAGATCAATGCCGCTAACCTTCTTCGATATCATCTTTCTGCATCATTTTCCGATCAACCAGCTCTTCTTCTACGAGTCCCCTCACCCCATATCACATTTCATGCAAACAATCGTTCCCAATCTTAAACACTCATTATCCATCACTCTTCAACACATGTTCCCATTTGCAAGCAACTTGATTCTGTTTTCTAACCCAAATCATTCAAGAAAACCCGAAATCCGTCATGTTGAAGGCGATTCGGTCCAGTTTACTTTAGCAGAATGTGATCTTGACTTCCATGATCTTGCCGGATACCATCCTCGAGCGTGTGACAAGTTCTATCAACTTGTACCTCAACTGGGTCAACCCGTTGAAGGATCCGACTGTCTGGTTATCCCACTTTTCGCGGTACAGGTGACGGTTTTTAAAAACTCCGGCATCTCGATCGGGATCACGAACCATCACGTGCTTTGCGATGCAACCACCAAGTATGACTTCTTGAAGGCATGGACTTCGATAGCTCAAAATGGTACGGACGAGCCATTTTTAGCTAACCGGTCTTTTCCGGTTTACGAGCGACTCGTAAAATACCCCAACTCTTTAGACAAAATGTATTTGAACCAGCCTAGGATGGTAACTCTTAAGTTACGGTATCAACACCATGAGCTTTTAAGACTCGGGCCACGTTTATCTTGATTAAAGAAAAAATTAATACGATCAAGACATGGGTTTTAATAAAACTACCAACATTGGGATACGTGTCGTCTTTTTCGGTAGCGTGTGCCTACGTATGGAGCTGCATAGCAAAATCACGTGTTGTAGTCGAGAAAACAAGCGGTCTAGAAGAGTACGAAAGGTTCGTTTGCCTAGCAAATTTCAGGAGTCGGATCGATCCGCCACTTCCCGAGACCTATTTCGGAAATTGCGTTGGCCCGTGTGTCGCGATCACAAAACGTGCGTTGTTGGCGGGAAACGAAGGATTTCTCATCGCGGTCGAATCGCTAGGAGAGGCTATTAAAAAAACGGTGGAGAGTAAGGATGGAGTGTTGAAAGAAGCGGGATTATGGTTTGAAATGTTGTTTAAATTGCCGGAAAAGATTCCGGCAAAGATTGGGGTTGCTGGAACTCCAAAGTTGAAGATTTACGATGTTGATTTTGGCTTCGGGAAGCCTAAAAAGTACGAGACCATATCAATTGATTGCAATGGTTCGATATCGGTTAACGCAAGCAAAGACTCACCGGAAGATCTTGAAATCGGGTTATCGCTTCCGGCTAAACAAATGGATGCTTTTATTGATATATTTAACGAAGGATTAGAGAAGTTATTCACTTAGCAGAATATTGAAGAGTATTGTATAGTGTTAAAAGCATATGAATCTGCTTCTTATCAGTTTGAAGTTATTTGTATATGAAGATGATTGATTATGTAATAAATTAAAAGAAAGATCATGCAGGATTATTGAAATAATAAGACATTACCTTTATTAAAATTTATATTTTGTTACAATTATAAATTCAAACTAATGTCCAAAATTGTTGTTATATATATATATATATACTGGTGATATGTTTAAATATTTTTTTTTTTTAGTTTTTGTGTTTGGAAGAACTGTGAGTTCTCTTTAAACAAAGTTCATTACATTACTACATTTAACATTATTTTTTTCATACATCTATATACATTTATGAAATTATCATTGTAAGTGAAGATTAATACTGTATTTTTATTCGATTCTATATTGTTTCGTTAAACCTTCACGAACAACATATTATTAACAATGTTCTACAAGTTGAATTAGATTTTAAATTCACTTTAAACCCTGAACTTTAAACTCTTATTTTTTTAAATATTGTTCTCATGCTTTTGATCCCTCACTACTTTTACAGATAATAGTCATGATAGTTTGGTCGCAATTACCATACAAACATTTATATAAATTTCAAACCTAAATGATCATAGGAATTTTACGCGTTATTCACAAGCTTGTAACACGTTTGTGCATTATTGAGTGCTAATATCATTTATATCATTTCGATCATAATTGCTTTACTAACATTATATAGCTTCACTTAGGACCACATTGAACTCTTACTTTTAAATCCCCTCTTAGTTATATTTTTAATGTTTAGATTCTTTTAGCATGTTCTTATATTATCAGATAATAGTAATTATTATTATAATTTGATCGCAAGTACCTCAAAAATGTTTATATAAATTACCTCAGGAATGCTTCTTGATGGTTAATTACTAAAATTAAACTAGAACTCATAATTGAAAACTGACTTGTTTTTATATGCCTGTCAAGATGAGTAGGTATGCGCATATTGACATGAAGGTTCATTACAAACCATGAAGACTATGGTGATTTAGGATTGATAATCCTTTTAGTTATAGATGAACTTATTTGTAAGCACTGGTTGTTACGCTTTACTTTAAATGATTTTGATGTAATGTTACTTGATATCATTCATATGCTATGTTATGATAATTTCAGTTTAGAAACTATAATTCCAATGTGTGAAACAACCGATCGAGAGAACTCTCGAGTTTGTGGTCTTTCATCTGTGCACTTCCGAAAGATTGTAATTTTCCAGAAATAGTTTGAAAGCTTCCTTCACTTAAAGAAATCAAGAGATCAAAATGTTTTGATAAGCGTGAAAAGGCCGTGGAGACTTTGGCCGAATGAATAGGGATCAATGGATAGACATTTTTTGAGGAGGAGAATCCAGGATGAACACTTTTTTCATTCGCTATGCGTTGACTGGATGCGTACTCGCGTGATCAATTGATGGACGGGGGAATTGCGTGAATGACGAGACCGGCCTAATCTAAAGTGGGTCCTCCCCTCTTGATGGCGAATCTTGATTGACTGACACTAGGAACCGATTCGGAGAAAAAAGAAGCTAGATAGGCGGCGGAAGAATTTTCGATAGCGAATTACTTGACTCGATGGATGGAGGTAGAGCTCTCCAACTCAAGCACGAAATAAATGTTGAGTCAACAATAATCCAGAGGGGCACCACCAAGCGGGATCGAGACCAACCCCTTTATATAGGGTTCCAAACCTGCGCTTCTTCAAATATCCCATCCCAGTAGGGGCTTCAAAGCTTGACTAAGAGAAAGTGGAAAGAAAAGGGGCGCGCTAGCTGCAATCAAACTGATAAGCATCAACCTTTTATTTATTTACAACCAATATTTCTTGAGAGTCTTTATTTTGCTTACAATTTCTCAGTCTTGAGATCCAATATTCCCTATGTCACATGATATATTAGGAATAAATGTAAACTAAACTTGTTCTCATTTTGAATTCCAAGTTATTGGAGAAACCATCTTTAAAATTTCCTTTACGACCAAATTTGTTAGCTCAATTGATTATTTAACAAGAATAAAATTTCTTTCTATTATAGCATTTGTTATTTATTATATTTTTATATTTCAATAATGCTTTAGAAATTTGGACTAATTACCAATGAGGCACTGCCTTAATGGTACCTCAGGATTCTTTCAAATGGGAGGTATTGGATTCAAAACTCTCCCGCAGCGAAATATGGGTCTAGGGGGGGGGGGTCAATGGGTTTTCTTAGTGAGGTTTCCTTCTGGGGTGGTTGTGGTGGCTCATGGGAGGTTCAGGTAACTAGACCTTGGTGACATGGCCTGTAAACAGTGGGTTCACACAATTGAGACCTTCGCTGTTCAAAAAAAAAAAGAAATTTGGACTAATTTGGTATATTAATTGATAAAAGAAAATTGGAAAAGCAAGTTGAATTCTCACAAGGTATGAATTAAAGATATTTAACCAAGGGTTTCTAGCCTAATGGTTACCCCTTGGATTCCCTATGGGAGGTCACGGGTTCAAATCCCTCCCAAAGTGAAATAGGGGTCCTTGGAAGATCAGGGGGTTTTCCGGTGCGTTTTTCTCCTGGGGTGGTGGTGGGGTCTCAACGCAGGTCATGGTAACTAGACTTTGGTGACATTGCCTGGAAATCAGTGGTTCACACGTTGAGATCAAATGCCGTTCAAAAAAAATTAAAGATATTTAGGTAGTTGTAAATGCATGTGAGAAAGACATGATCATTAAGTGTCCAACGTGCATTGCATTGTGTATTCAATGTTGTAGGTATGAACTTAATGGCACTGTCTTTACTATTCCAATTTGGTTTTTACTCATCGTTAAAGATTCATTATTTTTAGTTTTTATGGAATCAATATTTTCAATTTTTATAGAAGTTAGAAGAAACTAAGTTAGGAGGTGCTTGATAGCAATTTAATAATTTCACCAAAGTTTACCTCTCAATAAATCAATCAGTTTCTTAAACATGAAATTTTAAACAAAATCTGGCATATTCAGACCTTTTAATGACTTAAAATTTAATTAACCAAACATCCCTTGAATAACGTTCTGTTATAATTAGTTTTTTTTTTCTTTTCTTATCAATGTTTTAAGTCATTTATCAATTATCAAAAAGGAACATTGTTAGTAATTAAACATTCTATAAAGTCATTATTCTTGCGCGTTTATATTATAAAAAATAAACAAATATACCTAGAACTAGAAAATTCCACTTTTAAACGGATCTGAGAGAGGACATAAAAGACTATAACATATGATAATTAAGGAAAAAAAAAGGTGAAAAGAAGAATATACTATAAGATTCATATATAACCTTTTGAACATCAATTTTTGCTTCTAAAAAACCATTCAATGCAGTACAAAAGCTTAAAGTTTTTATAATTTAAAAATTTAGAGAAGAAACACTAATCAATTATAAGATTTAAGAACGGTTCCACAGTAAGTACACATGAGAGCCCTCCATGATTTCCAATACAAGGGCACGTGGCAGAACCTGGTGAAGGTCTTCATATCCGCCACGCTTACAGCGCCACCGCACCGAGAACACAGCCCAGCCGCCGGCTTGCACCGCCGCACCTGCCGACTTTGGTCCACAAGAAAACAAAAGCACACCATTTTTTTCCGATACCGATGAAGAGATCAAGAGCTTTTGACGGTGGTGGTTATGAATTATGTTGGGTGAAAATGTGCTGAAGATACAAGTCGGCTTCAGTGAGTGGGTGGTGTGTATATATATATAGGGGGTAAGAAACATTTTTTAAAACTCGTAACCGACTCAAATAAACTTCAATTGATTAATTGAATTCATTTTTATATCATTGGTACCGACTTGTAATTTCCTAAAACCTAAACCTTAAATCATAAACAATAAACCCTAATAATAAAACCAAAAATTATAAAAACAAACCTTAAACCTAAATATAAAACATAAAAGTTAAAAAAACATACCCTAAAAATCCAAACTTTAAAACTAGTTGTTAAAGCTAAACCAAAAAAAATTGTATGGTTCGATAAGACGGTTACAATGCTATCGAAATGAGTTCAATCGTTACAATAGTTTAGGCATAGTGTACAATTCTATTAATGGATGGGAACTTTTCTGATAGTACAACTGGTTAATGGTAAAAAACCAGTTTTGGAATAATCGATTAACTGGTCAAAGTCTGGTCACCAGTTTTACCAATAACTGGTTCGGTTAGTAACTGATTTTTCAAGCTCTAAAAAAGAAAACGATTAACCGTTAAATAACAAATTTTTTACTTAAATGACTCGATTAACCAGTTTAATCTATTGAAAACTCAAATCGGTTCTAAATCTTCAAAAACCTAAAATCAATTCGAAAAACTGTTTTTTACCGGTAGCGGTTGAGTTAATTTTTTTTACATCTATGCTAATAAATATGACAAAATTACAGTTGCTGTTTTGAAACTGAGAATTAAGCTGATCTTGGACGTACACGTGTAACAAAGATTAAATATGGTTATTCGCTGCATTTACTTGGGGATGGCAGTGCTGTTGAACTCCAGCTCATCACTATCCTCTTGCAGCCATTTCATTTCATAGATATTTATAGCGGAGAAAATTCGTAATATCTTCATAATTAAATATTTTTGAAACATATTTTTTTTATTTATTATTCAAATAACATTAACGTGTATATACAAGTGTCCGTCTATAAACTAAATAAATCAGAAAATGTCGCATGATGTTCGTGAGAGCCGATGCCTTTACTTATTTGTCAGACTCTTCGGTACATGTTATAAGCATCCACCCCTACATGTGTCTTCTATGTAGGTAAACGTTTGTACATATATAGACGCTGACGCCCGTAAAAAGGTGGTCTAGGTCGACATTTTCGGATATTAATTCGTCAAATTTTAAAAATGTTGCAAAAAAATTTCAGTTTCGAACATTTTGGAATTTTCCATTTTTAGGATAGGAAAATCATCAATGATCATACATTTATATGTTGTTAAAAACTAAAAAGTACATTTAATCTTTATTTTATTATTTTTTTTAACTTCAAAGGATTAATATATAAAATAAAAACGTCCAATTGGTGTATGTAATTGGTTTTCCATATTTGTATCTATTGAAGTTTAGCATCCTCCATGACTCTATTCACAAATGGATTTGTTTTTAAAACCATTTCATTTCTTGAATTTCATATGCATCAAAGTGTTACTGCTGATTTCATTGTACCCCTAAATAAAGCCTCCATTGCTACGAGTCTTCGAGGTGCGCAAACTGGTTTTGACCGGTTTCGGTTCGGTTTTTGGCTGGTTCCGGTTCGGGTTTTGGTCGGGTATAGATGAAACCAGTTCCGGTTTTCCTGGTTCCGGTTCTAATTTGTCTGAAAAACAGGACCCGTTTGTACCCTCCGGTTCGGGTTGTCGGTTCCAATTTCGGGTCCAGGTATTTTGCACACCTCTAATGAGCCTATGATAAACCATAACGGAGATTTAGGGCTTTAGGCTGTGGGCTATTGGGCTTGTGAATATCTCTTGTTTTGGCAAGGCATAAATGTTATTTTGGGCTATCAGATTTGGGCTAGACAAAATTTTCTCCCCAATAATGTTTATAGAATCCAGTCCACATGAGCTGATGAGCTCCTTGTTTCTCATATTACCGTAATGCCATCAGAATTTTGTAAGTTGATACCTTCATCATCAAAAGATGAAAAGATGAAAGTTCTTTAATTTATTTTAGGGTACATGTCCCCATTATACGAGGGGTCTTGTTTACCTTTGGGATTCTCGGATGCTTCGCTGGAGTTCTCACGTGAGTTACTGGATGGCTTCGAGAGATTGCCACCTCCTTCCTTGTCTTCTTGGAAATTTTCTTTATTAATCGATTCAACCTTTTAGGGGTTCAAGACAAAGTAAACAAATCTGAATTTCAAATAGCTACGTAAATTAATCATCTAAGTCATGAAAAGCTTCAAATATGAGCTATCTCTAATCAAGTCTCAAATTAAGTATCAAAATATCTAACCAAACTTTCAAACTCTAAAGCAGTGTCGTAAAATCGGCTTAGGCGGCCGCCTAGGCGCTAGGTGCCCAAAATTCTTGTCGATTTTGCCCTAGGCGGCCTATTTTTTTTTTTTTTTTTGGTTTTTTTGGCTTTTTTCAAGTAAAAAGGACCCAGATAAGTTATTATTCGAGACATTTCTCAACCCCAAATACTCGATATGTCTCTAAAACATCAAATCCAACATCTGAAACATTGAACCCTGCCACTAAACATCGAAATCCATCTTATAATCTGGAATTGCATATCTTGTGCATTTTCTTAGGCAACTTATATAGCAACCATCTGTCTGACATTTGCAAATTGCATTTTGTTGCTTTGATATCTTAAAGGCTCTCCTAGTGAAGGATTTATCTTTTAGAAAAGTGTTTATTTTACCTTGTCTGCTTATTCAAACTTAGACTAGAGACAATGTTTGACTTCCGGGAAGTTTGTTAATGTGTTAATGGTTTGTGCATCTTTTTAGATGAATGTTTGATGTTCTAGAAAAGTAAAAAAGCAAAGCACTCTATCACGTTCTTTAGCAGAGGCTGAATATCGAGCAATATGCGCTGCTTTTTGTAAAGTTTTTTGGTTACTAAATTTGTTTTAAGATTTACATGTTCATGTAAAGCTTCCTATTCCATTTATTGTGCAATGCTGCTGCAATTTCGATTGCTGCAAATCCAGATTACTATGAGAGAACAAAGCATTTTGAGTTGGATTTTTTATAAAAATAATCTCAGTTGGGGTTATCCGAGCTATCCATAAGAAATCTGTATGTCAACTTGCATATATGTTAACAAAGGCTTTGCGACAAGATTGCCTTGTTTGATGATTTTGGACATCGAACTGAGAGGGTGTCAAAAATTTAAAAATTTGTCCTGCTCATAGTTTTGATTTATTAGATGCCTTCCAAAGTTCCAATTGTGTTGTGTATTGATCATTTGATCATGAGCAGATGAGCTCGATAAAGCTTGGTTTTTGGGTCAAATAACTCTCAAAGTGGGCTGGACTACATTGCTTATTGGTAGGATCAAGTTTAGAGAAATGGCATTTTGCAGTTGGATCTTAAACGGTTTGTATCTTGTGCGTTCCCTCTCTGGAGAACGCACGAACCGCCTGGTTCAGGTCTTCTAGGTTTAAGGGCCCGATTTTAATACGGGTCACTATATATTAAGAGTTGGAGAGACATGGCTTCACTTTTTTGCTAGCCAGAGCTCTTCATCTAAGAAACTCAAGGACGTTCGTTGACGGTTTCTTCTTCTTATAAACGCTTGAGTTGTTCAGATCTGTTGTTAAGTTTCAGTATAATCGACCAGGTCATCACAATGATGCCCACATCTGTTTGATTAATTCTTGTGTTTGCTTATTTTTGGCTTTTGATATTTCAGATTTCTTGTTTTTAGAGTTTAACATCTGCTGTAGAAACTGCATGGTTTTTAGAACCAGACCGGTCGGACCGGGAACCAGAGGGTTGGCCGGCCCGAAATAAGCATGCAAACCGGCCGATTGAGCTGGTTCACAGGTCGAACCAAATTTCTGTTTTCTTTTTAGCTAAAATCCAAAGAAAGAAATATTTAAAACAAAACCTGTATTTTTTTAACATTATTATGTATGTTTAAACATTAATTATGTTCGTTTAAATGTGTTTTTAATTTTATAGTTTTTTTTGAATATATTATATACATATTATGTTACTCGGTTATTAAATCCGGTCCGACCGGTTCGACCAGATTCCAATAAGATGTTTAGCTTGACGTCCGGTTCTGAAATCATTAGAAAGAATAAGATCTTTCTTTAATGGAATAATTTAAATTTCTGTTTTCTTTTTAAGCTAAAATCCAAAGAAAGAAATATTTAAAACAAAACCTGTATTTTTTTAACATTATTATGTATGTTTAAACATTAATTATGTTCGTTTAAATGTGTTTTGAATTTTATAGTTTTTTTTGGAATATTTTATATATATATTATGTTACTCGGTTATTAAATCCGGTCCGACCGGTTCGACCAGATTCCAATAAGATGTTTAGCTTGACGTCCGGTTCTGAAATCATTAGAAAGAATAAGATCTTTCTTTAATGGAATAATTTATATCAGAATTAAAGAGTTGTTCAATAACAAATGAGTTGACAGTTTTTAGAAATGATAGCTGTGCAAATTTATATGTATAATCATAATATTGTAAGGCTAAGGTTTTAATGCAACATCTAATTGTTTTTGATTATATACTTTCTATTCAATATATTTATTGCAAAAAAAAAAAAAAGAGTAAAGGTTGAGATAGTAACTAGATGAGCTAACCCACGAATTGTGTATGGATAAGGACTATAGCGGATTGGTTTGGAGATTAAAACGTAGATAAAAACAAACAAACGTACCCAATATATTCTCACTTTTCAGTAGGGTCTGGGAGAAGGATAGACACAAGACACAAACCTTACCGCTCCCCGTTGGGATAGAGATGCTGCTACGAAGGAGTCATCGACTCAAAGATATCGTTTGAAGTTTACCATCCCAACACTTTTAACGTAATTTTTACAAAATAAGTTAAATAACGTTAAAATTAGTGTATTTTACTTTGGCCCCTTGATCGAGGACTCACACATATATACATTATATGTGTGCACCGCAAATGATACGTATTAAAACGTAGATAGAAAACATTAATTTGCTACATGCATTCTGGCATAAGAAATTTTTTAAATTAATTCAATACTACAATAATATAAAAAATCAAAACCGGCATCATTCTATGCGAAGTGTTTACGAACTTCATTAGAAACGTTGTGTTGGTGGCATTAGCGAGGTTAAGTACATAAAAACGTATAAAGTTATGATGACATGCCTATGCAGATCGAAACATAGAGAAAAAAAATAGTTATATAACAATATGAATGTTTATTCAGTCGTTGTTTGTCTCTTTATTCACCATACCAACACGTCAACATTAGTCGATATAACCTATGATTATTTATTTATTTTTTAACCGAATGGAAACTTTTGTGAAAAAATCAAATAATATATACAACAGGAGATAAACTGTAAATTTTATAAACTAAAAATAGAAAAAGGTAACGTTTTATAAAATATAAAATTGAATTTAGCAAATTTTAAAAAATAAAAAACATCGGATAATTCATAATTGTCAACTAGGTGCATATATAATAAATAGCCATAGAACAAACCAAAGCATATTTCCCAAACCATCACTATATTCTCATAACTCCAAAAGTAACAATACATAAACAAAATCATTTATTTCTCATCTACCTCCCAAAATTCTTCATCTTATATATACACACCACTCATACCCTTATAACCCATAAACACCTCATAAGTTGACCTTAAATCATTAAATTACCTTAACAAGAAATTCTACTTTTTCATTACAAAACTTTGACAGCCATAGCATGTAAACTAGAAGATGACATATTGTTCAAACTCTCAACCAGATCATACGTAAGCAAGGAAACCATCGTCCGACGCGACAAACGGTTCGAACTCTCAACCACAGCCAAGACATCCGGTGACAAAACCAGTTCTGATTCTCGTACCCCTTGCCATTTAGCTTGCATGTATTTGAGCTTTCGCCATGGTGCCATGTGCATTTTTTGATCTGCCATGCACTTTTTTGATGCTAAACATAGAATCTTGATCAATGATTGAAGTCTTTCAGTTTTTCCCACATATATTTCTGGTAATAGGCTTATTAGTCGATTGTATTCTTGGCTACCCTTCACCATCTCGAACTCGGCTCTAAAATTCAACTCAATTATAACTTTTAGAACCCCTTTTTTGTAGTTTGAAGTGTCCAATACTTCTATGTAGGTGTGTTCCCCTATAAAGCCATTAAATATTTTTATATTCTTTATTCATTATAATGTTTTCGGCATGTTTTATGTTACAAATACACCCAAGAGTGTTATCCCTACACTTTTAATAGGGTAGTATGCCATCATACGACCCGATATATAATAAAGTTATAATCAAACTAAAGTTGTATCATGTCTCATTAATTATTTATTCATCTAGTATAGTGTTATACAATCTTATTATATACTATAGGGGTCGTAGTATATTAATTACCATATATACAACCCATATTATACGTATCGAAAGGAGAAAAGATTAGATATTATGAGACATGTTACATGAGTACATGACAATACGAGCTGTATGGTATCATACGACTCGTATTCCCTATAGCGCGTTCAGATAACAGTACTTTTGGGTATATGTATAATTACAAACTTTTGGCATTTGAGGAATCAAATACTGGTTAAATTGTGTACCTGCAGGGATTTGTTTTAAATTATTCCACTTGGCCTTGCAAATGCCGCAGTTGTAGCCTGCTCGTTGCAACCGGTCCGAGATCTCCCTATGGAGACACCTTCGGCAACCATTAACCGCGGTCACACGACAGTCGCAACAGCCAACTGGGGACGACTTAATCTCCTTTATGATCTCTTTAGCTTTCAGCCTAATTTTCGACTCGATTGAACTCGTTCTATACAGATTTTCCTGCATCATGTTCAAATATCATTAAAACCCACAAACTTATAGACAACAGTTACATCATATTTGAAAATCTTTACCGTGAGATGTTTTTCTTGAGATTCCCAGAAAGATCTATCTTCTTCTTCGGGTTCAGCAGGGTTTTCATCTTCTTCAAAGTCTCCATCGTCATAACTGTCCCCAGAATTGAATGAGCTTCCAGATGAATGCTCACCCTCTTCAAGGAACTCGAAGATCATATCAGTTTTGTATTCTATGGATAGTTTTGTGTGGTCGCCGGAGCTCCGGTCGGCCGACGGGGCTTTGGTGGCTCCGGTCATGTGTTTGTTTAATACTTTTGCAAAGAAATCACATGGCTTTTATAGCGAAGGTCTTGAAGGGTGGTGGAGTCCACCAATGTGGCATTGATGAGTCATATGTTCTTTGATTACTTGGATGAACTTTTTGCCAAGTTGGATAATGACGTTGTTAATTAAAAACTATTTAATATATATTAATTTATTTCTTAATCTTATCTTAAACGGTGAATATCTTACATTTATTATATGTAAAAGGAAGATTTAAGTATGTTTGTTGTGAGAATTTGATAATTAGAGATGAACAAGTTTAGTTAACAAAACAAGTAGATTATAGAACCCTTTTCCCCTCAATCATTTACTTATTTCCATTTAACATAACACTACAATACAAAAACAAATGAGAATCATTTACTGAATAATTATACTACTAGTGGTTTCAAAATTCTTTGGTAATAATTCTATAAAAGAATTCATATATAAATACACTACAAGAAAAAGTTCATTTTTCTGACAAATTTTTTTGTAGAAAAATGATAGGTAAGAGGTTTTTCCGACAAGTTTCTGACAAACACGGTTTAGTCGGTAAGAAGTAGGGTGAAAAATATTTCCTACGGAATTCCGAGAAGCATTTCCGACAACTTTCCAACAATAATTTTCCGACAATTTTCCGAAAATATCTGACAACTTTTAACAAGTTATTAAATTATTATTTCCAACGCGTTTTCGAAAAGCTTTTCCGACAGAACTTTTCCGACAATTTTCCTACAGTATTCTTGTTATTGGTTTTTGCTACATGTTTGCGACCAAAAGTTTGTCATTTTCAAGCATCTTTTTTCCGACCAATTTCCTACAATTACTTTTTTTTAAATTCGTAAATTTAAAATATTTCCGAATTTTTCTGCTTTATAATGCATTAAAATATGATAAAAACCCAGTTTATAATCAATACAGTCATAATTCATAAACTAAACTAATATAGTTCAAGAAAGTGATAGGCCTTCAAGTTTTACAAAAACATAAGAATTCAAGTTTAACAAAAACATAAAATAAGCTAAGGAGCTAACAAGCATCCAAGTTTAACAACAAAGACGTAAAGTGAACTAAGCTGGTGGATGATTGCCATGAATACCCATTTGTTTCATGATTTGGGCCTTTTGTAGTTGCATTCTCGCCCTCATATATACTATACTACTCATATTAATGCATACACATACATAGCCAATCATGTTGGGTTAATCGGTTGTTTAGGGTCACACGGGTCGGGTCCAGCTAAATGGGTTATCCCTTAGTTAAGGATACGGGTTAGATTGGGCTCCAAGTTTGCAACAAATAATGAGTCATAGGTTTGACCGAATTGAATGGAAGACCTGGTTTCATGCTTGAGTTGTTACCAAAAAGAAGGAATGATCGTGGGTTAATATTCACATGTGTTTTTTATTTGTTTAGTATTATACATAGGTGCATTTATGTTGCTTTTAATTCAAGCTCTTGTATTTTCTCAATTAAGTTTAATACACAGAAGTCTTTACGTGAGTTTTCTTTGTGTGTATATTGTGTGTATTGAGTGAGATTAAGGGGTCTGAACCAACATTTGGTATCAGAACCTAGGGCTTGCGGAAGGTTGAAGACGCCGGTTTGAGAGTCGGTTTCGCGAAAGGGAGTAGCCCTTGGCTGCAGGGCAAACGCAGCAGGATGAAATCGAGTTTCAGGTTTTTTTTTTCGTAATATGTTTTCAAGTTTTGAAAGCGGAGTGTTGATCATACAAGGAGGTTTCGGACAGCAGGGGCTGTTTCTGGACTGTTTAACAGCAGTACACGGAGACGAACAGGTGGTTCGGGTTTAGTCGGTGTCACGGGAAGTACCGTTCGGGATGACGGGGGTGACCGAAGATTGTTCGTGGCTGTTAGCGGTGCTCGCGGGTTGCTGTGACAGGCCTTATGGTGGTGATCTTGGCTGTTGGAAGCATCGCAGAAACAAAATGGAGTCAAGCATTTACGTGATGGTAATTTGCTGCTTGGAGTTGGTGGTTTTTGGCGAGAAAGGTGGGTGGCCTTGTTTTCTTGTCGGTGGAGATGCTTTTTGAAATAGGTGCAATTGGAAAAGGATGGTGGAAATCATAAGGGATGTGGTTACAGCAGTGATTAGCCAAGAAGAACGAGATGGGTTGGCTTGTTCGTGTGAAAAGGGTCTAACCAGGTTGCGGAAGAAACGGGCAGTAAGGATTCGTCAAGCAGGAGGCTTTGAATCGTGTCACGTTTAGCGGGTGAAAGAAGACGGTATAGGCAAACCGGTAGCCTAGTTTTCTGGATCGGTAGAAAAGATTCTTGGAACAAGTTTGGTGACGACTTTGGACGTGGTCGAGGTGAAGGCCGAGTGTCCGGGATAAGTCGAGTTATGGATGGCTTTGGATGTGACCGAGGTGAAGGTTGGGTGTTCGGGAAAAGTCGAGATGGTTTGAGAAGAAGAAAAGTAAAGGCTGTTGTGATGATAGGTGATAACAAACCGATTAAGGGGATGATTGTTGGGTTAATCGGTTGTTTAGGGTCACACGGGTCGGGTCCAGCTAAATGGGTTATCCCTTAGTTAAGGATACGGGTTAGATTGGGCTCCAAGTTTGCAACAAATAATGAGTCATAGGTTTGACCGAATTGAATGGAAGACCTGGTTTCATGCTTGAGTTGTTACCAAAAAGAAGGAATGATCGTGGGTTAATATTCACATGTGTTTTTTATTTGTTTAGTATTATACATAGGTGCATTTATGTTGCTTTTAATTCAAGCTCTTGTATTTTCTCAATTAAGTTTAATACACAGAAGTCTTTACGTGAGTTTTCTTTGTGTGTATATTGTGTGTATTGAGTGAGATTAAGGGGTCTGAACCAACAAATCATACTCATACATGTATTTCTAAACATACACACAGTTAGGTGTATATATAATTATATGTCCACACTTACATTAAAAATCAATAACCAAAATATTATTACTTTGATATTTATAGTATGCTTTAAATAATATAAGTAAACCTAACCAAATAATTAAATAATATTATAACCATTAAAACAAAAATATGATAATACTTATTAGTTAGATTTTAATTTAAAATAACAATAACTATATTTAGTATGAAATAATATTGATTCACATATTTTGTAGGAAATTCGTCAGAAAATTTTTTAGTCGGAATTTCGTCGGGAACTTCTAACAGGTTTCCGATAAAATTTAATTTTTTGTCTTCAAACGTGTTTTGGTCGGAATTGCGTAGGAAAATTCCGACAAATTTCCTACAGAAATGTTTTTTGTCGCTGTATTGTCGGAAACTAATCTGAAATTTTAGAGTTCGCTTTTTTTAGCTATCTTGTTGCAATATTGTCGGAAATTCCGACCTTTTTTTTCTGTAGGAAAAATCTAGTGGAAAAAAACAATCTTTCTAGTAGTGATACAGACAGAGTGATAATAGCCGACTAATAATTTCTTTTTACAATAGACACTAACGTGTGGCATGAATACAACAAATTGGTATGTTGATGATTCATTGGTAAATGTTGTTTATAGGATCTAGGTGAATGATCCTGATATATGGCAACTTTTTTTTTATATAAAAATAAACAATATTCTAAGAGTGAATCATATTTATGACCTTTTCACTGTCACATGTGCTATACCATTTTCAATAATCTTGCGATAATTTTATGTTAGAATTGGAGCTCTTATAATTAAAATTTGCATGTCATTGCATGAAGACACATGTGTTTATGTGTTGGTCTATCGTTGACTGAGCTTAAAAATTGGAATATGATGTAGTGAAAACATAATTTATAAATCTTGGATTAGGAGCTAGTGACCTCATTAATAAATGGCCGGAAGACTACCTCTGTTAAATATATGTGGTGGTTTAAAAATAAAAGCTGCTCATAAATAAAGTTAGTGATAATGATCTATCTAGCCAATAATGTTAGCTCATCCCATTAATTCAATGAAGCATGACTTAAGAGTGCATACATGGTAATGGGTTGGACACATCTAATCATTGAAACATGTAGTTCAAGGGTTGGTTATTCATGTGTTTTAATATAATTTGTAAGATGTTAAAATGTAACACCTATATATATGTTGTGATTTATGTAACCTAATTAAACAACTTAATAACATTACAAGCCGTGTGCAAGTCACTACAACAATAATAGCTTATGACCACCAATTTTGAAAGGCTTATAGAGAAGTTACGTTGTAGCTATAGGGTTAGGGTTTAAGTCATATAGCGATGATAACTCAACACTATAGGGTTCGATCTCACTATAGGTTCCTCAGTATAGGTCTTAAATATCATCTTGATAAAATCATATGTAAAGAGAAGATATGTTGTCTTTGTGGGGGTTTAAGCCCTATAATATTATATATTATTTTGATTTTTTCTTGTTACCATAATATCATTAATACCGGAAGGAAAAAAGAAAAAAAAATATAATTAATAGCAATTACCTTGCGTTACCATGTTTTTACCTTCATCGCTATATAGATAAATTAAAATTTAATGGTATTAAATTAGCCTGTTGTATAAGGCATCGTGGTTTTTAGACTACGTGTAGTGGTCATCTCACTGAAATTCCACCCTACTGAAATTTTTAATCACGTCATCGTCCCACTGAAAACCTTAAAAACCTTATAGTAGTCACCCCATTGAAAAACATTTCCTACTATGTCAAATCATCACTCTTAAAACCGCACATTGGTCAATCAAAAACAAAGGAGAAAGCGGGGAGTGGGCACCGTTAGGGTGGAATTTTGGAGGCCATCGGGGGAGGGGACGGTGTGCCAGCTCACCCCCACCCAAACTTATTCCCCGCCACTTCCACGGCCTACCATTACACTTGGTCTTTTAGGCTATCTAGAATTATTAATTTTTCTTTTGTGTTTTTTTTTTAAAAAAAAATTCTAGGATTTTTCAATCTCAAATAATAATAAACCTTTAAAAACAGACTATCAAACAATTTCAAGAATATCAATTATTCTCAAATATCACATATAATTTCAAATATCAAATATTTGTAAACATTCAAACAATAAACATCTATGTAAAATTGTTCAAGAAGCTTTGTCAATAGACACGACAGATTTTATATCTTTTAAGTTTCATCACATCATTGAAAAGATTGTCGCACTTCTTTGAGTACGTTATCAAAGGCGCTTTTCTCTGGTGCTACTCCGTGACTTTCCAAATGAGAGATCATGAGTTCAAATCTCTCTCAAGGCATATTGAGGCCAGGAGTCAAGAGGTTTTCTCAAAGGTTCCTCCCAATGTTTTAAAAACCGGTATTTTAGGTGTACCGGATTTTGCTAAAAAATGGTTCAACCGGTTGAACCGGGTTGTACAGGATGGTTCAACCGGACACACTAATTAACCATAAAATTCCATAGAAATACAACTTATACTAAAATAAGTTTCCAAAAAGTATACAAATTCATATAAATACAATTCAAAAAGTACACAAATTCATCCAAAACAATCTAAAAGTACTCAAATTCTAATAATTTTTTTTTAAAATGAAAGTGCATAATAGGATTATGACATTGGCGTATTAAACGCATCAAGTTCACGATCTCTTAAAAGCCAAAAATCGCTTAAAAGCCGAAATTTTGTGTTTTTTTAAACCGGAAATACCGGTTTTACCGGTAAAACCGGATTAAACCTGCGGCACAATCAATCGAAGAAACATGCATAATACCGGAGTGTTTCGTACCGGTTGAACCGGTTAAACCGGCCGGTTCGAACCGGTTTTTAAAACACTTGTTCCTCCTGAGGTGGGATACCCTAAGTTCAGGTGTTGTCATATGATCCGAGTCTTGTTTGATGATATTTTGGGTTCACGTGTTGTTGCTCTAAAAAAAAGCTTGCTTGAGTTGTCATCTAAAGCCCTCTTACATATTTCCGTTCTTTTGTACAATTGTTGTTAAAGTTTTTAGATTTCTTTTCTTATTTGTAGTTATTGTTGTGAGGGGATAGAATATGCCTTTGGGATAGAATACACCTTTCACAACATTATGTCTCACACCCTTCATCTAAAGCCTATTTCATCAAATCGTACTCATGAATTGATGATGAGTCGGAATCACTTTCCATCGTAATAGCCTTCATTCAAACCTTTTCCAACACTAAACAATACAATAATAAATATATATTGATTTTGTTTACTAATTTTTCAGCATCATAACAGTTAGTAATTATATTTTTACATAACAGTTGTAATTATATTTTTACATTGGCTATGTTAGTCATATGGCATTCTAAAAGGATAAATATAAAAATAGAAATATAAGTTTGACATTTGACGTTCTAAAAAATAAAAATAGAAATAAAATATAAAAAAACAAATATCCGTTCACAAAAAATAAAAATTTAGTACAAATAATAAATAATGTAGTACAAAAATTAAAAAATCTAGTATAAAAAATCAAAAATTCATTAAAAAACAAAAAACCACTACAAAAAAGGAAAATATAGCATAAAAATCAAGCAAAAAAAATATAGAACAAAAAAATTCATTACAAAAAAAAGTAAAATATATTGCAAAAAATAAGATGTTATACATAAATGTCTTCATATTTGATCTTTCGCCTATAAATATAAAATTACACACATAGTTTGTTTTACATCTTTTAGTCGTGTACAAATATATTTTTATATAAAAGAAATTGAGATAAATCATTTAATTTTAGTGTAAGTAATTTAAATAAAAACTATAAATTATAGAACTGTAATATGATCCTGTAAAAATTTTAGTAAAAGGAGAGATATCGATGCCAACACAATATTTTAGTATAATATATAACTAATTAACTAATTTTTATCAACAATCATATAAACTTTTAATAGCACATGATTGTTCATTTATATTAAAAAACCGGAATCGGAATCGGAACCGGAACCGAAAACAAAAACCAAAACCGGAACTGGTCCCATCTGGATCGACGGGTACAGGTGGTTCCGGTTTCTCGAAGAAATCATAACCGGAACCAGAATTACCATAACCGGTTCCATCTTTACCCGGGCCAAAACCGGAACTGGAATCGGCCAAAACCCGATCAAAACTCCGGTCTAAAAAACGACTCTAATAGAAACCATTTATTGACTTTGTTTATCAAAATCGGAACCGGTTTCTACCTAGAACCGGTTTTAAGAAAAAAAAAACGAGATTTGTGCACCTCTATAGTTTACTCACTTTTTGGGAGAGATCAAGGGATCATCGTACGTTTGGACAAAAAATAGAGGCAAATTTGCTCTCTTGAGGTGGGAAGATTGGTGTGATTTTGTGGCAACTTTTGGCTCTAGCATCTTGTTAATGTTTATTTTAAAAAAATTCCTTGTTTACATAAAATGATGATTTGTTAATTCTTGAATTAGTAAAAAAGTTTATAAAGTAACTTTTGACTTTAATTTTTAGTGAAAAAATATATTTTCTACAAGTAATTAAAAATCATAATTACGTAAATTTAAAAAAAAAGTGCAGTTCGGGATTACAATATTGTAAAAAAAGTTCTTTAATCACTCTTTCCTGTATTTTCGACAAGTATACTTTCATTTTTTTATATATGAACGGCATTTTCTATAAGTTGACGACTCAGTATATAAGAACAGAGATCCCGTTTTTCATAATAAGTACAAAGTAAATTGGATTTTTTTTATGATATTAATCTTTCAAAATAAAATAATATTCTAAAAAAAAAGAGGCCAATACAAAGGATAAATTTGATAATTTACTTGTATACTTTTCCAATATTAGTAGGAGATCATGTGTTTAATTTTATGCAAGAGTGTAATCTAACATGGTGAGTTTACGAGGAAAATAAAATAAGTTTAGTTAAAAAAAAGTAGTATTGAAAACGAGTTACACTGAAAACATTTTTTTAATCATAAACAACTTATTTAATCCTCAACGTGACTAATTACTAAACGAGCCAATTGCAAGCTTGATTTCGTAAGCAAGCAACTCAAAACATATATTATTATAATAACTAATAAATAAATAAAAGTTGATTATACTAATTGTGAGATTAGTAAGCGAGAAAAATGGGTCTATTATCTCTTTATCAAAACGAATAACGGTAAGATTAAAATCCGATTGTAGCGGCGTGACACAACTATAGAAGAAAAATGTAAAGTTATAACAAATCAGGAATGATGAATGAAACGTATATAGAATACATCCCACATGTTAAATTCAATAAAAAAAATTCTATAATGTAATTTAATGAAAAAAAATATATAAAAAAAGTCTAAAAGGAAAGGGGTTAAGTTGAAACATTGAACTTGTGACTACTTAATCCGCATGTATACAACCAAACTACTAAATCAAGTGTCCACACCCATTTTTTGTGTTTGATGAAATAAATTACTATTAACAAAGATATGATGGATGGTTGAAGCTATAAGAATCAAACTTGTAATCACTTGTTACACCAGATAAACAACCAAATCATTATATTAAGTTCCCAATCTCTTTTTGTATTAGAAAGATCTAATATTTAATAAAGATTTAGTTAGGTGTAATATTATTTGACCCTTTTTATTGAGTGTATAATGAGTTAGAGTCAGCTGATTAAAATCCAGATCATGACCAATGAATTTTCTTATTTCACTTCTAATGTCACGATAAACAGTATACTAAATATAATTTTAGAATTAATATTTATTATTAGCATAAAGAAGACAGATTTAAAAGTATAAAACTAGAATTAACAGATTCCTACTTTTGGTTTATTGTAAAAGCGAGATCATTATTTTCCAATCCATGAGGATTACAGAAAGTCTAAAAATTAATTCAAATATTTTAAATTCAGGTTGATCCAATCAATTAAATATATTAACAAGATCAATATAATACATATTATAAATAACAATATATGCCTTTTTGTATAAAATTCAACTATATAATTTAATTACGAATACTCGGTTTGAATTGGTTTGAGAATTACAAACTTGATAATTACAAACTTGATTAGAAAAGCAAGTTCGAAATTCGGTTCGGACACTAAAGCATTTCAAAAAATTGAGGAACGGATATGACTTTGAAATTTAAATACAGTTATGTTACAAATAGACTTAAAATTAATACAAACACGAAACACCCTTAGGTTCACTTAATCCATTTTAGCACTTTTAACTGCCCTTCTAGATGTGTTGTTTCGTTCAAATATATGTTTAACAAATCGAATTTTGATTTTCTTAACTGAATTGTGATTCTTTGGTTGTTAACGGGCCATTCGAGTTTGAATTCTTCAATTGGGATTCATAGCTCATAAGGCGTCATTGTAAATAAACAAGCAACAAGCGTAAGCTGGTCTTCAAATCAACCAGTGTCAACGTTCTCAACGATGACAAAACCTCCTGATTCCGGCAATTTTGTGATGCAAATAAAAAACGATGAGGACCCCAAATGTCACACCCCGGACAGCGGTCCGGATCGGAGACCCGACGGGCGGAAAGGTCCCGAGGCTTGATTTGAATCGGAGTGATCAGATTGTTACATTGCACATGATGATATGAGAAATACTAAAATACATAAATAAATAAAATTAAATTACAACTGTTTTATTATTTAATTTTATTACAACTTGACTTAGGCTGGAATGGGGACCAGATGTTCCCCAAGAATTTGCTCGCTCAAGTGCAAGCGTTGAATCTTGTAGCCGATGTGGCCTAATGAGATTTCATGCAGGGGTTGTAGGTTCTTTTAAGGGATCATACTTTTCTCTCTCTAAAAGTCACTATGCTTTCACCTGTTCTTCACCTGAAAACATGTAAAATCTGTCAACACTAGGTTGGTGAGTTCACGTAAGTATTAAAAATATCAAGTTTTGTAAAAAGGTTTAATGAAAATCTTTCCATTCACAATAGTTATGAAAGTTGTGTGTGAATGGTGTTGAAAAACAAAAATGAATTACACAAGCGCTTGAATTTGAACCTCATTATTGACACCATCCTAAATCATCGAAGGTAGTTTATATATAGAGCATACGTAGAGCCAAAGCTCGGCCGCTAGCCCACCACCCATTCGGTGATTCACGAGGATGTCCTTAATGGAAATCAGACATAGTCACTTATGTACCTCTATTCGACACGACACGACGGATATAAAAAGAAATGTCTCGAGAAAGAAGTGTATGCTCTGTCTCCTGATATAGGAAAATTGTTTTGTTTTGTTTATTTGAAAATCACAAAGTTTACACTCTTTTTCTTGTAGTTTGACATTTCTTGTTATGTAGTTGTTTGAAAATCATTCAAGACCAGGTCTTGAACATTTGTTCGGTTTGAAAACTCATGTTATTGTTTGTGTGGTTTGTCTGTAATATCACACATGTGATCATTTACCAAACATAACTGATATGCCCTTGTTGATTAGTTCCCATTGAACTAATCCGAGTTGTTGTTTCACGTTGTATGTGTGTAACGTACCAGCCTCGGCGCTGGAGGTTGGTTAGACCTATGGTACCATCTACGTTACCATCGATTGACCCGCGTCAACTAATGGTAAATGACTCTAAAGGGACTTACTTGAGAATTCCTCCGCGAATTCTTGATGTGTATGTTGTGTGGACACATGCTCTAGTGAATTACCCTAGACAGATACCATGCAAAGTTTATTGTTTGTTTGATGGGGGATTCCTATGAAAATGATTGTTTTCGATTGTTCACTACACAATTCCCCGGGTCGTGTTCGTTCACCTATTGGTTATGCACAAAGCCTCGAACTGTTGTGATCAACAGACATCTCCTCGATGATTTGTGTTTAAAACCTCGAAACTCTTTTGTTGTTGTTGTTGAGTTGGAAAAGTTGGGTGGAGCGATGAACGCTCAGTAAAATAATTGAAAGTGCACTTATTCGAATAACATTCGAATAAGAGGTTGAGAGTTGATTCTTTTATTGAAATTATTTGAAAATAACTCTTATTCATTGACCATTCGAATAAGAGGGTTCATGTTCTCAGCCCCAAATGATTTAGAAGGCAATAAGTTAAAGAAAAAGGGGTCTATGAACTCACCTGAGTTATGGGTCGTCGATGCACTCACTCAGTATGTTCTATCGGTTTGAATCCTGTGTTATAATTTAGTTAATTAGGTGTTGGATGGTTGTGTGTTATGTGTCTTGATGTGATTTTGGAAAAATGTGTTTTATTTCTTTTTGTCTTGATTATATTTAAAATTTGGTCTAAGGTTCGGTTCTATCGACGCAGATGGTGTTCGATAGGACGTTCAACACTTAGCCATTTTTGGGCTTCTCTTGGTGTGAATGGCCTATTCGTGCGAATGGCCTTCATTCACACGAATGGAATGAGGCGAATGCATACTCTCATTCTGGTGTTTCATTCCTGCGAATGTCTCCATTCTTATGGTTGTCGCATGCAAATGAGTCCATGTCATTCGTGTGATTGCTCATTCGTCCACCAGCTCGTTCGGGCGGTTTTTCTCGGCGAATGAGGCTTCTCATTCGTCTGCAGATTCACCAAGAACGCCATT
This sequence comes from Mikania micrantha, assembly GCA_009363875.1. Classification (NCBI taxonomy): domain Eukaryota; kingdom Viridiplantae; phylum Streptophyta; class Magnoliopsida; order Asterales; family Asteraceae; genus Mikania; species Mikania micrantha. Next base: position 74,299,889 of record CM018681.1, on the reverse strand, counting down.
TTTGAAATCGGTGGTTATTTTCGGTGTTTTTATGGTCGAAATTGATGGCAAAACATTTTGGAGTGTTTTGGTGCAAAGGATCGATGCTAATACTTACTGTGAAGCTTGTATTTGACCGAAATGGCAAAACGGTTTTCCTTTCATTCGGTCATGCTAGTTCGGTCGGCCAAGACTCACATTCGCTCGGGCCTTCATTTCTTCGGCCAAGTCTCTTTCGACCAAGACTTGATTCGGATGAGCCCTTCTTCGGCCAACATGTTTGCAGACCACACACATAGTTGCACATCTAGACCAAAACCCTAGATACGTCTATTATAAATACTTATAGTATTCGAATCGTTTTAAAACAACTCAGGTACTGAAGAAACATAATCCACAAGTAACGAGCGCTCATTTTATTGTGGTTCAATTCAGAGCAAAACAGGTGAGTTCATTGTCCCTTTTCTAAACAGTTTTGTTATTAAACGCGGGGCTGAGAAGCATGCGTAAACCTTTTTATTTAAATATGTTTTACGTAAATGCTTTTACTTATTGTATGTTTTATATACATGTTGGTACTCCTGGACTTTTGTCTAGGTAAATTATATGCAGGTTTAACTAATGAATTAATTACTTACTCTTATGAGCAAGATAATAATTCTTAATCAACCAATTAATCTAACACAGTTCTAATTCAATGAATCCAAACTCAATGTGGAATCAAGAAAACTAAAACTAAAGATCTAAATCCAAGGAAACCTAATTCAGTGTGTGTTCAATAGAACTAAGGATCAAATTCAAGAATCTAAAATTAGTGTTGTAGCCATGAAATTCTAAGGATCAGAATCAAGGAAATCATATCCGTGTGTGAATCAATGAACTAATGAAATCATTAACGATCAAGTTAAGGTGGATGTCAGTTGTATGCAGATCGAGACCACGTGTTAACACACGGAAAGTTCTGTCATAAATAGTAGACTTTTATAGTCAAGCTATATGGGCATAAATCAAACGATCAAACGAATTCTAAAGAACAAAGGCGATCAAAATCAAAGGATATCCTAAAGTCCCGACATGTACAGTAGGCCTGAGGGTCAAGCTGATATGGGCAAATCATAAAAAGTCCCGACACATACAGGTAGACTCATTTGGGTCATGCCTGATATGGGCCGCGTGTGAGACGGTACAACTTGGACACCACGAACAACTAAGACTAATTGATTGAGTCAAATAAGGCCCAATCATCATGTCTTAGTTGTATTTAAATGATTAATTATTCATTTAATTAAGCATTTAATATTATGTTTCTACAAATGTTATGGATGATCATGATTGTGTGATAAACTTAAGGAATCAATAGAAATTCCATTTTGTGGATCTATAGGAACTAAGAACTGATGAAATAATGTGTCAATGGTGTGGGTAAAACGCTTAATAATAATTAACAACAATGTCATATGTGGTTTAGTATGTGGTGGGATGGCGACTGGGCGGGTTGTAGGCTCGACCCTTTCGTATGCCCTATATATAAGCATACCGAATTGGATAGGACATGTGTTATTAATGAGATTAAGGTGGTTACCCAAGAGGTTGCAAATGTTTTCGTGTGCGTGTTTGAAACTTTAGAAAACAGAATGTTTGAAACTATGATGGAAATGGAAGTGAGTGGTAGGTAAAACGCTTAATAATCATTAACAACAATGTCATATGTGGTTTAGTATGTGATGGGATGGCGTCTGGGCGGGTTGTATGCTCGACCCTTTCGTATGCCCTATATATAAGCATACCGAATTAGATAGGACAGATGTTATTAATGAGATTAAGGTTGTTACCGAAGAGGCTTGCAAAACTATACATTTTCTTTTAATACTAAACTACGTGAACTCACCAACCATGTGTTGACTTGATCTTTTTGCATTACTTCTCAGGTGATGAACATGTTTAGCTAAGAAGTTTGTGCTTATGGCTAGGATGCTTCCTTAGGGGACCTAGTATTTTGAACCTGCATATTTTTGAACATTATTCTATAGGCTATTTTGTATATCTTACGCAGATACAAGATAGATGGATTATGATGTTGATGATAGACGTACATTGTTAAATTATAAACTGAACGCATGTAACTTAACTTGGTAATTCTATTTTATTTAGTATTTTCCCATTATATATCATGTGCAATGTAAACAATCTGATCATCACGATTATCATTTCTGATATCGCGCCCTGGGACCATTCCGCCCGACGTGACACACGATTCGGCCCGCCGGCTCGGGGTGTGACATTTATTAAATTGTTTTGGTGAAATTTTATTGAAATTGTTATTATTTTATATCAGCGTTAAAAGACTCACTCTGACATCTGTATGAATCGTCACCCATACAAAAGTCTCGTTGGATTTAACTGCTGACATTGTTTTGTATTGTAAGGATATCATTTAGTGTATCAAATCTAACAATATATCCACATGGATCATCACCCATGCCGATATCTCGTTGGATCGATACTCTAAATGTTATCAATTCAGATTTTGTCCATTCTTTTCCCTCACATGGTGTTTGTATTTTCTTCTGATTCATGTTTGTGTGATTCAATGGATTCTCCTACTGTTTTAGGAATGAGCCGTGTATTTTGGCTGTTGTTTATTATCATTATCGTCACTCTCGTAACACAGTAATCTACATTGGGGTTGTGTACACCCTTAAATTTCGGACTCATGACAGCTCGTATGCCGGTTGTCACACTAAAGCTTCAATAATCCTAAAACCCATTTATGAAGACAAGTGTACTATACAATTTAGACCCAATCATAACCCTAAACGAAGAATAGAAAGACGAAGATACATAGCAGAAGACAACGACAATGTGTCGCCACTTATGTTCTCTTCCTCTTCCACTTGTTCGTCTTCTTCGTATATTTGGTCGCTTAAGAAAGGAAGCTTTGATTTCTTTATGTCTCCTCTCATAAATGATATAAGCCAGATCTTACTATGGTTTTAAATGAATCGGATCTTGGGGTGGATCTTGTTACTATTGCTAAGTTGTAATTATATATATAGATAATTGATTTATAGTTTTATACAATATTTTATAGTAAGATAGTAAATTAAACAAATAATAATAATCTAAACTTGAAAGGAAACAAATATAAAAAAAAAAAACATCCAAAATAGATATATGGCTTTGGTGAGTGACAAAAAATGGATGTGATTAACAGCTTTAATCCCCATCAGCATGGCCAATAGGAGAAGAAGAATGACTGGTTCGGATATATTCGAATATTCTAATTAAACATGATATGCACATTTAATTTTAATTTTAATTTTAATTTTAAAACAAACTAACCACTTGATTCATTCATCCTCATCTTTCGCGGAAACCAGACTCAGTGAGGTGCGGGCCTCAGCTTTGTTCATTCTTTTGTCTTTTATAATTATTGTTATTGCCGTTTATATATTTTAATTTAGAGAAATAATTGAGTATGGTGGTTAACTCATGAATTGATGATTCTTTGAGTTCAAAGGAAAACACTCAAAAACAATAATCATATAGATATGGTACTAACATAGTAACATCATCTATTATGTATACATCATATTTTTTGAAATCAATCATATTAAATACACGTTACTTAATTTTACTTAAACTTTTTTTAGAATAGTCTTTAATTAATATAAAAAGTATAATAAGATATTATTATTAGTTCACAGGCAATATTTCGCTATTTCTAAAAAGAAAAACTTACCATCTATGAGAATTTTACGTTTGTACACACAACTGACAAAATCATCAGTGATGCTTCATTTTGTCTTGATAGTTGATATAATAACGAAGTAAACAAATTTTCTTTCAAAGCAATGAACAGACATCCGTCTAATTTTACTCCTGTAAAATTAATTACCAGGAGGAGATGACAGTTAAAAACATTGAAAATATGAAGCTCTCAAGTCTCAAGTACACATGATCTAAACACGATAAAACATATCATTTTTTATTTTACGATTGAAATATGAAATGTAAAATTTGTAAGCTATGAAGTTACTTTCATCAACAGTGATAATATTTAAATAATATAATATTTTATTAATAATAATATATATATATATATATATAATGATAAATAAATAAATATTAATATATTTGTATGTGTTCATATATATATAATGTAAAATTTGTAAGCTATTACGAACTTCAATTTTTATTGTTTTAGTTGTATGACGTTTAACATTGTGTGTGTTCATATTTAGGTTTGCGTTCTTTGGAGTGATATTTGGTTTTGTGATGGTTCAATTTTATTATTTTAGAAAGATTGACAGTCGTTACAACTAGTTTTTTCATCTGTGTTTTAATATTTGTGATGTTATCACCGTTGTTATGATCTAATACACATATCAACTGAGCGATATAACTCATCTCTTTTGATATTTGTGATGTTATTACCGCTGTGATCAAATACCCGTATCAACAGAGCGATATAACATGTCTCTTTTTTTGGCTAAATTTTAATTGGGTTTTTATGTTTTTTTTCTTGTTCAATACATGTTTTCCACCGCAACATGCGCCTAGGCTAAAAAAGAAATTTGAACTAAAATATGTATTTTCACCTGTCAAAATTTATTTTGTACATTCTACCATTCTTTATATATAACTAGGTTTATTTAACCTCGCGCGTTGCGGCGGGTTATCACAATGCAATCCCGAGAACGGGTATTATATATAATTTGCAGAAACATAAGTTACATAGCAAAAACAAATCTATCATTACAAACTCTATACAAATATTTCATAAAAACATAAAATCATTCAAAATTCTCACAAATATGTTACAAAAATAATAGATAAAATTACTCACAAAATCTTTCTTACCGGCGACCAATCGTTTGTATTAAAACAAAAATCCAGATCTCCAATCAAATCTCTGAATTTTAATAAAAAACCCAAATCTATAAGCAAATTTCACAAATTTAATACATTCATCTCCGTTTACCACTTTTGAAAGTTAAAAAAAGAACTTATGGTGGTCCAAGTCTAAATTATCAAAACGTCACTACATGGGTCAGACATATATGCATTCATTTTACTATGCTTCACAATTAACATATATATATAATTACTATTCATTTTTATTAATTTTAACACACACACACACACACATATATATATATATAATTCAATTTAATACACACACACTTGCTATACAATTTTACTATTTAATATAATATATATATATAAGTATTTACTATTTGTTTTTACCACTACTACAAAAACAGGTATTTGCTACGGTCAAATCCGTAGCTAACACTCATTTTGCTACGAACTTGTTACGGATTTGGTCCGTAGCTACAAGTCTCGTCGCAAAATTAATTTGCTATGAATTTTGCTACGAAAAATATTTTTGCAACCGTTTTAGATACAAAAAGAGACGTCGCTACTTTAGATACAAATTTTGCTATGGAAATGTTAGCTACGGCTATCGCTACAAACTTTTAGCTACGGATTTTTAGCTATGGAATTTTGCTACGGATTTTTAGTTACCGATTTTGCTACCGATTATTTGCTGTAGATTCTGCTATGAATTGGCTACAAAAATTTTCTACAATATTTGCTTCCGATTTTGCTGCAAAATTTAGCTACGGATTTTGCGACGAGTTTTTATTAGTTTTTAGCTACGAATTTAGCTACGCATTTTAAAGGTTTTCGCTATGAATTTAGCTACGGATTTATACGAAAATTTTTAATATTTTCATTTTTTTAAATATTTTTCATTTATTACCTGTAACAATATATTTAAAATTCAACAAATATATACAAATAATCCCAAATATAGATATCTAAACCAAATAAAATAAATAGCCAACTAATCCAAATTTAGCATACAATTTAGATCCAAACCATCCAAAACAAAACTTTAATATTCGCATTATAGCGTTTATCAACACAAACTCATATCTTAACTTGATGAAATGTTTTTTTGTTGGTTTTTCAGCAACTGTCACACCCTGGCCGTTGCGGAAGCGTACGGTGTGACGTCAAAGTTTCACAGCCACGATTTACAACAAAAGACATACATGTTTCTACATTACACAGTGATATTACAACTATATTAGACACAAGTCTAATGTAATAACAGTTTTATCAGTGTTTCACAAATATATATGTATTGCTATTACACATATATATACTATGCGTTATATCACACTATTGAGTCTATCACTAATAGACTCTGCAATACGACTCCCAAGCTTGAGCTCCCAGCTCCACCCCCTGTATCACTACATCCCCTGTATCATTTGGCATCTGAGAAAACATGGTTTTAAACAATCAGCATATCGCTGGTGAGTTCACAAGTTTATTTGTTAAAGAAAACTATCAAAATGTATACAATGTATCACAAAAGATTTAAATGTTTTCATAAAAAGAGTTCAAAAATGTTAATGTCCCAAATAGGGTATAAAATATTGGTATTCAATACAGACATTGTTCCTTTCAACAATGCCGTGTTTCTACGGTCTGACCAGCAGTCCAATTATAACTCCAGGGCTCCCGTAACCGAGCTGACGCGTTTCAGTGTTTGCCCCTTTCCCAATGTCTTTGTCGCAAGACATTGTGCGTTTCTCCCATTATTGAGCGCCCGCTCGACATCCAGTCGTGGTTTTAGCTACGAACCACGGGCGAGGATGGTCAATCACAAATAGAATCTATTCTCAATAATCACGCCCCCCCACGGTTAACGGTTACAGAATAGGGGACTTAGCGACAAATATGTAACCCGAGAAATAACGACAAGCCTGGTCATATGTTTTCTCCACTGTCTCGTGTTTCAACCAAATGTTTTACAACATATATTGAAAGCGTTTCAGAATTTCCACCTGATCTCAAATCAGGCATCACGTTTCACAAAACAGTTCACAAGATGTTTCAAAGTTCCACCTGATCAAATCAGGCATCACGTTTCAAAGCTTCATAATAATCTGAATGTTTCAAACACGTTTTTATGTTTTCTCATTCCCCGAGTTCAAAGCCAAAATACATAAAAGGGGATTCGTGAACTCACCTGTGCTGATTCAAATCACTAACAATGCACAACGTAAACCACTAGTTCTTGCGCTCAAAACCTGTATGTCATTAGAGTTCTATAAGTTACTTGAGCCTAATCTGACTCTCAGAACTATCCTTAATTCAACACCTCATCACATGTGTTCACTGAGAACCTATAATGATTTAGGTTCTTATTAAAATACTTGTAACTTGTTGGTTTAATCAGGACATTTCCCCAGATTAACCAAATTAGTATTGTTGTTGATTATATTACCAAAACAGTTTCTCAATGAATTCCAGGTTTAGGAACAGTTAATCCTTGTTATTGATCATTCCCAAAAATGATCAGAACCATCACAACCATTTTTGTAATCACATGATTAAAACCATTGTGATCTATGATATGGTTTCATGATAATCGGGCATTATAACGGCTCAAAACAAAGATTTAACCGTTAACATGTCAGGTTTTTCATTTCTAACTATTTCTATCCATTATCTAGGCAATAATCAACAACAATAACATATCTTTACGTTAAAATTCAAGATTTGATCAATCAAAACCAAACTAGAAGGTTAAAATGAACCGTTACCTTTACAAACGGAGTTCTGTGTGTAACACGATGATCCGGACTTGTAAAAACGTTCCTGGACACGATCCACGCGATCATAAAGCTCAAGAATGAAGATTTGAGGGTTTAAAAGTTGATTTTTCGCGTGGGATGGCTGAACTCGTCGAATAGATGATAAAAATCTGAGTTTTCTAGATGAAACTTGACTTTTTAAGCCAATCTGCGTCATCCTGACCCCAGGCGCATCGCCCCACATTCTGGGGCGTACCGCGCGGATGTAATTTTCAGATTTTTGATCTTATCTTCTTTTTGCGATTCCGGGAGCATACGAACTCCGTTTTGCGCACGGTTTTCGCCTACGTTCACGATTTTTCGAGCTCTTTCCAATGGTTATAATCTCAAGACCTAAAGAGTTCAAAATATTTGACCTCTTATCTATCGCTATATTCAATTCAGTGTATCTTCAAATCGGAGCCTCGTTTCGCGATTTCGCTTACACTCATTCTCTTCATTTTCGAGTTATGATTCTAACCTGAGAGTTTTGAGTTGTCACAGTCTCCCCCCGTTATGTGAATTTCGTCCCGAAATTCAGTTTGTCCCCCCCCAATACTGATGTGTCATCAAACAAATGGGGGTATTTAAGTTTCATCTGATCTTCGCGTTCCCAGGTAAATTCAGGTCCTCGCCTTGAGTTCCAACGGACCTTTACTATTGGAATACGACTTTGTTTCAACTGTTTCACTTCTCGATCCATGATTTCCACCGGTTCCTCTATGAAATGTAATTGATCATCGATTTGAATTTCTTCCAACGGTATCACAAGCGTTTCATCTGACAAACACTTCTTGAGATTAGATACATGAAATGTGTCATGCACCCCACTAAGTTCCGGTGGTAATTTGAGTTTGTATGCAACGGGTCCCACCTTTGCAATAATTTCAAACGGCCCTATATATCGAGGGTTCAATTTGCCACGCTTTCCAAATCTTACAACACCTTTCCAAGGGGAAACCTTCAACATAACCCGGTCTCCAACTTGGAAAGACAATGGTTTGCGTCTCACATCAGCATAACTTTTCTGACGATCTTGTGCGGCTCGCAGTCTGTCTCGAATTTTGAAGATTTTATCGGTTGTTTCTTGAATGATTTCTGGGCCCGTGAGTTGACTTTCACCAACCTCGGTCCAGCATATAGGGGATCGGCATTTACGACCGTACAACGCTTCAAATGGGGCTGCCTTGATGCTCGTGTGATAACTATTGTTGTATGAAAATTTAATCAAAGGCAGGTGTGTATCCCAACCGCTTCCAAAATCAATCACACATGCTCGAATCATATCTTCCAGAGTTTGGATAGTCCTTTCGCTTTGACCATCCGTTTGAGGATGATATGCTGTACTCATATCCAAACGGGTACCCAATGCATCATGTAGGGATTTCCATATTCGTGAGGTGAATTTGCTGTCTCGATCTGAGATGATAGAAGTCGGAATTCCATGACGAGAAACTACTTCCTTGATGTAAAGTCTCGTGAGTTTGTCCATCTTATCGGTTTCCTTCATAGGCAAGAAATGTGCAGACTTTGTGAGACGATCGACTATTACCCAGATAGTGTCATTGCCTCTTGAAGTTCTAGGTAGTTTCGTGACAAAATCCATTGTAATCTGATCCCACTTCCATTGTGGAATCTCTGGTTGTTGCAACAATCCTGATGGTTTTTGATACTCGGCCTTAACCCTAGCACATGTTAGACATTTGCTAACGTAAAGAGCGATGTCAGCTTTCATGTTAGGCCACCAATATAGCTCCTTGAGGTCTTGATACATTTTATCGGATCCAGGGTGTACAGAATATCGTGACTTATGAGCTTCATCCATCACTAAGCTTCTTAGGTTCCCAAAAATTGGTACCCAGACTCTATTTGCAAAGTATCGAGTTCCGTCAGTTTTGACCTCAAATTTCTTATCCAAGCCTCGCAACGATTCTTTTTGCAAGTTTTCTTCCTTAAGAGCTTCAATTTGGGCATTTCGAATTTGAGCAGTAAGGCTTGTTTGAATAATCATTCCCAAAGCTCGCACTCGTAACGTCTTGGTTCGTTCTTTCCTGCTCAGCGCATCTGCGACAACGTTTGCTTTGCCAGGATGATAGCGGATGCTGCAATCATAATCATTGAGTAGTTCAACCCAGCGACGTTGTCTCATATTCAAATCTTTTTGATCAAAGATATGCTGAAGACTTTTATGGTCAGTGTAAATAGTACACTTTGTACCATAAAGGTAGTGTCTCCAGATTTTGAGTGCGAACACTACAGCTCCTAGTTCCAAATCATGCGTAGTGTAGTTCTTCTCATGTGTTTTGAGCTGCCGGGATGCGTATGCAATGACTTTGTCTTTCTGCATCAATACACAACCCAATCCTTGATGTGATGCATCACAGTATACAACGAAATCATCTGTTCCTTCAGGTAGTGACAAAATAGGTGCACTGCATAGTTTTTGCTTTAACAATTGAAATGCTGCTTCTTGTTGGTTGCTCCATTCAAATTTCTTATTCTTTTGCGTCAATGCAGTCAATGGTAAAGCTATCTTGGAGAAACCTTCAATGAATCTTCTATAGTATCCTGCTAAGCCGAGAAATTGACGTACTTCCGTCGGGGTCTTGGGTGCATTCCAATTCTTAATAGCCTCAATCTTGGCAGGATCAACATGTATTCCCTTTTGATTTATTATATGCCCAAGGAATTGTACTTCTCTCATCCAAAATTCACATTTGGAAAATTTGGCATACAACTTTTCATTACTTAGTAATTCCAAAATAAGCCTGAGGTGTTGCTCATGATCTTCTTTGGTCTTGGAATAAATAAGTATATCGTCAATGAACACAATGACAAATTTATCCAAGTACGGTCTACAGACCCTACTCATAAGGTCCATAAAAACTGCCGGGGCATTCGTCAACCCAAACGGCATAACCAAAAACTCATAATGGCCATACCGGGTTCTAAAGGCAGTGATTGGAACATCTTCTTCCTTGACTCTTAACTGATGATACCCTGAACGGAGATCAATCTTTGAATAAAAACTAGAGCCTTGCAACTGATCGAATAAGTCATCTATCCTTGGTAACGGATATCGATTTTTGACTGTAAGCTTGTTCAACTCTCGGTAATCGATGCACATTCTAAAGGTTCCATCCTTCTTCTTAACGAACAAAACGGGTGCTCCCCACGGTGAGAAACTTGGCCTGATGAAACCTTTGTCCAACAACTCTTGTAGTTGGTTAGATAACTCTTGCATCTCCGATGGGGCTAGTCTGTACGGTGATCGAGCTATTGGTGCTGCACCAGGCACCAAATCAATTCGAAATTCGACTTGCCTGTTTGGTGGTAATCCAGGCAGATCTTCTGGGAATACCTCTGGATACTCTCGTACAATCGGTATATCTTCTAGTCGTTTATCTTTTGACTGCCTTTCCATGACATGCGCTAGTATTGCTTGACATCCCTTTCGTAAGTACTTGTGGGCTTTCATACAGGTGATGATTTGTAACGCCTTACCGCTCCTTTCACCATGAATCGAGAGAGTCTTCCCACTTGGGAGTGGAATGCGGACTACCTTTTGATAACATACAATTTCTGCGTGGTTTTTGGACAACCAATCCATGCCAACAACCACATCAAAACTTCCCAGTTTCACCGATAAAAGGTCTATATCAAAAACATGTTCCCCTAGTTGTAACGTGCACCCTTGAATTACCCCACTAGTTTCAATCAATTTCCCGTTGGCCAATTCTATTGTGTATCTATCGTGTAATGCAGTTGGATTAACTCCAATTAATGTGCTAAATTCAGTTGACATAAAGCTCTTATCTGCCCCAGTATCAAATAGAACCGAAGCATAATGATTATTAACAAAGAACGTACCCGTCACGAGGTTTGGATCTCGTTTGGCGTCTCCAGCTGCAATAACAAAGGCCCTACCTCGAGCATTGTTGCCACCTTGATTTGTTAACTTTGGGCAATTCCTCCTGACATGACCTACAACACCACATTCAAAACAACTCCTATTGTCCCTTCTGCTATCTGTCACCGATGTAGGTGCAGGAGCTCGACAGTTCCTCGCTAAATGTCCACGTCCCCCACATCTGTTACACATGAAGGATCCACATTCACCCCCATGATGATATCCACATTTTTCACACTTGAGAATTCTTCCCTCGTAGACTTTCTTATCAGTTGTCATAGCGGTGTTCACTCTAACGTGAGTCGGTTTCTTTTGTGGTGGATTTGGTATGTTGCTATTCCATTTTCGTTTATTAACCATGTTTCGCTTTTCTTCAGGTACCTTCATCCCCAAGGTTTCCCGACGAACTGCCTGATCAATCAGGCGATGAGCCAACCGAATCGCACTTTGTATGGTATCTGGCTTAGAAGAAGTCACCATATCTTCAATATTGGGAGGAAGTCCTTTCAGATACTGCTCTATTCGCTTGTACTCAGGAGTGACCATCGTTGGGCAAAGTTGTGCCAGCTCATGAAATCTAGTAGTATAACTGGCAATGTCATTCCCTTGCACTTTCAGGTTATAGAATTCTTCTTCCATTTTCTGGATCTCACTTCGTGGACAATATTCATCCATCATCATTTGCTTCAGTGTTAACCAAGGAATCTGATAGGCTTCATCAATGCCTAAACCTTGAACATGATTGTTCCACCATGTAAGAGCTGCACCGTTCAGAGTACAAGTGGAATACTTGACTCGGCATTCCTCAGAACAATTACTGACACGAAATACCGTTTCCATCTTTTCGCACCATCGGATCAGTGCGATAGCTCCATCGGTTCCATTAAAGCTAAGAGGCTGGCAATTCAGGAAATCCTTGTAAGAACATGCCTTTTGTGCAGATCCCATGGTTCCAGCAGACGCACTACCTCCTGTAGCACCATTTCCACCTACAGCTCCACTGCCACCTCCTGTATTGTTTCCAATAGCACCAGATCCTCCCTCTCCTGTGTGTTGTTGATTTCTGTAGGTGGCCATAGCATCAGCCACTCGTCCGTTTATAAGCTGATCCATCTCTGTTGAGATAGCAGGTTGCTCAGTTTCAGGATTGCCATGTGGATTTCTTGTGCATTTCCCTGAGGATTTCCTTGTGGATTTCGCCTCGGTCTTCCTCTCGGCATGTTTCTGAACATGCAACAAATATGTTTCGTGTTAGAGTCATATGGCTATAGATTAGGTCTTAGTCATGCAACCTAATTCGCTATAAACCAATGGCTCTGATACCAATCTGTCACACCCTGATCGTTGCGGAAGCGTACGGTGTGACGTCAAAGTTTCACAGCCACGATTTACAACAAAAGACATACATGTTTCTACATTACACAGTGATATTACAACTATATTAGACACAAGTCTAATGTAATAACAGTTTTATCAGTGTTTCACAAATATATATGTATTGCTATTACACATATATATACTATGCGTTATATCACACTATTGAGTCTATCACTAATAGACTCTGCAATACGACTCCCAAGCTTGAGCTCCCAGCTCCACCCCCTGTATCACTACATCCCCTGTATCATTTGGCATCTGAGAAAACATGGTTTTAAACAATCAGCATATCGCTGGTGAGTTCACAAGTTTATTTGTTAAAGAAAACTATCAAAATGTATACAATGTATCACAAAAGATTTAAATGTTTTCATAAAAAGAGTTCAAAAATGTTAATGTCCCAAATAGGGTATAAAATATTGGTATTCAATACAGACATTGTTCCTTTCAACAATGCCGTGTTTCTACGGTCTGACCAGCAGTCCAATTATAACTCCAGGGCTCCCGTAACCGAGCTGACGCGTTTCAGTGTTTGCCCCTTTCCCAATGTCTTTGTCGCAAGACATTGTGCGTTTCTCCCATTATTGAGCGCCCGCTCGACATCCAGTCGTGGTTTTAGCTACGAACCACGGGCGAGGATGGTCAATCACAAATAGAATCTATTCTCAATAATCACGCCCCCCCACGGTTAACGGTTACAGAATAGGGGACTTAGCGACAAATATGTAACCCGAGAAATAACGACAAGCCTGGTCATATGTTTTCTCCACTGTCTCGTGTTTCAACCAAATGTTTTACAACATATATTGAAAGCGTTTCAGAATTTCCACCTGATCTCAAATCAGGCATCACGTTTCACAAAACAGTTCACAAGATGTTTCAAAGTTCCACCTGATCAAATCAGGCATCACGTTTCAAAGCTTCATAATAATCTGAATGTTTCAAACACGTTTTTATGTTTTCTCATTCCCCGAGTTCAAAGCCAAAATACATAAAAGGGGATTCGTGAACTCACCTGTGCTGATTCAAATCACTAACAATGCACAACGTAAACCACTAGTTCTTGCGCTCAAAACCTGTATGTCATTAGAGTTCTATAAGTTACTTGAGCCTAATCTGACTCTCAGAACTATCCTTAATTCAACACCTCATCACATGTGTTCACTGAGAACCTATAATGATTTAGGTTCTTATTAAAATACTTGTAACTTGTTGGTTTAATCAGGACATTTCCCCAGATTAACCAAATTAGTATTGTTGTTGATTATATTACCAAAACAGTTTCTCAATGAATTCCAGGTTTAGGAACAGTTAATCCTTGTTATTGATCATTCCCAAAAATGATCAGAACCATCACAACCATTTTTGTAATCACATGATTAAAACCATTGTGATCTATGATATGGTTTCATGATAATCGGGCATTATAACGGCTCAAAACAAAGATTTAACCGTTAACCTGTCAGGTTTTTCATTTCTAACTATTTCTATCCATTATCTAGGCAATAATCAACAACGATAACCATATCTTTACGTTAAAATTCAAGATTTGATCAATCAAAACCAAACTAGAAGGTTAAAATGAACCGTTACCTTTACAAACGGAGTTCTGTGTGTAACACGATGATCCGGACTTGTAAAAACGTTCCTGGACACGATCCACGCGATCATAAAGCTCAAGAATGAAGATTAGAGGGTTTAAAAGTTGATTTTTCGCGTGGGATGGCTGAACTCGTCGAATAGATGATAAAAATCTGAGTTTTCTAGATGAAACTTGACTTTTTAAGCCAATCTGCGTCATCCTGACCCCAGGTGCATCACCCCACATTCTGGGGCGTACCGCGCGGATGTAATTTTCAGATTTTTGATCTTATCTTCTTTTTGCGATTCCGGGAGCATACGAACTCCGTTTTGCGCACGGTTTTCGCCTACGTTCACGATTTTTCGAGCTCTTTCCAATGGTTATAATCTCAAGACCTAAAGAGTTCAAAATATTTGACCTCTTATCTATCGCTATATTCAATTCAGTGTATCTTCAAATCGGAGCCTCGTTTCGCGATTTCGCTTACACTCATTCTCTTCATTTTCGAGTTATGATTCTAACCTGAGAGTTTTGAGTTGTCACAGCAACAATTGAATCTTCTCGTTCATTTCAGCATATAACCTTGCATTTTCTTCAATCTTCTCCATCATAGCTTGTTTCTCCACTTTATCTTGTTCAATTTGTTCTTTCAATCGTTGCACCAATAATTAATAGATATGATTTATCAAGTGAGCCATGTTTAAAAACAAAATGACAGTTTTAAATAACAGATTTCCAAGTTTTACGGATATTTACTAATAAATTTTTGTAATTCATCTACGGTTTCCTAAGTTTAATGTTAAACACGTGTAAGCCTTGACATTTAGTTATATCTCAAGCTGTTTATCAAGTCCTATTATTTGCTAACATGATGTAATCATGACTTTTTATTTAGTTAAAGCCTACCTTGTGTCAAACACAAAATATTTTATTTTTTTAATTTTTTATTTTTGAAAAAATTGGTTTAAATTTAAATACGAATAGAATAGAAGTGAAATATGATGTAGCCACTAACCTTCTTAGCATAGCATACATGCATATACATATATATATTTACAAGAGTTCATTTTAAGTAAATTTGTATGCTAAAAAAACAATATTTTATAAACGAAATGTTTCAACCCACAGTTATTTTTATCAAAATATATTCTGACCCGAACCCAATTGAGATTTTAGATTAAAATGATCTATCCTTATTCAAAGTCATCCTACCAAAATTCGTCTAACCTGCTACCATCCAACCTGCCTAGTTTTTAGGCCTACTACTAAATATAACCTAATATAAGTTCATACACACTACAAATAAATATAACTTAATATACACCAATCTAATTAAATAACCCACTAATACTCTTTAGTAAAATATAACCCATACCTCATCACTTCTCCTCGGTGGATTCGAACTCTCGGTACTCGGCATTGATGGTGCACCCGTCATCACGACATATGGGTCAACAATTTTGCTACTCCCATACATTCTACCCTTTTTTTTCCCCCTGTGGCTTGTAACCATAAATCCATATCAAATTCTGGGTCTAAGTCATCATCCTCTGCGTTTTTCTCCTTAAGATATTCCTTATATGTTTCCTGTGACAAGATCAGAAAATGTATTCATACTCACACATGTAATAATGGTTGTTGATTTCTACTAAAAATACATATATATGTAATAACAACTATTGATTTCTAGCTGGGTTCAATGTTATATAAATTCATATGTGATGTTGATCCTAGGGTATAGAAATCTGAATGGTGATGTATATATAGGTAACAAACAAATATTTATGTTCCTCTGGTCATAATAAATCGGTCATTGCCAAATGAATAATTAATAAAACTATTATTGATGGTAATTTTGAGTAACCATATTGTGTATTATGTTGATAACTAGTATATGAAGAAAAATAAAAAAGCTGCAATATGGGATGCATTTGATCAAAGTAAGTGGTTTGGGGGGTTTACACACTAAGAAGACTTACATAAGACTCGCGTGCCCTTGAGTCAACCCAAGTCACATTATGCTCATGATCAGTCCCTTCCATATCATTGACTTCTTTAGAACCATCCCCAACCGATCCACTAAGACCTTCCAATCTATCTAGGGGTCTTGACCCTTTCTTTGCATGTGTTTGTAACCAATACTCATCAAAACTAGCACGACGCTTCAAAGTTTTATCCTGCAATATTCATTTTTATAAATTAATAATAAAATGTAATACTAAAGTAGATTATTTGTAAATTAGTACAACTTAATATTTCTTACCAAGTTATGCCTAACCGTGACAAAGCTCTTTGAGCCAAGTGTATGCCTTCCACCTTTTGCTTTCTTTCTGTTATCGATGTTTATGCAAGACTTACCTTTCCATGAATTGGTATTCCAAGAGTTAACTAGAGTTGTCCAAGACTCTTGACTAATCCAATGTGGCTTAAATGGAATAATGACACTCAAGTCATCCCTAACTTCTATTCCCTCTTGGATCGCAAGGGCCTTGGCTTTATTACGAGCTCTCATCAATAAATCAGGGAACTTTCCCTTAATGCATGTCTCCCAGCAAGAATAAATTAAGGAGTTACATTCTTCTTCCCACACATAGTATTTCTATTAAAAAAACATGAATTAATAACACATTCTTTATGAAGTAATTATTTAGAAATGTATCATAAGTACTCACTTGAAAACGCTCAAACATGCGTTCACGATGATGGAAAGGAACTTCTTTCCATCCTTGCCACGGACCTGACCACATAGATTTCAAAATGGAACCAATGGTTCGAGAAACCTTATCTTGAATATTAAATCTACAAAACAAAAACAATATGACATGATTAACATTAGTGTTAATCTTGTATTTACATAAAGATAGAATGTTAACATACATAAACTTACTCATCATGTTCAACCCAAATCCAAATGCGGTTTTCGAATGTAGGTGGTTGGGCTGGAATATTAGGACCCCGCCCATGAGGAACAACCAGCTCATCATCATCACTAGCCTCGTGATGAGAGTGATTTGCTTCTGAAGTTAGTCGTCCACCATTGTCCATAGTATTGTGACCACCACCTTGACCTCTACCACCTCCTATAGAAGCTATAATTTCTACAACAAAAACAAGCATATTAATATTTAGAATAATTTTTATATAAGTGTTAGTAAATATTATTAATATTTATGCATCCAAAGTTGTTTACCATTTTCCGTACCACCGTGACCGCTTCCTCGACCTCTACCACCTCCTCTACCACCTCGTGATGATCCGCGTGCCATTGTTTCTACAACAAAAACAAACCTATTAACATACACAAGAACTGTTGTATAATAAAATTAGTAAAATTGTCATTAATATTCATAAGAACCATACATGAAAAAATTAGTAAAAAATCACTAACCATATATTCTACGTTATATATGTACCATTAACAACAAACTAACTAATCTGAATCCTCATCTTCAAATTCTTCTACATCTTCAAATTCTTCCACATCGTCATAAGTTAAATTAGTGTCGTCAAGATAAATTTCTTCATTATCGTCATCATTTGTATCATTTACTTCTTCAACTAAGTGTTCTTGTACATGAGTAACTGGGAGAACATCATCGGTTACCGTACATACTAACCTTTCATTCTCTTGAAAGAAATGCTCCTCATCTTCATTTTCCTCATCATGTATATCAGTTGCATCTTCATCTAGTTCATAAACTCCCCTCGGTGCTGTTTTGACAACAGCCCACCAGTCTTTTAATCCTTTATCCTTTGAAGGATATGGAGTATAATAAACTTGTTGTGCTTGTGATGCTAGGATATAAGGGTCATCAACGCATCCTACTGCCTTGGGTTTAACATCAACCATATTAGTCTTCGGGTCCATCCTTACACCTTTCACAGGATCGAACCATGTACATTTAAACAAAACAACCACACATCTTCCTAATTTGCTATGATATTCCACCTCAAGAATTTCATCTAGTAATCCATAGTAGTCACTTTCATTTTCGTTATAGGAAGCCCCCTTCACGCATACACCACTATTTTGGGTAACCCGCCCATGATAAGATGTACGTGTGTGGAACTTGTAACCATTAACCAGATAGCCTTTGTGTGACTGAACATAAGTAAGAGGACCTTGTGCTATATCTCTCAAATGTTCTTTTCCAGGGCTATTCATAACCTACATTTATAAAACTTTGTTAATATGCTTGCAATGACAAAATTTGCTTACTAAAATATTAGGATTCATAATTGTTTTAGTGTTTTGCTTACATGAAACTGCAACCACTTAGAAAACAAGTCATCTTTCTTTTTCTCAAGGGTTGGTTGGTCACAATTCGGGAACAAAGTGCTCAAATGTTCATCAAATGACCATATTGCTTCGTGAAGCTCTTGACAATTAAGCAATATATACGTATGTGCCTTGTGTTTTTCTTCATCGGTAAATACTATGTTTTTTCCACCCTTGTCGAATAGTCTTCGAGATGGGTGTTTAAATATAGTTAACCGAGAATCAACTGTCGAAGAATAAGGAATATTGGGAGCAAAATTGCGAGGCTCACGATTCAATCGTGTCTTGATAGTTGGCTCAAGATATAGGGAGCAATAGTTAGAAAGTTCATCTATGATATATGACTCAACAATGGAGCCTTCAACCCTTGCTTTGTTTCGAATTGTTCTTTTCAATCGACCCAATTTCCTGAAAAATGAGGTGGTAAAACAATATGGTCAATTATATAACCTTTATATGTCAAAAGAATAACTAGTATGTTAAAATGGATACCTCTCATACGGATACATCCATCTGAAGTGAACGGGACCACCAAGAGTAGCTTCTTTGGTCAAATGGATAACAAGGTGTTCCATTGAGTTAAAGAAAGCAGGCGGGAAGATTTTTTCTAACTTACATATGGTTACGATTATACTTTTTTCCAACTTTTGTAGATCCTCAATGTGCAAAACTTTTGAACATATTACACGAAAGAATATGCTCAATTCTATTATTGGTTCCAATATTTGTTTTGGCAGCATGCCTTTTAGTATAATAGGCAGCAGCCGTTGCATAAACACATGGCTGTCATGACTTTTAAAGCTGTAAAAGGTACCATCTTTAACATTTACACAACCCCCTATATTAGAAGCATACCCATCAGGGAACTTTACTGTTTTCAACCATTTACATACTTCGATTACTTGCATTTTGGTTAAGGTGTATGATGCTTTTGGTTTCATGTATTTATTATTGTTCACGACCCAAGTATGCAACGATGGTCTATTGCAAAGTTTTTCCACATCAATCCTTGCCTTAATATTATCTTTTGTTTTTGGTGTATCCATGATGGTTTGAAATAAATTCTCAAAAACATTTTTCTCAATGTTCATTACATCAAGGTTGTGTCGGATTAACAACATAGGCCAGTATTCAAGCTCCCAAAAAATGCTTCTCTTTACCCAATTATGGGTTTTACCAAATTCGGGAATTTTATTCTTTGAGTTATGAGTTACACCTTCATAGACACTCGGAATGCTACACACTTGTTCATATATATCCCAACCAGTTAACTCAGGTGGAGGTCCCAATGATGACGGTATAGATTTATTGGCACGAAATCCTTGTTTATCACCGCGAAAAGGGTGGGATTGAGGTAAAAATCTTCTATGACAATCAAACCAGCTTGCTTTGCCTCCAGCTTTCAAGTGAAAGGCGTCCACGTCTCCCATACAATATGGGCAAGCTAAGTGGCCATGCGTGCTCCAACCGGACAACATTGCATAGGCTGGAAAGTCGCTTACCGTCCATAAAAGGATAGCCCTCATAATAAAATTTTCTCTACGATATGCATCAAAAACTTCAATGCCTTCCTCGTACAACTCTTTAAGCTCATCTATTAACGGCCTCAGAAATACATCTATGTTTTGACCCGGACTCTTTCGTCCAGGAATAACCAAACATAGTTGAATAAAGGAGTCTTTCAAACTCATCCAAGGAGGTAAGTTATAGATTGTAAGAAAGACAGACCATAGAGAGTAAGGGTTTGAGTTTGAGTTATTTGGGTTAAATCCATCAGTGCATAACCCAAGACGAACATTCCGGATCTCATTCGCAAAGTCAGGATTCACCGAGTCAAAATGCTTCCAAGCCTTGCCATCACTTGGATGTACCATGCTACCCTCTTTTGTTTTGTGATCATGGTGCCAAATCATATCTTTTGCTGTCTTTGTAGACATATATAACTTCTTAAGTCTAGGACCAATCGGCATGTATGTCATCACCAAATGAGGTATCTTTTTTTGGCCACTCTTGTAACGAGATTCCCCGCACCATTTACACTGCAACAACATTTTGTCATGTTTATAGAATAACATGCAATGGTTTCTACAAACATCAATTCTTTCTTTAGGAAGAATAAGTCTTTCTAAACTCTTTTTTGTATCATAAAAATTTTCAGGCAGCTTATTATCTTCAGGCATCAATGCTTTAACCATGGAAATGTTGTGGTTGTAGCATGCAGTAGATACATTGTAAAGTGATTTCCAATTCAAAAAATTTGTGGCAGCTTGTAACTTTGAACAATCTGTGGCCTTCTCCCCTTCCCACAAAGGCTCATCGGCAGCTTGTAACATGTCATAGAATCCTTTTGCTTCTAGGTTTGGTACATGTCCTTGAAAAGTGTTAGAATCCAAATTTGAATGTAGTGATGTATAATCAGATGAATACATGTTATCCAACACCATGCGTCTACAACCATCATCATCATCATTAATAATAGCTTTCCTTATAGTAGAAGATTGCCCTATCTCACGAACAGAAGTTTCTCCGTGTTCATACCATGTGTTGTAATCAGACATAAAACCCTTCATAAGCAAGTGCTTTTGAACAGTTTCCCTATCTCTGTAACACGCATTTTGACATCTTAAACAAGGACATCTGATGTCGAGTACTATCTTACCACGCTTAGTCACCCTTCGATCAACAACTGATTCATTAGAATAGACAAAGTCTAACCACTTATTCAAGTTCTCAAAGTATTCCATATTTATAAATCCATCGTTATTGGTCATTTTGTACATCCATGTTCTATCAGTGTACCAATCCATGACCAAAAATGTCTATTTCAGTCCTAAATTCAAAGTCATTTGCAAAATTCTAGTTAACAACAATCACATATAAACTAATTGTCAAATTAGAACAAGAAAATATAAATTAGAATTATATTTGTTGTGTAGTGAAAGAAAAAGATCTAACAGATTGCTATATGGCAGAAACATCTTCACATCCAAATATGCAGGTTAAGTTATTTGTAGTGAAATAGAAAGTCACATTCAACACTTTTTTTTTATTAGAATGTTCCTATCCTTTTCATTTTGATGAAATTATAGAAACTAAACCCTCAAAACAACTATTTTATGTTATACTTCTTTGATTATGATGGCAGGTGTTGTCATTGGCACAATCTCTTATTGTGGTTTTTTACTCTTTTTTTTTGGTTTTTACGAGCTGTTTCCAAGTCAAATCACAATGAAACTAGGGTGTAGTTTATCAATTTTATCCTTATCTACATAATTAGCATGTATTCAAGATGTGGGGGTTTTCTAAATTCTTTAAAATCACGTTCTGAACCAAATAATGTGAACATGAAGGCATATTCTATTATATAGAACAAAAAATTATTTTCCTAAAAAATATACAAAATACTTACACGGGTAAATAATTATACCAGCACTAAAACACTAACCATTTTTTGCATCTTGTGCAATTTTATATGCAATTTGTGAATTTATGTCATATTTCATATTGTTGGATTCTAAATTAGTAGATTAATGCATATTACTTTAGGTTATTATTAAATAATTAGGCTTCTTTTGTGTATTTTTGTTCATCTGTGGTATTAATTCTCTAATATTTATGGTATTAGTTCTCTAATATGTTTGCTCGTATGCACAATGAAAAAGTGATTCCAGCAGACTATATCAACTAAATGGTTAAAAATTGATTGAAATCCACAAAATTGAATCTAAAAATACAACAATAACTCATGCCTAAAACCTAATCGAGGACTAAATCTCACCTATGTAATCTATTGAAAAAAAGGTACACTGGCAGAGATACTTACCTTTCTTGCAGAAGCAAAGTCTTCAAAGGTATTTGTTCTATCTGCAACAATTACATATTTACAGGTATTTGATTAATTAGATTGAAATGTAGTAATTTCATTGTGCTTACAAATCCTATTAAAAACAAGTTCATTACCTGATCGAATGAATGAGTCGATCTCTGCAAAAACTTTTGCGCAGAAACGCAACAAGTGCAAAAGTAGAGAGGGGTGTAGGAGTAGGCAGTTCCGTGAGTGGTTAATTGAGGGAAGACGAGGTATTGAATCATCGGAAGGGAACGTGGGTGACATACCGATTTCTTTGTGAGTTGGTTGCATATGGTTCTTTAGCAATCTTCGTTTGATTAGTTGTGGCGGAAGAACTAGGTCAACAATGAATCTGTGAATATAAATTATTATTATTTTTAATTTAGTTTGATACATATTTTATTGTTTGATTGTTCTCACGTATATTTTATTGTATAATCGTAATTTGGGTTGTTCGGGATGGATATATCCGAACCAGAAATACGTTTTCTCAAAATATGGATGAATTTAGATATAAGATTTTACCAGATTCGGGTTTTCTGGTTAACTCGATTAAAGAATAATGAACTAATAAAATATAGACATTTGCAACAGCCTAGCTCAGCCGGCCCAGTCCCTAGTCCCCGACCCATCCTATATTCAGGTTTATTCGGATTATTCGGGTCGGGTGAGATTCGACCTAATTCAAGGTGAAAAATTTTCAAATCCGAATAACTCGTAATCCAAATTGATAAACACCCCAAGACTTGTAATTAATTTTTCAAGCTCAAACTAAACTTGGGCGCAACTTATTTTATGTTTAATTACTTAATTTATATTTTTTTATATTTAATATATATATATATATATATATATATGATCGATTATACTTTTTTATATGATATAAGATATATATTAATTATTTTTTCATAATTTATATATATTTATTTATATCAATATTTATTTAACAAAAACTTTAAGTTATAGTAATACAATACTATTCAAAGAGTCACAATTAGTTTTATGAGTCAGCTTTTATAGGTGCATAACTAACCTTATTAGCTTATGTGAAGACATAATGTATTAGATTTTTTGAAATATGTACATGATTAACCTTAAGTTATTAAGTTTGACTTTAATTGACCAACATTGACCTTGTTTAACCTAATTGACTTTGTTTGATTAAATCTTGATAAACTAGTATTGATTTTGTTGACCAAGATATCTTGTAATTAGTTATATTGGGTTAACACATGTCCTAATGAGTTATATTAGGTTTTAGCATGGTTGTAAAAATCGTTAGACGCTAGTCGGGAGGCAAGGTACTGCATAGGGATTAATCGGCGCTAGGCGGATTGGATTTTTATATGTAATGTTACAAATATATATTATACACACACATCAATATCAATAATTTAATATAATACTTTAAATAATTTAAAAAATAAACTTAAACATACTAATCAACTGTCGGGTACTCCGTACGCGGCCCCCAATAGCTAAAGGATGCCCAAGCTGGCCACTAGTCCAGACGGACAGAGCTCCTAGCCCACCAGCCACCAATTCCAGGGGAAAACCCAACCCAAGCACCCACCCAAAGGCATGACGATGAAAGGCCGGTAAAACCGGGTGGGATCAAGAATC
Organism: Mikania micrantha; assembly: GCA_009363875.1. Classification (NCBI taxonomy): domain Eukaryota; kingdom Viridiplantae; phylum Streptophyta; class Magnoliopsida; order Asterales; family Asteraceae; genus Mikania; species Mikania micrantha. The sequence continues at coordinate 74,275,631 of CM018681.1, read as the reverse complement.
GAACCCATGAACTGGGTCTTCTATCACTTCCCTCGTACCTCCATCTTACCACTAGGAGAAGACATCATTGGTATTTAAGGAGTTCTAATAGTCATATGTCCTCATGTTTGACTAGGATTTAATACCACTAACCATTATTTGACCTACATTAACTATCTTTAACTACAAATCATTACAATTAACCAAATTTGACCTTCATTGACCATGTTTGACCTAACGTGCCATATTACGTTGTAAATGCCATAATGGGTTGTGATGATTTATAATGGGTTGTTACAGGTCATAATTATTCATAGCGAGTCAAAATAAGTCATATAAAACCATGTTTTAACTATGGTTGACTGTCATTAATCATGATTCACCATCTTTAACCATGTATACCATCTTTAGTCATGAATCCGTATGAGTAACGAAGTTTGTAATAAGTTACAACAAGTCATGTGTGTCTTAGTGAGCTATATTTGTTATGAGAAGTTTTAATAGTTTCAATTGAACATGATTGATCACTTCATCATTTTTAGTATCAATTTATTATATTTGAAGAATTATGTCAACAAGTAATTATAATTAACTTTATTTGTAGGATAGGTGTTTGATATGCTATGTTTTGGCCTACTTAAGAGAATTTCGTCCGAAAATTTATTTAATAATAATTATGGTCCCGAGTATAAGCTGTTAACTTGCTTTGTTTCTTTCTATACTTTGATTAACGATTTAACGTATTTGTATTTTAATTATTTTATTAGTGTTATAAAATAGTGTCCAATTTCTTAAACTACTATTAGAATGATTATAGGAGTTTAAAAAACTCTTGGTTTTTTAGAATATGGAAGCAAAATGCACTTTGATCAGAAATTACATGGGTAAAAACCTTTAAACCACATGATTAAAATCGTAATTAAATCACTAAATTACTTTCAACTTTGCTTAAATTTTTTGTTTCAGGATTTTCCAACAGATTTCCTATTAATTTTATTGAATATTATCAGTTATCTTCTAATGTATATTTTTAATTTTTGCTGCGGATTTTGCTAAGAAATTTGTTATAGAATATATAAAGATATTTTAATTATTATTTGATTGCTTACATTTCATTTTTGCTATGAACTTTGTTATGAATTTTATTAAATTGTTTTTCTATAATTATTTATTTATTGGTCTTGCTACGGATTTTGCAATTATATTTTTGGTTATTTTTTCAATATTTATTTTATGATTTTGCTACGGATTTAAAAAATATATATATGTTTTAAGTATTTATTTTAGTAATTTTGCTATAATTTTTATTAAGTTATTTTTTAAAATGTATATTTTATCAATTGGGCTACATATTTTGCAAGGGTTTTTGTTTCCTACGAAATATCCATAACTAAATCGTAGTGGAATATGATCGTAGCAAATTAGTAGCTAATACGTGGCAAAGATGTTACAAAAATTTTAATTTTTTTATTGATTTTGCTACGAATTTTGCAATACTATTTTAGTAATTTTCTAAATTAATATTTTTTTTTATTTTGATACGAATTTTGCTACCGATATCCATAGCTAAATCGCAATGAAATGTTACCGTAGCTAATTCATAGCTAATTGGTAGAAAAGCTACGACAAAATTTTTCCGTAACAAATTTGCTATAGATTTTGCTACGGATATTATTAAGTTTTTTTTTATATTTATTTTCTTAATTTTGCTACGAATTTTTGCTACTGATTTTCTCAAATTATTTTTTATGTACCTAATTTTTCAATTTTGCTACGGATTTTACTACGGATTTTATTAAGTTATTTTTTAAGTAGTTATTTTATCAATTTTGCTACGAATTTTGCTACGGTTTTTGTTTGCTACGGAATATCCGTAGCAAAATCGTAACGAAATATGACCGTAACTAATTCGTAGCTAATCCGTAGCAAAGTTGCGACAAAATTTTTCCGTAGCAAAATTCCGTAGTAGATACCTGTTTTTGTAGTAGTGTACTATTCAATAATATATATATATATATATATATATATATACTATTCATTTTAATGTATTTTAATATATATAATTAATATAAGGATCAAATAAAAAGTTTATTTTATTAACAAAGGCTAAAAAATATATGTAAAACCTTCAAAACCGGCTCAAGTTAACTCTGATTCAACTTATTCCAAGGATATTAGAACGCCTCCTAGAACTTTATTATATTATACTTATTGGCTTTGACTTTAACCTTTGATTTTTAAAACAAAACTTGTGAATAGTTAAGTTTCTTATAAAATAGCCACAAAATTATTTACCTAATTTATTTATTTATTTTTGTTTGGCTTATTTATCCTTTTTTTCCTTTTTTTTTATTTCACTTTTTCATTTGTTTACATTGTTTTTATCGTTACGTATGCATTGTATTTGGGTTATTTGACGCCTGATTATTCTATAACTTTTCATGTTTTCTTTTATAACGAAGTACATTTTTAATAATTAGTCAATGAAGTATTGTAACAAGTATTAAATTTGTTAAAAATATCTATTAAATATTTATAAGAACAAATAATAGAGAGGCAATAATGATAGAAAAATAAACGATTTGTTAATTATAAAAGGTTTGACATATAATTCCTAGCACATTCTGTCGCATATCCGAATCCAATTCTCGCCGATGGATATGCCAAAGTTCAAAAACTCTATATTCTTACGTGTAAAATGATTAAGTTTCCTGTACAATCTAATGAATTAAATTACCAATTTTAAATTTATAAACAAATTTTACACTACATATTGATATATGATGTCTGTTTATCACATGGTTTGTGGTGTAGAAATGCCAAGATGCATATAAAAATATGTTATTTCTAAGTGATTACCAAACAAACAAATTTACACAGTATGTTTTCACTATTCAGTAGGGTCTGGGGAAAAAGATAGAGACAAACCTTACCATATCTCAGTTGGGATAGAAAGATTTTTCCGAAAGAAGTCCCCCGGTTCAAAGTTATCGTTTGAAGTTAGTCATCCCAACGTTTTTAGCATTATTTTCACAAAATAAGTGAAATAACGTAAATATTAGTGCAATTTTACTTTTCCTCTTGATGGTCATAAATATATATATTATATGTGGTTAAGAATTCAAATCACTTATACTTAATAAATCCTAATAAAGTTTAATGATGTGCTTGTGACTATACTAATACAAAGTTCATCTCAGTTGCAACTTATATATTTTGGTGACAGATAAGAAATTTGATGGAATATAGAGCAAAATATAAATAGGTGAAAAATAGAAATTATTTGTCATAAAATTTTGTACGAATTAACTTTTTTTAAACGGTCAAAACATGAGAGTTCATGATAAGCACAAACACTTAAATAGTTACTAGAAAATTTACCAGCGTGTTATATCAGTTTGGTTTTTAATAAAATTTATATCATATGTAAGTAAAATTTATATCTAGCTGCCCATGGAGTTGAATTGAGTTTTCGATCATCAAAGTGATCTATGGTGGAATAGTGAAGTTATTTACCTCCACCCTAGGATGAGAAATGCCAGATCTAGCACCGTCAAGTGACAGTTTCGCATAGTCTATGATTGTCCTCCTAACCAGTGCCTAGGGATGTAAAAGAGCCTAGCCGATTCCAAGCTCATTAGAGAAAAATTTTTAAGTAGATTTTAATTATTTAATTTATTTACTTTCATTACTAATTTAAGTATATTTATAATTATATTTTAAAAATTTAATATAAAATATTTGATTTAAATATATTTATCATAATTTTATATATAAAAATAAATAATATTATAAATAAACACTTAATATAATAAAAAAAATTATATAAACAAAAAAACTCGTTAAGGCTCGCGAACCGGTTTGAGCTTGATATGCAAAGTTCGAGCTCGGGTTCAATAACTAAACAAGCCACACTTTTGGGCTTGAGCTCGGGCTTCGGCTCGTTAAGGCTCGGCTCGTTAAGGCTCGGCTCGTTCAAGCCTTTTACCGATCCTGATTATTTCACGAGCTGCATTGATTCGTTTACACGTACCCTTATAAGTGCTTCTCCATTGCTAGCAACCATTTATCTTCATTCTCTCAAACGCTAGTGAAATTCTTGTTCTAGTTTAACAAAAGCCACAACTACAATCTATATTCGGGAAAAAGAATGTGACAAAAGATGGTTAACCTAACAACTTTGATAGTTCTTAATATCACATATCCCCAAAAAAGACACATAAAACTTGACGTATACAATTGTATATATTTACTAAATAAATGATTACATAATTCTATTTTAAAAGGGAAAATAACCAAAATGGTCATTTTGACCAAATTTTTGCACAAACTCACCATTTGACTTTTTAATTACAGAAATGACCATAGCTTTATGTGCGCTGGCGGCCATAGTGGCCGCCCGTTTGAGCACCAAGCACATTTCGCCACGTGGCTTCAGCGGGCGCCCACGCCTGTTAACTCTGACGAACGCCCGCCATCCAAATAAGTTGTCACGGGCGTCGGACCTACCCTGACACGCTTGTCACGGGCGTCCGCATGTAAAAAAATAAATCCGTCATCTCACAGGCGCCCGGACCACCTACACAGGCGTCCGAACCGATCAAATAGGCACCTGAACCTACCAAACAGACGTCCAAGCTTTTTTCCTCGGACGACGTGTAACAGGCGCCCGTCTGTTTGAAACAGGCGTCCGCTTGATTTTTTTTATTTATTTGTTTTCGACTTTTTTAAAACGACTTTTTTAACAGGCGTCCGACAATAAAGACGGGTATATATATATTTAGCGTAAGTTTACAAATTTTCTTGAATTAGTTTAAACAATTAGTTATGGAATTTACAGTTGTTTTCTGTATTGGCGGAAATTGGGAGGTTAAAGATGGTGGATACGATTATCTTCCTAATTCCGCAAATTTCCGCTAATACAGAAGACAACTGTAAATTCCATAACTTATTGTTTAAACTAATTCAAGAAAATTTGTTAACTTACGCTAAATATATATACACGTCTTTATGGTCGGACGCCTGTTAAAAAAGTCGTTTTAAAAAAGTTGAAAAAAAAAATAAAAAAAACACGAGGCGGACGCCTGTTTCAAATAGGCGGGCACATGTCACCAACAGGCGGGCGCCTGTTACACGTCTTCCGAGGAAAAAAGCTTGTACGCCTGTTTGGTAGGTTCGGGCACCTGTTTTGTCGGTTCGGGCGCCTATGTAGGTGGTCCAGGCGCCTGTAAGATGACGGATTTTTTTTACAGGCGGACGCCCGTGACAACTTATTTGAATGACTGGTGTCACACCCCGAGCCAGCTGGGTAGGATCGAAGTCCCCGTCGGGCGGAAGGTTCTCGGGGCGCGATATCGTGAGTGATAATCATGATGATCAGATTGTTTACATAGCATCAATGTTAAAAACAACTAAAGCACAATCAAGCATTAACTAGGGTTACAAAGTTAAATTACAATATCAATGTTCAGTAATTTAACTAAGTAAACCTAACAAAAGAATCAAATGTTTTCTATCTTGTAATCTGTACAAGACATTCAAAAGTGATTCGTATGAGTAATAAAATATATGCTTCCAAAATCAACTAGGTCCTCTATCTAGGCCGCCTAGCATGCAATCCAAAAGCCTTAGCTTAAACCTGTTCATCACCTGAGAAAGCATGTAAGAAAACAAAGTCAACACAATGGTTGGTGAGTTCATAAAGTTTGTAAGTTTAAAATAGCTTTAACAAACCTCTTTCGGTAAAACCTTAATCTTATTAACTCCACATGTAATATCCAAATCGGTATGCTTATACCCCTGAGTCGAGCCTACAACCCACCCATACGCCGTCCCACCACATACTAATCCGCATATGACACTGTTGTTAATAATAATTAAGCATTTTACCTACCATCTAACTCATTCCTCATCATAGCTTTAGTTTTCTGTTTCAAAGTTTACAAGTCTGTAGCATTCGTAAGTATAAGCTTCCATGTAAGTTTAACAAGCATCATAGTTTCACACGCACCATAGTTTAGCTTTCACTAATCTCATGCGTGAGTACAAGCCCTGTTATAGCAGAAGTTTAGCAATTACGTAGCTCACGGCTAGATACTAGCCCTGCTCTAGCGAAAGTTTAGCCATTACGTATCTCATGAATTAGTTAAGCTTAGTCTAGCAATTACGTGTCTTCTATACAAGATACAAGCCCTGCTATAGCAGAAGTTTAGCAATTACGTATCTCATACATAGACACAATGTCACACCCCCAAATTCCCACTTGTGGTGTCAGTCCACGTGGGTGTGACGTGGCCAAGATCAAAACTCAAGGTCATATAGAACGACTCTATATGAGTTACACAACACACAGTTTTGTACAATAATACAAGTTTCATAATTAAGCAGCGGAAAGATAAGTTAATCAAAAACAGCGGAATAGTAAAGTATTACAGCGGAAAGTAAATTGTTTAAGACACTACATAGTTTAAATTGTTGTTAAAACAACACCAATGCACACAAAAGCCTAGGACACGAGTCTATATGCAAGCCAGACTCTTTAGTGCTTCCTTGTGCGCGTCCTAGCGTGTGCTTCATTTAGTTACCTGAGAATGCATGCGAAAAGTGTCAACTAAAAAGTTGGTGAGTTCACAGGTTTAGACAGACTGAAAAGTAAACAGACATATACTGGGTATGTTAAGTTTAGTAGTTGGATCTACGATCCGTGGAGTGTGTCAGTTCATCTTACCGAAACTAGACTGTTTCCGTTTGCCTCCGCGGGTCATCGCTGAACCCGACATCACATCGAAATTACACTCGTTATGACCTCCAGTCAACATTGGTGCCGAGTGGGGTTAGTCAAACCCAGTAGGACTACGTAATTACGACTCGTTTGTTACACAACTAACGGTAAGGATAAGTGAGGACTTTAAGCGATAATAGTTACACTTGAAAATGATTTTCACAACATACCAGTCATACATCTAAAATAGTTGCAATGTAATTCTCACCCCATAAATTTAGCAAAACAGTTAAAGAGTAAAAGTGGGGCTGTAAACTCACCTGAGTTTGTGTAGAGATACCGTGCGAAAAATAGAGTAGCTCACCGGCTAGCAGTTACCTATATCACATAATTACTATAAGTTTGTGTTTGCATACATGTGGGCCTCACAAGACCGTGTTCGTGTCTAACAACTTCAAGTTGTTATGTGGGTCGTGTTGACCGTGTTTGACCTAACGACCCGTTGGTGACGGTTTTGAATCAAGTGCTCGTGTAACGTGTGGTTTAGTGTCGTGTGATGTGTACGGATACCAAAGTCACTTTCGTGAGGAAACTTACTATTTATAGTAAGTTTCTATTTCAGGAAAGTTCCTAATTAGGCATGTTATGCAAGAGATCATATTCCGGTTATACTAATATTCATATTTATCCTAAGTGAGCATGTTATCACATAGCACATAATTATACTTAGCCGGTTTAGCATGTTTAGCGCGTAAAAGTTACTATAATTAGAAGGTTACTAAAATATGCATATATTACAAAGTCTAGATACCAATCTCATCATAATATCATCATCTTAGTCCTAGATAGCCATTAAATCATATTTGTTACAACTAACAAGTTATCATGTATAGACTTTGCAAAATAAAGTTACTATATTTAGTAACTTATGATAAATACACAAAATTCATTCTTTTATCAACATTAATCCTTCAATAACATCATATTAACATCAAAGAAGCATGTTAGACACGCAACATTATCAAACTCATCATCCTAGAATAACCTAATGCCAAAAAGTTGCTATATTTAGTAACATTCATAAAAATCATGCTTCTATCAATTCTAACCATTCTAATACCTCCATAACCATCATATTAGTTTCTAATCATCATTTTTAAACATAACTTATAGATCTAAACATACAAAGATAGCCATTTCATCAAAAATGCACACTTTGTAACATTAAAGTTACTATTTTTAGCAATAATCACCAAATAACTATTTATTGACATAACCAATCATCCTAACAATATAGATCATCCCAAATATCTTTTATAACAACATATTATCATCAATAATCATGTAAATCAACCTAGATCATACTTGCATGTTGCTAACAATACCCATTTGTGACCAAATCATCAACATGCACATTGATATTATCATGAATTGTCATAAAAACTCATTCTCTCATCATAGATCATCAATAAACATAGAAACATCATCAAACCCAGATTCAAACAAAGAAAAATTCGTGCATGTGAAGATCTAGTGTGTGCATGCAAGCTTTGAACCTTGCATGTGGGTTTGCGTGTGTTGAATGTGTGTTTTGTGCCACTTAGATTCGAGATCTACCTTCAAATGTCTTGTGGAAGTCGGGAATCAACTTGGTCAGCTCCTTAGTAGCTTCAAGACCACCTGGGAATGGTTCCTTGATGCTTGTAAATGTTGGGAGAGATGTTAGCAAGCTCAAAACCTTCTTCTTCAAGCTATTATGGACCTTCAAGCTGTCACACCCCCAAATTCCCACTCGTGGCTCATGTCCACGTGGATGTGACGTGTCCAGAATCACAGCTCAAGGTCATATAGAACACCTCTATATGCGTTCACAAATCCAAAGTTTGACACATACACTCATAAAATGGTTTGCAGCGGAATAAAAGTTATCATATTATATTACAGCGGAAAATCAAATGTTTGACAAAATGCAGCGGAAATGTAAATAGTTTATCACAACACTGTTTAAAACAGAATAAAAGTCTAAATTGTTTCGAAAGACAAGAGTTAAAAATGCATGCGGGATCCTATGCTCAAATCCCCTAAGTGCATTCCTGTTTCCGAGTGCCTGTCAGCTAGTTACCTGAGAATACAAGTTTAAGAAAAAGTGTCAACACAATGGTTGGTGAGTTCACAGGTTTTGATAAGCATAGGTAGTAATTCAGAAAAACATGTGTCATACTGTTTATTTAATGTTAGTCCCGAGCCCTTGGCTCCAAGTGTCAGTGCGTCACTACCGAAACTTGACTTGTTAGTCCTTGCCTCCGCTATGTCTCGTAATAACATAGCAAGATAGGTCGAGATTTCACGTGTTATGACCTCCAGTCAACATTTTCGCCACGCGGGGCTCGTCACACCCAAATAGATCTATTCAAACTCACCTCGTTGTTTATACATTAACGGTAAGACTTTGCGAGGGCTTAATTACGATACAACACTTATGTTTGTCTAATAAACCAGCATACACAATTTGTTTGTTCAAATATAAATGTTTGACTCGATTCAACAAGTATTCTCCCCCTATTTGAAAAGCTTGTAAAAGAGTAAAGAGGGGCCGTAAACTCACCTTAATGAAGTAAGTACAAGTCAAGCGTAAGCTCCTGCGTCGTAAGGCGTGTCGGTCACCGGCAACCTATATCGTACACCGTACGTGAGTTCGTGTAAGTGACCGTGCTAGTGTTCGTGTTAGTGCTCGTATTTGTGTCCAACAACCCTTGGTTGTTCATGTTTGTCCGTGTCAGTCCACAATGACCGTGTTTGCTCGTGTTGGTCCACATTGACCGTGTTTGACTGTGTTGGTCCACATTGACCGTGTTTGACCATGTTTGACTAGAGTTGACCAAGTTTGACCGTGTCAAGTCAACGACCCGTTGGTGAACCGTGTGACGGTTGTGAATCGTGTAGCAAGTGTGTAAGTGCTCGTCGTGTGCAAGACGCGCATGTCGCGTCTATGGACAACTTACTATTTATAGTAAGTTTCCATTTTTGGAAAGTTCACAAAACATATTGGTTTTAGAGTTCTATCATGCTCATTAGTCCTACGTGATCATGTTAACACATAGCACATCATCATACGGGTTCACATAAGTCGTTTTCATCATGTTAGCACACAAAAGTTTCCTAAAATGGAAAGTTTCCATTTTTAGCATATGTGACATCGGAAACCACCTAATTTAGCATCTAATCATCATGTTATAACATAATAAGCCATTTAGCATGCTCGAATCATTCAACATATTCCTAAGTCGGTTTTTGTAACAATAAAGTTACTAAAAATAGTAACTTTGTTGTTTTTGTATAAAATGACCATCTTAACATATCTAAACCAATTTTCATATCACCAATCATCATTCTAAGTCATCTAGCATCATATAAACATACAAACATGGTCCAAAACATCATCTAACAACATCTTGACAGTAACTTTGTCAAAATGACAATAGACATTATCAAAGTCATATCCTAACCTTCAATATCATTCTAAATGCATTAAATCAACATTCCCATACATATGCATGACCATCTTTGTCACCAAATCACCATTTCTTAAGTAAAAAGTTTCTATTATTAGAAAGTTTGCCAAAAATCAACATTTTAACCATTTCAACATCATTTAGGCATGTAATCCTATTCCAATAACAAATAGAAACATTTCTACATACTCAAAATCATTGCAATACTCATGGATCATACATGCATGGTGATATTTCAACACTTTATGAATAAATCATGAAATCCTTACATATGCATCATCATAGATCATCACCAAATGCATTCTAATCATGTTAGATCATCATAAAACACATCTAAATCAACAAACCCAGAAGATGAATTCGTGCATGAGCACTATAGGTGCTTGCATGTGGGTTTTAAGCTATGCATGTGTGATTGTGAGTGTGTTTAGGCTACAAGAGATATGTTACTACCTTCTAGAGCTCCAAATATCTTGAGATGGTGATGAAATCGAGTTGGAGATCTCTTGGATGCTTCTGGACAGCAGGTCCTTCAACTATTATGAAGATGGTGATGGTGGGTGGTGGTCTAGGAAGTCACCAAGCTTCAATCCTCCAAGCTTTGAGCTTCAAAATGATCAACAATGGCTTCCTTGAGGTCTAATCAGTGATCTCCAGAGATATCAGTCGAGATAAGGCGTGTTTGGTCGAGAGAAATGATTAAGGTAGAGTAGGATGTGATTTTCTTGGTTAAATAAAGATTTTCTGCGAACGGGGTCTCGTCGCGTAGCGCGACACGTCCAAGGGTTCCCCTCGCGTAGCGCGAGAGAGTCCCGTGTTCAAATTTCCTCCGCCCACTTGTCGCGTATCGCGACAGTGTTCTTGTGGACCGTCGCGTAGCGCGACAGATCCCCTGGTGAGCCCAATAGGCCCATTTTCATTGGGTTGATCCGTTCGTTGTCGTTTTCACATTTACGAACTTTCGTTTGGTCTTGTTTGAACTTCCAAGTTCAATGTGTGAGTGTTTTGGTGGGGTTTCGAGTGTTGTGCTCCACAATGTGCTTGTCGTTCACCAACGTTCGTGTGTTTTGACACGTGTGTGCTGTTTGCCGATAATTTCACGAATTATCCAGTCATGTGTTAGTGTTCGTACTGTCGTGCCACGTGTCACACTAAATTAATCTAATTCTAGTGCCACGTGTACATAAAACATTTAAATAAACATTTAAATAAATATGTTGCTGACCTGGAATTTACGGGGTGTCACACAAGCTCTCAAGAATGCTCAACAATGACTTCCAGATGAGATTAGAGGAGTGAAATGATGTTTATAGACGATATTAGGGTGCTGGAACTCGTGAAATTGGTTAATAGGGGGTTAGGAAATGATTAGTCTTGGTTAAATCAAAGATCTTGCGTGTTGGACTCGTCGCGTACCGCGATAAGGGTCTCCGAAAGTCTCCACGTATCGCGATGGATTTCGGGATTCAAATTGCCCACCCATCCATCACGTACCGCGATGCTCCTTCTTGTGGGCCGTCGTGTACCGCGATGGGTCCCTGAGGAGCCCATTAAGACCAATTTTGTTGTTTTGAACCGATTTTCGCGTATTTCTCGAATACGATCATCGTTTCTTGACATATAAGCATTGTTCTACCTATTCTAGGTCTCCTAGGACCTAAGTGTAGTGAAATTGTATTGTGGTTTGGCTTGTTAACCAACGTTCGTCATTCAAGACACGTGCGAGTGTTGTGCGATAATTCCTCGAATTATCGGTACGTTTGAACTGTTGTGCCACGTGTCACACTAAACATTCATAATTCTAGTTCCACGTATGAAATAATAATACATATTATTATTAAAAATAAAGTAAGGCTGACCTGGAAATTGCGAGGTGTCACACACAAGCCATGCATACACAAACAATCCAGCAATTACATATCTCATATAAGCAGACAAAAGCCCTGCTATAGCAGAAGTTTAGCAGTTACATGTCTCTTATATAGATAACAGCTTAGCCTCATCATAGTTTAGCTTTCACGCATCTCAATACATGGGTACAAGCCCTGCTATAGCAGAAGTTTAGCAATTACATATCCCATGATTAGATACAAGCTTAGCATTTCGCACACAATCATAGTCTCAAGCATATAGTTTCAAGCATTAGCATATAGTTTCCCATGAATTCCATAGCATAAGCATCAAGTATATAGTTTAAGCCTTTAGTTTGTAGCATAAGCATCAAGTATATAGTTTAACCCTATAGTTTGTAGCATAAGCATCAAGCCTCAAGTTTAAGCATTTAGTTTCTAGCATAAGCCTCAAGCATCAAGTTTAAGCATCTAGTTTGTAGAATAAGCATCAAGTCTCAAGTTTAAGCATTTAATTTCTAGTATAAGCATCAAGCCTCAAGTTTAAGCATTTAGTTTCGCGCATAATCATCAAACATATAGATTCAAGTCTCTAGTTTGTAGTATATGTATCAAGTTTATAGCCTCTTAAAGTATACTAGATTCCAAGCCTAAGCCTCCTTGTAAGCTTCATGTTTAAGTTTAAAAACATTAAGTAGCATTTCAATAATTTATTAAAATGTTTGACATGCTTCTCAGTCCCGAAGTAAAACAAATAAGTTTGAAAATGGACAAATGAACTCACCTTGTGTCCGTAGTAGTTGACTATGTAAAACAAGAATATGCACGCTCTTTATTTGTACTTGTTGCGATGTTCATGACCCTGTATTGATTTCATAGTATTTGTAGTTTATAAGCATTTGTTTGTAAGAATTCGTTGTGCGTGTCAGTGCTAGTGTTAGCCCTAAAGTTGGCTAACATTCGTGGGTCTTGTTCATTATCCGGCCCGGAGTTCTTCTATTAGTTTATATCATGTTGAACCTCCTTAATTGTTCAAAGTTTCACATTTAACTTGGAATTACAAGTTTACATCTTTGTGTAGCTTGTTTAAAACTCGTTATCACTTTGTAACACATAAAATAATAACCTATGCATGATTTCATTATTCATTTTTCTCGTTCACGCATGTAATCATTAACCTTTTATCTCAAATGGGCCCGATATGGGATTGGACTTGGGTCAATAGTGGGCTGAATGAAAAGGGATTAAGCCCAAAGGTGTTGGATCACTTAATTGGGCCGCATAAGATAGTCCCTAGGCTAACATAATTATGGGCCGAGTATGCTTCTTGGGCTGAGTAATGTCTTGTCGAATCCAAGAGGTCTCAGTCGAGAGATGATAACAAAAAGGTAGGTCCGGCAGCATCATCAGCGAACCTTTGGGTAAAGGTTTGGCCAATCCATGACATAGGTTCGGTTGTCTGAAGTAGGTTCGCTAGTTCCCTCATGGTTCGGCTGGTTCCAGGTGATAACACACGTAGGTTCGTTCAAGTTCAAGGGTTCGGCCAAAGGTTCGCTGGATAGGGGTTCGTGGCTATCGAAGAGGGTTCGTGTCCAGCAGGTTCGGCCACCTATAATGCCATCCAAGGTTTGTCGACCATGTTGCAGGGTTCGGGAGACCAGGGGTTCGGCTAGGTCTAAGATGGTTCGGTGGTAGGTGGTGCCAATCAAGGTTCGCTCCACATGCATGGTTCGACTAATAGAGCATGTTCGCAGCCATTCAAAAGGGTTCGGCCGGTGCCCATTTCACAAACCTGTTATCATCCATCTTCATCGGCAAGCTTAGGAGAGTGGTAGTGCTACGCTAAGACTAATCCGTGCAAGGTTAACCCTTGAAAATACAGAGATAGTGTGTGTGTGTGTGTGCGAGCATTGAATCGGTTTAGGGTTTCATGTGTCAACAAATAGAAAACCCTAATTTCAAAAACTTCGTGGCTTCATACCTCAAAAACGACTGGGTATCTTCGTAGATCTTTTGTACTTCTGCGTAGAGGACGATGAGAGCTTTGTTTAGGCACCGAGATTGCTTGATTTCATCCACGAATGAAGAAGATATGGAGATTGAAAGGTGAACCTTTCTAGAGAGAGAAAGGAACGGTTTTGGTCTTGTAGAAAGAGAGAGATGATAGGAATTGTGACAACTAGTACCTGACCGGCCGGCAAGTCCGTACGGTATGTGTACTATCAACAGTAACCATGTGTAAATACATGTGTGTAAACAGTACTGGTATTAACAGAATTCTAAATACAAGAAACGTTGTACGTATTTTCATGTAAACTTAAATACTGTAAGTACAACACTCAATTGAAACATAAGTTGTGTGTATTTAAGTGAAAACCTAAGTACAGTTAACACAACAAATCACAGGAAACAACAGTGTTCAAACGAATAACAAGAACCAATCGGTTACGATCTGATATCCATAGATGACAGGAATCAGATGACCGACAATTCAATGTGAAAACAATGTGAAAACAAGATGTTTAGTTGAGTCCGACAGTGAGGAAATACAATTTAAAACAATGTAGCAGTGTCGCATCAGAATAACGATCTGACAGTGTGTTTGTGTGGGTGACGATTCACACAAACATATCTGTGAGTTTAACGTTCTGAAATGATGACTGAAAAGTAGAAAACAAAAGTCAGAAAGCAAAATCATTGTCGTGTTCGTTCGAATGACGATTCGAACGAATACGCGCGATGGTGACGCGATCTGACGAAACGAAAACGAAACACGACACGAACGACTGTAATTTAATAAAATAAAATAAATAACATTTAACAATTTTGAAACTCATCAAATAATTAAAATAGTCTTTCTTTTATTTATTACAAATAAACTACGCTTAAATTTCCGGAAACGCAACGAAACCGCTAACCGAGCAACCGAAACAAACCCGAATCCTTTGGGGTATAAAAAACCACTTACAAGCATTAAATTTCATATTTACTCTATCACCTACTCACCTCTTTCTCTCTAAATTCGGAATCCACCTTCCACCACCACTTTCAACCTTCAAAATCTCATATCTTGCTCATTTCTCAACGAATTTGGGTGATTCTTGAACACACGCGTAGCTCTTGATCTCCACCACCTAGAAGTACAACCGATCTAAGCTTTTTTCCGGAAGAATTCGAGGTATGAAGCTATAATAAATCTGAAAAATAGTGTTTTCAGGCACTTAGATCGAGCCCACCACTTGAAATCGGTTCTAGGCCCATACTCCATCTTCACGAAGGCTAGGCTCACTGAGAAGAGGTCGAGGACACCATGGACAGGGCTGGACCAGGGGCTGGTGTTGGATGGTGACTTCGAACCCACAGGGTTCGTGGGAATAGGGTTGGCCGAACCCAGTGAGACCGGCGAACCTGTGTGTGCGAGCAGACGCGAACCATTGCCAGCCGAACCCTGGGCTGCCTTGGCCGAACCAGTGCATCATGCGAACCTTTCTACACCACCGAACCCTTCTACGAATTTTTGGCCGAACCTTCCTGCATGAGTCGAACCTTCCATGTTTGACAAACCAATTCTTGGTCGCGAACCTACTCTATTTTTGCATCTTGGCCGAACCTGGAAGCTAGCATGAACGAACCTATGAGTCTCGAATAGGGCGGCGAACCTGTCACATGGCAAACAAATCTGACCGAACCTTCCTTGGGTTCGCCCACTATAGCATAACCACGAACCTTGGTAAAGCTAATCAGTAGGTTCCCTGCCATCCTTGTTCAGCCGGTCTATAACATGTGGCCCCCTTCTTCTGCGTTGGCCCAATTTCGGTTTCACTGGCCCATAGGACTATCCTCGGCCCACATAACCCTTAATTGGCCCAGCACACACCCTTCGGCCCAATAGGGCTGTTCAGGCCCAGTTCATTCGGCCCAAGTTAATAATTGATCCACATGGGTGATGTTGTAGCTTAACACATAAACGAGTCGATAATAACGAACAATGTGACAATCCGACTTTTCAGGTTAATTCAGTTAACTGAAAACTATCAAAAATCGATTATTATATAAGGATTAAGTGGGATTAGCTTAAAGTATTTAATTTTGACTTCCATAATCAAAATTCGAATTATGGATTCAATTAGGAATTGAAATCACTTTCAATAATCAACTATAGTGAATTTAACTATCTTAGGTTACTTTATTATGGTTATAAGCATGTAGTATATAAGGTGTATTGTGGGGATCAAACAAAAGTAAGATTTTGACTTTAGAAAGTCAAAATTCGAGCAAAAGATGCAACAAAATTCGAAATTCGCATTATCAAGCAATTATGGCCGAATTAAATCTGTTATAATCAACATCTTAATGATTAGTAACAGTTACTAGGTGTTATTACATCATCATCAATCGAATTAAAGGCCTAATGAGACCAAAAGTCGAAACCGTTCACGGTTACATTAGGAATCACATCATTAGGCTTCAACACTTCGAATTGATCACTCAATATCATCAATCGGCACTCTCAGGAGTTTCTACACAAGCCAATTTGATCGTAGAAGCCACGGGAAGAAGATTGGATTCTAGGGCTTGGCCGAAGTTCCCACATAGTCGATCTTTGTCAATTCGAGAACCATTCGGGTAAGTCTTAATACCTACACATTCCTTTTTACATGTCAAAGCAAAACCCTAACGAAATTGAGTATGAGAATCGCGAATTGATCACGTTTGATTTCTAGGGTTCATAGTTGGGACGATTTGGGGGTTTCGATACAAATGAATCCCAATATCAAATCAAGTGTTACAGATAGCTTCGCAATACTCTACTAAAAGAAATCCCTAAGTTAAATCCTTAAAATCATCACGAATTGTAGGGGAACGAGTTCTAGGGTTTTTCGGCTTGGAGGATTTGGGGTTTTCATCACAAACGAAATCCATAATCAAATTAAAACACATAGAGAGATTCAGAAGGTTCCGATCAAGCATATTATTATGACAATTTTATTTGGAAACATCGAATTTGATGATCTCGAATTCTAGGGTTCTAAGTTTAAACGAATTCGGGAATTGATAAGGATTGGTGTAATAATTGAATTAATTGTTGCAGACACATTCGCAACAAGGTTCTTAATGAAGTCCCTAAGTTAGTTTAATCAGAAGATAGCGAATTAAACAAGTTTCGATTCTAGGGTTCTTAGATGAAAGCGATTTGGGGATTTTAGATTAAATGGTCTTGGTTTTCAAATTAAATGGTATCTCATTCTCAGAATGGGCCGATTTACATAAATCCTATGTTAATTTTAACATCCAACATTGAATTGGGTGTTAACCGGTTTCTAGGGTTTATGTTAAGCACAAGTTTGGGTTTTGGTTTTAATGATCACAGAAATTCAATTGGTTGATACAAAACAGCTCGAAGATCTTGTAGTAGTGATAATCCTATGGATCTAAGACCTTGTGTTGAATAATTCGATCAATTAGATTAAGCAATTGTGAATTTGGGATTCGAATAGGATTGGAGAACGAATTGATCACCTAAACAAAACCAAACTTAAATTAAAAGCATCTGTAGATTCGATTGGAAACTGTGAACAAAACCCCTATGTTGTGGGGATCGATTTCAGTCGAATTTCGAGTCAATTTGGGTTCATTGCTTCGGCTATGGCCAAACAAAGGGGATCAAGCGATTCTGAAGTTAAAACAATTGGGTTCCAAAGTCTAATGCAAATGTTGAGATGGATCAGATGGTAGAATGGGTGGGTTTTGTTCGGGAGGTCAAGGGTTCTACCCTTGCCTTTGCCATTTTTTTTTGATTTAAACCAATTTCTAATACTGTGTTCGTAACTCTTTCGTTCTAATTCCGATTTGATCCATTCAAATTGCGTTGGAACCGTAACGGAATCCCGAACTAATTGAAATGATAAAATTCACATTTTAGATCGAAAACGTAATCGCGTGTAATTACGTTTATTTAAATAAAATCATATATGGTTAGATTTAAACGATTTTAAAGGCACGCGTACATACGTATGCATATTCCTAACACTCTAACATACGTGTGTTGACACGTATGTGATTTCAAGCACAAAACTACATCTCGAATAACACAACGTTATTGTTTAAACACAGTTCGTAGAGGATTATCTACGCGAGTTCACGTGTGTTTGATCATTCTGCTACAATCAAAGGTGCGTACACGGCCCCTTTCTTATTTTAACTGTTTTGGGGGAGAAAACATGTGCAACAAACACTTTTAGATACATATCACTTGCATGAGTTAGCTGTTTACATTGAGTGCAAACATAGCATTACAAGTCCTTACATTTCGAA
Organism: Mikania micrantha; assembly: GCA_009363875.1. Taxonomy (NCBI): domain Eukaryota; kingdom Viridiplantae; phylum Streptophyta; class Magnoliopsida; order Asterales; family Asteraceae; genus Mikania; species Mikania micrantha. The sequence goes on along the minus strand of CM018681.1, from coordinate 74,257,254 downwards.
CCGTTTAGCTTGCCGTAGTGCAAAGCGTGGTAGTTGGAAATAGATCTATTAGGTTTGACAAACCTCACTTGGTAGATGGGATCTACGCAAGTGTTTGACTAGCCAATTCACATTACTATTGTTTGTGCTAGACAATAGTGGCAAGGCAAAACATGCGTTAGCATGCAACAGTCAGCTTCGGTATCGACCACTTATGTAAATAGTATAAATGACTAGCTATCATGACTATGCATGTGTGATTATGTTATCTGCAACATTTTGTTCAAACAGTTGTTTCAAACATTTGTGAATACTTAAACCTGTGTATGCACCAACCTTTGTGTTGACTTGATTTACATGTTTTCTCAGGACGCTAAGGTACACAAGCAAGCAGGCATGAACTAGGAGATCGAGTCGCATGCATGTTTTTACATTTCTGTTATTTGGATTTGAACATTTGAAACTTTGCATTGTAATTTACAGTTTTCAAACTGTTATGAGTGTTTATGTTTTAAAAACGTTTCCGCAACGCTAGAACTTTGATATTACAGTTTTAGACCAAAGTATGTTTTGAAATTCATATAGAGGTCTTCGTTATGTCTAATGATCTGAGATCCTGGTTTGTCACGTCCCAAACGGTATGATTCCGTTAGTTGAAAATTGGGGGTGTGACAAACAACATGTAACTAAATCACATCCTAAGTATATTTACTACAAGATTGTCAAATGGAATATATTGTTACAGGTTGAAAAACTATAAAACATAGTTAAACTCAAGACATAAAAGGTTGATAACTTTGTATGTAAAACTTAATTGTTATACTTAGAAATTTTAATAAGAATACATGGAGTTGAGAGGAACAAGAAATCAATAACAAGCAAATTGGGCCAAATGAAGACCGAGACCTACGATGGGTTAGCCGACTGTAAGGCTAACACATATGTCAAACCCCGAGCCGGCGGGGTTGGATCGGATTCCCCGTCGGGCGGAAGGTTCCCGGGGCGCGATATCGTGAGTGATAATCGTGATGATCAGATTGTTTACATAGCATCAATGTTAAGAATATCTCCAGCACACAGACATTTAACTAAAATCTACAAAGTTAAATTACAATTTCAATGTTGGATGATTTAACCAAGTAAACATATCAAAATGAATCATAAGTTCACTATCTTGTATTAGTACAAGATATCAAAAATGATTCACAATGATAAACAAAAGATGTACTTTCCAAAAACTACTAGGTCCTCTAACTGAGCATCCTAGCATGCAATCCAAATCCTTAGCTTAAACCTGTACCTCATCTGAGAAAGCATGAAAATAAAACAAGGTCAACACAATGGTTGGTGAGTTCATATGACTTTGGTAATTGAAAATAGTTTTGCAAACCTTTTAGGTAAAACCTTAACCTCATTATCAACACCTGTATCATCCAACTCGGTATGCTTATATATAGGGCATACCCCTGAGTCGAGCTTACGACCCGCCCAGACGCCGTCCCACCACATACTAAGTCACATAGGACATTGTTGTTAATGATAATTAAACATTTTACCTACAATTCCCTTCTATGATCATATGAGATTTAAAGTACTCTGTTCAACAATTTATGATATCCACCCACTTCTATGTTAAAAGACTTGATTTCCATAATTTGAAATAAAAATGTTTTACTGGGTTCACCATGTCTTCATGATTTCCCAAAAGTAATTATAGAAATAAAATGTTAAATGTTTAATTAAATAAATAAACATTTACATGCAACTAAGACATGATGATTGGGCCTTATTTGACTCAATCACCTAGACTTAGTTGTTGGTGGTTGTCCAAGTTGTACCCTCTCACACATGACCCATATCAGGCATAACTCACAAGGAGTATACCTGAGCGTGACGGGATTTTAATGTTTTGCCCATATCAGCTTGACCCTTTGGCCTACTGTATGCGTCGGGACTTTAAGGATATCCTTTGGTTCTTGATCGTCCTTGATTATCTTGATTTTTTTTTTGACATTGATTTCATTTGATCGTTCACGTTATTGGCCATGTAGCTTGACTACAAGAGTCTACTACTGTGACGGGACTTTATGTGTGTTACATGCGGTCTTGATTTCTATACAACTGACATCCACCTTAACTCAAGTATTAATGATTTCATTAGATCTTAATGATTTCATTATTCATTGATTCACACACATTTATGATTTCTGATTCCTTGAGTTCTTTTGATTTGATCTTTAGAATTCCCATGATTTCACAATGATTTTAGATTCATAAGTAGGATCATGAGTTTATTGAACATACACTGGATTAGATTCCATTGCATTTGATCTTTAGCTTTGGTTCTTTTGATTTCACTTTGAATTTAGATTTTGGAATTTGAACCCAATGGACTAAGGGTTTATTTAGAGTTTTAGAATTAAGGTATTACTCATAAGAGTAATTAACTTGCTTAATTAACTTCTAGACAGGAGTCTAGGTGTATAAACAAACATATATAAAATATATAATAAATAAAAGCATTTAAGTAAACAATTTAATAAAAACAGTTTACGCATGCTTCTCAGCCCCGCGTTTGAAAACAAAAAATGTTTAGAAAAGGGGCAATGAACTCACATGTGCTGCTCTGAAATGAATTACCACAAAAGATATGCGCGCTCTTTGATTATTGTCTATGTATCTTTAGTACCTGAGTTATTTTAAGAAGATTCGTAGACGATAAGTATTTATAATAGTCGTATCTAGGGTTTTGGTCTCGGTGTGCAACTAAGTGTCCTAATTCACTAAAGTGCCTTTATTGAATTCCATTTAACTAATCTAAACTCATTATCCGTTTGTAACCCCTATTCCCTTGATTAATTATTACAAGTCTTTAGTTGAAATATTTTTAACTCAATTCATTTTAATCATGCATTTATTTAGAAATCATTTAATTTAATTAAATAAAGTTTATAAATCACTTTCTTTTATTAAAAGCATAATTAATTTAGGAAATGTGCACTTACGCATGTTGGGCATTGATTTAGCCCATTAGGCCACTCCGGGCCCATTACTAGACTTTTATTTTAAAACGATTTCTTGTTAGCTTATTAAGTAACTAATCCTTGATGGTTTAAATAAACCATTTAGGTTAGTCATTAGTCTTTATAATTTCCGATGGTTTAGGTGTTAACATTTAAGTCAACCCATAACCTTTAGGTTCTTGTTTTGATCCATAGTGTACTTCCCCCATGATATTTATATCTTAGTTTAAGGAAATTCAATTGTGTTTAACTAAAAGAATGATCATCCCCTATAATAAGTTCATATGATTATTGTGCTAGAATCTTCTAGGTTAGATCCAAAGTTAATCCTAACATTGTTTGCTTGCCATGAAACCGTACTATCCCATGCACCCACACCCCTTGCATGCCATGCGTAACCCACTCCATGCATGCATACATGTTAGACCATGCTCATGACCTTGTACCCTTTCCCCAAACGGGCAACCCAATCCAAATCCATATGGCCGAGTACCCATTGGGCCGTATGAAGGTTGGGCCGAAAGTGATTAGCCGAAAGAGTAGGAACCCGATCGAATGAGGGTCTTGTTCGGATGAATCTTGGTCCGAATAAGGGCTGTCGAATGAGGAGACCCCGACCGAACAAATTGTAGCGTGCGTATAGAGTGGGCCGAAAGGAGTGGGTCTCGCGAATCCGAGGAGACCGAATGGGTGTCATTCGGCCATGCAACCTATTCGGTTGTGGCCACCTTCTTCCCCGCCATTCGGCCGAATGTAAATTGCCGAAGGGAGACTTGCCGAATGAAGGGCTGTCCGAATCAAGATTAGGCCGAAGAACCACGAGCGAATGAAGCCTCATACTCGGTTAAACCATTCGGCGAATGAGCACAGCAAGCTCATTCGGCAGACATGTTCTTGGCCATTCGGCCGTTCGTATCTGACCAGATATCGCCCACTAGGATCGAACCTTAAGACTAGATAATGGTGCCTCACTCTTTCCTACTTCATTCTAAGATATTTTTGTGAGGATCCTAGGGTATGGGACGGTTTAAAAACCGATTTCCAAGTAGGTTCCAAACTAGGGTTTTCAAAACCCTAAACCCTAAACCGAAGCTAAATCTGATTTTTACCTCGAATCTGTTGGATGGGAGCTTAGATCTGTTGTACTTCTGTGATCTACAAGTGATGGTGGTCGTTTAGACACCAAAATCACACGATTTCATCGAGAAATAGGGAAAAAATCTTAGAGAGAGAGTGGGAAACTCTAGAGAGAGAAAGTGACAGGAGAGAGGTTGAAGATGAAGTGGTTGTGAGGGAAATGAGGGTTCAAAAGCCTCATTAAAGGCTTTCAACATACAAGGTATTCGGTCTCGCTCGGTTTCGCGTAAAGGCGTCGGTTTCCTTTCATTTTTCGTAACAAAACGACTCGGTTTTTTTTAAAATAGAATTTATAATATTATTTTAGATTGTGATTCCTAATAAATTAACTATTATTTTTAAAATAGATTGTGTTCATAAAAAAAATTTTTTTTTTTTTGAAAATTGGAAATCTATGATGGAAGTACCAGAGGGAGAACATCATAGTAATAATAGTTGAATTTGGTTAGTTCCAAATAATTAACCAAAAGAAATGGTAAAACGAGCGTTGCTCTAATTGAAACATGTTTAGGTGAAAATACATGTTTGAATTTGATTAGTAGTTAATGGTTTTAGAAAAATTGGTGTATGTTGAAATTGGTGTAAATCACTAGTGTTAGTGAGTAACCAGAGGTGTTGGTAAGTACCATGGTTGTAAAAGTCGCTAGGCGCTAGTCGGGCGGCGAGGTACCGCCTAGGGATTAATCGGGATTAATCGGGATTAATCGGCGCTAGGCGGATTGGAATTTTTATATGTAATTTTACAAATATATATTATATACACACATCAATATCAATAATTTAATATAATACTTCAAATAATTTTAAAAAATATACTTAAATATACTAAAAAAAGTACTTTAAAGTGCAAACTTAAACACTGAGTTCAAAGTTTAGAGATAAATTTCGATGTTAACTGCTTGAATTCGATGTTTCAGAGACATATTAAAGATTTTTTATTGAGAAATGTCTAAATAATCATGAAATGGGTCCCTTTTTACCATAAAAAAGTCAAAAAAAGCCAAAAAAAGTCAAAAAAGTGAAAAAAAAATAAAAATCTGATCGGGCCGCCTAGGCCGCCTAGGCCCCGCCTAGGCCGCCTAGACCCCGCCTAGACCCCGCCTAGGCCAAAAATTACACAGAAGGTGGGCGCCTAGCGCCTAGGCGCCGCCTAGGCGGCCGCCTAGGCCGATTTTTACAACACTGGTAAGTACTATGGTGGAAGAACTAGAGAGTGAACACCATAGTGTTAAAACAATAATTGATGACTAATCTTGAGAGGTTATTACATGTGAAGGTCAATTTGACAGGAAATGACAACGTCGGATAGTTCACAGGCAATGGATATCCCTGGGCGTTAGGATTGATATGCAAATCTTAAGTATGATGACTTCATATATGTATGAAATACTTGAGAAAGCTAATTGATATGTGATAGTTATGTGTAAGGGGACAATTCATGTATAGAGTTATATGATTGTTCAAATGTGGAAAATTTGATTTGATCAAAGTTTGACTTAAAAAGTCAAACTGCTCAAACCATGGACGGGTTTGATGATAACTCAAGTAATATGACTTGAGAATAAGTAAAGATTAAATCACAATGATGTGTGATAATAGAGGTTTGAATAATGACTTTTGAGTTTTAATTAGTTGAGTAAACTCAAATAGTAAGTTGATATAGTATCCATTGGAGCTATGTAATGGTTATGAACCATGTGGTTGTAAGAGGAGTTAAAGTCTGTAAGAAGGCTTAATTGGATTATGCTACTGAATGATTGAGTAGCATGAAATGTGTAGAGGTCTAAGTTTGTATGTCGTAGTTAAGGAAGTAATGAGCGGATGAATCCGCTCATATACTAATTGATGAATCAGAAATTGATAGTAGGTTGAAAGTATGAAGAGTGAGATAATAAATTATTATTCACATCTTCTTTGAGGTGTAAACAGGTTTCGGGGACGAAACCTTTGTAAGGGAAGGAGATTTGTAACGACCGGTTTTAACAGTCACGATTGTTAATAAATAAATGTTATTATGTTTATAAAATTATGTCGAGAAAATAATATAATAACATTTGAGGTATTATAGTTAACCAGTTTAAAAGGTTGAGGGACTATAGTTGTCAAACCCTCAAACTTGTATTTAGATGGAATAAATGTTGACTTGAGTCAACATTTCAAGATATTTTTCTATCTTGTATGTGTGTGTTTACGTGAAGAGCCAAGAAGAGAGAAAAGAGAAGCTTCAAAAACCCTAGCTTGAATTCGTTGATTTCTTGGCCAAAACTCGAGATTGAAGGCTTAAATCACTATCCTTTGTGATTACTAACATCTTGTAAGTAATTTGTGATTCCTAATTTGATGTTAGTCGTGATTTCTTGAGATGAATAAGATATGGGTTTTGCTCAAATCTTGAAATTAGTTGTTTAAATAAGTTAGAAATCATGAATAGATGTTTGTTATGAGTTTAAAACAATCAAACTACTAGTTGATATGATATTTGGTTGAATTTCATTTGGTATGGATTTGGGTAACTTGAGAAGTTAAGAGAAAATCCATATGATAGTGTTTAACAACTATTATGAGGGTTGAAGGCATGGTTTTGATTGTGTGATGCATCAATTTTGACTAATCTTATATAAAAATGATGAATTGGTGATTTTGAGTGGGATTGGTTAATGTTTAAACATTATAGAGATTAGTGTAATAGATTGATGCACACAAAGTGTTTGTAGAAATGCCAATAGTTTGATTTTTAGTCAAAGTTGGTGAAGTGAATCATGAAACTTGTTTGAAGTGATTATCATTGTAAAATAGAGAATTTGATAGTCAATGAATTGACTTAGATAAGTCAATGTAAATCTTAACTAGAATGATAGTTAAGAGAATTGAAATTTGATGTGAAATAGGTGGTGGTATTGGAAGTGCAAAAGAAAGTTAAAGAGAAGGCAAATCATCATTTGTTAATCTCAAATCCTAGTGCTAAGGTAAGTTATCTAACTTGCTAAACACCATATATGTGAATTAGTAATAGTCTACTTATTGAATTGGTTTGACTATGGATGGTTTGGTTCATAGTGTTGTTTGTTGATTTGGGCAGTTTGACTTATTTAGTCAAACTGTGCATATCTAATGTGGCGCTTGAATTGTGATTAGTTGCAAGTACATCGAGTGTCAATTGATGTGCTATTCTAATACTTGAATTGAATTGACTATGAATTGATAAATTCATAGATAGATTTTGGTTGAGTAAATTGAATTGACTATGAATTGATAAATTCATAGATATAGTTTGGTTGAGTGAGTTGGATTGTAATTATGTGCAGTCCACTAATTGAGTTGAATGGACTATGAATGGTTGAATACCTACTTGAATGGAATTGGTTATGAATTGTTAAATTCATACTTGAATTGGATTAATTATGAATTGTTTAGTTCATAATTGTAATTGAGTTGATTGTTAGGTTTGACTTTATTTAGTCAAACTGTTTATATATTATAATATGTGAATTGTGATATTGAGTAATTGGATTGAATGACAATTGATTGGGCAAATCTATGATAGAAGTATCGGAGGATGAATATCATAGAATCATGGTTTATAAATGATTATAAACCTATGAATGGTTTACTTGATTAAAATCTATGATGGAAGGACAAGAGTGTGAACATCATAGTATGAATTGAAATTGTTGATTACTTCACCACTTGAATGTGGAAGTAAAATTTGGTAAGTTATGATGGAAGTACTTGAGTGAGAACATCATAACTATGTTGAATATCAATTGTCACTTGATTGTGATAATTGAGTTGATTTGGTTGAAATTGGTTAATTGAGTTAAAGTTGTTTTGAAATCTATAATGGAATTACCTAAGGGTGAACATTATAGTAATTTTGTTGAAATATGATTGGTTATCAACGGTATAACTAATTGCATTGATTTGAATGGAAGTTGGAGGGTTAAACCCTTTGTGGTGACTTTGACCCATTTTGAAGTCTTGATTTCATCATAGATGGATTTGGTGTCAAATTATGTTTGAATTCATTATATTATGATCCAAACATGATAATACTCCATATTATATATATATATATATATATATGGATGATGGTAATAGGTTTTGGAAGGGTCAGAGCGTTAATTGCTTGAAATTGAAATTTTGACCCGTTTTGAGGATTTGATGATTTGAATCCAAGTAATATGGTTGAATAGACCTTTTGGATGTGTGAAATCACTTTGAAAAGTGAAAGAACGAAAACGGGTCTTCGGATGGGTCAAAACTGCACAAAACAGAAAAATCTGCATTGCTGGTGTAGGAGACCATAAGCTACGGCCCTGGGACCATAAGCTACGGCCTGGGGTAGTTGAACTCTCTGATTTACGGCCCTGAGACAGTAGGTCACGGCCTTCCTTACGGCCCTGACCAAAATTGATGTGTTTTGCCATTTTTGGGTTGGGGGACCATTGGGGATAATCTTACTTAGTTCTTATGAACTAATGTTGAAATTATATCTGGTGTTTTGCAGGTCGGAGTTAGATGATGCGTTAAAGCTCATGATTGGGCACGTAAGTTGAAAATTCAAACGTTTTGGTAAATTTTGGTTGTTGGGTTTTTATACAAACTATTGTATGATGATTTTTGAATGTAATTAGTTATTTAACAAGTATATATTACTTGTGTAAATGTTTTTTTTACGCTTCCGCATAAATATTTGATAAAGTTTTGAGTTAAAACTTAACTGGGACCTAAATTTGACACCTGTAAGCGTGTATGGATTTTGGGTGTCACATCATTTCGGTAATCAAAAGGCCAAATAGTCAATTTGTGCAAAAATTTGGTCAAAATGGCCATTTCGGTTATTTTCCCTTTTTAAAATGGTTTGATCACAACGTATCGACACGCAATATACTAACAACAAGACCAGATCTTTGAACTAAGGACATAGAATTATATAGAATTATAGTAAAAGACCATTATCAATATCTATGTGATTTAATACGAGGTGAATTTGAACACACAAAGCTATTTATTTATACTAGAGGCAAAACCAACAAATAATTTGATACAACTATATGTAAGTTTTAATATCAACCAAATGTTTTATTTAGTCCTACTATAATTAGCTTTCTTATGATAGGTTTGGACTTAACACAAATGATGTTTTCTTCGTATAACGATTTTGTATTTCACAACCTTTAGTTATAGTAAGAATATTTTAATGTGAAACTGTTATGCAATAGTGGTATAATATGCTAGTGAACTTGTCGTGACCTTCCACACGTACATCAGTCTGCCCCTCGGACACATGCATGCCACGTGTACGCTCTTGTGCAAAGGATCTTGTAACATCAGTTCCGGAACCGTACCGGAACAGTGATCTTAAACAGTAACATGAACAGTAAACAGGTACGAACTATATACATTTTAGTGCATTTCATATTCATACCATTTGTCATTATCATTTTGTGTTATCAAACAACAAGTTCAGAAACATTTAACAGAAACAAAGTTCAGAACTATGGTTCTTGAGTCCGATAATTATCTGGCAACCCAGAACCATCATGTGATTAATAGATATGATTCTAGTATGTATAAACGTATGTGAGGCTTTATAGAACGAAATAACAACGGATGTCGTTATGTGAATGCTAAACCGACAGATTATTCGTATAGGTGACAATCTGTACGAATAAATCTGGAAGTGTAACGTTCTGAATGATATTCTATAATTAGAAAACAATATTGAAAAGTATAGTTATCGTCGTGTTCGTACGAGTGACGATTCGAACGAATACGCGCGACGACCGTACGATTCAATTTAAACAGTAAATTAATATTTTGAAAAATTAAAATAAATAAACGATATTAGCTAATTTACTACGAATAACCACTTAAATTAAATATATAAATCCTATTTTATAAACCGTGTCGTTTATCGCGAAAATTACGAGAAACCGAAGTTGTACGCGAAACTGAACGAGACTGAACAACCGGGGTATATGAAGACTTTATTATGGCATTAAATTTCCATAACTTTCACTAACAACCTCTCTCTCTCTCTCTCTACTCGTCACTCTCTCTCTCTCTAGAACATCTCAACTTCTCTATAAGATCTAGAGCTCATTTCTTGACGGATTCAAGCATATTTGGTGTCAAAACGACCACCACGCATACAAGTTATTTGAGCTTTCCACCATAGAATTCGAGGTAAATCTCGACTTTATTTTCGGTTTTTAGGATGCCTCACGAGCATTGTAGTTAATATTATGTTAATCGGTTTTAAACACTTAGTAACTTGGAGATAACCCATGATTAGCAACTTGGTAGTGTAAGAAAATTATTTGCAACAGGTTGAGCTGGATGGAAGATGATGATGATACAGGTTCGTGGTTAGCTTCCGTCGGCCGAACCTTCGGGGTCTTGGCCGAACCCTAAACCGCCAACCATAGGGAGACGAACCAGCATGCCCGTTCATCAGCCGCGAACCTATGCATGGAGTCTCGAATCTGGTGTCAACGAACCCTCAACGAACCAGACGTCATGCTAGGCGAACCTTCTTACCTAGCCGAACCTTAAAAGGTTCGTGAGAGTGTAGGGACCAGCCGAACCCTAGCACCGAACCCTTGACAGCCGCACTTTAGCCGAACCTTTCACCACAATAGCCGACCCTTACACGAACCTAATGAAGGGCGAACCTCCTAATCGAACTATTCCTTAGACGAACCTGGAACTAGCTAAATTCGATATGGCCGAACCTTAAGGGTTCGTTGGTATTGGGGTGTTAGCCGAACCCTTAGGTAATTCTTCAAAGGTTCACTGCCCTTGGGATTTATGAGACTCTAAATCATAAAAACTTATATGTTCCAACGTGCAAGGGTTAGCCATATATGCATGAATGCATGGGAAATGCATGTACAAGTTCATGCATGAAATAAAAGTCCTCTAACTCATATATTCATGATTATTTTAATCTAGGAAATTGGTTGAGGATTTAATGGGCAATCACAACCATCAATGGGCCAAGGTAGGCCCAATGAGCCAAACCTAAGCCCACCTTGTGTGGAAAGTTATCCTAAACGAAAAGTTATGATGCTTAATAAGAGAAAATGTTTTACGAATTCATGAGGATCAAAACAAAAAGCTTTGTAATCACGTGGAACTCAAAGATCATAAACTGGGCCTAAGTGGGCCCAATGGGTATAATTGAAGCCCATTATATGTTAAATGTTATTTTAATTAACGTTAACGGTGTTTTAATAAAAGAAAATAGTTTATAGACTTTGTTAAATTAAATTAAATGATCTTGACTTAAAAAGTAACCTGAAATGAATTAAATTTGAAAGGTGTAATTTAAGAACTTAGATGGTTAAATTGTTTGGGTAGTTAAGTTAGACTAGTTGGATTGGAACTTAAATCACATTAGTGATTAGGACACTTAGTTGCACACTGAGACCAAACCTTAGACGCGACGACTAATACGTATACTTATAGTATTCGAACTCTTGTAAAAAACTCAGGAACTGAAGATACTTAGACTACAAACAAGAGCGTGCATTTTGTGGTAGTACATTACACAACAACACAGGTGAGTTCATTGCCCCTTTTCTAAATATTTTGTTTTCAAACGCGGGGCTGAGAAGCATGCGTAAATTATTTTCTTTGGATTATATTTTACTTAAATGCTTTAAAATTCTATATGTTTGCATGTATGAATAACATCCTAGATCATGTCTAGCTAAATTTTTATGCAGGTTTTGCTAAGCTTATCTACTTATGATTTAAGTGGATAATTGAGTTAAACTAAACATTTCAACGAATCAAACGAAACTATTTTGACGAAACAAGTGTGTGAGTTCAACAAATCAAACGAAACTATTTTGACGAAACAAGTGTGTGAGTTCAACGAATCAAACGAAACTACTTTTACGAAATTAATATTTGATGTTCAACGAACCAAGTGTTTGACGATCAACGAATCAAGAGTACATATGATCAACAAATCAAGTATATCTTGCAACGAAACTAGACGAATCAACAAATCATTTTCAGGGGAAAGTCTGGGAAATATCAAAGATAACATATGCCAACGAAACTATACGAAACAAGAGACGAAACTAAACGAATCAAGTATGAAACAAAAACCCTACATTTCAAGAAGTCCTAGCTAGACTGTTTGATTTGTAGGTCATATGTTTGATGATATTTACATATCCCCTAACTACTAAGAACCTTGATTGACAGACTAGTCTACTCGAGTTGACCAAGGCCCAATCATCAGGACTTAGATTTTATTAAATGTTTATTTATTTATTTAATTAAGCATTTATAACTGTTTCTACAATTGCTGTGGTTGATCATATTGTGTGATGAACTTATGGAATCAATAGGGATTTCAAATGATTGTATTTACAGGAACAAAGAACAGAAGAACTAATGGGTTAATGGTAGGGGTAAAATGCTTAATTTTCATTAACAACAATGTCCCATATGGATTAGTATGTGGTGGGATGGCGTCTGGGCTGTTGTAGGCTCGACTCAGGGGTATACCCTATATATAAGCATACCGATCTGGATGATACATGTGATGTTAATGAGATTAAGGTTGTTACCCGAGGGTTTAACAAATGTTTTGAGTGTACATTAGAACTATTGTGGAATGGAAGTGTATGGTAGGTAAAAATGCTTAATTATCATTAACAACAGTGTCATATGCGTATTAGTATGTGGTGGGACGGCGTCTGGGCGGGTTGTAGGCTCGACTCAGGGGTATGCCCTATATATAAGCATACTGACGTGGATATTACATGTGATGTTAATGAGGTTAGGGTCTTTACCGAAAAAGGTTTACAAATCATTTTCAATTACTAAACTATATGAAGTCACCAACCATGTGTTGACTTTATTTTTGCATGACTTCTCAGGTGACGAACAGGTCAATTAAGAAGCTTATGCTTTTGGACTATTACTTCAGATAGAAGACTTAGTACTTTTGGACCCGTATACTTTTGAAACATCATTATACAATTATTTTGTATATCTTGTGCAGTTACAAGATAGGAATCTTATGATGTTTATGATAGATTTACATTGTTAAATTATGAACGATACGGATGTAATTTAATTTTGTAATTCTATTCTATTTAGCATTTCTCATTTAAGTCATGTGCAATGTAAACAATCTGATCATTTCAATTATCATTCACGATATCGTGCCCCAGGAACCTTCCGCCCGACGGGGAATCCGATCCAACCCCACCGGCTCGGGGTGTGACAGATCTTTATTTTTCACGTAATCTGAGACTAGTGCCAAGTATGTCTCTATGTCATGTCGCGTAGGAGACCCACGAGGCTACGACACACGCGTGTCAAACCATTCAAGTGACCCGCTTGCTACATGAGTATGCAGTGCAATAGATCCTTGAGCTCATTCACCACTCCTAGGATCACACCTGACCCATAACAAGTTGTCAGTGTCACCCAAATGCATCATGCAAGGGGCCATGCGTCGTATGTCCACGTGCCACGCCATATGTGTTATGTTGGCTGGGAACATCACCCCTTCACATACCAACGTGTCTTCAAACAGTACAAAGTGCAAAAATACGTCATTAAAGACCCACGTTAAGCCTAGTCACATTAGCGTACACGTGTATGTTGAGAATCTTAGCACATTTGAGAGTTCGCACTTGTGTCCCCTGCTAAGGAAAACAAATTTTAAAGATACTTCTGATCGAGATGTCGTATGTCAATCAAAAACAATGTATATATAAGGACTTAGCTGCTATAGCCTTTGACTATAGCACGGGTAAGTAAGGTCGTCTTCACAGGGAATCTAGTGGAAAGTGCTAAGCTTTAATTGATCAATTGATTATGTTCAAGAAAATGAAAAGTTGAAATTGAATTGATGTAACTAAATGCTCAAAACAATGATTATGATTGATGATTTTGTAAACAATTACGAAAAAAGGTAATCACTTCTGAGTTTAGATTAGTAGATTCACAATGATTTTAGGTTTAACTTAGTTGGAAATCACATAGACATGATCTTGTTAATCGGTTGGATCAAAGTGACAACAATGGAACAAACGTTTAAGATTTGCTTATTCACACAATTGCCAATTTAGATATGCAAAGCAATACACAAATACCTATGAGTAAACAATGCAAGAAAACCGAATCACTGATGGCAAAACGTAAGTACTTAAACACAAATAAATCGTTTACATCAATCAAATCATAATTGAATTCAAGTTATTAAAACGAAAACAACCCAAAAACTAAGTTTAAACAATCAATCAAAGTTCATCCACTAACCTAATTGCCTGGAAGCAATTACAAATGAAAACTAGCCATGCATTGTCATTAGCACGCTTTGATCTTGATTTGGATGATGATTTTATGATCTTGAATGGATTTGAGAGACTTGGAATGCCCAAAAACCTTGTTTTCTCGCCCAGAAATTGTCCCAAAACGGCCTTCCTTCGAAACCCTAAGATATTGGCTTAAATATGGAAGAGACAGGCTCAAAAATCGACTTTTCTGGCCTCCGACGTATCATACGCCGGGCACGGTCGTATTATATGCCCAAATCCTTAAGTTAAGCCCACCAGTTTCTGCCAATGCTCAAAACTAGGCGTATGATACGCTGGCTGTATGATATGTCTGGAAGGGCGTAGCGTACGCTCAGTCTGACTTTGGCATCAGCTTCGTCTCGTCCAGAAACTCAATTTTCAATTATTATGGGCCCCGTAACTCATCTCCTAACTCCAGTTATGCCTCCGCCAAGTTTTGACCATCCGAACTTCACATATTTGCACTCTTTACCCCTCGACTTCTCTTCTACTCACCCAATTAGCTCCCAAACTTGTCCTTAACCACTTAATACCTGAAAATTATAAATATACTCAAAGTAAACGTGTTTCGGGCCAAGAATCAATAAAATCACGTAATTACACATCAAATAACACAAACAACCACTACGTGATCAACTTCCCACTTATATGATACTACAAGATTTGTCCCTCCTATATATGGCAAGTTTTCTCTAATTTTCAATAATTTTCTTTCTATTTTCACGGTTTTAACCATGGACAAAGCATTGAAGTGGCCGGGAGGGGCGACCGCCCCCTCTTTTTTCGTTAATAGTATTAATTTTTTTATCACAAGTTATTTTTTTTAAATATTGGTTTCTTCCCCCTCAAAAAAAAAAGTTTTTACCAATCATGTTTAAAAAATTCCCTCACTCTTATTTTTTACCTCATTTCCCTCCCTCTCATTTTTTTACACATTTCTCACAAATTACCTTTTTTTCTTCTTATTTTTCCTAATCCCCTAAAATACCATTACAGCCCTAATCCCCAAAAAATTGAAATCTCGTCCCATTCGTGAACCGTTCACCACTCCAACTCCAAGCCTCCTAGATTTCCAGCATGCAGCCGAACGGACTAGCCCTCCTCGACAAGCAACCAACTAGCGCCTCCTCCCTCTTCTGACCAACCAACCGTCATGAGTGTCCACAGCTCCAAGATTTTCAACCGGACCAGGAACCAACCCTCATCGACTACCAACCAACTGGCGCCTCCTCCCCCTTCCAACAAACTAACCGGCACCTCCTCCCCCTTCCGACAGTTGGTGTTTAATTATCTAATTTCTTAACTTCATTTTTTTGGTTGATTTACAGTTGGTGAGCTAGACTCATGTGATAAAGAATGTGTTCAAATATGGATGAAAGTCCCAATTTATGAGGTAACATTTTTCATGGATCCCCTAGCGTATTTATTTGTCATGATTTAAAATTGTTAACTAGTTCCCTAAGTTGTTTATAATAATATATATGGGTTATGTTAATTGGTATTATTTTGTTTGTTTAGACAGTTTTAGTTTGAATTAATAAATCATAAAAAATGTTTGACATGGAATACACAATTAACGAATTCAAAAATCTCAAAGGTCGTCGAGCGTAATTGTAATTTTTTTAAGGTACTCACTATTTTAGTTTTTACACATAATAATAACTATTAGACATTTTTATTTTTATTGTTCGACCCGATTTGGCCTGAATCATCGATCCGAACATTTAACCAAAGTAATCGAGATATACTGGTCGATTAAAAAAAATGATCACATAATTTTGGCCCCCCCTCCCTCCAATCTAAGTTTCGATCCGACTTGGCCCAAATCATTGATCCGAACATTTAACCAACTAACTGAGATATACTAGTCGATTACAAAAAAAAATGATCACGTAAGTTTCGCCCCCCCCCCCTCCAATCTAGTTAAGCTCCGTCACTGGTTTTAACAGTTTCGAACACAGAAGTTTATATGTTAATATTCTATCTTTCTTAGCTTCGTTTTGAGTTTTGAACATGATTTTCTTAAGTCTCTCACACTTAAAATACAAAAGTAAATATTAATGATGTTAACTATAATTACATACATTTATTTTAGACTAAATTTAATGAAACCTTTTTCCCCAATTTATTACAAAAAAAACTTGTAATTCTGCTATCTTTCCAACATATAGCAATAATACATGTAGTTTTCACTTTTATATATATACACATAAATAAGTGGTGGAATGTGGATGATGGTAAGTTCCATTGCTGATCAAAGCATAATTTATCGACTTTATATACGTCACTAAAATAGAATATATATGACTGGTGACAATCATAGGTAAAAAGTTACTTGTTTTATATCTGTTAAAAAAAATAATAATAAACTTAAAGATATTCATAAACCCGCTTCATTTAATTTGCTTGCATAGATGAACATTTTGTATTGAGCACCACGTATCAAACGAAACCATACCCGATCAAACAAAATGTTTCAATGCGTACCATATTAGATTTTGTCAGGTTTTGGTTTTAGTACTAGACGGGATCGATTATAGTAAATAATTGTACCGATTTTGAGTATCAAGAATTTTTATTTTTTATTTTTCCAAAATCCGTTTTTATTTATTAAAAAGAAATTATATGTTGAGAAACCTTTGTTCTCGATCAATCTCAAAAATGGTTTGATCAGTAATGTGTAAAATTTACACAATCTAAGAAATCAAATCTTCTATCTTGCATTTAAAGCATCAAAATAATTTAATAATTCTAGAAAACATCAAAATAAGAAAGAACATTTGAAAAACATTCAAACGGTATCGATATGACGATATATATTTAAAAACAAAAAAAATAAAAAACTGAAATTATGGTTTCATTTGGTATGTGTTTTAATTATTTCAATTTCAATATTTTTGGTATACGTACCACTTCGATACGAGACCGGAGACCGACTCATCCCTACACCAATACAAATATTTAAAATGATTTAAAACTAAAAATAAATGTGATAAACATGTAAGTAAAACACACATTAAAAAATTGTTGATAGACTATAGATCTATCATCTATACCTGATAAATAAAAATCATGGTAGATACGTACATATTTTTAAACTTTTCTAAGACTAATTTCTGTACTTCTCACTTTTTAAAGCTTTTTTTTTATAAAATAATGATACTAAATATTAATATATCATTTAATTTTTTACAAAAAAATTTATAATTAATATATTATAAAACTAGTCTAAAACCCCGTGTATTACACGGGTTGAATAATTATAAAATTATATTATAAGATAAAGTATAATTGAAATATTTTTATAATTTATAAATTATAATAAATAGTAAAATATTAGAATTAGAATATTCATATTTTTTTTAATATTTAATCATATAATTTAATTACTAAAGAAATTAGGCCACAAGGAGTGGTCTAGGTTTTCCCCACTTTTCCCCGTTGCCACATCAGCGCCACATCAGCTTTCCCCACTTTTCCCCACTTTTCCCCATTTTACACGGTGTCGTCCCACTTTTCCCCACTTTTCCCCATTTTCAAATCTTATTTTTAATTAATTATTTTAACAACAAATAATAATAATAATAATATTAATAAAATAAAAAAAGATTCATTAAATTTAAAATAAAAAAAAAGAACACAAAAAAAAATACAACCAAAAAAAAAAAAGAGTAAAAAAAAAGAGTACAACCTAAAAAATTAAATTAAAAAACCTAGAAAGGCATTTGTGGACGATACCCATAGTAGAAGTTTAGTTGATTTGGAGATGTCATTTGTGGACGATACCTGGGTGTGTTGAACGGGTTCATTTGAGCCGTTTGAACATTTTTTGGTTATGGTATTCTAAATTTCTTGCTTGACGACCCACTAAGGGATGAACCTCCTTCCATTTTACTTGAAAAATTTTATAAATTTAGTGTATAGATTGTAGAAAATGAGAAAAAAGTGTAAGATTTGTGGTTGTTTAGAGTTGTTTAAATAGGAAAAAAAAATAGGTTTTTTTTTTTGTTTAAACCCATGGAAATCCCCTCCCCACGCTCGGCTTGAAACGGTGCCATCTCCCCGATTCACCCCACCCCACTTCCGGGGGGGTGGTGTTCCCGGTCGGCCCCATTTTTCCCCGGCTCTCCCCGCCTCTCTCCCGGCTCCCACTCCGAGTCCCCTTATATATATATTTTAGGAGAGAGAGGTGGGAAAAAAATCTTCTGATTGCACCAGAACGCGACATGTGTCCCCTAAAAATACTCCTTTATTATAATAGGTAGATTCGGGTATATTATAGACCCGTATAAGAGAGTAATTTTGGGTCAAGTTTTAAGCGGGAAATAAAGAATTGTAGTGGTCTAATAAAATGTCAAGTGTGCTCCTATTTATACTCCTTTATTAGTTAAGGAAGATTTCTTATTATTAATAAAAAAGTTTTTAGAACAAATAACTATTAAATATGAAATTTTCTAAAACAATGGACATTTTAATATAAAAATACAAAATATTTTAAAACTTTTATTTTTTTAAAATAAAAGCTTTTTAAGAAAATCATATTATTAAAAAAGGAGATTTAAACAAAAACAAATTAGAAACAAACTTTTTAAGCGATAATATTTTTATAAAAACTGTCCTTTTTTTACTAATTATTTAACACTTATTTGTTTAACTAATGTAATACGTATGTAACTATAAGGTAAATTTGAAAAAGAAAAGTTTAAATTATTTATTGTAGATGCCCTATTGCCCTAAACATCACCACTAAAACACGCCCTTCTTTGTTAGAGACTTAAACAAAGTATATGTTTAAGTAAAAAGATTAGGAACTTTTTCTTTCTTTTCTTTTTTTTTTGAGATTATTATTAGAACCAAAATACATATTTTATAATGTAATTAGACAGAGACCACTACTATCTTGATAAGATTAAAGGTCATAATCAATATCTATTACAAACTAGAATTTAATAAATCCCACTTTTCAATAAAATATATATCAGTATTTATCATCTGCTAATATGTGTCATATATACATAGGTTAACTAGATTATTAAATTGAAGGTGGTAATTTTAAATTTTTTCTTACAATGTCATCAAAAGTGCATCACTCTAATTTAATTTAATTTACCTTTTTACACTTTTGTGGGTAAGCTTTTATCTTTATTCTTGTTTGGTCATCCAAAATAATATTAACAAAGAATATTGATTTTACCTTCCATTATAATAACATCATCTGCACTATTTTATTTAATTAAAAAGATGTTTCACACATGGACATACAATTAAACTGGATATATTTGTCAGGCACAAAATTTTACAATTGTTTACAAAAATAATGTTGTTAAGAAAATATAATATTACTATACTTATATTAAAATATATATAAGAGTAAATTACATAAATTGGTATTTATATTCACGCATTTTTTAGATGAAATCCTTTATTAGATATAGTTACAGAAAGTATCCTTAAAAAATTTATAATGGATTAGATCCTTAAAATTACATAAATCATCCTTTAATTACAAATTAGGGGTGACAATTCCTGACACGACCCAAACACGACACGAAAATAATCAAGTTTTGGGTTGGCAAGTATAACCCGTTTAAAAAAACGGGTCGTGTTCTGGTTGACCAGTTTATAAAACAGGTCGGGTTCGGGTTGACCCATTTATAAACGGGTTGACCCGTTAACCCGTTTAAGGTTTCAAAATTATTAGTTATTTTTTTCTTTCCTATAACATATATTTAGTTTTTTTTCTTTTGATTATTTACCATAATTTAATTGATTAAGTAACAAAATTTATATTTTTTCATCTAAAAAACGATTTTATTAATTTCATACTTTATAACTATGATTACATAATTATATTTTTAGTTATAATAATGTTAATTTTTTTGTTAAAATACTATATTAACTATTTGTTACTCATACACAACTATTAATCACGTTGTTATTGATGTTTTATCAAGCAACAACCAACTTACAATATGTAATTAGTTTGATTTAATTATAAACGGATTAAACGGGTCAGGTTCGGGTTGACCCGAATTTATATAAATCCGAGTTAGGGTTGAAAACTTTGACAAGAATAAATATATGGGTCAGGTTAGGGTTGCAAAATTCAACCCGCCAACCCGTAACCTGTTAACCCGCTAACCCGTCAACCCGACACGATTGACACCCCTAAATTACATTACATAAATCGGCTTTTATATTATGAAAAAAAAAACGAAATCCATTATAAATTATCATTTTTTATTCTTAAGGATTATTTCTAATAAAAGACAACATCCGTAAAATGAGTAAATATAAAGGATGATTTGTGTAATTTACTCTATACAAAAAGAATGAAATAATGTTGATAAAAGAAATAGTTCTAAAAGATTGTTGTGCTTGTTTTAACTAGTATAGTTGATTAAAGATGGTTCCAAAAGATCAATAAACTAACATATGATATGTTTGAAATGTTAAAACATGAAATGGAAACAATTAAAACAATCTATGCAAGTTTTGGTTCTAAACGATAAAGTTAAGAACCAGTTAGACAGAAAAACAAAAAAATATACTCAATGTAATCCTACTTTTGGGTGGGGTCTTGGGAGGGAATGATGAAAACAAACTTTACCCCTACACCAAAAGTGATAGAAAGACTGTTTCGAAGGAGTTCTTGAAATTAAGGAGCAATTAAGGGGTGCAAATTCTATGTTATGTATCCAGTTGGGATCAACTAATTTACACATGTAATTAAGTAAACATAAAATGATTTGGATATATGATCTAGAGGTTAAGATAATTAAATAAACCCAAGTGATGGTGAGTTGTGCAAATGTGTTTGAAGTACACACTTATGGCCCAATGACTTTTAAGAAGTCAACAAGGTACTTAAACTCTTAACATGGTGTCAATTAATAACTATAAAGACAGATACTTGATTAATATTTATATGATTATGTTCATGCTTTCATGTGTGGTGTTGTATACATGTTTTGTTGATTAATTTTAGTGAAATGTCTTGTTAGAACTATGTGATTTTGATCTAACTAATTAAAAGGTCGTACTCGGTGCTTGATCTAGCTCCTGCTTTACGATCTTATGTACGCAGTCTTACACTCTTACCCTACGCATTTATAAAAGAAGTTGTTTTGTTTCACTGATTTTTGTATTACTCACAAAGATCCTAATTAACTAACTTTAACTAACACTAACAACTAATTGTCATTTACATCACGTGACTTGCACATATATGATTAACACATATCAATCAATCAAACATATCCGGTAAATCTCAGCTGATATGACGAAAATATGATTAAGCTAAATCTAATAAACTTGAAAAAAAATTGCAAAGAAATGAGTTTGTTTGAAACCAAACAGAGACAAAAAGTCATCAATATGATATCAAAATTAAAAAAATAAATAAATAAATAAAAAACGCTCAAAACAGTCTGTTTAGTTGGATTCAAAATCATGCACGGTCGCTGGTTACGGGTGGACTTCAAATAAATATAACATGCTAATTTGAAAATTAGGATACATAAAAATCATACAATTCATATTTTTCATTTAAAATCAAATAAATTTATTTTAATTTTTTATATTTTATTAATTGCATCGCAGTTGGTGTAAAAAAGTTTCAACAGGATTCTATTTAATTAATTGCTTAGACATATGTTTGCAAGTTTTGGATAGCACTTAAATTGAAAATGAAACTTTCATCGTCTGATTGTAACATGTTTTTGTATCTTTTATTAAATAATTTTTTTTTGAACGTCGAAAGTCTCAATCGTGTGAGCTCATTGTCTTCAAGCCATGTCACCAAGGTATAGTTACCTAGACCTCTCATGAGCCACCACAACCACCCCAGGAGGAAACCTTATTGGAAAACCCCTGACCCCCCCCCCTCAGACCCCTTTTTCGTTGCGGAAGGGTTTTGAACCCAAGACCTCTCATTTGGAAGAATCTCGGTGTACTGTTGAGGCACTGCCTCATTGATAATAAATAATTTTAATTGATTGAAATTTTTTAGTCACTTAAGGAAATTGATAATTCGGTCGAAATTGATGGTCGTCACAAAAACCTCGATCGCTAATCGGTCTGCAACACACGGGAGGTATAAATACTGGTTGATGTAATATAATATAAGACTATGTGTAATAACCACCCCCTCTTCACTTCACGTACGTGTCACATAAACAATTATTCTCATCACCCATAAGTCATATAACATGTATAGCCATCACCTTGTCCACACCCTTTGATTCTCTTTGGATCATGTGTTGCATCGAGTGACCACAGTCATGAGGCTTGTATAGTGACAGTCACAGCGTGAGGGGAGTCTTGAGGGCGGTACTACACATCCTAAGGTGTCTAAAACTAGAAGTAAGCTTGATGATAAAAATGAGTCATCTAGCTAATTGCATAAATCTTGAGTTTAGTTACATAATTAATTATTTAAATTCGTAGTATGATGGTTGAAAATGCATTCTAAGTTATTTTATTATCCAATCAAATCATATCATTTAATTTAACCCTAATATTTGCATTCAAATCATCCACTCATAAAATAATACTTTCAAGTTTTAACAAGGTCGATAAATCAATTTAAATATTTGCATAACCAAATTTTTACAACCCGATGTGAATTAGCCAATCATAATATTAGATAAATCACCAAACTAATGAACTAAAACACACAAAATGTAACGAGGAAGTGGTTTAGTGGCAGCCTAAAGGTCTCAAGTTTAATTTTCACTTAGAGCGGTTTTCTTTGAAGGCCACCGACCCGATTGCTTGCAGCCGCGTTTTACCCATTCCTCCCGGTTAATCGTGTATTGGAAGGCACCGAGGGTTTACTATATAAATAGGTTTTCAAGGTCATAAAAAAACACACAAAATGTTACAAAGCAAAGACTTCGCCTTTCGGATCTCGGTTTTGTTGCCAAAGAAAGCAGCGGTTACTACTACTTGCTGCTCCAGCCGGTGCCCCCGATGGGCTTCCTTTTTCTATTTTTTAAATTCTTCGATTATATTTTCAAGTTACTGCCTTCATTTTCTTTAATCATGTGCCTCTCACATAGAGTTGGGCAAAATAACTGGTTCCAGAACTGACAACCGGCCAAAAAATGGAACCGTTTAAAAAAAACTGTCTGTGATACTCTAGGCTCTAGGGTCTAGGCTTAGGGTTGCACAAATCGGTTTTTTTTACCAAACCAGTTCGGTTTAGAAACCGGTCCGGTTTGGTCTACGGATGGTCAAAACCGGTTTGGGAGATGATGATGTCAAACATATAGAACCGGTTTGAATATGTTTGAAACCAGTTTGGAGGGGTTGAAACCGGTTTGGATAGGTTTGAAACAGGTTTGGAGGGGTTGAAACCGGTTTGGATAGGTTTGAAACTGGTTTGGGTCGGTTTAAGAACCGATTTTAAAGGAAGATCCCGAACCTATGCCAAATCGGCGGTTCGGACCGGTTTGGAAACCGGTTTGGATGGAACCAGTTTAAGAACTATGGAATACCGGTTTGGAAACCGGTTTGTAAACCCAAACCGGTTTTTTTGCCCATGTCTATCCAGGCTCCGGCCTCTATTTTCGTCTTTGGGCCAGCCCACATAGTTTTTAAATTTTTTTATTTTTTTCAAATTTTGACTCTAGCTCACTTTGATGTCAAGCCCAAGATTATTTGACTAATTTGAGCGCAATTGAAACAGATTTGCAGTTCACACGTCGCTTAAAATATAAAACACCTGCAAATTAAAATGATCAACAATATCAAGGATTTTGTGACATAAAACCAACTTAAAAATTATGAATTCAAACACATAAAGGCTATGTTAGTTTATATGATTTCATCTAATTTAATTTACTTCACAATCACTTTTTTATTGTCTATCTCAATTGTGTATATTTAAGTCGTTATTTATCAACATATGCCCAAAATTAAAGTAATATATTTTATACAAATAATAAAGCATTTGATAATTAATTAATTAATATGTAAAAACATATGATAATCAACCACTCATCAATATTACACTCAACTTGTTTGGATCTATTGGTTTACATGTCAAAGATTGCATTTTTAATTAGGGATTTTAGTATTCTTATGTTTGAACTTTTATAGTTAATGGTATGCGCATACAAACCCAAACTAGAATAGTGTGTGATATGATAAAGAAGTTTAAAAATATGTGTGTAAACGAATCAAACCGACTCGTGAAAGACTCGGGATCAAATTGGTAAAAAACTTGAATGAGCCGAGCCTAAACGAGCCCAAAATATGACTCATTTAGTTATCGAGCCCGAGCTTTACATATCGAGCTCTGCCGACTCGCGAGCCTAAACTAGTTTTTTATGTATTATATTAAGTGTATATTAATAAAATTAATTATTTTGATATATAAATTTATGATAAATATATTTAAATAATACATATTATGTTAAAATTGTAAAGTATAATTATAAATATATATTAAATTAGTAATTAAAATAAATAAATTGAATAATTAAAAATAAAAGAGCCGAGTTCGAGCCTAAAAATTTTTCTAATGAGCCGCTCGAGCTTTGAAAATAAAGCTCTTAACATGTCGGGCTCGAGCCTTAACGAGCTCTGGATCGGCTCAGCCCGTTTACACCCCTATTTAAGACAACAATTTTTAATTCTTTTTTTTGGCCACACCTACAATTGGCTATAGTCGAATGACTACTCTTGTATTGTATCTTCATACATATTAGCAAGTGTAACATCAGTGCCGGAACCGTCACCGGAACAGTGATCTCTACAGTACATGAACAGTAAATCAGGTACATATTTCAGTTATCAATTGTATATCATTTTCATTTCATGTTATCAAAGCACAGTTCAGATTCAATTCAGAAAACAAAGTTCAGAACAGTGGTTCTTGAGTCGGATAATTATCTGGCAACACAGAACCATCATGTGATTATTTGTTAGGATTTATTATGTAAAAACGTATGTAAGGCTTTAAAGAACAAAACAACACGAATATCGTTAGGTGAATGCTAAATTGACGGATTATTCGTATAGGTGACGATCTGTACGAATATATCTGAAAGTTTAACGTTCTAAATGATATTCTATAATTAGAAAACAATATTGAAAAGTATAGCTATCGTCGTGTTCGTACGGATGACGATTCGAACAAATACGCGCGACAACCGTACGATTCAATTTAAACAGTTAATTAAATGTTTTAAATTTAAATGAATAAAAGATATTAGTTAATTTATTAGGAATCACAACCTAGAATAATTAAATAAATTCTATTTTATAAATCGTGTCGTTTCGTCGCGAAAACTACGCGAACCGGTATGTTACGCGAAACCGAACGAGACCGAGCGATCGGGTATTTTCTCCCACAATTAATGTGACATTTAATGTCACAACCACCACCATTCCCTCCTATCTCTCTCTCAATTTCGTTTCACTCTCTCTCTCTAGTTTCCTCACAAGAAAACCAATATCTATCCAAGAATTCGAGCTCATTTCTTGGTGGATTCAAGCCATCTAAGTGTCAAGACGTTCATTTTGTTGAGAAGATCACGGAAGTACAAGAAAAACAAGCATTTAACCGTGGGATTTGCGGTAAACATCCACTTCAAATTCGGTTTTATAGGGTTTTCACGAGTTCATGTGGTTTTGCTATTATAATCGATATTAAACACTTAAAACACTTAGATAAAGGTGTCTTGCATGTTTAGGAACTGTTAGGGGTGAATTTGTAACAGGTTTAGCTTCCTAGAATGAAGATGATGAGGCATGAACCACGACAGGTTCGTGGGCTTCTCGGGCGAACCTATTGATAACCAGCCGAACCTTCTCCTCAACAACCGACGAATCCAAGGGTTGTTAGGCGAACCCTGGCAACGAACCCTGCATGGTCTGCAACGAACCTGTAGCCTTCTGAGTGCCGAACCTGTGAACTGACCACGAACCATTTGAAATAGCCGAACCATACTGGTCACGAACCTATCACCTCCGCCGAACCCTTTTTAGCCGAACCCTAGGTGTTCACGAACCTAGGGTAGATTGCAGCCGAACTATTCAACATGGACGAACCCTTTTATGGCAGCCGAACCCTAGGACCACTCGTGATGTAGCCGAACCTCTACACTATATAACTCAGCAGAACCTATGGGTTCAGACCATAGGTTCGCTGCCCTAGATAACATGTTGAACCTAGGAGTGGTCTAATGGGGTTAATATGGATCTAGGATCAATGAAACTAGTGTTTATAACTTAGGAAATGATTAGTGGACCATTAAATTAATCTTTGCACGAGAAGTTGATCATAAAAGGTGCATGCATGAGTTAGGATTATGTGTGTGTGCATGGGAACTCACATAATCTATGTATAGAGTAAACAACTTAGAATTTTGCATGGGAACATGGGTTAGGGATTTCTATAACAAGGTAATTCTTAACATACAATAACAACTCCACATGAGTTGTTGATGGTCATGAGATGGCTTAACAATCGGATAGTTTTCTTATATGATCATGAGAGACAAAAGCTCAATTCTTTTAATCAATTAGAAACGAAGGATTTTCAATTGGGCCAAAGTGGGACCAATGGGGTTAATTAAGCCCAATACACATTTAAATGTTACTTAAACTCAAGTAATGGGAATTCAATAAAAGAAACCTATTTATAACTTGTTAGATTTCGTTAAATGATTTTGACTTAATATTGAATTAAAATGGAAGTTAATTGTAATGTTTTGATTTAAATACTTATTGTGATATAATTGTTTGTGAATTTGTTGAAAAATAGACAATATCATTGTCTGGATTTTAAACAGAAAACAAAGGAAACTCTGCCCAAATTTTTGTAAAATTTAAAAGTAAGTAATTGTAATTAAACATGGGATTTGGGGTCATAAAAAGGGTAACTAAGTCAGATTAGATCATAGATACACTTAGTACTAGGACACTTAGTTACACACACCAAGACAACGACTTAGGCACAACGACTATTGTATTCAAACTCTTATAAAACAACTCAGGAACCGAAGATACTTAGCCTACAAACAAGAGTGCGAATTCTGTGATAATACATTAGACATCAACACAGGTGAGTTCATCGCCCTTTTTCTAACATTTTGTTTTAAAACGCGGGGCTGAGAAGCATGCATAAACTGTTATTTAAATTGTTTACTTAAATGCTTTTAAATTTTATATGTTTTACATATATAAATGTTATCCTAGACCATGTCTATGAAGATTTTATGCAGGTTTTACTAAGCTTATTTACTTATAAATTAAGTGAATAATCGGGTTAAACTAAACATTTCAAACGAATCAAAACATTTTAAAGGAATCAAACTAAACATTTTGACAAATCAAGTGGGTGAGTTCAACAAATCAAACGAAACATTTTGACGAAACAAGTGTGGGTTTTCAACGAATCAAACGAAACATTTTGACAAATCAAGTGGGTGAGTTCAACGAATCAAACGAAACATTTTGACGAAACAAGTGTGGGATTTCAACGAATCAAACGAAATAATCTTTACAAAGTTAATATTCAATGTTCAACAAATCAAGTGTTTGCCGAACAACGAATCAAGTGTACAATTGATCAATGAATTTAGTATTCTATGATCAACGAATCAAGTACATCTTGTAACAGAATCAGACGAATCAATAAATCATTTTCAAAGGAAAACCTGAGAAATATCAAAGATAACATATGCCAAAACGAATCAAGAACGAAACAAAAATCCTACATTTCAAGAAGTCCTAGCTAGACCGTTTGATTTGTTGGTCATATGTTTGATGATATTTACAGAATTCCCTAACTACTAAGTACCTAGATTGACAGACTAGTTTACTCGAGTTGACCAAGGTCCAATCATTAGGACTTAAATTTTATTAAATGTTTATTTATTTATTTACTTAAGCATTTATGACTGTTTATACAATTGCTATGGTTGATCATATTATGTATTGAACTTATGAAATCAACATGGATTTCAAATGATTGTAATTTCAGGGACAAAGAACAGAAGGATTTTTGGTGTTTAATGGGAAGGGTAAAAATGCTTAATTATCATTAACAACAGTGTCATATACGGATTAGTATGTGGTGGGACGGTGGTTGGTTGGGCGGGCGGTAAGTTCGACCCTACATATGCCCTATATATAAGCATACCGATCCGGATATTACATGTGGAGTTAATGATGTTATGGTCTTTACCGGAACAGTTTACAAATCATTTTCAAACTCTAAACTATATGAACTCACCAACCATGTGTTGATTTTATTTTTGCATGACTTCTCAGGTGACGAACAGGTCAACTAGGAAGCTTATGCTTTTGGACTAGGACTTCAGATAGAAGACTTAATATTTTTGGACCTGCATATTTTTGGAAACATCACCTTAAAATTTTTTTGTATATCTTGTGCAGTTACAAGATAGTTATATTATGATGTTTATGATGGATTTACATTGTTAAATTATGAACGATTCGGATGTAATTTAACTTTGTAATTCTATTCTATTTAGCATTTCTCATTTATATTATGTGCGATGTAAACAATCTGATCACTTTGATTATCACTCACGGTATCGCGCCCCGAAAACCTTCCGCCGACGGGGACTCCGATCCAACTCCGCCAGCTCGGGGTGTGACAGCAAGCAAACTCTATGAAAAGATGGGGTTTAATTCGATGTTATTTAAGGTGTTCGAACACAGATTAGGGTACGTTGTGTGAAATTAAGTGTGTTTTCGATTTCAAATTTAACCAAACCCACCCATGAGATTAAGGATGTAAATGGGTTTTGGAAAAGGGATTAGATGGAGTGGTGTGTGTAAGTAGTAAAATTCTGATTGTCCCCTACTCACTTGGACGAACACCCTAACATTTTCTCAATCAAAATCTCTCTAAATTTTGGCTCTCAGTTTCTCACACTTTCTTCTTTTCTTTTTTATGGTTTCAGAGTCACATAACGGGTGCTAGAGGTAGCTTGATCGTTTGAGGGACCCCAAATTTCGAAAACTTTTATGTGTTTTATATATAAATTTTTTTAAACAAAACATATTTTTGCTATAATAATTTTGTTTCATTATGTTTATTGACTTATTTTTATCTTAATTTTCATCGATTTATGATTTTTTTTGTATGTATAGTAATCAATTTTAGTACTCGCACATGGTACTCAAATCCATAAACAACTCTACTGATTTTAAAACCCACTCATTTACTAAGAGACGACCATGTCATAAACATAACTTTTGCCTAAACCTAACAAAAGATAACTATTTGGAATGCCAGTCTTTTTACCTAGTTTGGTCTTCCTCAATACCAGTTACCTCCTTGACTCTTATCTATACGTTAACCTGACATGCATGATAAATCAAGTTATCTTACTAAACATATTGACACCATGAATCAGTAGAAACAAACATGTATGTGAGTAGAGTTATATCATCACTAAATAATATCCTGATTGTACACATAAAACTTATGGACTTGTTGCACTCATAAATGGATAGACTCGACCTTTGATGTAAATTCAATAAAATCTATTTTATTTTTTTGTTACTTAATGTTTTGAATTCATCGTTCGTCTATCCTTTTTGTCAGGGTGTGAGAAAACTAGGGGTGTTCAAAAAATCTGAAACCCGAAAAAATCCGAAAACGAAATCGTATCCTGAAACCGAAAAACCGATCTGAATTAAATATTCGGATATTTGGATCGGATATCCGTTTTCCGATTTCGAATGGGATCGGATATCAGATATACACAATCTTGTTTAGTCGGATCGGATATCCAAATTCAATCCAAATAACTCAAAAAAAACTTTCTTTTGGGTAGTTCGGATTAGTTCGGATTATTTGGATGAAAAAAATAAGTTTATTCGGGTTATTCGGATATATTCGGATCGGGTTAACAAATTTCGAATGCGGGTCGGGTTTTAGATAGAGTCTTAAAATTTTTAAATCCGAATAGTTTATTATCCGACCTGATGAACACCCTTAAAGAAAACACAATGGTTCTTGCTTTGTCTCTTAGATCGGAAGTCACGAATTTCAACTCGAAAAAATGTGATTTAGTTTGAAATAATTTTGAAATAGTATTAGGGTAGATATACCATTAGAAAAAAATGTTCACTAAAAATTACCAGTAAAAATTTATATGTATTCAGTTAATCCGAAATGACTTATCTTGATTTCGCATGCGACGAATTCGTTGCTTCATCCAAATGAAATTGAGGTCACCTAGTTATCTGAATTAATTTAGTTTCTTAGGATGAATAATTTTAAAATGGAATTTAATACTTTTATTCTGATGAAAAATAAAATTGAATGTTTGCTTAATGAACTTTGGAGTAGACAGACATTTATAGGAGCTGTATACATTAAAAAGAGATTTTTATCTAAAAAAAGTGAGATGCAATATAAGTTTGACATTTGACATTCTAAAAATATAAAACAAAAATCTAGTACAAAAAATAAAATATAACACAAAAAAACAAAATCCGGTATAAACCAAAAATCTAGTACCAAAAAATTCAATATAAAAAAGAAGTATTCGGTACAAAAAAAATAAAAATGTCAAAAACAAAACTACATTACAAAAAACAAAAATACGGCACAAAAAACACAAATCTAATACAAAAAAGAATATAGTATAGAAAAATATAAATTTAGTTCAAAAAATTAGATGTTACAGCTAAATCATCATGTCATATGTCAAACTTTCATTATTTCTTACTATTTTTAGATAAAAATTTCTCTTATTTGAAGTTTTACGTCGAGAGTTGGGAAAATATTGTTTATATCACCGAATTTCTTGAAGTTTTTAGTAACTCAACTACAAAATTATCCGGGATTTATTATCTCACTAGTAGTTTAGTACTTTCAGAATTATATTTAATGGCAAATAATATACAAAATTTTGAAAATAAAACCGTTTTGTTTACAAAAATGGTAAAGCCAATGGAAGAAAAATTTTAAAAATATTTTCAATCGCTACCTGCCGTTTTTACTTGTGCCACGGCCTTAAATCCTCTTTTAAATGTTACGGGGTAGAAACTATAATTGACGAAATAAACTCCGATTTATGTTTGTACGAAGACGACCCAAATTTGCCAACGAAACAAAACATATTTTTCTCCAAAGCCTTCAACAAATGTATGAAGTTTATGCAATAAGATATGGGCCTAATATAAACCTATCTGGGTCAATAGCATCGGGTTCAAGCCGCACGAGTAAGGATCCGGTGGTTAATTTATTTAATACGTTACGAAACGAAACGGCTAAACGCCAAAGAGGTAACACCCCAATTAGCGAGCTTGGAGGCATAGTGGAATAGATTTTATATCCACTAAGAGTGTCGAAGAATGTATGCAATTTGATATTTTGGCTTAATGAAAAGAAAAGAAATCCCAATTTCCTATTTTATCCGCTATGGTCTGTGATTTAGTAAATGTCCAAGCTTCTACGGTAGCTTCGGAATCCGTTTTTTCTATTAGCGACAAGGTTTATCTTTAAGAAGAACAAGATTCACCCCGACGTCCGTAGAAATGTGCATGTCTTAAAGATCACTTGGACAAGTTGAATCGTATACAAGACTCTACAAATCTCGAAGATGAAATAATAATTGAACCGCAAGTACACAAAAAGGAGGTTGCCGAAAGATTATTTAAATGTTTAATTATATGAAAATAAAAAAAAAAAGTTTTTTTTAAGCCATACCCAGTTTCCATACCCGACCCTAACCGGTTTCAATAGGGTATTACCCGACCCAGACCCGGTTGTACCCGATTTGAAAAAACCCTGACCCAGACCCCGACCCGGTTTCTCAGAAAACCCAAAATGTGCACCTCTAGCCTCACCCACTCATGAGTTCATGTGGCCATCTTGACCCATCATTCTTGTTTTCTCTTTTAACTTTTAACCCATGCAGACAGCAGACCCATTAAAAATACCCAATATTTCATAAATGGGCTGGTTTTGTGAGGTCTACTTTTCATATAATCAACCCATTAGACTAGAATGATCAATGATTAGAGCCTTAGAGGTATTTTTGTTGGTCCAACAATTTCCACATCAAAGACAGGTCTAACTGTCTAAGTACCCAATAAAACTAGTTATGTTTACAGAATACATATTGTCAAATCTAATTAATAGAGGTTTCAACCCTTAAGAAAAAAATGAATTCTAGACATATTTGTAAAACTATTCTAATACTCTCCGCTTAGGCCGAGTCATTTCCACATAATGTCCGACGAGACCGAATGCTCACTATTTTTCAATCTTAGATGAAATCAATGACACTTTTAAGGATGTCTCCATGATATTGAGCTTCAACTTGCAGGATTATAACAAGATATTTAAATAACATAAAAGAAACCAAATCCAGAACAATCAAGATTCAAACAAAAAACAATTATATCACCCAAACTTCACAAGTTTCCTATTCACGCATTTCATCGAACACCTTTCAAGCAAGTTTACTACATAAGATCACCGAACATTTAACAATCTAGGAGAAGTCCTAGGAGAAGCACCTGCACCCGCACCACCATTGTTATCTTCACCAACCTTCCTCAACCGCTTCTTAACCTTTGAAACCGTCTTAACAGCTTCTTCCGTCACCATTTTCCGACCACGAGTTCTTGAAGCCACTGTTTCAACCTCAGGCTTAACGCTTTTCTTCATGTTCGCAACTAGGTCAAATTCATCAGAAAGCTTCCTCACCGGCCACTTCCTGCCGGCCGGAGATAAGTTTCCTACAACCTCGTCGTCTTCATCAACCAAACCCAGATACCGCCTCTTCCGCTTGTTAGCCAACGGGGCCGGAGGCGGCGACGGGCTTTCTCTCATGCTCAGATCAGAAGCTTTCTTCTTTTTACCAGAATCATCAATCGATTTTGAAACCAATTTTTTATTCGGCAACTTAGGGCTCAGAGATTGCTTCCCCTTGGAAGATTTTTCGATCTGATTTCGAAGCCTCTCAACATTGCCTTCGATTCGCCCCTGCAGACGGTGACGCTTGAAGCTCAAGCCACCCATTGACCAATGGGCTTCTTCTGCCCACGACATTAACGGGTCAAGAACAGAGACCGGTGGATCGACCCGATCGGAGTTGAACTTGACGTCGGTGTAGATCCGGGGTCTCGGGAGGCTGCTTCCGTAGAATTTTCCTGGACCTAACGCTACCACCATCGCTCAAATTACACTACAAACTGGCAACTGATGAACGAAAATAGATGATTTTGTGGGGTTTAGGTTTATAAAAAAGAAAACTATAATGTTGTGAGATGATCATGAGAGGATTTACAATCTTATAGACTGCAAATTGGAGGGATTTGTGGCGGGAAGGCTATGGCGCGAGAAGCTTTGCGCGGGAGTTTTAGGTTGAGGGTAATGGGGTTTTAGGTAAATTTTAGTATATAATATAATATTTGATTAATCATTTTTGAATTATTAAAATTAATATTTTAAGATATTTGATAAATGAATCAGCAAAGAAGCATGTGATCAAGTTAAAAAATCTAATAAATTAAGATAACAAATCGAAAAACATATGCACCTTGCAAAAAAAGAATTTTGTAGAATTTAAAATGTCTTGGCAAAATTTTTACAAGATAATCATAAATCAATAATACTTTTGATCTAAACAATTGCATACATCTTTGTAAGTTTCTCTTGATTCAATCATATTTCACATATTACTTATAAAAAAATCAATCAAGAAAAGAAAAATCAAAAGGAATACAATCTTCATCACCATCATTCATATTATTCTTCTTAATAGAAATTAAAGGGTTTCACTAGTGCTTGTATTAGTGATTGATTTGCGTGTTTGTTTGATGAATTAGTGACTTCTGTTGTGTTAATTGTTCGGGTCATGGGTATGGATCGAAGTTACTACTTTATATTGCATTAAATTTACTTATTTGAATGCATGGAATATGTATGGCTACAAGACATCACGTCGACTACATGGTGGAAACTTGAAGAATTTTATTTTTTATGTTTTATTTAATTGTTTGAGTAGTTGGACTTGGTATTATGTCGATCGACTTCTATGGATATTTACGTGCTGGAAGTTAGAATAGGTCATCAAATGTATCGGTTTTTTGGGTTAAGTTTGTTATTTTATTGTTTTGTATGTTTTACAAGTGTTATAGACAAATAGTTTTGTTGAATAAAGTAATCAATTTTGATTTAGTTTCTTTCTTTCTTCTATTCATACTCACGTATAAAGAACTTTGAAAATTGAAAATTTCTTGTCTTTTGCTTTTATTGAACATTAATCCAGTAATTTATAGTTTCTTTTCTTTTCGTCATTATCTTGATATAATGATTCTTTTGTTGAGTGATTTACTATCTTGACATAGTATAATTTTGTAAAAATATATAATCTCTAAGTTGCTTAAAATAATCTATTTGTACAATATTTGTTTGTATGTCTAATATTGTTTTTGATTGATTGTATGTTTATGTTTGTTATTTGAGTTAGATGTCTCTTCGAAAGCAACAGCTCTTATATTAGGGTTAGAGGTAAGATTTTTGTACATATTCTCCTTATTGTATTCTATGATTTCTATCAATAGCTTGACTTTTAGTGAAATATTACTATATATGATTATTTTTTTTAATTGCTTTATTCAATTATTTAAACGGTTTGTTGAAAGAAAATGCTATAGAAAGAAGGGGATGAAAATTTGTATGGTTTAGGAAGTACAAAACCAATGCTTTTAACAATGGGCCGAGTTTTAAACCGGGCTCTTTATTGGTTAGTGGTCTAATCGGATGAACCGGATTTAAGAACAAGATAACGTCATAAATATTATATAAATATATTAAAAATACAAAAAAACCAAATATGATATTCTAAAAAAACGGTTTAAACGGACGGTTTTCTGGTCAAACCGCCTGCCACAGGTCAAATAGGTCGGTTCACCCAAAAACAGTTATGAATTAAAAAAAAACTAGTACAATATGAACGTGCATAAGAAAAAGTAAAAGAGAGGGTAGTAAGCTTATTGATGACTCCCCCTTATGCGATTGTGATATGACAGAAATCTTAAAAAAAAAAAACCAAATAGGATTACATTTCTAAGCATATATTTCTCTACCTCAATGTACATATGTTTTGATACTTGATAAGTAACTTGATAATAACTTGCAACCCACTAGAAATAATTGAAAATAATTTAATAATAAATAATATTAAATTTGGTCTTATGTTGTAGATTTTTTTTTAATTATTAAAAGTAAAGTGTTTAGCCGATGAGAGAAAATCATTACTCATAACACGTGCTAAAATAACAAGTGTTTGTAAAATGATAGGCCAAACATGTGTTGGGCTCCCTCTTCGGCTTATATATTATAATATTATAAACAATTTTTTGCTTATTGAAAAAAGTGACACAATTTTATTTATCTTACGATAACTAACTAAATAAAAACATGTCACGTGACATGTTTATAAAGGATAATTTTTTACAACATTTTAAGACTAATGATATTATTTATGACAACAATTTAAGATGTATAAGTGTAATCTGATCCGTTTTTATATGTTCAGATTGCGTTTCATAAATATAAATAAAAAATAACCGCCGAAAAAGAAAAATGCGATAAAACTATTAAAAAAAACTATTGTTCATGATTTAGGATCTACATAATAATCGTAGAATCATAGATTTTAGACATAAAATCTTGATCAAATATGAACTTATTTAAATTGATAGCACCACACATATATATATGCTATCTTCATCATTTAAGCTTATTAAACTCTTCCAAAAGACGTGTTAGAGTCAGACTGAGCTGTTTAGCAAGAGACACCACCATTTCAGCATCAGAACCCATTTTAGTAGACATATAAATCAACTCTTCCAACAACTTCATTTCTTGTCCAGTTTCTTGATGAACAAATGCTGCAGGTGGATCATCAATCATGTTTTTCAGAGGCTCTTTCAATGAATCTTGTTCATTGTTTGAAGATATGTTCAGATTCCCTTCACAAGAATCATGATCATGAAGCTTTGAAGCTGAATCTTTAACAGTATCTTCAATCACAACGGGATTGATCATAGATGGTGAATCAGCTAATCCACTTTTAGCAATATTGTCACTTGCAGTTAACTCAGTTTTCTCATTAACCAATAATGGTGATTCGATAGTTTTCGCATCAATCGTTCGAAGATCAACAGCAGAAACAACAGTATCTTCGGTCTTAGCTGGATTAGTAATGATCATAGCAGCTGGTTGATCACCTAATCCACTTTTAACATCATCATCACTTGCAGTTAACTCAGTTTTCTTTAAGTTGGTGTCTGTCAGGATGATTTCATCGTCATCCATCAATGGTGCTGCAACTTTTTCCTTCACATCAGCAGTTTGAAACTCAGCACCCGCTTTCTCTTCTAGACACAAAAAAACAAAAAGTAAAACAATGTTACCAAAACAGTAATGAAACAACTGATGTAAAGTTACATAAAGATCACCATTAATGGTGTCACATTGAGGGTTTATTGAAGCTTTGTTAAGGGTTTCGTTCTTCTTTCTTTCAGCTCTCCTCTTTTTTGGACCTGAAGGCATGTTTGGTTGTGTTAATTTAGTGACAGGAACCTGCAAATACAAGATGGAGAATGTGAGGAAGAAGAAATGAAAACAGCAATTTATACAAGATTGTTGTCTCTTCGGGTTTCCTCAAGTAATTAATTATTTGATGATTCAAATTCAAAGTAACTATAAATGGAGTTGCAACACTTCATGTCCTCCTTTAACTTTAACTCCGAGAACTAAGAGTCGTAGAGGTTAATGATTAATAGATTAATGAACAATTTAATAAATTAAGTAGAGTAATGATTACTTCTTTTTTTAATAGCAAATACTTGATAAGCTGACTAGTCTTGAAGAAAAATCGTATATAAGTCATATCATTTATATCTAGTGGTGAACCCAACAAATTTTATCATGTGGGTCGGAAATATTTTGTGTGCGATTTACTTCGTTTAATATTTCGTTTTTTTACCGGGTCGGTCAAGTCACCCAAAAAATGATAAACATAAATCAAATCATAAATATATAATAAAAACATGCTAGATTGTCATCTCATTGATTAAGATAAAATGTTAGAATTTGTTATCTTTCGAAAAGATTCGTACAAATAATATTCGAATAAACAAATTCGAGATTCTAAGAATGTGATGGTCAAAATATTCTTTTTAAAAAGTATTCTATATTACCTAAATGTATATATTATAAACAAATCAACTAAGTTTCTTATTATGATAACAAGTTTCAACTTTTAAAATTATTATTTAATAACTAAATCGTATAGAATTGAGTCCAAATGGCAAAATGTTAGAATTAAGGTGTTCCACATCTTTAGGTGTTCCAACACTTTTTTTTTTGAACGACAAAGGTCTCAATTGTGTGAACCCACTGTTTGCAGGCCATGTTACCAAGGTCTGGCTACATGGACCTCCCATGAGCCATCACAACCACCTCAGGAGGAAACTAAAAGTGTTTATGGATCTCATAATATTCCCTGATCTCATTCATTGATAATAACCCTATTTAAGGGAGAGGAAACAAGATAAAAGGAAACTATTCAAAATACAAAACTATCTCCTAAAATATTGGATCTAATCTTTTTGTATATTTACATCCTCTAATAGTCCCCCGCAGTTTGAGGGGCATGCGAATGAACTCTCAAACTGGATCGAAAGTCTTCAAACAATGTACGTGAAAGACCTTTGGTGAAGATGTCTGCATATTGGGAAGCTGAGGGCACATGAAGAACCTTTATATGACCAATTTGAACTTTTTCTCGAACAAAATGAATGTCCATTTCAACATGCTTAGTACGTTGGTGCTGAACCTGGTTTTCAGAGAGATACACTGCTGAAACATTATCACAATAAACGATGGTGGCTTGTAACGTTGGAACCTGTAGTTCAATAAGGAGATTGCGTAGCCAAGTGGTTTCAGCAACGGCGTTCGCAACACCTCGGTATTTTGCCTCGGCACTAGATCGGAGATGGTCGGTTGGTGCTTCGAGGACCAAGAGATGAGATTGTCACCCAAGAACACACAATACCCGGATGTTGATCTGCGAGAATCCGGACATCCGCCCCAATCTGCATCCGAGTAGGCAGTAAGGGTCGTGGATGGAGATGCCGAGATATGTATACCGAACTGGAGAGTGCCCTGAAGATACCTTAAGATCCGTTTGAGAAACGCGAAATGTGGCTCACGAGGTGCATGCATAAACAAACAAACCTGCTGAATTGCATAAGTGATGTCCAGTTTGGTGAATGTTAAGTATTGGAGTGCACCAGCGAGGCTACGATAGAGTGAGCCATCCTCAATTGGGTCCCCATCCGTTGCACTTAATTTGGAGGTAGTATCACAAGGTGTGGCACACGGCTTACAAGCCGACATGTTTTCTCGATGAAGAATGTCACGAGCGCATTGAGATTGAGATAAAAACAAGCCGTGGGAATGTTTAGAAACAGTAATGCCCAAAAAAATGATGAAGCGGACCCAAATCAGTCATGGCAAATTCGCGGGATAACATGGTTATGATTGAAGTCAAGAGAGCGTTATCCGAGGCCGTGAGGATGATGTCATCGACATAGAGAAGGAGGTGTGCTGTGGATTTACCCCGTTGATAAATAAAGAGTGACGAATCACATATACTGCTTCGAAAACCATGTGATAGTAAGTGGGTAGAGAACCGGGTATACCATGCATGAGGGGCCTGTTTCAGGCCATACAACGACTTCTTGAGCCGGCAAACATGATTCGGAAAATTTTGATCCGCGAATCCTGGAGGTTGGTGCATGAAAACTGTTTCGTCCAAGTTCCCGTGTAAGAATGTGTTTTTGACATCCAATTGGTGAATGGGCCACCGTCTAGAGACTGCTAAGCTTAACACAGTACGTATGGAAGCTGGTTTGACTACCGGGCTGAATGTATCATGGCAGTCGATACCAGGAGTCTGTGATTTTCCATTGACCACTAACCGTGCTTTGTAGCGCTCTAAAGAACCATCAGTCTTGAATTTGTGGCGGTATAGCCACATGCATCGGATGATCGGCACCCCCATTGGCCTGGGCACAAGTTCCCATTTCTTATTTTCTTGCAAAGTAGTATACTCATTTATCATGGCATGTTGCCAATTAGGATCCAGAAGGGCTTTTATGTGTGAGGTAGGGAGGGGATAGATAGGGGCAGTAGGAGATGGAGTGGCTAGGTTGAACTTGAGGTTGGGTTTGGTGATACCAGCCTTGGAGCAGGTGAGCATGGGGTGGTTGTTTGGTTGTTAGGCCGTAGGCGTGGAGGGTGGGGATGGCTGATGGGCTGGTGGGTGAGCTGAACCAGAGGGGTGTGGAGGTGGGGAAGGGGGAGGTGAATGTGAGGGTGGAGGGGCAGGCATGGGGTTAGGCAGTGGGTGGATAGGAATTGGGAAAGGGTCGTCATCCAAGAATTGATACCCGAATGTCGGGATGGTGTCAGGATAGGGAAAATCATTCTCATCAAAAACAACATGACGGGAGATGCGTACGCGACCTGTTGCGGGATCAAGACAACGATACCCACGGAAATTTGGAGGGTAGCCCAAGAAGATGCAACGAGTTGAGCGGGGAAAGAGTTTGTGGGGTTGAGTAGTAGAGGCATTTGGGTAGCATGTGCACCCGAAAACACGCAAATGGTCGTAGGTTGGATGTCGTAGGTAATTGGTATAGGGAAAAGGCCGTGGTGAGGCTGGATAGCTTAGGTGTAGGAAGTATATTGTGAAGGTATGCGGCAGTGTGAAGGGCTTCAACCCAAAATGTGGGAGGGAGATCAGCGTGAATTAGGAGAGCCCGGATAATGTTGTTTAGACGCCGTAGCATCCGTTTGGCTTTACCATTTTGGGGTGAAGTTTGTGGACATGAATAACGAAGCACCATACCATGTTGAGAGGAAAAAAAATTTAAATTGATGATTGTCAAATTCGCCCCCCAAGTCACATTGGAATGTTTTAATAAGATAATTAAATTGGGTGTGAATATGTTTGTGAAATTTGACAAAGGTAGAGAACGTTTCTGACTTGTATTTGAGGGGATAAGTCCAAGCATATTGTGTATAATTATCAACTAGAACCATATAGTACTTGTAACCAGAATTGCTCAAAACTAGAGACGTCCATAAATCACAATGAATGATGTCAAATGGAGCAAAAGGTATTGAACTTGAATCATGAAAAGGTAAACGTTGACTATTAGCTAGTTGACAAGAAGAACAAAAAAAATGACTTGTAGTCTTATTACAATGAATAAAATTTTGACTAGCTAAAAATTGTAAGACAGTTGCGCCGGGATGACCAAGCCGGTTGTGCCACGGTTTTGAAAGAGCAGTGGAGACAAAAGCAACCGTGGGCGGTGTGAGTGGATAGAGGTCCCCTGTGCTTTCATGGCGCGAAAGGAGGGTTCCCGTCTTGAGGTCCTTCAAAGAAAAACTAAAAGGATCAAATTCAACACTAACTTGATTATCACGGGTAAATTTACAAACTGAGATTAAATCTTTAATGACAGTGGGTGAGTGAAGAACATTATTAAGATGGTAGGTTTTGTTGGATATGGTGTGGGTGGAGGTTCCGGATCCTGTAATTGGCAAGTGTTGGCCATTTCCAACAAGTATAGTACTAGAAGAAAAAGACAAGGGAGTAGAAAGTTTACCAGCATGAGAGGTGATGTGCGAGGAGGCGCCGGTATCCATGGTCCAGGAGTTGTCAGGTGAAGTCATGTGCAGCATAGAAAGAGCCGTACCGATGTCAGATGGGCTAAGGGCGTTGAAGGCAGCCGGTCAGGAAATTGGGCTGGGGTAAAGGGAGGTTGTTGCATGGGTGGCCATTGAGTTTGTTGATAGGATAGATGAGCTTGGTTAAACTGGGGTTGTTGAGAAGGGGAATGAGGGTGATGGCTGGAAGCCCAAGACTGGGAAGGGTAAGGAGTAGGAAGAGGGGGCTGCCAAGATGGATAAGGGGCTGGTGGATGCTGGTGACCGTAGATAAATGAATAGCCGGATGGGTGCTGTTGTCCCCATTGAGAATGTGAGGGGTGACCGCGTCCCCGGTAACCACGGCCACCGCGGTAACCCCGACCGCGTCCTCCGCGGTAGCCACGGTTAGGATCATAGGGAGGTGGCAAGTAGTGGGGATATCGGGTAGGTTCATTGGGTATAGGAGAATTTGGTAGGGGAGTGGGAGATGGGTGTTTGGGTTCGGTGTTTGGGTTCGGGATGGGGTTAGTAACAAGGGCTGACTGAGTGTGGTTGTTACGAGCGGATTGCCTTTGTTGCTCCTTTTGAAGGCTGGTACGTGCATCATCCCATGATGGGGATGTTTGGTTAATGATGGTTGCGGTGACTTCATATTCGGTTGGGAGGCCACAGACTAGTTGCATGACCAATCGTGGTTCGCTAATTGGGAAACCCACATCGCCAAGTTGTTCAGCAATTTCTTTAAGCTTTTGACAATAATCATCCAATGAAGAACATGCTGTGAGTGTTAGGTTCGTGAAATCATGCTCTAGGGTCGTCGCACGTGAGCCCTTATTATTAAGAAAGATGCCTTCGAGTTTGAGCCATGCAGAAAAGGCTGTAGCATTTGTTTCAAGGATGCGAACCAAGTATTCATCAGATAACGTGGCATAAATCCATTGAAGAATTAGGGCATCAATTTGATGCCAAGTTTCATAGTTGTCGTCATCTTTTTCTGGGGTGTTGTGCCGTCAATATGATCCATGACTTTGTATGCTTTCGCATGCAATTTAAACAATTTCACCCACGAAGAGTACGTTACCTTGATGCCGTCGAGACTTCAAACTTTATTCTGGATGTTGGTTACTGTGTACGCCGGATGTAACTGGGTCTTGGAGTCGACATTGCTGATGGAAGAGGAATTAGTTTCTTTTCCGCCGGTCATGGTTGCTGTCCTAACAGGGATGAGGCCGGAGAAAAACGAGGTGTGACAGTTGCATATGAGAATTACGTCATCAATGATGTGAGCACATTTGATCGTTCTAGAAATCCACGTTGATTTAATGATTGTAATTGTTACAGATCGATAGTATGTGAGAAACGAGGAACGTGGGCGAAAACCCTGTGCAATCCTGGATTGCCTGAAATCGAAAAACGAAGAAAAATTTCTAAGTGTTGGACGACTGGACTCATCGCGGTACGCGATGGAGGGGTTGAGAGTCCTCCGCGGTACGCGATGCATGCAAAATATCTAAGATTCCTCCGGATTTCTTCGCGGTACGCGACGGGTGTGGCGGTGGAGAAAGTTGATCTTCTTCAGCAGATTTCATGCAAAATTTTATTTTTATTATCAACTCGAACAACAGACACTTAAAACATCCAGCAGACGAATTTTCACCATCCAATCTCAGTTTTAAAGTTATTTGATCGTGTGGTTGAAGCCATGGATCATATCTACGAGTTCTGATCGTTGTTTTATCGGCAGAAATCAGTCTGATTAGGTAATGATCCGTTTAAACTTTCTGGTTTGATTTTGATTGATTAGATCTTGATTTTGAACGTAATGACATAGTTAGGATTGTTGATTATTGCCTAGATAATGGATAGGATTGATTATAAATGAAAAACACGATGTTTTAACGGTTAAATCCTTGTTTTGATCCGTTGTAATGCCAGGTTTGCATGAAATCATACCCATGATTATAATGGTTTAACCCATTTAATTATGACAATGTAGGTGATTAGTTGGATTAATCCTTGAAATGCAAGGTTAAAGCCAAGTGTTTCAAACTAATCACAATCATTAACATACTCATTGGAACGATTATCTGATGTTTATGATAACAGTCATATTAGTATGTTAAACCTGGTTATTACACATATTTTGATGCTACATTGTGATGTTTCATGATATTTGGGTAATCTATAACCAGGATTGATCATTCCTAAGCCATTAAATTATCTAGAAACT
Source organism: Mikania micrantha (assembly GCA_009363875.1). Classification (NCBI taxonomy): domain Eukaryota; kingdom Viridiplantae; phylum Streptophyta; class Magnoliopsida; order Asterales; family Asteraceae; genus Mikania; species Mikania micrantha. The sequence continues at coordinate 74,213,805 of CM018681.1, read as the reverse complement.
GTTATAGTATCATAATCAACAACATTAACTATTTGATTAATCCGAGATTATTCTGATTAATCAAGAGCGTCATCAACCTGGTATTGGGAATCTAATGCGATGTAGGTTCCTACATTATCATACATTGTATGATATGATAACAAATTAATCAATTAAATACTTAATATCGGTTTGATGACTTTCAAAGGAATGTCTTTGACATTGAACGTTCAGAAAGATCTAATCAGTAAGTTAAAACCTGAATAATTCATTAAACATAAATAAATGCAGAATCACCCTTTATTATCAGTTGGGAGATATTCTGCTCCCTCTATATTATCAGGTGAGTTTCGTACAACCCTTTTTCTTTTTAATCTTTTATAAATATCAGGGTAGCGCTGTGAAACTTTTCAGAACTATATGATATGTATCACTCTTATCTGAGTGATTTCATGTGATTGTTTAGAACAGAACTTTATCACAGAACTTGAAAGTCCTCATTTCCTGAACTATATCTAGTGAACCTATGTGGGGCCGAACAGAATACATTGATAGTACTATTGGCTGACACCCCATTTGCCGGGAGCTTGCAACTCCCCTTGGTGTAAATGTTTGTTATTTGTTTCCAGAACTTCTTAATGTAGTGATAAACATTAAGACAATGAGGCACCAAGATATTTACCGACGGGTAGTATCTTTATAGAACATGAACAGAACGTCCGAAGGGAACTAGATACGGGTCCCATGGTTATCTTGAACAGAACATTTTGAGAACTTATATAACATATCATATTGTGGAACATGAACTGTATGAACTCACCAGCTTTGTGCTGACGTTTTCAAATTAAACCTTTTTGCAGGTAGGCCGTGACTCCGGGGAGAATGCACCTCACAAATTTGTAGTTAAATAAGTTAATATTGTAATGTAAATTGTAATAACGAACCTTGTAATGTATTTATTTTAAGTTAATCTGTGTGCTTGTGATATCGGATCCCTCATCTCTGAGACATCACCACTATGCTTCCGCAACCGTTTCAGTGACATTATCACTAGGTGACGAGAGGTGGGGGTGTGACACGAGGAGACAGATAGGGTTTTAAGGGTGTTGGCTCTGATACCATAAAAGTGTTTATGGATCTCATAATCTTCCTTGATCTCATTCATTGATAATAACCCTATTTAAGGGAGAGGAAACAAGATAAAAGGAAACTATTCAAAATACAAAACTATTTCCTAAAATATTTGATCTAATCTTTTTGTATATTTACATCCTCTAACAGAAACCCCACTGGGAAAACTTCCTGACCCCCCTCAGACTCCTATTTCGCTGCGGTAGGGTTTTGAACCTAAGACTTCCCATTTGGAAGAATCCTGAGATACCATTGAGACAATGCCTCATTGGTCGAAACCAACACTTTGATGAACACAACGCAGTTCACGTCACAGCCACTTCCTTGTCTGCAACTATAATAGAGGGGAAAAAAAACTTTTAATGAGTTAAAATTACTTCTAGGAAATCAATTAAAAACCTTCAAATATGCCAGTTTTGTTTATATTTATTGCTTTGTAGTTCCGTTTGAAACATGAGAGGTTACATGTGCACGTACGTATAATATATGTAACTTTAGCCTTTAGGTTACATGTGTAACATATGTAGATAGAAGAATCATCTTTTGTTAATTCATTTTTATTGTGATAACTTGTATAATCTCATTAAAATTAATATGAATTTTTTTTACCGTTATTATTTTTAATTACATATATATATATATAACATTTTCTTTCTTTATATGTATATTTAAATTAACTTATGTTTAGATTTTACACCGGTGTATGCAATGACGAAGCATAGAAGGGACCGGCGGGGTGGCCCCCCTCTTTTTTTCGCCGATAGTGTTAATTTTCGGACCGTAAGCCAATTTTTTTTTTAAAATACTGGTTTCGCCCCCCTAAAATATTAACCAAAAAATTTTTAAAAAAATATTCTTTTCATCCCTCTCATTTTTTTTACCCCATTAGCCTCCCTCTCATTTTGTTTGTTTAGACATTTAGATTTTAGGTTTGAATCAATATATCATGAGAAAGGTGAAAACAATTGACTTGTTATTCAAAAGAAATGTTATTGAAGAAGAAGGTGAAGCTACAAATCATGATAAACGTAAAAAATTCCCAATATATCATGGGAAAAGGTGGAAACAATTGACTCGTATGTATTATTAACATATGCATTTATAGGGTTGATGATATAAGTGTTATTCAATAAAAAATTATATTTGAGATTACAATGTAATTAGTCCGTCTCAAACCGTAAAAAATTATATTTGAGATTACAATGTAACCGTAAAATGGTTAGGTTTGATTCGGTCTTAATTTTTATCGGGCTCAAAAAGCCTAAAACTAGAAAGCCGAACCCAAAAAGCTCAAACCGTAAAAAGCGGACCACAAATACCCATAACAAAGAATCGCCTAAGATTGCAACATAAGAACGAATGAATCAAAGAGATATATAAAAATAATGTAAGTTTTGGAAGGATAAAGGGTCCCGTAATTTATGTCACCTAGGGCCTTCAACTTGATTAAGCCGGCCCTAATAATGATAATTATTAGACATTTTTATTTGTATTTGTTTGACCTGACTTGACCCGAATCACAGATCCGAACATGTAACCCAACCAACCGAGACATACCGGTCGACTGTAAAAAAAATTTTTTTTGATCCCTTAAGATCCCCCCTCCAATTTAGTCAAGTTCCGTCACTGGGTGTATGTTTTCATTACATTATAAAAACATGTGAATTTACAAAAATATATATAAAAAGAAAATATTGTATATATTTAATAATAATAGTTGAAGAAAAATAATCATATTAATCTTGATGTGATTATACAAGTTAATGCAATAAAAATGTGTTATTATAAGGCCGTGATCCTATATTTCCAGACACATTATGTTAATATACTTTTGTTTATATATGCAAGTAGAATAGAAAATATATCAATAATCAATAATGCCATTCAAAAATCATAAAACGATTTTTTGATATAAAATATAATTAAAATTAAGTATAAATTATAAAAAAATAAAGTTTTTTAAAATTAGTTTTTTGCAAAAATATTGTTGCAAATGTTGAATAAAGAAAATGTATACTAAATAGTTGCTAACAAGGACGTATAAATCATAAAACGATATTTTAAAATAGATTAAGTTATGATTTGGCCTTTTTGTTCAACTCTTTTAACATATTTAACACAAAACATAATCTTTCAACAACAAATTTCTTGTCATATAAACAATTAATGGTTTTGGCTCTTATGGTTTAAGTTTTTTATTTTTTTTATTAGATATAATTTAATGTTTACGGTTATAGGTTGGTTAAAAAGACGTTAGTTGTTTAAATGATGGGGTCATTATTATTATAAGTGCTTTGGATTGAATAAATTAAAAAAAAAAATTAAACCACATGGATCAAAATTGTATTTAAATTCTTAGAACAAATTATGCTTATAATTGCGGATAATAAATCATTTAAGCAGGAAAACAATAATTTCAATTTTTAAAACTATAGTATGTTTTGAGCATTCTGTTAAAATATATTATTCTTTTACAAAATTTTAAGCTAATATTTAATATATAACACGAGTTTAATAAATAGTTACAAATAAAAATTAATGAATTATAAAATGTTATTTGTGGTAAAATAATTTTAAAAACTTATCAATTTATGTACATGTGATTTTTGTGTTTATGTTCAAATTAATCCGTCATTTCACAGTTCTTGGCTACTGGCCACTATGGCGATCGATGCAAGGAATATGAAGTTCTTGAATTTGATGCTTGAATTAGTCAATTAAGCTTTCTATTTTCCTATTATTTTAATTACTTACATTATTCTCCAATGATGATTCAAAGCTTCATTCTGGGTTGTTCATCATAATTGAATTTGTTAGGGTGTTCATCATAATTGTATTTGCTAGAGTTGTTCATCATGATAATTGTTAGAATTACAAGTTAATGTGGTTAATTGACTAATCCTTCAAAACCATGTAATTTAAGAAAACACAAATTAGGCAAAGTGATTGTTTGGGGTCATATACTTAAAATAAAGATATTTTTTTAAGATCATTGACTCGTGGTACTTATTATTGCTAACATACTTTTTTTAACGGCTTAGTACAACGACATCCAAGACGGAGTTTCAACCGTCTCCTTTGATTTGACACTCTGGGGCGTATGCCGGAGCCCACCGCAGGAGGAATCTCACAACTGGGTAAACCCCCTGACCTTGCTTCAGCAAATATGCCTTAGCCCGGATTCGAACCCAAGACCTCTCATAGAGAAGTCAAGAAGGTAACCATCAGGCTAGAAGCCCTGGTTTATTGCTAACATACTTTGCTGGCATTTTTCTAATTGTACGGGAACATGCTACAACAGCATGGATCACATTACGTTATGATTATGCTACTATACATAGAGTATAGCCTTTGACCGAAATGCGAATATTCTAAAAGTCAATCACCAAAATAGCCGTTTTGGCTAGTCAAAGTGTCATTTTAGCCAACAATTTTCAAGTTTTTTCATGAATTTAAGCCAATCAGGAAGTGCCATTTGGCAAACTATCGTTGACGGAGATATTTTAAGAGATAATATCGCTGATATGTAAAAAAATCGCTCAGTCAACGATATTTCAAGAGATAATATCACTGACGTGTAAAAATATCGTCCAGTCAGCGATATTATTTAAAATAATATCGCCCAGCGATATATTATGTGATAATATCGCTGAAGTCATCCGTAAATGATTTTTTTTAAAAAAATCCACGTCAGCGATATTATATGTGATAATATCGCTGATTGGGCGATATTTTGACTGGTCAACGGCTACTTTGGTTTTTTTTTTGGGGTCAATGGTTATGTTGGTAAAATTGAGTGATCTATTGGCTATTTTGGTGATATATTTTAAGTGCTAAGCTACATTTCCTTGTTTATAGAACATGTAAAGGTGGTTGATAGCTCATTTAAACGAACTCCTGAAGACTCCGTTTTATAATTAATGAAAGACGTGTGGATTTACGAGTTTGATAGTGAGCTTCCAACAACTTGATGAAGACTGGAATATCTTCCAGGAAAGTAGGAACCGAGTCATCTGAACGTTGTATTCTTTTTGTTATTTTACAGAGCTAATGATCGATCATATGTGATTATTATTCAATCTCTGCAACTTAAATGGTGAACGTCAACATTAGGCGCCCCTCTCCGACCGGTCTCACGGCCAACATGAGGGTGGTAAATCGCATGACCCAGGGAAAATTGGGTGATGCCGGGCTTTGAACCCTAGACCTCCATTATGGATTCTCACCCTCTTACCACTAGGCCACTATCAAGAGGACTCAATCTCTGCAACTTACACAATAGGCCACTATCAAGAGGACTCAATCTCTGCAACTTACACAACACAACGCTCACAAAACACTACCACTCGATCACTACTTAGTTTTTTCTCTCTAAATTCGTTCATTCATTTCGTTTATTAACTTAGTTTTCTATTTTATTTTTATACATCGATCTTAGTTATGTGCACCAGTAAACGTTTACTTTTTTCTCACATAATTCTACTTTTTTTAAAGAGTTGTGCTTTAAAAAGTCTTATTGAGAAAAAAAAAAGTTGCTTTAGATATAATACAACTTGAGCTAATACAACTTTATATTAAATAAAAAAGTTTTCGTTAGGCTCACTTGTTGTAGTGATATAAAAGATATTAAGGATCATTTTTACTCAAACTTAAGTAACATATAAATTGATTTTTTTTATATAACAGTTTGTTCGCCTATCATCGAAGGATCCTTAGATATCTTTCAGGATCCTTAACAACCAGTTCTTTAGAACCATTATATAAAATAGTTTTTACAAATAACTAGCACATAGCCACACTTACGAAATATCAAATGTTAAAATTAAGGACATTTATTTTCACCGAAAAAGTGGCTAATTTAATCCGTTAGTATTAGAGTTATCAAAAGACTACATGAAACAAAATAGAATTATGGTGTCATTGTAGTACAACAAGATAAATCCTCTCATTGTTTTTTTGGGGTTTAATGTTTTTTTTTTAATGGTAAATAAATCCACTCACTAATCTAATTTTAAAATGCATTAAAAGAAACATTGCTAGGAATTTAACATAGACGCGGTCCATGGTTTTCATAACCGAACTAGTCGGCCGGATTAGAAACCAGAGGGTGGACTTGCCCAAAACCAACATATGTACCGCCTTTAAAAGAACCGGTTGGAACGGGTTTCATTTGTTTTTAACTAAAATATAACAAATGAAACATTAACACAAAAACCGGAAAACATATATTTATTTTAACATTATTATTTTTGTTAAAATATTAATTATATTTGTTTATAATTTTTCAATTTTTTAAAAATATTTTATATATATGTATATAGGTCACATTTTGAAATCATTGATTTTCCCTGTACAATTATAAAAACATTTATTTTCTTTGTACAAATCGTGGTAACAAAAGCCATGCTTCCACCACATGGCACCTGACTGCCTCCTCAAACCCTATCGTTCTACGATTCACAAAAAAAAAAAAAAAAAAAAAAAAAAACACACACACACACACGTAAACCACAAATTGCACAACACAAATCACAAGAAACAAAAACCCAAATACGTTGATGTCATCTAACAACAGAAGCAACAGAATGAGCCCAAAATCTAATCTGAAGCTTCATATCCGATTCATTTCCAGCAGGTGCCGGAATTCGCATCAATCTTGATGCTTCTTCCTTCATCTTCTCCAAATCACCCCATGCTTCAGAAAGATACGGTCTCGAAACATTCCCATAACTATGCACCTCTTCTTCCTCATCTTTTCCCAACCTCTGCAACCCCGGAATCATCCAAACCAGGCTCGAATCCTTATCCTCTTCCGAAAACCTATAACCCAGATCCATAAACCCTTTCAACTCTTCAAATTCAAGCTCTGACAAGCTCTTGCTTCTGCTTCTCACAAGTCCTTTCCTTCTTCTTCTTCTTCGTAGTATTCCTTTTCCACCGCTCTTCTTCTCCGTCGCTGGTAATTTGTTTTCGATTTCTTCAAGTTCTTCAGCTTTCGTATTTGGAGTTTGGAGACTCAGAACAGAGTTTGGAGAGCTGATGAACTGCTGGTCGCTGTAACATGTAGTGTTGATTGGCTTGGCAGCTGAGAAATCAAGATTTTGAGATGTTTGAGCTGCTGATTCTTCGTTTTTGGGAGATTGGGGAGGTGGGTTTGGGGTTTTTTTGAGAATTTGGTGAGAAAACCAGTATGAATCGAAGAGATCGAACAGCAGTTGAGCATCAGCTGCCATAAGTGGAGGTCGGCAAGCGAATAGCAAGACACGATGGATTGTTAGGTCAGTGAAGAAGTGATTAGCATTTAGCATATAAAGTGACCATGAATTACCAATATTACCCTTGGTTCTGGGCAGTATTTACATAAATCACGTGTATATCATTTGATTTTCTATGGGCCCCATCATTGTAATCAATTTTTTGTTTGACGCGTGAGCGCCAGTCGAATAGTTGGTGAATAAAGGAATTGTCTTCTTTAGTAAAAAAAAAAAAAAGGGTGGTGTTATTCACACACCCCACTGTCACACCTCACACCCCAATACGCTCAGTGTTGGTCAATACGGAGAGTATTGAGGTGTAATCATTAGGTGTCAGTACCAATGATTTGGGTGTCAGTGTCAATGATTGGACCCTTATACGCCTCGTGGTGACTACTACGAGGCGGCTATACGCCCCGTAGTGACCACTACGAGGCGTATACTTGACATGGGGTGTGTAGATAACCCATCCCAAAAAAAAACATGGAACATGTCGGAATGCCAAGTATATATCATTTGCAATGTTTTCTGAGCTGAACCGGAAGTTGAATCGAACGTTTGCCAGGTTAATTGTGGGACTGGTTTGATAGGATTTAAAAACCGAATGACGTAATAAATATAAAAAAAATCTAAAAAAATTATAGAATTATAAACATATTTAAATAAATATAATTAATATTTAAACAAACATAGTCATGTTAAAAAAAATACAATGTTTGATATTAAAGTTTTTAGATTTTAGTTAAAAAAAACTTGAAATTCGGTCTGACCGGTGAACTAAATCAACCGGCTGGTTCTCTTGAGGCCGGTTCTCATGTTATTTTTGGCCAGCCAACCCCCATTTTCCAATCCAATCAACTGGTCCAGTTTTCAAAACATTGTTCATTTGTGAAGCTCTCTTCTACATGAGCGGTGCTAATTTTGTTGGTTAATATGTATTGTTTCGTTCACACTTCACAATTTTCGTCCTTTTTACTCATTTTTAAAACTAGTTAAGGCCCACTACTCACATATTCTTATTCTTAAAGTATAGTTTTCCCAAACAAATATATGTTTTTTTATTATTATTATAAGAGCCAATCTTTATTTCATGGAATTATGTTCAAAATGAATAACTTGATTGGAGATATTGTACTAAAACCATAGTTTTAATTTCATTGATCTCAGTTAATTAATTTGATATACGGTTTGAAAATTGCTTTGTATTTTTGTATGAATTGGTTTTCTTGTAAACTTCGATCTTGCAGTAACAGAACACAATTAATAAAGGATATGTATCGAAACCAATCCAACAAGTGGTGTGTGAATAACAACAATCCAGCAAATCTTATATTGTATATATTGACTCGGTTTCTGTAACCGACATCAGAAACGATTTCAGCCATCAAATCATCTTTAAACAGGATATGAATCATTTAAAATAGGTGGTTGGGAATTGGGATGGTTACATGACGGTTTTTGACTGTTTTGTCGATTTCCAATAGTTATGGCGGTTTCTAATGGTTATGGCAGTTTCCAACATTACAAGGTTAGCAGTGGCGGACCCAGGATTTTTTTTCATGGGGGGCGAAAATTTTTTAAGCTCGTTTAAGTATCGCTATATAATATTTTTTTTCTTTTCTGTTCAGTTCGACCGAGTCGAGTCGGGTCGGGTCCGGTCCGGCCATGCTCAAAAAAGACAATCAGACCAAATTTCATATATAAAAACATAATGAAAATACAATTTATCTAAAGTTGTTCTCTACGAGTTTTTATTTTTTGATAGAAAATGTTATCTCATTAAAACGATTCCCAAACTCTTGTATTTGCATACCTAGAACCACATTGAAGCAATCATACTCAAGTAGTGACGATATGTGATATTTGTTTTTTGTCTTGACGACTTTGGGTTAATGTATTCACCATTCATGTTCACCACTTCAAGCTCATGTTTTTCATAGAAAATGTTAACTTTGTCGAAGAACTCATTAAAACTCTCCATTTAAAAGTATATGAATTATATATAATAATTACACCCGACAATTTTAACCCAAGACAAGGGAAATGTGTTGGTTTTGGTGAATAAATATTGTATTTAGGTAGAAATGGGTAGCACCATAACATAGAATGAGCTGAGATAAGTAACACCTTAATACAATGCGGGTCAAGATGGGTCTCTTAGAAACTATGCAAATAAAATGGATTCAAATTATTAATAATATGTTTGATGAAAAAATTATTTGAATATTATTTAAATGGGTTTGTGGTTTAGTTATTAAAATTAATATTGGATCTAGTTTTAAATTGTGTTTAAATCATTAATTGGGTCATTTTCAATTGATTTTATTAACCAAATGCTTAGAAATAAAAAATGAAAAGGGGCAATTCCAAAATTTTATGGGGGGCGATTGCAAAATTTCATGAGAGGCGGTCGGGATTTTAACATATATACTACTAAAAAAAAATTTCAAGGTGGGCGGCTGCCCCCCCACCCTTGGCTGTGGGTACGCCACTGAAGGTTAGGTTAGTTTTCCAAAGGTTACATCATTTTTTTGACAATTACGTCGTTTTTTGGAGTTACAAGGCGGTTTTGTTAAGGTTACAACGGTTTCCGCAGGCTACATCAATTTTCGATGGGTATGAAGGTTACATAGAGGTTTCGGCGGTTATAGTTGTTAAATAGTAGTTTCTTACGGTTATTGGCGAACTGTGACAAATACACCAGTTACGTGACGAAATATGATAGTAACTAACAGTAATGGGGTTACGTTAGTTTGCACGTTACTTGTTTTATTGTCTTTGTATTTTAATAAAGATTGATATGTTTTCCTACCTCATGAGTTGTACTAGTTAATTAAATCAATACTATTTTTGTTTAGAATTCAATTTAACAGAGTAATGAAATTATAACACTAAAGTACACGGTTACGTGACATGTATAAAAGTTGAAGGTTAATAGGAGCTTACATCATGTTAATAGCATGTAAATGCTCATTGATGATACCAATTGTTCTTTTACTATTAACAAATCAGCAATTTTAACACTAAACGTCTGGTCACCCAAGATCACCCTCGCAAACCGATCATTCTTCTGCCCGAAGAACATAGCGTGGTGACCTGACCCACTAATCGATGTCGAAGCATCAATCAAAAATAAGATTTTAACACTCAAGTCCTACTACCCAAATTAATTATGGAAGTCGGGTATCGATCCATGAAGAATCAAATGGAAATTACTTTCGAAAACAATTGAATTAACTAATTGCAATTAAAAGTAAACTTGAAAGGTTTGAATTTTGGTTTCAAGTAAAATTAACTTTATGCTAATTGAAAACACTTAAATTAACATGGTTGTAAACAGTTAATAGAAATGTGATCTTTCCAAGTTTCATGTTAGTCAAATAACTAGGTTACAATAGCTTGTTAATTGGAATTCATATAGACGTGATTTATGCTTGGATTGATTAACACACAGGGTTTTGTAAATAAAATAATGACTTTGTTGACAACCGATAACTAGACCGATGTTGTTGACATAGTTAAATACTCATAACCAAAAACATCAATTCTCAATTCATTAAACAATGAAATAAAACGAATTCAAAGTTGCAAACCAAAAATCATTCAATGTTTCACAATCAAGCAATACTGAAATTGTAAATATGAGAAAACAAGTTAAATACCAATATTTAACAAACCATAAACAAACCTAGCTATTACAAGTTACAACTAACACTTCACCCAGAGAGAATCACGAACGGATTAGCCGGACATCACAACGATCAAATCCACACAGTTATTGAGAAATTGCATTATTGGATCTTTGAATCTTTCATGGGGAATGACCTTTAATTGATTTGGAGGAGTTGTAAGGCTCAAAATTGTCACTTTCTGGCCTAGAAAATCGTACAAAAAAAATTCCTCTTAAAGATGGTCAAGAGAAGCTAAAATTCAAAATTCACAGCCGTCGACGTATGATACGCCAGGTCTGGGCGTATGATAGCCCAATCTGGTACACTACACTCACTTCCAACGCTGCCATTTGGGCGTTTCATACTCTGGTCGTATGATACGTCGGGCTAGGGCATATCATACGCCAGCCTCCAGTCAGCACCAATTCTTTGTTTTTCTATATTTCCTCCTAGCATGTCTGTATTATTTGCTTCTTTAGCGCATTTTTCCTTGTTTTACACTTCTTAAACCCTCTTGTACCTGCAAATTCTTTTACTATATCAGATTGTTTTGTTCTTTTCTTATTAAATTGTTATATTATATTAAATATATTGAATTGTTTTATTATATTAAACTATTATATTATACGTGTTTAACTAATCACACCTTATTTAGTGATATTTCACTTATTGTTTTCTGTATTGTTTTAATTGTTGTGAACGCATTTGCGGTTTATGGGTCTTATGGTGGAGAGATGGTTGATTCTATGACGGGACATGCTTTAGAATTTAAAATCAGAGTGAGTCATTCTTGTTTTTATATATGTGGATATTTAGAATTATGTATGCTTTTTAATATTACGGATCATGAGTCCCGGCTCGACATGCGGGTGGGTTGACACACTAGCTGCTATTAAAGGTTCTTTCTTTCTAATGCAATTACATTTGACTTGTTTATCATATATTCATATGGAGCCTCTCTTAGAGAAACATAATCGAATATGTGACCCATATATGCATGGTGATGTTCTGTTAATAAGTCACACTTATAACATAACCTGATATAATTCGTTAAAATCAAGTAAAATCTTTTTCCTTTTAATGTTTTTATTACACAACTTTATTCTTTTATTTATATGTGTAAATTTATGCCAAAATAACCAAGTTCATTACACTTGAATCACTTTATATGGCTTTTGTAATGTTGACCTCGTTTATCATCTTTATTTTTTCAAGACTTCTAGTTTTTTTCCTCGACCACGTCCCGAACTTCCTTCTCTTGAATTTCTAAATCCACGATGTTTAGATTCATGTTTCTTAACTTGTTCTTTCGCGTCCTTTTTTGGTGAATGAAAGTTTATTATTCATGTCACCTTCTTCATTTGGTTAGTTGATATGATCTTCATATGCTTTAATCTTTCGATTGTGTCAAGCATTCGAACACCATTGTAGTTCCTTTTTCTTTCACATTTTCATCTTTCTTGGTCATTCTTAATGTTTTCTTTTTCGCAATTTTGAACATAATTTTCTTTTTAACTTGATTTAAACTTTAACGATTTCATATCGAATAAATATAAACTCAACAGGTTTCGGCTTAGATTGATTTCAAACTTGATAAATTTGATATTAGCGTGAGTGCGTGACTGGTTTCATATCAAATTTCTATCAATCTTTAGTTAACTTTATATTAGAATAATAACTTCGAATGAAATTAATATTTTATTTTTATTTTTCAATCACGTATGAAATCAAACATTTATTTTACTTGTTTTTTAGTTGCTTATTGTAAATTAAAACTTACTTTCGAGAATAGTATACGGGTTCTTCAGTTATTTATGATGAATCACAAACCAAGTATTCTAATAATAAGTGCACGGGTATTTTGATCTTTTACAACTAATTAAAAACTAGAGTAAATTATATAAATTGTCAATTATATTTTATTCATTTTATGAATGACATCCTTTGTTAAAAATAGTTATAGAAATCATCCTTAAAAATGACAATTTATAATATATTTCATTATTTTCTTAATATAAAGGACGATTTATGTAATTTTAATGATGAAATTCACTATAAATATTTATTTTAAGTATGCTTTTTTTAACTATTTTAATAAGGGATGACATCCATAAAATGAGTGAATATAAAGGACGATTTATGTACTTTTCTTAAAACTAATTGTTATTCTTAAGAATATTACACAAGTTTTCGGTTACGAGAGGGATCAAAACCAACTATTCTTACCGACTTGATTTATTTTATTTTATTTTCTTCCTTTTAAAAACATTGTTTATTTTGTTAAAATTGATTTCCTTCGCCAGAATCTAAAACTTGGACGGTCAAAAGTTACAGCTAAAAGTCAAAATCTTTAATTTAAATTTTAAAATCATGGTTTAAGCTTTTTCGTGTACTCGATCGACGCTTCTGAATTTGCTTTCTAAACATTATTGAAATCAATATTTCCTTTTTCTAATATCAAGTAACAATGGCGTCAATGTTCTATAGGACCTTGCCCATCCACGATTTAGGCCTCTGGTTGTTCGGCAAAAACAAAAAAAAATCCAAAATTATTTAAAAAGCTCCAATCAAGTTGCCACACCAACCAATGGTTGCCTATTATAATATTATTAAAATAGTTTTTCTATGTCACATGTAATTTTTGTGATTGGTTAATTATATTTTTTTGGATCAATATTTATTTAGTGAAAATTAGGTTGGGTTGGTTGTGAATGAGAGTGAAAAAATTAAGTTTGGTTGGTTGTATATATGAAAGAAAGCTAAATTAATATTTTATGAAATAGTTTTGGTTGGTTGGTTGTGGAATGGAGTGGTCTAATCAATAACTATCAAACTAATGGTAATTAACTTTAACAGTCATAACAAGCTATAACAAACTAACATAACTACCATACGTGCAATATAACTTATAATACAAATAATAATAGGTTTAGAGAACTAATTTTTTATCTATATTTTTTTAACAATTAAAACAAACATCAGATATGTCATGTCACAACTATTTTTACATAAGAGAAAAGAATGTATGTTTCTAGAAATGGGCAACCAATGCCATAAATAATAAGCCATCACATGACAAGAAAAATAGTAAGAATAGTGAAGAAAAAACAAATCAAGTCTTTAACAAGATCAGATACTATATGTTGTTTTATAAAACCTACATAAATTTATACATGTTTTCTTACACAAATAAAAGATTTATGACTTTTAAATGAGGCATACATTATATAAAATAAAATGAGGGACAACCTCTTTTGAATACATTCAAGCGCCTTTAGACCGCGCGCAGCGCATGAGCCGTTGGCTTGGCGGGACACATCTTTGGGTGGGGATCAACGGGAATATAATAACCGAATATATAAACAAATAAAGTAAATAAATAAATATGAAATTTAAATACTCAAATATTTATATTAAAATAAATATAGTTAAATATTAAATAAGTATTTTAACAGGTTAACATCAAGTTAATTACCGAAGATTTGAGTTACTTAGATAACTAATCTGGTTAATTATTGTCGACTTGTTTAATATTAACAAATTGGTATTGAACAACCTATTTGTTACACTAATGTTTTAATCGATGCAAACAAGAAAAAAAATTAACGTTTCGATTAAACCGACTTGGTCCAGGTTAGTTGAAGAGAATGTATAAACAACCGATTGCAATTAGCCTCATCAATTATCTCATCATTTCATTTACAAATTCTCAAATGAAAGAGTCGAAACCAAACTATATATTGTAACCGAAGAATTGTTAATTCGTTGTAATTGGCATTTAAACCACTTAATATCCTATCATTATGCCATTGTGCAAGCAACCATCTTCATATTTACATATTATCTTTAAAATTTAGAAACAGCAAACAAAACCATCGGCTTTCTCCTTGTACCACCACAATGTGTTGACCACAACACCTCCATATAATTTATCCTATGCATACTTGAAATACATCGCATCACCACCGTAGCAAACCTCTACTGAAGACTTCACCATGGCAGCCACCTTCCTGTGATCGTGCTCCTATACGGATCGCCAAAAGACATTGAACAACCACGAGTATTGAAGCCAATTGAAGCGGTTCAACTCATAATCCTTTGTCATTGTTCGATTGTTATTTTCGGTGCTGAATAATCCTTCTACTACTGTTAAGGTAAGCTTTTATGTCACATCGGAATTAAATATTTTTCAAGTAATATGCATATCAAGTTTATCGGAAGTTGGTGCGATTATACTCGGTTTCAAATCATTATACACAATAAACTCCCTTCACAAATTTTATTGGATGGTAGTTGATTATGGATCTGGGAATTTAGTTTCTATATTACGTTTGGAGAAATGAGTATATAGAAACATATAAACATAATTGGGTTGCCAAAAAGAAATCTAAAAACTTGCTGTAAATCTCGAATTCATTGAAGAAGAAGGAGGCCAGAATGTTTAAAGTTACATATTAATATAGTTATAAAATTAACAATTGTGATTCTAGCTTATTGGTTAGAAATTGGAACTTTGGTAAAAGGGTCATTGTTTCAATTCCTTTCAAAAACAATTTTCTTTTTGTTGTCTTTCATGTGAACCAAAATGTACAAAAGAAAATATGATCAAACGATTAAATTTTAAAATGTCGAAAACACAAATTATTATTAACCGCGTACGTATAGAGATGAAATCCGTTAAACTAATCTGAAATTTAAACCAAAAACACAGATTTCTAAATTGCAAGGATTTGGATTACTCGCTTATTTTCTGATTATTTGCTAAGGCCCGCGTACGAATTTTATACCTTTAACTTATAGTATATTTGTCTTGTCTCGTTTCGGTATGGATTCTGTTATTTAAATCTTAGTAATTCTGTTTCTGTAACCATTTAATTTCTGTTTCTATATTGCCACGATATGATATCGCGTTTCCCTGCTTCGTTTAAAATGCAATAGATCTATATTATTGTACTCATTATTGCATAATCTGATTATGACATAACTTAGTATTTTAACTACCCTACTGAACCTACTGAATTTACTGAACTTGTGATCTATTACCCGAGCATACCCCTACATGTAAGGATGACTACAGGCCCTTCATGGCGGCAACCATGACGTGGAACCACCCGTGGCAGTTAGTTGAGTTCACGTCGTCTCTATTTAGTACTCTGATAGTACACTTATGCACCTACTGAATTATGGAGAGGCGTATGGACTAGTCCTAGGATAATTTTTAACTGTAATTTCTGATTTCTGGGGGATAGTGACGTGTATGCCAACACTAACGATATCATGTGTCTGGTAATCGGGAGTAGCTACCCGTGAACCTTACACTTTTATATGTACAGTCGGCTCGTGGTATATTCTGGGATTTCCCACTATTTCTGACTTACATTATAACCTATTTTGTTTTTTTAAATGTTATATTTTATTCAAGTCAGACCACTGTTTACTGTTTTGTATACGTATCTGGTATATGTATCTGATTTTTATTCTCATTACCTTCACCACCTTCTGACTTAATTACTGTTGTTTATCCGTTACTGAGCATTCTTTGGATCAGCCGTATTTGTTTTTGTGTTGTTTATATGTATTGTTTAGGTAATCCAGGAAATCAGACTGGGAATTGAGGAACGAGAGACAAGAGATTATCAAGGATTTATTTTACAAATAATGTAATAAACTTTATTATAAGACTTTGATTTATGTTTTTGGGGTGACTTATGTAAGACTTTTTATTACATTTTTATATATTTTGGATTGTTGCATTAATTCTGATCTCCGTATAAGTGACACGTCAGCCCTAATCAGGTTGGGGTGTTACAGGGAACACCGCCCCTCCTCTAGCGGTGACCATTTTGGCATTTGAACGGTGCTCGCTCCCGGTTTTTCTTCCTATTTTGCCATTGGTGGATTAGATCCACTTGGGACCCATTGTGGGGTTTAAAGTGGGGTGATGTGGCACAATGAGTAAGTTTTTTTAGTGGAGTGACCACTATTAGGTTTTAAAGTTTTCAATGAGGTGCTGATGTGACAGAAAATTTCAATAGGAAAGGATTTCAGTGGAATGAAAGATGTTGATAGTCTTATGAAATCTTAATTGACCACATTTTTTTTCCTTTTTACAAGTGACATTGTGTTGGAGAAATTCTTCAATAATTGCTTGGAAATCTATCGGATCGTGATTGAAATCACTATTCGAAATCAATATTTCTTCCTTTTCGAGTTCAAGAAACTTGATTTTGGTATAATCCAATAGAGAGAAAATATATGATCAGTGTCGAAGCACCAACCAAAAATAAGAGTTGAACACTCCAATCCTACTACCCAAATTAGCTAGGGAAGTCGGTATCGATCCACGAAAAGTCAAGTGAAAACTACTTTCACAAACAATTTAATAAACTAATTGGAATTAAAAGTAAACTTGAAAAGGTTGAGTTTAGGTTTTGAATAGAAAACAATTAACTTGAACTAAAAACAAAAGAGTTGAAACAAAAGAGTTGTAAACAATAAATGGAAAAGTTGATCACTCTGGGTTTCAAATTAGTGAGACGATTAGGTTTGCATTAACTTGTTACTTGGGAATCACATAGACATGATTCAAGCTTAAATTGATAAACAATGATTTTGAAAACAAAGCAATGATCTTGTTGACAACCGATAACTAGACCGATGTTGGTGACTTGATTAATTACTTGTTCTACAAAAACAATGATTTCTACAAGACCTTAAAACCCAATTCCGTTAATTACCCATTCAATCATACAATGAATGAAAATAAATTTGAACTTGGAATTGCAAAGTAAATCAGAAATTGTAATCGTTCAACAATCAAGCAATATTGAATTCATAAATCTAAGAAAAACGAATTCAACACCAATGTTTAACAAATCAAATAACAAACCTAACTATCAAACCTAATTCTCCACCCAGAGACGATCACAATCGGATTAGCTGGACATCACCAAACTTGAATCTTCACAATCGTTGAACATTTAGATGATTGGATTTTTGTTTATACGAATCAGAATGATCTTGGATCGATTTGGAGAAGTTGGAATGCCAAAAAATGCTCTTTTCTTGCCCAGAAATTTGTCCAAAAAGTGCCTCTAACGAAATGTCGCACCCCGGCCCTCCCGTCCCGAACGGGGGCGCGACGGCTGGCTGATCTTGCAGGATCACAGTCTCCGGTCACACAGTGTTGCGAGACCTAAATGTCTGGTTTCATACGTACATCAAATAATATGGATAAAACAGTTTATTAAAATCAGAGATTGCAGAAATAAAGTTGATAAAATCAAACATATACAGTTGAAAAGTTGCGGAAACGTTAACTAAAAGTTTTCAAAACAACATATGTTTAATGTTTGCGGAAGCGTTTAAAGATATTCAATATTACATAACATATCAAAATGATAAGTGTTTCTAAAACGTCCTAAGACACTAAAGCTGATGCATGGGACTCCATCCTAGCATCCTATCCTCGAGTGCGTGCCTTAGTTACCTGAGAAAACATGCGGTAAAAGGGTCAAAACAATGGTTGGTGAGAGCACAGGTTTTTCATAGGCAATAAACATTCAATGTTTAAAGTAATAGTTGTGATTTACATATCATTACAATGCAGCAACGTTGTCGCATGTTCAATTCCTTCTGCTCGAATATGTGTTGGAGACTCTTATGATCAGTGTATATCGTACACTTTGTACCGTACAGGTAGTGTCTCCAGATCTTGAGTGCAAATACCACGGCTCCAAGTTCCAAGTCGTGGGTGGTATAGTTTTTCTCGTGGACTTTCAATTGTCGAGAAGCATATGCGATCACCTTCTCTCGTTGCATCAGCACGCAGCCGAGTCCCTGCATTGAGGCATCGCAGTATACTACGAAGTCGTCCGTTCCATCAGGAAGAGATAAGATAGGTGCACTACAGAGCTTCTGCTTGAGAAGTTGGAATGCAGATTCTTGTTTGTCAGTCCAGAGATATTTCTTGTCCTTGTGGGTGAGAGCTGTGAGTGGTTGGGCTATCTTTGAAAATCCTTCGATAAATCGTCGATAATAGCCTGCCAAGCCTAGGAACTGTCGCACCTCAGTTGGGGTCTTTGGTGCTTCCCAGTTCTTGATCGCCTCTATCTTAGATTTATCCACATGAATACCTTGTTCATAACATGACCCAAGAATTGGACTTCTCGAATCCAGAAGTCGCGTTTTGAGGGTTTAGCGTACAGCTTCTCTTGTCGTAGCAATTCAAGAGCCAATTGAAGATGCTCTTTGTGTTCTTCCTGGGTTTTGGAGTAGATGAGAATATCATCTATGAAGACAATGATGAACTTGTCGAGGTATGGTTTGCACACTCTATTCATGAAGTCCATGAATACTGCAGGTGTATTAGTTAGCCCAAATGGCATGACCAAAAACTCATAATGGCCATATCGCGTGCGAAAAGCAGTCTTGGGGATATCTTCCTTCTGAATCCGTAGCTGATGATACCCAGATCGCAGATCGATCTTAGAGTAGTAACTCGATCCTTGCAGTTGATCGAACAGATCGTCGATGCGAGGTAAGGGGTAACGGTTCTTGATTGTCACCTTGTTTAATTCTCGATAGTCGATGCACATACGGAACGTGCCATCCTTCTTCTTCACAAACAAGACCGGAGCTCCCCAGGGTGAGAAACTTGGTCTAATGAAACCTTTGTCCAGCAACTCCTGGAGTTTATTGGACAGTTTCTGCATCTCCGAAGGTGCAAGTCGATAAGGTGCTCGTGCAACAGACGCTGCTCCCGGTGCAAGGTCTATGCGGAACTCCACTTGTCGAGGTGGTGGTAGTCCTGGTAGATCCTCAGGGAATACGTCGGGATAGTCGCATATGACTGGGATGTCTTCTATTTTCTTCTCCCCTTCGGTCTTGTCGGTGATAAGTGCCAGAATGGCTGTGTATCCCTTTCGTAAACATTTGTGAGCTTTCATGCACGAGATGATGTTTAGAGGAGTGTCGCTCCTTTCGCCTTTGATGGTCAAAGTTTCTCCACTAGGGAGAGGTACGCGCACAACCTTGTCGTGGCAAATTATTTCGGCTTGGTTTTCCGACAACCAATCCATGCCCACTACAACATCAAAGCAGCCTAGTGTAACTGGCATGAGGTCAATCTTAAATTTATGGCCTGCTAGCTCTAATGTGCATTCTCTCAAAATGTGCTTAGTTGCAATTAATTTACCATCGGCTAGCTCTACTGTGTACTCGACCTCTAAGGGTGTTGGGGTTATGGCAAGTATCTCACTAAAATCCTTAGATATAAAGCTTTTCTCAGCTCCAGTATCAAACAACACAGAAGCATAATTATCGTTTAAGAGATACGTACCAGTTGCAAGGTTGGGATCGTTTCTGGCTTCTTTTGCCCCGATCACAAAGGCTCGTCCCTTCGGACCGTTGTTGTTCCCGTTATTGTTGTTCTTCAAGTGCGGGCAATCCCTCTTGAAGTGCCCCGGTTTTCCACATTCGAAGCAGCCCTTCGGTGCTTCAAGTTGTTGTTGTTGTGGCTGTGGGGTCTTTGCCAGCAACTCACCCCTGCAGTCTTTGGCGAGGTGTCCCCCCTTGCCACACCGTTGGCATCGGATAGAGCCACACAGTCCCAAGACATGATGTAAGTTGCACTTGTGGCATTTGGGATGTTTTCCAGCATAGCCTCCTTGGTTCTGGGTGGTTAGGATAGGTGGTGCGTATGCCTGAGACGAACCAAGCTTACGTTGTTGTGGTGGTGGTTGGAGAGTGGAAGTCTTGCTCAGGGTGTCATCCCATTTGCGTTTGTTCTTGTCATTGGTTGTGGTTACAGCACCACGTGGTGGTAAAAGTCCTTGTGCGACAGCTGAATCGGTGAGCTTGTGGGTAAGTCGCACGGCTTGTTGCATGGTGATGGGGTCAGCAGAGAGTACCATACCCTGAATTTGAGGTGGTAGTCCCTCAATATACTTCTCTATGTATTTGAAAGGTGGGTTGCCATTTCCGGGCACATGTTTGCCAGCTCATACGACCGGGCAGTGTATGCCTCAACCTCGGAACCAATCATCTTGTGATTCCAGAACTCAGTTTCCAGTTTCTGTACTTCACCGCGAGGACAGTATTCGCGGTTCAGCATCCTCTTAAAGTCATCCCAAGGTAGAGCGTTGGCTGTGTCGAGCCCTAGGTTCTGGACGTTGGCATTCCACCAAGTGAGGGCAGCTCCCTCGAATGTCCCTGCAGCGAACTTGACTCGGTCTTCGTTACTGCAGTTACTCATAGCAAAGGCCGATTCTGCCTTTTCAATCCAACGTAACAGTCCGACGGCACCCTCTATGCCGCTGAAAGAGTGGGGTTTGCAATCCAGAAACATCTTGAATGTGCAGAGAGGTGGGTTGGGGTTTGCTCCTGGGATATGCAAAGAATAAAGTTGGATTCAGTATCGGGTAAACGTGTTGAACTAGAAATGAGTGATTGTGATGCAAGGTGAATATGAGAGAAGACTCATCACCTTGGTTCAGCGGGTATTGATTACGGGTATCTTCCCGTGCAGCAAGCGCCTCTTCAACTCGTTCGTTGATGAGTGCGTTCAGTTCAGCTGGCGTCAAGCTGATGTTTCCACGTCCCCCAGCATTTCTGCGTCCTCCACGTCTTCCAGCCATGATTTTCATAGCGAGAATAAGTGTTAGTGTTTGTCTAATGACTAATGTAGTGTGTGTGGTAGGTACTGTAAAGAATCATGCAGAGCTATCGGCTCCTCTCCGTCATGTGCAATCACATGCGGTGACGATGATGACGCCATGCGTAATGAGTGTGTGTACAATCATGTATGCAAGTATCACAATACTAAGCACTAAGTGTCGTGTGGAGACTGGTGGTTATAGACTAAGTTCGCTACATGCAAACCTAATTCGCAATAACCGGAGTCTCTGATACCAATCTGTCGCACCCCGGCCCTCCCGTCCCGAACGGGGGCGCGACGGCTGGCTGATCTTGCAGGATCGCAGTCTCCGGTCACACAGTGTTGCGAGACCTAAATGTCTGGTTTCATACGTACATCCAATAATATGGATAAAACAGTTTATTAAAATCAGAGATTGCGGAAATAAAGTTGATAAAATCAAACAGATACAGTTGAAAAGTTGCGGAAACGTTAACTAAAAGTTTTCAAAACAACATATGTTTAATGTTTGCGGAAGCATTTAAAGATATTCAATATTACATAACATATCAAAATGATAAGTGTTTCTCAAACTTCGTAAGACACTAAAGCTGATGCATGGGACTCCATCCTAGCATCATATCCTCGAGTGCGTGCCTTAGTTACCTGAGAAAACATGCGGTAAAAGGGTCAACACAATGGTTGGTGAGAGCACAGGTTTTTCATAAGCAATAAACATCCAATGTTTAAAGTAACAGTTGTGATTTACATATCATTACAATGCAGTATCGATTGATAGCTAGTCAATACAATTATATTATATGCGGGGTCGTACCGAAGCTGACAGTTGTGCCTCCTGCCATGTCCATCACAAGACAATGGCAAAGTGTTGGTCAATATTGCACCCATTCCGACCTACAGTCGGGTTGGCCTCCAAGGCGCGATGGGTGGGGCTTGTCAGGCCCAAATAGTACTATTCAAGATTACCACGCTAGGCGCTACGCGCTACTAACGGTTCATGGAGTATCGCGAGGACTTTTAGTTGTGATGTGGTCCACACATATACATATAGTGATAAAGCATGTCCATATGCAAATAAAATGAGTTGTTGTTCATATAAAATTTAGCATGCAATGTTTTCTCCCCCAAAGGTAGAAAAGTAAAAAGGGGCCATGAACTCACCTGTTAAGCAGTTCCGGTGTAATTGTGTGTTTGCTACCTGCGAGTGCTAGCAGTCCTGCTAGTAAGCACCTATAACCATATAGGTGTGAGTATGTGTTTTGTGGTGTGTTGTATCCCATACAACTCCAAGTGTCGGTGTGCTCAACCGAGTGTGTGTGTGTTGACTAGTGAGACTCGATGAATCGTTGGTGACACGATTGTTGTGTTTATGTGCCTTAATACAATAAGACACCAGAATTCATCCTATGACTCTAATCGCACGAGTTACCATTTTTAGAAAGTTTCCGATTTAGGAAAGTGTGGTTATGAAATCCCATTTCATAAAGTTAATACTTCTAATATGTTTATAAAACACATTTAAACCCTTAAAACATGTCGTTTGCGCATAAATCACCATTTATGCCATTTTGCCCAAATAAGGTTTCCTAAAATAGTAAGTTCTAATTTAAAAGCTCGTTTTCACAAATCAAAGTTTCCAATATGCTTAAAAATCATTTTTAAGCATATTCCAATACTCAAAGT
Source organism: Mikania micrantha (assembly GCA_009363875.1). Taxonomy (NCBI): domain Eukaryota; kingdom Viridiplantae; phylum Streptophyta; class Magnoliopsida; order Asterales; family Asteraceae; genus Mikania; species Mikania micrantha. The sequence continues at coordinate 74,190,430 of CM018681.1, read as the reverse complement.
TCAACAAAACGTCTTAAAACATCAAAAGCCCTCTTTTGATTTTTAAAAGTTTCCATATTTAGAAAGTTTATACAAAACCATGTTTTGACAAAATCAAACATCCAAATGTGTTTCTAAACGCTCCAATATACATTTGATCACATCTAGGCATGTCTAACATATCTAGATCATCACAAATCCAAGACTTGCACATAAAAGTTTCCTTTTACGGCAAGTTTGCCCAAAATCATTACTCAATCAACCAATAACTCAAATCTAACATTTCTAAACACCAAAATCAGTAAATCTACAACAAATACACATCAAATCACCAACAACTTCGAGCACAATAACTAAATGGAGTTGCATGTGGGCTATTACCCATTGCATGTTTGATCTAACCATAGATAAGTATAGGAAACTATCTTAGAAGCTCTTAGATGGATGGATTTGGTCTGGACAGAAGCTACAAGTGGCTAATGAAGGTCTTCTTGCTTGTGGGTGGCTTCCAAGGCTTCTTCCTCAAGCTCCAATGATCAAAGAACACTTCAAGTTGCAAGGAAAGGCTTTGCTAGTGATTCCAGATGGTTTGGGAGTGGATTCCAGTGGGTTTCACTTGATTTTGAGTGGAATTGCTCGGTGGGGTGCAAAGGAAACCGAACAAATGAATTGGGGGTGGTTTAAATAAAAATTTTGATCTGCATGGCCTTCGCGTACCGCGAAGGCCGATCAAAAATGTTTATCGCGTACCGCGATGGGATTCGGGAGTCTCGACTCCCGGTTTTCTTCGCGTGCCGCGAAGCCTTTCGCCAAGGGACCGTCGCGTACCGCGATGGGTCCATTTTCTTGTTTTTTTTGATTTCGATGGTTCGATTTCGCTCGTACTCGATTCCTAACGCTTATCCTAAACATCTAATGCATGTTTAGCACATAATCATATAACAACACATAAGTTTGATTGATCACCAACGTTCGTGAGACTCGTGTGTGTGTTTCGATAATTCCTCGAATTATCTTCGATAGTTTGTGTTCGTGTCATACAGAGTGTTTGCACGCTTGATTAATCCTAATCAACGTGTAATGCACAATTCAATAATTCCCTGAATTATTGTTTTATGTTAGTGTTGTGTTTGCCACACTTGGCTTCCAAAACCAATGTGCAATGTACGATTCGATAGTTCCTCGAACTATCGTTTCGCAGTTGTGTGTGTTTGACTCATCTAATTAGACATAATTAAATGAAATGTAACAAATATGAATGTGAAATGTAAGGAGTGTAAGAGTCGCAATTTACCTGAAATTGCCGGGTGTCACAGCAGCCGGGTGTCACAACAACCCTAGGATTAGGGTTTAAATATTGTCAAGATAAGGCAAAAATCTCACTTTCCCGCCCGTCGGTGTATGATATGCCGGGACCGGGCGTATCATACGCCCAGAAAAGTACACTACGCTCACAATTTTCTACCAACGCTGGAATTTGGGCGTATCAAACGCCCAGTCTGACTTCACCAGCAGATTCGTTTCGTCGATAAACTCAATTTTCATATTTTATGGGCATCGTAACTCGTCTCCTAGCCCGAGATATGCCTATTCGAAGTTTTGAGTTGCCGAGCTTCATTTAATTGCCCTTTGACTTCTCTTCTACTCACCTAACCAGCTCTTGTACGTATCATTAGTCTCTTAATACCTGAAAATCATAAGCACACTCAAAGTAAACGTGTTTCATATCAAGAGCCTATAAAATCATGCAATCAACACCTAAACAACACCAACAATCACCACGTGATCAATATGCAATACGAATTTCAATTTTTTTTCTTGCTTGCGAGTTCGTTTTTCCTGTTAAACACCAACCAACCGCATGACAGTTATTGGCATTGGTTTTGGGGGGTAAAATTAGCGGGTCAAATCTCGTTTTCCTACCCCTTGGATCCCGCAAGGGGGCACATCCCCTTTGACCCCCGCACTTAGTCTGGAGCTCATAAAATATTAATTAAGTGTGCACACTCCATACCTCAAACTTTTTAATATTTTTTTACATCCAATTAAACTAAAATATACAACACATTGTTCTCATATAAATAATCCATTAGATAAACCCTAATCCTCTTTCAAAAACAATGACACGCAGCCAGAAACATAAACCCAAATACTCTTGCAAAACCCTCACGCTCAACATAAATCTCGGAAAGTGTGGGTACCGGTGAAGCCATTTATGTCTTGGGAATTTTTTCCATGAAAGCGGAAATTTTTTATCGTAATATAATAAATTTTTTTATCTTATGTTTGGATCGAGTCATGTAAAAAAAGACATTTAAACTAAATTTTATATGAAAAAAACATGATAAAAATACAATACATTTAAAATTGTTTCTTTAAGAGGTTTCGTTTTTTTATATCTGTCCAAAACAATATTTAGAGGGACCTTTCTAACTAACTCTATTCTACAAAACAAATACAACTATGGGTTAAATTTTCATCATCAAACTGATTATCTAAATCTGACTTCAATTATTATTTTAATAGATTATTAAAATCAATAATGAAGTTGTTTAAAATAGGCTAATGGTGATTTAACATATTAAATTTAATATTGAATTTGGTTTTAAATTAGGTTTAAAATATTAGTCTAGCCTTTTTAAACTTAATTTTATCAACTAATATTCAAAAAATACAAATAAAAGTAGGAAGATTACAAATTTTATTAGAGATGATTAAAATTTTAATATATATAAACTACTAAATTTTTTTTAAGTACCCTAAGTCCCCAATTGGGTACGCTACTAGGTCAAGCTATTGTATGATTAGTGCCCTAAGTCCTCAATTGGGTACACTACTTGGCGACTATTGTATAAACCGGGAACCGGTGGATGAACCGATCCGGTTAGGGGTTCTGAGCCGTTTTGGGTGAACCGGCCGGTCGAACCGGCGAACCGGTGGTCGGATCGGTGGTTGAACCGTTTTTTTTAAATATTTTTTTTACTTTTTTTATTATATATATATATATATATATATATATATATATATATATATCACCCGGTTCTTAAATCCGGTTGAACCTCTGACCAGTAAGGAAAACGGTTCGACGTCCGATACGGTTCTGAAAACATTGGTAAATACGGAGCTTTATCCTTGTTCAAGAAAATAATTTGGCCATATATTTTTAAAATTTTGAAGCATTATCAAAATAATCTTAATTTGAAAATGAAAAAAGTATGATTCAAAAGATCGAGGAAGCTCCAAATAAAAAATTAAAGTATGCCGGTTTTTCATTTGCATTAGAAATTCTATTACAAAATTGCAATGTTTTCATAATCAGACCGAATGTCGAACCGGTCTTCTTACTGGTCAGAGGTCCGACCGGTCGGATCGGATGATTTTATAAACATTTTATAAATATATATATATATATATAATCAAAAAAAATAAAAAAAAAAACCAGTTCAACCACCGGTTCGACCAATGGTTTTCCGGTCCGACCACCAGTTCGCCGGTTCGACCGGCCGGTTCACCCAAAACTCCTAACTGGACCGGTCCGACCGGGCGGTCCGGTTTTCAAAACATTGCAAAATTGTAAATGGTATCTCTCGATCCGGTTATAATTAAGGGTACATAAATGTCCACGTGGATAAGCTCCTAGCCACTATTCTAGTTTGTAGATTTGATTGCAACCAGTAGCTAGCAACCCTGTGAATTTACCAAAGTTTTTTCAAAACTATTATAGTTTTAGGATATATGCTTATCCTTGAGTGTTTTGGTTGTTTTCTAGATGAACTACTTTTCATAATGATGCTCCAAGGTGCCACTTCTTTCAAAATACGGGTGGGTTAATTTTATAAATGTGGTTTCATGTTGTTTTTCTGTCTTCTAGGTCGTGTTTGCCCGCATTTAGCAAAGTGCATTCCTTGTATTAACAGTCTACCTAGTTATCTTAACGAAAAACAAGATAAATGAGTTGAAAACAATATAAATAAGTTGGTTTGAGTAAACAATTATTGTATCTTGCATTGAAAGTAATGCATCATAACATAAAACGGGTTGAGATGCGTAACACGTCAACACAATACGAGTCAAGATGATTAACCTAGAACTATGATAACGCAAAAAAACTATTTGTTTACTACACAAACTATTTTAACTTGTACTAAATTGATGTTTTTTTTAAACGACTCATTTAAACCCAAACTGTTTTTCCTTAAAACTCATGCTGACTCACATCTATGCTAACCAATCATATTTTGACTCATTACCAGACCCGACCCGTCTTTTTTGAGACTAAATTAAGCGAATGTTCCATCACAAAATCGTGTTGTGGTTTCTCTCAATATTGGGTCTAGTTACTCGTAACTTTTCTTTTTCTTATTCTTTTTTTTTCTGCAATATGTTACATATTTATACTACTATATATATATATAATACATATAGTAAAACAAACAAAGCTTTAAGAGCAATAAACTAAATGGTTTTCTTTTACTTTTTATTTTGTCCCACATTGATGCATGTAAAAAATAAAGTGTCATATAATACCTACAAAAGAAAACTCTTTCAAATAAAATAAATTACTTTTTCACACTTTTACCATGTCATATTTGGCATTTTAAATTATGAATTTTATCATAATAATTTTTTTAGTTAAAAGAGTCGATTTGACAAAAATTAGATGGTTTAAACTTTTTACGAGTCAAAATCATTAGTCTAATTGTTTTGTTTTCCGCTGCATTGCGCAGGCATCTTATATATAATGTTAATATCCGTCTAGTAAATAAGTCGAATAAAATAGTATTTAATAGTAGTATATATTTAAAAGTGTAAAATTAAATTCGAAGCAAGATACTATTATAATAACGCATAATTAGATAATTTAAGCAATAAAACAATAATATTATTTTTTAAACTTATTTTTAAAAGTTTTTTTTTCCAAATTTTTCGTTGTAAAATATTGTTTTTTCTATAAAAATGTATGTTTATAATAAATATTATGTTATTTAAAAACTTAGGTTTTTAATTTTTCAAAAAAAAAAATTCCAAATATTTATGAAACCATAGTTTTTTAAAGTAAAAAAATAGTTCTCATTTTTAAAAACATTGGTTGTTTTAAAAAATATCCAAATTTTTGGTTTTTCTAAAAAGTAAGTTTTTTAATAAAAAGATCTATTCTTAATACTTTAACAATTCTATTTTTTAGTCTGTAACATAAGAAAGAAGTATCAAAATTAGTATAAATGTATTCTAGTTTAATTAACTCTTATTTTTTTACTGCAAAGATTTTTACATGAATTTATAACTTTTTTTAGCAGCCAACTAATCAACTGCCGGGTACTTCGTACGCGGCTTCTAATGGCTAAAGGATGCCCAAGCTGGTTATTAGTCCAGATGGACGAAACCCCTAGCTCATCAACCACCAATTCCTTAGAAAAACCCGACCCAAGTACCCACCCAAAGGCACGGCGGTGAAAAGTCGGTAAAACCGGGTGAGATCAAGAATCGAACCCAGGACTTGGGTCTTTTATCACTTCCCTCGTACCCTCATCTTACCACTAGGAGAAGAAATCATTGGTTTATAACTAATTGTTTATTTTGATTAAACTTATTTTTTCACTCAATAAATATATTCCTAAATCTACATAAATGTATAACTACAATGCTTCAATCCTTATATTTGTCTATTTGAGAGAGACATATTTTAATAACAAGAATGATATTTAAATCACTAATTAAATTAAGTGGTGATTTGGCAATATAATGCACACAATTAAATGTGAAAAATGATAGATAAGAAGAATATTGTGTTGTGGCCATGGCAAGAGAGAGAAAGGAAGAGTGAAAGATTGGACACACAAACATGAGATGCAACCACAGCCATAAGATTGGATGATAGGCTTATCTATCATCACCAATCTCATCCACTCTCCTTTCTAACACTCTAACCCCTTTACATACACCCCCCAATTCAACCCCTTCAACTCCAAACTAACAACACACCATGGCTTCTGCTGCCTTCACCATGACCAATTCTTCTCTCCAGGTAATTTTATTATTTTCAATTCTCACATACCATACATATATACATACATGCATATACACACACATATACATACATTTTCTTATATATGTATATGTATATATATTGTAGGTTAATGGTAAAGGGCTTTCTGAGTTTTCTGGACTTCGTAGCTCATCTGCATCTCTTCCTTTTGGAAGGAAAGGTTCAGATGATTTGGTGTCTTTGGTTGCCTTCCAAACCTCTTTTGTAAGTGCATCAATTTTCATCAATCATTAAACATTGAATGTTAGTTTAGATAATGAAATATTGTTTGGACATCCGTTTGATAATAGTTAGACTATGTGTTATACATACATTAGAAGCTAACATCTCTTTTACTAGCATTAGATGCAATAAGGTATGGATCTTTACAAATAGTTATGCTATAACAAATAATCATGATTTCTTTAGAATGATTGATTGATTTGTGGTATAAGTAACGATAAATCGATCTTAGTTACCAACCGTCAGAATAACTGAAGTTCGTACGACACGAACCTCCGTCGTTAAAAAAATAAATAAATAACAAGGAGTGTGACAAAAACAACTGCCCACATTAGAGCTAGATACTCTAAGGGGCTAAGTCTTAATGATTATTAAGATGTAACCTTTGATTGGTTTATAGTTTTTAATGATTAAGATGTAACTTTAACTTTGAATAGTTAAGATGCTATATTTTAATGTTACATCTTAACCATTTGGATTTAAATTTACATGTTAACAATTAAAAAAATATAAACCATTAAACGTGGTCTTTTAATGATTATTAAAAGGCATGCATGATAAACCATTTTTATTTTTTTTTAATTTTAATGTATTTTAATTATTATTTTCAAACAATTAATATAGTTTTTAATTTATTTATAAAAAAATGTCTGTCCATATAATTGGTAATACAATTTAAGAAACTAACAAATATTTTTACAAAAATATTTTTAATGTATTTTAATTATTATTATTTTTAAACAATTAATATTATTTTTTAATTTATTTATCATAAAAAATGTCAATCCAAATAAATGTTAAAACCATTTAAAAAAATAAAAACGTTGTTTCTAATTAAAACATTTAAATGCATTTTACTTATTACAATCAATTATGATCAATGGCTGAAATTGAGTTTTATTTATTTATTTTTGAATGATATATATTTATATAGACAAAAGATCATTTAAAAACTCATTTAAGTTGATAAAACATATGAAAACTCGATGTAAAATTTGATTATTTTTCTTTTTTTTTTATTGGTATTTAGGTATACTATATAGGTTATTATAATAAAATAAAAAAAATATAAGCATTTGTTACACATATGTAACAGAATGACGTTTTTATATTCTATAACAGTAAAAACCAACGTAATACATCTATAAACACATGTCACTTATATATATATATATATATATATATATATTATTTTAGATTTTATAACCACATATATTATATACCTAAACATAAAAAAATTAAATGTTATACTAGATTTTCATGAGTTTTGTTAAAATAGTATGTTTTCAATTTATCTTTGTGTGTGTATGAACACATATATATTGCAAATCCTATACTTCTTTTTGAACGGCTTGGTACGACGACACCCAAGACGCGATTTCAACCGTTCCACGGATTTGATGCTCTGTGGCATACGCCCCAGCCCACCCCAGGAAGAACCTCACAACTGGGTAAACCACCTGACCTCCTCAGCAAATATGATTCGGTCCGGATTCGAACCCAAGACCTCTTAATAGAGAAGTTAGGGAGGGTACCATTATGTTAGAAACCTTTGGTTGCAAATCCTTTACTAAAGTATAAACTTACCAAACTTTTCAATAAGTAATCAAAATCTTTGTTTTTTTTATGTCATTTTTGTATATGTATAATATTTTAGTTTTTTTATATATATATATATATATATGTAAATTCACATGTGTTAAAAAATTGAAATGTGATCTTTGTAACTAACACATTTGTAAGTTTGTTACTACAAAACCTATAATTTAGATGCGTAAAGTAGGATTTTCGTCAATTTTATTTGTCAAAAATCACATTCTAGTCTAAGGTTTCTTTTAATTGTTTTAGCCTATTAAAAAAACTAGCGAGAATAAACTGTGAAATTCTTTATGAATTCAAATTACCCAAATAAAAGTCGAACTAAGTCTAAAATTTTAATATAACCGATTGAACATTTTTTTCTTTATTAAAACACATGGTTTAATAAAAATTATGTGGTTTATTTAATTTACATATATATGACTTTAAACTAATGTAGCGAAGCTATGTTTGGCAAACAGGTTGGTTCAGGCAAAGGTTGTAAAGGACCAGTGGAAGCAAAGCTAAAGGTGGCCATCAATGGGTTCGGTCGCATCGGAAGGAACTTCTTGAGGTGTTGGCACGGCAGGAAGGATTCCCCTCTCGATGTCATCGCAATCAACGACACCGGAGGTGTCAAACAAGCTTCCCACCTTCTCAAATACGACTCCACTCTTGGCATCTTTGACGCTGATGTCAAACCCTCCGGTGACAGCGCTATTTCCGTCGATGGCAAGATCATCAAAGTCGTCTCCGACCGCAACCCCTCCAACCTCCCGTGGGGGTATGTACGATCCATATATCCGTTCTTCTTTCATTTCTTTTAGGGTGTAGTTGATCCTACACCGTCGAAAAAGTCAAACAACCGTTTATTTAGTAGTTTGAGTTTTGCAACATTTGACTTTTAACTATCTAACTTTTTCAATGGAAAATATATAACTAACATGTAAATCATTGAAAAAGCCAAAAAAGAAACATGGTTAAGTTTTCCGGCTGAAATTTAGCTGGGTATAGCCAGCACACAAAACCGACCAATTAAAACAAGCAAAGTGTATTTGCTAGCTAAGATTAGACCATCTAGTTTTAGTCGGCAAGTACACATGTTTTGTTTTGTTTTATTAGTTTTGTGGGCTGGCTAGATTTTAACCGTGGTGTTCGGGAGAATGGCTAAATTTTATTCGGCTTAGCTTACATGGCATTTCCTAGTTGGTTGTCTTTGTAACCAGATATGCTATATTTTGTTTTTCAAGCCAGCCATGTCTAGTCGATTTGAGGTACTTGTAATGTTTTGATTGGTTGGTACTTGGTATAATATAAGAGAAACTCAAAAGTCAAGTTTATTGACTTCTTGGATGGTCAAATGTTTATTATGAAGCGATATGACTTCATGTTTTTCCCATTTTTTTCAATATTTAAAAAGGTTAAACAATCATTTGAAAACAATCAAACAAACTTTTATTAAGTTTGAAAAAAGTCAAAGATTAGTTATATTCAACTATGAACTGTCAGAGATTTTTAAATCCAAACCAGTTGGTTGGATCTGGTTTCGGCCACTCAGGCAGTTCGCTTTTGGGCAAACCAGCTTTTTAGCTATATAATATTTGGATCTTTTTTTCTATATTTTTAATATATATTTGCATAATATTTATGATGTTAACTGGTTTCTTAAATTCGGCCTCACCGATGAGCACTAAAGACACTGGTTTAAACCTCGTTTTAAAAACATTCCATAAGAATATAACAACTCCGGTTTCCTAGGTCCAGTCCAGTTTTAAAAAATTGCATAAGAATGACACCTCCTTTTAGTTTAAGTGTTGGTGAGTGAATTGAAATCTAGTTGTGCTCAATGTTACTAAACGAGTCACATGGTCTGTTTAAAATATTAATTATTAGACATGAATGAGCAAATGCAGGGAAATGGGGATTGATTTGGTGATCGAAGGCACCGGAGTGTTTGTCGACAGAGATGGCGCCGGGAAGCATATTCAGGCAGGTGCGAAGAAGGTTCTGATCACTGCTCCCGGAAAAGGTGACATTCCGACTTACGTCGTTGGTGTCAATGCCGATCTATACAACCATTCTGAGGCCATCATCAGCAACGCCTCCTGCACCACCAACTGCCTCGCTCCATTTGTCAAAGTCATCGACCAAAAATTCGGTAATCATCATCTCATCCTTCAATTAATTAAACCTATGTTCAAACATATTATGATTTAGTAAGGGAAAATCCCTAAAATCTTACTTTGACCAACAATTTACCCTAAAATGTCCATTTAAAAATCTACTGTCAAGCCATTTGCGGACGCCTATACAACCACCATATAAAAGTTGACACGTGTGTTATATAGGCGTTGCCGCCCGTATAATCTGATTCCCGCCTGTAAGTTCTCAAATTTTGTCCCGGGTTACAGACGTCCGCCCGTTTATTGTGACCACCTATTAAGGAAATGGTACTATACAGGTGCCCTCATGTACAAGTTTTTTACCACGCCTATATAACATACATGTCAACTTTTAAATGATGGTTTGTATAGGCACTCGGCACCCGCCTATGTACACACGGGCGCCGCGGATCAATTCCAACGAGCCTTTTAAAGTAATACTTTTTGTAATCGACTCTATAGCTTCTCCACCGTCTTTGTCCGCTGATGTAATGGGCATGCTCCTAAATCCTTGCATTCCTGTCAACGCATTAGTCTTTCCAATTGTCTGGTCCGTACTCTGGTAGTAGGACTGGCATAGAAGGTCCTCCTGTCATGTAGGTCAGTCCCAGTTCTCCCGGATCCTTTTCAGGGCGAAGGATCTGACATTAGTAAGTCAAATAAGTATATTTGGTAAAAAAAATATAGTCAAATGGGTATTTTGGAGATTTTCCCTATGTATTTATCTTAGTATGTGTGTGTCCGCTATAGGCAAAGTAAAATTCACCAATTATAGCGTTATTTTACTTATTTTGTGAAAAATAATGTTAAAAACATCGGGATAATTAACTTCAAACGATAACTTTGATTCGGGGATTCATTCGGAACAGCCTCTATATTGCAACTGGGATAATATTAAGGTTTGTGTCCATCCTTTACTCACTAGACACTAATTAGAATATATTGTGTAAGTTTGTTTGAATGTTATCATAACAAAAGTAAAACCACTATGTGTATTTAACTATATACACGCTTACAACATGTATACATGCATGATATGATAGGAATCATCAAGGGAACAATGACCACCACTCACTCCTACACCGGAGACCAAAGGCTACTGGACGCCAGCCACCGCGACCTTAGACGCGCACGAGCTGCAGCACTCAACATTGTCCCAACATCAACCGGTGCAGCAAAAGCGGTCGCACTTGTCTTGCCATCACTCAAAGGGAAGCTCAACGGGATCGCACTCCGTGTGCCGACACCCAACGTCTCGGTCGTGGACCTGGTGGTTCAGGTTTCCAAGAAAACGTTTGCTGAGGAGGTTAACGCGGCGTTTAGAGAAGCAGCGGACAACGAGCTCAACGGTATTCTGTCGGTGTGTGATGAGCCACTTGTGTCCGTTGACTTTAGATGCAGTGACGTATCGTCAACGGTTGACTCGTCGTTGACTATGGTTATGGGAGATGATATGGTGAAGGTGATTGCATGGTATGACAATGAATGGGGTTACTCGCAGAGGGTGGTTGATTTGGCTGACATTGTTGCTCATAACTGGAAGTGAGGTTCGGTCATCAATCATTTAATTGCTACAATTTCTTCAAGTAATTGATTATTTTTGTTTGCAAATATTTATATATATTTTAATTATTATATATATGTAACGTAATCAGAGTTTGAAGTGTTTGGAACGATTATTCTAAAGCAAAATAAAGAGCTTTTCTTGCTAGTTCTTCAAAATATATATTATATTGAATCTAATGTAAGTGATTTGCATAGTAAATTAAAATCTAATTACTTACCAACCAAAGATGATATATAACTCAAGTTGATTTGCACCAAATAAAATATTACTCATAACAAACTATAAGCAACACATATATTCTTTTCATGGGGGCGAGATGAACTTTGTATAATAACTTTTTTTCTGTTTTTCCTCAGGTCGGGTTGAGTTAAATCGGGTCGAGTCATGTTAAAAACAAGAAACATAATAAAAATACAATAAAGATAGAGTTGTTATTTACGAGGTTTTGTTTCAGAAATCTATCCGAGACATCTAAGGGGGGCGATTGCAAAATATTAAGTGGGTCGGTTAGAATTTAAACATATATACACTACTGGAAAAAAAATTCAAGGAGGGTGGCTGCCCCCTGAGACTCAACATGGGAACGCCACTAACTATAAGTAAGTACGGTTTAAGAAAGGTAATATGGAGCAACATTTCCTCTATCTTGTAAGATAAAGTAGTTGCTCGCGTATAACATTAAAAAACCGTGGACTAAGTAGCATTATAGCACATAACACATAATTTGTAACGTAAACATGCAATGTGACACCGAGATCAATACAATAGCGAAGCAAACCGAACTAGAAATAATTACATTGACGACAAATTGATGAGAAAATATGAGATAAGAAAAACTATAATACCGACAACTGACAAGTAAGAAAACAGAAGTGATGTGATTAAGGTAACATTGATCCTCTCAAATGTACCTACAGTGGCGGATCCAGGAATTTATTTCAGTGGGTTCACTATGTTAAGACTTCTCAATTAGATAAAACGCGGTAAAAAAAATCCGGGTCGGATAATTTAAATACGATAGTAGTTACAAATTTAGAAAAAGAAAACATTAAACATACCTATAATTGCTCCCTTCGTGGTTTCATCTTTTGAAAACGTTGCATCACATCTTCGACTTAAACTTGTTGTAAGAACTCTCTTTCAACATAAGAAATGCAAGCATCATTTAAGTAGCCATCACTCATCCTATTACGCAAATCCGTCTTCAAATGTTTCATAGATGAAAAACATCGTTCAACACTTGCTGTTGCAACGGGTAAAACTAGTGATAACTTTATTAAATGATAAACCAACGGATAAGTAATATGATTTCTTGTTTCCACCATACATTTGGCAAGATCACTTACCCCGTTTAAGTTAGCAAACCGCTTATCAATTTTCACATTACAAATGTAGTGACCTAGTTTATGCATAAGCTTGTCTTTTTTAGCATCATCAAAATCATACGGATACATCTCGGCTAACTTTAGCAAGTTAAGATCATTAAAAGCATTAAAATTACCGTATGGGCTCAAAGAACTCATACAAGTAAGCAAATCAGTGGTTACCTCACTAAAATGGTTGCTAAACTCTTGAATTTCACAAAATACCTAAAAAATCTAACACTAATTTCACAAAATACCTAAAAAATCTACACCAATTTCACAAAATAGCCAAACAAAACAACCCTAATTTCACAAATATACCTTAACAAATGAATAGTTTAAGAGTTTAATACTAATTTCAAAGAATTAGAAATTTGATACCTTTTTTTTGGTGGTCGTCGAAGGGCAGCTGGGCAGGCGCTCGGGAGAACCGCCGGAGCAGCAGGGAGGCCGGAGGGGCGGCGCCGGCAGACGGGGCGTGGAGGTGGAGGCTGGAGCTCGGTGGAGTGGCGGACGGTGGTCACTGGTTGATCGCAACTTGCTCACAGATTGTAGGGTTTTTTTGGGGGATAACGGGATTGAGGCTAACTGGCTAAACAAACGTGAAGGATTAAGTGGGTTGTGGGCGTGGAGCTGGTGGGCTTTAAAAGAAATAACCCACAAAAATAAAAATAAAAACTGGAAAAAAGGAAAAAAAAAATACAGAAGCGGGATTCGAACTTGTTACCTACGAGATAAAACCAAGATTCCCTTACCACTAGACTACTTGTACATTATATGCTTAGGATTCACCTTCAAAATACTAATGGGTTCACCCTATTTTTTAACCCTTTAAAATTTTTTTTTCCTATTAACGCTTCGATTCGCGGTAGGTTCCGGTGAACCCGTCCGTAACACGTAGATCCGCCCCTGTGTACCTATACCCTCCAAACTAATCGATAGGATACGGTTGAACTAAGGCATAACATAGACCGAGTCCCCAAAGAACACGAAGAAAATTCTATTCACCCTCTTATATGTTCTATCTTTATTATTCATCTCCAAGAGCTTATATCCTAATCATGTTTTTAAAGAGGTGTCGATCTAATAAATTATGCCTAATCTACTTATACCAATTTAGTTTGGTTAGCCTTGCATGACTCCTCCTCTCCTACACAATGATGGTTCTTATTGGTGTCGTCATCTGTCTCCACATCACGTCATATTCATCTCGAATTAGTTACTCTTATCTTATTAGAGGTACAAGCAACAACAATACAACATTGTTTAATGAGTAAATTACATAAAAAGTCCTTTATGTATACATCATATTTCAAATTTCATCCTTCAACTTTAATAATTACGTCATACATCCTTTATTTTCTTGTTTTGTAACAATTAAGTTCTTTTTCACTAACATAAGTTACCTTTTTAATTAATTTTTTTAAAATGACTATTTTATCCTTACTATTAAAGGATGAAATATAAACTATATACAAAGTTAAAGGACACTTTTGTAGTATACTAATTTTTTTAATTCTTGCTATTTCATTTTTCCTTATTCCTTTTCTTTTTTCATTAAGATTTATTCTATTTAATATTTCTATCTTATAAATTTTTAAAATTAGTAATTATTTATTTACTTTATATTTAAAAATTTATTTACATTTTTTATATTATATATTTTTAAAATTAGTAATTATTTATTTACTTTATCAATTTATTATAAAAAAATTTACCTATGCTTTATTATCTATAAATGATAAAAACATATGAAACTATTTTTTATCATTTCGGTTATTAGTTGACTAAATATATTATTTTGAGAATTTATTCTAAATTTTTTGTTATATTTTAATTCATAAAGGTCACAATTTTTGAATGAACTAAAAAAAGCAATTTTTAATCAAAGCATAAAATATTCAAAATTTTTTGTAATTATAAAAATTCAATTTTTTTTGTCGAAACATAACTAAAATTATTTTTAAAAAAAATTATTTTGAATTTTGAAAAAAGTACATAAATTCCTTAAACACAATATTGTCCTATGGACAAAAGAAAAAACAATACCTGAAACAAATAATTTTTTAAAAATACCGTAGTTACATATTGCAAAATATACATCCCAAACTATTTTAAATATATAACTATGGTCCTTTCCCAAACTATTTCAAAATAGACTTATTTCATAGTAAAAGAAATATTAAATTTTTTTGTTACGTTTAAAAAAAATACAGAATTTTTGTAATTACAAGATATTTTAAAGTTTTTTATTTTTTAATCAAAAAGTTGATTTTTTTAGTTAACTGAATTTTATGAATTAAAATATAACAAAAGATTTAGAATAAAATTCTCAAAATAATATATTTAGTCAACTAGTTAATAACCGAAATGATAAAAAATAATTACATATATTTTTACCACTTATAGGTAATAAATCGTAGGTAAAATTTTTTATAATAATTTGCTAAATTAATTTGTAAAAAGTATAATGATAATATAAAGTAAACTAAACAAGAAAAATAAATATACAATATACAAAAATGTATAAATAAATTTTTAACTACAAAGTAATTAAACTAATTACTAATTTTAAAATTTTATAAGAGAAAACTATAAAATAGAATAAATCTAAAAGAAAAAAGAAAAGGAAAAAGAAAAAAAATGAAATTACAAGAATTTAACAAGTAACAAACTACAAAAAGTGTCAATTAACTTTCTACATGGTTCATATTTCATCCTTTATTAGTAAGGACAAAATAGTCATTTTAAAAAAGTTAACATACATTAGTGAAAAAGGACTTAATTGTTACAAAATATTAAAATTAAGGATGTATGACGTAATTATTAAAGTTAAAGGATGAAATTTGAAATATGATGTATATATAAAGGATCTTCTATGTAATTTAGTCTTGTTTAATTCACACTAATACGAGTTAGAGTACCCAAAGGCACGCCCCTGTTCTCATCCTGCCAACATTTTCAATCACTACGCTACCTATTGCATATGAAAGTTGTTTTCTATATTAGTGGTCACTTTGTCGACTTTTATATCCATGACTAAAAGATTGTTTGTTGTAAATACCCGATTCAAAACTCGATCTTTATGGATCGGCTCTAAAGTAGGCGTTGAAACTTTATTATCTTTGTATCCTCTGACTTGATACGCATACTAAAGTTGATTATAAAGAGTTGTTCTTTAATATGGTTTAATGTTCTTTGATCAGACAGTCATAGGGGCCATAGATAGGAAAAGCAAGAAATACAATAAGAATTGCATGTAATCAAGATAAGATTTGTTGTCGAGATTGACCAAATAATCAAACCAAATTCAAGAACATCAAAGATTAACCAAAATGAATTTGTACGCATGTATCTATTCTCTAGATATGAACGTATCTTTACAATTTTGACATAACCATTGTATATATAGTCTAACTATATTTTTAAAGTTTCACTTTTGATACTACACACCCTTGCATAATTACAAGGTTACATATTTGACTCAAAATACAACTTTAATTTATTTACAGGCTTGACTCATTAACTTTCAAACTTGAGTTAAACAATTAAGGCTAACAAGATTCGTACCCATATTATTATATGAGACTAACATCTATAGGTCCATCGATGATTCATACTAATGTAAATTCATTGCCGTCCTCAAACAAAGTTTAAATATATCATTTTGAATCACGATAATGAAAGACAATAGTTGAACCTTCAATGAGAATGATTAATATGATCCACGTATAATTATGTGATGGTTTAGGCCCAAAATCATACACAAACACACACTCAAAATCACATACAAATAAAACTCACTTATATGAAGATTGTGCTTTTTAAAACGATTACACATTCATATTCATATTTACATATATAAGAAGGTGAACATAACCTAGAAACATGCATAAATGAGAATCTATGTTCCCACATTCTTGATCCATTACTCCTACAACCCAGACATACTACTCCATAAATATAAGCAGTCCGTGATCTAATTAAACACAAAAAACATTAGATTCAATGAAAACTTTGGCGACCCGTAACCTGATCCATCAAGATTAATCCAACGGTGTGTAGATCCTGAATTTCTCTTATCAGAAAGGCAAAGATCAAAGGAAATTTTGCCAAGATAAATAAGTTGCTTATCGCATACGACGGTTGCAATAACTACTTAGTTATATATATCTAGAAATCAATAGATGTCAAAAGCTTTGTTATAGAGAAGCCTTGAGAGAAATCAACAATTTTGTATATAGTAAGGTTCAAACCCTTGGTCCACTTAATTAGCTCAAGGTAGTATCAAACCCACAAGCGTTCAATAGTTGTAGAACCACCCCTTTATGTTACAAAAGACAACACATCATTTGTTAACCGATCATCAACCAAGTTACCATCGCTTGTAGATGACGATCCGCTGTCGTCACAAAACGAGAACCTACAAACGGGGCATTTGCCGTTGCTTCGTATCCACGGCAAGATGCAATCCTCATGAAACATGTGATTACATGGTGTCACCATCACTGCTTCTTTTGGTTCAAAGTATTCTAAACAAACAACACACTTTTTGTCATCATCGTCATCGTCTTCTTCTAGTTTTTTATCGGTCTTTTGGTTGCCTGCAGCATCATTTTGTCTATAAAACCTACCGAGCCTTTTAATTATCTTCTTTGGAGTAGGATTGAAAATCTGTTTTTTAAGCTTCTTCAAAGCTTTTATCTGCTGGTTTGGAGTTAATTCGGAATGTTGTTGCTGGGGTGGTTGTGTTGGTCTTGACCGCATGTTAGTATTGTTTGGCACATTGGTGCGGAACACTACAAGTCGCATTCGAGGTCGTGGGAGACTGTAAATTCACAAATTTGATTTTCTTTAATCACTAATTGATATAAAAATAATATTTGCTTTTAATAATGAATTAAAGTAAATACAATTATAATGCTGTTTATATTCATACATATATGGATAAAAAAAAAACTTAAATAAGGACTTGGGACTCTAAAATTCTAGGATCCTTTATTTATGTAATTTTTTTCATATGTAATGGTCATTTATTTATAAGTAATAGGCTCTAATTAATTAGAGCTATAAAACCTTGTTATATTTATAAGTATTAAGCTTGTAATTGAATTGTGTGCTTTGACTTACTAGAACTAAAAAGGGCTTTCTGAGATTTACCATTTAGGTCCCAAATTTTAATCAAGTATCTAAAACCTAAATCAAAAGAGCCCCAAATTTTAATTATGCTTAAGATCCTCAAAAAGGTTAAGATGGTCCTATGTATTATTCATTAGAGTAAACTTTGTTTTTGCTTCCTATGGTTTGGACCAAATAACATTTTTCATCTAAAGGTTTCAAAATGTCCATTATAATCTCAGTGTGTGATAAATATAACCCTTTTGCTCCAAGTTTTTCAAAAATTATAACACCTTTGCTCCAAAATTTTCAAAATGTTAGGAAGTATAATAGAGATAACTTGGCAAAGTTATGGAGCATAATAGAGACAAATTGTCAAATTACACAAATAAACGAACATTTTGAAACCTTTGAATGAAAGTGTTATTTGGTCCAAACCACAGGGAGCAAAAACGAGCTTTACTCGAAATATTATTTGACTCAGGTGTAAATCAGAGATATATATATAATGTAAATTATACAATAAACCTTTGACAAAGTTAAGTAAGCAGTCCTATGAAGTTGAAAGAGCTAGTGGAAATTTGATGAAGATAATTCAATCTTTAGACAATGATATATTTACTTTAGAAGGATGTACACTTTATGCAAAATTACTACCAATAATACTAATAGGATTCAATGTTTTCCTCATGGATGAAAGTTGGCTTTAGTGATCCAATGGCAGCTTACCAAATTATCTATCGAGCCCTGAAAAAGATTCAACAAAAGACAGAAAACCTTTCAAGCTAACGATGTTGTTTGATTCCAGCTACCCGTCTACATGTTGTCTGCTAACCAATTCTCATGTTTTTTTGATCAAAACCCATGGCAATCAGGTTTACATCTTGTAGCTCAATCACCAAGAAGTATACAATGTATTATTGAAATTAGAGAAGCTAGTGTGAGGCAATTAAATAGCCTTAGAAAACCTAATCCGAGACATGAAAATATTGCCACTATAGAAGAACAAGAGGTTGAAGTAGAATTGAATGATTAAGCCCAATGTACTTATAATAGCTCAATTGAGAGGTGTTAGTGCATTTTATGTATGTTCCTAACATGTTGAACATGATTAAATCAAGTGTAACAATTTTAGAGAAGAACCGGTGCATAAACGTCATAAATACAAAGTCAGAAATGCAACAAGAAACACTTTTATACTAAAGGAGGTTCGAGCTCATTTGGTATTCATACGAGCTAGGCTTGTATCTCATTCGTATAGAATTTATAAGAAAGAAGTCCCTTCATATGACATATATATGAATAAGAGGAGATGTTTATAAATATGTGTTTTTTCTTGTCAAATTTGCAATAGTTTTTTAGTAAAAGAGAACCTATTGTTTCACTTTCTACAACTAAAGCTAAGGTGATGTTTGTTTTTTAAGATGTAAAATATCTGCGGGCTGCGGACCACATCAGCAGATATCTGTAGCAAAAGAATTGGACCGAACCTTTGCAAGAAAAGGGTTTCTTTTCTAAAAAGTTTTTCAAGCAAAAAAAAACCTCTTCCCCAACCCCACCGTTGTGCTCAGCCCCTGCTCCGACCATCGTGCTCTTCCCCAACCCCAACGCCGTGCTCAGCCCCTGCTCCGAACGTCACCGTCGAGATCGATTGAGCGGCGAGGGCAGTCGAGCGGCGGTGGAGGGCGACGACGATGGAGGGCAACGGCGATGGAGGGCGACAGTGAGTCGTGCGGTACGGCGGCGGTGGAGGGGTGAAGAGGTTGGTTCACGTTTGACCTAGCAGTGGAGGAGGGGATGTCACAGTGGAGGATGTGGGAGGGGCGCCAATGGGGAGGGGAAGAGTGGTCGCAACGGTGGAGATCGGTGGAGGATGGCGGCAGGAGCTGGCCACAGCGGCAGGAAGAAGGGGGGGCTCGTGGTCGCCGGTCGGGAAGGAGAGAAAGGGGTAACCTAAATTTTGAAGAGGTAAGAAGATTTAAAAAGAGTTTGGACCATGTCTGCTTCAAGAAGAGGACTGGAGGACGTTTTTTTTTAATAAAATGTCTTCCAAAAAACAAACAGACTGCATGCCTTAACCTCTTCCTGTGCTCTGCGCGACGCAGACAAAAAAGGTCAGGAAGATTGTTTTAAGAAAAACAAACACTCCCTTAAGTATCTATCCACGACTATGACAACACAAGAGTGTGTTTTAGTTAGTACAATGCTAAATGATCTTAAGGAGGAAGTGATTTCAAGTGTGATGATTTATTGTGATAACAATTTTCGATACGTACTATTTACCAAAAATTCCACATTTCACGCGAGAAAAGCACATAATCATTGAAAAAGAATTAAAGGGTGAAACTAAGTTGAAGTTTGTTTATGATCAAGTAGGAGACATGTTTACCAAGCCTATGCTAAGTGAGAAAATGTCAAATTCTACTTAGATATAAGCCTGGTAGAAGCAAGTGTCGAGAAGTAGCATTGGAAGACACCACTTGAAGCTAAAATTGGAGCTGGGACGAAGCCACGACTTAGTGGGTGAGACAGGGTGTAAGTTTTGACTGGGTGTATCCGAGCCATAGCTGGAGGGTGGTGGCCGTTGAGCCACAACTTGTTCTCAAGATCGGTCAGTATTAACCCAAAAAGGTCTTTATAAGTCGCAACCGGAGATACAGCTTCAAGATAAAGATGATCTCTAGAGATGAAGATAATAGTTTAGTACACTATTTAGTATTTGGTTTATCTTTGGGTAGTCTAATTGGTAAGAGAGCTCTTTATAAGTCAAAAAGGGCTCTAGAGATGAAGATAATAGTTTAGTACACTATTTATTATTTGCTTTATCTTTTGGTAGTCTAATAAGTAGGAGATCTCATTTGGCCTATAAACCTCACATCAACTGCCCATTCAACCGATGTGGGACAAGTATCTTACCTTACAATACTTTCGAACGGTAACAGAGTAGTATAAATACATGTCTTGTTTCTGCTTCTATTGTATTGTTCATTGTAACCTTGTAATGTTTGAATCTTTTATTAGAACAAACATGACTTGTAATCCGTTTAGATCGAGTTCCAGACCCCGAAAGAAAAAGCGTTAGTGTGTATAGTGTGTGTGTGATTTGAAGCCATAAAATGATCAAAGCACCTTAGAGATCACCTTATCATGGAGGAAGGTGAAGTCAAATTTCTTTCTGGAAGTGACCATAACCATGGATCAACACCAACTCTTTCATTCTGCAAATAAACATAATTTGGGTATATAAACTATTTCCAAAAGTTACACTTTTTTATCTTAAAAAATAACATCAGGCAGTTTCATAACTTATACAAAACAGTTGGAAAAGATTACCTACCAAACGAAAAGGAAGCGACGGCGAGGCTGTAAAGTCGAAATCGACCCAACTTCCATCGATGTAGGCGTTGCTCGGACGTCGTGAAGGCTGACGGGTAAGGCTCGGGTCGTTGCTCATAATGAGAGATCAAAGAAATGTATATGTGGTTGATCTTGGGCGTATAGACATTGCTTTTTACAATTTGGGGGTTAATTATATATACAATTCAAGTGAAGTGATTGAAAGAAAATTTACAAGAAGTGTTCTTTGGGACAAGTATATATACCTTTATTCGTTTTTGGCTGATTTGAATGTTTATTCTATACCATTCCCACTTTCAAGAGATTCTTAATTATAAGGTTCGTTTGTTTGTATACAAGTATTTATGTATTCACGTTATAAACGTTTAATTAAATTTTCATGATGGAAAATGCTTAATGGTTTCAAGTACTTGATCGTGATGGAAGATGCTTAATTTTTTGTATGGATATTATTTTATAATGTGTTGATGGGTCGGACCGGTCAAGAACCAGGAAATTTAAAACAGACCTAAACACGTACACAAAAGCACCCTCAAACATGTGTTTAACACTAACATGCATAGTATATAATATTTTAGTAAAACAACCGTCATAGCACAACATATTAAAGAGCAAAGAAATCAAAACCGGATCAATGTGGACCGGACATCGAACCGGTCTCCTTACCGGTCAGAGGTCGGACCGGTCGGATCGGTTGGACCGGATTTGAGAACCGGATGATTTTTTAAACATTTTATAAATATATATATATATATATATATAAATTCAAAAAAAAATAAAAAAAAATAAAAAAACCGGTTCAATCACCGGTCTGACCACCGGTTTTCCGGTCCGACCACGGTTCGCCGGTCCGACCGGCCGGGTCACCCCAAAACGGTTTTGAGTCTAGAACCGGCCCGCTCTACACCCCGAATCCCGGTCCGACCGGTCCGGTCCGGGTTTGAAAACATTGAACCGGATGAAGAAAGTGTTTGTATATTTTAGTGTAATTGGATGCAAAAGAATACTAAAAAGTTGAAGGTGCGGAGTGCACACTTGTTTAGTATTTCTAAGTTACTGACCAATACAAGGGTCAAGGAGATCGCACCTCTAGTGGGATCAGATCAAACCTGGTGATGGTCCTGCTACCAAATTAAGCTAATGGGGACCATGAGGTCCAAGGGGCAGAGCCTCTTGTGCCGGCGGGGGGGGGGGGCTCGTTTTTTTTCCGTCCGTACTTTTAATTGGTTGGCCTAAAGGTTATTTTTTTTTGTTAAAAGCAATGATTTTGTTTCCTTTGTTTAAAAAAATTAACATTTATTATAGGTCTAGTAAATTTCCGCCTCCTTTCAACATGTTCAAGATCCGTCACTAGAAAAATGTGAGGTTGAAAAGCTATGAGAAGAGATGCCGAATGAGAAAAGATAGAGATTAAAACCTAGTAGAAAGAATGAGAAAGGGAAAACACATGTAAAGCCTATACAAGGAAAGAATGCATTGAATAACTGACCTCCAAAAAAACTAAAAATCCTAACCAAACCATCTACAAAAACAAATGAAAATTTATTAGAAATCTAAAATATAAAGTACATTGAAATTGATTAACATATTATATTACTATATATAATTAAGAAATTGATTAACATATTATATTACTATATATAATTAAATGTCATGAAATTAAATAGTAAATATATAAATATTAAATAGAGGTGGGTCCATGATATTATATACATATATATATATATATATATATATATATATATAATATCCAATAGTGGGAGGCGGATCCAATACATAGGGGGTTTAACGTGAGAAGGATAAGAAGTAATTATAGCCCTTGATCAAATTAATTAACGGTTAAGATCTGGTGCTCCCCACTTTTCATTTAAAACTTGCGTGAATTAAAGTTTGAAGGGCAAAAAAGTAATAGCATACATTTGTTGACTTTTTTTGTGGGTAAATCAAGTTCCACCATTTTTTTATAAATCGAATAAGTTTTAAATGGTTATTCGTTTTTTTAAAAAAAATACACCATAAAATAGAGAATTTTATTATCTTTAATTTGAGTATAATATTATTACGGTTTTCTTTCGTTTTTTTTACGTGGTCCGTAATTATTGGTCCGTGATTATCAGTTGGTCCGTGATTTTTACATTAGTTACGTGATAATTAGTCCGTGATTATTCAGTTTGCCCTTAATTATTTTGATTTTTATACGTGGTCCGTGATTTGTTACATATGGTCCGTGATTAGTAGTCCGTGATTATTCAGTTGGTCCTTGATTATGCCAGTTAAACGATGGTCCGTGATTTTATATAACGGGGTCCGTGATTTTACACGGACCATTATACCCCTTACCCAGATTACACGTGGCGTATTCTGGTGGCTTCCTACGCTTCTCACGTTAATTTTCTTTGTACAATAACCGGCCCCTCCAATAGTGTGTGTATATATATATATTAATAGTAATGTATAGTGCATAGGTCTTTAATCCATGTAGTGACGTTTTGTAAATTCAGACATGGACCAAAAGAAGTTTTTGTAACTTTGAAAATTATTAAACACAGATGAGAACATTAAATTAGAGATATTTGCTTAGAGATTTGATTTTTATTAAATTTGAAATACTTGCTTATAGATTTGGGTTTATTGGTTTAGGGTTTATCTTTAAGCTTTAGGGCTTAAAGTTTAGTTCGTGACAAGAGATTTGATTTTGCTATATAACTTATGTTTTTGCAGACGATATATAATACCCGTTTTTGGGAGTGTATTGTGATAACCCGCCGCAGTGCGCGGGTGAAATACACCTAGTTATATATTAAAATGTATGAAAATGAATAGGATCGTCTTTTCTTTTTGAAATTTGGCAACATACAATTAAAAGTGATAGGATAGTTTTTTTTTTTTTTTTTTTTTTTTTTTTAAGTTTGGCAACAACAATGATCAAATGAGCAACGTAGAATATGTGGATGAGCTAAAAACGTACACCCATACCCGTTTCATAAATATTATATATATTCAAGATCATTTGTATATTATATTATATATATTATTATATATTATATTGTTTAGGTTTCTGATTCATGTAGTAACGTTTTAAAATTTTAGACATGAATCATCAGAAGTTTTTTTAACTTGGAAAAGCAGTAAACAGAGATAAATGTATTAACTTTGAGAGATTTTCTTAGAGATTTGGGTTTTTCTTTTAATTCAAACGATTCGTTGTCGGTGAGACGGATTTTGTAAGTAATTGTTCTATTATTTTTATAACATATTTGTGAAGATTTTGTATCATTTTATGTTTTTATGAAAAATTTGTATAGAGTTCGTGATGAGAGATTTGATTTTACTATGTAAATTATGCTTCTTTAAATGATATATATAATACACATTCTCAGGAGTGCACTGTGATATAATTATAACTAGTGAATAGTATAATTAATTAAATATTAGTTTAAGAAACATTTTTTTAGATTCATGATTTTACTAGAATCGTTTCAAAATTATTTTTAAGAACCACTGCGGTGTCACCATTATTATTATTTTTCGAGAAACCACTTTGAGAACCATTGTAGAAAAAAAATAATATTAATCATTAACATGACACCCCGTAATTTCCATGTCAGCTGCTATTTTATTAAATATTTATTTAATTGATTTATTGTGTACGTGACACTAGAATTAGATTAATTTAGTGTGACACGTGGCACGACAGTACAAACACTGACACACAACGAGATAATTCGAGGAATTATCTAGAAACCGAACACACGTGTCAAAACACATGAACGTAGGTGAACGTTTAGCAAATCGTGTAACACAACACTTGAAACCTCACGAAACGCTCAAACATTGAACCTGAAAGTTCAAACGAGACCAAACGATAGTTCGTAAACGTGAAAACGACGACGAACGGATCAAACCATGAAAATTGGGCTTATTGGGCTCTTCAAGGGCCCATCACGGTACGCGATGACCCATAAGAGGCCCTATCGCGATACGCGACAAGATTCGGGAGAATTTGAATCCCGAAATCCATCGCGGTATGCGACGACATCCAGACGCCAAATCTTTATAAAATCAAGACCGTTATGGCTAATCTATCCTTTCTAATCATTATTTTCGACTAAACACGCCACACCTCGACTGACTTCGTCTTGTACACTCTGTTACAACCATTTTCCACCATTGAAGACCACTTTCAAGATCAAGGTTTGAAGATTAAAGCTTGTTACCCACTTAGAAGCTCGAAGAATCATCACCACCTTCGTGTTAGCCGAAGAACTCGCTATCCAGGAGCTTTCAGAGCTGCTCCAACATCCTCTTGACGATCTAGAGCTTGTGAGGTAGTCTCTACAAGCTTACACACACTCTTTCTCACCATACACTCACATGCATTGGGTAAAACCCACATGCAAGCACCATGGCACTACATGCACGAATTTCTTGTGTCTTGAATCTGGGTTTGCTATTAAAACTACTGTTAATGATGATCTATGGTGTTATAATGGTGATTTATGACGATCCAAGATGTTGTATGCATGATTCTATGCTTAAAATGAGGATTTATGACATTATGAGTGCATGCATGTATGATTTATGAATGTTGAAATGATTATGGATGTTTGTAGATGTTTATTGATGATATTAGAAGGTTAGCACATGGTTAGATTTCGTTAAAATAGTTAAAAGCATGGTTTTTGATGAACTTTTCATTAATAGTAACTTTTTATTTGTAAAATGGTGTAATGGTTAAGATGATGAGCATGCATATATCTAGATATGTTGTATGAATGATATTATAATGATTAGAAGCTTAGGAAATGTGATTTTGATATTAATGATGGTCATTTTTGGCATAGTTACCATTTTTAGTAACTTTTATAGATGAAATGTTGCTAGATGATGATATGGTATAAATTATCATGATTTGATAATGTTAAATGGCATAATATGATGTAATGTGTTATAAAAATGGTTTAGCAGTGTTAGAATGGTCATTTTTATGCAAACTACAAAGTTACTATTTATAGTAACTTTATTTTTACAAAAACCGACTTATGAACGTTTTGTATGATTTTAGCATGCTAAGTGGTTTATTATGTTTTAACATGATGAATAAATGCTAAGTTAGATGGTTTCCGATATCGCATATGCTAGAAATGGAAACTTTCCATTTTAGGAAACTTTTATGTGCAAACATGATATAAATGACTTACATGATTTCGTATGATCACGTGCTATGTGTTGACATGATCACGTAGGACTAACAAGCATGCTAGAACTCTAAAATCGTTATGCTTTGTGAAACTTTCCATAAATGGAAACTTACTATAAATAGTAAGTTGTCAATAGACGCGACTTACGCATTTTGCACACGACGAACACTTACACGATTGCTACACGATTCACAACCGACGCACGGTTCACCAACGGGTCGTTGACTTGACATGGTCAACTTTGGTCAAACCCGGTCAAACACGGTTAAACATGGTCAAACACGGTCAAACACGATCAAACACGGTCATTGTGGACCAACACGAGCAAACACGGTCATTGTGGACCGACACGGTCGAACATGAACAACCGAGGGTTGTTGAGCACAAACACGAGCACGAGCACGGTCGTTACACAAACTCATGTATGGTATACGATATAGGTAGCCGGTGACTGCCTACTCGACGACACAGGAGCTAACGCTACTTTCGTTCACTTCACAAAGGTGAGTTTACGGCCCCTCTTTACTCTTTTCAAACGTTTTAAATAGGGGGAGAATACTAGTTGCATCGAGTCAAACATCTATTACTTTACAAACATATTATTGTGTATGCTGGTTTATTTGACAAACATTAAGTGTTGAACTTGTAACAAGTCCTCACAAAGTCTTACCGTTAATGTACAAACAACGTGGTAGGTTTGAATGGATCCGTTTGGGTGTGACTAACCCACGGGGCACAATATTGACAGGATGTCATAACCCGTGAAACTCTGACCTAACTTGCTGTGTATACAAGACACAACGGAGGCAAGAGCAAATAATTCTAGTTTGGTAGTGACGCACTGACACTTGTAGCCTAGGGCTCGGTACTAACATTAAGATAAACAGCATGACACACGTTTTCTTATTATATGTATATATCAAAACCTGTGAACTCACCAACCATTGTGTTGACACTTTTTAAACTTGTATTCTCATGTAATTGACAGGCATAAGGATTCAGGAAACGTACCTAGGGACTTGAGCTTAGGATCTGCATACATTTATGTCGTGTCGTTTTGATCAAACAATTATATTTTGTGTTGTGTATTTTTCAAACAATGTTGTGCCTGACACTTTAATTTCCGCTGCTTGTATTAGACATATATTTTCCGCTGCTAAGTTATTATAATTTCCACTGATTATTTTGTCAACTGTTTGGTTGTGTATGTGTCAAACATTGTATTTAAAACGCATATAGAGTTGTTCTATATGACCTTGAGCTGTGATTCTGGCCACGTCACACCCATGTGGACTGAAACCACGAGTGGGAATTTGGGGGTGTGACAATTAATATATCACATAAATCGCTTCAAACCAAAGACATTATAACCTAGCGATATTTTGACGGAATTGTATTGTTAGGTTATAGTCTAGATTATAGTCTAGGTCAATCCACCAACTTATTCATAACCATGCCTCTGATATCAATTTGCCACAATCCTGTCAATGACGGAATTGCAAGGGCATGACTGATTGCATATCATAACACATAGATATATTCAAAATAATAAAATGCACTTAAATAACTAGTATTGTGATATGCGTCAACACAAAATGTTTTAAACCAAAACATCAGTAAACAATTCAGATCAAAACTAAAAGTTTAACTCAAAAACTATGATATTCAGCCAATACCAAAATAACCAACATAATCCAAACCAAACACAATGTCAATGAAAATTTAAAACAAGGTTTCAATGCAAGTCCACTCTAGCAAATCTAGCAATTTCCTTGAATGTCACCTAAATACGTTGAAAGAGTTTGTGCCAATAAATTTACCTTCATCGAAAGTTGTGCATAAAATGCAACATGCATAATCAATGTCTTTTTGGTAAAAATTTTTATAATTGTCTTTTCATTGTTGGAACATGATCAATGACAACTTTTTTTTTGAACGGCAATATTATCCTACTTCAACTCCTAAAAGTTTAACTCAAAAACTATGATATTCAGCCAATACCAAAATAACCAACATAATCCAAACCAAACACAATGTCAATGAAAATTTAAAACAAGGTTTCAATGCAAGTCCACTCTAGCAAATCTAGCAATTTCCTTGAATGTCACCTAAATACGTTGAAAGAGTTTGTGCCAATAAATTTACCTTCATCGAAAGTTGTGCATAAAATGCAACATGCATAATCAATGTCTTTTTGGTAAAAATTTTTATAATTGTCTTTTCATTGTTGGAACATGATCAATGACAACTTTTTTTTTGAACGGCAATATTATCCTACTCCAACTCCTAAATTACACCCAATTTTCCTCTTGCTTGGATTTGAACCCAAGACCTCCTTTATAAGAGGCAATGCCTCTACCAAGTAGGCTAGCCCCACGTTGATGATCAATGACAACAACTTATCCATATTATTTTAGAAAACATTTCAATAACTACTTGTGTGTATCGGTCTCTAAACCCAATGATTGTCATACCTCTAAACGAAACAAACACCATAGAATACCAACATAAAAATTACTTATCTAATCAATAAGGACCTATATAAAAATTACTTAATTAATTAATTAACATAATATTAAAATAAACACATGAACACATATTGAAACGATATGTAACATCGAGACACAACATCCGCAAATGTGTAATAATTCATCTTAGCATCTTCACCTAACCAGAAAAAAAAAACAACACAGACCCAGTGAAATCCCACTTAAAAGTAGGGTCTGGAGGGAGATGAAAACAAACCTTACCCCTACCTCTAGAAGGGTAGAGAGGCTGCTTCAAAAGAGACCCCTCGGTTCATAAAA
The DNA here is from genome assembly GCA_009363875.1 of Mikania micrantha. Lineage (NCBI taxonomy): Eukaryota > Viridiplantae > Streptophyta > Magnoliopsida > Asterales > Asteraceae > Mikania > Mikania micrantha. The sequence continues at coordinate 74,161,029 of CM018681.1, read as the reverse complement.
AACCGCTTTTTTAAAAAAAATTATATACACCTATATATATCTATATATTTTACTATTAGTATTATTATTCTTTTTTTTTTACGTCAAACACACCACAAGAAAAAAAAAGGCAAACAGATACACATAGGCACACGTAAACAAAACATGTATAAGTAGTAAATCAATAAAACAGTAAAGCAATAAACCAACATAGCAGACTAACAAAGTACCTAGTAAAGCAACAAACCATAGCCGCATACAAAGTATCACATTCACCACTGAAACATGCATAAAAGACATAAAGCAGACATAACAACATGACAATCAAGCATTCCTTAAAACTATGGCTTCTAACCTTTATCTTAAGTATCTAATAATCTCTAACCTTTATTCTACGTTTTCAGAAAATCCTATCACTGATCATGTCCCTCGGGAGGTGTAATGCTATTCGTCTACCCAAAACAAACCTTTTAATCGATCTTTTTCATCGGTGAAATAGTAATAAAAATTTGGAAGATGTTCCTTATTTTTCATAGGATAATTTACTATCATATCAGTATCTTAGTCACTAATAAATACATTTATTTCTCTTTTAAAATTCATGCAATCTTCTTTAGTTACACTAACTTCTTCAAAGCCACCAAATATCGTTCTCATAACATTAATAGTTTTAGCAAGTCCATGGTTTGTTATAGACGTACTATGAATCATGCTTCTGCAAATGCGGCAATTATCTTAATGATGTTAGAAAATGCATATCTTGCTCCTCAACAAAAAAAATGATTGCGCTCTTCAACAAATTTATATATTTTCCATTTAGAATCAATAAACTCCAAATATATGTGTGCATTCATCCAATCCTTTTAGACAAATTTGTTCTTTAAACATTTTGTGTATAAGAATCTTCTAATGTATGAATCCCTTTTATTTTATTTATGAGGTTATGCTAAATATACCACTTTTTGTAATTTTTTACTTGTCATACATCTTCCTTAAGCTTTTTAAATATATACAAGCAAACTTTATGTTTTTAGTTGTTAACTAAAAAGATCCATAAGCATTTAAAATTAAAACAACTACAAACATCACGGAATCATTATCATCATCATCATCATCAATTCATCGTTTAAAAATCAAATCAATACGAAATATAAGCCTAAATAACAATAGTCGAACGAAAACTCAAATTCTATTAAAACGAGCATAAAACTCAAAATTAATTAAACCCAAGCATTCTTTTAACCTCTGCGAAACTCTTTGCGTAAACCAAATCTATTCACAATCTTAAACAAAATTAAGAAAAAGGCATGTAAGAGCTCAGCAGTTCGACTCCGGTTCATCAAGCAACGAACACGAATTAGTTAGTTACGATAGGTGTTTAATATACCATTACGCTCGTTTTTGTACGAGGAATTAAAGCTCTATGTTTGTAACAACGATCAGGCCTCAGTTCAATCGAATTTGAACAAAGATGAATTAGGGTTCATACGATTACATCTGATTTTTGATGAATTTATATTTTATATTTTGTAGAGGGGGGTATGACAAGTAAGACGAGGATATGTTTAGTATAATTTAAGATAGAAATAATATTTGGTGTATTTTGGTTGTGTTATAATGTTGAAGGGTTGATTTTGACAAATTTATATATAATATTGGGGGGAAGGGGTATAATAAGTCAGAATGGGGGGTGTATTTAGCTTGACCCTTATTTATGTCCTCTTTTAAATAAACATAATATTTTCGCATCTTTACACCTTTTAAAACATAAAAATGCTTGTTTTTTTTATTAATTTGTATTTTATATATATTTTTTTAAAAAATACAAATCTTTTAGGAAACTAACTCTTATATAAAAAGTAAATAAATTTGTATATTTTTAAATATTTTTTTCTTTTATTATGTTATGGTTTATCCTGGGGCCGTATTTAAATTTAATAAACAAAGTGAGTGCTTTTGTAGAACACAATCTCCACAAACCCCTAGCCAACACCAGTTGTCCCGATCCGGCTTCATTTGTGACTTCCGATTCGATTTCTTTAGCGATCTATTGCTGCAAACTCCCAGATCTTCATAGATTTGAGCATCTTCATCATCTGGAATCATGGGTATGAAATTTTTGAACAAGAAAGGATGGCATACCGGCAGTTTGCGGAACATAGAAAACGTTTGGAAAGCCGAGCAGAAGCATGAGGCCGAACAGAAGAAGCTTGAGGAACTCCGAAAGCAAATTCACGAAGAGAGGGAAAAATCCGAGTTTCGTCTCCTTCAGGAACAGGCTGGATTAATCCCGTGAGTTTATCCCTCTGATCTCTTTATTAATTGCAGAAATTAGGGTTAGGGTTTTGTTTTTGTTTGTGTTTTTATTGCTTCAATTGCTTACCAGTTTCGTTTTAATTTAATCCTTTTAATTTCAGGAGGCAAGAAAGATTGGATTTTTTGTACGATTCAGGATTGTCAGTAGGGAAGGGCAGTTCAGATGGATTCAAGGCTCTTGAATCGTTTCCCTCCAAGGCAGAACCTGAGCAACCTGCTTCAACCAAGGTATCATGATTGTTTTATAAACTTTTTTTGCTGCAGTTTGTGGTGTTCATGGTACTATACTGATCATGGAGATAATCATAAGTAGGAAGAACGCTAGGCTACTACTATAGTGTATTGCAATTGATTTGGATGCTAGTTTTTTCATTCAAAGCGATGTTGAATGAATCATTCCTAAAATGAGGATTATTTATATGAATTAACAAACACATTGAATTGGTCAGTGTTGTTATTTTTTGCAATAGTTGTTGCATCTTAGGCTTAAGCTTGGTTTGCTTGTCTAGCACCTATTCACGCTTACGATGAAAAAATGACTAACAAACTGGAAATTCTTGACAGTAATACCACCATTACTGAACTTCCAAATGTTGACACATAAGTGATAAAAAAATTAGACCTTGTTAAATAACGTGTTGTAGAACAAAATGAGGACATGTTGAAGTTAAGGAGCTTGAAAATAGCTTCCAGTCAAAACAGGGTTGAGCTACCTTCAACAATTATTTTGGGTTGAAATGTTGTTATATCCCTACATTACACAGTTGTTGTGCACAACACTAGTGGTTCAGCTGCTATAGGATGTGACTTTTAGAAGGGGCCATTTTGTTTATCAAAGTATGTATCATCTTCCAACATCTGTAACTATTCACCGAATTACAAATCACTGCTCACTTGCTCTGGTCTGCTGAGGCTTGTGTTGACCTAGACACAAAACCAAGTGATTAATCTAGGATAACCATTTGTTTCCGTTTATGGGTTCATTAAGTAGTTCATGATTTTACTCTCACTTTCTCAGCTGAATTTTTATTGATATAAATTTAGTCACATCTGGTCATTGTGTGTATGTGTGTGCATGCATGTATGTATGCATATATAAGGTTGTGCTCAATACAAAACCAATTAGGTAACCACATAAACACTTGAACGTATTCTTGTCTTGTTATAGTGTGTATATATATATATATAGAGAGAGAGAGAGAGAGATTTGTGGTTTCCTAACCATCTTATTATTACAAGTAAACCAATGAAAATATGTTTCTGTTCATGTCGCTTCTTTACCTAAAATTGGTTTTATATTGAACACTGAACAGTCTTATATATGTGTTTGTTGGAATAGTCCTCTGCTCCAGGGGCTTTATTCGAAGATAAGCCACAGTCTGCTAATGATGCATGGAGGAAACTGCATTCGGATCCCTTGCTTATGATAAAGCAGCGTGAACAAGAAGCACTAGCTCGTGTCAAGAATAATCCAGTTCAAATGGCAATGATCCGCAAATCTGTAAGTTCATGTAACTTTTTGATAATTATATGATAATAAATTGTACATACTTGCAATATTGTTCACTCTTCTGATTTATCCTATCAATATTGTTGTTTGTTAGGTTGAAGCCAAGAAGCACAAGGAGAAAGCCTCAGAAGGTGAAAACCGCAAAGAAAAACATCACCGCAAGAAATCAAAGCACGAAAAACATCATTCGTCTTCATCCAAACATCGTATGAAGTCAGACGACGAAGAAAGAAGCACAAGTCCCAGCCATGGCTCAAAATACAAGGATAATGAGCGTGTCAGGATCAATTCTGAACATGAAAGAGAGAACCGCGTTGATACTCAATCTGTTAAAAGAGACAGGGAAGACAAAAGGCACCGCCCACCGACATATCATAAAGGCAGCAGTGATAAGCGGCTCTCAAAAGAAGATAGAGCTGCAAAGCTTAAGGAGATGCAAATGGATGCTGAGCTGCATGAAGAACAAAGATGGAGGCGGCTGAAGCAGGCGGCTGATGACGATGCTAAGGAGGTTAGCCATGCGAGTTCTAGTGGCAGGAACTTTTTGGATGTTGCTCATAAAAGCGTTTATGGGGCGGAGAAGGGTGGCAGCTCCACCATAGAGGAAAGTGTCCGGCGTCGCACATATTATTCACAACGCAAGGGTGAAGGAAATGCCTTCAGGCGCTAGATTTTTGTGATGTAGTTGATTGAAGAATGTTAAATACAGTTTTTATGTGAGGATGAATTTGCTCCAATGTGATATATGTAATTTAAGATTTTTAATTTGGTTATAGGGCGATAGGAGTGTAAAAAAATTAAAACTGACACTTGATATCGGTTCAGTAAAAAACTTGAACGAGCTTGAGCTTAAACAAGTCTGAACTCGTGCTTTGAAATATGATTTATTTAGTTATCGAGTGAGCTGGCTCGTGTGCCTATATGAGTATTTTATTTTTTTAATTATTTTTAACTAAATGAGTATATATAATGCCATTTTTATAAACAAATTTATGATAATATAATAAAATAATATATATTATGTTATATATAATTCTATAATTATGTACACACACAAACACTAGGTTATACTTGTCTATTACGTGAAATAAACAAAAACAATAATAAATAGTCCATATTTAAATTCTGAAAAAGATAAAGTGATTTTTATTATGTAAATGCACCTATAAAATATGATTGAAATTGTATATAAATTATTATATTAATTAAAATATGTGTGGTGGCATGAGCCGCGTGGTGATACAATAAAAAAACATAAGAAGTCATGGGGTCGGTTATATAGATTATAACACAGATAAAAACCATTATTATGTCACGTACGATACGATAGAAGAATTAAAAAAAAAACTAATTTCATAGAAAAAATACAAGAGAAGTCAAAAGTAACATTGCACAATGTAACATGTTTACAAATTTTATTACTTGTGTTGCATCACTGCATTAGTGATTTTAACGTGATTAAGTATATAAAAGAAACATATTAAATTATGCGAACTGGTTATGGTGATTGAAACAGAGATAATAGAAATTTATCTAACGTTAACTATGCTCTTTAGTCGATGTTAGTCACATTCTTTACAATACCAACATATTATAGTTAGTTGATGTACCTCTTAATTATTAAATGAATTTCAAATTAACAATCAAAATTCACGAGAGAAAAATCATATTATATATATTACTATGAATAAACTAAAAATTTTTAAATGTAAGGATGCCAATGACATTTTACAAAGTTAAAAGGTCAGTTTTACAACTTTTGAAAGTTGAGTTGTATTTTTGTCGAACACTGAAGCTACTAACAATCTTAAATGAGTATATAACACAAAAATTAAATGTCTAATATGAAATATATAAATAACTATGTAATCAAAACTTAGGGTCCAATTCAAGTTTTATATGACCAAATTTGACACAAATCATAAACCAAACCGTTTGATACAGTTTGAAATTTTTGTAACCATTTAAACAGTCCTGATATACCCAATTTGCACCGAGATAACCCACCTTAAAAGCTTAACATCCTTGGCTTCTGTGTGACCCGCAACAATATACCTTCCAACAACACTTGAAAGATAAAAACCTTTGCTTTCTTCTCGGTTCTAACATCCACCTCAACCCCGATAAGGTGGCCTTATTGCATCATAGGTTCCGTAAGCATCCATAATCGACTCCGTCTTGATCACCCAATACGTGTAATTTAGTGTTGTAAGTAGAGGACACACGTCATTTAACTTGTTTCCCTTGTACAATGGCATTTTTGTTACCTCAATTACCACCATCATGGTTATTGGCTATGGGTTATAATTCTACACGTGTTTTCTAAACACTGCATGATCAAAGAGGGTTTCGGACCTTTGGTTGATGCCTTCAACCCAGAGAACACTAGCAGTGGGTAGTTTGAAAAGGAAAATCGCAGCTAGTCTGCCGCTGATTCATTTTTTTTCCTTGACGACAACAAGGTTTTCGAACTTGGATGCTTCTTCTTGGTCAACACATCTTTGATCAAGTTCTGATACCAATTGTTAGAATTTTTTTTTTAAATAGGTGGTATGTGTTTTTTTTCATGGTCTTTAGGTGGTTTTGTGAAAGGTTTTGAGAAATAGGCATTCCGCTACTTGGAGTAGCGGAACCTATCCCATGGGGCAGCACCCCCGATCAGGTTTCAAGAAAAATGAGATGTGGCAGCATTCCGCTGCTTGGATTAACGGAACATGTCTGAGATGGCACTCCCGTCAGTTTTTTTTTTGTCCAATTTTTGGAAGCATTAATAGCTTTCCATTACTTGGAGTAGTGGAATGAGGCCCCACCAAATTTACATTTTTTTTTAAACGGCGAAGGTCTCAATCGTGTGAACCCACTGTTTCCAGGCCATGTCACCAAGGTCTAGTTAGTTGGACCTCCTATGAGCCACCACAACCACCTCAGGAGGAAACCACACTGGGAAAACCCCTGACCCCACCAAATTTACATGCAATACACATTTCATGTTTCATTCCTCCTTGACAGACTTCGAATTTAATTTTAATAGCTTTCCGCTACTTGGAGTAGTGGAATGGGTCCCCACCAAATTCACATGCAATCTACACATTTCACTTCCTCCTTGTAGCGAAAAGTTATTAAAATTAAATTCAAAGTTTGTCAAGGAGGAAGGAAACGTGAAATGTGTATTGCATGTGAATTTGGTGGGGCTCCATTCCACTGCTCCAAGTAGCGGAAAACTATTAAAATGCTTCCAAAAATCCAACAAAAAAAGATGACAGGGAGTGCCATCTCAGACAGGTTCCACTACTCCAAGTAGCGGCATGCTGCCATATCACATTTTTCTTGAAACTTGATCAGGGGTGCTGTCACATGGGATAGGTTTCGCTACTCCAAGTAGAGGAATGCCTATTTCTCAAAACCTTTCACAAAACCACGAATTTTTTTTCAAAATAGGTGGTTTACATGCATGTGCATGGATTTTAGGTGGTTTTGTTGGATTGCATGGAAATTAGGTGAACCGCTACTTGGGGTAGCGGTTCTTGGAGATGTGGCATCCTACATGGCAGAGAAACCAGCGTGGCAACTACACCCGCTACTTGAGGTAGCGGGTCTTGATTAACAACAACATATACCGCTACTTGAGGTAGCGGTTCTTGCTATTTCCCTTTTAATTCCATTTCAATCGGGATTAGGTGAGGTTTTAAGTGATCATAAGCACACCCGCTACTTGAGGTAGCGGGTCACGGATTTAATCACATGTCGTTTCATTTTCACTACCTACTTTTGTTTCGTTGCGTCCATTCAAACATGAGCAGACCAAAACACGTGACAATCTGAAAAAAAAAATTCTGTAGACAAGGACAAACCATTAAATTTACTACCTACTTTTGTTGTTTTGCTGATACACTTTTTAAAAAAATATAGAAGCAAGTGGTCCAGTGAGTCACTATTTTTTGTATTTTTTATTGTTAAAATTTTTTAACAATAAAAAAATCTGTAAAACAAGGACAAACAATTTATTCTCATACACACTCATACACACACCTACCCACTATTTTTTGTATTTTTTATTAAAAGTAATGTAAACCTACTTTTGCCACGTTTTAATATATTAAACCCACCTACTTTTGTTCCCATATGTTTTAATTGAATTGATATTATTTAAATACATGAATAAAAAAATAAAGTTACAAAAATACTATATTTCATCCATATATTTTTCCCCTGTGTTTAAATCGTACAATCCATTATATATTTATGTTCTTATATATAGTGAGGTTAACATTTATTTTTTTGATCATAACCTTTCATCAAAACACTTTAACTATTTCTTACCTCACATAATTCAGTGCTAAACCATTACATTTCAAAATCATGTCTTCATTTCGACCATTCCTTGTAAAGTTATATTGGAATGGGGAAACTTGTTATGTAAATGGTGTTGTTAATTATGATGAATCAACTCTATCCACATCGTTTATTATGAGGTATAGAATGACATACGAGCAGTTTGTTGATGAAATTTGCAAGCATATTCAAATTCAAAAAGAATCATCTATTCTGAATTTGTTATTGTATTACTCATTTCAAAGCATTTCCGAAAGTTCTTATTTAGTTTCTGAGGAAAGTATGAATATGTTGTACTTTCTAGCTGAAAATGAGCTTCACTTCATGGCTCATATCAAGGTGAAATGGCAAACAACTTTTTCACTTCAGCAAACCAGTTGCATGGATTTGTTGAGAGGTTTCTCTGGCCCGTTTGAAGTTGGGGCTGATCATACGACTGTTATGCAGGAGAATGATCATTGTGAAAGTGACGGGTTTGAACACTCCGAAGGTCATATGACCATTGAAAGTGAGGAAAGTGAATTCCCCCCATCCAATGATGAATCAGAAAATGACGATGCGGTTCCTGAGTCATGGGATCGATACAACTTTGGAGTTCACCAAGGGTTCTCCCAAGCAACATTTGATCTCAATGTTGAGGTTGAGGAGTTAAATGACTATGGTCTTCCTGATTTCGATGAGGAGGAAGACATGGACATATGGAACGAAGATTCCAATGAACTGCGTCTTGGAATGTATTTTAATTCCAAAAACGATGTAATTTACGCAGTTAGAAGGTGGAACGTTTCTTGTAATAGAGAGATTTACGTGGCAGATAGCAAACCATCATTATGGAAAGCTAGATGCAAAACTGCACAACCTCAAAGGGATTCTGCTCCAGTTATCAACACTCCTTTATGTCGATGGCGTGTAACTGCTTCTAAAAGAAGAAACCATCACTTATGGAGAATTACTACATGGACTTGTAGTCATACATGCTATTCAACGGTCATTCGAAACAACAACCGCTCTCTCAGATCCAAAGACGTTGCTTCTCATATATTCCCGCAAATCCGGGAAGATATATCATTTCCAATCAAGCAGATTCGCGCGTATATTAAAGAGAAGTTGCATGTTGATATTACGTATTCTAAAGCGTGGATTGTTAGACGATTAGCTATAGAGAAGATTCACGGTAGTTGGGAGAGCAACTTTGAAGAGTTGCCACGATATGTTGAAGCGTTGAAGTCCTCAAATGATGGTACTGTAGTAACGTGGTTCCATCATCCACATAGTACGCAAGAATGTGCTGTGTTTAAATTTGTCTTCTGGGCATTCGGTCCATGCATAAAAGCCTTTCATCTATGTCAGCCGATAATATCTGTAGATGGAACTCATCTTAAGGGACCATACAAAGGTAAGCTTTTGATTGCTGTTTCAAAGAATGCTAACAATTACATATTGCCTGTGGCGTATGCAATAGTTGATGAAGAAACCAATGAAAGTTGGAGTTGGTTCTTCCAACAATTTCATCAACATGTTAGAAATAACAGCATGGGCAAGTTGTGTGTCATCTCCGATCGACATAAAGGAATTGTCAACGTAATGGAGAATGATGAAGATTGGATGGAGCCGAAAGCCTATCATCGGTATTGTCTTCGTCATATTAGAAGCAACTTCATGAAAAATTTCAAGAGTGTTAGCTTGAAAAAATTATGTTGGGCAATTGGGAGCACTACACAACGTCGAAAGTACCGGTTTGCGAAAAGAGAAATGAGAGGGTTAAACGAAGAGGCGTGGCAGTACTTAAACAATATTGAAAAATCAAAGTGGACAGTTGTTTTTGATGAAAGAAGACGTCGGTGGGGTAATCTGACTACCAATATATCTGAAAGCTTGAATAATGTATTACGTGGAGCTAGGTTGCTACCTATTAAGGCCTGTATTGACTTTATGTTTCAAAGGGACGTAGCTCAATACGTAAAGCACACGGAGATTGCAACGAGTTGCACTACAGCTATGTGGACATTGTTTAATCATCGCGACAGTCGTTCCCGTGAACACCAAGTATTTCTGTTTGATCAAATTGATGCAAGGTATAGGGTTATTTCACGTCTCCAACCGAATGAAGATGGCGGCAATGACTATACGGTTGAATATCGTAAGAAAACATGCACATGTGGAAAATGGCAAATTTATAGATTTCCATGCTCGCATGCCATCGCAGTTTGTCATTGGAGGGGTGATCAGCCTCATGACATTGTGAATTACAGATTCCATACAGCTACTTATCGCGCACAGTATGATGGTCATTTTTACCCACTTAGTCACAGTGATCATTGGAGAGAAGCAGATTGGAGAATACGCGGGGATACATCAAGGATAACTGTCTTGCGAGGAAGAAGGAGAGCAAGAAGAATACACAATGAGATGGATGTCCACTATCCTGAAGAACGTAGGACTCGCTTGTGTGGTTTATGCAGACAACCTGGACATATGATCAATAGATGTCCTAACCGTCAACAATGATTATGGGTTTTAATATGTGTATTATTTATGTTTAAATGATTATGAGTTTTAAAATGTGTATAATTCAAACCAGCGTGAGTTTTAATATGTGTATTATTTATTTGATTTTGTTTCTTATTAAAACATTAAAAAAAATTAAAAAGTACATCAATAATACACATCTCTTCACATTTCACACTATATATATGTTTCTTCTACATAAAAATTTTCCAACAAACAAAGCCTTATCTTTCTATCAACATAGCTTTCTTACACAATGTCCAACCCACATGAAAAAGAAGTTGAGCAATATCATTCCCAACCAACGAAAAATTCCTTAAACTGGGTTCCTAATAAATGGAGACGCTTGAGTTTGAAACATGTTGGATCATCATCTGGTGTCCCTAAAACATCTAGGGATGACGTAACAAACATCCCTAAGGATGGTGATTCAAAGGTTCCTATGGATGATACTTCAAAAGTCCATATGGAAGATGTACCGGTAAACAACGAGTCTCGTAGTTTGTCAAAGGATGCAATTGAGTTTTATAATAATGGGGATGCCCCATTTTGCTATTCGCGTATCTTAGGGCTAAACAAGCTTCATACCGAATTTTGGGGAGTTCTACTGGGATATTTAAATGATGGTCGACTTTCTTCGATAGTAAGAAATAAATTTTTTTTATTGTGTGGTTTATTTAATAATTAAAATGTTTATGTAAACATTTTTAATGTATTTCACAGCATATTGAAGGTTGGGTTCGAAGGATGATGTTTATAAGAGGTGCTAATAAAAGGACAAACCCAGATGTCGAACTTGACTGGACAATTCTACCACCGCAATTTCATTCAGAAATGTATGATTACACAACGAAGTATGGTTCAAAATACGCCAACAGACTGAATGAATTGTATCCTCCATTTTGGGAGGTTCAATACATTTATATTCCAATTTATGTTCAGGCTATTGAGGACTGGCTACTTGTACAAATCAATTTATGTACAATGGAGTTGACTCAATACTGGAGTAACCACAAATACTCGAAACATTATGGATCTTTGATCCATAATGGAGTATTGCAAAAGTTTGACATGTTTTTTGATAAGCTATTAGATGCCGTTAGCTATAGGAGACGTGTAATTCATGGACCCTACAAACCTCAAAAGAAAGGATACCTAAAGACGGGAAACATTAATGACGACTATTTGCCAAAGAATGGAGGTGGTCTAGGTAAGGACTCGGGTGTTTTTTTGTGTATGCTAATGTACAAGCTGGTGCATAAGAAGGCTTTTACGGTGGAAAAAGGTATTGAAGAACGCTGTATGAAATTCCGTCACGTAATGGCAGATCAGTTTTATAAGACGCGTTTCTTTCCAGATGAATAAATTTTATAAATTGTATGAATTTTAGTCATGTAATTGTAATGGCAGATTGTGTTGTGTTGTAATGCCAGCTATTGTTGTTTTTAATATTATATATTATAAAATAATTGTCACATGTGTGTAAGATGTGCTGTCACATCAAAGCTCAAGCCTTATTGCTTATTTAAGCAACCCTCATCTCCCATATTTTGTTGTCCGATCTTAAGGTGTAAGGATGGCAATGTGTTATTGTGGTCGTTTGGCTACTGTCCGAACCTCTTGGACAGATCAAAACCCAGGACGTCGTTTCTACTCTTGCCCTAATGAGGTAAGAAGTTAGACTATCTTCTTTCTAAAATATTTCTTTTTTTAAGCACGTATTTGATATGCAGGCTACTAGGTGCCAGGGATTTTTAGGTTGGCTTGACCCACCAATGTGTCCACGAGCTACTGTCATTATACCAGGCCTTTTAAGATCAAAGAATAAGCTGGAAGATGAAGTAAAACAACTGAAAGCTACCATTGGAAAGAAGAACTTTATTATCTTCTTTTTGATTGTAGTTGTAGCATTAATGTTTATGTTTTAATGAAAGTAGAAGTAGCTCGGGTACTAAGGCTATTTTCTTTGATGTAATCGTATGCGTACTTTTGTTATAACATTAATCATTTAAGATCCCAGAACCATTAAACAGATCCACATAAAAGGTAAACTCAAAACAAGCCTTTTGAAAAAAATAATAAATGAATAAATTTTATTAACATACTACCTACCCACTTTGAAGAATAAAGCTGTGTCACATAGTACACTTCACATGTATTCTGAAACACACTACCTATCCACTTTAATAGCAAGCCTTTGAAAAAATAATAAATGAATAAATTTTATTAACATACTACCTACCCACTTTGAAAAATAAAGTTGTGTCACATAGTACACTTCACATGTATTCTGAAACACACTACCTACCCACTTTGAAAAATAAATCCTCTACATAAATCCTCTACCTACCCACTTTAAATTTCAAAGCTTACCCCTCTACCTACCAACTTAAAAACATGTGAATAAATCCTTATAAATATGTAGACATTCACTTGAAATCCATTGCAAACCATTACATTCAATCCATAATATCAAACCCATGGATAGCCCACAAAATTACAATGATGAAGTGGTATGTGATACCCCCCCAGAAAACCAAACTTATGTCCAAGAAACACCTCCAGAAAATCTCCCAACAAACACACGTTGGTATCGTCCAGTTGAAGAGAGTAAAAGTTGGTCATGTAATGTGATGGAATTTTATCACAATGGTGATGCATCATCCTGTATTTCCTTTTTTGTGGGAAATATGAAGTTAGATCGCGAGTTTTGGGGATCAATATTAGGATATCAAAATTATGGCTATTTATCAAAACTTGTAAGAAATTATAATTATAATTATCATTTTAATTATTCATACTATTATACAAACACTATGTACTAACTTTTAAGCGTTAATTTAAAGCATGTAAAAGGTTGGGTTACTAGGTTGATGTGTTTCCGATGGAAAGAAATAACAAAGAATCGTCCTCCAGAGCAATTGTTTCCTTGGACTATCATGCCACCACAATTCTATGACCTTCTATGTGAAACACCAAATCATGGAGCTTTGCCATTTTGTATTGGAATGAAAGAAGAATACCCTGCATTATGGGATGTTGATATGTTAACAATCTTCTATGGTTAAATAATGTAAATCTTATGTTTTAAAATATTTACCATTTTGGTTAACATAAATATTTTTAGGTGTATATTCCCATTGTAATTGAAGACATACATTGGTTACTTCTACGGGTTGATATGCGAACACTTGAAATGTATGTGTACTTTACTGAGAATTGTGAGGATGGGGTTTGTCAAACAACTTGTATTCATAGGTTGTTTTACCCAATAATAACACGATTTGAAACGTTGTTCAAATCTTTTTTGGACAATATTTTATTCTGGGAAAATTGTGGTAGAGATGTCATCCCAAAAATAAAAATATTAGGAACAGAAGTCTGGCCTCAATACAATGGGCCGGTTGGAAGCAACTCTGGAGTTTTTGTCTGTATGTTAATGAGAAACCTCGTTTTAGAGCTCCCAAATCAAATTGAAGGAAATCTACAAGATACATGCATGAAATACAGACGTTTTATGGCAGACGAATTTTATACAACACGTGCTTAACTTTACTCATTAATAAATGTCTAGTAATATTGTATTGTAATGTCATTTCCAGTTGTAATGTCATTTCCAGTTGTAATGTCATTTCCAGTTCTAATGTCAATTTCGGTTGTATTATTATCATTATTTATATTTTTATTATTATTATTATTTTTATTATTTTTTTATTATTATAGCAATGATGGCTTTTTTGTAAATATAAAAAAACATTCAAATTAAAAGAAACATGTTAAACATAAAAATTTACATAACAAAACATAATTAGGTCCCACATCCGGGTCGTCTTCTGTGGCGCTGAGGATTCCTACGTCTAGACGCAATTTGATTCTGATCATCATCTTCAGTATTTAGGGTGGTGTGAGCCAACAATGTGTCATCATCCAATTCTCCAACACTCATATGTAGATTTAAGTCCAATGAAGGAAGTGGTGATATACCACTAAACCCATGTGTCTGAATTGGACTAAATTGAGGAGCATAATAATTAAAGTCTTCAGATTGAGATTGGTTGAACAATGGCAACATTGAAGCATGTGGGGTGTACACATCTTGTTCATTATTGTCTTGAAACATTATGTTAGATTGTAACCCCGCGAAAAAAGATGGGGAAGGAGCACTTGAAAATTCTGAAGCTTGTACTTCATAATTTTCATGTTGAACATGTGATGTTCCAGCTTCATAATTTTCATGTTCAACATGTGATGTTCCAGGTTCATGTTGAACACCAGATGTACCAGCTTCATGTTGAACACCAGATGTACCAGCCCCACTTCTTAAATTCCCACGCCTTCTTTCTCTCCTTCGTAGACTACGTGGTACTGTGTCATCGCCACCTAAATTAACAGGTTCAGTTTGAAGATGTGTTGGGTAACGCAGACGACTTCCTTCGTTAACCATTTCCATAACTTGATTCGCAGTGTTTTGCAACAATTCAAAGTTATGGAAATTTGATGTTGAGTCGGTTTGCATAAAGCCCCCAACTTGTTGATAAGTTTGACTTATCCCATCCATCTAAAAAAAATATAACAAAACATGTCAAAAAACGGTAATATAATGATAATGATGAAAATATTATAACATATATGTTACATACCAAAAATTGCAATCTAGACCCGTGATCTTGGAACAAGGGCTGCATGACCTCTTGTGACTTAGGATT
Source organism: Mikania micrantha (assembly GCA_009363875.1). Taxonomy (NCBI): domain Eukaryota; kingdom Viridiplantae; phylum Streptophyta; class Magnoliopsida; order Asterales; family Asteraceae; genus Mikania; species Mikania micrantha. The sequence continues at coordinate 74,145,678 of CM018681.1, read as the reverse complement.
CGTTATATACAAAACCGTACGTGACCAGAACCATTGCATGTAATTTGGTTCTACCGTAGGTGTTGCACAACGAACCCCTTGTATAACATTTTGCCACCTTTGGTTCCACACAGTCACGTATTCCAAGTGAGTATTCATCCAATTCCTTTCTGGCTTTCCAGACCGAGTTAATGTGTGCAACTTCATGTGGTCATTAATGGATAAAAGGAAAGGACTAGGAATGTGCTGAACCATTCCAAATTGTCTCATAACCCTTTGTGGCGTGTAAAATTCCACCACGTCCCAATAAATCACATAGCACTCGCTCTGCTAGCTGCGAATACCACTGGTACAAATTTCTGGTAGGAATGAGATTACCTCCTCATAAGGTCTCCACTTGAACTGTTAAAAAAAATATGATTAAACTTCAACATAAAATAGTGAACACAAAAATAAAAAAACAATTGAAACAAATTACCTCCCCTTCCTGTAAACAATGTAGTTGTGATCTACATGCTCTTAGGGAATGTGAAATGACATCTTTATATGTCAATTTTTCCCGCCACCTATAAACATTTAAAATAATTTATTATACATTACTTGATTGTTTATAAAAAATAACAAAGTTTTAAACCGTACATGGCACCATATGGTCTTGTATTATCAAATGGATGCAGAATCCTTGGTGCAATAGTAGTGATTATACACCATGCCCACAACTGCAGTATATACATTGGTCCACCAATGTTGTTGGCATTGCTTGATGTTGCTTTACACAGATTCCTGTACAACACCGCTAAAACATCACTCCCCCAACTAAGCTGACCACACGCAGTTAGATTTTCTAAATTATTTAGAATGCTAAGTGACACTAGATTATTCGAAGAATCAGAAAACAAAGTGCCACCGCACAAATAAAGTATTATACAACGTGCACGTTGCATGCACTCTAAATCTGTTGCATTTTCATTAAAAAAATTATTTAAATGATTAAAAAGAGTTGTTAATTTTAAACAGTTTCCTCTAAAATCGGTTTCGCTAGTGGTCAAACCTAGCAAGGTATGACATCTAACGATGCGATTGGCAACAGTTGACGAGTTTTCACAACCCGAAACAACTCCACCTTCAATTGGTAAACCCCACAAAACATTTACATCTTCGAGGGTTACCGTCGCTTCACCGATTGGCAGATGAAACGTGTGTGTTTCAGGACGCCATCTTTCAATAAGTGCCTCAAGTAGGCCATGATCAAGGTTCCGATAGCCACAATCAAGTAACCCACAAAAACCAGCAATGTTAACATAGCGTTTAACATTTTCGGTAATCGGGTTGTTGTTAAACAAAGAAAAAAATTTTTGATCGGCACGTCTGAAGACCAAATTTTTAGTCTCCTTGTTATTAAATATATCTCGAGCCCGGTGTGAATCTTTAAGAAACAAAACATCATCAACGATTGGACCTGGATGTAAATCGTAACTCATTTTTCTGAAATGGCTTTTTAACTGAAATGGCTAACGAGCTAGTGTGTTGTGAAACAAAGATGTTAATGAGGAGCTAGTGTGCTGTGAATGGGTTACTTGTTTGGCTATTTATTTAGGTTGAACGTATTTGTGTGTGTTCATCACATTTATTTTGCAACCACCCATGCAAAGTTGGTTGTGTAGCATTGATATCAAGGTTGAAGTTAATTGCTTCTGTTCTGATCGTCCATGCAAAGTCTGATTATGGTTGAGTGTGGTGTGTGTGGTTGGGATTAAATGAAAAAGTAGGTGGGGAGTAAAGATTGGAAGGTCCCGCTACTTGAGGTAGCGGGTGTGCTTCCTCCGCATTAACCACGTAAATTTTGATTTTGAGAGCTAAACAATTATCATTAGTGTCAACCGCTACTTCAAGTAGCGGTTCTTGCAAAATTTTTTGGTCACCCGCTATCTCAAGTAGCGGTTGTGGTCCACGTTGCAACTCCATGCCATGTAATCAACACGGTGTAAGGAACTTGTAAGGAACCACTACCCCAAGTAGCGGTTCACCTAATTTCCATGCAATCCAACAAAACTACCTAAAAGCCATGCACATGCATGTAAACCACCTATTTTGAAAAAAAAATCACAAAACCACCTAAAAATCATGAAGAAAAACCCATACCACCTATATAAAAAAATTCCCAATTGTTAGTACACAACGGTTAATAACGACAGCTAGAAAACTAACATGTTTTTGGGAGACTACACTAAGCCACTACTCTAGTTTTTGTGGAAGACTTGGAGAATACAATATGCACACTTACAAGCTAAGCTATCACAATTTTTTGCTAGAAAATACACACAAATCACATTAACAAACTAACAAACTTACCCAATATATTCATACTTTTCAGTAAGGTCTGGGACACACAAATCACATTATAATATAATATTTAAACTCCATTCACTTACTCTAATTGCCATAACAATAGGCAAACAAACATTATTAAACATGCAAAGACAAAAAGATACCAGAACAAAACAATAATCAAAGCGTAAGAAGCACCAAATATACTACCATATAACTTTACATAGACATAGAATACACCAAGATCATAACATACAACATCTGTTAACTTTCTCTAAAAACCTCATTTCAATCTGGTCTAACCTTGTATGCTTAGAGCTCACATCCATCTCATCATCATCATTTTTTGCTACATCCATCTTACACATTTATGTCTTCTTGATGTCTCAACATTTGGTTTCAAATAACCTAGCTATTCGAATTGCAACCTTATAGAATTTCTCTTTTAACCTAGCCGAAAAGTTTTAGTCATATGGTTCCTTAAGACCACCCTCAACCTACAACAGCGAGCCTAAACTCTATGTGAAACATTTTTGTATTTATCCCCATTACTCTATACAAATAATCATAGATACTTGAGCTTCGTTGTTTGCAGATTCACTTGGTTTTTATGGTAATCTATGTGTCAAAATCATCATTCACCCCATTAAAGTAACATTAGAGGTTCTTAGTCTTAGAGCGACTAATCCATAAACTTTTTCCCTCTAGAATTGCTAGCCACTCTTATAACTGTACATTTAAACTCTGCTTACCTTCCACAACTATACGGTGTCATTCGCAACAAAATGAACCATGGAATCTCTTAATCGACTTTGACAACTCAACCAGAACTATTGACAAAAGTAACAGAGACAAACCCTTGGTATAGGTCTATCTCCACAAACAAAGAATAAGTATCTTTCATGAAAACATATACCCTCATTGTAGTGTTATTATTCATATTTCTAGTTATGTTTATGTTCTTTATATGAAACTATATATCCTCCTGAATATCTAAGATTAGTTGACGTGACATGTTGTCATGTTTTTTTTCCAAAGAATACCATATGTAAACATGCTTCTTAATCTCTTTATCAATCTCATTATAGAATGTGTATTGAAGTGTGTTTTCGAGACCTGGATCAACCAACATAGGGGTGTTCATCAGATCGGATAACGAGCCATTCGGGTTTGAAAATTTTTTTGGTCTATCCGAAACAAACCCGAAATCCAAAATATATTATCCGACCCGAAAAACCCGAACAACCAGAAAAACCCGAATTCTTACATCCGAATAAACATGTTTTTTTCGGGTATCTGAACTGAAAAAACTAGGTTTTGCATATCCAACCCGAAAAACCCGAAATAGATTTCGGATGAGGTTTTTTCAGGTTTCGGATACGATTGGGATTTCGAATTTTTTCGAGTTTCAGATATTTTAAACACCCTAAACCAACATCTTTTGCATTCCAAGACCAATCTAATTTGATTTAACATAAGACAGGTTTAAAGCTAGTTAATTTGCATAATAGGTAAGCAAATACATTCATTAATGTTATCATCTTACATGAGAATACAAGTTTTCCAATGTTACCACTCTTTGGACCTACTAATTGAATATATAATTCTATAAACTGCACAGAATCAAATAAAGCATGTTAATCTTCATTGTCAAGTGGTATCCCATGTGAATGGCCAAACTGCTCTGTTGTCAGGTACATTGATTGGTGCTGCAGCTGCGACTGCTGGTGGTGGAATGGCGGTTTAATACTTGACTCCATTATTTGGTGGGTCAACCCCATGCTCACTTGTATTTTCATGGACTGTTCTGTTGTTGAACCTAAGGGAGAACCTGAGTCAGGTGATAAGGGTTCACGTCTTTCATCAACAGGAATGTTGTTGATTGGTCTGGCACATCCGTTGGCAGATGTTTCCATGATACGCGATTCATAAGCAGGAGCGGCAGGGGTCAAAGAATCATTAATCTTTTTGGATTCCGGGTGATCATCAGATAGAACTCCACTCAGCTTCTGTTGCTCCTCAATGATCTTCTTCAAGTACTTCCCTTGTGCCTCTATCCGTAGCTGAAGCTGTCTTTGGACCTATTTTAGTTTCATTGTTAACTGGGTATCTACTATATAAAACAATTTAGCCTCTTTTGAGTTGACTGATGTCGATGAGTTGGTTTTGTTTAGCACAAAAAAAGTCATCAAAACAGTCCCATGACATATATCTGGAACTTTTTCTTAAAAAAATGAAAGATTTATAAAAAATTTCGAAACTCGTGGTAAAGATTTTTGTTCATTAAAATTATAATAACCTAATAATTGCCCCATTTGCGATGCATTCATATAATGCATATATGTGTGGGCTCTCAAGGGGCAAAAGTAAAATTGCATTAATTTTAACGTTATTTTTCTTATTTTTGTGAAAATAACATTAAAAGAGTTGGGATGATTAAATTTCAAACAATAACTTTAAGCTGGAGACTCCTTCGGCGCAACCTAACTGGGATAGAGGTAGGGTTTGTCTTCATCCTTCCCCCAAGACCCTACCGAAGAGTGGGAATATATTGGGTAAGTTTGTTTGTTTACCTCTTTCTATTTCTTTTTCAGTTTTTATCTAAGATAAAGTTTAGTTTCTCTCTATAGTTTGTACTATATAAATTTAAATTTACTGTTTTGTTCAAATTGTTTGTCTGCGTTTTGATATTAACTGCATTGAAAACAGAGTTGTATCCAAAATAAAATATTTCTTTTGTCTAATCTACAGTTTTAGTATATTTATTTTTACATATTACAAATGATCAGAATTAACTAAGTTGTATCTTAAATGAATATGGAAAAGAATAGAAATCTTATACTTTAAATTGAAGAGAGCATTTAGGGTTTATAACTGTGATAACTATAATCTTATAAAAACAAAAGAAAATTGCAATAGTTCTAAAAACTATTTTAAAAAGCATAGTAGTATTAAAAAATTCAAGAAACACGAGTTATGTATCTATAGATTTTGACTGAAATTTTATAGAAAGATGAGAGAGGATTTTTAATAACTATATGATGGGAGTTCCAATTTTATAGCATGGGCATTTTTTCTTCTTTTGTTATAAATTTTTTTAATTTTTTATGAAAAAAACAATCATATACAGTAGGCCATGCAAAAAAAGTTAGAATAATACCTCCAACTGCTCATGCAGTCGCTTTTGCACCTCCATCTGCAGCTTGAGTGCTTCAGTAATCTGCATTCCACTGCAAAAAGAGAATTTTTAAGGCCACTTAAGAGTTATATGTGCAAAATTGACATTACTTTAATGTGTACAAAAAAACAATGAGGTAAGCACATAGACTTACGATGAACCATCCAAACTAGAAAGCATGTCACCCGAATCTTTATGGTCGAATGCTTTTCCTAGCATTAGCAATTTGAGAAAAATTAACACACATTTTCTTAATTTTTTGGGACAATTTCATATGTCCTCAAAACTAGTATAATATCATAGGTATCCAACCAAAAAATCATAATATAATTAAAAATTTATAATCTTTCCTTAAAACTTGCATTAAGATATGAGAGTTCAGAGTAAAAAAGAAAGAGAAGATTTCAAAGGTCATATTATATTTTGCATTTAATGAAATGAGCAAATTTGAAATTTAAGTATTTTAATTAGGACTTTTACGTAAACTTTTTTGTTTGGGAAAATACGATAAATAATATACTAAGCAAGTTTTTAGGACTACATACATATACATATATATTATCAAGATCTTATAACAACCCACCTTTATTGGCTTATTGCGGTAACCCATTATAACCAGCTAAGATCAATCCAATTCTTTTTTTTTTTTAACATCATTATTACATATGTATAACACTTTCTTCATTTATGTATCATTTAAGTGTAAATTCACATGCTTTTGAGATTTTACATCAGTATAGGTTTTCATAATCAGCAATACATGTAAAAAAGGAAAAACTTACACTGGTATAAAATCCTAAACGCATGTGAATTTACACATGCACATAGAAGAAGAATGTGTTGTACGTATGTCATAATAATATTTGGGAAAATAACCAAAGACTTGAATTGATCTTGGCAGGTTATCACAAGTTATCGCAATAAAAGTGGGTTAACAAAGGATCCTTGTGTGTGTGTGTATGCATATAATTGTCCCGATTTTCATTTAGATTGTTTGGAAGGAGGGTATTATTATCTAATGAAGACTGAAGTCAGCTATTTTTTATTAGTATTAAAGGAATAGAATACCTTCAGAAGAGGAATCTGGGAGGTACTTTGCCAGCCGATATTTCTGTATAAAAAACAGGAATGCATAAGTCAATGGTGTATCCAAGGTTTGGTCTGTATAAGTCATAAAAGTAGCATGTGTGTCACCTACCTGCAAATGGCTCTTCACATGATAAATGGTTAGACCTTGAACACCCATGACTCTCAGCACGCCTTTTGGAGTAGCCCCTGTCCAGCCCTCACAAGTCAGTCATTAGCATATATAGTGGTGCTTACTTAAGAACAGAGGTTTCTTTCCACGTGGTTCTGCCTCTAGAAAATATTTGTCAAAATTAGACACTGATGTGTTAACACGACATGACACACCACGGGGTTAAACGTGTTTGGATTTCAGCAAGACATGTTTCATGAAAGAAACAGATCTACATGTTTATGAAAATTTAAATTGTCATAAACAGGTCGTAACCCTCCTAACCCATTTATGACATGATTAAGCTAGTTTATATTTTTTTCCTTTCTCAAAAAATAATTAAATATATGTTTAGGTTAATCTAAATTTCAGGCTTAACCCTAGCCACTCGTTCATTATTTTCTTGTCCAACGTCCCTCTCATATTTTCGTTTCTCGCTAGATCAGGTCAAGCATCTTCTAATCGCTTAGGAATTTTATTTTTTTGTAACTTTATTTTATTTTTGTGTTTATTAATCCTGTTAAACGGATTGAGTCATGCTGTGTTACTAAATCTTACTTATTTTTAAGCGTGTTAAACAGAGCATATTCATATAACCTGTTTATAAACAAGTTCCTGTTCATGTTTGGCTAATTGTCAAGTCTAGTTAAATGCCGTGTTTGTGTTTAGTACCTGTGTTATCTGTGTCATGTTGTGTTGTGCCTGACTCGTTTAACACATTTAATCCTATTTTGCCTGCCTTAGAAAATATGATATGCTTGCTTTGGATGTAAATTTTGACACGATCCTAACACAAGTTCCTATGGACACGTTTAGCATAACATGTCTTGTTCATGAGATTTACTTTTATAATTTTTAAGGAAATGTCAAAGGTAGAGATATTTCAAATGCATTAGGTGCTTGGAAAGAAAATTCAAGAAGCAAATTAAATGGATAAACCTTAAGTTACGCAATGAAAATCAAGGTAACTCACTGTCAGGGCCACCTAGTTGTGCCACAGCATCAACAAATCGTTCATGAAGTTCATGCGTCCAACGGAGTCGTTGTTTTGAAGCTAGGCTAGATGAGTTGTTGACACCATTCACTACATCCATGTTACTTGCGCCACTGTTTGAAACTCTATCCACGCATAATATATTGATGCAAGTTAAACTTCAACTACGACCACCTTTGCTTGATATACAAGTCATTCACCTAATTCAAAGTGAGTCACAATGTCAATTATAACATTAAAGAAGTTCAATCAGCATGTATTTCTAAAATTAAGATTTTTCATTGCAAAAAAAAAAAAAACAAAAACTTAAACCATTTAACTAAAAGTATTGGGCTCAATTTCATTATCTAGCAGGAAAAAAATTTCCACCTTGTGATGAATTTATGAAAACTTGAGGCAAATTTTGATTACTCCAATGCACACACATAAATCATAAAGCATGGATCCCAGCCATGAAAGCTCATACACTACTAGGAGAATAAAAAAATACAAAAAATAACAACTTTTTTAGGGCTTCTAAACATTATAGGATATAAATTTAAAAGATGATTGTGTGCAACAAAAATAACTGATCCCTGATAATTTCAGTGACATCAAAATATATGCAATGCACTTTTGAGTATTACATCAAATGTTAGTCATAGTAATAGCTTTATTGTTAAAAGAAATTGAAAAAAAAAAAAAAGAACTTGATCTTTTCTTATGACATTTAATAATTTTGCATTGGTGGCACATAATTTTTTTATCTTATATAGGAATTAAGGTGTTAATCCTAGTAGGTTCCTATGTGAAACGGGTCTAGTAAGGTTAAAGTTAGTTAGAGATAATTACTAGTATTTAGTTTATTATTTGAACCTAGATAACTATTTATTTTTGGAAAATCCTGATTAAGGTTAGAGATTTTATAGGTGTGATGCGTGCAAAGGCTTTGAGATTGACATGTACTTAGCCCTAGGTTGCCTAGTTGTAGGCATAACGACTCTAGTCGCTCATGTTATGCGAGAGGGTATAGATCCAATGACATGAGGTGCAATAGATGATGGAAGAAAGTATATGTTCCTAATTGCCAAATATCAAGATGCTAGGATGAATGGAGACACTCCGGATTCAATATTTGGAAATTGAGAGGGTTCAAAAGACTTAATTACAAACACTTAAAATGGTTGGAACTGTTGAAGATGAGTGAGTCGAAAGCCATTGATGAGTTTGCAAGTAAGTTATGCGGGTTACAATCAAGATACAAGAGCCTTAATCAACACTTTAATATGAGAACGTGTGTAAAAATTCCTAAACTCTATGCAAGTGAATACGCCTACCAAACAAGGCTACAATTGAGCAATATTCAAAGAATGAGCGAATGCCCTTTGAAGAGGAATGGCCTAATGTGTCAAGTAAAAGCCTATACGAAGTGGGTGAACTCCAAGATACAACTAAAGATACACAAGGTAAGTTGCTCACTTGTGATAATGAATAGCCTAAAGGAAGAAATAGTGATTGTGATTATCATTAATGAATGTGTGATCAAGGATGTGCTATCCGTGATGAAAGAGGCCATGGTAGGGGCCGAAGTCAAAGATCCAGTAGAGGCAGCGAGGGTCAACCTATTTTGGACAATGACCAAGAAGAACCAATGAAGGACAAGACAAATCATGCATTCAAAGTTATCGACATGGGGTTTTTGGTTCCTTTGCATATGAATGCACAAGCTGGCAACAAAAGGAAGAAGTGGTTAGTCTGGTTCAAAAGGATGAGTTGGCAACTTGGCATTTCCTTGATGAAAACACGGATATGCATTTGGACTAAGGGGGAGCATGAAGGTGTTAGTCCTAATTGTTTCACATGTGAAATAGTTCAAAGAAGGTTAAAGTTTGTTAGAGATAATTAGTGGTATTTAGTTTATTATATGAGTTTAGATAATTTTTTGTTTGGTATCGTAAAAGTTTCATTCAGATAAGGTTGGTTTGGTTTCCTAGTTTGAGTCTAAATAGGAGTCTTAGTTTGCAAGTCTTCCCTAGTGCAAATAGGTTTATATATTTGGTTTATGGGTGTGGTTTTTCAATCTCAATATATCAAAAGAGCCATGGGGAGTTTCTTGCAATATATCAGTGTGCTTTTTTGCATGATTAATATCAATCTTGGCCTACAAGGAAAACAAAATGTGTAATCATCTTTCTATAACTCTGTTACTCTATGTTTAGTTTTAGCTTTTGAAGTGATACAACTTTGAATTGCTAATTGTTTATATGTTAAACAGATAATTCAAATTATTATTATAATGTTTAAATTATTTCAATTCATAATGTTTGTGGCAATTTATATGTTGACAATGATAGCAAAGACCATCAATTTTTAGCAACTTTTTCTCTCTTAAATACCACCAAATCTTGCACTTGCAAGGATTAAAATTCAGACCATTTTTTGTGAGGTGCAATCACCAATGCTACTAAGCTACAAGGCCATGGTCGCAAAGACCATCTACCTTTAATAAAGCATAGATTCGATGCATTGTAAGTGTTGGCTTTGAAACTTTGAGGGAGATCAATGCCTATGGATTGAGAAAAGTATCCCACCTCAACAATCCAACACGCATCATATATATCAATCAACATATGTATACTAGCTATATTGAGAGACTATATATTAGCATTAACATTATTCTTAGCTTTAAGAGTAAAGATTCTTTTTGAAACAAGAAAGAATCTTATTGACCTTGCTTTGACTTCTTTGAAACATTTCCTTCATGTCTTCTTTCATATATCCATGATGGAGACAAATGCATTAACATAAATCCTAAAAACAAAATGTGTTAATTTAGTTACAAAAAGGATAAATTTGGATCTATTGATACAATAGGACACAAAGTATAACTAGGATCTTTATTATACAGTCTAGTTACAAGGTTACGGTTTTTAAAATAAACAACACATTCATCATTTAAACTTTGGTTATGATAATTAATAGCATCGCCACTGCTGTTAATCTTACGCTATTATACGTATAGGAAAAAAGCCACAAAAGAAAGAGAATGAATGATACGGTATGCAAGGAACTAAGGAAGTTTGAAAATTACTTTAGGACCTAAACTTATAAAACAAAATATAAACAGAAACCTATTTGTAAAGTACATTTAAGAAATGTAACCCACCTTTTTCAGTAAATGATCAAATGAGGACATGATTAAGTTAAGATTTGATGGTTTAAGAGGATAACATATGAACCTTGAAGAACTTAAGGAATGGAGCATAAATGATGACAATATCTTATCATATTGTGATAATAGAAGGATGGTTTATGGACTACTCCGTCAACCCCATGATTTAATATACTGATAGGATATGGTCAACCCAAATCACAAAACATCAACATAACAAGGAACATACATAGAAGGCTAGAGAAGCAACAAACCATTATAAGAGCAGAGAAAACGAATACCAATTACGAAAGTCATGTTGGACCCAAGATACAGAACAATGTCTGATCTTAGTTTTTAGAACACTAGAACAAAATATACATAAATCGAGCAGCTGTTGGAGATATAATGACTGAAAAAAAGGGGATTGTTTATGGCATGATCTTATAGGCTAAACAAAGGCCAGGGAACAAAATTGGCCAGAAATGATTCCAGTTCAGCCATCAAATCATCTTTTGGGCAATATAAAATGTTGGCTCCCGATCACTAACGATGTTCAAAAGAGTTAAGCGTGGGTTAAGCTGATCTACAAGCTATTCACGTCAATCAATCAAACTATTAATGAATCGGAGCTCAGAAACAATCTGGGACATTGTCAGAAATCATGCCGAAGAAGAAAATTTCCTAAAACATCGATAGATATCGCTTAGCTGCTAAACACCGGGGACAGGTATTTAATTCAGTGAAAACTGAATTTGTGCAACAATATACATAAAATTAGAAAGAAAACTTACTTAGGGTTAGAATCGAGCAAAGATACCACCATAAAGTTGCAGATCAATTCGATACTTCCGATTACTGCAAATGAAATGAAGAACTGATCATACATTTATGGAATCGATATGGTGTAATCCATAACCAAAAAAACAAAACAAAGAGAGAAGATGAAACGCACAGGCTTCAGGATCCTAACAAGAGGATTTGAAATTTTATTATTATTATTATTTGAAGGATGATGAAGATGATGATGTGTGTACGCTGCTGGCCTGCTGCTACGATTACGAGGACGATTGATGATATTTCGTCCTCCACGGGTTAAGAAACACGGGAGGCAGTGCAGGACACCACAAAAGCAAGTCATCGATAGACACGAATACGACACAAAAAATTAACGTATCTGTTGTTTTAGACATGAACACGACCTGTTTAAAATATGTAAAAATGACCTATTAAAGAATATGTTAACAATTATACTATAAATGACTCATTAGAAAATCTGTTAAGGAACCTATTAAAGAAATGAACTACGGTTAAAGAAATACATTTTTAGAAAGTAATCGGTTAATCACGTATTTTATTATATTATTTATTTAAAATTATAAAGATGTCTTAACATGTTAATAGGTAACTACATGTTTAGACACGAAAATAAATAAGCCTTAAAGTGTTGACATATTTTAGACATGAAACGTGTTAAGGGTAAGCACGAAACATGTTAAGTTGTTTAATGTCATGTTAAAGTTGTTACAATTGTTTATATATCTATATGCATACTTTATTTATTTATTTGTTATTATTATTATATTATTATTATTATTATTATTTATTTTATTAGTTGGATGTATCCATAGAAAAAGTAATACTAACAAGATTTAACATTATGAAATTTTTTAAATTAATTATTTTTAAAAATTTAATTGATTGGATCAACTCTTACAATGAGATCTTTTAGGGGTAACTTTGTAGAAATGTAACAAACTTTTCATTTTGTTCCAATCAAGTCACTCAAACTTTTTTTGTCCTAATTAAGTCATTCAAGTTACTTTTATGTTTGAATTATATATTTTTAACCTGAATAGTAGGTAATACATGTTGATATAAGTTTGAGTAAATAACTTTTTTTTTTAAAAATGACTGATTTGAATCAATAATTATTAATTTTAACTAATATCAGACAAAGAACAAAAAATTAATAATTAATAATTACTTATTCAAGTCAGTCATTTTTTAAAAAAAAAAAATCCACTCAAACTTATATTAACATGTATTACCTACAATTCAGGTTAAAAACATAAAATTCAAACATAAAAATAACTTGAATGACTTAATTGGGAAAAAAAAAAGATTGAGTTACTTGATTGGAACAAAATGAAAAGTTGGTTATATTTATATGAAGTTTTCTCGATCTTTTATTATGGTTGGAGGAGAAATTATCAAACGTCTAGCATTTTCTCAAGTACCGATAGAACCGGAAGCACCTTTCTTTCAAAGAGAAGAGAACGGATTATAAAATTTATATTTAGATAAGAAAAATGAATATTAAATAAAAGAAATAATAAACTGGTTAACACATGACATTTCTTGAAATTATTTATTTGTAGTAGGACATTATATTATTTGTTTGCAGGTAATTTTTATTTTTATATGACATGATAAAACATGTTTAATAAAATACACTATATGTTTAATATTTTTTAAAGTAATTAAAATTAGAATAATTTGGCTTTATCAGTTTTCTTTTTGGATATATAAAATATATAAAAGCAAATTATAGATATGAGATATAAAATAGATAAATGTGTTGTTTTTTATGTTTTATATTTACAAAAATTCTATAGTATTTAAAATGTTAAATACAATTAGACATGTTTGATAGGATGAAATTTTATCAAATCTTATACTTTTGTTATACAACTTTTAAACAGATAAACCAAAAGTTGGGACTTACATAGCAACTTATTTGACCTATAATTTTTTTTGAAAATCCACAAATGGACACTTTTGGTAATTATCAACCCTTAAAGGTCCAACGATATATCAAATAATGCACAATCCTTGTTTGTTGACCAATTAAAAGGGTTCCACATTTAATATGGCTTAGATTGTATTCCTTTTCACACATTTGAAACACCATAATGTTGTTATCATTGTGCAATGTGAATTTGAGATAGAAATTTTGTACACAAGATGAGATGACTTGTGTATTTCGGCTTATGGAAGTGTTGTGTTTGTTGTTATTAAAGGTAGAGTCTAAATTTTGCATCATTTGCGTTAGTTGATGGAATCTTATCTTATCTTATCTTATCTTACTAATATAATAAACAAAAATATGTTTTGACACTTGTCACAATTTTAAGACAATATTGTCACTTGGTATTTCTCTCGTCATCCCATTTATTTTTCTCTCATATTAAACAATAATTATATTATCTCTCATATTCAATAATTATAATGTTAATGATATTATTTACCTTTTTAATACTAAAATTTTTTATGATAAATTAAAAATATTTTTTTTATTGAAAAACATTTTAAAAAAGTTTAAAGATATGATTTTTTTTTCTAAAAATCAATAATTTTTGTAATAAAAAGTAGCTTCAATCGGTAATTCAGAAATTTTTACCTTTAAAAATCATGTTTTATCAAGAAAAAAATTTTACAAATTAAATAGACTATAAAACATAGATTTGAAACAATTTTATTTTATAAAAATAATGTTTTTAGTATTAATTTTTTTAAACATAATTTATTTTAAAACATAATCTTTTATTATTGTTATATATCTTAAGTTACCTATTAATGCGTAAATTAATCATTTTATTTGAAAATATCGTTTTCAAATTTATACATTTTTATTAATAACTATTTAATATTTTATATTACATCCATATAACACACGAGGGTGATAGTCTAGTATAGATATATACATACAAAAAAAATCCAATAAATTCCCACTTGAGGTCAGGAGGAGAGAGAGAAATGAAGACAAATATTTCCTTACTTTATTAGAGATCCAGGTTACCTCTAATCTTTCCTTGAAAATTTCGTTTCTTATATGAGCTGACTTTCTGTGCCCACACATCTATCTCAGCATCCTCATCTTTGTCGCCTCCAACTTTTGTGCTTGAATCTTCTTGATTGACCAATAATTGGTTTCGTACATCATGACTAGTCTAGATATGATTATATAAAAAATATACCTTTTTTTTGTTTTTTTGGAAATCTCTTGTCACATTGGATGCTTGTTACTGTTCCCAACTTGTACCAAGTCGCAGTCAATGTCTTCGTCTCTTTAGATGAACAATACTATATATTTGAACTTTTTGTTTGTGGCACCTACTGACGTCTAATAATCACATGTTTGTCGTCCTCCTCATTATTACAATAGAGATACTCACTTTTTGACCTACTGATGCGCAAACCTCTATGCTTTAAGGTGCTTGCAACTCTTTTAAACTCGCATTTAGATGCTCTTTCTTTTTTGTTGCTACACAATATCGTCCATGAAAAAGCATGCAACATGAAATCTCTTCCTAAATATACTTTGACAACTCATCTAAAATGATCGCAAAAATAAAACGAGCTCAATGTGGATCATTTTTGGTCCCATCTTCACAGGGAAAAAGTATGTATCTCTCACTGGTAGGGCTGTAAACGAACCGAACGTTTAGCGAACAGTTCGTGAACCGTTCGGCGGGAAGTTCGTTTATGTTTGTCCGTTTAATAAATGAATGAACACAGACAAGAAATTCCGTTCGTTTAGTTAAAGAACGAACATGAACCGAGGTCGTGTTCGTGAACCTTCAGTAACATCTTCGATTACGTTCGTTTATGTTCGTTAAGTTCACTTATTATATTTATTCATTAAATGTGTTGTATATATTTAATTTTTAGTTTAATACCATAATATTTAAGTTATTTTTAGTTTAATACTATAATATTTTAATTTATATATTTATAAAGGATTACCTCCAATGCTTGAGATTAATAACGTTAATTTTTATTGTTTACATAATATGTGTTCGTTAACGTTCGTGAACAAGCTCAATTCCTTAATGAACGAACACAAACAAGAATAAGAATTTTCGTTCTGTTAGCGTTCGTGAACAAGTTAAAAGTGAAACGAACAAACACGAATAAGGGCTCGTTCGTGTTCGTTCAGTTAGTTTACTGCCCTACTCACTGGTGCTTTAACACTCGTTTTAACACTAGTATATGTATCTCTATATATCTTCAATGGATACATATACTTAAAGGCTATCTCAAATCACCTAATGTGGCATACTATTGTAATACCTTCTAAAGGTCAATGAACACCATATGTGAATCTCTCTTTTTTTCCTATATTTCTTCATCGGTCTTCTCAAAATGTATAATATCTCCATCAACTGATCGTAGACCATCATTGACGTCGCCACCACACCACCATTAACAGTAGTTGTGGTAAGTGATGAGAATGATAATGATGGAACATGGTGACAGGAAGTGAGGTTAGTATGTTACAAAAACAATGGTGGTGGAGATGTGGATGTTGATGGATGTGTTGGTTAGGGCCGACTCAAGCTTTTCGGAGGCCCAAGACAAATACAAAAATTGAGGTCTTTTTCATAAATAATTTTTTATGCGATAAAAATTATGTTTGCAAATTTTAAAAAACATAAAAACATGTATATTTCTCTCTATATGCATAAGTTTACTCATAATAATAGTTAACAACTGATAAATATAAATGATATAAACAAAGAATGTCATAAAGTACAATACTTACTGATGATATTTTATAACTTTGTTCATATTTATTAATCAGTTTGATTACCCTATTTACCACTAGAAATTTGTCTAAATCTTTTACTCGTATCATTAATAGAAAATTTATTCCAATGACAAGTAAAGGTGAAACAAGAACGTGGAAAATGTAATTATTTGATAAGAGAGAACATTAAAAAACTCTCTTATGAAAATATGAGTGAGCTCTCTAATTTTTCAGATTTAAAACGACAAAATAAATATCCTGAACAATAACCCAGACGGTTAAGATCCTAAAAATTTAGGGGCCCTAGGCCCTTGCCTAATGCCTATAAATTAAAAAAAAAAAAAGGCTCTGGTGTTGGTGGTGGTAAGGAATATAAATTTCTTTACATCAAGGAATATGAGTTGATACAACTTTAATTCAATTTTTAATTTACCACTCAACCAGACATAAAAAATGAGATTCGTTGTCTAAATTTAAATAAATCCTATGAACAAAACGCATTAGGAAATGAATATCAGAATCCAACTCCTTTGTATTAAACAAAATAAACGTATTCTTAAATTTGTTAAGAAGTAGATTCTTTGTTTGATACCGTTTTGTTTTAAATCTTTTTCTGATTATATTTTTGATATTCCGAATAACTGTATATTTTTCATAACTTTTTATATATTAACCCTACGTGTGTATTTTCAAGGGCGAAACTTTTGAAAGGTTTGAGGGTGTCCCGATTTAACAGTATTTTGTTGGGAATTTTATCTGTTTTTCTTTCTAATAATCTTTTGACATCTTGGAGTTTTTTTCGAGCTCCGTCACTTTGTATTTGGTTCATATTCTAGCTTAGGACCAAACCCATTTTAAGAGAAGTATGAATCAGTTCATAAGGGGATGAATTTCGGTTAAATGTTTAATAGCTGTATAGTATCATTATTTCTGTTGGGACATGTTGTAACCAGTTTAGTTGTCTTTCATGGCTTCTCTAATTATTATTAATTTATACATAAGCCAGCAAATATTTTATAACTTCACTATCTCACTCTAATATTAAAATAACTTCTGACACCATCTTTATTTTAATACAATTTCATTTATGTTAATTAAAAAAATATTACCTTAAAATTATGAAACAACAATATTTTCTGATCGAAGATTTTGTCACTTATTGAGTTAAGACCAGCCTCGTCATCAGAATTGATCGTAACCAAAAACAACACCACAAGCTTAAGATTAAATAAATTATGAACAAGAAAATAAAACTTTATTAAATGAAGAAAACACATACAAAACCCTTTGATCTAACCCCTGTTTAAGCTAAACAGAAAACAATCAATTGCCTAATTTTTAGGAAATTCAAATAAACTAATAATTAATTAAACTTTATAAATTAAATTATATCCATATTAATTAAATTAAATTAAACAAAACAAAACATTAATTAAAAATAATCAAAACAACCCTTAATTCCTTAAACTTGTAAAATAATCAAGATTAATCCTTGAGTTACACATTGATAAGAAAATAAGTAATAAAATAAAAGTGAAAGTATATTCGAGTGGATTCTATAGAGTTTCTATCATTTTACAAGCTCTGGATTTGATAAAAGATTTTAACTAAAGCACTTAATCTCAAAAATTCCGTCAAACGTCTAGGAATCAACGTAAGCAAAGCACAGAGAATCGAGTCGTCATACGCCAAATATCTATGAAAACTAGGTATGTAAATGAACCAAGTTGAGCCGAGTTTGCTAAAGCTAGAGCTCCGCTTTTACGACATAAAAGAGCTCAAGCTTGGCTCGTTTAAAATTTTATTTCTCGAGCTCAACAACTAAAAAAATTTTACTAGCTTAGCTTGACTTCCGCTCGGTTCGTATTTGGTTAATTAATTTAGTTTTATTAGTAATTTTAAACATAATTATAACTAAACTTTTAAATATAACATATATATGTAATTTTTATTATATTTTGTCATAATTATATATACATAATAAACACATTTAATTACATCAAAAAAATATATACGTAAAAAGCTCGTTTAGGCTCGTGAGCCAGCTCAATATCGGCACGTGAAGTTCAAGCTCGACAACTAAACGAGCCATATTTCAGGGATTAGGCTCGGACTCATTGGGCTCGCCTTGTTCGAGCTTTTTATCAATCCGATCTCCAGTATCTCACGAGTCGTCTTGATTCGTTTACACCCCAACGTTCATAGATGCGGCATTCTCGCTATCGATGGGCAAAGACACTCTTGGCTTATTCTAAGTTAAAAGAAATGCAACCACCAAACCTTCTCGAATCTTGTTACATACAAAACTCATTGCAAGGTTAGGTTTTGTCTCGTATGAGTAAGTGACGTAGGGTTTATGGACAAAATAGGCCCACACACCAAACTAGTCACTAGTGTATGGATAAGTAATGTAAGGTTTACAAACTAAATAGGCTCGCATACCAAACTTGTGTATGGGTAAGTGATGTAGTATGTACATATTAAACAGGCTCACATCTTTAATGAGTTTCCTTCTTGTTTTTCTTTTAAACAATTAAACCAGTATCAAAGACACCTTAAAAGGATGATGTGGAGGGAACCAGTCACGGTCAATTGGTCATGACCAATAGGAACGTTGCCCTTAAGGAGTCGATTGTTATGAGCCGATATGGGAAGTCTCACATCAGCTGTATGAGCAAATAATATAAGATTTATAAATCAAATGAGCCCTTTCACCTATCAAACTAGTCTTTTAAAATGAGTCTCGTGTTTGAGTTATAAACCAAATGCACTTTCTAACACCAGACTAGTCCTTTCTAGTGAATTTTCTAGTTTGAAATATACCAAAATGGCAAAATATTTGAACATTTTAAGGTGTATGGATGCATAATCATTAATCAAGTGTCATGAGGAACCAAAATCACACAAATCTCTGGTCTATTTCCACCTCTTACAAAAAAAACATCTAAAGTTGCAGTTAAAAAAAGGATACACAAATGAACAACACTACCTATACAACAAGAAAAAGAGGTGTGTTCAATACAAAATCGACTTTAAGCATATTAATACGCTAACCACATATGTGTACATAGTGCTTACCCGATCGAGAGATACGCTTATGCAGTTACAATACCAAACCATCAAACCAAGTACATGTAGTTATGCGGTTTTTGCAGTTATCTAGTTTAACCATAGTTGTGTATTGAATGTCAACTAAATAGCAATTCACAAGAGAACATAAACAAATTTCCAATAGCAGCCTTGAGTTTTCAGAGTTTGTGCAAATGCTTTGCCCATCTTCTAGCCATATAAGGGTCATGGTAGTCCCAGTTTCCAGCATTACTGCTCCTACCATCTTCTTCACATCCACCCCCACCAATGTCGCGACCTCCGACCTCCCTTTTTTCTGCTGATGTCACCACCACTTCCCCCGTTCTCATATATTCCCGCACCCCATCTTCCACGTAGCTGTAGTCTACACAGACTTTAACATTCCCACCTTCACTTGTTATATTCAAGGGGATTCTCCTTTCCTCACCACTTCTGAGTTCACCAAGTGCCACAATCCGACCGTCTTCTCTTATCCTTAGCTGGATATCTCTTACTTTATATTCCAAAATTCTACATAAAAACTCTTCAAATTCATGCATCACAAACCCGTTTGAAGTCCCAAAACTATACCCAACATGAAACCGATGAATCTGGATTGGGACTTCTGTGTCAAACCCATCCTGGTATGATCTCGTTGGGTTATCTGACAAATGCAGGATGCATGATTGAGGGTTTTCATAGGCACGGTCCATTAAAACCTTTACCCCTTTCTTTAGCCCCTCAACTGGATCAGCTTGCCCCATGTAAAAGAGGCGATCGATTACCTGAAGTGCTGATCGTTTACCATATGAGGTCATTCGCCTGAGAGGGAAGACACGTGCTGCAGCCGATGAGTATGTGACAACAGCTAAACGGTCAATTGGCCGAAGTGAAAAAACAACCAATGCCATAGACTGCTTTATAAGCCTAAGATGTGGGCCATTGGGGCAAGCGACTAATACTAAATCGACAGCCGGTTGATGTGCTAGTCTTACACAGAGTCTGTAAGCAGCAGTTTCTGAAGACGAAGACCCAAGTGGTTCGGAAGAAATGGAGAGATGAAGGTGTTGATGGTCAACACTGTGGCTGGGTTCAATTGGGTCATCATCATCATAACGTGCTGACCGTAGGATTGAACGTCTTTGAACTCTGAAAGTGGCAATTGAGTCATCAAGGATTTGGAGGATGGGGTCAGCGGTCTGGTTGCCATGAAGGAAACTGCAAGGTGAGTTCTTTAAATTGCGGGGCAGGTGAGTCCATTCTGCACGACATATAGGACAGGTGACCCCACCATGCCGGACATTAGACGCGATACAATCGAAATGGAAAGCATGAGAGCATTGAGCAGTAAAAATAGCCTGGCCTGGACCTGTGCATGTGTTAAAGTTCAAAGCTTCAAGACAGATTGCACACATGGTCTGCACATGAAGGAAAAAAAAAGAAACAACTACTGTAAATTTCTTAAACAGAAACAACACATCATGATAAATTTATGAATG
Source organism: Mikania micrantha (assembly GCA_009363875.1). Classification (NCBI taxonomy): domain Eukaryota; kingdom Viridiplantae; phylum Streptophyta; class Magnoliopsida; order Asterales; family Asteraceae; genus Mikania; species Mikania micrantha. The sequence continues at coordinate 74,124,731 of CM018681.1, read as the reverse complement.
AAATGCTGGTTTATGTATGATTAACATTCAACGAAGCAAGAATTCAAGCAAAATGAGCTGGAAATTTGTCCATTTTCATCCAATTTTTTTAGAAAAATCAGGTAGAACCATACCACAAACTAAAATTGTGTGCAAAAAGGGGCAAATAAAAGACAGTTTCCTCATCCACAAATGAAAAATGAGTTAATGTTTCAACTGGAGCAAAATCAAATCAGTTTACAATTCGAACAAAACGAGCTGAAATTAGGGTTCCAATAATAGTATGTGCTCGCAAATCAACAAATCTAGAAATGTATCATCCGCTTAATTCGTAAATATGACCTAATTAGCTTCAATTCAAGCTACATTGTAACGATTACACATAGTGAAGTGAAGATTACCTTGGAAGACGATGAGTTGATTGGATCTACGTTAAAAGCCGTTTCAGTGATGATTTCTGGATTAACCTGGCTAGGTTTCGGAGAATCATAAATCGAACCTGAAGCTAATGCCTGCAACAAAAGCATAAACACAAAGAATCAAACCTCAAATTAGTGAGTAAATGCAAAAATCAAACCGACTAAAAACCAACATCGGAGTAACCAGTACTTACGCCGGAGGAAGGAGGAGATCGCCGGAAAGATAATGTACCGCAAGTGTGAAGCAATTTCCGAGCAACTCTTTTGATTTTCATGGATCCAACCATCTTTTTGAGCTGAAACAAACACTGATCTTGTATATCAAATCAATTGCATTGTAATCTGATTGTATTGACAGCTTCAGTGTTCATCTGATCCACCATCCATTTCTCCTTTTTATACATCATTCCTTTTTCTTTTTCGTCTTTATTTTTTTTTTAATTTTTTTTTTCAATTTGTCAGCCTCGGGTTTCGTTCCCACCAGATATTAATTTCAGAATTGGAGAGGGGGAAATCTTTGCATGTTTTCTGGTGAGCTTGTTAGACTACCCGCAATGCTAAAGAGCGCATTTATTACATGCATCCTAGTCATCACTGCCACATCGGATTTTTACCAATTCTTCTCACATGCATTCTCTCTCCTCTTTTTAACTCCAACACATTCTTCCGACATGCATTCTCTCTCTTTCACATCACCATTTCATTTTTAATTTTTTCTTTCAAACAAATTACTTTAAAAAAATGATTTTTAAAGAGTGGGCCCACACTCTATGTGCACTTGGGTGCACTTGTACAAGTGCAAGGAAAGAGAAATGCATGGTGCTCCAATGCATCCATCAAATATAAAGGCTGCCACGTGGGAAATGCAAAGACCATTGGGTGCGCATTGGAGGAAGTCTTATGCTACTGGTTTTAACTTTTAACTTTTAACCAATGTTTTCATAACCGGATCGGACGTCGAACCGGTCTCGTTACCGGTCAGAGGTCCGACCGGTTGAATCGAATTTAAGCACCGGATGATTTTATAAACATTTTATAAATATATATATAAAAAAATTAAAAAATCAAAAAAACCGGTTCAACCACTGGTTTTCCGGTCCGACCGGCCGGTTCACCCAAAAACGGCTCAAGACCCTTAACCGGACCGGTCCATCCACCGGTTCCCCGTCCGACCGGTCCGGTCCGGTTTTCAAAACACTGCTTTTAACATTTAACAGAGATGTTGCAATTTTGGGGAAATTGTGAAACAAATTGACAAGTTAAACTGGCTAAAATCGGTTTGATTTGATGGTTCCATGGTTTTTAATACATTTTGAAATTTATAATTTAAACCAATAACAATATATATTACTAGTTTCATCAATATAATCACTGTAAAATCGGACCTGACCGACGGTTGGACGGGGAACCAAGTAACAAAACCGGTTCGGTTTCATGCCTTTGTACCGTTCTTAGTTGAACCGGAGAACCGGATACTCATTTGACCTGTTTTTTTTCCCTAAAATTTAAAGAAAACTATTAAAATCAAATCTTATATTTTTTTAAACATTGTTTATGTTTGTTTAAATGTTTTTATAATTAAAACCTATGGTTGTAAAAATTGGTTTTGGAGGCTGCCTAGGCGCTAGGCACCCGTATACCTTGCCGATTTTGCCCTAGTCGGTGCCTAGGTGGCCTAGTCAGTTTTTTATTTTTGACCTTTTTAGGTAAAAAGGAACCAAATCCATGATCATTCGAGACATTTCTCAACCCAAAATCCTTAAATACGTATCTGAAACATCGAATCCAACATCTGAAACATCGAATCCAGCCACTGACAATCGAAATCCATTTCTAAACTTTGAACTCAGCTTCGATCTTCTTTGTTGTTCGAATCTTCGATCTTCTTTTGTTGTCTCAGTGTTTAAGTTTAAACTTTAAATTACATGACGTACTATGTTTAAGTTTATTTTTTAGCGCCTAACGTCTTGTACAACCATTTAAAAACCAAACCCTATATTTTTTTGAATACGCTACGACCAAACATTCATTTTAAGAAGAACCAAATTGTTATATTTTTAAAAACGACTCATTTAAACTCAAATTGATTTTGCTTAAACTTATCATGACCTGAACTTAATCTAACACGTTACCCAACCCAACATGATCCACCCATTTTATCATGCTTGACATTAGCCCGTCTACACATTGACACTCGAAATCAGTTGTAAATATTACAAAATCTAAATTTTACCATGAACTTGTGTTCAAAATAATAATGAAAGAAATTATGATATGGTACCATTATTTATACTGAAATAAGTGGTCCACGTAACATTTAATGTTATTATTGCGCCGGTTTATAATTGATTCCAGGGACAAGCCACGAACTGACGCAAGAGACCCTACGTGTTTCCCTTTCATGTTTGACCTTGGTAGAGCATGTATAATAATTAATAAACTATGATATATGTCCAATATTGCATTGCATTATGTCTGCTACGCCTGTTACGGGGCGTAATAATCGTTCTTAGTTATAGTGATCATAAAAACTATGCGTGTCAAAATGGACGGGTTGGGTAACGGGTTAGAATGGGTGCGGGTCAGGATGGGTGCGGGTCAGAACGGGTTTTAAGCAAAACCATTTCGGGTTTAAATGGATTGTTCTTAAAAAACATCAATTTAGTTTAACTTAAGATGTGTTATAAGTAAATAAATAGTCCATTTGTATAATTTTTAGTGATTTTCTCATCAAATATGTTATTAATCATTATTAAATGTTTGAATCCATTGCATTTACATGGTTTTTTGGTTACCCATCTTGACCCCCATTGTGTTTAAGTGATACCCATCTCAATCCATTCAATATAATGATGTTACTCATTTCAACCCGTTATACTACAATTGTTTACCCAAACCAACACATTTTCTTTGATATGGGTAAAAATTGCCACCTCTAATAAAAACCAACTTTATGTTGTTTTATCTTTTTTTATTAGAGAGCTTAATGTCTTGTGTTGGAGTCTCGTCTTGTGTTCTTTGAACAGTACCGGCCGGCCAGACTGGTCGGACTGGAAACCGGTGGGGTGACCGGCCCAATGTGAGTATGCGAACCGCCCTCTCAAGAACCAGCCGATTGAGCCAGTTCACCTGTCACACTAGAACATGTTCACTGGTCGGACTGATTTTTAGTTTTTTTTAACTAAAATGTAAAGAATGAAACATTAAATATGTTTTTTTAAATGTGTTTATAATTCTATAATTTTTTTTGAAATATGTTATTTATTTATTATGTTATCCGGTTCTTAAATTCGGTCCGACAGTTAACTAGTAAAACGCCCAGCTCGACGTCTGGTCCGGTTATGAAAATATTGGTCTCGCCTAAAACAAATATTGTCTTGGGTTGAGCCATATGGTTTTCCTAGTCGTGAGTTTCTTTCTGGGCATGTGAGTCAAGTCATCATGCTTTATTTTTTGGATGATGACCGGTGTTTGCTGTTAAAAAAAACTTGCATGATATCTACATGACTTAATTTTCCTATCAATAATTCATGAGCACTACATATATTCTTAAAAAATTTTGTCAAAATACTTTTTCTCGTAATTAAAACGTTTTTCAAATAAGTGATTGTGAGTTCAAATCTTGTTAAGTGTATGTCAGTATGTGTGATGGTTTAAGAACTAGAGTAGGTGTAGAGTAGAGATTGTGTTGGTCATTAAAAAAATATAATGAATTCGAGAGGGGGAAATATATAGTATTTCATAATATTTACAAAAAAATTAGTATTTAAAGAAAGGCTAAAAATTCTATTTTTTTTTTTTAAATTTGTTCTCTAAATTTTGAGAAAATTAAAATGAGAGTTTGAACATCATTTTGGAGATGTTATAGTACATGTTGTTTGGTGTTCTCTTAAGACATTTTGACAAAAATTCAAGCTCAAAGTGTTAAATTGTTGAACTTGCGGGTTGATGGATTGATTAGTCGCGGGTTATTTAAACCAATGTTTTAAAACCAGACTAGATATCGAATTGGTCATTTTACGAGTCAGTGGTCGGATCAGATTTAAGAATATGATAACTTTATAAATATTATATATATATATATATATATTCAAATAAATGATTTAGCGGTCGGATAACCGGCTGCCGATCAAATAGTCTTGTTCCTTAAAAAACGGTTCAAATTACATAACCGAAACACTAGAATATCCAAATCACGATCCAGCCAGTCCAATCTGGATTTAAAAACATTGGTTTTAACTGTATAACAAAATGTGAACCCCATACTTACTTCTAATAAGAAACAAGGTTCTAATTTATGATATAACGTTAAAAAAAATAATAATGATAACAAAATAACAACAATGCAAGAGAAAAAAATGATAACAAAATAATAAGAATGTAAAACAAAGAAGAAAAAGGCGCAAAGAAGAAGTTGGTTGCTTTACTTTTACTAGGTGGGGTAATAAAACCAAAAGCAAAGCAAAGCAAAGATGCATATATTTATATGCATATTTTTTTTATTGTTTTAATAACATCTATTCCAAGCACATGTACAATTTAACTTGTTTTACAATATCAGTTATACATGATTCCCATTCTTGTTACATATTTATGTGCCTAAGTTTCTTCAAAAAATAACCTTAAGAAATAGTAACAAACAAATATTAGTCTATGAAGATTCAAAGTTTTAACATGTTATATGCATAACTCTACGTGTGAACAACTTGTACGTAAAGTGTAAACCCATGAAAACCAATAGGTGTATAAACTAATTGTAATACTTTTCGAAAAATAAAAAAAATAAAGCAGAAACCTACCTCGAAAACATGTGCTCTATTAATTAAGTATAAACGATTGAAGGGTTGGGTTCAAATAATAAAAACATTTAAGTTAAAATGTTCTTGCTTGAAACCAAGGGTTCAAGTTCTTTCTTAGTTGGATTGGTGTAAAAAACTTTGCTGTTTAAAAAATTAATCAATTACTATTGTTTTTAATAACAAATCTATTTTACTCGTACTAATAAGTACCTTGAATTAAATTATTTCTTATCAAAGGGGCCTTGTCCTAGTGGTATCCCTTGGTTTTTCAAATGGAATGTCATGGGTTTAAATCCCTCTCAAAGCTAAATGGGGTCCTTGAGAGGTCAGGGAGGGGGTTTCCGGTGCGGTTTCCTCCTGGGGTGGTGATGGGGCCTCAACGTAGGTCATGATAACTAGACCTTGGTGACGTGGTCTGAAAATCAGTAGTTCACATATTGAGATCAAATGCCGTTCAGAAAAAAATAATAAATTATTTCTTGCCCATGTTTAAATCTGTGTTTTTCCCACATGTACCTTACATGTAAGTTTGAACCCGTGACTAATTTCACATTTGGCAAATATTGTTGCAATTGGTAGTAAATGTGTGGTGAAATGAACATCTTTAATATCTCAATTCACAACTACACTTATTTTCGAGACGTGGGAGAGGGAGAGCCTCAAGATTTAATTTGAATCTCTTTAGATTATACTAATAGTTATTACCACATGGACATTGCATCGTGATTTTGTCACTATCACAAATATCAAAACCTAGACATTAAATACATCGATTGTTATTTTGATAGACTAGCTTAAGATGTCAAGAAAATTACCAACTCATGTCACAACAATGTCAGCATCTTTAAAATACCTAGAACAAAGTTAAAAAAACACACAAGAAAAATATTAGTTAGGCATAGCTTCGCTCCCAAATCATATTCGTCAGCATGATCCTGAATACAAAACACAAACAAAAAAAACATCACAACAATGATTATTCTTTATAGTAAAAGTGTGTCACTTCATCATAAAAATCATACTTGGTTGCAAAAGTGATCGCCACTTTGCTTAAGAAAGAGAATCGTATCCTATTGAAAAGTGAGCATTGACAAGTTCGAATACAAGTGAAAATACCATGATAAACATATAAACATGATTTTTATAAATGCAGAACTTAAAACTGATATCCTAGAAAAGGAGTTCCCCAGGATTTATTTGTCAATAAATAGAATACTTAACACTTTTACAACAAAAATGAAAAAAAAATGCTAAGAATTTGTGTCTAGAATTAGAAACCCATACGGTATGACCAAAATAGAAAAATCAAAAGTTTGTGTTTAAAATTGAAATGCTTAAACTTTTGTGACTAAAAATGTCACACCTTATCGTCGCGGAAGCGTACCGTGTGACTTTCAAAATTTCACAGTCATTGTTTACAGCAAAGGACACATATGTTTCTATATCACAGAGCAAGTTACAATTACAATAGCCACAAGCCTAATGTAATAACAATTTTAACTGAGTTTCACACATATATACTATGTTATTATACATATATACTATGATATATATCACACTGTTGAGTCTATCTCTCATAGACTCTACTATGTCTCCAAAGATTGAGTTCTCAGCTCCAACCCATGTATCATTATGCATATGAGAAAACATGATTTTAAACAATCAGCGATATGCTGGTAAGTTCACAAGTTTTAAAATGTCAAATGTATATAATGTTTCCACACAAATCAAACGTTTTCATAAAAAGAGTTAATTAATATTCATGTCCCCTACTGAGTGTAAAACATTGGTATCTAGTGCGAACATTGTTCCTTCAAACTTAAAGAAATGCGTTGCTGACGAGTCACTCGTCACACCGATTGAAGAAATTTAAGTGGACGAACAGTTACATTTTATTGAAGAACCTTTGGAGATTATGGACCGCAAAGTTAAACAACTAAGGCGAAGCCGTATTCCGATTGTAAAAGTTCGTTGGAATTCAAAGCGCGGACCTGAGTTTACTTGGGAACGCGAAGATCACATGAAGTCGAAGTATCCTCAACTGTTTACAGAGGAAGCCGTACCTGATAACGATTCTTAAATTTCGGGACGAAATTTCTCTAACAAGGAGAGACTGTAACATCAGTGCCGGAACCATTACCGGAATAGTGATCTCAACAGTAAAATGAACAGTAATCAGGTACAAACTATACGTATTTCATTTTATATCAGATTCATATCATGTATCATTATCATTTCATGTTATCAAGGAACAAATTCAGAATCATTTCAGAATGCAGAGCTTAGAACTATGGTTCATCAGTCAGACAATTATCTGGCGATACAGAACCATCATGCGATTACTTGTTAGGATTTTATTATGTATAAACTTAGGTGAGGCTTTACGAAACAAAACAACAACGGGTGTTGTTACGTGAATGCTAAATCGACGGATTATTCGTATAGGTGACGATCTGTACGAATATATTTGAAAGTTTAACGTTCTGGAATGATATTTTTGATAATTAGAAAACCATATTGAAAAGTGTAGTTATCGTCGTATTCGTACAAGTGACGAATCGAACGAATACACGCGACGACTATACGATTCAACTTAAACTGTAATTTAAACGTTTTCAGAAAATTTAAATAAACGAAAGATATTTAGTTAATTTATTAGGAATCACAACATAATTTGATTTTATAAATCCTGTTTTAAAATCGAGACGTTCGGCACTAAAACGAAACGAAACCGAAGCTTTTACGCGAAACCGAGCGAACCCGTACGAACCCGAACATACCCGGGTTTAGGAAAACATTGATGAGGGCATTTAATACCCTCATCTTCCCAACCACCCACTTTTACTCTCCCCACCGTCACTTTCTCTCTACACTCTCTCTCTAGAAACACCATCTCTATCTCTTCCATTTCTCAACCAAATCAAGAGATTTTGGTGTCAAAACGACCACCATAACTCGTAGATCATAGAAGTACAACATATCGGAGCTAGGATTCAACAGATTTGAGGTAAAAATCCATTCTTTGTTCGGTTTTAGGGTTTTGAAAACCGTAGACTCGAGCTATTTGAAAACCGGCCAACCTACCTTGCAAACCTTAGGAAATCACCACGAAATACACTTAGAAGAAGTAGGAGCTTGTTTCACACCTCAGGGTAGCCAAGAACTCGAAGAATCAGGGCTGTTTTAGCCGAGCCTCGAGTGGCCGTATGGCCAAGACACCAGCCTACCGAATGGCTGCAGTCAACCCCCTCGGCCCAATGGCCTTAGCCGAACCACATCCTCATTCGCCGAATAGGCAACTGCCGAAGCAGCTCTCCTTCGCCGGCCTAGTCATTCGCCGACCAGTCTCCATTGGTCGGCCCACGGCCATTCTGTCGGCCCAGTGATCTTATTCGGTCAGCCCAATGTTGTTTCTGTCGGCCCAAAATACTCTTTCGGCCATGGCCATTCTGTCGGCCCAACTACACATTCGCTCGGCTCGCCCCAGGTCTGTCGTGTAACATCACTGTAATTCAGGTTGTCCGTACATGTACGACTGTACTGTTACGACCTGATATGATAACTATTAATGATAATGAATTGTTGGATGATATTATTGATATTGGTATACATATTGAGAACATATTATTGTAGGCATAAACCATAGGAATTTTAGTTGAAACACAACTAAACAGAACCAGAGCGTTTATTGCAGTTACATTTCAAATGATATGGATTATTGGTCTGGAATGGAAAATAATTAGCAGTTGGTTATTGTTGGATACTAAACATAGTCAAGGACACATGGTCATGGTTTATCGAAATAACGGTGGGACGGTGGCTGGGGCAGTTGCGACTGACCCCTACATATGCCCTATACATATGCATATTTCGGTCTATCACGGATGTGTCAGTGATAGGGTTTAGTGGGTTTTGGATTGGATTTATAATAATAAAGTTAATAAAATAATGAAGGCTTTATCGGGATCAATTACGCGTTGGTGTGGCAACGATTATAAATATAACGCGAATGTTATTTCAGAAATTATAAACTTAATAATATATTCGCGTGGGTGACGATTCACACGAATATAATTATTGAGAATAATATTCCGAAACGATATTCCGTAAATCGAAAATCGAATCGAAGTACGATACGAGCGTCGGATTCGGAAAGGTGACGATCTTTACGAATACGTACGTAAGTAACGCGTTTCGACGAGATAATGTAATAATATTTAACGATAATGAAATAAGAAAAGTAAATTAAAAACGTTTATTAGGAATTACAACCTAAAACGAAACTGAACAAATCTTAGTAATTAAATAATTAATTTAACTAAAATAAACGGAGACATTGTTTTTAAACGATTTCACTTAAAATTTATTTTATTTAAAAAGAAACTTATTTGTTTAAACGTGTTATGTTTTTTAAATGTGTTTTACGTTAAAAACCGAGCATTTTATTAATTATATCGCGATAAAGACGAGACCAGACATGCGGGAACGGGGTGAACATAATAGGTGGAAGACTCCACCATCTCCCTCATTCTAACAAACCCTTTCTCTCTCTAAAACACACACAATTCGTCATTTCTCTCTCTAGAACTTCTCTTTACGATTCCTCCTTCGTTACCCAACGGATTCGCGAGATCTTAGCGCCTACACGACCGCGTGACCGAGGAGAACACAAACCCACGAAGAAACCTCATTTTTTATCAAGATTAGAAGGTAAACTTCGAGTTTTACTTTTGCTTTTGTACTTTAACATAGCCGGTTAACATCTCCATGGTTTGAACAAGTTCAACACCATGAAAACCCTAAAACGAACTAGTGTGAGTGTTGGGAAAGCCACGGTTGAGACTGTAACAGGTTCGAGCTTAGGGGATGCGAAGGAGGAGCGGCTACAGTGGTTGGTTCGTGAAGGGTTGAAGAGCCGAACCTAGGCTACCATCTGAACCAGATCTGGCGAACCTTCCCCTCAAACGAACCCATTGGGACGAACCTGTGGCAGCGAACCTGGCATAGACGAACCTCCCTCCTTCTTAGCCGAACCCTACCAAGTTGGCGAACCTCCTCATTGATGAGCCGAACCTTTACACGCCATGAACCCTAGCAGCCGAAGTTTGAGAGGACCGAACCTTTTGTTCAACGAACCCATGCTCATTTGGTCGAACCCTTATATCATTAGCCGAACTTTTTCTTCCTTACCAGCGAACCTTATGTTGTCAACTTGATGAAGCCGAACCTTTCCTTTTACCTTGGCCGAACCTAAGGACTATTAGGCAAAAGGTTCGCTGGTCTTAGGATGAAGGAACCAAATTCTTTTCTTACTAATAGATTTAAAGTAGATGGGAAACATGATTATATACACATGTATGTATATATACACATGAGTACCCATGCATGCATGAATTAGATTAAGATGCCTCCCTTACTAATAAATATAAGAATTGAATTATGAGGTAATATATATATATATCGAACACGTTATAATGACAATCTAAGTATGATTTCTTAAACCAAAAATGAAATCTTAATAACTTTGATCTTGAAGGGCAACTTGAACAAACATGCATGCATTATTGAATATAGATATTGATATAATGATTGTTAACACCTTTAAATATACATGTCTAGGGGGTGTACACATAAAGTTTCACAATAAGCATCATCATTGATAAATGAAGCTAACTAATCTTGAATATATTCTTTATAATGGAACTAAGAACACAATAGTGAGTAATTTTATAACTCAAGTGATAAACTTAAGTTGTTATACACCTAATGACCTAAGATAAAATTATCATGAAACACTTAATCATGGTCTAACATAAGTACTTATGAACATAAACATACAATAATTACAGATTGTTGACTGGCTTCTGATTTTGTATACGCGAGCACGCACTCCACGAAAACACAGATTCTAAGGACTCAGGTGAGTTCTCATTACCTCCCTTTTAAACTATTTTGTTTTAAACCCGGAGGTGAAACATGTATACCAATTTAAATATTATTTTGATAACACAAGGATGACACCTGTTTATCATTATGATATTCATATTATGAAAATTACATTATTTATTGATTATCACGGATTATCTCTATTCCATGAATCGTTATTGTTGACTTTGGTCATCCGCAATGATTGCATGTATTGCCACTTGGATTATCACAACTCCATGAGTCGTTACTGTTGACTTCAGTCATCCGTAACGATCACATGTATTGTCACGTGGTTGCCACCACTCCATGAATCATTGTCTTTAACTTCAGTTAATCACAATGAATCCATGTATGGTCACTTATACTAATTGAGAATATTGATGGTTGAGATTGATTGATTGAACATATGATGAATTAATTATGAATTATTGATATATGTGATTATGTGTTTGGTTTATGTGTTTGGATGTTGTGTTGGATATTCTCGCAGGTGCTCATGTGGATTTTCTCAGAAAAGTATAAACTTTTACAATCATTTGTAAAATATTTTTAAAAATAAAAACTTATGATTACTCACCAACTACTTCGTAGTTGACACTTGATTTTCACATGTTTCAGGGAATGAAGACAAGTAGGTTGTGGAGGATGATCTCTCATATTTTGGACATCATCACATAGGATTCTTGGACTTAGCTAAAATAACTGAAATTCTGGCGAATAGAATTTAGTTAGTTTAGCTAAATCTTTTGTGTAATTGATGTAACTAATTCATGATGAACATGATTTTTGTGTAATTAATTTGGTTGATTAATTGATATGTGATGATTTAAATTAGATGCCCACAAGCTTATGAACAATCTACACATCCCTCGTGGCATCCTGACGTTTCCGCCATCGGTCGGGGTGTTACATGTCGGCCCATCATTCGGTTAGTCATGTCTCATTCGATCGCCAGACCGCTAGTCGACGGACCCATTCGACCATGCCTCTTCCGATTGAACTCATTTGGTCCAAGCCAATCGTTCGGTCCCATACGGCTGAGCCCTTTGGCCATGATGGTTCGGTCAAGATGATTCGAATTGAGTTGGTTACTCATGGGTTGGGTGATGAGTTGGCATGCATGGGAGTTAATCGAGTGTGTGTGTGTGCATGGGAAGGGACATTAGGGTTTTCATTTCCATGCAACCAACTTTGGTTGAATATGGTTTCATCATGAGGCATTAAACTAAGGGTTTATCATAGTAGCAATGGGGCTTAACCTTAGATATGGATGGTTAATGATATACGAGTTAAATTCTAGAAAATAAGGTCTAGAATAACAAGAGTTTCTTAAACTTTATTATCGTTTAAACATGGATTTAAACATCACTTTGGATTCAACAAATTGGAAAATCATGAGGATCAAAATGACCGTCTAAGGTGTTGAGTGTTGATTTAATTATTAACACCTAAACCTTAGGAAAATCCATAAAGATATGTAACTAGCCTAGATGATTTATTTAAATTATCTAGGCCTAGTTAATCAAAGCCTTGATCAAGAATCATGGGATAAGCAAAAGCTAGTAAATGGGGGCCCAAGGTTAATCCAATGGGATTAACCCAAGCCCATCATGTGCTAAATATACTTTTCTCTTAAATAAATTATGTTTTAATAAAAGAAATTAAATTGTAAGTTTTATTAAAAATTAAAATAAATGATTTTAACTAAATGTGTTACTTATAGTGTATTAATTTAAAAACGTTCTAATTGAAGACTTATAATGATTATTGGTGGGATTAGGGTTACTAATGGGTAACTAGTTAGACTAGTTAGAGGGAATCTTAGAAACACATTGGCATATAGGACACTTAGTGGCACACCGAGACCAAACCCTAGATGCGTCTATTATAAATACTTATCGTACTCAAAACCTCTTAAAACAACTCAGGTACCGAAGAAACATAGTCTACAAACAACGAGCGCGCGTTTTGTGATAATTCAATACAGAGCAACACAGGTGAGTTCATTGCCCCTTTTCTAAACATTTTTATTTTCAAACGTGGGGCTGAGAAGCATGCGTAAATCTTTTTATTTAAATATGTTTTACGTAAATGCTTTTACCTATTGTATGTTTTATATATACATGTTTATATTTCTAGACTCCTGTCTAGGTACATGTTATGCAGGATTAACTAACGAATTAATTAGTTACTTATATGAGTAATACCTTAATTTCTAAAACTCTAAAACAAACATTTCGTCCATCAAATTCAAATTCAAAGAATCTAAACTCAAGGTGTAACTAGGAGAAATAAAGCTAAAGACCAAATTCAAGGAAATCTAATGCAGTGTGTGTTTAGTAAAACTAAGTATCATACTCAAGAATCTATAATTATTGTGGAAATCATGGAATTCTAAAGATCAGAATCAAGAGAATCAAGGGAATCATAACCGTGTGTGAATTTATGAAATAATGAAATCATTAAGATCTATTGAAATCATTAATGCTTAAGCTAAGGTGGGTGTCAGTTGCGTAACACCCCGACCGATGGCGGAAACGTCGGGATGCCACGAGGTATGTGTAAATTGTTCAAAAGCTCGTGGGCATTTAAATTAAATCATCACATATCATTCAATCAACCAAATTAATTACACGAAAATCATGTCTATCATGAATTAGTTACATCAAATACAAAAGAGATTTAGCTATCTAACTAAATTCTAATCGCCAGAATTTCAGTTATTTAGCTAAGTCCAAGATCCTATATGATGGTGTCCAAAAGTGTGAGTTCATCTTCCTCAACCTACTTAGCTTCATTACCTGAAAACATGTAAAAATCAAGTGTCAACTACAAAGTAGTTGGTGAGTAATCATAAATTTTATATTCAAAAATGTTTTACAAAAGGGTTTTAAGAGTTTATATTTTCTTGATAACATCCACATGAGCACCTGTTAGATAATCCAACACAATATCCACATACACAATCCAAACACATAATCACATATATTAATAAATCATAGATAATCAATCATATGTTCAATCAACCAATCACAATCCATCAATATTCTCAATTAGTATAAGTGACATTACATGTATCATTGTGTATGACCGAGGTCAATGACAACGACACACGGAGTTGTGGTAATCCACGTGATAATACATGCAATCATTGAGGAAGACCGAAGTCAACCACAACGACCCACGGAGTAGTGACAATACATGCAGTCGTCACGAATGACACAAATTCATTAGCTACAACTCATGGAATAGTGACAATACATGCAGTCGTTACGAATGACCAGAGTCAATAGCAACAACTCATGGAATATGATAATCCATAACTATGGATCTCATACAAGTAAACAAGTGTCATACATGTGTTATCAAGTCAATATGTAAACTGGTATACATGTTTCACCTCCGAGTTTAAAAACAGAAAGGTTTATAAAGGGAGGTTATGAGAACTCACCTGAGTTCTTTAAATCAGTGCTTTCGTATAATGCGCGCTCACGTAAGAGAACTCAAAAGCAATTCAACAACCTGTATTTATCGCATATTTATGTTCATGAGTATAAGTATTTCATTGTCATTAAGTGTCCATACGTGTTTGCTTTTAAATTCTCAAGTATTAATTAACCTAGTTAATTCAGTCTAAGTTAAGATGTTACTTTTAAGGTTTTATTATTTATCGACTTAATAGGGTAATTCAATTTCATTAATGTTGTTTATCACATATATGATGCTCTTTCGATTAATATATCAAGGTCAAGTAAGTTGTTAAGAAGTCATCCTTATGAACCCCCCCCCCCATAGATACATTCATAGTGCATGCATGCATGACTACTTACCTATACCACAATTTAGATTATTAAAATCCATTTTCAAGTTAAAGAAATCATGTTTGACTTATTCCCATCAATTATTTTTATTTTATTTTTTTTATCAACTAGAAATCTCATACTTTTAACTTATGTGTTTAAAAAGGAATGGTGGTGGCTATTGTCTTTCATGCATGCATGGTTAACAACTTCTCATAGTATATAATTTTTCCCTTATGAGTCTAGCAAGTTTGGCCCATAGAGTTTCATGAAACCGTAGGGTTCGCTGCTTGCAATCCACTCCACGAACCATTAGGTTCGTGACTAGAGGTGTTCGGCTAAGTCGTCACCCACAGGTTCGTGGAACTAGGGTTTGGCCGCAGCAAAGAGGTTCAGTGATTCAGGTTTGGGCCCAATGAGTTAGGCTGACCAAGGTTCGTAGCCCAAATCTGTTCCCAGCTAGGGTTCGGCCACTTGGGTCCGTTTAACCAAAGCATGTTCGTGAATACCAGAGGTTTGTGGCTCCTTAGAATTCGGCTATTAGGGTTCGGCCAACAAAGGGTTCGTGCATGTGGCGAGGTTCGTTTGGCAGCCATAGTTCGGTACCCACTAGTTCGTGACAAGCCAAGGTTCGGCCACCCTATGGGGTTCGGCCGTGAAGGTTCGTGAGGCCCTCAAAGGTTCGCGTGGCATGGGTTCGTGGCCAAGGAGGGAAAAAGGTTCGGCCGGGCTGCTAGGGTTCGTGAGGCTGGGTTCGGATGTTATGAATCAACAGGTTCGTTCCAGGGCAGGGTTCGGCTCCCTGGGTTCGCGACCAGCACTGCACCAGCTCCTATTCATCATCCTCATCGACATCAAACCCTAGCAGTTTCAACCATGGTTCCATCACCCCCCCCCCCCCCAACTTATGCAGTTTAGGGTTTTGTAGTGTAAATATAGTTTAAAACACACTGTTACACTAACCGGCTTTGTATATGGGTGTAAACCAGAAGTAAAATGAGCATCTTACCTCCAAATCGTGATCAACAGCTGGGTTTCTTCGTATCCACTTGTTCCTCTCGATCACACGAACGCGTAGGCGCCAAGATCTAGTGATTCCGTTGAGAAACGAAGAAGTTATGGTAGAAAGAAGTTAGAGAGAGAAGGTAGTGACGGGAAATGGGTTCTAGTGAGAGAAAGGGTTTTTGAGAAATGAAGAACATGATGTGTTATTTCATTCTTATAACCTGTGTCGTTCCCGCGTGTTCGGTCTCGTTTTTATCGCGATAAAATAATTAAATGCTCGGTTTTTTTAATTCATAACGCAATTAAAACATATAACATGTAATTAAATATGTTTCTTTTAATAAAAATGATTTTTAAATAAGTTCGTTTACATAAAATGCCTCGTTTGCTTTCGTTAAATTAATTACTTAAATAAAACGTTTTACTCAATTTTGTTTTATGTTGTGATTCCTAATAAACGTTTTTAGTTTCTATTTATTAATTTAATATCTTTAATTATTATTTTGTTATCTCATCGAAACGCGTTACTCACGTACGTATTCGTAAAGATCGTCACCTTTCCGAAACCGTCGCTCGTGTCGTATTTCGATTCGATTTACGATTTGTGGAATATCGTTTAAGAATATTATTCTTAATAATTATATTCGTGTGAATCGTCACTCACCCGAATACATTATTAAGTTAATATTTCTGAATTAACATTCGCGTTTAAATTATGTTCGTAGCCTCACCATCGCGAAATCAATTCCCATTATACTTCTATTATGTTATTAACTTTAATATTATCAATCCCAATCCGAAAACCCACTAAACCAAGTCACTGACACATCCATGATAGACCGAAATATGCATATATATAGGGCATATGCAGAGGTAGATCGCAACCTCCCCTACACCGTCCCACCGGTATTTCGATAAACCATGACCATGTGTCTTTGACTATGTTTAGCAACCAGACCATAACGAACTCCTAATTCCTTTCCATTCCATACCAGAATCCATAATTATCAGAAATGTAATTGCGATAAACTCACTGGTTTTGTTTAGTTAGGTTACAACTAAACTTCCCATGGTTTACGCGTAAAGTAATATGTTCTCATATGTATACCAATTCATAATAATATCAAATAATGCATCATTATTAATAATAATAATCATATCAGGTCGTAACAGTAAAATCGTACCTATGTACGGACGACCGGAATTACAGTGATGTTACAAGTTGTATGTAAATCAAGACCACGTGTAACACACGGAAAGTTCCATCATAAATAGTAGACTCTTGTAGTCAAGCTATATGGGCATAACTAAAACGATCAAACAAAATCAAGAGAACAAAGACGATCAAGAATCAAAGAATATCTTAAAGTCCCGACATGTACAGTAGACCAGAGGGTCAAGCTGATATGGGCACATCATGAAAGTCCCGACACATACAGGTAGACTCATTTGGGTCATGCCTAATATGGGCCACGTGTGAGAGGGTACAACTTGGACGACCATCAACAACTAAGTCTAATTGATTGAGTCAAATAAGGCCCAATCATCATGTCTTAGTTGTATTTAAATGATTAATTATTAAGTTAATTAAACATTTAATATTACATTTCTACAAGTGTTTTGGGGTAATAATGAATACATGGTGAACTCAGGAAATCAGAGGTATTTCAATTTGTGGAAATCAAAATCTAAAATGAAGGTGAAAGGAATGAAACGCTTAATTATCATTAATAACAATATGCTAAGCAGTCCGGTATGTGGTGGGACGGTGGCTGGGGCTTGTCCCCTACATATGCCTTATATATAAGCATACTTGATTGGATAACATAGGTGGTTGTTGATGAGGTTAAGGTTGTCATTTCGGGTGATCAAGGTAAGCATTTTCAGGGTAATCAAAAGCTATGGAATCAATTGTTATGGAAACCAAGGTTATGGGATGAAATGCTTAATTATCACCAGAAACAATATATCATGTGCTTTGGTATGTGGTGGGACGATGGCTGGGCGGGCGGTAAGTTCGACCCTACATATACCCTATATATAAGCATACTGAACTGGATGGTATAGGTGGTTAATGGTGAGGTTAAGGTTGGCATTCAAAAGAGTTATTCAAATTTATTTTTACAAAACTACATGAACTCACCAACCATGTATTGACTTGATCTTTTGCATGACTTCTCAGGTGACGAACAGGTCAACTAAGGAGTTATTATTTTTGGACTAGGATGCCAGATAGAGGACCTAGTATTTTTGGACCTGCATACTTTTGAAACATCATTTTACAGATTATTTTGTATATCTTGTGCAGTTACAAGATAAAAGAATTATGATGTTGATAGTAGATTTACATTGATAAATTATGAACAAAACTGATGTAATTTAACTTTGTAATAATATTTTCATTTAGCAGTTTCTCGTTATATATCATGTGCATTGTAAACAATCTGATCATCATGATTATCACTTCCGATATCGCGCCCTAGGAACCTTCCGCCCGACGGGACACACGATCCGGCCCGCCGGCTCGAGGTGTGACAGTTAACGGTTACATAATAGGGGACTTAGCGACAAATATGTAACCCGTGAAATAATGACAGGTTCGATCATGTGTCTCTCCCCACTGTCACATGTTTCAACCTAATGTTTTACAACGCTTTCGTTTTCATGTTTCACAAAGTGTTTCAAAAGCGTTTCATGTTTCATAAAATGTATCGAAAGCGTTTCAGAGTTCCACCTAATCCAATCAGGTTTCATGTTTCACAAAATGTATCGAAAGCGTTTCAGAGTTCCTCCTGATCCAATTAGGTTTCATGTTTCACAAAATGTATAGAAAACATTTCAGAGTTTCACCTGATCTAATCAGGTTTCATGTTTCACAAATGTATCAAAAGAGTTTCAAAGCTTCACAATGATCAAGATGTTTCGAATGAGTTTTTATGTTTTCTCATTCCCCGAGTTTCAAAAGCCAAAATACAGAAAAGTGGTTCGTGAACTCACCTGAGTTGATTCAAATCAATAACAATGCACAACGTTCGTATCACTAGTTCTTGAACTTTAAACCTGTATGTCATTAGAGTTTTAAGAGTTACTTAAGCTTAATCTGACTCTCAGAACTTTCCTTGACGTTCAATGTCAAGGACATTACAACTCAAGTCATCAATCTTATCTTAAACATTTAATCAATTTCATTAACTTAATATATAATCAATTTCCTTAATTTAATATAGCACAACGTGTGACAACTACGACTCGTTGGATTAATCAGGACATTCCCAGATTAATCAAATTAGAATTGTTGTTTATTATATCACCGAAATAGTTTCTTGATAGATTTCAAGTTTAGGAATATTTAATCCTTGTCATTGATCATTCCAAAGAATGGTCAGGACAATCACAACCATTGTTATAATCAAATGGTTAAAACCATTATGATCTATGATATGGTTTCATGATAATCAGACATTATAACGAATCAAAACAAAGATTTCACCATGAACCTGTTGAGTTCTTTGTTTCTAACTATTCCTAGCCATTATCTAGGCAATAATCAACAACAACCATGATATCACGTTTAAAATCTAGATCTAAACCTTACATTATCAAACTAGTAAGCTAAAGCGAATCGTTACCTGATCGGACGGATTTCTAGGATGAAAATGATGATCAGGATGTGTAGAAACGTTCCTTAGCTCGATCCGAACGTTTGGATGGCTTCAAATCCGAGTTTAGATGGTAGAAAATAGCTTTGTTTCGTCTGGAAATCACGTATATTCGACTTGAAATGACATCTGATCAAGCAGATCATATTTTATATCAGATGGGTCCGTCGCGTACCGCCAAAGGTGGCAAAAGAGTCCTTGGCGTACCTCCACCGCCATAGTCAGATCTCGATTTTGTTTTCACGATTCCGGGAGCATACGAACTCCTTTTTACGCGCCGTTTTCGCCCACGTTCATGATTTTTCGAGCTCTTTCCAATGGTTTTAATTTCAAGACCTGAAGAGTTCAAAATATCTGACCTCTTATCTAACGCTATATTCGACTTAGTGTATCTTGAAATCGAAGCCTCATTTCGTGATTCCGCATATATTCATTCTCTTTATTTCTGAGTTATGATTCTAACCTGGAAATTGAGAATTGCCAAAAAAAATGAAAAATTACCATTGAAATTTTAGTGGTCAAAACAGAAGCCCTTTTGTAATACTTAAACTTGTGTGACCGAATTGAAAAACTCCAAAATTCACTTTTCAAACTTTTGTGTTTAAGATGAAAGAGAAAAAAAATTACTCATTAAATTATTATATATTTAATAAGTATTCACATATTTTAGTCACTTCACGCCCCGTTTGCAGCACGTGCATATAATTTATATAGGTGTCGGCCCTTAAAAGGCAAAAATAAAGTTGCACTAATTTTAACGTTGTTTTACTTTATTTTTGTGAAAATAAAGTTAAAACCATTGGATTGGTTGGTTAATAAGGCATCATGAGTTAGGGGTCTTATTGGAAGTAGCATCTCTATTCATATAGGGTAGAAGTAAGGCTGTCTACATCTTACCCTCCTCAGACACTATCTTAGCTATGCTAATGGTGAGATATACTGAGTATGATGATAATGATGATGATGATATTTTAGTCACTTTCTTGGAGTAGGTCAAAGATGTTTCATAGTTCAGATAATATAAGGGTGCTTGTTGATCTTCATCATCTGCTATCATATATTTGTCTCCTCCTATATTCTAAACAAAACCTTTTGAGCATTCTATATTTGCTATTGAACATTGGACAATCTGGAACCTAATGACATCGGTTCCTACAAAACATATATGGATCAACATCCCAAGTCCAACCCATGATTCAAATAAGTCTAGAAAGAAATTACCTTGCACACACAACTAAATACCCAAGATAAGAACAAGAAAAGAAGAATAAAAAAATGAGATTTTATTATAGTTTAGAGTAAATACTAAAAGAAAAACTAAACAAAGAAAAAAACACTAAACACAACAGCTCCCCGATAACGATGTCATTTTGATGACTTATCATTGGGGTCATGTAAAAACTTAAAATTCAGGTAGCTAAATCTCACAGTCCAACTGACGGAATACATCGGGACACGAGTTTGATTGTTCATCAGTTCATAGTGCTATTTATAAATTTCAATAGTTAAATCATCAATATTAAAGATTTAACAAACAAAACATTTCTAATTCAATTAATCAACCAAACAAAACATTCATTACACACTTCAATACCAACATTACATAATTGAAATGTCTAAAATTGTTTAAGGTTAATCTAATTCTACTAAAGCCTTTTCTTATGTCTTCAACAAATGCTTCTCTTAACATATTACATATGTAAAATAATGTTTGGACAACTATTTGCATAGTTGGTAAGTAAAACATACATTTACAAATACACAAAAGTGATGCAATTCAATTAGATTACAAAGAACTAGAATCTAGCATGCATAATCTGCGTGTTTGCAAATTAGTTATTGAAAATATCATCCCCAAACATGTATCAAAACTTAGCTTAAAAGTTTAGTATATATTCTATTTTGCTAATTTTTTATATCGTCTCAAAACATGTTTCAATACTTAGCTTACTAGCTTAGTATATTCCTCAAGTTTGCCCATTGTTGTACTTTTCATCTTTTTAACACATTTGACGTAAGCCAAAGCAAATGTGGTATCTAACACACCTTAGTTTACTTGTTATCGAATACCAAATGTTTAACAAAGATCACAAAGCGAGTAAGAATACACATAAAAAATATTCAATCTAAATAGCACTAAAATCATTGCACCTAATGGTTAAGACTTTAGAATAACTTGTTTTGAATAGTTGCATATGTAAAACCCCAAAAGCGCAAAAAATTAAAAAGAGGGGAGTATGCAACACTCAGCTGGATTATCTAGCTTGTCCAAGTCCTTATGTATGAGTTTAAGAGAAGTTGTGATTATAAACTTCAACCTAAATGCAATTGAAATCTTAGTATTCCTTTGAGTTCAAGTTTGATTCCTTAGCAACTATGACATACTATGAAAATCCTAAAAAGTTTGTCTAAGTTTTGTAATGGTGTTATTTGGAATATTTACTTGTTTAAATAAATATTTCTATGTTGATTTGAATAACACATAGCATTTGAATAACCTATTCCATCCATTTGTTTTTGATATATAAGTTTACTAGTTTTAAAATCAATGTTTGACGTGTAAAAATATTTATTTTGACAATCGATCTATATAAGAGAAAAAAATATTTGGAGTGATCATAAACTTATTTAAAGAAATCTGTAGAATTATACACGTTTATAAAATCAATGAGTTTAGAGTTTTAGATTTAACATTTATAGGTTTTCTTTTATTTAGGTAATTAATTTTATTTAATTGACTAATAAAGGTAAGAAAATATTTGCTTAGAATCATCTTTTTATATTATTCATTGTTTTGTATTATAAAAATTGATAAAATAAATAGTTTATTTATATTTTGTTCTTGTAAAATAGTTTTAATATTTCAAACTAAATTGACTCAAAAATAATCTACTTTATCACTTCTAAGAAATTGGTACTTAAATATAAATAGTTTATTTGGAATAAATATTTTATAAGAAATTATATTTATATATTATGAAATTATTTTATCATTTTAAATCCTTAATTAATTTCATATAATCAATAGTTTAATTTGATTCTTAGAGTTTAATTATAAATATGTATTTTTAAATGATTTTTGAATCATTTATTGAATGAAAAATAGTTTAAATAATATAAATAAGAACTTATTATTCAGCTTTATAGTTTAATAAAAATAATTTTTAGAAATTTTTAAAAATTTTTTGTATAGTTTTTTAATAAATATGAAATGGCTAAAATGGTTAAAAGGCCAAAAATCGGCTCACACCATGCCAAGCGGGTTTCGAACCCGAACCTCCAAGCTTCGACCCATGTTTTACCGCTAAGCCAAGGTGATGGTTCAATGACGGAATTTGCCTCCACTTATCTTTACACACATCATCGAATTTTCTCCAATTCCTCAAGAACCCTAATTGGAAAATCAATTAAATTCAAACATCCTCCTATCTTTAGCCTCTGTAATCATAGGGCTTTCAATCCTTAGATGTCAAGGAGTAGATCATTATAGTTGTTTACCTGGTTAGCATTCAAATTAAATGTGTTCGAGTAAGGAGTAGGAGCTGACGAGACTTGGGTCCAAATCATATCCAGACGAGTTTGTGAGTAGGATCTTTTTGTTTAGAAAGGTTTGTAGAGATCAAAAGAATGATACGAATTAGTTTAATTTGATCTATATACCAGTTTATGGATTGATTTCGATTAATCGTTGATTGAGAGAAGTTCTCGCAATCGAATCTTTGCCAAAAACGTCCCTTAATCAAGCTGTAGATGAGCTAGAACATGTTGTGATCTTGTCAGTCACAAAGGAAGGATTTGGGTCTGTGGACCAGGGTATCGGGCAAGGGAGTTTTATAAAAGTTATGTTTTTATAATTCAATAAAACTTTATTATTTTCAATTAAATCTTACTATCTATTATTATGTATGCTTATGTATATATACATAATTACTTTTATAAAGATTATAAATAAAAGTTAAAGTTAAATTAATTCATTAAACTGATATTTTTGTCATTTCATGATATATATATATATATGTGTGTGTGTATAGATATATGTGTGTGTATACATATCTTACAATTGTTCAAGAAAATCCTCATAACTTTCTTTTATACAAAAAGTGGCTCCATTATATTTGGATTTGAAATAGAAAAATCTTAGGGATTACACTAGAAAGTTAGATATTGTAAGGAACATGTTATTAATGTTATATAGTCTATTTGATTATTTGCACCAAGCTAACTAATAATTGCAAAAGTAATATATAGGTATGGTTTGATAATTGCAATATACAACTGAAAACTTTATTGATTGCATAAGTAAACGAAAGCAAACTCAAGTTGTGATTAATACGTAAAATCGTATCACACTTGGTTTCAAGCTTAAAGAATTGTGCAACTTATATCCCACCCAATTAAGAAGTCACATGAATGTAGCTTGCTTGTCAACTAGTTTTGAAACAAGAATGCAAATCAGATTTCTCTTTATGTATATTAACTAACTAATGCCAAAACCTAGATTTTAGTCAAAAATACCAATTAATAATAGTACTTCAATCAAATATCAATGATTACTAACACAAGATCAAAAACTTAATAAACATTCAATTGAAAAAACTAACACAAATTGTTCAAAGAAAACACAAAATTAAGCACATGTTAACGGCGTTAACGGAGAAAGGACCGAGTTTGCAACATTTAAAAACTTAAAGGACTATTTAGACATTTTGAAACATAAAGAACTATCTCTAAAATTGTGTATTAAAATAAAGGACCAAAAGTGTAATTTACTCTTATAATTCATGAGCTACAAACATGGCTAAGAGGTGATTATCATACGTTTTCTACATTCCTTGTGTATAACACGCTAAGAGGTGATTATCATACGCCAGCTATTTGACCTGGTACTCAACTTCTGTTATATGCCACCAATACGCCAAACTCATACTCCTAATCAAGAAAAAAATTGTTTTCTTTCATTTTGCAATCTCAGGTATCGCTTCTTCAACAACCTTCCATATCTCTCACTGTATATGTGTGTGTGTAACATGCCTCTATTTTTAATCATGATAAATTCACATTAAAACATATCAAAAATATTATAATAAATAATCAACTTTAATATGACCCACACATTTTTTTTCATGATTTGAATTGAGTGGCAATAGAAGAGTTTTAGGGTTATCTTTCTAAAATTTGGTTATCACAAGATACAATTCTTATGTATGTATGGTAGGGATCCGTAGTTAACTCACCTTATGGTAACCCAACTAATTTTTACAAGAACAACCCAAATATTTGAGGGTTTTTCCATGATCTTTATTATATATGTACAAGATTATTTTCTTTTATATGTATATACTAATTCACAAGTGTTTCGGATTTAAAACATGTGTAAGTTTTTGTTACACTATAATTATTTATTTAATGTGATGACAATTTACACTAGTGTAAGAACTTAAACGAAATGAATTTGTTATACATATATAAGAAGATAGTCGTGTACATATAAGTATAATAAAGATAATAAAAAAAATAAATGATAAAAGGTGGGTTATTATTTGATCACAATCTTATAGATCTGTGTGTGTGTGTGTGTAAAGCTATTGTAAAAAGGCTCCCTTGTTATAAAAAGGGTAAAAATGATTTCTAACAACTCATAAACCAACTCAAACAGACAACATTCGAACCCATTCCAATGACGTTGAAATTGGCTAGTTAAATCCTAAACCTTAAGATCTAAATCCTAAAGCATAAAACTAAACACTAAAGCTAAAACCTAAAACCAATGATAAGTGGAAAAAATACACTGACGAGAAGGAAGACACAATGAACTAAAAACGTAAATTATAAAAACAAAAAGTCTAAACCGTGAAAGCTAGATTTTAAAGCTAAATAATAGATCTAAACAATAAATCTTAAACCCTAAAGCTGAACCGTACAACTAAATCATAATTCACAATGGCAAGCTAAATAAACAAATTGACAAGCCGGAAAACACGAGCTGTAAAATGCAATTTTTAAAACTTACAAGCTAAACCTTAAGAGTTAAATACTAGAAGTTAAACCATAAAAGCTATAACACTAAAGTTAAATCATGAAGCTAAACCACAAACATCAATTATGACGAGCAATATAAATACAATGATGAAAAACATGATAGACATAAGATGGTGAACAAAAAGACATAATTACTTGAAAATGTAAATTTTTTAACCTAAAAATTAAATCGTTAAATCTAAATCGAAAGATGATGCGGTTCTAACACCACTAAAATAAGGTCAATCGAATTCCGTTTAAATTGATTTATGATATGTTAAAAATTTCCCACCTTTTTTACAGTTATACCCCTTTTACTATAACAATATATGTGTATATGTTGATATGTGTATGTATGGTATGAATGAGAGAGCATAGATGTTGTGGGTCAAAAAGACAAAAAGTAATACAAGTGGTGGCCGGCTTTAATGGATGATGTTGGTTGCCATCTCAAAAGAAGGTAAAGTTGACACCTCTAGGATTCTTTGCTAAATCAAATCTTAAACAAATACAAGCAGTGTATCTTAATCCCACAATACAATATATTCACCCAAGACAAGGAATTAGAATTTAGGGTTGACTAGGTCAAACCTACTCTCCTTTCTTTGTTAACAAGTTTCACTCACTCACTGACTTATATATTGTATTTCTTTTTCCTCATTTGATTTGAATTCTTGTTACTTAGTTAATTGGATAAACCTTACAACCAGGTGAACACTCTAATCTTACCTTTAGTAAATAAGCCTTGTCTAGAGTGTCATTGTTTGAAGCTGCTCAAAAAAGTTAATTAGATTAGAAACATGTGTGTTACACGAGATTGTATCAATGAAATATTAAACATTTAGTATAAATAAAAAATAAAATAAATAATAAAAAAATATATTATATGACTGAAATATTTATAAAGTACATATTAATTAACAAATAAAATAATAAATTATTATTTAATTTTTAATATCATAATTATTTACTAACAGAGGTAACTAATAGTTATTATTTTACACCTAAACTGAAATACATCCGGCCAATATTAATTTCATTTATTAATAGAAACATATACGGCATTCACAAGTTTCTTCATTTGGAGTATGCTAATTAATTAATTAACTAATGTCTTCTTGTTTGGTATAGTAGAATATAATATTTAAATCGTTTTAATCATGAAACAAGTTATTTCAATTATATCAACAAGCAGCGTGAACTTCCTCATACGCACTTTGTACAACAGATTTATATTTACCAAAAACAATATGGTACTATGATATAATCAAAATAAAATATTAAAATTCCTCAATACCTGACCCGAACCAATAATATAAATTTATTAGCTAAATTTTTTTTTTTTTTCATAATATAAATTTATATAGTATTTTATCGGATACTATTGCGATTTTGCGAATATTCATAGGTTCTCTTTATTTTAAGGCCCTCATATGTTTGTTAATTCTAATGATCTATAATCCGTTTTATTTTATAGTTTAATGCATAACAGATAATGCGAAATAATGATTAATTTCATTCTTATATATATGATAATCAAACATCCTTATCAAAATATATTTTTTCTTTCAAATAAAACAAAGTCGATTATATACATATTCCTCTTTCAAAAAGACATATGTAATTGATATTAAAAGTTGGATAAATATATAATTGATGTTCTTAGTAAAGAGATACATGTAAAAATTCCTTAATTTATTTGTTCATTACATTATCTCCATTAAAAAAATTAGGGTTGGGTTATTAGATTTAAATACTCTCAACTTTAATCTCTTGGCCGACAATACATCCAACTAAAAAAATGTTTAGCGACACTCTCAACTTTCAACAATTTTCCTTTGGCATTTCATTTGACACTTTTTTGATGACGTGTAATAGCAAAGGAGAGTGGTACCACAAAATATATTGAAAGTTGAGAGTGTCACTAAACATTTGTTCAGTTGGAAGTATTGTCTGTCAATAGGTTAAAATTGAGAGTATTTAAATCAAATAACCCTTTAGCGTTAAATTGTTAAGTAGATTCTAGAAACTATCTATTATAGATCGAGAGAGACATGACAACGGGAGACGAGGCCAAGAGTGAGACATCATGGACTCCAAGTTGGCGGGAATGAAAATGCGGTTTAGGACAATATCGGGCATAAAGCATTAAAGCCACTTCAACGTTTAAAAGTCACAAGAAAAAAAAAAAACTAAATATGGTCAAAGACAAAGAAATTGTAGATATTAAAAAGCTATGAAAAAATCGTACCACTAAGTATAATGAAGGGTGTTACATGCATGCATAGGGTTTGTGATCACGTAATTGTTTTTAAGATTACAAATAAACAGTCAAGCTAGATAGGATTTAAAAGTTTATTTTTAATATAATGTTTTCATATGATATAATCTATACTTTATAATAAAGGAAAATAGATTTGCTTATGTTTCAACACCACAACAACTCTACCTAAAATATTGTCACATGTCAATCTCACATTTAATTTGAAATGATTATTGACACATGGCACAATATAATTAAAATTTTTTTTAACTAATTGTTCCTATTTTATGTTAAATTAAAATAACTTGAATATTAGTTACTAATTTTATATATTAAGATAAGCTATTATGTGCAACACATTCATATTATGTTTTAAATAAAAAACGTATGTTGCAAAAGAATAATAAAAATATTTAAAATTTTATTTTATTACAAGCACATAATTTTTAACATATATTTAATTTTATTTCATCACACCCAAAAATTTATCTTAACAATTTTTTTTATCTTTTCTAAAGATTTTATATCATTGTACATAAAGATTATAAAAAACCCCCTTCAATATCACTTTTGAACTAAAACGATGAAATAATTTTGTTGAATTGGAATAAGAAGAAAACGACACTCTCTGATTTGAAGTGTTTTTTAATGAAATTGTATGATCTGGATGAAATAACAAATTTTATTTTTAACAAAGATGGTAATACTACTAACAACGTCCTATGTTGCATACAAAAAAGTTTTAGAGATTTATAGTTTGAATTTTTAATTATGAAATATATTATTATATCGTAGATTATGTAATTTATTATAAATATATTTTAATTGTATAATTTTTTGTACTCAATCACATGTAATACATGGGTTTATAACCTAGTGTGTATATATATGTATGTATGTGTGTGTATAATATTGCTATTATAATAAACAAATATCTTTTTTTTACATTTATCATATTTTTAGACTCATAATGTCACATGTCTTCTTTTTATGTTCTTACTCAGTTTTCTTTCATATTAAATAACTAGGATAATATCCAATGTATTAAATATGTTAAATAAAGAAATATAATGAATTATTATTAATAAAAATTTAGATAATATAAGATGACTTTTTAACCTAAAATATGAGTACAATATTGTACGATTTAATATTTTAAGCATCAAAATAATAATATTATTTCTTAAAACATAAAATTTTTTATAGTTTGTTTTTCTTTATTGTGTTTTAAATAATTGTTTTTGAAAATTTTATAATCTATAATAAAGTTTTTTACAAGTTTGTTTTTTAATATTAATATATTTTAATATATTAAAAAATCTTTTTATTTTAAAAATATATGAAAAAGTATATTTAATATTTAATATTATTATTTAATATTTGATGTATTTAATTGAAAAAAGAAGCGGGAAATCAAAGTTGAGATGCTCTAAAAATATACAATGTGGCACTAAAATTATATTTTTGATCATTAATATTTAATGATATTTTCAAATTAGGTCACTTAACTTTATTAATAAAAAAAGGGTTATTGGATTTAAATACTTGTAACTTTGACCTCTTAGCCGACAATAATCTCAACTGAGGAAATGTTTACTGTCACTTCCAACTTTCAAAACATTTCCATTGACACTTCAAAACAAAATTTTTGATGACGTGGCACTTGTTTTGGAGTGACAATGGAAAATGTGTTGAAAGTTGAGAGTGTCAATAAACATTTCATCAGTTGGGAGTATTTCCGGCCAAGAGGTAAAAGTTGGGAGTATATAAATCCAACAACCATTTATATTATACTTACGAAACATGTAAACCACCCTCGAACAATGTGATATCTCACACTGGGTAAATCCTTAACCATCCCCCCTTCTACTAAGACTACATAATGTTCTTGTAAATTATGGCCAATGCCGGGTATATAAGAAGTGATTTCAAATCTAGAGGTTAAGCGTACTCTGGCAACTTTACATAAGACAGAGTTTGGTTTTTTGGGGTGATAGTGGAAAAGTTGACAGATAAGTCACCCTTACTGCCACTCTACATAACCGTACATGAGATTTTCACCTCATACGGCTCCTCGTTCAGTTCTTTCGAAGTTATTGGATCCTTTTCCTCGTTCGAGAATCCCCTCCCTTTTTCCACTCCGTCCACAATTTAGTCACGTTTTCATGTTCCAATTGAACACTTTCCGTCTTTTTTGATTATTCTCAAAGGAGAAGATTATTTTCTTTACCAAACATATGCGCATCCAATCACGATCTTATAATAAGAACAAGAGAACCATTTACTACTTTCAATATATATATGGTTTTAAGCAGTGTTTTAATGACAGGACCGTCCCGACCGGTCTGGCCGTAAATCGGACAGTCAACTGGTTAGAAATTGGTTTCTGAACCGCTAGTTTGCAAACCGGACGGTTCATTTTCCAACCGGGAACAGGAACAAACGGTCAATCCGTTTTCCAAAAGGCAAATTAATCCCATGTCCCTTTCCCTTTATATAGGGGAGACTGAAAGCTAATAACTTTACTGCCGGCTATGTGGGATAAAGAAAAAATTAGAAGTGTCCCTTTCACTTTATATAGGGGAGATTGAAAGCTAATAACCTCACTGTCGGCAATGTGGGATGAAGAAAAATATTAGAAGCTGCTTAACAAATTCTAAGCTGCTTATAAAGTGATGTGGGATAGGTGATGTGGGATAAGGATAAGCATCAGAATGCAAGAAAAATTATAAGTTGCTTAACAAATTCTACTTTAACACATCGATAATGGTTAATAACTGCATATATACATATATACACATATAATACATGGGGGCGGTTATTGTACAAAGAAAATTAACGTGAGAAGCGTAGGAAGCCACCAGAATGCGCCATGTGTAATATGGGTAAGGGTATAATAGTCCGTGTAAAATTACAGACCATGCTTCATAAAATTACAAACTGGTATTTAACACCCGTAATCAAGGACCATCCGGGATAATCATGGACCAATAATTACAGACCGCATATATATAAATTACAGACCGTATTTTAACACATATAATCAATGACCAAATGCTTAATCACTGTAACATCCAGTACCAGATCGTCCAGCAAGTCCGTACGGTATGTGTACTTTCATTATTTACTATGTGTAAATACATGTATATGAACAATGCTTGTATTAACAGAATTCAAAATACAAGAAACAGTTGTACGTATTTATGTGTAAACTTAAATGCCGTAAGTACAACACTCATTATAAACAATAGTTGATAGTATTTAGGTGAAATCCTAAGTACAGATAATACAACGAAACAAGAGAAACAACAGTGTTCAAGTAAATAACAAGAACAAGTCGGTTGCGATCTGACATCCATAGATGACAGGAATCAGATGGCCGACAAATCAGTACGAAAACAATGTGAAAACAGGATGTTAGTTGAGTCAGTTAGTGAGGAAATACAATTCAAACACCATTGCAGTGTTATTTCAGAATAACAAACTGACAGTGTGTTTGCGTGGGTGACGATTCACACAAACATATCTGTGAGTTTAGCGTTCTGAAGTAATGACTGAAAAGTAGAAAACAACAGTTGGAAAGCAAAACCATCGTCGTGTTCGTTCGGGTGACTATTCGAGCGAATACGCGCGATGGTGACGCGTTCTGATGAAACGAAAACGAAAACAACACGAACGAAAATAATTTAAGAAAATAAAATATTTTAATGTTTTACAATTTTGAAACCCATCAAGAAAATAAATAAAGAAACTATTTTTATTTAAACTACGTAAAATACGCGTGACGTTCCGGAAACGTAACGAAAACGCGAACCGAGCAACAAAAACGAACCCGAACATCCTCGGGGTATAAATACCCTAAATGAGGGTATTTCCCTCATTTCTTCCTTCTCCTTCACTCTCTCAAAACCCTATTCCCGGTTTGTGCCTCCCACCACCATTTTCAAGTTTCAAATCCACATATCTCACTCATTTCTCAACGAAATTGAGTGATTCTTGAACCTAAACGAAGATCTCAACCTCCTCTACACGAAAGTACAACCGATCTGAA